>OY998178.1:151138181-153538181 GCA_963921935.1 Galeruca laticollis
ATTAGTGTAGTAGTCTTATGTATCAAATTTGTCAATTTTAGTGTCAATTAAATATTTATATGCATCGTTACAAGTAAGTTGGTGAGCAAAACTGTTAGTGTCTGTGTACAATAGCTCACAATTGACTACTCCCATTGTTGGAAGCATAAAATTATAGTGAAAGTCGTACATTCCAATTTTGGAAATATCGAGAATTGTCATATTCATATACATTGGTTTATTGAAAATGGAGATTTTTTAATTTTCCTTAGAGTCAGATCATCATTGAAAATTGTTCTATTGTGATAACGCGGACTAGAAATGAGAATTTTAGCACCATAACGACCATCATGGGAAGATACAAATTCTATGATTGCATATACATTCCTTACATTTTATGTAACACACTGCGGGTGAAATCTTTTTGACCCTCCGAGAATGTCATTGTTATTTTTCATATAAAATCTTACCTGTCCGTCGACCGTAAATTATCTCTCCTATACAGACAAATCACAATATTTGAATAACATTTTGTGAGTTCCATTACTAAAATTGTTAGTTTTATAATCATGTTGTCGAAAGTGTTGTCACATTTCGGTATAATAATCCGTGCCTGAAGAGCGTAGTCTTACTGGGACTTGGGTAAAGCATATAACAGTTTAATTTTAAGAATTTACAAATACAGAAAATTATATAACTATATTAAATGAATATACAAATAACGTGATTAAATTATAAATAGCTATAATGTCTTTGAAAATTATCAATATCGCCATCAGTATCATACGTCCCTCTAAATATTTGGGGTGATTCATAATGAAATTCGGAAATACAAGATTCCTGATATTTTGTTTCAAAGAGTACTGTTTGATACCAAAAATGTCAAACGTATAACGGTGATGCATGTCTGGTGCCTCTGTGGTGTATGTGTGCTAACCCTGTGATGTGTGTCTGCTGTCCCTCTGCTTGAGTTGTAAAGTTGGTTCTTCTTTCACCACATCTATGATAAAAATGACATTCAGTGTATGACAAAGTTGTGAAATCATTGCTTCAAGATTTTTCTATTAGCGTAGCATTCTTTTTGAAGAACAGCTTAATTATATTAATTTAGTTGGGTGCAAGCCTGATGTCTTAGATGTCCTCTTCTATCACGATGGATATCCGTTAATGCCAGTATCTGTAAATATGTTGCTCTTTTGTTGGTTACCAATATTGCCATCAGTATCATACGCCCTCTAAATATTTCGGGTGATTCATAATGAAATTCGGAAATACAAGATTCCTGATATTTTGTTTCAAAGAGTACTGTTTGATACCAAAAATGTCAAACGTATAACGGTGATGCATGTCTGGTGCCTCTGTGGTGTATGTGTGCTAACCCTGTGATGTGTGTCTGCTGTCCCTCTGCTTGAGTTGTAAAGTTGGTTCTTCTTTCACCACATCTATGATAAAAATGACATTCAGTGTATGACAAAGTTGTGAAATCATTGCTTCAAGATTTTTCTATTAGCGTAGCATTCTTTTTGAAGAACAGCTTAATTATATTAATTTAGTTGGGTGCAAGCCTGATGTCTTAGATGTCCTCTTCTATCACGATGGATATCCGTTAATGCCAGTATCTGTAAATATGTTGCTCTTTTGTTGGTTACCAATATCGCCATCAGTATCATACGTCCTCTAAATATTTCGGGTGATTCATAATGAAATTCGGAAATACAAGATTCCTGATATTTTGTTTCAAAGAGTACTGTTTGATACCAAAAATGTCAAACGTATAACGGTGATGCATGTCTGGTGCCTCTGTGGTGTATGTGTGCTAACCCTGTGATGTGTGTCTGCTGTCCCTCTGCTTGAGTTGTAAAGTTGGTTCTTCTTTCACCACATCTATGATAAAAATGACATTCAGTGTATGACAAGTTGTGAAATCATTGCTTCAAGATTTTTCTATTAGCGTAGCATTCTTTTTTGAAGAACAGCTTAATAATATTAATTTAGTTGGGTGCAAGCCTGATGTCTTAGATGTCCTCTTCTATCACGATGGATATCCGTTAATGCCAGTATCTGTAAATATGTTGCTCTTTTGTTGGTTACCAATATCGCCATCAGTATCATACGCCCCTCGAAATATTTTGGGTGATTCATAATGAAATTCGGAAATACAAGATTCCTGATATTTTGTTTCAAAGAGTACTGTTTGATACCAAAAATGTCAAACGTATAATGGTGGTGCATGTCTGGTGCCTCTGTGATGTGTGTCTGCTGTCCCTCTGCTTGAGTTGTAAAGTTGGCTCTTGTTTCACCGCAACTATAATAAAAATGACATTCAGTGCATGATAAAGTTGTGAAATCATTGCTTCATTTTGTTGTTTTCTTGGAAAATAATTCATATAATCCGAGTGTTGCAGTAAATTTGTTAGTACTAGCACTGTCAAACAGACTTCTGATGTGAGTCTGGGGTGTGTTTGTTATCCCTTCTGTTAACCCTCTGCTATCTATCTGATAGACTTCTGATGTGTGTTATCCGTTTAATAATATAATGAGCCACATCATATTTCACTATAGTGTAGTCGTACGAGCAACAAATCTCAAGCATGCAAACGCTTTGAGTGTCCTCTGTTGTCGAATAAAGTGGATTTGCTGTCATTGTTGTTGTCGTTCTAGTAACATCCTGTATGTGGAAATAATCTACCAATGCGGTTTGTTCGATGAAAATTTGAGCAATAATAGCAGAGATTCATTGTAACGTCCTTATCTTTATATACCCTGTGGCATCTTTTATGAAAAAATTCGGTATTTTTATGACTACGACCTGTATATATAAAAATACGGTATCTTTATGACTACACCCTGTATAAAATCGCATCTTTTATGACTACACTCTGTATATATGAACATCACATCTTTTTGACTACACCTGTATATAAAGAAAAATGGTATGTTTTATGACCACACCCTGTATAAAAAATATGGTATCTGTATGTACGATGATGGTTTCTCAGTATCATATTCAGAAATATATTTGTTATAATTTACGTAGACATCCCACTCAAAATACTACTAAACTGTGTGTGTCATTAACTTTTATATCTACATATTTCTACAGTCTTAATAATTACAAACACCCCATGTATATATCAATTTTAATCATAACATGCCTCGTATATTTTACGTAGATATTCCCCGCAGAATAATAATAGGGATGCAAATATCTTTTAACACCCTGTATTGAAAAAATATTCGTATACTGTAATGAACCTAATTTATGTATCATACAGCGGACTATTTAATATAGAAACATTAATAATCTTTATGGTCTAAGCTCAACGTCTTGTCGGCTTCTCAAATCAACCACTATACAGAATATTGTCATTCAAATATTTTAATGCGTTCCCTACCTGTATCCCAATGAAAGAATGCAGTTGGATTTTACCAAGAATGATTACAATGGGGCATATTTCAACTATACTGAATTTTATCCTAGCTATATGAATTCGACTTAGAAGCGTCCTCTGTTGGATTATTCCTCATTCAAGAAGCGTGCATTGTTTGTTATCGATTGCTCGAAGCAAGAAGAAAGCATGAAGGCACTTTATTGCATCATAATACACGATTGTGTAATGGAGTATTTCCCTCTCACCGAAATTGTCAAGAATTTAAACTAGAATGTTCTGCTGTTATACATAACGATTTAAATTTACGTTCAACAATTTTCAATAGAATTTTAATTATTAAAACAAATATGGATGCTAATATTATACATGATAATGGAAAAGTTCATACGTTAAGATCGCGTTGAAATTCGATAATATATGAGACACCTCGGTGTACAGCTTTTAGTGCGTGTGTAGAGGACAAATGGCATCTTTTATGATCACACCCTGTATAAAAAATGCAGTATCTTTATGACTATACTCTGTGTAAAATCACATCTTTTATGACTAAACCTGTATATAAAGAAAATGCGCAAGGATGCTTTGCATATTATTGCGATAAAAATGCACTTTTACACTCGTATGTTGATTGAAGCCATCGCTTTTCATTCTGAAATTTAGAAGTCCCAATCAAAATCCTTGAGATTGTCACTAAAAATAATATGTGATTTTTCTATGATTACCTACTTATGAAAGATTCTGAATATACTCAACTGCTTGACGCATTGTTTTTGATTCACATGTTCTAGCGACTAAAATGATATTAGTACAAGGGAGTATTGAAGAAAATTACATCGTGTTGTGAAATCAGACTCTCTGTATCTTATACAGTTAGATTTCAAAACTAAAATATATTGGAGCCCTTATGGCGGAGATGTAACGGCGAAGGCTGGGAACGATGAGGTCCCGGGTTCGAATCTCACTTAAGGCAAACATTTTTTTCGATTGATGCACAAACGGATAAAAAATGGACGACAGAAAAATAGAAATCTGTAATCTACTGGAATAAAAATTGAGACATTTAAAAAAAGAAATCTGCCGACTAAAAAATGGACGACAGAAAAAAGAAATCTGTAATCGCCGACAGCGACACCAGCGCCACCGTCGACTAGCGGACGTTTTTCGAAGTAGTGAGTTAGAACCCGCTTAGTAACACTACTATTATTTGTAAAGTAGGATTGTTTAGACCAAACGAAAGACTTATTTTCACATTGTATTTGAAATTCTATAGTTAAAAATTTAGAAAAATGTCACGTTTCACACTATTATTTTAATGTGGTAATAGAATTGTAAACGCCGTAGAATAGTATTGTTTGGAGCAAACGAAATAGCACATTGTAAAATTCATAAAGACCTATTGTCACATTGTATTTGAGTTTTTATTGTTAAACAAGGCTGAATTTTTTAATAATGGATCGGTGTCGGAACGTCTGTAATAAACATTTGAATAAAATTTTGAGTAAAAGGTTTCAATAGAAGTTGACGTACAATAGTAATTGAAATTTCTATTGGAAGCGTCCATTGTTGATTCTTGTCAATGGTTCCATCTGGGTAACTAATACTGACCAATAAGAAAGGTTTATTCGCTTTTAGTCCCACCAATCTACGTGTAAACACGCCTCTTTGAATATTTCTATCTAACACGTCTCACAACGTGAAGAAATCAGTCGTCGTTACAATTCGAAGTAATCCTCACTCATATTCAAACATTCATCAAGTTGAAACACATCATTTCAGAGACACAAGTCTAACATAGCGTTAATTAGTTGCTATTCGAGTCAAGTGCGTACTTATAAGTCGAAACACATAGTTTCGAAAAAGTAAATTTCATATTTTGTGAATGGAACAGTAACTCTCTCACCCATCAATAATGAGGGCATATGGGTCCCTTTATTGATGTTAGCTTCCTTCTCAAATGTAAACCTGATGTAAATTATGAATATACTCGATATAAGGGGTGTGTTTGAGGTATCAATGAAACCTCAATTTATGTTATTTTGAAGATAAACGGTTCTGAGGTACAGAGTTTTCAACATTTTTCTTTCTGTTATAAATATACATGTAATATCTATCTGCTAACTTGTTAATAAAAACTTACCGGACTCTCCAGGTCCTTTACAGTATTCTCTATTATTGTAAACAATTCTCGTCATTTTTGGTAGAAGATCCGTGAAAGGAAAGTAGACATTATAAATAACATTTTTCACGAAATTGTTAAGTTCAGCAAGCTCTGTTACAAGTTCCAGTCTCAGTTTCTGGAATAAATAGTATAATTATTCTACACAAGAGAATTAGAAACTATTGAAAATAATTCAAATTATTACAATTATACAGTGAAATAAAGAGGCTTAAAAGTCTAAGTGGGTATGAATACTCTTCATAATAGTAAAAACGTAGCAAACATGAGATACAGAGGATATGAAAACCTAACAAGTCTACAAATTCTTAGATATCTTTTGATGTTTGTTTGTACTCAAAAAGAAATGTTTAATGATATTATTTGGAAAACCATTCATTATCAAAATTGAACTTACTAAGTTGTTGAATTGTCCCTTGAATGATGCATTTACGCTGAATTCCATATATGTAGCATTATCATAGGGTAACACGACTTCTCCGTATATATTTCCTTGTGTGTCTTTGTAATATTGGAAAACGTTGGGACATGGATTAGCAGGAATTTTGACACATAATACTGTTGATATAGTCACTATGAAGAATAACCATAAATATTTGTATTCCATCTTGAAGTAAATCTGAAAAATTAATTTGAGCTATGATTGTGATTAATTATTCTTTCTATCTGGGCGTCTTCCTGGACATATAGGGTGCTTTCGACAGCACTCCTGTAGAATCAATCATGGAATAGAGCTAATAATAAATCACTGGTTTGGGGTCACGCTACTCAACCACACAGTAGAGGCCGCATGGAAGGACTATGTGACTAAAATGGTCATCGATAGAGGATGTTCACAAGGTGCCGTCCTTTCGCCCACATTGTGGAACCTAGTTATCGACGAACTAATATCCCTATTAAACGGTGATGGCTTTCTTGCAATTGGGTATGTCGGTGATATGGTTCTCCTTGTTGTTGAAAGGCTTATTACCGTCCTCAGGGACCTAATACAAATGGCCCTGAATAGAGTACAGGGGTGGTGCCACGATCACAGAGTTGCAGTCCTGCCAAGGCCGAGGTAGTTGCTTTCACCAAGAAGAGAGGTATAAGACCTGAACATATTCACATTAGTGGAGTGCCACTCCAAGTGGTTGAATAAGTGAAATATCTGGAAGTTATCATGTATGAGACAGTGAGATGGAAGGCTCACCTTGATAGCCGCCTATTCAAGGTAACTAACACGTGCTGGGCCTACAGGAGAACCTTTGGTCCGAAATGAGGACTAGCCCCTAAGACTATCTTGTGATTCTACAAAGTAATGATGCTGCCCACGGTCACATACGCGGCTCTGGTCTATTGGCCGATAGTGATATTGGCTATGGCTAGATCGCAACTGACACGCCTCCAAATGCTGGTCACTTTGGGGGCAACTGGCCGCATAAAGACTACACCAACTGCTGCAATGGAGGTGATTCTTGGACTTCGGTCTCTTCTCAATGTGATCGAGGCTGAGGCCGGGAGGGCACTTCTACGATTAAAAAATTTAGGATATTTGCAAAGCGACGAAGGGATTAGGTACGTCAAGTAGCTCAGACTTCTGAGAGATGTTCCAAATATGGCTCGAGCGGCTGATGTTTGCCTGCACAGGTACTCCTTCGTAACCCCTGTAAGATGAAGATCCGGAACAGATAATTCTGGGAAAGAGAGGGAAATCCACAACCTCATGGGACTGTCTGGCATACAGATGGCTCATGCTTCAGCGATGGGGTGCGGGCTGGAATTTACACCAGGATTCCAAAGACACAAGTTTCTGCTCCTTTGGGATAGGGTGTATCTGCATATCAGGTGGCAATCATGACCTTGAGTGGATATACCATCAACTCAGGGTTTGCAGCTGAACGTCGAGAACGACTTGCTGACTTAGCAAGGCGGAACGTAGTGTGGCTAGAATGGATTTTGGTCCACTCTGGGTTTGAAGGAAATGGAAAGGCGGGCGCACTGGCTGTAAGCGGCGGCAGCTCCCTTTAGCGGCCCAGGCCCATCTTGGGCCTTAGAAAACAAGCAATAAGTAAGGAGACGAGGAATTGGTTGGGAAACGCCTCGCTTATTGCAGTGCTCTGCATGGTCTGAGGCAGTCCATGCTCCTATTGAGAGGTTGGACTGATGGAGATGCTAGGGTAGCTGTAAAATTACCAAGGAGTAGGTTAAGAAATATAGCAGGATCCCTAACAGGGAACTGCTATCTGAGGAAACACCTCCATCACCTTGATTTAGAGGAAGGTGGAAGGTCCCCTATGTAAGAATTTTGGCATGGAAGACGAAACATTGGTCCATGTTCTCCTAGGGTGTCCTCATTGGGCTGTACTACGCAGGCAAGTCTTCGGAGTCCCTGATAAGGCCCCTGGGAAGACCAGCAGGCATCCACTAAAGAGAATTGAGTCCTTAATCGAAGAGTTTGGCTTCATAAGTAGCAGGAATGGCACAATGAACAGGCCAGTGGTCTCAGTACCGGAACCTTGACTTGGCCTAGGTTCGCCTGTACCTCGTAGTAGTAGTAGTAAGTCTTTATAAATAGATGCAAAACACAATAAGTTCAGTATAATGACATTGTCACATGAAATTGTATTTAGTTGAGAAAATGTTATAGGGACTAAGATTCTAAAATATATCTCCAAAGAACAAAGTTTCGAAAATATTACATCAACTAATTTTGTACTCAGTTTGGGACTTCTGAGCATTTATCTTAAAATAGCTTAAATTGCGAGAAAATATTTATGTAAATGTAATCCAACAGGTCTACTGAGATCTTTACAAGGTTATATTACATAATAACGACAAATATAACAACGAATTAGTGACCAAGTGACGATTCTTTCGATGAAACCCAGGAAACGCAGTGGGAAATTCTGAAGTCTTGAAATTCTGTTCTTCTAATTATTTTGCATTGAAATTATTAGGTACTATTGGAGACCTATATTATAAATCATACTTATTATAGATATATAAACTCGTATCAAATGTTTAGAAAGACCACTATTTTGCATTTATTAACATTGAACTCTCATCCAATACTAACCAGATTGCGAGACGCAAAATAAGAATGAGATGAGAGGTTAGACAGTAGACAGACTAAAATTAGTATTTTTATTATTATTTTTCGTATATTAATTTATAGAAATTAAGAGTATTCATATTAATTCATACTAATCCTTTCAAAATATTATTCAGAGTACACAAATGAATAAATATTACCTCTTTAAAAATTTATTACGCGATATTAACATGATTGTCGGAAATCAGCTTATCCGTGAAATTCTAACAACTGACTTTTCTAAAATTAATCTCAAATTTTTCTCAAACAACCGACATATTTTTTTGCATAAAATAATTCTACAAAGTATACAGTTTTTAAAAGAGTGTTTTTTCTTGTTTGAGTTCAGTTACAAATATCGTATTTTCCAATTTTTTTCTGAATAATACTTTTTCCGTCAGAAAAAACCCACACTCGAATGTCACTTTTAATATAAATTATTTATTTCAAACCATAGATATAGAAATACCATAGATATAGGAATAAAATTTCAAACCTACTGTTAAGTGCTATTTTTCCGCCCAACCCTATGTTAGGATGCGAGATAAGTATTGATTTACCACAAAAAAAGTTTGAATTTTTTTTTCGTTCCTCAAACAAAAATAAACTATTATAAAATTGTCACTTTAAAATTTCTCCAAAAATTACCAAAAATGTATTATATCCGGATTTATAGGACCCGCTGTATTCGCTCTAGTCAACTGAAAATCAATAGGGTACATCTGTGAGTCACCTTAAAAAATATACAATTATAAAATTGGTCACTTGTATACACTCTGGAGGCTGTATCCTGCTAACAAACTGAAAATTCTTCAAAAATGACGAAAATTTGGTACTGCAAGTACCATAGCATCCGATGTACTGGCTTTAGTGTGCTGAATATCAATAGGGTTCATATTTGAGACGCCCTGAATAATATCCAATCATAAAATTGGTTACTTGTATATACTCCAGAGGCTGTATCGCGCTAACAAGCTGAAATTTCTCCCAAAATTACAAAAATGTCGTATTTAAAGTACTATAGCACCTGTTGTATTAGCTCTGGTGAGCTTAAAACCAATAGGGTTCACCTGTAAGATGTTCTGAACAATATTTAATAATAAAATTGGTGACTTGTTGCACTCCGGAGGCTGTATCGTGCTAACAAGACATGTGACGAAAAGTGGCCGACGACAACGACGATGACATACACACAGGATTTTTTCCTACAAACCGTTCTTCTTGTTGTTCTTGATGAAACTAACTCAAAAAAAAATTTCAAAATTCTAACTTTTTTTGGGGTAAACCAATACTTTTCTCGCATATTAGATAGGTAGGGCGGAAAAGTAAGACACGAAAAACGGATTTTTAGAAAAAAATCCTGCATGTATGTCGTTGTCGTCGGCCTCTTTTTGTAACATGTCTTCTTAGCATGATACAGCCTCCGCAGTGTATACAAATCTCCAGTTTTATGATTGGGTATTGTTCATGGCATCCACACAGATCAACCCTATTGATTTTGCGCTCACCAGATATATTACATTTTTGGAGAAATTTCGGTTTGTTACGATACAGCCTCCTAAGTGTGTACAAGTGACCAATTTTATCACTGGATATTTTTCAGGGCATCTCATAGACGAACCGTATTGATTTTCAACTCACCAGAGCCAATACAACAGGTCTTATAAATCCATTTTTGATTCTTTTGGAAATTTCGGTTTACATTTTTAATGAAACTATCTTCCACTAATTCCACAATATATTGAAAAAATGTTAAAAATTCTAAAAAATTGTTTCGAAACCATTGTCAATTTTACTTTTCCGCCCTACCTATCTAATATGCGAGAAAAGTATTGGTTTACCCACAAAAAAGTTGAAATTTCCTAAAATTTTTTTGAGGTATTTTTACGTTTTCCATCAAAAACAACACGGAAAAATGGTTTTTAGAAAAAATTCCTGTGTATGTCGTCGTTGTCGTCGGACAAGTGACTAATTTTATGATTGAATATTACTAAGGACGTCTCAAAGATAAACCCTATAGAGATTCAGCTCACTAAAGCCAGTACAACGAGTGCTATGGTACTTAAGGTACCAAATTTTTGTCATTTTTGGAGAATTTTCAGTTTGTTAGCATGATACAGCCTCCAGCGTGTATATAAGGGACCCATTTTATGATTGAATATTGTTCAGGGCATCTTATAGATGAACCTTATTGATTTTTAGCTCACCAGAGTTAGTAAAACAGATGTTATGGCACCTGAAGTGCCACATTTTTTGTCCTTTTTGGAGAAATTTCGGGTTATTACGATACAGCCTCCGGAGTGTATACAAGTGGCCAATTTTATAATTGGATATTTTTCAAGGTGTCTCATTTAAGGTGTCTCAAAGATGTACCCTATTGAATTTCAGCTGACTATAGCGAGTACAGCGGGTCCTATAAATCCAGATTTACTGCATTTTTGGTTATTTTTGGAGAAATTTCAGTTTGTTAGCACGATACATCCCCCGAAGTGTATACACAAGTGACAATTTTATGATAGAATATTATTCAGAGCATCTCACAGATGCGAAAAAGTTAGTTTTAATCTTTAAAACCTTTTATTTTTTTGAATATTTACTATTTTTTCTATATATTGTGGAATTATCTAGAAGCAGTTAGTTTCATTTAAAAAGTAATATGAGTAGATTCTACAGAGTAAAGGAGGAAACAGTAAATTTTGATTTTTAAACATGATACAGCCTCCGGAGTGTGTAAGATCGGAAAAGCTAGTTTTATCTTTAAAATCGTTTAGTTTTCATGTAATCGAAATAGTAGTGTTTTTTTCCAACATACTTCAATTTGAATAAGTAAACTTCAAATTCTATGTTAGGTACAAAATTTTAATCGCTTTGTAACGTTTGTGGACATATATTTTCAAAAAAGGAGATTCGGTGAAATGCGTAACTCCATGATTTAGTGTTTACATTTGTGAACCAATATAAAATAAACGGTTTTGAAGATTAAAACTAACTTTTCCGTATCTGTGAGATGCTCTGAATAATATTTTATCATAAAATTGTTACTTGTATATACTTCGGGGGATGTATCATGCTAACAAACCCAAATTTCTCCAAAGTAACCAAAAATTTAGTATATCTGGATTTATAGTACCCGCTGTACTCGCTCTAGTCAGCTGAAAATCAATAGGGTACATCTATGAGACACCTTGAAAAATATCCAATTATAAAATTGGCCACTTGTATACACTCCGGAGGCAGTATCTGTGAGATGTCCTGAACAATATTCAATCATAAAATTGGTGACTTGTTGCACTCCGGAGGCTGTATCGTGCTAACAAACTGAAATTTCTCAAAAAATGACGAAAATGTCGTATTTGGTTGAAAATAATGACTTTTTGTACAATGTGAAGAGAAAATACAACAGAACTGAATTTTCATCAATACAGTACACATATGACAACGCAGTAAAATTGGGAATGCACCCTATGTAGTAGTAAGTTATTTAAACATCTCAGTCTCCTTCAAACGATATCTTTCATCTTCCAATGACTCATCATCTTCCAATGACTCATCATCTTCCAATGACTCCTCATCTTCCAAATACACTAATATTGCTATATCTAGATGGTCCATTCTAAACGGTCGCTGTATTTCAACGTAAGCCACCGTCAAGTCGGCCGTCTTTTTACCTCTGCCTCATCATGGCAGTTTACGGCTGCTAGATAATGACACCGCTTTCATAGAAAACCGTAGCTTAAGGGACAAGGAGATATTATCCTGGAAGTGAAAATCCAAGTGATCTTCTAACAAGAGGAGTAACATTAGGAATTTTGAAAATTCGGAGTTATGGAAATACCGACCTACTTGGTTAAAAGAGAATAGAGAATATTGCCAGAACGCGACATCGCTTCAAATCTTGAAATCATTTCAATGGTATTTTCTGTACAAATGTCTGATCGCAGAAATAACGAATCCAATATTCGATCTACCGAAACTAGATAGTTTGGAATGGTAATTAGAATTACAGCATACATCTTTAGATTCATTAAAAGAATGAGGGCCGGTTTATCAATTGCAATTTATCTGTAAGATAATTCTTAACTATCAGGTATTATTGAATGACGGGTTTATCGACAACAGGATAACTCTTATCCGGCATTGGTGTTGTAAATGAAACTCACTGTTTCTAGCTAATTACACAATATAATGAAAATTGATAAAAATTCTAAAAAATTGACAATTGTTTCGATAAATCAATATCATCGTCAGAATGACAGAAGTCCTCGGCACTATCTAATACGTATTCTACAAATCCATTATATCAAAATAAAAAACGAAGCAAATAAAATAACGTTATGACGGATGAACATCGATCCAAAGTCGCCAAAAAGGTTATCTATGGTGAAAACAAACAACCAATCAAATATGTTGTAATATGCACTATTGCCAACATTCCTTACCTGGCGGTTAATATACTAGCGGCCAAAAATTTCTGAAAAACCCAACTGGAACTTTATCTCCAAATTACCTTTATTCGACGGGTACCTAATTGCTGGATAAAAACTGAAATTGATAAACCGGCCCTGAGATTTCCCGAAATTGAACCGAAAGACTGCGAATTGATGAATTGAAGTTGTCCGAAGACTATTGGATAAAAACCATACAACGTCAGATTTTTAATAAAGAGATATCTAGTCTAACAGAAAATAAGGAAGTACATTCCACTTCTAAGATATTAAGCTTGAAGCCATTTTTATACAATCATGGATTAATGCGTTGCCTTATTCAGTACGATATCCAATCATTCTTCCAAATAAATCAATTTTAACAAATAAAATAATCCCATAGACGAACTCCCCATGGAGGTGTCAATGCAACGTTGTCGGATGCCCGTCAAAAGTATTGGATAATAAAATGACGAGAACAAGTAAAATCTGCTTTGAACCAGTGAATAAGGTGTAAGAAACTTAAGACAAACCCGGAATCGAACCATTTGCTCCTTTGCCCAAAAAAATTGAATACATGAAGCCAATCCCTTCAAGATTATTGGTATCGACATTGCGGGACCTCTTTAAGTAACGAAACTTAATATTCATAAAGAAAGTGATAAGACTTATGTTATCCTGATAATATGCGCGGTTCTACGAGCCATTTGTTTGGAGTTAGTCCTTGATATGACTACAGAAAGTTGTCTATGAGCTCTACGAAGGTTTATTTCCAGAAGAAGTGTATCCATATACCAGATGCAATATATACAGGTAATACTAGAACCTTGGAAAGAGCTTCTCTAGAATTAAAAAAAATATCGAATATTTTAACGAACGTCAAGATTCAAAAAACAGCTCAAGATCTTAGAATGGGAATTTATTATCGGGCGGGGCGGCTTCTGAGAAAGGTTAATACGAACTGTGAAAAATTACTTGAAGTTATCCTAAGGAAAAACTGTAGTGAATTATGATGATATTCAGATACTCCTACGCGAAGTTGAAGCTATAGTAAATTCTAGACCGTTGACCTATATTGATGATCCTACCCCACACCGGCGGGGAAGGCGAAGAAGAGAAGCTCAGACACGGCGAATCCAGGGTAAGTGGCAACCCTGCTTTTAGGGGGAGTAAAAAGACAACTAGCACTGAGCAACGGCAGCTGGCTGCTCAGAACTGATCCCAAGCAAGGAGTGAAGGAAAAACTCCATTGGTTGGGAATCATATATCAAACGGCAGAGTGGAAACCACAGAAAGGCGTTTGAACAGCGATGAGGAAGGTAATGGGAAACCACCTCATTATATTTCCCTAATATAATCATCATGATAAATACACTTAAAACAATGGCCCTTAATCCCCTGGCAGTCCTTCAATGGACAAAGGGTGCGAAGAATCCCCGGGAGGAAATTAAAAATTGGAACGTGGAATGTTAGAAGCCTTTTCGAGACTGGCAAACTGGGCAACTTAACACTGGAAATGAACAAACTGAAAGTTAATATATTATATACGACAAACTGTTTCCAACTGGGTGTCGCTTGAACACCAAAAGCGCTGGAACAGAATCACGGGACATGCTCAGTCCAAAATAATGCTAAAAGGACTATCGAGTTCCTACGCAGCAAATGCTTTTAGACTGGGTAGGAAAGAACTGCGAAAAGTGGTAGGATTCATAACTGGCCACTGGATATTCAAAACACACCCAGTGAAAATGGGGTTTGAAATAACAAATCCCATTTGCAGGATGTGTGGAGAAGTAGAAGAAACCGCAAAGCACGTGGTCTTCGATTGCCCTGCCCTGTGCAGAAGGCGAGTCTCCTGTCTAGATATCTTCCTAGGCACAAATCAGGAGGGAATGCAGGAAAACATAGTCCGACGAATCTCAATGTTCGCTAAGGATTTGGGATGGGACTCTGCTTAATACCTGTGAGGGGGGGGGGGTGCACAATAAGCCATCAATGGCTGAGTGGCAACAATTAGGGCACCTGAACCCTAACCCCCTCGTGACTTAAAAAAACCTTGAAGAACGAATGCTAAGATGCTATATATTTACAATAATGCTCTATAGAATAAAAGCTGCCACTCTAACAAAAGAAATGCTTAAAAAGGTAGATGCCTTCGAGGTGTGGCTTTACAGAAGGGTACTCCGGATATCATACGTTGACAGTATTACCAATGAAGAAGTCTTGCGGAGAGTCTCAAAGGATCTAGAACTGTCCCAAGAGGTAAAGGTCAGAAAACTCCAATATCAGGGCCACGTAATGAGAGGTACAATATACAAGCTGCTACAACTAATTATCTAGGGTAAAATAATAGGAAAAAAGAAGCATAAGAAGAAGACGGATGTCGTGGCTTCGAAATCTCAGAGAATGGTTCAACTGTACATCAAACGACCTGTTCAGGGCAGCAGTCAGTAAAATAAAATTAGTCATGATGGTCGCCAACCTTCGCAGGAAATCGGTACCTTAAGAAGAAGAAGATGATTCTGAGAACGTATTAATATTGACATCAACATATTTTTTACTTGAAAGTAACGACAACGGATTTAGTATCTTGCCGAAAAAAAAAGCTTAATGAACACGATATTGTAAAACAATGGAGATATCGAGAAAACTAAATGAAAAAAATCTGGAAAAGCTGGAACTTGGATTATCTTAAGTAGTTGAGAGCGGCTCATGAAGATGTAGTGCTTTTATATGATCAAAACTTGCCAAGACTGCTATGGAAGCTTGTTCGAATCACTAAGATGTATCCGGGAAGAGATGGTAAAGTTACAGCCTGCGAAGTTAGAACATCTGATTGTGTCCATTTATCTCGTTCAGTGCAGTTCACGTTTTCAATGGAGATTAATTCAGTGGGGAAGAATGTAGAGAAAACACCTAGCTGACTTACTAATGTCTGAGTTAAGATTTAATTAAAAATGTCAAAAATAATGTCAGTTTGGAAAACGTAAAAATAGCGAGTATTTAATATCTTACTGTATTTATCTATTATTGTTATTTAGTAGTTAAAATGTCCACTATGAACTATCAAAGAAACATCTCTGTTACGCCGGGGAGTATTATTCAACGAATTTTATATTATTACTGATCTTAATTGGAAAAATGATATCCAGGATATCCGTATACGTCTAATAATATCTAAGCTTTAACATTTGTGATCTCATATTTTCTGTCTTTTATTTATATATATTAAAGTCAATCACAAGATTGGTAAATTCTTGGTTTAGACAAAAGTAATTATTAAATATCAGCTAGGTATCACATGAAATGTTACTACATATCGAAACAATTGTCAAATGTTTTAGAACAAAAAATTATGCTTATCCGATTCTATAAAATATCTCTCCAGGTATTCCTGAACTGAACGAGAAAGAATGAAAAGCTGTTACTGTATTCTAAGAGAAACATATCCAAGAAAAATTATAAAATGAAATTGAAATTTTTCCTATATTCTTTTTTGTGGCTACCGTGTATATTCTTCATGTTCTATTGGTTTTCTATAAATACTTTCTATTCCAATATAATAAAATTTTATTCAAATATAAATATTTGCAGTTTCAATATTGATAAAAATCATATACTAAAAATAAGTTATTCTTCTTTTTACACTTACTGATAGCACTTTTTATTATCAAACCTTTAAATACTTGACATTTACCTACTTAATAAAAACAATAATATTTACGTTAGCTCTGTATAAATATGATGTTATACCGATCACTATTTTATTTGCGTACAACTGTTCATTTAAATAACTACCGACGAAACACCTTTAACCTCTTACCAACTTCTCGATGTGCATGAAATTAGTAAACTCTTCAAAGACGTTGTAGTTATATCGCGGAACAGGCAACAATCGACTAACCAACTAAACGTAGCAGATCAAATTCGTTGGTATCGTAATTAAAGCAATCAGGTTTTTCCGTTTTGCTATAATGCGGGTGATGGTTTATGAATTTATCGATTCTACCATTTCTCAAATATTTTCCGAGAATAATTATAAGAGATAATCGCCATCGAATAACGCCAACTGATTTATACACAAGTATACCATTTTTAAAATATTTGTCATTAATGTTAGAAATTACTAAATGGTTTTCCCTAGTTCATAATTTTCACTGCATTTGTATCTACAATGCATAAAACTTTCCCATAAACATATTGTCTTGCACAAAATATTTAACAGCAAATGAACTATACTGTCAAAAATCTCCTGTGAAGTAGATATTTTTCGAAATGATATACGCCAACAATTATTCTAAGGGAATTTCCAGTGACTGACTTTAGTACTATCTTCTATCGACTAAATCTGGGTGTCTATGAGCGGTTCTTTGAGTTCTTACAATAGAGAATAATTGTTCGGAGTCACATAAAGAGAATACGATGGCCAGAAATTCGTTCACAATGTTCATTTTGTGAGAAATTGTGTTATCGTGGTGCACAAACAAACGTTACAAATGATAAGAGTTGATTGGAGAGACATAAAACTTTTTCCTAGACTTGGACGACGATATTCTATCATTTTATTTACTTTAGAGACGTTAAATTCAGTTGAAGAGGTTGATGGCGGTCAGAGCGAGGCAAATTTTACCACTCAATCTCCTAGTCACTGTACCACTCATACATAAGTGTCTCACTTCACTGTAATGCCGGATTCTCACCAGATCGGACCACAGATAACCCACATATAGATGAGATACTAATTGTGGCGCCATCTAAAGAGCCTGTCGACTAAACAATTGCGTGATGTTGAAATGATTTCTGTAATTTTAGGTTTAGGCGGTATATTCAAATCTTCAGTATTTTAATTATTTTATTTGAAAATAGCATTTCACATTTCATTCTAATTAACTCCATTAATTCAATAATGATTAGATGTTGAGTTAAATTAAATGAAATATCAAATGATGGCCATAAATGCTAAAAATGGAAAAAATAAAACAATCATATAAACAGTTTATTTATTTTGGTATAAAAATACACAACAAATAATTTCTTTCACAAAGTACTTTTCTTAACAAACAGAATATATAACGTTAAAACAATGCAATAATCAAAAATGATATGAGTAACATACACTCTAGATTGGAGTATCATTAGATTTTTTAATGATGTTAAATCAAGATAAAAGTAGAAAATTATTTATGATAAGTTTATATTAGTTTCTTTATTTATTATCATACACCAATAAACACATAGAGCTGGACAAACTAGTGGAGTATAACTGCTAACTACTTAATCAAAAAAAGTGTTAGCAATGAGTAGTTAACGACTATTTTTGGCAACTTTCTGTGAAAGAAAATATTTGAGTATAATTACTGTGACCGTTAGAACAAAAGTAATTAAAATATTTTTAAAGGAAACGTAGTTAACTACTGCCCAGCTCTGTAAATGCAAGGTACCAAGTAAACACATACAGTGTGGAAACCACTTATGGAATAAAATTCTTTATGTCATTATTTTAGAAAATTATAAAAACTGCCGAGACAGGTCAACTTTTGAATTGAGTTGTGCGTTATGTAAACATAAATTTAAATGTACAGGGTGATTCACGCAAGTATGTCATAGTCAGTGTTGTTTTTTTAATGAAACACCCTGTATATTTGCATATTTTTGAAATCCTCTTGATGAACCGATTCAAACAAACTAAATAATGTAATAATGTATGGTCAATTATGAATTATACAGGGTGAAATTTTTATTTTTACAGTTATTAAACACATAAATACGTTAAAATAAATGCTCAAAATGTTCTCCACCTAGTTGTTGACAATAGCACAGTCTCCTATAGAACTCCTCCTTAACTTTGTTTAAAGTTTGAGGTGAAATATTCCGTATTTCTGTAGTTATCCTGTCTTTGGGGTCTACAATGCTAATTGGTTGTGTTGCATATACTTTGTTCTTAAGATAATCCCACAGAAAAAAATCTAACGGCGTAAGGTCTGGCGATCTAGCTGGCCACTGAATAGTACCTCTTCGTCCAATCTATTTATTGGGGAAGATTTCATCTAAATAAGTTCTTACCATTAAAGCATAATGGGGTGTTGCCCCGTCTTACTGGTACCAAACATTTTCATTCGATAAGCTAGGATCTATTGCGTTGGGATATAAGTTTGCCTACGCAGGAATAACTTCATTTCTAAGCATATTTAAATATTTTTCAGCTGTCAAATTTCCATCTATAAATATAGGACCAATAATATAGTCGCCTATGATACCGGCCCAAACGTTCACCTTTTGAGGGTACTGAGTATGTGTCTCACGCATCCAATTAGGATTCTCTGCTGACCAATATCTACAGTTCTGTCGGTTTACCTCTCCATTCAATGTGAATGTGGATTCGTCAGAAAAAAGAATGGTACCAAGAGCTATCTCATTTCTGTTCAGCTTATTCATCAATCTTTCGCAGAAATCAATTCTACGATCTGGATCGTCTTCTGTTAACTCCTGCACAAAATTTAATTTGTAGGGATGAAGTTTTTCTTTATGAAGACATCTTAGAACAGTTGTGTGACTAACATTATTTTCACGGGCAATTAGACGTGTACTAGAAGTTGGATTCTCTTGGACACTTAACAAAATATCCATTTTCACATCATCTTCAACGAAGTGTGGTTTTATTTTCAATGGTTCTCTGAATTGTGCATGAATTTTAGACACAGTACTTTGTGAAATATTAGGCAATTCGGGATACCTGTGATTAAATAAGTTTGCCACTTCAACTGGACTTCTGCAGTTATCCCCATACCCGATCATAATTAAAATCTCAATTCGGTGAGTCTCAGTTAAATATTTCATTGTTTCGTCGACAAGGAAAGAGTGTTTGACAAAGATTTTACTTTTTCAGTATAAACTGTCAACACATCAACAACTGACAGAATAGAAAACAATCCACATTATTTACCGTTTTTGTTTAATTATTGGCGTTTTTAGGCAATTTTTAGGTATTTTATGATAAAATTCATGGCATACTTGCGTTTAGATTTCTGATAATCCATGGCATACTTGCGTGAATCACCCTGAACATTTAAATTTATGTTTACATAACGCACAACTCAATTCAAAAGTTGACGTATCTCGGCATTTTTTATAATTTTCTAAAATAATGACATAAAGAATTTTATTCCATAAGTGCTTTCCACACTGTATAAGAATGCTAAACAGCACTTATGACTGCACAAAATTTGAGATAATATATCTAACATTTCATTTCCACTTAAAACACATCTTTATTTCTTTACTGGAAATAGGTTTTCATGGCTCTTAAAAATCCCACCGTTTTGTGGAAATCCTTTCTCGTTTCTGGATGATCTTCTACAATTAACAACAGTTATATAAGTAAACGTACAAAATAACAACAGTAAATAAGTAAACATACAAATATGCTTGAAAATTTATGACTGAATGGGTGGACCGAACTATTATGAATTGTAATATCTGTATGAGTGGGTTTATGAAATATATAAAAATCATGTTTATTATTTATATTTGAAATTGTAAGGTCTAAAAAGTTTATAGACTTATTTTGTTCAAGCTCTACGGTAAATTTGATATTATTGTGAATTGAGTTTATGTAAGTAATGAAGCTCTCTAATTGTCTATTTGTACCGATGAAGCTAGCTAAAATGTCGTCCACATATCGGTGCCAGTACATAAATGAATGTTCTTGAATCATTTTTTCTACATTATCCATGAAAATTTCTGTTAGTAGGGGGCTGAGGCGGTTGCCCATAATCAAACCGTCTTTACTGCTATAAACCTCTCCATTGAAATGAAAATAATTTTGATTCAAACACACTTTTAATAAAGTAATGATATCAGAGTGAATTATAGGATTAACATTATTGTATATGAGCAAGTTATCAACAAGAGTTATAGTTTCTTTAGGAGGTATACTTGGGAATAGATTTGTTACATCGAACGATATGAATTCAGAATTATGGGGTAGTATTATATCTTGAATATTATTAATTAACTCCGTTGAGTTTTTGACTGAAAATCGAGGTTTGAATGAACAATATTTGGAAATGACATCTATGAGAATTTTTGAAATTTTGAATGAAGGTGCTGTGAAATAAGAAACAACTGGTCTGATTGGGTACCACTCTCTATGGAGTTTAATTAATGAATACAGTTCAGGGTGTTGCGGATTGGGTAAAAATAATTCATATTTTTCTTTATCGGTAATTATTAATTTAGTGTTATCTACTGCTAATTTTATTTCTTTCTGAAATTTATTAGTTGGGTCTTTTTCAAGGGTCTCAAAATTGCGTGCCTGAATAAAATTGTTGGTTTTTAATATATAATCTTCTTCACGTAATGCTATTACCGCATTTCCTTTATCTTCTTTTGTGAAAATAAGACTATTTGACTTTGATTTTTGTTGAACTGATTCGACGACTGATAATTCAAAGTTGGGTTTGTTAAACTCGACAAATTCTTTTTTAATTATTTCTGAAGCTTTATGTTCTAGAGTAGAATTATTTGGAAAATTATACAAATTAATTTCTGTTTCTATACCTAGTTTGTTGAATATATCAAATGAACATGTGGGTTGGATATTATGTTTAAAACCTTTTTGTAATAATTGAACTTCTTTATCTGAAAAAATTGTATTTGAAAGATTGACGAATCTATTAAAAAATTTATGTTCTGAGAATTTGGTTGGTGGGTTTTTTGATACTGGTTTGTTGGTTAATAATGACTTTAATTTACGTTTTTGTCCTTGGTACTTTTTGTGAATTATTACTTTAATTTTATCTCTTATGTCCCTATCTAAAATGTCAAACTCTATGGGGTGTAGTATATGTGATAGTTGTGAATGAATTACCTTAACATAAATACTAAAAATATTTCTCTTACTATACTGAATGTTCTTCTTTTAACCATGTTTCTTTGCCATAGATACTGGCTGTATTGGCTGGACTGCTCTTGTTGTTTGTCTTTAAGTTCATGTATCTAGGAATACATGATTTCTGGAACACTGCCCGTAGAACTTCAAATTTTGCGTACACACTGCACTTTTTGAAAGTAATTTAAAAAACCATATAGCCAAATAGCTGATATCAGTTTTCTTCAAAAATTGAATAGATGAGGCTTTTACTTGATGACGATCCATACTGAACGATGGAATAAAACAATATAATTTGTTTAAAACTTCATTTATTTGAACTAATGTTCAATTTAAACTGGTTGACGCGTTTCACGAACATAGTAGCTTTGTCAAAACGAATGAAGGTATAATATAAAAATGTTTTATTATCTACAGAACTATAGAATTCTATTTACTAATGTTAACAAAGGTATTGAAATAAATTACCTGGAAATTCATTCACTACAAACATTCGTAAGCTATATTCTAGGTAAAAAGGTGTAATAAAGGAGAGTGATTGATATCTATTTGGTCGTTAAGAAGATTACCTGAATATTCATTTTTGTTAATCTCAAGGGCCTCTAATAAAGAAATTTTAAAACTAGAATTTCGGAACACAAACGTAGCTATGACAACAAAAAATTAGATTCTAACTATTCAAATCATTTATTAGAAAACACATTTTCGACCCAAATTTTGAAATTTTCCATCTAGTCGGTAAATCCTTTAGTTTAAATTTATTAGAGGCCCCTGAGATTAACAAAAATAAATGTTCAAGTAATCTTCTTAACGACCAAATAAATATCAATCACTCTCCTTTATTAAACCTTTTTACCTAGAAGATAGCTTAGGAATGTTTGTAGTGAATGAATTTCCAGATAATTTCTATCAATACTTTTGTTAACATTAGTAAATAGAATTCCGTAGTTATGCACTGTATATATCAAAACATTTTTATATTATACCTTCATTCGTTTTGACAAAGCTACTGTGTTAGTGAAACGCGTCAACCAGTTTAAATTGAACATAAGTTCAAATAAATGACGTTTCAAACAAATTATATTGTTTTATTTGTTCGTTTAGTATGGATCTTCATCAAGTGAAAGCCTCATCTATTCAATTTTTAACACATATTAAGTCAATCACCAGGTAGGTCACTTCTTGGTCTAGCCAAAAATGATTATTGAACATCAGGTAGGCATCAAATGAAATGTAACTTCAATCATTCTGATGATAATATTTAATATCGAAACAATTGTCAATATTTTAGAATATTTACATTTTTTCAATATATTGTGGAATTATTTAGAAACAGTGAGTTTCATTTAAAACTGCTATATTGAATACAATAAAACTTATTTTCAATTTATGTTAATTTCCTCTCATATTTTCTGGTGGACATTCCAATTTTTCCAGCTGGAGAATAATATGTATGGCTGGAAGGCATATCTAGAAAAAAATGTATGTTAAAACTCAATTTTTTCAATTGCAGATGATAAATACCTTTTTCTACGATCACTACCCAAAGTAGGCTTTTGCATACTCAAATCTAACCGCAAAGTTGGTTTTCCGTGATCTGTCATAATTTGACATTATTCCCGCTCTAGAGCGTACTTTTCCGCTCGCATGTTTTCATTTACAATAAACTAATGAAAGTTAGTAAATAATAGGTATATTAATAGTACATTATACACTAAGCGACTAAAGTGACCCATTTAATCCCCTGGATGGGACCCATTTAATCCCCGAGGGAATCAATCCATATACATTTTTAATAAAAATAAATACTACTTAGGATGGACTTTTACGAAACTTGGCTGGGCATCGAGGATGCACTTTTATGAAATGAAACTTGGCTGGGCATCGAGGACGGACTTTTATTAAATGAAACTTTGCTGGGTATCGAGGACGGACTTCCATTTTTTTGTAGTAAGTCAAAGTGCGCCAATAAAAAAAATAGCGTAAAGTATTCGTGGATAACTGGTCTTTCAAACACGCGCGATTTTTCGAGCACGACGACGCAGTGTTATAAGACCTTACAGATTAGACCGATTCAGATGTCATTTTAATTATCATTTTCTAGATCTTATAAACCCATACAAAACACCTATGATATAGTTGTAGTTAATATTTAAAAATATTCAAAGTGTATAACTAATTACTCCCAATATTTTTCGAACCTCAATTTGTTTAACCTTGTAAATGTCGTCTTAATGTTGTTTACGACTAACGTAAGTTTTAAATTGCCATTAGTTGACTCAAAACATCAACTTGCAAGAGGTTATGGACACAGGACACGCGTGAGACACCATTGAAGCTTCTGGAGTTTGTAATTTGTTGAATTTTTGTGTTAATAAGTGATATCATGAGCCAGCTTTCGCTGATCGAGCATCTATGGTACGTGGAAATTTGCGGCACAGATTTATTTAGAACACGAAGAGCTTTGAGACGCAGTAAAAGGCTTTTTCATGTTTTTTTTTAATCGTAGATCGTAGATCGTAGAGAAAATCTTGTGTGTAATTCGAGCAGAAAGTGCGTTGCCGCTTTCGGCAGATTGCGTAGCGTCGCGCGGGCAACTCTCTGCCTCAAGCGGCAAAGTATCACTTTCCGCTCTCAATACACAAATAGCTATTAATTATTTTAGGCATCGTCTCCTGTATAGGCTCTTCTACTTTGACGGGAAACAAAAAATTGTCTGTTATATCCCCCTTCATTGAATAATCTAAAATATATACATATTCAATAACATGTAATAAATTTATATAAAAAAAATGACTCACCAGGCAAAAACAGGGATGGCAAAGCAAACTTTCTCAATAATCTGCCTTCGTCTTTTTCAAATTTTGATAAACACTTTTCGAAAATGAAGGGCACATTTCCTCCATTGTTTCCTCGTCGCCACATTGGATGATTTATTCCCACTAAACGATCACAAACAGGGTAAAGGAAAATGACTGGACAGCAACACAAAATACGGGTCAGTTTTCTGTGACGAGCAATATGACATCGCGCATACGCAATTATAAAAACCGATAAAATTTTATTACTAACAACGTTACAGTTTTCATTAATGTTTTGGAATTTTTTGAAATCTACCGATTTTAGTTACTCGACAGGCTCTATAGATGGCACGGTCTGCAGTTTCCCTAGCTTGGATCGGACGGACTACAATCGTCCCGATCCGGATTGATTCGATTGTGGTCGGTCCGACTGAAATCGAGGGATCAAGTCCATCGGATTCCATCGGGACAATTAAGGTCAGGTTTAATTTTGTAGCAGATAAACCTGTAATCTCCTCCAATATGTCTTAAAGTGCAGACGAAGTTATTATATGGACTCGCGTACAGAAGCCGAAGATGCCGTCGCCGGTTTTGGGTGCATCCATACATAGCGAAAAATCAGAACAGAGGTGCTTTTATTTGCGACCGTGAATTGGCGTACCACGACGACAAGTGCAAATCGATGTACCGCATGTCGAAAGATAGCTTCAACCTTCTATGTAACATGGTGCGTCCATATATTTATAAACGAGATACAAATAAGATGAGATGACTCAGTATTTGGTGTCATGGATGTAAGAGACTCCTGGATGTCCTCCAGAAGTCCCAACATTCTAAATATAGCTTCCGGTAGATCGGACACTTCTGGTAATAAACTATGTAGAAATTATTTTCGCGGGCATTTCGAATTAGTAGCCACTTTTTGCTTCTTTACCTGGAAGTATTCCACAAAAGCTTGGTCCACATCAGACGAGGGTTTAGCAATTTTCATATCGATTTCTCATAATGAGGCAGTTTGTTCGACTATATTTATTTTTACTAAACACTAAATTTATCTAGGTACTGTGGCAACACCGCCTGATGCGCTGGGGGTGTGAATGATCAGAGTAGGTGATATGTGTCACAGATAATATACAAATAGAGGTATTCAAGCGAGATATTGGTAAATACCACGGTCATATACCTGGTTGTCCTTGGTCATAGCCCTTTGACGTATGTTGGTTAATCCCATTGGGACGCGCGTGAATGGAATCAGTCATTCTCATAGATAAACCAAACAAATATTACTTTCTCTATTGTCATTCGTTTGTTGTTGATTTCTAATTCCTAAACACTTCCTAACATATAACTTTGTTAGTTGTTTTTATCTTCCAAGGATGAATAAAAAAGTATTGTATTGACTGAAGGTTTTTTATATTATTTGTTGACATATCTTTGATGGTGGACAAAAACATTTTTCAGAGAACTGTTTATGGTAAAGTTGTATCGATATTTGATCAAGAGGAATATTCAATGGCCCCAAAAATTCCACACACCCCGCAGTGGGTGACTGATTTGAACAACTGTTCAGCAGTATCTTGGTCTACAAAATAAAAACGTTTCGCAAAACATGTAGGTACAATACATTTTTCTTTATTAAAAATTAGGTAATCAAAAACATATTTGTACCCATCGTTTAATAACAGAGAAGCTGTTTCCATGTCGTCGACAATAACTTCTACGTCGCTGCCTTCATAATTTAAAGAAAATTTGAATCCTGTTCGATCCATTGTTGAATTAAGTTACTGATCAACATAACCAAAAACCAAAACAAACAAATGTCACTCAGAAAGTGGGGGTTATAAAGCAGCTTTTGACCTGTGTAAATACCGCGGTCAGTTAAACGTCAAGTGGTGACGTCTAAGGGCTATACAATGACGTCACAACTAGATGACCAACTATAACCGAAGGCGCTTGAACGAGGATAGTATTTACCAACGTCTATTGGTATTTTGCGGTCATTCGCTTGAATACCTCTTATATATGTAAGACGAAGACAGTGACAGTTGTCAATATTGGACATAATACTTCACGAATTTAATTTGATTTATATACATCTTTGTAATAAAAAAACTCGAAATACAGTCCATTGAAAAATACTTGTTTATTTACCACGAAGAATTACCTATTAGTGGAAAAACCCAGAATTAGATATCAACATTTGGTCCAAACGAAACGGATAAAATCAGAAAATCGAGTTTGGTTCAAAGAAGAAACAACTACAATAACTATTAGGTCAGTCACTTCCTTATTACATCTCCCTTTTTAATTATATTTAGTTAAGATTTGATTATGGTACAGTATTGAACATGCCGGGTAACGATAGCGAAATAAGAATGATTAAAGTCAAAAGGGCACAATTAAAAGCACAACTAACGAGATTTAGAAATTAGTGCAATAATTAGTGCTATTCAACGCGACAATCGATTACAATCATTTCCTGTCATTTAAAAAACAACATGTTCAACAATACATTTTCGATATCAATCGATCACTCTGATTATAATCGGTCTAAAGTTATGATGCTATTGAAAACAATCGTAAATCGGAAGCATGTAATTGGTCCAAAAATTTAAATAAACTACCGTTTGTCTATGGGTTATGTGATGTGAGTGATATTTTGCAATTGTATATTACATTTTTAGTTAACAGAACAGCTTCTATAAAGTTAAACGTTTATTAATCTAAATGAACTTGTGAAAATTGTGAAATACACGTGAAATGAAATAAAATAATGATGAGGTTACTATTGATTTATTTGATTTGTAAAATGACATGACATGATGTGTTGAAAACGGGACCTGTTATACAAAAGGATTTATTTACCATTGCGACCAATTTTTCGTGCTCATAATGTAGTATTTACAGCGGACGTCGAGAATATGTATCGCCACTGTAACATCCAACCAGAGTATAGACCGTTACAACAAATAGTTTGAAGAAACGACCCCTCCGAAAGGTTGAAACATTTTAAATTAAACACCATCACCTACGCTACTTCTTCAGCGTCCTTCATGGCATGCTGATGTTTACACGAACTAGCCAAGCTAAATGAGCATCAGTTTCCTGAGGCTTATTATTGAATTAAAAACGATTTCTACATGGACGATCTAATTAGCGGCAGCAAAACGTTAGAAAAGGCTTTAAAATTAAAAATTCAAATTTCTAACTGTCTCAAATCGGCTGGCTTCATTTTGAGAAAATGGAACTCCAATTATTTAGAATTATTCGATAACTCAGACATCAGGGACGGACCGGAATAGTTTTTATCGAAGGAAGAAAATGTTAAAACGTTAGTACTTGTATGGAACCCCTAAACGGATACCTTTTCTAATTCGGTAAATACATTAGATATTAAATTTGTTACTAAACGGCATGTTTTGTCTTCGATCTCGAGGATCTTTGATCCCCTTGGCTTTATAAATCCCGTGATAGTGCAGAGCAAATTATTGTTACAACAAATTTGTCGAAAACAAATAGATTGGAACGATGTTTTGCCTCCGGATATAATGGCACTTTGGCTAAGATTCTATAATTGTTTAAGGGACGTTAATTATATTTCTATTCCAGGACAAGTACTGACACAACATACTTTAAGCGATACGCAATTTCACGGCTTTGGTGACGCATCCGAAACAGCCTTTGGCGCTTGTCTATATGTCAGAAGGGCTAATCTCACTAACTTTTATACTGTCAGCTTGTTGTGTGATGAGTCAAAAATAGCTCCTTTAAGAAAAATAACCCTCCTAAGACTCGAACTTAATGCTGTTTTGCATTTAGCGCGACTATTGGATAAGGTAAAAATGGAATTTCATATTCCGGTAACAAAAATATTTTAGTGGAGCGATTCCACTATAGTACTGCACTGGCTACGCGCTGAACCTAATTTTTGGAATCCTTATGATGCAAACCGTACTGCTGAGATTCGACGGTTAACGGAACCGCATTGTTGGCGGCATATGACGTCTCCAGCGGATTTAGTAAGTAGAAGCTGTGCGCCTGATATTTTAAAAACCAACACTCTGTGGTGGAAACGACCAAACTTTTTGAAATACGATGTTAACGTTTGGCCCTCAAATCAAATTGATTCCATTGATGACATTCCTGATAAACGGAAAAACACGGCTATTTCGTTACTGAATATCAACGCTGAATTTTTATTTGCGAGATTTTCGAAATTAACAACATTACAGAGGGTAACCGCGTATATGTTACGTTTCATAAATCTTTTCATACATTCTTAGCTTGATAGAATTAAACAATGCATTAGAACTTTTGTTAAAGACAGCGCAATGTGAACACTTTTCGACTGCATTGAAATGTCTTAATACCAATAAATTGCTACCCAACAGTAGTAGAGTTCGAAATTTGAATGTATTTGTAGACCATTTAGGTCTATTTAGAGTGGGTGGTCCAATAAGACACCCTCAAGAAAATTTCGATAAAAAACACCCAATTTTATTACACCCTAAACACATTCTAACTAGATTGCTCATTGAATCTGAACATAAAATTTTACTACACGCGTCTCTAAGACAAAAATATTGGCCCGTTAACGGTAAAAGTGTGGTCAGGAAGGTACTTCACTCCTGTATCCTTTGGTTTAAGATTAAACCGACTAGCAATTCACAGTTGATGGGATATCTACCTAAACCAAGATTATCCCCGGCTAGACCCTTTTCCACAATAGGCGTGGACTACGCAGGACCAATATTACTAAGGGATGGAAGGATGCGTACTCGAAAAGTCGTGAAGGGCTATATATGTATTTTTATTTGTTTTCTAACTAAAGCCGTCCATATTGAATTTTCCGGTGAGCTGACTGATACATTTTTGAACTGTTTAAAGTGCTTCGTTTCCCGCCGAGGACTGTGTACGCACATTTTTAGCGACAACGGCTCGAATTTTATCGGCGCAAGAAGCTACCTTAAGATAACGATCAATTCTCTAGGGACGGATCATGAATTTAACAATTATTTTATTCAAAATCATATTGCATGGACCTTTAACTGTCCTTATACTCCTCATCAGGACGAGTTGTGGGAGTCGGCCGTAAAGTCTACTAAGTTTCACTTGGTAAGGATAGTTGGTAACAGTCATTTGACCTATGAGCAATTGATCCCTTTATCAAATAATCCCGAAGATTTAAACCCACCTACTCCTGATCACCTGCTAATTGGTAACACGTTGACCTCTGTACCCCAGACAAACGTCACTGTTGTACCCGAGAACCAATTGAAATTATTCCAGAGTCTTCAATTGATGCTCCAACACTTTTGGCGTCGTTGGTCGAAAGAATATTCAACGTCATTACAGCAACGCTCAAAGTGGTGCAAAAAAATCCAAATGTGAGCATCGGAGACTTAGTTGTGCTGAAGGAAGATAACTCTCCACCATTATGCTGGCGACTAGGAAGGATTACCGAGCTGCACACAGTAAAGAACAATTTGGTGCGCGTAGTAAGCGTAAAAACTGCCAGTGGTGTGATCCCACGAGGTAACTCTAAACTGTGCAAATTACCTTCAAGCTAATGTAACTCGTCTTGCTATGTGTATATGTATTCTTGATTTGTTATTATTGTTGATTTTTTTGAAAACTGCGAGCTTCCAAGGCGGGCGGAATATTCGACTATGTTTATTTTTACAAAACAATAAATTTATCTAGGTACTGTGGCAACACCACCTGAAGCGCTGGGGGTTTGAACGATCAGAGTAGGTGATATGTGTCATAGATAATATACAATATATGTATGACGATGACAGTGACAGTTGTCAACATTGGACATAATACTTCACGAAATTAATTTGATTTATATACATCTTTGTAATAAAAAATACGGAATACAGTCTATTGAAAAATACTTGTTTATTTACCACGAAGAATTGCCTATTAGTAGACTTAGGTCTCAACACAGTTCTTGTCGAATCTCAATATTCTCTGCTCCACTGTCTATTGTTAAAGTCTCATCTTGGCTCTGTGCATCTTCTTGACCGACTTCTTCACCTAACTGGCGGTTAGGCGAATCAGTGGGAAGGGGCCGTAAGTTACTACCAGTGGCTTTGATAAGGAGTATCACATGGGGCAGAAGAGATTGCATATATTTATTGAAGTAGTTTTCTTTCTTGGCTGCTGATCCGTTTTTTGGAGCGGATTTCGTTCTAACATATACCGTTTTTAAATTCGCCCACATTTTTTTGCAGGCTTCACCTGAAAGTTGGAAAAATACGACCTACTTCAGAAAAGTGTGGAAACTATTTAAAAGGTTATGAATAGTATATTTAATACATAGCAGGACAAGTTGATGTTTTCTAACGAGATATACATATTATTTTTCCATAAATCGAAAATTAAGGAAATAATAAATTATCACAGTAGAGAAATAATATTTTCTTAGAGTCTTTTTTATGAAAGGTCAGCTTCCTCCTGCTGGATCGTTGAACTTCAACTACAAGCATTACCATTCAATTGATATGCTGGGTTGTGCGGATGCTGATGGAAATTTTATTTCGATATAAACAGGTTACTATGGAAAAATGAGCGATTGAGGGATTTACGTGAGTCCAGACATGGACAATGGTTAGACACATTCCTCCTGCTACATCTTTACCAGATGGTAATAGCAGTACAGAATTTCCCTCCTATTTGATTGGTGACGAAGCTTTTTCACTGAAAAAGACAATTATGACAAACAAAGGGGAATATATAATCTACGACGTATATTTAATTATCGACTCAATCGTGCTCGCAGGGTTGTGGAATGTGCTTTTGGCATGATGAGTCAAAAATTTCAAATTTTGAAAACGTGCATTGTATCTTTCTCTAAATTGCAAGAAAAAGAGAAGGTTGTGCATATGATTCAGGAGAAAATCGAGAAGAGGTGGAATATACCAGACCGGCATATATGGAAACAGAAATTTTGCACTGGCCAACCACCGTCCAGTATCGTATCGTGATTACCTTGAACATTACTTTTTTAGCAGACCAGGTGCCATTCGCCTGCATTGGAAATATTGTGTGGCGGAAGACATAGTATAGATACTAATAAACTACCTAATAAAATTGTTTACATAAAAATAAAATGCGTAATCACAGGTGTCATTTCTGTGTCTTTTCGCCTTCTATGTGTATATGAAGTTTTTTTAAATTACCTGATGATCCTACTGCCTTGTCCACTTCGGTCCATGCTTTCTCAACCACCGACCGTTTGGAGTGGCCATCTCGCGTGACGTCATACAAACATGGATGACTTTCAAGCTCCAAACTCAAGTTTATATTTACTTGCTGTTCTTCCCTCGCACAAATTCATAAAAAGTACAGCAAACACAATGGGTTGTAAAAGCCGACAGCCGATTAGTACGCTGCAAGCTGCGTCACGTACGACCAGTGTCGCCCGACTGAAATCGGTCATAAATGGAATCGTGTCAGAGGACACGCACCCATTTGCGATTAGGCGCATGATTTTTGTCGTGCGATCCAAATCTGGACGATTGCGGTCGGTCCGATCTGGTGAGAATCCGGCCTAAGTATTATGTCACATTTTGAGCTCTTCTGATTACAAAATTTCATCTTCAATTTAAGACAGACTCTTTCTGCAATCAGTTGTATGAATAACAGAAGACACTTGAAATGGACTGACAAAATGGATCCCTGTGAACAACGTAAAACTCTGCGTGAGCATAGAGGTCGGTTGTGTCAACTAAGATACAAGATAATTTTAACGATCTCTTTCTAATTGATCAATTTGCGGTTATTTTTTTGAATAATTAGATACATTTTGACCATATTGGTACATAGAGTTGCATCTTTCATCATCAACAATATAATTTTTGATAAAATAGCACTAATTTGTTTCCGATTGGCCTCGTTTAATGAGGTTTCGATCACTGGTGAGGGAATGTTTTCGCAGAGCTTTCAGTACAATGGCACTAAGAACAAATACTAATAATTGTCTTAAGTCAATATGAGATAATATTCCAGTATCTAATATACCTACACATTCAGTAGTCAGAGATTTCCAAAGAAAAATGTGCATTTCGTAAAACATCTCCGAAGATATTCCAGCAGACACCGCAACTGAAGTTCATTTATAGGCCTATAAGAATAAGTTCACACCATCTCTTCCTCAGATTTTCTTACATTTATACAGATATCTTGAGCAAAATCTGATTTGATCCATAAATGACACATAGCTCCAATCATTTGTATGTTATTTTGACGCTCATTAAGAAATGCTCAAATATTCTGAATATTCGATGGTAACTGAAATGATCAAGTCCTATAGAGGAATTCTTGTAATCTCTTCAGTTTATTTTATCGATTCGTTGACAAACATTTACGATTTTGCCAAGCTTTTTCCGATCTGTAAAGCCATTGTGGGACTGTCGGAACTATGCGCTTTGTGTTGTGTGTATATTTGTTCTCTTTATTTTTTTTTGTCATTAATTATCTCTAAATGTAATTTTTCAATACCGCCTCTATTTCATGTTTGCTGCTTCTTCGTAATTTATCGGCCTTTGTCGTACGAAAGAGCGCTGTATGCGCTAGAATTTAGAAGCAAGTAAAATTCATTCACGATTCAAGAATCGAGAGCTTAAACTGGTAGGTGTAAATACACTGTTATGACACCTTTCATTAACGTGTTGTATATGTAGTGTCTCCGATAGGAGAGGGCCCCCAGAAATCTTCATCCCACTACAAGACCGCTGATCAGGCACTAAAGGTAAGACATGGTAAATTTTATTTGATTCGTAATATAATCCATTCTCTGTCAACAGGTATCGAAGGGTTTAAGTATAGTCACAGTCTTTATCACACAGTGACAATATATCAGTGGATGCTTAAGTTAGTTAATCTTGGAAACCTGCTCCATGGTGTTTCTGTGGTACCTGAAAATACATGATGTACACATAAAGATGAGTTTTACCTGAATGAGAGCGATAGCAGAAGCAACTGTTTTTAATCATGACGATATCTTGAATCTTATTCCAATCAATAAATAAAGGCGTCATTGTGAATATGCTTAAGATTTCCATATATAAAACTAAAAGAAGATATTTCTGTTCATACTATCAGGTTAATCGTTGATGGGAAATGAGGAACAAATGACAAAGATATTGGAGTCCGCTTTTCGAAGCAGTCAGTGTGAACTGAAACAAATAGCCACATGAGAATGATTAAGTGTTAGTTAATGCCAAATAAATGGTTTAGTGTTAATATTACATTACACTATGCATGAAAACATATACTGTCCCCTACGAAATAATAGACAGCTCTAATATCAGTATATTTAAGAATAAAATCAAGAGTTATCATACCTGCATACTCAACGAATGATTGACATCATTTTCTTTTCTTTCTTCTGTATTACAAAATTGAATATGACTGGTATAACTGTGTTATTTTGTGAAAAATCAGTTATTAGAACTGTAATGTTTTTCTTATTTATTTAAACAGTAAACGGGTGGGATAAACTTTAAACACACGGTATGGCTACTTACTAATTTATTTAAACACTAAACCAATCACTAACACTTAATTCAACTCAACTAATCACTTAAATTTAATTTATATGCATACAAACTTAATTATTAATTTATATCAACACTTTACTGTTCGCTATTTCGGTGTATTCTTGTTTATTTCTCGAGATCACTTTATCAACTAAACTAACTTTCTCGGGTCGGTTCCTTATATATATTAGTGCCTTTTTTACTACAAAATTCTGAATTGCGGCTTACACAAAAACAATTGGCTCTGGCATTTTCTAGATAATACTGGTCACAAAAACAATGTCTAGATAAGATAGTCACAATCGTGAATAATTATAAAAAAAAACCTACGTATCCGCCATAATTTCAACTTTCATACCTGGCTTAGACAGAGTCGGATTTAGGGACTATACCAGTGTGTTGTTTCGTATCATTACCCCCTCCTTAAATGGAAGTCCCTCCTGGAACTTTTGTGTAGCCGAGACTGGATGTTTGAATCGGCAACTGGCCCCATTTCTACACTTTCCGATCTTATGGAAATAGCAGGGCACCGTCTACACCGGATACCGATAACGGGGGTTGTAGCTGCAAATTAATATCTGGACACCGGTATCTTGAAAGATAATATCTACCATGTTCCTGATGATTCGCCAATCCAACTGGTTACTCGCTATCTTAGGCATAGCCAGTTTCTTCACGCTGAATTCCAAGACATTATCTCGTAGGTTTCTAAGTGCTTCCCACACATCGCGGTAGTTAGATCGATCTTGGAATTCATTTTTAGTTACCACGTATAAGACGTACCGCGAATTATGTTTCAGTTTCAGTGTCTTGCCAGGGGCTGGAATCTGGTCTTCAAGTTTTTCTAATTGCCCGAACTTATTTCGAAAGACGGTTGCCAACCCTCGTGCGTTCTTGAGACGGGCGGGGATGTTGTATGCCAGTGAATAATCTTCCGGGAGAGTGAACAAATCTTGTTGTTGTTCCGAAGTGACTCCATATCTAGCTTTCCCGGTACCTTCATACGCGCCCATAAATTCATCGAAGGTAGGGTCAGGATACATCTCGAATATGGTTTACTCCTTTCTCTAGGTCATGGTCTCCTTCGAATGGCGCTAGTCGGTTTTGGTGAACTACTTTTGGTTTTCCGTTGGGATCTTGCTTATGCGATATATAACATCATTGATCCTTTTCTTGAATAAGTATGGACCTTCCCAGGATTTTTGTAATTCTGGAGAAAATCGTTTTCTCCTCGTCGGGTTGTGTAACCATACTTTGTCCCCTTCTTTAAAACCGCCTACTGTGGCCTGCCTGCGTGTCGTACCGACTTTTCATTCTGTCACTGGCAACTTGAAGATTTGTTCGAACGAATTCATGAATATCGTCCAGCCTTCTTCTCAATTGGATCACGTAGTCTTCTCCTGCTAGATCTTCTCCAGGCCGACAGCCAAATTCCAGGTCACACGGAAGCCTCATTTCACGTCCAAACAGGATTTTCGCAGGTGTTTCACCCGTGGACTCATTGACGGCAGATCGATAAGCCAATGCGAATAGGGAAATATACTGGTCCCAATCTCTCTGATGGATGGAAACTACTTTGGACAGGTATTTTCCAATAGTCCTGTTCATTCTCTCGACCATTTCATCTGACTGTGGATGTAATGCTGTCGTCCTGGTCTTCTTCATTCCCAGCTTGTCGCAAATTTCCTGGAATAGAAGGCTTTCAAAATTTCTTCCCTGGTCGCTGTGGACTTCCAAGGGCACTCCATATCGGCTGATAAATTCTTTCACCAATACATCTGCGATAGTTGTGGCCTCTTGGTTCGGGATAGAGTAAATTTCCACCCACTTTGTGAAATAATCCATTACAACCAGTATGTATTTGCCACCATTTTCGGTCGTCAGAAATGGTCCAGCGATATCTAAAGCAATCCTTTCGAAAGTGCTTCCAACATTGTACTGTTTCATAGGTGCCTTTCCCTTGCGATGTGGTCCATTACTCGTAGCACAAGTCGTACATTTCTTACACCAGTCCTTCACATCGTCGGAGCTGTTCATCCAATAAAACCTTTCACGGATTCGCTGAAGGGTTTTCTTCACTCCCAGATGACCTCCCGATGGACTGTCGTGTAGCTTCTTTAGTACTTCAGCTACTTTTGTTCTCGGGATAACTAGCTTTCTCCTCATTTCAGAACCATCATCGTTTCCAAGGACTCTTTTCAACATCCCGTTCTCCAGGACAAGGGAGTCCCACTGAGCACTTGAGTTTCGGTGAAAATATTAAGACTTCTTGCCAGGTAGGTCGCGGATTTTCTTCCTTCCACTGCCGAATCTTCTTTAGGCAAGGATCATTCTCCTGATCTTCTCTGATCCTGGTGGGTGACCATTTTTCATTGACTACTATAGTTCTTGAAACTGCAGCTTCCCTAGATTCCGCGTTGTGGTAGTGGGAGCAGTCTGTTGGGCACGGCCGTCTCGACAGGGAGTCTGGAAGTGTTCTACGGACTTCACTACCGCCAAAAGTTCCCCTTTTGTGACACAGTAGTTTCGTTCTGGTTTGGAGAGGACTTTACTGAAATATCCCAGCACTCTTTCTTTCCCTCCTTGGATCTGTGAGATCACTCCACCAATTCCTACGTTGGTTGCGTCAGTGTCAAGAATAATGTCTCCCTCTGGTAATGAATATCCTAATATCGGCGCCGAGGTTAAATGCCTCTTCAAGGTTTCAAAAGCCGCTTGAGAGTCTTCGTTCCATTGGAAGGGTCTTGCTTCTTCTGTAAGTCGAGTAAGAGGCTTGGCAATATCTCCAAACTTCTATAATACGTGCAAAGTCCAAGGAAACTCCTAATTTGATGTTTGTCAGTTGGTTGCGGCCATTGCTGAATGGAAGCAATTTTCTCTGGATCCTTCATTGCTCACTATATGACCTAGACAATTGACTCGGCTTTGGAACAGCTGACATTTCTTCGGATTTAACATGAGCTGTGCAGCTTGGAGTCGATTGAATACGTCTTCCAAATTCTTCAAGTGTTCATCAAATGTCTTACCCAGTACTACAATGTCGTCCAAATAGACCAGGCATGTCTTCCAAGACAACCCTCTCAAGACATTTTCCATGAGTCTTTCAAATTTCGCAGGCGCATTACAGAGCCCGAATGGCATGACCTTCAATTGCCATAATCCAGATCCGGTAGTAAAAGCAGTCTTGTCTTTGTCATCTGGGTCCATTTCCACTTGCCAATAACCAGACTTCAGGTCCAAGGTGGAAAACAGTTTGCTGCCGGCCAAAGTATCTAGCGTATCGTCAATTCGAGGCAGAGGATAGCTGTCTTCCTTCGTCACGTTCTTAAGCTGGCGATAATCCACGCAGAATCTCGTAGTTCCATCCTTTTTCTTGACGAGCACTACTGGAGATACCCATGGACTAGTAAATGGTTCTATTACTTTTTCTTCTGCCATCTCTTGAACTATTATATCAGCTTGCTCTCTCTCCGCTCGTGGAAGTCTTCGAGCTGATTGCCTAATTGGTTCATCATTACCAGTATCGATTTTTTGTTTGACACGGCTGATATTCTACTAGTCTTTCCTCCTTTTGGTACGAATAAGTCTCGATACTGCAAGGGAAATTATCTCATTCTTTTTTTTTCAGCGCGATCCAAAGATTACCTCCACATACCTTTAGAACAATCTTCTAGGAAATACACTTCGGTCAGTACCAAAAGAGGCTCATTTCAATTCATAAGACTACCTTTTGGGTTAAACATAAGCCCTAATAGTTTTCACGAATGATGTCAATAGCAGGCTCACGCCGGAAAAAGCATTTCTTTATATGGACGATATAGTTGTGATAGGAATTTCAGAGAATCATCACTTAGCCAATCTCAGAAAAGTGTTCGACGCATGTCGTAAATTTAATTTAAAATTAAATCCACAAAAATGCCAATTCTTCAGGCGAGAAGTCACATATTTAGGTCACAATTTATCAAAGAATGGTGTTTCACCAGATAAAGCAAAATACTCAGTAACTCAGCATTACCCAGTGCCAAAAAATGCCAACGAAGTCAAAAGATTTGTTGCATTTTGCAATTACTATCGAAGGTTCATTCAAAATTTTGCAGAAATGTGTATTCCTTTAAATAGGTTAGCTAGGAAAAACGTAAAATTCGAGTGGTCACAAGAGTGCGAAAACTCATTTCAGGTCTTAAAAAATGCATTAATCAATCCACCAATTTTAAAATATCCAGACTTTAATAGACAATTCATATTAACTACAAACGCTTCGAATAGCGCATGTTCAGTAATTCTAAGTCAAAATTACGAAGGGATTGACCTACCCATCGCATTCGCATCACGCAGCTTCAAGAAAAGCGAGCTTAACAAGCCCACCATCATAAAAGAGTTATTAGCAATTCATTTGGGAATCAATCATTTTAAGTGTTATTTATATGGTTCACCACATTTCATAGTAAAAACAGATTATAAGCCATTAACGCATTTATTTGCAAATAAAGACCCGACGTCGAAACTAACGATAATAAGAATCGATTTGGAAGAATATGATTTTGAAATACAGTATGTTAAAGGTATAGCGAACTACGCGGATAGCATATCGAGAATATCCATAGAAGAACTTAAGGATTTATACATAAATAATTCACATGTCTTGGCAATCACAAGAGCACAAACGCAAAAAGAAAACGCTAAAACAGAAAAGGATCAAAGGAATAAAGTAGAAACAAAGGAAGTAAGAATACAAAAACCTGCAGTAGTAAAAGTTTTAAATAACCTTGAGGCACATAAATTACCAAATTTACACTTTGAAAATAACCGTATCTCACTTAGGATGAGCATCCGGATCAAGAATAAATTGAAATTTAGTGAAGCCTTAAATACCGGATTACACAACTTCGACCTAGGACGAACGTTGGAAAAGCTTGAAGAGCTTTCGGTATGAAATGAAGTAAAAATAATGAAAATATATACAAATGATGATATATTCAAAAAGTGCACAGTAGAAGAATTTATAGAAGTAGGAAATCAATGGTTAAAAAGTATTCAAGTATGTATATGCGAAATACCAAAAACGGTACAGCAAAAAGAAGAGATCCAAAAGATATTAGAAAGATACCACAATGATCCAATGTTTGGAGGACATGTAGGAAATAATAGATTATTAAAGAAACTAAAAGCAAATTTCAAGTGGAAAAACATGGAGAAAGACGTAAGGAAGTATGTAAAAAATTGTCATAAATGTCAAGTGAATAAAACGAAACCTAATTATAAAGAAAAATTTGTTATAACAGATACATCCATAAAACCGTTTGTAGAAAGTAACAACGGGAATCGTTATTGTATTACAATATTATGCGAATTAACTAAATACGCAGTTATGATACCGGTTCAGAATAAAGAAGCGCACACAATAGCAAAAGCAATTTTCGACAACTTCATACCGAATTACGGATTGATGAAGGAGATAAGAACAGATCAAGGGACGGAATATAAGAACGAAATAATGAAGAATTTAGCGGAACTATTAAATATAAAACATAATTTTTCAACAGCTTACCATCACGAAGCAATAGGCAGTTGTGAAAGATTACATAGGACATTTAACGAATATATTAGAAACTTTATCAAAGATTCTAGGGATAACTGGTGTGAGTTTGTAAGAATATTCGCATATTACTATAATACAACACCAAATACGTATCACGGATACATTCCTTTTGAATTATTGTATGGGAGAAAACCCAATTTGCCAGAATTTTTAGACGTAAAAATTGAACCGTGTTACAAATTTGAAAGATACGATAAAGAATTGAAATATAAGTTGCAATACGCTAATGAAAGGGCCAGACAGTTTTTAATAAATAATAAATTAAATAGAGTTAATAATAGCGAAAATGATTCTTCACCTATAAATTTTAAAATAGGGGAATTAGTTATTTTAAAAAATTAAGGGAAAAATAAATTTGATCCACATTATCTAGGTCCGTTTAAAATAACGGGAATAAAGGGAGTGAATTTCGAGATTACATCTCCAGATAATAAACAACAAATTGTTCATAAGAATCGTATGTTTATATACAAAGAACGGAAACATTTGTAAATAAGTGAAGTGTGTTGATAAACGAACAAATAGTGTTTAGTTAGCAAAGACAATACAAAAACATTCATTAAAAACACTTATAGGTATAAGTGATATCGAAAAATTAAAAGGATAATTTTTCTCTTCCTAGAGGGGATGATGTAGTGATCCCTAAAGGACAGTAACGGCAAAAGGACATCAGCTAAGAAATAAGATTTAAATTTAGGTTAATATTAATTATAGTATTTAGCGAGCATTGATCTGAGACGGGCAATGTCAGTCACGTTCTTGTTAATGTATAAACAAACACGTACAACTTATAGACGGAGGTCAGGAATGTAGTAAAACATAGCTACACTTCCTATAAAATGAGAGTGAACGAACCAGGGAATTGGAATTGTTATTAATACTTTGACTAAGTCTATTGATATTTATAATTGTGTATTTTAACGTATTAAAACTTTATCCCAGTGATTTTATAAATGTGATGTTGTTTATTCTATTCCCGAATACAGGTTGCTAGGTAAGTGGTTTCCTCAATGATAATATGCCTTTACGGTAAACGTCGAGTATACGAGGGACACTTACTAAGTAACCACCACAGATTGACCAGCTACTGATAACATCTGTTCGAATCTGGCATTAGAATTGTCAGTGGTCGTTGTTTAGCGAACTATAGACGTCACTGGTACGCAGCATCCAATCTTGGTTTCCTTCTTGATGGTAATTGGGTAATCGTTCACGTTTATCAGTTGTACAGGGATCTCCTTCGCCGACGTAACCAATCCTTTTCCAATTATTACTCCTCTGCCAACCTCTTCGTCGTGGTTCCTTGGCCGGTAGAACGGTATCTTCCTATACAGCTGCCAGCACCGCGCTGCCTTCATGTGGATGAAGCCCACTTTAATGGTTCTGTTTCTGTAGTCTAATTGGAAACCATGTACATTCATTACGTCCATTCCCAGAATCACGTCTTCTTCAATGTCAGCTACGATTACCGTATGCGTGAACTTTTCTGCGCCAATTCCCAATTGGATTTGTGTTTCCCCGTGAACGTTGGCACTCTCGCCTGTGGCGGTCCGCAGTCTCGTTGGTAGAAGCTTCTTCTTGGGGTTTATTATCTCTGGTCGTATAATGGTTCTAGTTGCTCCAGTGTCAACCAGCAGAGCATACTTCTTGCCATTTACTTCGCCATCCACATATACACTGTCGTTGCGACATCTGAGCGAAGCTATCAGTATAAGAGTGTCTTTGGAACGATCATGGGTCGGTGCTGCCCCCTCGTAGCCGACCCGTTCTAGTTTTCCTGTGACTGAGGTTCTTGGTTTGCAGGAGTCTTGGGGCGCTTACACGAACTACGTACATGCCCTAGTTCGCCACAATTCTTGTCCATCATACCTTTGATCAAGCTGACGATCTGGTCAAACTTGTCTTCGTCGCCTTCTTCTTTGATGGTCATAGCTTTGTTGTAACCCGAAGCCTTCGTTGCTGCTTCATATTCAAGAGCAGCTGTCAATGCGTCAACTAATGATTTGGGATGGGCTAAGTGAAGCGTGCTCTGCATATCGGGTTCACCTAAGCCATCAATAAACGCCTGTATGCCTAGACATTCCATCATGTTCTCAGCTGCTGATGGTTGAGCATATCGAACGATTCGGGCAATATCCACTTCATATTATTGAAGTGCTTCGTCACGTTTCTGCTTTCGGTTCTTCAGCTGAGATTGGTACAAATGTTGTAGATGTTTGTGACCATATCGCATGTCCAACCTCTTCTTCAGCCGCTCGAAATCATCCGTTTCTTCTAGAGGTATCGTCTGAAGTACATCTAAGGCACCTCCCCGAAGCGCGATAGTTAAGTTCACTGCCTTGTCTCTATCGGACCAATTATTCACTCTAGCGGCTGCTTCAAACTGTTTCACATAATTGGTCCACGACATTTTTCCATCGAACGGTGGGGCCTTGACTCGGGTAAAACTACCAATGTCTTCTAACTTAGGGTGTGTTTCTGGTTTGCAAGGTTTTGTTTGCTCGGTCTTCTTTTCTTCCGCTGGCGTGTCTTGAGTCCTTGTATCTGTCATCTTTCTTTCTAACTCCCTGATTTTCTCGTCCATCGTTGTCATCTTATTCTCAATTCCAGATTTTAGAGACCAAATTTAATTTTCAACTTCAGCGGCAATGTCGTTTTTCATTAATAAGATATCGGCAGATATATCGTTCTTTATAGCCGAAATATCACTTTTCACATTCGTAGAAAGTTTCTCATTCATGGCAGAAATATCGTTCTTCATAGCAGAAATGTTGTTCTTCGTAGCAGAAATCTTCTCGTCCATGTTCTCTTCCATGGCAGAAATCTTCTCGTCCATGTTAGCAGAAATATTAGCAGAAATATTAGCAAAAATATCGTTCTTCATAGCAGAAATCCCCTCGTCCATGTTCTCCTCCATGTCAGAAATCTTCTCGTCCATGTTAGCAGAAATATTAGCCGAAAGTGACGAGATTAAGGTGGAAGCCTCGACATTAAATAAAACTGTTTCTGGATCAAAGCCGTAATTTTCCAGTGCAAATTTAAGTCTTTCTACTAATTCACTTTTCTTACTGAACGTTTCCAGCTCACGATATCCCACTTCTGACACCAATGCAATGTTGAATAGTCTACAGGGCATGGCCGTCTAGGCAAGGAGTTAGCTTTTTGGTGATTCACATTAGCTGGATGTTCACCTCTGTCTGATTTCCCCTGTGTCTGGAGTTCTTGGGTTACAGGAGTCTTGGGGAGCTTAGACGGACTGCGTACGTGCTCTAGCTCGCCACACTTCCGGCATTTGATCTTCTTCGGCCTCTTGTCTGCCATACCTTTCAACAAGTTGACGATCTGATCAAGTTTGTCATCGTTATCTTCTTCCTGCATGGTTCTACCTTTGTTGTACCGCGAGCTTTTCTTGGCTGCTTTGCATTTAGGAGGTTCTTGGTTTACAGGAGTCGTAGGACGCTTACACGGACTGCGTGCATGCTCTAGCTCGCCACAATTACAGCACCTGATTTTCTTCGGCTTCTTGTCTACCATACCTTCCAACAAGTAGACGAACTGGTCAAATCTGTCTTCGTCACCTTCTTCTTGGATGGTCCTGATTTTGTTATATCCTGAAGCCTTCGTTGCTGCTTCATATTCAAGAGCAGCTGTCAATGCGTCAACTAATGTTTTGGGATGGGTTAAGCGCAGCGTCCTCTGCATATCGGGGTCACGTAAGCCATCAATAAAGGCCTGTATACCCAGACATTCCATCATGTTCTCTGGTGTTGACGGATAAGCAAATCGAACGAGTCGGGCAATATCCACTTCATACTCGTGAAGGGCTTCGTGACGTTTCTGCCTGCGGTTCTTCAGCTGGGACTGGTACAAATATTCTAGATGTTCGTGACCGTATCGCATGTCCAACCTCTTCTTCAGCTGCTCGAAATCGTCCGTTTCTTCCAGAGGTATCGTCTGAAGTACATCTAAGGCATCTCCCCGAAGTGCGATAGTTAAGTTCATTGCTTTCTCCTTGTCGGACCAATTTTTCACTATAGCGGCTGCTTCAAACTGTTTTACGTAATTGGTCCACGACATCTTTCCATCGAACGTTGGGGCCTTGACCGGGGTAAAACTGCCAATATCATCTGTCTTAGGTTGTGTTTCTGGCTCGCAGATCTCGATCTTTTTTTCTTCTGCTGAAGTGTCTTGTGTTCTTAAATCGGCAATATTTGTTTCTAACTCCTTGGTTTTCTCGTTCATCTGATTTTCCATCGTTGTCATTTTATTCTCAATGTCTGATTTTGGAGACGAAATTGTATTCTCGACTTTAGCAGCAATGTCATTTTTCAATGATAAAATATCTGCAGATATATCATTCTTCATAGCAGAAATCTTCTCGTCCATATTAGTAGAAACCTTGTCCATGTTAGCAGAAATTGACGAGATTGAGGTGGAAGCCTCGTCATTAAATAAAACTGTTTCTGGATCAAAGTCGTCGTTTTCCAGTGCCACTTTAAGTCTTTCTACTAATTCACTTTTCTTACTGGACGTTCCCAACTCACGATCTTCCAATTCTGCTCTTATCTCAGTCACTTTCAAGTCCCTTAGTCTCTTTGCCATTTTTACGTAGATATTTATTTATATTACCCCACACCTGACACCAATGTAATGTTTTTCTTATTTATTTAAACAGTAAACGGGTGGGATAAACTTTAAACACACGGTATGGCTACTTACTAGTTTATTTAAACACTAAACTAATCACTAACAATTTATATATACTCAACTAATCATTTAAATTTAATTTATATGCACACAAACTTAATTATTCATTTATATCAACATTTTACTGTTCGCTATTTCGGTGTATTCTTGTTTATTTCTCGAGATCACTTTATCAACTAAACTTACTTTCTCGGGTCGGTTCCTTATATATATTAGTGCCTTTTTTTACTAGAAAATTCTGGATTGCGGCTTACACAAACCATTGGCTCTGGCATTTTCTAGATAAGACTGGTCACAAAAACAATGTCTAGATAAGATAGTCACAATCGTAAACAGTTATAAAAAAAACCTGCGTATCCGCCTTAATTTTAACTTTCATACCTGGCTTAGACAGAGTCGGATTTAGGGACTATATCAGTGTGCTGTTTCGTAACAATACATTTGTGCAATATATCCGTGAGTGAATATTAATTGTATTGGTGTTGTTTGTTGTAATTTATATAGTCGTATTATTATTGTTTAACTACTTTTCCGAGATGAGCACGTGCTGTGCTGCTTTGGAATAACCTTTTTTTGGATAGTGCTGCTATCTCTTTTTCTAATTAATAGTGTGATATACGTGTAACTCTCGTAGCATTATTTCAATAAAGTTTTTGAAAAAAAAATGTCTTTTCTATATTTCGAATATCGTTGATAAAATATCCAAGGTAGCTAATAGTGATACTGACATGCAAGTTTCACCTTATTGTTTACTGTTGATCAACGATCTTGACAAAAGTACAAATTAAATCAGTGCTACCATAAAAAAGAAGTACAGTTCATCATATACCATCTTCTTTTTTCTTAATCAGTATATAACAGCTATAAGACTTCTCTTATTCTTAATACTTTTACAGTTCTACCAGGTCACAACAAGTTTGTCTTTACTGAATAATATTCTTTCTATTTTGTAGAAATCAAGTATCAAATATTGTGAAGGTGACAGCATACCACGCGTTGAGACGTCTAATGAAATATAGTATGTTAATTTGAACACCATAATGTTCTGAAACAAGTAGTAATAATTCTTAGAATTATTATTTAATCACATTCTAAAGAATAAAGTTACCGACTTTATAACTTATAAAATATGGATGTCCTGTCATTTTTTCTCGCCAGATTATTATCACATCCTTATTGTTCGAATAAAATATAATTTATCAACCTGACAAAATTGATAGTTTAGTAATGATTGTCTATTTTGTTAAGTTCAAGGACACATCTAATTACGATATTACTGGTGGAGGAATTTCAAATTAGGAACCATTCGCTTCAAATATGTCAAAAAATAATTTTGTGTCTTTTGAATAATATGTGTGTATTGTTACTTGCTATCTCTTAGTCACACAAGTACCAATTCGTAATAAACCTAATCTGGACCAGCAAAAATTATGATTTTAGTCTCATTCGATTCGAAATGGCATTTAGAACAAACGATCAACTGGACATTAGAGGTCGGCAAAAATTGCAAAAGTTATAAACAATTACGTAAGAAATAAGTCAATAGATTGGTTTTTTGAAAATATTTTGAAAACTATTTGAGATAATAAAAATTTGAAAAAAAAAATTCTGAAAGAACAGAAAATTTCCTAAGGAAAAATCCTACATTCCGGAAGTATTAATTATCTTAAATAATGCATTATTTCTACGAAACACATTAGGCCTTAAAACATTAATCATAGATGCATCTAAAAATATTCGATATATACATTTTTAATTCAAAATAAAAAGAAAAGGAAATTTAAGTACACATATTAAATAATCATAATTGGAAAGACTATATTGAACAAAGTTAGGACTGTGATCGGATGTTTGACATTTGTAAAATCAATTGACAATTCGAAAATTATTTGAACATTTCGATAAAGTTATAAAATTTCATAAAGAAGGTATTATGTATTTTATTTCGTAATGGACTTAATTTTAATTGGTATTAGTATAGATAAGATGTTGCAATTGTTAAAAAAGGGAAACTAAGGTTTATTTTGTGATTTGTTGATTTGACACATAGTTTTAATTGAATTGAACTTACTGTAAAAAGGTAATTTGTGAAAGATTTTGAATTATGTTGTAGATTAATTTACTGAATTCAATCATAAAAATTTTTATTTGACAGTGACATTTTTTTTATTAGTGTTGACAGACATATTGTTAAATATAGTAAATGTAATTAAATAGCCCTGTATAATTAAGATTATTCAGTTTTACGATACAACTGGGTAAATAATCCAGAATAAGAATAACAATTAACATTTAATACTTAAAAATTATATAAATTATTTTGATAACTAACTGAACTCACCTTGAGAAAAGAGAATAATAATAATTAATAATTAAATAAATTTCTTTCGATAAAAGAAATGATTGATAGCCGGAAAATATTTTGACAATAAGTGTCAGTTTTAAATAATATAACATACTACGTGTGGTGAAGCCGCATATACTATATATATATTAATATGAATTGGCTATAGTGTAATAAGAATGTTATACTTATTTTATTTTAGTTTAAATTTACTTTAAGTTTATTGTTTGCCCGGTATATTGATGATTTTATATATATGATAAACAGTTTATATTACTAACATGAAAACTTCTCATCTCAGGGTAGAGTTCAAGTATTTAGGATAAAATGATTTTAGAATTCTATATATATTAGCGCCAAAGTTAATAAATGCTTTATATTCCAAAAATAAATTTGTTAATCAGAATATGTTACTTGTTCAATGATTTCAAACTAAATACGGTCCTGTCCTGCTTAAAACAAATCTGCATAATTCAATAGATGTCATTCAGAGCTTCTGCCTATGGTAAGTAGATGGTGCGCAAGTCACCAGATGAAATGAATAACTGAATAACTCAAAAATAGTTTAAAAACGTTCTTCAAAGGAAAAAACGATATTTAATTTAATGAAAATAAATACATTACACTTTTACAAGTGTTCTTGAAGAAATTCAAATATCTAAAAGGATTACTCTTTCATACAACATACACGCACTCTGGTGAGATATTATTATAAGAGTGAAATACAATTATACAACTTCATAAACATATGATTTTTAGAAAATGGCGAAATACACTCCTAAAAGCGTCTATGCGTCTATGCGTCACAAAATTTTAGTTCTTTGCATAAATTGGTAAGTACGCTTGACTTTTTAATATATTAATAAATTAACTTGTACTACCTTATTCACTTCACTGTTTTGTTTGTTCACCTCAATAATCCGTTTCTTTTATTTGTTTCAGATTCTTCTCCTGGAAAAACTCCATGCTGGCATTCCGTTTCTACCAGAACAGGAATCGATGCTGTATTTCATTCAAGGTCCAAGCAGTTTATATAAATTCCATTATTCAGTGTTTTCCAAAAGCTATTGTGGCTATTTTACTTCCACAAGACACAAGACACCATACTATAAAATAAAAATCATGGTTAGTACTGTACAACATTCGACAATTCCTTTTTTAATTATTAATATAAACTTAACTACTTACACTGATGTATATCTTGTAAGTATAATGTATTTGTACTTGAATTCTATAGTCAAATTTTTATCTTCCAAATAATTTCAAATGATTTTCTTTACCAAAGAGTTTTGCTGCTTACAAATTTTTCTTCCCAAAGAAAAAACCTCTAGTCAATAGCCCCCATAATCAACAACCTTCTTACATTCCGATTTTTTTTTCGTTAGCAACATAATTGTCGCCGATTTGATCTTTTTTTAAATGTTTATTTACCAATCAAATTTGACTATTTATTTTATCACTCAAATTCTTCATTTCAACCAGTGAAATGTTCATCCATTATATCAGGATATTGTATTCTAAGGTTTTTAATTGCTTAGACTTCCTATATTATTTTCATTCAATAATATTTCCTAGTATTGTTAAAATGACATTTCCTAACCTCTAAGTATGTATGTCAAATGAATATTCTTAATGTTTTAATAGATGACAGCTGTTACCTTTAAATATATATGCAAAATGAAAATTCGTTTTTTTTATGAGTCATGTTCTCTGAAATTCACATTATTATATACTTTTCTGCTCTGTTATGTCTAAACAGCTACACTAACTTACTTTAATGTTTTAATCAACAAATATTATGAGATTAGCTTGACTTTACAGAACAAAGCATTATTAGTTTCCTATCATGAACAAATTCTGATACTTGATCTTTTTAATAAAAGTTTGGTTAATTTATTTCAAATAAATTGTTTATCACACCTATTCGCAATTATCCCTACATTATACAGTCTGTCCTTTCTGTATGCCTTCTCTATCGAATAGTGGATCGTACAGATTGTCTCCATTCAAATGTTAAAAAAAATTTTTGACTTAAAAAAAAAATTCTTCTAGATTACAATGCACAATCTTAATTCTTTATTGTTTGATATACAGGGTGTTTCACTCTATAATAATATATATATATGTATATATATATATATACATATATATATATATACATATATATATATATATATATATATATATATATAGGTGGGGATAACGGGGATTTCAGTCCAAGGAATCAACGCGAAGATCTTTTATTTACAAAATGCCGCCAAGCTTTCGTGTCCTTTTGACACTTCTTCAGGGCACTATAATACATATACAAATATAAATATGATTTAAAAATAGAGAAATAAATATAAGTACTTACATGTAAAATATTTTAAGTAAATTCAATATAAATAATCATTAAAAAATTTGTAAATGTAAAAATAAATATAATTATAATATACTTGATGTCATATTTCACATAAGACAAATCGATACATAATTTGTTTGTTCGTTACTTAGTTATTTTAATTTTTTTAGGTTACTTTATAATTATTTAATGAAGTTTGAATTTGAGGTTAGATTATAACCTTATAAAATGACTTTGACAGATAATTTGTTTTTGACGTTAATAGAAAAGGAAATAAGGTTAGATTATAACCTGTGAAAATGACTTTGACAAATAATTTCTTATATTTTGACTTTAATAGAAGTGAATTTAATTTTTATGAAATAATCATATAAATAATGAAAAATTATCTATTTTGTTCAATATTCAAAAGGTAGCTATAAATATTACTAACCTTATTTCCTTTTCTATTAACGTCAAAAACAAATTATCTGTCAAAGTCATTTTATAAGGTTATAATCTAACCTCAAATTCAAACTTCATTAAATAATTATAAAGTAACCTAAAAAAATTAAAATAACTAAGTAACGAACAAACAAATTATGTATCGATTTGTCTTATGTGAAATATGACATCAAGTATATTATAATTATATTTATTTTTACATTTACAAATTTTTTAATGATTATTTATATTGAATTTACTTAAAATATTTTACATGTAAGTACTTATATTTATTTCTCTATTTTTAAATCATATTTATATTTGTATATGTATTATAGTGCCCTGAAGAAGTGTCAAAAGGACACGAAAGCTTGGCGGCATTTTGTAAATAAAAGATCTTCGCGTTGATTCCTTGGACTGAAATCCCCGTTATCCCCACCTATATAGCATTTTTCAGTCGTTATATAAAAAAAAAAAAAAAAAAAAAAAAAAAAAAAAAAAAAAAAAAAATTTTTATATATATATATATATATATATATATATATAAAGATGTACGAATAGTGCGTGACATATGAACAATAAGCAACGAATAGATTAGTGGGTATTGCACGCAAATAGAAGAAGGGGCTACTGAAAAGAGTGGTAACCGCAGACATGCATGTTTCTGGCTCATCAGCCGTCATCGGTACGGTACAACCAAGAAAAGATGTGAAACATGGGAGTAAAGGTGTTGAATGAAACATGAGAAAATATAACAGAATTCAGCAGGATAGTCAAACATGTTTCATTTAACACCTTTGCTCCTATGTTTCACATCTTTTCTTGGTTGTATCGTACCGATGACGGCTAATGAACCAGAAACATGCATGTCTGCGTGCAATACGCACTAATCTATTCGTTGCTTATTGTTCATATGTCACGCACTATTCGTACATCTTGTTATTATTTCATTCATCTTTTTCTTTGCCCTGAGAGGTGGGGTGTAAGCTAATGCCTTCCTCGCAGCGGGCAGTGCAATGCTGCGAGTTCGTGTGGGACTTTCACCGCACTAAATCACCCTCCTCTATACGCCTCGGGAAATCGAGTGTACACCGGAAGGACCTTGTAAAACCATAACGTCAGTGCACATTCCCATATAAGAAGAAACTTCTTCCCCCTATCTACACGTAGTCCCTCCTACACCTTATCTACCTTTCTGTGCCTTATGTGCGATCCCTGCTTAGTTTCCTGCCAAAGGCAAGCTCCCTGTATTTTGGGCACTCCATAGAGTCCGTCCTATGTCCCGACTCCTTGCAAGATAGACACGCCGCCTCCCCTTTGCACTCTCGTGCGCAATGCCCCTCTTCGAGGCAGTTGAAACATGCCTTCCCTCTCTCCTTGTTTTTGCAGGAGTAGGTATTGTGACCATACTCCATGCACTTGTAACATCTGAGAGGGGTGAACCTCTCCCTTACCCTGCAAAATTGCCAGTGGACTTTGATCCGTATATGTCCCCGCATTGCCTCCGCTATTTCCTTTCCTACGCTAAACTTAGCCGTCTGCCCACCCCCTCTATTCGCCCTCAGGCTCCTCACCATAAGTTCCCCCTTGTCCATCTCTGTCCATCTGCATATCGCCGTCCCTCCCCTATTATAACCTTCACCTCTCCCTTCTCTTGAGTTCGCCTGACCATTTCGGTCAGACTTTCCGTTATTTTGTATAGGCCCTCACCCTCATCTTCTCCCACTTTCGCCGCATAATAGAACCACGTTCTTTGGCATCTCATACTCTTCTGATTATTCTCGAGAGCATCACACCCCTCCCCCTCGCAACTGTCCAGCAGGGTCCATATCTCCTTGTTATACCTCTGGACGATATCTTTTATTCCCCTCTCTGAGTCTCCTTTACTTATAATTACGCAATTTCCTTTTTCTAAAACTATCTTCTCTATATTGCCCCTTTCCCATTTTGTTGTTTGAAAAACTTCTTCACCCCATTCAATATCCTTGATTTTATTATATTCCCTATAGTCCCCCCCCTTGTTGAGGTCTTCTTTTATCTTCTCCGTTGCCTCCTTTATCCTATTCCTTTCCTCTACCTCCTTACACTCTATGAACTGCGCGTGTTGCTGTCCCCCCATCTCCTTTTGGATGGTTCTTAAGTCCTCCAAGATTCTCCTGAACTCCACCATATCGAACGAATCTTGGTGTCCCTCCATACCTGCTAACTCCTCCAGCTTACGCCCGAGTCTCTCCTTGAGTCCCTCCTCTTTCCTTCCTTTTTCCCCACCTGCTTCTCCTCCGGATTATCTCCTCTGTTTTTTCTTTTTTTCCCGTCAGACTCGTCTTCGTCGATGACAATAATGTCTTCGAGTTGACTTGCCCCCCGTCTGTTTCCTCTTCTCTCTTCCCCCCTTTTTTATTTTCCCCTCTCTCCCTTCCTTCCATCTCCTTTCTTACTCTTCTTACCCTCTCTTCACTTTCTCTTTCCAGCTCCTCTATCCTTATTCTAAGTTGCCTCACTCCTTCTGCTAACCTTCCTATTGAATATAGCTCCTCCTCTTCCTCAGATTGATCGCTCTCCTCCACGCTTTCCCCCACCCCTATCTGCTTCCCCATGGCTAGCCTTACCCTATTTTCCATATCTTCTTTGATCGCTTTTTTTATATCGCGCATATCTGTTCTTAATATTTTTTCCCTCACTTCCAAATCCCTTTCCTCTTTTCCACTCCCTCTTTTTCTTAGCTCATTTTCCGTGTCCAATGCCCTCACTCTTAATACCTCCCTTTTCTTCTCCCCTCCACTCCTCTCAAATTCTTCCTTGGCTCTTATGTATCTCTCTTGCTTTCCCCTCTCTTCCTCCTCCATTTTCCTCTGATATTCTGCCCTCTCTTCTTCCTCCGAATTCTCGACCCTCACTACCAACTCCTTCTCCTTTTCCTGCTTTCCTGCGGTTTCGCTTCCGCTTCTATTCAATTTTTTACTGGTTTTATGTTGTTCCAATAGACTTACCTCGTATTTTCTTGTCTCTTCCTCCTCCTTCTCGCTCCTCTCCCTCTTCTCCATTTCTTTTTGTTTTGTTTTATTCATCCTACTCATACTACATCCCACGAGTTGGGTCGAAAGACTGTACGGCGAGGCAGTGCGCCCTTACCTCGCTAAGGCTGAATACTCTGGGAGGTCGCCAGGTATCCCAGAGGCACCGTTTCTGACTGCGTTTCGTGCAGCCATTCATCCATGGCCACGGTAGCTAACAACGAGGATTACGGGTTCTTTTATCGAGGTTGCCTCCGGACGCAGATTTGCCAACGGGTAGACCCACACAGCTGCCTCCCCTGTGTGTGGTCTTTGAGTTGAATTGATTATCTTGGGGTAGACCTGGAATGTTCCGTGAAGAAATTGAAGACATTGACAGTTGGAAAATATAGCAGAAAAGAAGAAAGAAAGAGAGAAGAGATGACTTAGTTGGCGAGAGGAAAGAAGAGAGACAAACATGCAAAACCAAAGTGAAAAGAGGTCTATTGTATTAGTAAGGAAGAGTAAAAAAAGAAGAAAGTACAAGAAATTGAAGGGTTACTTAGAGTAGAGAGACATAACAGTCATGAAGAAGAAGTTTTCCCTCCCCTTAACTGATTATAGGATGATCAGCAGAGGCGAGGAGGTCAGCGACGGTGATTTTTTGTCAGGTTTACTCCTCTATCCCTTTTGATCCGCAGACGATTATTCAGAACGAATCGTTCCTATTCATCACCTATCCCCGAGGTTGATCGATCGTGCCTCCCTCACAGCTCTTTAGGAGCGTAAGAACCATGACCGTGGAGACACCCTATGAGCCATTGGGACGCGCCGTGTCGGGTAGGGCAACCCCCCCCTCCAGGAAACTCGCATGGAAGATTAGGGTTGGATCACTTCCAGCCTCCTCCATCCGACTCCCCCCGGGCACGGCATTAATCTGGGTCGGGAGTTTCAGACGGGAGTGTTATATGCACCTCCGTCTATGTTGGTTGTTGTCTCGAATATTCGAAATCTTCTAATATTACTGACACAAATGTTGTGTTTGACTATCCTGCTGAATTCTGTTATATTTTCTCATGTTTCATTCAACACCTTTGCTCCAATGTTTCACATCTTTTCTTGGTTGTACCGTACCGATGACGGCTAATGAGCCAGAAACATGCATGACTTTTCAGTAGCCCCTTCTTCTATTTGCGTGCAATACCCACTAATCTATTCGTTGCTTATTATATATATATATATATATATATATATATATATATATATATATATATAAAAGAATATGTAGGAATATCGTGTGATATGGTAAAAACAACAACAAAAAGATTCATGAGCAATTCACGCAAAAAAGGGATACTGAAACAGAGTGGTAACCGCGGACATGCATGTTTCTGGCTGATTTGCCGTCTTCAGCACGGTATAACCAAATAAGGATGTGGGGGTCGAGGGGACTTTTCCTTCTCGCAATCGACGTAAAGTTGAAAGGAAGAGGGGGGCAGAGCCCAGGGGATAGGTTTTGCACGGAGAGTCCTAGAACATTGCACCTCCTTAAACTGTCCCAGGATTGCTGGGTACTCCCAAGATGATTGGAGTGTGTGATCATAGATTACACCCTTCACGTGGTGGCCCTGTTGCAACTGAACTCAGCGGATCTAGACCGGGAGGTCGATAAACCTCCCCCAACCCTAGGTGTCAAGCGACCCGTGCCAATGGGTGCATGGCGGTGGAGGAGCACCGTCGCAAACGGAGCCTCTGGGAAACCGGGCGACCTCCCAGAGTATTAGCCGTATTCTCCCAAACGGGTCACTGGGGGAATGGACCGCACTAACCCGGTACTCGTGGGAACAGATGGATGACCCGATAACAAAACAACAAACTACTGAATTGGAATGTGACCAAGAGACCGCAGGCATTCCTATTCAGTCAAAAACAAGCAACAATTCTCCTACAGCGATGAAGGAGGACAAGTTGCTAAGTTCTGGGGAGGAGTGCAACACCTCAAAGAACCCAGGTAGGCAGTCGCCAAAGGAAGAACCAAAAAAGAGGCTCTCTAGAGGCGAACTGAGACGTCTAAGGAGAGAAGAAGCCCTCGCTAAAGGCGAGAGGATTCTCTCCAGGAAAGAAAGACAGTTGGCGTGGAAGGAGAAGCATGGTGCTCCGAAATGAACCACCCCTTAGCAAATCCGGTTCATCTGGAACCCTGGGTGCGGGGGTGAAGCCGAGGCAAGGTGCGAAACCAGAAGCCCGACCGTCATCATCCAAACACATAACTCCAGGAGGGAAAAGGTTGCACTCGCAGCGAACTCCGGAGATATCTGCAAGGATGACAAAAAGGTCTAAGGCATAGGGAAGCTTAGCGAGAACCTTAAAGGCACCTGAGTCCTTCGCCGAGAAACTGATGGTTGAAAAGATGGCAATTCTCCATGTGAACCATCCAGAAACAAGGTTGGACAAAGAGACAGCCTTAAAAATGGAGCTGGGGAGACGTGCCCTTCGAGGCGTCAGAATATCCAGCTCCCACCCTGAGAACGGTGCAGTAGTTGTAGGCTGCGCAAATTCTATCACAAAGGTATGGTTAGAAGACCAGTTCAAGCAGCTGAATCCGTTTGGCGAGACTCAGCTGAGACTGGGCCCGGCCAAAAACCTTGTGAAGATGTGCAAAGCCACAACTTTTGTACCACGATCCACGGGAGCGGAGAGCGAGGAAGACATGATGCTTGGTCTAAAGAGCCAGTGTGGATTTAACACAGAGCACTGGGCTGTTGTGGGTGGTAATACCACGCCAGAAGGACAGTTCCTAGTCATCCACATTGACGACGAATCCCTGCAGAAGCTGAGGAAACTTGGTATGCGCCCATTCGTGGGAGCGGAAAGAGTTCTCTTCAAGTTGCAGGGGGATCTTATAAGGGTAGTAATGATGACCGCAGTGCTGCAAATCAACCTGCATCACAGTAGAGCAGCAACGGCGACGCTCTACCATAAGATCCTGGCTGATGACATAGGAGTGGCTCTTGTTCAAGAACCATGGACCGTCAAAGGCAGAGTAATGGGAATGAGCGCTGCGAAGGGTAAGTGAATCTACGACACTGATAATGTAAACCCAAGGGCATGTATTTTTATCAGGAATAATATCAAAATGTTGAAAATAACGGATTTATGTTCTAGGGACACTGCCGTAAAACATCAGTATCCTGCTTGCATCAGTGTATTTGCCATACGATTCCATAGAAGCACCTCCGTCCATGGAAATGAGGAGGATAGTGGAACACGGATCAGAGACGCGGAAGCACCTCATCTTGGGAATGGACGCCAATGCCCACCATCTGGCCTGGGGGAGCTCCGATACCAATAAACGGGGTGAGTACCTTATTGATTACCTAATAGAGTCGAATCTAACTTCATTGAATCAGGGCCGCAAGCCAACTTTCCAACAAAGAAGGGGGAATTTGCTTAGGGAAGAGGTTCTGGACATAACTTTGGCCAGCCACTTTGTGGCTAGCAAAATTAAGGGCTGGGAATTATTAGACGAAGCCTCAGCGTCGGATCATGATTACATATCCTTCACTATTAAGTCGACCTATAAAAAAGAGACATATAGAAACCCTAGGAATATAGATTGGGAAGCATTTCGGAAGAAATTGGAAGCCAATCTAGCCTCACTTGACCCAGTCTCAGGGCAAGGGGTTGAGAGAATGATTTGTGACATTAACAATGCCATAATGAACTCATATACCGAGACATGCCCTGAGACGGTCAGAACGACCAACCGAAATGCACGTTGGTGGAACAGGAAGCTCGAATCGATGAGAAGGAACGTTCGAAGGCTGTACAATCAGTGCAAACGCACAGGAAATTGGGACAGTCACACGAAGGCGCTCACTGAATTCAATAAAGCAGTGAGGAAAGCCAAGAGAAGCTCATGGAGAAATTTCTGTCAGGACATTGAAAGTGTCTCTGACTGTGCAAAACTCCACAGAGACATGGCTCAAAATCCAGTTAACACACCAGAGACCGTACTCAAAGAAGACGGCTCACACACGGATGGACCAGAGGAGACACTGGCAGTAATGCTCAGTACGCACTCCCCGGGATCCACCGAAATACAAGTCGAAGCAACGCGCGAAATCAGAGAAGAACGGCAAGTTGCCCGCGGTCTGGCAACTCGTGATAGCTGGACTTGTGCAAAGTCCATAGTCACATATGGGTCTGTGACATGGGCTATTCAATCTTCCAATCCCTTCAAGGCGCCTGGAATGGACGGAATTTACCCTGTACTACTCCAAAAAAGCGCCGACAATAACTCCAAGACTTGTGAATCTGTTCAGACTAAGCCTAGCCACAGGAGTTATACCTACGGTGTGGGAAATCTCCAAGGTGGTATTCATACCAAAACCTGGAAGACCCTCTTACGATACTGCAAAGGCTCATCGTCCAATAAGTCTCTTGTCATTTCTTCTTAAGGCACTGGAGAAGATGATAGATAGGCATTGAGGGTCAAGGTGCTGGGCGACATGCCGCTGCACCCCAATCAACATGCCTACCAAAGTAGCAAATCTTGCGAAACAGCCTTGCATAGCTTGGTGAGCAAGATAGAGCAAGCCATTACTTACAAAGAAGTCGCACTGGCTGTGTTCCTGGATATCGAAGGAGCATTTGACAATACGAGCACTCGCTCAATATTGTCAAAGCTGGAATCCAGAGGCACAGACAGGACAATCACCCGATGGATAGAGAACATGCTAAGCAGCAGGAGAGCACAAGCATCCCTGTGCGGTGTCACGAGAGAGGTGAAGACAGAAAGAGGATGTCCACAGGGAGGCGTTCTGTCACCAAAGCTGTGGAATATGGTAGTCGACGAACTTCTTGTCGCACTAAACGAGCAGGGGTGGTATGCTCAAGGATACGCTGACGACATCATCATTCTAATCCGGGGAAAACACGTGGGCATCTGCCTAGAACTAATGCAGAGGGCAATGTCCGTAGTGGAGAGATGGTGTGATGCGGAGGGATTGTCTGTCAATCCCTCGAAAATCATCATGGTACCATTTACAAAACAGCGAATCGCAGAGATTACTAGTGTGCCAAAACTCTTCGGCAATCAGATAAAGGTTGCCAGGGAGGCAAAATATCTAGGAATCCGGTTAGACGACAAGCTAACCTGGAACAGCCATCTAGCGAGCATCACAAGCCGTTCTCACATTTCGCTAATGACGATGAGACGAGCAATTGGGTGCACCTGGGGACTAACTCCGACAATAGTAAACTGGTTGTACACCAGAGTAATCACACCAATGATAGTGTATGGTTCGATCGCATGGTGGCCTAAAGTTCAGCAAAGCACAGCCGCCAAAACGCTTTCTAAAGTGCAGCGAGCTGCGTATCTGAACATTACAGGTGCCATGAAGGGCACCCCAACCGCAGCATTGGAAACAATGCTAAACACCCACCATTACATCTCTACATACAGGGGGAGGCAAAAATGTCTGCATACAGAATGCAGTGAAATGGCACTGGTGCAAGCACCATGCTATGAAACATACTAAAATACACGACAACATGAGGTGCGACATCATCGAAATTCCACCTGACAGAATGCCCAAGGTCGTAGAAACTGAGATACCATATCGTGTCAACTTGAGTGGCAGATCCTAATGTAATAAGAATGTTATACTTATTTTATTTTAGTTTAAATTTACTTTAAGTTTATTGTTTGCCCGGTATATTGATGATTTTATATATATGATAAACAGTTTATATTACTAACATGAAAACTTCTCATCTCAGGGTAGAGTTCAAGTATTTAGGATAAAATGATTTTAGAATTCTATATATATTAGCGCCAAAGTTAATAAATGCTTTATATTCCAAAAATAAATTTGTTAATCAGAATATGTTACTTGTTCAATGATTTCAAACTAAATACGGTCCTGTCCTGCTTAAAACAAATCTGCATAATTCAATAGATGTCATTCAGAGCTTCTGCCTATGGTAAGTAGATGGTGCGCAAGTCACCAGATGAAATGAATAACTGAATAACTCAAAAATAGTTTAAAAACGTTCTTCAAAGGAAAAAACGATATTTAATTTAATGAAAATAAATACATTACACTTTTACAAGTGTTCTTGAAGAAATTCAAATATCTAAAAGGATTACTCTTTCATACAACATACACGCACTCTGGTGAGATATTATTATAAGAGTGAAATACAATTATACAACTTCATAAACATATGATTTTTAGAAAATGGCGAAATACACTCCTAAAAGCGTCTATGCGTCTATGCGTCACAAAATTTTAGTTCTTTGCATAAATTGGTAAGTACGCTTGACTTTTTAATATATTAATAAATTAACTTGTACTACCTTATTCACTTCACTGTTTTGTTTGTTCACCTCAATAATCCGTTTCTTTTATTTGTTTCAGATTCTTCTCCTGGAAAAACTCCATGCTGGCATTCCGTTTCTACCAGAACAGGAATCGATGCTGTATTTCATTCAAGGTCCAAGCAGTTTATATAAATTCCATTATTCAGTGTTTTCCAAAAGCTATTGTGGCTATTTTACTTCCACAAGACACAAGACACCATACTATAAAATAAAAATCATGGTTAGTACTGTACAACATTCGACAATTCCTTTTTTAATTATTAATATAAACTTAACTACTTACACTGATGTATATCTTGTAAGTATAATGTATTTGTACTTGAATTCTATAGTCAAATTTTTATCTTCCAAATAATTTCAAATGATTTTCTTTACCAAAGAGTTTTGCTGCTTACAAATTTTTCTTCCCAAAGAAAAAACCTCTAGTCAATAGCCCCCATAATCAACAACCTTCTTACATTCCGATTTTTTTTTCGTTAGCAACATAATTGTCGCCGATTTGATCTTTTTTTAAATGTTTATTTACCAATCAAATTTGACTATTTATTTTATCACTCAAATTCTTCATTTCAACCAGTGAAATGTTCATCCATTATATCAGGATATTGTATTCTAAGGTTTTTAATTGCTTAGACTTCCTATATTATTTTCATTCAATAATATTTCCTAGTATTGTTAAAATGACATTTCCTAACCTCTAAGTATGTATGTCAAATGAATATTCTTAATGTTTTAATAGATGACAGCTGTTACCTTTAAATATATATGCAAAATGAAAATTCGTTTTTTTTATGAGTCATGTTCTCTGAAATTCACATTATTATATACTTTTCTGCTCTGTTATGTCTAAACAGCTACACTAACTTACTTTAATGTTTTAATCAACAAATATTATGAGATTAGCTTGACTTTACAGAACAAAGCATTATTAGTTTCCTATCATGAACAAATTCTGATACTTGATCTTTTTAATAAAAGTTTGGTTAATTTATTTCACATAAATTGTTTATCACACCTATTCGCAATTATCCCTACATTATACAGTCTGTCCTTTCTGTATGCCTTCTCTATCGAATAGTGGATCGTACAGATTGTCTCCATTCAAATGTTAAAAAAAATGTTTGACTTAAAAAAAATTCTTCTAGATTACAATGCACAATCTTAATTCTTTATTGTTTGATATACAGGGTGTTTCACTCTATTATAATATATATATATATATATATGTATATATATATATATATATACATATATATATATATATATATATATATACATACATATATATATATATATATATATATATATATATATATATATATATATATATAAGATGTACGAATAGTGCGTGACATATGAACAATAAGCAACGAATAGATTAGTGGGTATTGCACGCAAATAGAAGAAGGGGCTACTGAGAAGAGTGGTAACCGCAGACATGCATGTTTCTGGCTCATCAGCCGTCATCGGTACGGTACAACCAAGAAAAGATGTGAAACATGGGAGTAAAGGTGTTGAATGAAACATGAGAAAATATAACAGAATTCAGCAGGATAGTCAAACATGTTTCATTAATCACCTTTGCTCCTATGTTTCACATCTTTTCTTGGTTGTATCGTACCGATGACGGCTAATGAACCAGAAACATGCATGTCTGCGTGCAATACGCACTAATCTATTCGTTGCTTATTGTTCATATGTCACGCACTATTCGTACATCTTGTTATTATTTCATTCATCTTTTTTTTTGCCCTGAGAGGTGGGGTGTAAGCTAATGCCTTCCTCGCAGCGGGCAGTGCAATGCTGCGAGTTCGTGTGGGACTTTCACCGCACTAAATCACCCTCCTCTATACGCCTCGGGAAATCGAGTGTACACCGGAAGGACCTTGTAAAACCATAACGTCAGTGCACATTCCCATATAAGAAGAAACTTCTTCCCCCTATCTACACGTAGTCCCTCCTACACCTTATCTACCTTTCTGTGCCTTATGTGCGATCCCTGCTTAGTTTCCTGCCAAAGGCAAGCTCCCTGTATTTTGGGCACTCCATAGAGTCCGTCCTATGTCCCGACTCCTTGCAAGATAGACACGCCGCCTCCCCTTTGCACTCTCGTGCGCAATGCCCCTCTTCGAGGCAGTTGAAACATGCCTTCCCTCTCTCCTTGTTTTTGCAGGAGTAGGTATTGTGACCATACTCCATGCACTTGTAACATCTGAGAGGGGTGAACCTCTCCCTTACCCTGCAAAATTGCCAGTGGACTTTGATCCGTATATGTCCCCGCATTGCCTCCGCTATTTCCTTTCCTACGCTAAACTTAGCCGTCTGCCCACCCCCTCTATTCGCCCTCAGGCTCCTCACCATAAGTTCCCCCTTGTCCATCTCTGTCCATCTGCATATCGCCGTCCCTCCCCTATTATAACCTTCACCTCTCCCTTCTCTTGAGTTCGCCTGACCATTTCGGTCAGACTTTCCGTTATTTTGTATAGGCCCTCACCCTCATCTTCTCCCACTTTCGCCGCATAATAGAACCACGTTCTTTGGCATCTCATACTCTTCTGATTATTCTCGAGAGCATCACACCCCTCCCCCTCGCAACTGTCCAGCAGGGTCCATATCTCCTTGTTATACCTCTGGACGATATCTTTTATTCCCCTCTCTGAGTCTCCTTTACTTATAATTACGCAATTTCCTTTTTCTAAAACTATCTTCTCTATATTGCCCCTTTCCCATTTTGTTGTTTGAAAAACTTCTTCACCCCATTCAATATCCTTGATTTTATTATATTCCCTATAGTCCCCCCCCTTGTTGAGGTCTTCTTTTATCTTCTCCGTTGCCTCCTTTATCCTATTCCTTTCCTCTACCTCCTTACACTCTATGAACTGCGCGTGTTGCTGTCCCCCCATCTCCTTTTGGATGGTTCTTAAGTCCTCCAAGATTCTCCTGAACTCCACCATATCGAACGAATCTTGGTGTCCCTCCATACCTGCTAACTCCTCCAGCTTACGCCCGAGTCTCTCCTTGAGTCCCTCCTCTTTCCTTCCTTTTTCCCCACCTGCTTCTCCTCCGGATTATCTCCTCTGTTTTTTCTTTTTTTCCCGTCAGACTCGTCTTCGTCGATGACAATAATGTCTTCGAGTTGACTTGCCCCCCGTCTGTTTCCTCTTCTCTCTTCCCCCCTTTTTTATTTTCCCCTCTCTCCCTTCCTTCCATCTCCTTTCTTACTCTTCTTACCCTCTCTTCACTTTCTCTTTCCAGCTCCTCTATCCTTATTCTAAGTTGCCTCACTCCTTCTGCTAACCTTCCTATTGAATATAGCTCCTCCTCTTCCTCAGATTGATCGCTCTCCTCCACGCTTTCCCCCACCCCTATCTGCTTCCCCATGGCTAGCCTTACCCTATTTTCCATATCTTCTTTGATCGCTTTTTTTATATCGCGCATATCTGTTCTTAATATTTTTTCCCTCACTTCCAAATCCCTTTCCTCTTTTCCACTCCCTCTTTTTCTTAGCTCATTTTCCGTGTCCAATGCCCTCACTCTTAATACCTCCCTTTTCTTCTCCCCTCCACTCCTCTCAAATTCTTCCTTGGCTCTTATGTATCTCTCTTGCTTTCCCCTCTCTTCCTCCTCCATTTTCCTCTGATATTCTGCCCTCTCTTCTTCCTCCGAATTCTCGACCCTCACTACCAACTCCTTCTCCTTTTCCTGCTTTCCTGCGGTTTCGCTTCCGCTTCTATTCAATTTTTTACTGGTTTTATGTTGTTCCAATAGACTTACCTCGTATTTTCTTGTCTCTTCCTCCTCCTTCTCGCTCCTCTCCCTCTTCTCCATTTCTTTTTGTTTTGTTTTATTCATCCTACTCATACTACATCCCACGAGTTGGGTCGAAAGACTGTACGGCGAGGCAGTGCGCCCTTACCTCGCTAAGGCTGAATACTCTGGGAGGTCGCCAGGTATCCCAGAGGCACCGTTTCTGACTGCGTTTCGTGCAGCCATTCATCCATGGCCACGGTAGCTAACAACGAGGATTACGGGTTCTTTTATCGAGGTTGCCTCCGGACGCAGATTTGCCAACGGGTAGACCCACACAGCTGCCTCCCCTGTGTGTGGTCTTTGAGTTGAATTGATTATCTTGGGGTAGACCTGGAATGTTCCGTGAAGAAATTGAAGACATTGACAGTTGGAAAATATAGCAGAAAAGAAGAAAGAAAGAGAGAAGAGATGACTTAGTTGGCGAGAGGAAAGAAGAGAGACAAACATGCAAAACCAAAGTGAAAAGAGGTCTATTGTATTAGTAAGGAAGAGTAAAAAAAGAAGAAAGTACAAGAAATTGAAGGGTTACTTAGAGTAGAGAGACATAACAGTCATGAAGAAGAAGTTTTCCCTCCCCTTAACTGATTATAGGATGATCAGCAGAGGCGAGGAGGTCAGCGACGGTGATTTTTTGTCAGGTTTACTCCTCTATCCCTTTTGATCCGCAGACGATTATTCAGAACGAATCGTTCCTATTCATCACCTATCCCCGAGGTTGATCGATCGTGCCTCCCTCACAGCTCTTTAGGAGCGTAAGAACCATGACCGTGGAGACACCCTATGAGCCATTGGGACGCGCCGTGTCGGGTAGGGCAACCCCCCCCTCCAGGAAACTCGCATGGAAGATTAGGGTTGGATCACTTCCAGCCTCCTCCATCCGACTCCCCCCGGGCACGGCATTAATCTGGGTCGGGAGTTTCAGACGGGAGTGTTATATGCACCTCCGTCTATGTTGGTTGTTGTCTCGAATATTCGAAATCTTCTAATATTACTGACACAAATGTTGTGTTTGACTATCCTGCTGAATTCTGTTATATTTTCTCATGTTTCATTCAACACCTTTGCTCCAATGTTTCACATCTTTTCTTGGTTGTACCGTACCGATGACGGCTAATGAGCCAGAAACATGCATGACTTTTCAGTAGCCCCTTCTTCTATTTGCGTGCAATACCCACTAATCTATTCGTTGCTTATTATATATATATATATATATATATATATATATATATATATATAAAAGAATATGTAGGAATATCGTGTGATATGGTAAAAACAACAACAAAAAGATTCATGAGCAATTCACGCAAAAAAGGGATACTGAAACAGAGTGGTAACCGCGGACATGCATGTTTCTGGCTGATTTGCCGTCTTCAGCACGGTATAACCAAATAAGGATGTGGGGGTCGAGGGGACTTTTCCTTCTCGCAATCGACGTAAAGTTGAAAGGAAGAGGGGGGCAGAGCCCAGGGGATAGGTTTTGCACGGAGAGTCCTAGAACATTGCACCTCCTTAAACTGTCCCAGGATTGCTGGGTACTCCCAAGATGATTGGAGTGTGTGATCATAGATTACACCCTTCACGTGGTGGCCCTGTTGCAACTGAACTCAGCGGATCTAGACCGGGAGGTCGATAAACCTCCCCCAACCCTAGGTGTCAAGCGACCCGTGCCAATGGGTGCATGGCGGGGGAGGAGCACCGTCGCAAACGGAGCCTCTGGGAAACCGGGCGACCTCCCAGAGTATTAGCCGTATTCTCCCAAACGGGTCACTGGGGGAATGGACCGCACTAACCCGGTACTCGTGGGAACAGATGGATGACCCGATAACAAAACAACAAACTACTGAATTGGAATGTGACCAAGAGACCGCAGGCATTCCTATTCAGTCAAAAACAAGCAACAATTCTCCTACAGCGATGAAGGAGGACAAGTTGCTAAGTTCTGGGGAGGAGTGCAACACCTCAAAGAACCCAGGTAGGCAGTCGCCAAAGGAAGAACCAAAAAAGAGGCTCTCTAGAGGCGAACTGAGACGTCTAAGGAGAGAAGAAGCCCTCGCTAAAGGCGAGAGGATTCTCTCCAGGAAAGAAAGACAGTTGGCGTGGAAGGAGAAGCATGGTGCTCCGAAATGAACCACCCCTTAGCAAATCCGGTTCATCTGGAACCCTGGGTGCGGGGGTGAAGCCGAGGCAAGGTGCGAAACCAGAAGCCCGACCGTCATCATCCAAACACATAACTCCAGGAGGGAAAAGGTTGCACTCGCAGCGAACTCCGGAGATATCTGCAAGGATGACAAAAAGGTCTAAGGCATAGGGAAGCTTAGCGAGAACCTTAAAGGCACCTGAGTCCTTCGCCGAGAAACTGATGGTTGAAAAGATGGCAATTCTCCATGTGAACCATCCAGAAACAAGGTTGGACAAAGAGACAGCCTTAAAAATGGAGCTGGGGAGACGTGCCCTTCGAGGCGTCAGAATATCCAGCTCCCACCCTGAGAACGGTGCAGTAGTTGTAGGCTGCGCAAATTCTATCACAAAGGTATGGTTAGAAGCCCAGTTCAAGCAGCTGAATCCGTTTGGCGAGACTCAGCTGAGACTGGGCCCGGCCAAAAACCTTGTGAAGATGTGCAAAGCCACAACTTTTGTACCACGATCCACGGGAGCGGAGAGCGAGGAAGACATGATGCTTGGTCTAAAGAGCCAGTGTGGATTTAACACAGAGCACTGGGCTGTTGTGGGTGGTAATACCACGCCAGAAGGACAGTTCCTAGTCATCCACATTGACGACGAATCCCTGCAGAAGCTGAGGAAACTTGGTATGCGCCCATTCGTGGGAGCGGAAAGAGTTCTCTTCAAGTTGCAGGGGGATCTTATAAGGGTAGTAATGATGACCGCAGTGCTGCAAATCAACCTGCATCACAGTAGAGCAGCAACGGCGACGCTCTACCATAAGATCCTGGCTGATGACATAGGAGTGGCTCTTGTTCAAGAACCATGGACCGTCAAAGGCAGAGTAATGGGAATGAGCGCTGCGAAGGGTAAGTGAATCTACGACACTGATAATGTAAACCCAAGGGCATGTATTTTTATCAGGAATAATATCAAAATGTTGAAAATAACGGATTTATGTTCTAGGGACACTGCCGTAAAACATCAGTATCCTGCTTGCATCAGTGTATTTGCCATACGATTCCATAGAAGCACCTCCGTCCATGGAAATGAGGAGGATAGTGGAACACGGATCAGAGACGCGGAAGCACCTCATCTTGGGAATGGACGCCAATGCCCACCATCTGGCCTGGGGGAGCTCCGATACCAATAAACGGGGTGAGTACCTTATTGATTACCTAATAGAGTCGAATCTAACTTCATTGAATCAGGGCCGCAAGCCAACTTTCCAACAAAGAAGGGGGAATTTGCTTAGGGAAGAGGTTCTGGACATAACTTTGGCCAGCCACTTTGTGGCTAGCAAAATTAAGGGCTGGGAATTATTAGACGAAGCCTCAGCGTCGGATCATGATTACATATCCTTCACTATTAAGTCGACCTATAAAAAAGAGACATATAGAAACCCTAGGAATATAGATTGGGAAGCATTTCGGAAGAAATTGGAAGCCAATCTAGCCTCACTTGACCCAGTCTCAGGGCAAGGGGTTGAGAGAATGATTTGTGACATTAACAATGCCATAATGAACTCATATACCGAGACATGCCCTGAGACGGTCAGAACGACCAACCGAAATGCACGTTGGTGGAACAGGAAGCTCGAATCGATGAGAAGGAACGTTCGAAGGCTGTACAATCAGTGCAAACGCACAGGAAATTGGGACAGTCACACGAAGGCGCTCACTGAATTCAATAAAGCAGTGAGGAAAGCCAAGAGAAGCTCATGGAGAAATTTCTGTCAGGACATTGAAAGTGTCTCTGACTGTGCAAAACTCCACAGAGACATGGCTCAAAATCCAGTTAACACTCCAGAGACCGTACTCAAAGAAGACGGCTCACACACGGATGGACCAGAGGAGACACTGGCAGTAATGCTCAGTACGCACTCCCCGGGATCCACCGAAATACAAGTCGAAGCAACGCGCGAAATCAGAGAAGAACGGCAAGTTGCCCGCGGTCTGGCAACTCGTGATAGCTGGACTTGTGCAAAGTCCATAGTCACATATGGGTCTGTGACATGGGCTATTCAATCTTCCAATCCCTTCAAGGCGCCTGGAATGGACGGAATTTACCCTGTACTACTCCAAAAAAGCGCCGACAATAACTCCAAGACTTGTGAATCTGTTCAGACTAAGCCTAGCCACAGGAGTTATACCTACGGTGTGGGAAATCTCCAAGGTGGTATTCATACCAAAACCTGGAAGACCCTCTTACGATACTGCAAAGGCTCATCGTCCAATAAGTCTCTTGTCATTTCTTCTTAAGGCACTGGAGAAGATGATAGATAGGCATTGAGGGTCAAGGTGCTGGGCGACATGCCGCTGCACCCCAATCAACATGCCTACCAAAGTAGCAAATCTTGCGAAACAGCCTTGCATAGCTTGGTGAGCAAGATAGAGCAAGCCATTACTTACAAAGAAGTCGCACTGGCTGTGTTCCTGGATATCGAAGGAGCATTTGACAATACGAGCACTCGCTCAATATTGTCAAAGCTGGAATCCAGAGGCACAGACAGGACAATCACCCGATGGATAGAGAACATGCTAAGCAGCAGGAGAGCACAAGCATCCCTGTGCGGTGTCACGAGAGAGGTGAAGACAGAAAGAGGATGTCCACAGGGAGGCGTTCTGTCACCAAAGCTGTGGAATATGGTAGTCGACGAACTTCTTGTCGCACTAAACGAGCAGGGGTGGTATGCTCAAGGATACGCTGACGACATCATCATTCTAATCCGGGGAAAACACGTGGGCATCTGCCTAGAACTAATGCAGAGGGCAATGTCCGTAGTGGAGAGATGGTGTGATGCGGAGGGATTGTCTGTCAATCCCTCGAAAATCATCATGGTACCATTTACAAAACAGCGAATCGCAGAGATTACTAGTGTGCCAAAACTCTTCGGCAATCAGATAAAGGTTGCCAGGGAGGCAAAATATCTAGGAATCCGGTTAGACGACAAGCTAACCTGGAACAGCCATCTAGCGAGCATCACAAGCCGTTCTCACATTTCGCTAATGACGATGAGACGAGCAATTGGGTGCACCTGGGGACTAACTCCGACAATAGTAAACTGGTTGTACACCAGAGTAATCACACCAATGATAGTGTATGGTTCGATCGCATGGTGGCCTAAAGTTCAGCAAAGCACAGCCGCCAAAACGCTTTCTAAAGTGCAGCGAGCTGCGTATCTGAACATTACAGGTGCCATGAAGGGCACCCCAACCGCAGCATTGGAAACAATGCTAAACAGCCACCATTACATCTCTACATACAGGGGGAGGCAAAAATGTCTGCATACAGAATGCAGTGAAATGGCACTGGTGCAAGCACCATGCTATGAAACATACTAAAATACACGACAACATGAGGTGCGACATCATCGAAATTCCACCTGACAGAATGCCCAAGGTCGTAGAAACTGAGATACCATATCGTGTCAACTTGAGTGGCAGATCCTAATGTAATAAGAATGTTATACTTATTTTATTTTAGTTTAAATTTACTTTAAGTTTATTGTTTGCCCGGTATATTGATGATTTTATATATATGATAAACAGTTTATATTACTAACATGAAAACTTCTCATCTCAGGGTAGAGTTCAAGTATTTAGGATAAAATGATTTTAGAATTCTATATATATTAGCGCCAAAGTTAATAAATGCTTTATATTCCAAAAATAAATTTGTTAATCAGAATATGTTACTTGTTCAATGATTTCAAACTAAATACGGTCCTGTCCTGCTTAAAACAAATCTGCATAATTCAATAGATGTCATTCAGAGCTTCTGCCTATGGTAAGTAGATGGTGCGCAAGTCACCAGATGAAATGAATAACTGAATAACTCAAAAATAGTTTAAAAACGTTCTTCAAAGGAAAAAACGATATTTAATTTAATGAAAATAAATACATTACACTTTTACAAGTGTTCTTGAAGAAATTCAAATATCTAAAAGGATTACTCTTTCATACAACATACACGCACTCTGGTGAGATATTATTATAAGAGTGAAATACAATTATACAACTTCATAAACATATGATTTTTAGAAAATGGCGAAATACACTCCTAAAAGCGTCTATGCGTCTATGCGTCACAAAATTTTAGTTCTTTGCATAAATTGGTAAGTACGCTTGACTTTTTAATATATTAATAAATTAACTTGTACTACCTTATTCACTTCACTGTTTTGTTTGTTCACCTCAATAATCCGTTTCTTTTATTTGTTTCAGATTCTTCTCCTGGAAAAACTCCATGCTGGCATTCCGTTTCTACCAGAACAGGAATCGATGCTGTATTTCATTCAAGGTCCAAGCAGTTTATATAAATTCCATTATTCAGTGTTTTCCAAAAGCTATTGTGGCTATTTTACTTCCACAAGACACAAGACACCATACTATAAAATAAAAATCATGGTTAGTACTGTACAACATTCGACAATTCCTTTTTTAATTATTAATATAAACTTAACTACTTACACTGATGTATATCTTGTAAGTATAATGTATTTGTACTTGAATTCTATAGTCAAATTTTTATCTTCCAAATAATTTCAAATGATTTTCTTTACCAAAGAGTTTTGCTGCTTACAAATTTTTCTTCCCAAAGAAAAAACCTCTAGTCAATAGCCCCCATAATCAACAACCTTCTTACATTCCGATTTTTTTTTCGTTAGCAACATAATTGTCGCCGATTTGATCTTTTTTTAAATGTTTATTTACCAATCAAATTTGACTATTTATTTTATCACTCAAATTCTTCATTTCAACCAGTGAAATGTTCATCCATTATATCAGGATATTGTATTCTAAGGTTTTTAATTGCTTAGACTTCCTATATTATTTTCATTCAATAATATTTCCTAGTATTGTTAAAATGACATTTCCTAACCTCTAAGTATGTATGTCAAATGAATATTCTTAATGTTTTAATAGATGACAGCTGTTACCTTTAAATATATATGCAAAATGAAAATTCGTTTTTTTTATGAGTCATGTTCTCTGAAATTCACATTATTATATACTTTTCTGCTCTGTTATGTCTAAACAGCTACACTAACTTACTTTAATGTTTTAATCAACAAATATTATGAGATTAGCTTGACTTTACAGAACAAAGCATTATTAGTTTCCTATCATGAACAAATTCTGATACTTGATCTTTTTAATAAAAGTTTGGTTAATTTATTTCACATAAATTGTTTATCACACCTATTCGCAATTATCCCTACATTATACAGTCTGTCCTTTCTGTATGCCTTCTCTATCGAATAGTGGATCGTACAGATTGTCTCCATTCAAATGTTAAAAAAAATGTTTGACTTAAAAAAAATTCTTCTAGATTACAATGCACAATCTTAATTCTTTATTGTTTGATATACAGGGTGTTTCACTCTATTATAATATATATATATATATATGTATATATATATATATATATACATATATATATATATATATATATATATATATATATATATATATATATACATACATATATATATATATATATATATATATATATATATATATATATATATATATATATATAAAGATGTACGAATAGTGCGTGACATATGAACAATAAGCAACGAATAGATTAGTGGGTATTGCACGCAAATAGAAGAAGGGGCTACTGAGAAGAGTGGTAACCGCAGACATGCATGTTTCTGGCTCATCAGCCGTCATCGGTACGGTACAACCAAGAAAAGATGTGAAACATGGGAGTAAAGGTGTTGAATGAAACATGAGAAAATATAACAGAATTCAGCAGGATAGTCAAACATGTTTCATTAATCACCTTTGCTCCTATGTTTCACATCTTTTCTTGGTTGTATCGTACCGATGACGGCTAATGAACCAGAAACATGCATGTCTGCGTGCAATACGCACTAATCTATTCGTTGCTTATTGTTCATATGTCACGCACTATTCGTACATCTTCTTATTATTTCTTTCATCTTTTTTTTTGCCCTGAGAGGTGGGGTGTAAGCTAATGCCTTCCTCGCAGCGGGCAGTGCAATGCTGCGAGTTCGTGTGGGACTTTCACCGCACTAAATCACCCTCCTCTATACGCCTCGGGAAATCGAGTGTACACCGGAAGGACCTTGTAAAACCATAACGTCAGTGCACATTCCCATATAAGAAGAAACTTTTTCCCCCTATCTACACGTAGTCCCTCCTACACCTTATCTACCTTTCTGTGCCTTATGTGCGATCCCTGCTTAGTTTCCTGCCAAAGGCAAGCTCCCTGTATTTTGGGCACTCCATAGAGTCCGTCCTATGTCCCGACTCCTTGCAAGATAGACACGCCGCCTCCCCTTTGCACTCTCGTGCGCAATGCCCCTCTTCGAGGCAGTTGAAACATGCCTTCCCTCTCTCCTTGTTTTTGCAGGAGTAGGTATTGTGACCATACTCCATGCACTTGTAACATCTGAGAGGGGTGAACCTCTCCCTTACCCTGCAAAATTGCCAGTGGACTTTGATCCGTATATGTCCCCGCATTGCCTCCGCCATTTCCTTTCCTACGCTAAACTTAGCCGTCTGCCCACCCCCTCTATTCGCCCTCAGGCTCCTCACCATAAGTTCCCCCTTGTCCATCTCTGTCCATCTGCATATCGCCGTCCCTCCCCTATTATAACCTTCACCTCTCCCTTCTCTTGAGTTCGCCTGACCATTTCGGTCAGACTTTCCGTTATTTCGTATAGGCCCTCACCCTCATCTTCTCCCACTTTCGCCGCATAATAGAACCACGTTCTTTGGCATCTCATACTCTTCTGATTATTCTCGAGAGCATCACACCCCTCCCCCTCGCAACTGTCCAGCAGGGTCCATATCTCCTTGTTATACCTCTGGACGATATCTTTTATTCCCCTCTCTGAGTCTCCTTTACTTATAATTACGCAATTTCCTTTTTCTAAAACTATCTTCTCTATATTGCCCCTTTCCCATTTTGTTGTTTGAAAAACTTCTTCACCCCATTCAATATCCTTGATTTTATTATATTCCCTATAGTCCCCCCCCTTGTTGAGGTCTTCTTTTATCTTCTCCGTTGCCTCCTTTATCCTATTCCTTTCCTCTACCTCCTTACACTCTATGAACTGCGCGTGTTGCTGTCCCCCCATCTCCTTTTGGATGGTTCTTAAGTCCTCCAAGATTCTCCTGAACTCCACCATATCGAACGAATCTTGGTGTCCCTCCATACCTGCTAACTCCTCCAGCTTACGCCCGAGTCTCTCCTTGAGTCCCTCCTCTTTCCTTCCTTTTTCCCCACCTGCTTCTCCTCCGGATTATCTCCTCTGTTTTTTCTTTTTTTCCCGTCAGACTCGTCTTCGTCGATGACAATAATGTCTTCGAGTTGACTTGCCCCCCGTCTGTTTCCTCTTCTCTCTTCCTCCCTTTTTTATTTTCCCCTCTCTCCCTTCCTTCCATTTCCTTTCTTACTCTTCTTACCCTCTCTTCACTTTCTCTTTCCAGCTCCTCTATCCTTATTCTAAGTTGCCTCACTCCTTCTGCTAACCTTCCTATTGAATATAGCTCCTCCTCTTCCTCAGATTGATCGCTCTCCTCCACGCTTTCCCCCACCCCTATCTGCTTCCCCATGGCTAGCCTTACCCTATTTTCCATATCTTCTTTGATCGCTTTTTTTATATCGCGCATATCTGTTCTTAATATTTTTTCCCTCACTTCCAAATCCCTTTCCTCTTTTCCACTCCCTCTTTTTCTTAGCTCATTTTCCGTGTCCAATGCCCTCACTCTTAATACCTCCCTTTTCTTCTCCCCTCCACTCCTCTCAAATTCTTCCTTGGCTCTTATGTATCTCTCTTGCTTTCCCCTCTCTTCCTCCTCCATTTTCCTCTGATATTCTGCCCTCTCTTCTTCCTCCGAATTCTCGACCCTCACTACCAACTCCTTCTCCTTTTCCTGCTTTCCTGCGGTTTCGCTTCCGCTTCTATTCAATTTTTTACTGGTTTTATGTTGTTCCAATAGACTTACCTCGTATTTTCTTGTCTCTTCCTCCTCCTTCCCGCTCCTCTCCCTCTTCTCCATTTCTTTTTGTTTTGTTTTATTCATCCTACTCATACTACATCCCACGAGTTGGGTCGAAAGACTGTACGGCGAGGCAGTGCGCCCTTACCTCGCTAAGGCTGAATACTCTGGGAGGTCGCCAGGTATCCCAGAGGCACCGTTTCTGACTGCGTTTCGTGCAGCCATTCATCCATGGCCACGGTAGCTAACAACGAGGATTACGGGTTCTTTTATCGAGGTTGCCTCCGGACGCAGATTTGCCAACGGGTAGACCCACACAGCTGCCTCCCCTGTGTGTGGTCTTTGAGTTGAATTGATTATCTTGGGGTAGACCTGGAATGTTCCGTGAAGAAATTGAAGACATTGACAGTTGGAAAATATAGCAGAAAAGAAGAAAGAAAGAGAGAAGAGATGACTTAGTTGGCGAGAGGAAAGAAGAGAGACAAACATGCAAAACCAAAGTGAAAAGAGGTCTATTGTATTAGTAAGGAAGAGTAAAAAAAGAAGAAAGTACAAGAAATTGAAGGGTTACTTAGAGTAGAGAGACATAACAGTCATGAAGAAGAAGTTTTCCCTCCCCTTAACTGATTATAGGATGATCAGCAGAGGCGAGGAGGTCAGCGACGGTGATTTTTTGTCAGGTTTACTCCTCTATCCCTTTTGATCCGCAGGCGATTAATCAGAACGAATCGTTCCTATTCATCACCTATCCCCGAGGTTGGTCGATCGTGCCTCCCTCACAGCTCTTTAGGAGCGTAAGAACCATGACCGTGGAGACACCCTATGAGCCATTGGGACGCGCCGTGTCGGGTAGGGCAACCCCCCCCCCTCCAGGAAACTCGCATGGAAGATTAGGGTTGGATCACTTCCAGCCTCCTCCATCCGACTCCCCCCGGGCACGGCATTAATCTGGGTCGGAAGTTTCAGACGGGAGTGTTATATGCACCTCCGTGTATGTTGGTTGTTGTCTCGAATATTCGAAATCTTCTAATATTACTGACACAAATGTTGTGTTTGACTATCCTGCTGAATTCTGTTATATTTTCTCATGTTTCATTCAACACCTTTGCTCCAATGTTTCACATCTTTTCTTGGTTGTACCGTACCGATGACGGCTAATGAGCCAGAAACATGCATGACTTTTCAGTAGCCCCTTCTTCTATTTGCGTGCAATACCCACTAATCTATTCGTTGCTTATTATATATATATATATATATATATATATATATATATATAAAAGAATATGTAGGAATATCGTGTGATATGGTAAAAACAACAACAAAAAGATTCATGAGCAATTCACGCAAAAAAGGGATACTGAAACAGAGTGGTAACCGCGGACATGCATGTTTCTGGCTGATTTGCCGTCTTCAGCACGGTATAACCAAATAAGGATGTGGGGGTCGAGGGGACTTTTCCTTCTCGCAATCGACGTAAAGTTGAAAGGAAGAGGGGGGCAGAGCCCAGGGGATAGGTTTTGCACGGAGAGTCCTAGAACATTGCACCTCCTTAAACTGTCCCAGGATTGCTGGGTACTCCCAAGATGATTGGAGTGTGTGATCATAGATTACACCCTTCACGTGGTGGCCCTGTTGCAACTGAACTCAGCGGATCTAGACCGGGAGGTCGATAAACATCCCCCAACCCTAGGTGTCAAGCGACCCGTGCCAATGGGTGCATGGCGGTGGAGGAGCACCGTCGCAAACGGAGCCTCTGGGAAACCGGGCGACCTCCCAGAGTATTAGCCGTATTCTCCCAAACGGGTCACTGGGGGAATGGACCGCACTAACCCGGTACTCGTGGGAACAGATGGATGACCCGATAACAAAACAACAAACTACTGAATTGGAATGTGACCAAGAGACCGCAGGCATTCCTATTCAGTCAAAAACAAGCAACAATTCTCCTACAGCGATGGAGGAGGACAAGTTGCTAAGTTCTGGGGAGGAGTGCAACACCTCAAAGAACCCAGGTAGGCAGTCGCCAAAGGAAGAACCAAAAAAGAGGCTCTCTAGAGGCGAACTGAGACGTCTAAGGAGAGAAGAAGCCCTCGCTAAAGGCGAGAGGATTCTCTCCAGGAAAGAAAGACAGTTGGCGTGGAAGGAGAAGCATGGTGCTCCGAAATGAACCACCCCTTAGCAAATCCGGTTCATCTGGAACCCTGGGTGCGGGGGTGAAGCCGAGGCAAGGTGCGAAACCAGAAGCCCGACCGTCATCATCCAAACACATAACTCCAGGAGGGAAAAGGTTGCACTCGCAGCGAACTCCGGAGATATCTGCAAGGATGACAAAAAGGTCTAAGGCATAGGGAAGCTTAGCGAGAACCTTAAAGGCACCTGAGTCCTTCGCCGAGAAACTGATGGTTGAAAAGATGGCAATTCTCCATGTGAACCATCCAGAAACAAGGTTGGACAAAGAGACAGCCTTAAAAATGGAGCTGGGGAGACGTGCCCTTCGAGGCGTCAGAATATCCAGCTCCCACCCTGAGAACGGTGCAGTAGTTGTAGGCTGCGCAAATTCTATCACAAAGGTATGGTTAGAAGCCCAGTTCAAGCAGCTGAATCCGTTTGGCGAGACTCAGCTGAGACTGGGCCCGGCCAAAAACCTTGTGAAGATGTGCAAAGCCACAACTTTTGTACCACGATCCACGGGAGCGGAGAGCAAGGAAGACATGATGCTTGGTCTAAAGAGCCAGTGTGGATTTAACACAGAGCACTGGGCTGTTGTGGGTGGTAATACCACGCCAGAAGGACAGTTCCTAGTCATCCACATTGACGACGAATCCCTGCAGAAGCTGAGGAAACTTGGTATGCGCCCATTCGTGGGAGCGGAAAGAGTTCTCTTCAAGTTGCAGGGGGATCTTATAAGGGTAGTAATGATGACCGCAGTGCTGCAAATCAACCTGCATCACAGTAGAGCAGCAACGGCGACGCTCTACCATAAGATCCTGGCTGATGACATAGGAGTGGCTCTTGTTCAAGAACCATGGACCGTCAAAGGCAGAGTAATGGGAATGAGCGCTGCGAAGGGTAAGTGAATCTACGACACTGATAATGTAAACCCAAGGGCATGTATTTTTATCAGGAATAATATCAAAATGTTGAAAATAACGGATTTATGTTCTAGGGACACTGCCGTAAAACATCAGTATCCTGCTTGCATCAGTGTATTTGCCATACGATTCCATAGAAGCACCTCCGTCCATGGAAATGAGGAGGATAGTGGAACACGGATCAGAGACGCGGAAGCACATCATCTTGGGAATGGACGCCAATGCCCACCATCTGGCCTGGGGGAGCTCCGATACCAATAAACGGGGTGAGTACCTTATTGATTACCTAATAGAGTCGAATCTAACTTCATTGAATCAGGGCCGCAAGCCAACTTTCCAACAAAGAAGGGGGAATTTGCTTAGGGAAGAGGTTCTGGACATAACTTTGGCCAGCCACTTTGTGGCTAGCAAAATTAAGGGCTGGGAATTATTAGACGAAGCCTCAGCGTCGGATCATGATTACATATCCTTCACTATTAAGTCGACCTATAAAAAAGAGACATATAGAAACCCTAGGAATATAGATTGGGAAGCATTTCGGAAGAAATTGGAAGCCAATCTAGCCTCACTTGACCCAGTCTCAGGGCAAGGGGTTGAGAGAATGATTTGTGACATTAACAATGCCATAATGAACTCATATACCGAGACATGCCCTGAGACGGTCAGAACGACCAACCGAAATGCACGTTGGTGGAACAGGAAGCTCGAATCGATGAGAAGGAACGTTCGAAGGCTGTACAATCAGTGCAAACGCACAGGAAATTGGGACAGTCACACGAAGGCGCTCACTGAATTCAATAAAGCAGTGAGGAAAGCCAAGAGAAGCTCATGGAGAAATTTCTGTCAGGACATTGAAAGTGTCTCTGACTGTGCAAAACTCCACAGAGACATGGCTCAAAATCCAGTTAACACTCCAGAGACCGTACTCAAAGAAGACGGCTCACACACGGATGGACCAGAGGAGACACTGGCAGTAATGCTCAGTACGCACTCCCCGGGATCCACCAAAATACAAGTCGAAGCAACGCGCGAAATCAGAGAAGAACGGCAAGTTGCCCGCGGTCTGGCAACTCGTGATAGCTGGACTTGTGCAAAGTCCATAGTCACATATGGGTCTGTGACATGGGCTATTCAATCTTTCAATCCCTTCAAGGCGCCTGGAATGGACGGAATTTACCCTGTACTACTCCAAAAAAGCGCCGACAATAACTCCAAGACTTGTGAATCTGTTCAGACTAAGCCTAGCCACAGGAGTTATACCTACGGTGTGGGAAATCTCCAAGGTGGTATTCATACCAAAACCTGGAAGACCCTCTTACGATACTGCAAAGGCTCATCGTCCAATAAGTCTCTTGTCATTTCTTCTTAAGGCACTGGAGAAGATGATAGATAGGCATTGAGGGTCAAGGTGCTGGGCGACAAGCCGCTGCACCCCAATCAACATGCCTACCAAAGTAGCAAATCTTGCGAAACAGCCTTGCATAGCTTGGTGAGCAAGATAGAGCAAGCCATTACTTACAAAGAAGTCGCACTGGCTGTGTTCCTGGATATCGAAGGAGCATTTGACAATACGAGCACTCGCTCAATATTGTCAAAGCTGGAATCCAGAGGCACAGACAGGACAATCACCCGATGGATAGAGAACATGCTAAGCAGCAGGAGAGCACAAGCATCCCTGTGCGGTGTCACGAGAGAGGTGAAGACAGAAAGAGGATGTCCACAGGGAGGCGTTCTGTCACCAAAGCTGTGGAATATGGTAGTCGACGAACTTCTTGTCGCACTAAACGAGCAGGGGTGGTATGCTCAAGGATACGCTGACGACATCATCATTCTAATCCGGGGAAAACACGTGGGCATCTGCCTAGAACTAATGCAGAGGGCAATGTCCGTAGTGGAGAGATGGTGTGATGCGGAGGGATTGTCTGTCAATCCCTCGAAAATCATCATGGTACCATTTACAAAACAGCGAATCGCAGAGATTACTAGTGTGCCAAAACTCTTCGGCAATCAGATAAAGGTTGCCAGGGAGGCAAAATATCTAGGAATCCGGTTAGACGACAAGCTAACCTGGAACAGCCATCTAGCGAGCATCACAAGCCGTTCTCACATTTCGCTAATGACGATGAGACGAGCAATTGGGTGCACCTGGGGACTAACTCCGACAATAGTAAACTGGTTGTACACCAGAGTAATCACACCAATGATAGTGTATGGTTCGATCGCATGGTGGCCTAAAGTTCAGCAAAGCACAGCCGCCAAAACGCTTTCTAAAGTGCAGCGAGCTGCGTATCTGAACATTACAGGTGCCATGAAGGGCACCCCAACCGCAGCATTGGAAACAATGCTAAACACCCACCATTAGATCTCTATATACAGGGGGAGGCAAAAATGTCTGCATACAGAATGCAGTGAAATGGCACTGGTGCAAGCACCATGCTATGAAACATACTAAAATACACGACAACATGAGGTGCGACATCATCGAAATTCCACCTGACAGAATGCCCAAGGTCGTAGAAACTGAGATACCATATCGTGTCAACTTGAGTGGCAGATCCTAATGGGCCCAGGGAGAACCTCAACGCATGTTGAACAGTATCACCTGGTACACCGACGGGTCAAAGACCCTAACGGGTACAGGAGCAGGCGTTTACGGCGTCAGACCCAGGCAAAGCATAAGTGTTTGACTTGGCAAAATGACGACCGTATTTCAAGCAGAAATAGCTGCACTAATCGAATGCGGCAGAACATGCATAGACAGGAAATATAACAAAAAGACCATATATGTGAACACGCTGGAAATGAGGGAGCTGATAAGTATGCCAAGAAAGGAGCTCATCTCACCCTCATGGGCCAAGACCAGCATACGGCGTTTCATACAGCGCCGTACGAAAAACTGTTTCCAACTGGGTGTCGCTTGAACATCAAAAGCGCTGGAACAGAATCACGGGACATGCTCAGTCCAAAAGAATGCTAAAAGGACCATCGAGTTCCTACGCAGCAAATGCTTTTAGACTGAGTAGGAAAGAACTGCGGAAAGTGGTAGGATTCATAACTAGCCACTGAATATTCAACGCACACCTAGTGGAAATGGGGATTGAAATAACAAATCCCATTTGCAGGATGTGTGGAGAAGTAGAAGAAACCGCAAAGCACGTGGTCTTGGATTGCCCTGCCCTGTGCAGAAGGCGAGCCTCCTGTCTGGATATCTTCCTAGGCACAAAGCATGAGGGAATGCAGGAAAACATAGTCCGACGAATCTCAATGTTCGCTAAGAATTTAGGATGGGACTCTGCTTAATACCTGTGAGTGGGGGTGCACAATAAGCCAATTAATGGCTGAGCGGCAACCATTAGGGCACCTGAACCCTAACTCCCTCGTGACTAAAAAAAAGGATATGAAATTTGGGAGCAAAGATATTAATCGAAACATGGGAAAACACAAAACAACGAATTTCAGCAGGGAAACCAAACGCTCATCCCGGGAAGATCCCGAGTTTTCAGGACAACAACCAAGATCGACAAATATATAAAACCATAAATATTGGGGTAAAGGCAAGTTAATTAAAGAAAACTCTTCTTACTGTTTTTCTTCCAAGCTTTCGGAAACTTTTATTTCCATTATCAAGGATAAGTAAATTGAGAGTGATATAATTGTTGTTATAAATTGGTAAATATATCGATATTTGAACTTTTTAAAAAATGTTTCAATCATAAGTCATTTTGACAGACTCGTGAATATAAACATTTTCATTATATGCTAAAATTTTTTTGAAAATCAAAGAAGAAAACAGGTTAATAAATATTGGAATATTCTTCTTTTATTATATAAAACTCAGCTTCAAATTATTATCGATGTCATCTTAATAATTTCTTCATCGATATTTGAAATTATAATAGAATATTATAACAAATTCATTTTATATAAAATTATTGAAAATAAAATCATTTACCTAAAATAAAATTATTTCTAAAAATCATCAAACTTTCATTTCATATGATAAATCAAGTAATGAATCTATTGCTATGTGTGACAAATTATCAGTTTCTTTTTGAATTATTGAGTCTGTTTTGATTGAATCAATATTAGATTTGCCTAAATGTGTTTCATTAATTAAAATATCTCCGTCTGTTATATTTATAGGTAGATATTTCAATTGTTTTTCCGTTGATCCTACTGAAAATTCAAATTTGATATCACTGGGTAGCCAAAATTTAATCGGAATAGAAACATGATCACTAATTAATTGTTTATTGTTGCTGCCTATTTTAAATTAATTTCGACCATATCTTCTACGCCTATAATTCCGTCGAAAAATTCGTGGAAGTTTTATAACAAGTAATGTATATTACCGCTGAACTTGAACTCGTGGAATGCTGGTATCTCCGCTTGAAACCTTAACTGTTTGCTAACAAGTGCTGTCTTGATATCAACATATCACTGATAAATGCAATAAGAATAAAACTTTTCTGCAATTAAGGATTTCGTACTACCGGTATCGATAAGAAGTTTTAATGTTGGTTTTTCAATGTCTATGCACGGTAGCAGATTATTTGATGTTGATGTTAATTTCTATCATCTCCATTCTTTTGTTCGGGGATCTTTCTGAAAATTTTGATCAGTTTCTGTTTCATGTTCTACAGTGTGGAAAAAATTTTCAGTCACATAATTCTTCTTCTTCGTCGGTTTGGTAATTGTCGTCAATATCATTTTAATAATTACTCCGCGGCATTAGGATAGACATAAAAATCATTTTACAGTACTTCCTTCCAGACAATATTAGCTGTTCGTCGGCCGCAGTATTTGGAAAAATTTCAAAGTAAAGTTGATTGTGCACACATAACTTTCCTCAAACTCAACGAATTTAAACAGTTAGTAGCTCAAAAGAAATGGCTTGATCCACTGAGTGTTCTTAGACTTGTGTCAACAGCCTACGTTGATTAGAACTCTAGTTATAGAGGTTTGAGTGAAGGAGAATCTTGAAAAAATTGAATGTAAAGTTAATTGTGCACGCATAACTTTCCTCAAACTCGGCTAATTTAGCAATTAACAGCTCAAAAGAAAGAGCCTGATCCACTGAGTGTTCTGAGAGTGAAACGATCAAGATCCATTCATTGAAAGAGGAGCAATGAGAATTCGAATTGCTTGAGTGAATGTGTCCTATAAGAAATGTACAGGGAAAAATCGCGTTTGAGTTTAACTTGAGTAAGATGGAAGATGAGTAAATTCCAATGATTGATGACATATCTGTGCCTAAATACCTTTCATTGAAAAATAAACGGTTTTAAAGATTAAAACTAACTTTTCCACATCTGTGAAGTGCCCTGATTAATATTCTATCATAAAATTGTCACTTGAATACACTTCGGGGATGTATCGTGTCAACAAACCAAAAGTAACCAAAAATGCAGTATGTCTGGATTTATAGGACCCGCTGTACTCGCTATAGTCAGCTGAAAATCAATAGGGTACATCTGTGAGACACCTTTAAAAATATCCTATTATAAAATTGGCCACTTGTATACACTCCGGAGGCTGTATCGTACTGAACCCGAAATTCCTCGAAAAAGGACAAAAATGTGGCACTTCAGGTACCATAGCACCCGTTATACTAGCTCTGGTGAGCTAAAAATCAATAAGGCTCACCCATTAGACGCCCTGAACAATATTCAATCATAAAAGGGGTCACTTGTATACACGCTGGAGGCTGTATCGTGCTAACAAACTGAAAATTCTCCAAAAATGACAAAAATTTGGTACCTCAAGTACAATAGCACTCGTTGTACTGGATTTCGTGAGCTGAATCTCGATAGGGTTCATCTTTGAGATGCCCTGAATAATATCCAATTATAAAATTGGTCTTTTGTATATACTCCGGAGGCTGTATCGTGCTAACAAACTAAAAATTCTCCAAAAATGACAAAAATGTCGTACTTAAAGTATTATAGCACCTGTTGTACTGCCTGTGGTGAGCTAAAAATCAATAAGGCTCATCCATTAGACGCCCTGAACAATATTAAATCATAAAAGGGGTCACTTGTATACACGCTGGAGGCTGTATCGTGTTAACAAACTGAAAATTCTCCAAAAATGACAAAAATTTGGTACCTCAAGTACAATAGCACTCGTTGTACTGGATTTCGTGAGCTGAATCTCGATAGGGTTCATCTTTGAGATGCCCTGAATAATATCCAATTATAAAATTGGTCTTTTGTATATACTCCGGAGGCTGTATCGTGCTAACAAACTGAAAATTCTCCAAAAATGACAAAAATGTCGTACTTAAAGTATTATAGCACCTGTTGTACTGCCTGTGGTGAGCTGAAAATCAATAAGGTTCATCTGTGAGATGTTCTCAATAATATTCAATCATGAAATTGGTGACTTTTTGCACTGCGGAGGCTGTATCGTGTTAACAAACTGAAATTTCTCAAAAAATTACTAAAATGTCGTACTTCAAGTACTATAGCATCCGTTGTACTGGCTAAAGTGAGCTGAAAATCAATAGGGTTCGTCTGTGAGATGTCCTGAATAATATTCAATCATAAAATTGGTGATTTGTTGCACTCCGGAGGCTGTATCGTGCTAACAAGACATGTAACGAAAAGTGGCCGACGACGACATACACACATGATTTTTTTTATAAAAACCGTTTTTTCTTTGTTGTTCTTGATGAAAAACGGAAAAAAAAATTTTACAATTTCAACTTTTTTGGGGTATACCAATACTTTTCTCGCATATTAGTTAGGTTGGGCGGAAAAGTAAAACCTCCAGAACTAATTTCTGCATTATTTAGTTGCTAAGCTCACTTTAATTCAGAGTAAACATGATCGTATTGTCAGTTTGGTGAAATTAGAATTCAAATTTTATGTAGAAGGATAGGAAAACAATATTTATTTGTACTGAATGTCCCTTCAGAAATGATTTGAATATTGCATTAATAAAAAAATGTAAATGTTGAAACATTATTCAATCATAAAATTGGTGAATTGTTGCACTCCGGATGCTGTATCGTGCTAACAAGACATGTAACGAAAAGTGGCCAACGACGACGACGACGACATACACACAGGATTTTTTTTCTAAAAATCATTTTTTCGTGTTGTTCTTGATGAAAAACGTAAAAGTAACTCAATTTTTTTTTTCAAAATTTCAACTTTTTTGTAAGTAAACCAATACTTTTCTCACATATTAGAAAGGTTGGGCAGAAAAGTAAAAATGAAGGAAATCGGTTGGATAGAACGTCCAGACGGAATTTGGTTTTTGACCATTATTTTGAAAATATTGATTATGTTGAAATCTGTTTCGGAGAATGAAATGTTTTTACTTTCCCGCCCAACCTATGTAATATGCGAGAAAATTATTGATTTACCCACAAAAAAGTTGAAATTTTGAAAAAAAATTTTGAGTTATTTTTACGTTTTTCATAAAGAGCAACACGAAAAAAATGGTTTTTTGAAAAAAAATCCTGTGTGTACGTCGTCGTCGTTGTCGTCGGACACTTTTTGTTACATGTCTTGTTAGCACGATACAGCCTCCGGAGTTGCAACAAATCACAAATTTTATGATTGAATATTGTTCAGGACATCTCACACATGAACTCTATAGATTTTCAGCTTACAATAGCCAGTGCAACGGGTGCTATGGTACTTGAAGTACGGCATTTTGTCATTTTTTGAGAAATTTGTTTGTTAGCATGATACAGCCTCCGGAGTGCAGAAAGACAGCAATTTTATGATAGAATATTATTAAGAACATCTCGCAGATGAACCTTATTGATTTTCAGCTCACCACAGCGAGAACAACGGGTGCTATAGTACTTTAAGTACGACATTTTTGTCATTTTTGGAGAAATTTCAGTTTGTTAACATGATACAGCCTCCAGAGTATATACAAGTGACCAATTTTATGATTGGATATTATTCAGGGCGTTTCAAAGATAAATCCTATAGAAATTCAGCTCACTAAAGCCACTACAACGAGTGCTATGGTACTTGAGGTACCAAATGTTTGTAATGTTTGGATAATTTTCAGTTTGTTGACACGATACAGCCTCCAGCGTGCATACAAGTAACCCATTTTATGAATGAATATTGTTCTGGGCGTCTTATAGATGAACCTTATTGATTTTTAACTCACCAGAGTTGATATATCGGGTGCTATGTTACCTGAAGTGCCACATTTTTTGACTTTTTCGGAGAAATTTCGGGTTGTTAGTACGATACAGCCTCCAGAGTGTAAACAAGTGGCCAATTTTATACTTGGATATTTTTCAAGGTGTCCCACAGATGTACCCTATTGATTTTCAGCTGATTATAGCCAGTACAGTGGGTCCTATAAATCCAGATATACGGCATTTTTAATAAAATTAACTGTCTCTACCCTTACTTCGTGGAATCTGCTCATATTAGTGTTTTAAATGAAACTCACGGTTTCTAGTTAATTCCACAATATAATAAAAGTTATTGAAAATTCTAAGAAATTTGCAATTGTTTCGATAAATCAATATCATCGTCAGAATGACAGAAGTTACATTTAATTTGATGCCTACCTGAATTTTGTAGTTATTTTTGGCTAGACCAAGAAGTGACCTAACTTGTGATTGAGTGAATGAAAACGACGAATACTCAGTGTGTATTAGTTTATTAATTTCCAGCTAAGCGCTTTCGGCTATTAAGCCATTATTAAATTAATTAAACTAATACACACTGAGTATTCGTCGTTTTCATTCACTCAATTTACATCTAGTGTGTACACCATATCCACAGATATTTCTAACTTGTGATTGCCTTAATATATGTTTATAGAAAAATGAAGAAGATGTGATATTACAAATGTTGAAGCTTAGATATTATTAGCCCTATGGTGATATCCTGGATATCATTTTTCCAATTAAGATCAGTATAACTGTGCAATGATATAGAAAACCAGGAAAACTATATCTGCTGATCTTTACAATTATCACTTAAGAAGACAGTTTATTAGTGGAGAACTCCCTGGATTTAACTGTTCATTGACAACTTCATATTGTGGGTTTCTTAAATGTCTTCTAATTTCCAATTCTTCAAGGAAATCCAGTTCTTGTTTCTTTTCACAACTATGCAGCACTTCTAGTTTTGTGTTAGGTGTCAATGAATGATTGGTGTCAAGTAGATGTTTTGCGTAGTGGGATTTACCTGGTTGCTTTAATCTGTATGCTCGTAAGTGTTCACTGTATCGGATTTCAAAATTCCTAAGGGTCTGACCCAAATAGACAGCATTACATTCTGGACATTTGAGTTTATATATACCTGACTTCTTTAATAGTGGTATTTTTGTTTCTACATTTAACAATTTTGTACTAACGTTACTTTCTGTTTTAATAGAAATTGTTGTATTCGTTGCTGAAGATATTATCTTTGAAATATTATTAGAAATATTTCCTGCATATGTGATGGTTTTATAAGTTTTCATTTCACACAGACTAGCGGCATATAATTCAATGATACATAGAGCTTTTTCAGTTCCTATGAACAAATGTAATTTTGATAGAGAGATTAATACAATTAGACAAATAGCAACATCCAACGGTTATCAATTGGATATAATAAATAAGCTAATTAGTAAAAAAGAGGAAAAAGTGGCATTACAACTAATATTTCCTAAACAAGCTGATGAAATAAAAACTTATAAAACCATCACATATGCAGGAAATATTTCTAATAATATTTCAAAGATAATATCTTCAGCAACGAATACAACAATTTCTTTCAAAACAGAAAGTAACGTTAGTACAAAATTGTTAAATGTTAAAACAAAAATACCACTATTAAAGAACTCAGGTATATATAAACTCAAATATCCAGAATGTAATGCTGTCTATTTGGGTCAGACCCTTAGGAATTTTGAAATCCGATACAGTGAACACTTACGCGCATACAGATTAAAACAACCAGATAAATCCCACTACGCAAAACATCTACTTGACACCAATCATTCATTGACAACTAACACAAAACTAGAAGTGCTGCATATTTGTGAGAAGAAACAAGAACTGGATTTCCTTGAAGAATTGGAAATTAGAAGACATTTAAGAAACCCACAATATGAAGTTGTCAATGAACAGTTAAATCTAGGGAGTTCTCCACTAATACACTGTCTTCTTAAGTGATAATTGTAAAGATCAGCAGATAGTTATAGTTTTCCTGGTTTTCTATATCATTGCACAGTTTATACTGATCTTAATTGGAAAAATGATATCCAGGATATCACCATAGGGGTAATAATATCTAAGCTTCAACATTTGTAATATCACATCTTCTTCTTTTTTCTATAAACATATATTAAGTCAATCACAAGTTAGGTCACTTCTTGGTCTAGCCAAAAATAATTACAAAATTCAGGTAGGCATCAAATGAAACGTAACTTCTGTCATTCTGACGATGATATTGATTAATCGAACAATTGTCAATTTCTTAGAATTTTCAATAACTTTTATTATATTATGGAATTAACTAGAAACCGTGAGTTTCATTTAAAACACTAATACTGCATTTTTGTTTACTTTTGGAGAAATTTTGGTTTGTTAACATGATACATACCCCAAAGTGTATACAAGTGACAATTTTATGATTGAATATTATTCAGGGCATCTCTCAGATGCGGAAAAGTTAGTTTTAATCTTTAAAACCGTTTATTTTTATATTGTGTTGCACTTCGTTTTAGTTGTAGGCAACTCTGAACTCAGTTCTCCGATAAACGAGTCTACTATATAGGCAACTCTGTATACGGCTTGTTTTGAGGGTACTTGTATTTTCAGAAAGCTCCTGACGCGCTATTGGCTCGTTCCACGGAGTGGATTTTTGGAGTTCGTGGTTTGGGAGAAATATGCGCTGTCTATGGCGAGTTCAGTCTCATTTTTCCTTTTAACGTTTGGAATAGTAGCAACTTTTGAAAAGTTGTTCCTGGGTAAGTGTGGCGATTGTTGGAGTTGGATCGTTGTAAGCCATCCGTTAAGGGATTATACCAGGAAGACTTAATGTAATTTTCGAGTGCAATCGAGGTCGATTTGGATGAGTTTTAAGTAGGATTGACTCGAAAACAGTTGTGACGAATTATTTCAAGACACTATTCTGCCATCTTGGGGACATCGTGGACGCCACGTGGAGTTTGGCCCTCTTAATAGCTAGAGTTAATTATTTTCTTGGTTAAAATCTAACAATTTCAAATTATTATTTTTGCCGAGTTGTGTTATAGTCGTGGGGCTCATGCCCATAACGAATTATCTTTATTGCTAGTGTATTTTTTTATAGGGTTCTCATACGGGACGGTCTTTCGTCGGGCGAATATTTCGCTGTGTGGATGGTATATGGGGTGTCTTTTCACCACTGGTTTTCGCTGCGAGACGTTTTTTTGCTGGTTGGAGTCCTCTTACTGGAAGGCCCAGTTCTTCTTGTCAGTGTGACAACTTTCACCGGCTTCTGCTATCGCTTGGAAACGTCGGAAGAAGTCGGAAAACAAGTTTCTTACGGAAGCCGTCGGAAGACAGGTTTCTTGAGAAAGTATTTTTTTATTAAATGTATTCTTGTAACTAGGATCATATTATTTGTATGATTATTAATGTATTTTATGTATGCGCTTATAACCAGACATATAATTTTCGTATGGAGTTGGAGCTATCCCAAGAAGTAAATTTTCCATACCAGTTTTTTGATAACTTGTTTTATTTCAGACTCTTACCTTTTTTGTGTGAACTATTATATTTCCCCATTAAAATATTTGTTAATCTCTAGAGGTAAATTCTAGCATAATTTTTATGTTAAAAACTGTAATTTAATCCCATTAAAACAGTGTATTTTTCTGGAGTCAAGTCTACTTTCACTTCCCGATTTTTTCGATTTTTCAGGGAGAAGTGTACCGATTAGGCTTGGGTGAGATCGGATGGCGCCCTACATAATAATATCTTAAATAGTTATAAAAAAGTTAACCACACCCGTCTTCACTGCATGCTGGCCGGAGCCTAAGGTTGCCACCAGACAGCCGAAAAAAACAATCTTCTTTTGCAAATCTAAATCTAGTAAAGCTTCTTGGAAGGACGAAAAATGTAACAATTGAATGTAACGTTTTTGGATGTTTGTTGGTTGAGGATTTTGAAAATTTAGTTGAAATTAATTAGTATTTGTATTTTGAAAATGTCGATTTGGTGTAGTAAATTGTTGAATAAATTGAGACTTCTGTTGATAGTTATTATTTGGTTGTGGTCTAAAATTATTATTTCTATTTGAGCGATTTTTTTTCGCTAGGAAATGAATATAACCTTTCAAAGATTCAGGCTGTTTTAGATGCTTGTTATTTTTCAAAGTACCTGTAGAACCGGCTATAAAATTATTTAAAGCGGTTTTGTCGCAAAATTGCATTTGAATTATTTTCTCATTCTGATTTAAATTAGTGTCATTACTGATCCTTTGTACTATACTATTTCTAAGCAAATGTAATCTGTTTCCGAATTCTAATAAACTTTCATTCCTATTATACTAGTTCGAGTTAATTCTTGGGTTAAACAATAGAAATTTCGTTTGACTGAAAAACATTGTATCAGAGCATTCCTATTCAACTCTATTGCCAACCATTAATTCTGCCCGCCCTACAAGCTTACCTTGTATACATTCGAAAATATGTTCGTTTAGTTCCCGATCATTGTGCGAACTGTATGTCGCTGTTAAATTTTCACATAAGGAAATAAATGTGTTTAATGGATTACTATCCTCATCGTAGGGTTTTATATTCTCTATTTTGGATTTGAATAATTCCCAATTAAGTGGACGCTCTTTTTAATAAGCAGGTGCCATTTTTATATTATTAAAATTATCAAATAAATTTAGATTAGCTATCAGAAATATCGTTCGTTGATAATTTTAATTTACTAAATGTATTCAATAAATGTTCTAATTCATTTATATAATAATTAGAATCAAAATGTTTATTTAATAATATTATTTATAATAAAATAAAATGAACTTGTCATTAAATTTTTTCAAAAATAATCTTATCAAATTATGTATCCTATACTTTAAGGTTAGGAAAGGCGAAGGAAACGTGGCACTTACAGTTTGTCTGAAGCACTGGGCTTCTCTCCGATTTCTCTCTGCTTCCTTGGCACCACTGAAGGGTAGGTTCTGCTGGATTCGCACTCAGATGTCGAAATACCGACAATTGTGGAAACTTTTTACGCGTGATACGAAAGTCTTTTCACAACCCGCACGAATTCTACTGACTGCGCCACTTATGGATTCTCTTTTAAATATCCAATTTCAAAAGCTATTATATAAACATTATACTATGAGACATACAATAAACTATATACGGCGAGCTGAACAAATATGTAAACAAGTAATGTTGAATATTAAATGAGAGGTATATGAGAAGTGAAGTAACAATAGCAATGAATAAAGTTTTATTTAAATATAAATGCTGATCAGGCAATTTTCGGTTTTCTTATGATTCGCCATGTGCGAGAACCTATTACTAGAACAATCAAGTGGAATATATGAAAACGTTATATCAGCAATTTATGGATTGGCGTACAACAAATAATGTAAATTCATTTTCTGAAAACGTGTTCTTGGCTTATTTTGGAGAAATCGCTAAAAATTTTGAACCATCCTTATTATCGACAATATATTCTATGTTAAGAAGTGTTATAACTTTGAATAATAATGTTGTGAAGCTCATGATATACAGTAACTGTTAATAGGTAGGTATGTTATTTGGAATTGTTCTTTTTCTACTAAAAATGCATGCCTTGGTTTTTTCAAAATTATAGTCAGTCCTTTGTGAAAACACCAATCTTAAGTATTCAAAAAGATTACTGAAGTAATTGCATCCATCCTCAGAATCAGAATTGTCAACATAAGCATATATATCATCAAGAAAACTCCAACACTGTGACTTCATTACATTGGTTCACCAGATTTTCCAAATCATAGGTATATATTAAATACAGAAGGGGACTCAAAATACTATACAGGAACATGCCTAGGTCCTGTAATCTCTTGATCTGTTTTGATAAATATAGTTCTATCAATATATAGTTTGATAAGTCTCTGAGAAAATGTGTGGCTAAATCCGATTTGTTTCATTTGCTGGTATAGAATTCGTAGGTTCACATTATCCTAAGCTCCTTCAATATCTACAAAAATAGCAATAAAAGACTTGTTTTTTGAAAAAGATAGATTTGCATCTATAACAAGATGATCTACATTTTCAATCGTGTGAGATTTTCTAAAACCAAACTGATATTTTGGTAATTTCTTATTTGTTTGAAGCCAGTGTTCCATTCTTGTTTTAACCGTGCGTTCAAATGTTTTCAGTATACAGGAAGCTTATGATATTCCCCTATATGATTTTGCTACTCCTGAATTTATTTGCGGTTTTAGGAAAGGTTTAAAAATGTTTTTTTTTCCAATCTTCTGGATAGGATCTACTTTTCCATATATTATTTATTATTTCCAACAAAATAATTTTACATGAGACAGGTAGTTTAAATAGCATTATATAATGGATATCATCTACTCCAAGTGCTGTGTTTTTGTGTGATCTGAGACTATCTACACCTCTCTGGGCAGTGGGAGAGGTGTTCGACAAGGCGACACAATCTCGCCAAAATTATTCACCACACTACTGCAATACATGTGTAAACAAATAGATTGGGATGGGTTAGGAATAAACATAGACGGCGAAAACCTATGTCACTTAAGATTCGCAGATGATATAGTCTTGATAGCGGATGATATTCACAAGGCGGAAACCATGTTAAAACTGTTACAGAATATTTCAAAGAAAATGGGTCTCAAAATAAACATCTCAGAAACGCAAGTGATGACAAATCTCGTATTGGCAGGAGGTATATATTTGGAAGGAAATCAAGTCCAAGAAACAACGTCCTATAAGTACTTAGGTCACGAGGTAAGCATAACCAGAGATAATCCGGTAAGAGAACTGGGAAGAAGAATAGGATTAGCATGGTCTGCTTTCGGAAAGCTAAGCCATATCCTAAAATCCTCACTGCCCATATGTCTAAAAAGAAAAGTTTTCGACCAGTGTGTTTTACCTGTGTTAACATACGGTGCAGAGACCCTAACTCTAACCAAAAAACAAGCAACTAAAATAAGAGTAGCTCAACGTGCCATGGAAAGACAAATGCTGGGTTTATCGCTAAGAGACAGAATACCGAACGCAGAAATTCGAAGAAGAACGAGACTAGTTGATGCCATAGAGAGAATCGCATCTATAAAATGAAACTGGGCGGGTCATATAGCTAGATTGACAGACAATAGATGGGCTAAAAAGATTATGGAGTGGAGACCGAGACATGAAGCATTTCGAAATAGGGGAAGACCGCTAACACGTTGGCATGACGACTGGAGACATATCCATAAAAACTGGATACAAGCAGCACAGGATAGGAAGATATGGAAGCAATCAAGGGAGGCATATGTCCAGCAGTGGACTGAAGGGGCTGGGTGATGATGATGATGATGATGATGAGACTATCTATAAGTTCTTTTATAGAAAATTGATCTCTTGTATCATCGACTGCTGCAAACGAGAACCAAGCAGTTGTGCCTTTGTTTTGGGAAGATATAAATCACGAACTATATAATTAAGCTCTTTCCGAGATGTAAAATGTGGCTGTTTGCTGCTAGAAAACCACTTCCTCTTCCAAACTTGGACCGGCTTTGTGTCATCATAATTATCTGGTTCAAGATATTTTTCTGGGGACTTAGGAATATGTATGGTAGGAGCGTTATGAGGTGCAGGTCTAACAGCTGAGGGGATATGAGGGTACATTTTACTAGAAAATCCCAGAATTTTTGTTAAGCAATAGTAACAATCATCAACATGCTTCTTAGGCTCCCGCGGAATCATTGGCCATCCAAACTTCATAAATGTGTGAGTACCTCGTAGCCATCCTGCTAAGGTTCTTGAGCCAGTGCGGCAGAATTCTTTGGGAGCCCAAGTTTTGTCTTGATCGCCAACTTTGAACCTGAAATATAACTCGTAGGCTTTTCTTACAAATAGGCAGGTCTTTCGTTGAGCTTTCAGTGTCACCTCACCATATATATAACTGAAACTGTTCGGATGGTTCACACAGGATCGCAACGGCATGACTTCGCTTATATATCCACTGCTGAATACTGTAATACTGATCCTCCGGCAGAGAGAGAGAGAGAGAGAGCGAGAGAGAGAGAGAGAGAGAGAATGAAGTTTGAAAAGATTTGGTCATAGAAAGGGGATTTTTGTTTAAAAAAGTAAAAGATTTGTTTTGGTTGCCCTGGTGTAGGATTAGTTTCCTCTGCAGGGCTGGGTTGGGGGTGTTTTGGGGGCTGTAATGCAGCATTCGTAGATTGAATATGGTATTTTTGGAGGGTCGGCTGAAAAACAACAGAGTGGAAAAAGTGTCTAGAACAAAGAAGAAAAGAATTTTTTAAAAGATGTATAGGATTGAGAATGTTGGAGTGGGCTTTTCTCTAGAAAATAGTCCGGAGGAAAAGTTATCTCGGCCAGTATCGAGGGTTGATGTTTGGAATCATCGATGTTCAAAAAGTGTATAGGATGGGATGACAAAGGGTGTCTAGAATTGAAAGGTTTTGCCGTCTCTTGGTAGACGACGAACCACGCTATGCTGCGGATATATATGATATTGGGCTGGCTAGATGTCGGAAAGTTTTTGAAGTATTATTTTCATGAATTTGAGATATCTAGGAGACATATTTTAAGAAGTGTATAGAAATGGGTTGTTAGATGGTGGCGATGGGTTTGAATATGTCTGTGGAGACGAGCATGCGGGGGTTTGGGATTTTATGCACGGTACGGCGTAGAATGAAAATAATAACAATGAAGCAAATGGGAGCTGGCATTTTCTAGAAGAATCGGAAATCAAGAGTATCTCAAACGATTTTTGTATACAGGAGCCTTTCAATAAGTAGCTGTTCCCTCCTACGACTATGGGGTACGATGAATTCTGGAATTTCATGGTGTTTAATGGGTATCTCCTTCATTTGAAACCCTAGGGGGTTGAGATATCGTACATGAGGACCATATCCCCACGCACACCCCGTGCGGTGTTGCCATTTGTGCACAATTTTCCTAGACTGAGAGAAATCGTAGACTTGTTACCCCATTATGCTATAGAAAGATAAATATCGCACAGGTACATTCTTATATCCACTTAAAGCATGTTGTTGGCACTCTTAGAAGAAGGTGGAGAATCGTCTATCCTTTATGTCAACAGGACAAGACCTACCGCAATATATGAATGCGAGACATGGATATTAAAGAAGGCAGATAAGACATGTAGGACATATGGAGAAGAAATATACTGAGAGGAATATGCGGAGGAAAAAGAAGGCAAGAGGGCTGGAGAAGAAGAACTTATAAAGAATTGGAGGAAATACATATAGAATCTTGAATAAGTATGTTTATTAAAGGGCAGAGAGATAGATGGCTGGGATATATTGAGAGACTACATAAAGATCGGATGTCAAAAATAATGCTACAGAGAAGAACAGTAGGCAAAAGGAAGAAGTGGAGACCAAGAAAGAGATGGTATGACTGTGTTATGGAAGACCTAAGAAATAATAACATTCAAAATTGGAAAGAAAAAGCTGTGAACAGAAAACAATGTGAACAATTGGAAACAGAAGACTTTGATTTTTCGATTTAAAATAGCAATCTGTTTAGTACCCAGTGTTAGAAAAATATTTGTAAATTTTTGTGATATTGCTATTCTTACCCTAGCCCTACACGGCCTGTAGAGCATACTAATAATAATATTAAGAACGATCACGTTATAAATATTTTCAATTTAAATAAATAAAACAAAAATAATCATAAATCACAATTTTATTCAAGAAAGGTCAATAACCAGTCTAAAAATTTACTAGCGTCAGTAAAAACAACATAATTCGTTAGATCACAGCTTCTAGTATTCGTTTCCGAAATTGATAATGAGACGATTCCTCTCAACGTCCATTTCTCGTTCAATTTCATTATAAATCCTCCACCACTGTCTCCGTTACATGGACCTGATCCATTTCGGAAACCTGCAATATATAAACAAAATAATGTAAAAGTTATCGACAAGGTTTTTCTGTTTCAACCCTCAAGTGTGCAAGTTTTTTCTTATAATCAGACAAATATTATCGCTTAAGGGGGCTGGGTGTGAAACTTTATGTTTAATTGCGGTTATCTTGATCCAATAACTATGTGATACAAACAAATCGGCAAAAAATTAGCACCCTATAACAACTACTTGACTAAAATTGTAAGCAATTAATTACAACCACAGTTTGTACATTCTCATTTTCATGGAATAGGATGACTAACTACTAGAAGATTGTGGATAAACGTGAAATACTTGAAAGAGTAAATAATAAATGCTTAGTTTACACAGATATCATATTCTTGAAATGCGATTCATTTTATTGAACGACCAATTTTATAGTTTGGATCTACTACTACTTAGATTGAGGCACTATGAAAATTAAAGACAAAACAGAAGAAACAGACAAGGTTTTCTACATTTTGACTGAATTTCCACTAACCTCTCAACCGTTCATCATAACGGACTTTGATGCAGTTCATCACATGAAAATGACACTTCACTCAATGGCAATTAAACTTATTATTATAGAAGATCTTCAAATATTTGATGTACCTTAGCAGTAAGCTTGAAGAAGTTTCTCGAAAGGCATTTAAAATACCTCCAGAACTAATTATTTCTGCATTGTTTAGTTGCAAAGCTCACTTTAATTCAGAGTATACATGATCGTATTGTCAGTTTGGTGAAATCAGAATTCAAATTTTATGTGAATGGACAGGAAAACAATATTAATTTGTACTGAATGTTCCTTTAGAAATATTGCATTAAAAAAATTTTAATGTGGAAATAAACTGAATAAACGATACTAAATTTACTGACCTGCACAAAATGTTCTATTGGATGTGATGTAATGAAATTGCAAATTACTCGCCAGACATTTTTCTTGTGTCACTACTGGCAAGTCAGTCTGTTTCGGTTCTTCAGTCATTAAGACGCCTTGTTCGTCTTTTCCCCAACCAACTACCGTACCAAATCTCCCTAAAAGACGAATGCATTTGTGAAAAGCATAATATGTCAATTGCTGCCTGTATGGATATGTCTTCAAAACTTGCTCAAGACGACCTTACATTAGGTATAATTTTAAAACCGGGCTTTTTTAAAAGAAATTTGTGGTTTCATTTTTACAGTAAGCTATTTTCGAGATAGATGGGTTCATTTCATATAATGCAATACAGTTTGACAAACTTTAAAATACTTTTAGCTTATGGTAAGTGATTTTGAAACTAAATTTTCTGTGATTCAAGATCACAAACGATCATAAATAAAAATGAATAGGAAAAATCGATAAATTCTTGTACTGTCTCAGTTAATTCTAACAGCAGCGGTTTTAAGGCTTGCAGAATATAAAAGAAAAGGAAACCCAAAAAATACTGTATACAATCGTGGCTTAATAGATAATTGAGTAACTTATCAATACCAGAGGAGTTCCTTGATGCAAAATATTTATATTTTTCAAACTTTTGCAGAAAATTAAACCTAAAGTAGAGAAAAATCTACATGTCTCCGTGAATGTATAACGGCTAAACCTATAATACTTATACTTGATTTTCCGGGCTGCAAGACTGAGTTCTTGGTTCAATATTTTAACGGTTAGTAGCAGAATTATTACTAAAAAAATAACTAAAATTGCTTACAAATTTCATCAAAATAGAAACTGATATAATTATTTTTCTTCCTTAAAAATCGCCACTAAATAGCTTTATGTAAGGTCGCCTTTAGACTTCTCATTATTCATCAAATATTTTTTTATTATATCGTATAATAAATCAAAGCCCAAGTTCTATTGGCTAATTTTTGGCTCTGGAGCATGTGGGTTGCCCTATTGACATGGCGAGGTCTTCTCCAGCGATACGATTCCGTTATTTCTTTTGAGACTTCTATCGGCTTGGTGCTCTAGTAGGTGATGAAGTAAGGGGTTGCTATGTAGCTCAAGTCTTTGATGATGTCTTGTGCTTTGTTCCATGATTACGTCCTGTACGAACGGGATTTTTGATCTTCATGGAGGGTGAGATTTGCGACGTACCAGGGTGCATCAGCTTTCGATAATGTCCAATTGAATTTACTAGAGGAAAACCTCATCAACGTAGGGTTACCAACTCATGTGGCTAATTTCATTAAGAACGCATATTCAAATAGATCAGTCTTCTTAAAAATTAACCAACACATTTCAGATCCAAGAATTTCCAGAGACGGTTTACCACAAGGCAGCATTCTCAGTCCAATCGTATTCACCCTCTATACAATGGATATTGAAAAAATCATATCACCAATATCTAAAATAGTATAATAAGCCGATGATATTGTGTTATACACCACAGAAAAATCAGTTGAAAGATGTACAAGAATTATTAACGCGGAATTTAGTCCAATACAAAAATGACTTGATAATATTGGGCTGTCCATATCAGAAACCAAGATCGAAGTATGTATCTTTTCCAGAACTAAAAGTTGTCTGCAAAATCTGATAACCCTAGGTAAATACACCTTTCACATAAAAAATACCATCAAATACCTTGGATTACTGTTAGACAAGCAACTTTTATGGAAAGACTGTATACACCAAGTAATCAAAAGAACTGAAAATTCAATGAATATATTAAGAGCTTTCTGCAATACAAAGTGGGGAGCGGATCCAAATACGGCATTACACTTTTATAAAACAATGATAAGGTTAGTTGTAGACTATGGAAGTCATCTATACGGACAGCAGCTGAAACACAATTGAAAAAATTGAAGCACAACAGAATAAATGTTTGAGAATATGCCTAGGATATAACAGATCCATCCCCATAAATATTATGCAAGCGGAAGCAATAATACCATCTCTTAAACTAAGAAGACAATCACTCAGTAATATGTTTATTACTAAAATAGTAGCAAAGGAAGCATAATATCTCAACAGGTTACACTCATTAACAGTTCAGGTCCTCACCTATAAATATTGGTACTAAAAAAAAAACCAGTTATAGTGGAAAGTCTTATGGAAATATCTAGCTACCAACACAAATTACGTACAAACGGGAAACTACCTAACTTTACATACCTACATGAAAATCTCTACGCTCACAAAATACCAACATATTATTTCGAAATTCAAGACGAAATACCAAACCAAATTCAATGAATTCAGAAACAAATACTGGCCAAATTACGAATATATATTTACAGATGGTTCAAAGGCAAATGAACAGGCTGCACATTCTACCACATAAACAAAAAACATCATTCCAAATTTACTTTACCAAAGGAGGCTTCTATATATACAGCAGAAATAACAGCAATGAAATACATATGGAATTCAGATAAAAATATATATGTAATATTTACAGGCAGTAAATGCGCAGTGGACAAATTAAAAAATATGAACATAAAGAGAACATTAAATCATATTGAAGCAAACATTTTGAACTTATACCATGAAATTCACTCAAATAACAAAATAGTCATATATGTATAAATAAAAGCTCATGTTGGTATGACTGGTAACGAAACAGCTGATAAATTCGCAAAGGAAGCCATAAAAACAGGAGAAAAACTCCAACTTAGATTACCACTCTCCGACATATTCAAATCACAAAAACGGGAAATTAAAGAAAACTGGCAAAAACTCTATAATGAATCTACAACTGGATTAAACTTTAAAAAACATCAGGATAGGATCCCTAAACAAAGTTGGTGCTACAAAGAGGTGAACAGAAATTTGATTGTTACAATAAATCGAGTGCGTGCAAATCATGCACTTACTCCTGTATATAAACATCGGCTAAAAATGATTGATAACCCATATTGTTCCTGTGGGGATATAGGTACACTGACACACATCCTACTTGAGTGTCCGTTACATACTCAAAATATTAACAAATTATATAATCAACTAATAACTGCCAATATAAGCCTTCCAATAGACCTAAATTGTATTATTGTTTCAGAAAGTATAAACACTCTTTACATACTGTATCAACACATAATAAACTGTAAACTTAAACTGTAAAATTTGTAAGCAATTGTGCAAACACAACATTGTATATGTGATTACTAACAATTATTAAAATAGAAAAGAATCCAAAAAAATTATTAAGAAAATAAAATAAAAAACAAGTTATGGGAAAAAAATGAATTAAAAAAAATATAATAAAAAACAAAATATGATTTAAAAAAAGTAATAAATAACAAATTATGGAAAAAAATGATTATTAAAAAAATATATATATGAAAAAAATTGTTGAACTAGAATAAAAAATACTAACACAAATAAACATGTATACTGTGCTCAATCCTGCAGAAAAATTAAACAAATTTTTAATTAAATAATCAGACACCTACATAGTCTGGCTAATTGCCCTCAGCCAAAGCCATTAACCTATTTAAAAAAAAGGGTGCATCAGTGAAGATGCCTTATTATTAGGTCAATTTTTTTCTTTTTTCTAAGTATATTCTCCCTCCATTTAAGCAGCCTTGAGTCAAGGTGCATTCCTAGGTATTTGGTGCTAGTGGATTGTGGGAGCTGCACGTGCAACTGGGGGACACTGGCCCTTTTTCAAGGGGAAAGTCACTTGGATGGATTTCGGCTCGTTCGTTTTGATTCTCCACTTGTGTTACCATGCGTGGATATCATTTAGATGTGTCCGGAGGGTGGTAGACGTTGTAGCTGTATCTTCGTAGGCTGCTAAGATGACGGTATCAACCGTAAACATACCAGTGATATTGTCAATATTAGATGGTAGATATACTGTATATAGCACCTATTAGTTGCGGTCCAAGAACGCTTCCCTGCGGGATACCAGATTTTATTGGGAAATTGTTGGAAAGCTCGTTCACTGTTGTTCGGAATTCTCTGTTCCTTCGGTAGGACCTCAACAATTTTAGGTACGTGATGGGAAGAGGCTTCTTCATTTTGGAAACCAACCTTGCATGACAAATGTTATCAAAGGCTTGGCTAACATCCAGGAAGACAGTTGTGCAGTACTGTTTGTTTTACATTGCCGTGTTTATGTTGTGTACTATTCTATGAACCTGCTGGGCCGTGGAGTGTTCTTTTCGAAAACTAAATAGGTGGTGAGATATTCATTCATCCGTTCCATTGTCTGAGTTAATTCCATGTAGCAGTAGTCTTTCAAGTATTTTGGAAATTATTGGTAGTATGCTTATTGGCCTATATGACGAAACTTCGTTAGGATTTTTGTCCTCTTTTGGGATTAGAATTAATTCAACAGTTTTAAAGAGCTTTGGTCAGTAGTTTAATTATGGAATGGCTTTGAAGATGAGAATAATGAGCAGAATTCTTTTCATTGCTAATTTTTTTATCATCGTAGGAGTTATTTTGTCCAGTCCAGGAGCTTTTCTAGTATTTAAGTATTGAATTTCTTGTTGAACTTAGTTTTGGGTTAGTTGCTTGATTGTTGGTATGTTCGTTGGAATGTTGTTTACGTCTACTTCTGTTTCAATATCTGGAGCGTCGTTGCTGGGAGTCAATACTTGGGCTATATGTTCGGCAAATAACACTGTTGTTACCTCATCGGTTCTTGCCCACTGTAGAGTTGCATCCCGTTCGTTTCTAATTGGATCTACCTGGGTTTATGGTTTTTTGAGTTCCTTATTAGTTTCCATATTGAGTTGTTATACCGATTTATATTCGTTATATAGTATGTAAACAATCTTTCTTGAGCTTCTTTGAGCTTAGATTTTAGTTGATTGGTTAGTCTGTTTAGTGTGGCTTTATCTGCTAGGACATGGGTTCGGTGCCATTTTGCTCTCGCTTCCTTTTTTTGAGCTACTAACTTTTTAATTTCAGCTGGGATGTTATGAAGTTTGTTACCCGTATTAGTTGCAGGCTTAGCATTTTGTGCGGCCTCTGTGAATGTGTAGTTTAAGGCCGTTAGTGTTTCATCTATCTCCCTTGTTGTTTTAAGTCTTACTTGGAGGTTGGTGTCCTCATTTAGTTTGGCGGTATTCCCCCTAGTCAGTTCTTCTATTGTGCAGCCTTGGTGTTATCGTTTTGTTATCTATGAAGCTGTGACACCTGCTCGGGTGCCATGTGTGAGGGTGCGTCAGTGTGGTAGAGCATAAAAGGGGTTGGATGGTTAGATATATTTCTTTATTCAACCTACAATAAATATCTACAATTAAAACCTAAAAATCTGTACAATAAGTATATACAAGATTTATTGGTCCTGGAGGCGGGCAGTCCCTCTAGGGTGGTCGTCGGATTGGGTCGCGGATTATTCTTCTCGGTTGTCCAGCTTCCTCACTGGGACGCTAGGTTCCTATAACCAAAGGGGTGTGTGTGTCAGGGTCGAGATCCCGCGTTCAACGCACAGCGTGATCTCGGAGGTCGGGAGTTTGCTTCCGTCCCGGGCTCAACGCGCACCGGAATTTCGGCTAATCGGAAATGCCTCGGTCCTGCGCTCAAAACGCTGCAGGCCTTGACCTAGGGTAGTTGGCGTCCGCCCTAAGTTCAACACGCTTTAGGACTTCGTCCGATATACAGGTTCGCTTTGCATCTAGCCTCGAGTTCAACGCACACCGAGGGGTCAACGAGAAGCGGGATATTTATGTGTTCACGATTCCTAAGCTCAACAGGCTCCGGAATATAGTTGTAATAAATGCGAATAACAAAAAGATAAATTTAGTGTAGAAAATTTCAGAACACACGGTAAAACATATTTTATTTTAAATCATAATAAAAACTGGAATGCGACCCACATTTTGTTTAAAAAAATAATACGAAGTCAAAACAGAATAGAAAAAAATAAAACATCTTACTGGGTCAAAGCAAAATAATTGTTTTGAATACAATTATTTCGATAACGAAAATTAGCACGCTTCAAAACACAAAAAGTTGTTTTTGCAATTCGACAAAAACCCCAAACCGAAGTCGGGGGAAAAGAAAAAACGGGTGTAGAGAGCAGCAGCGGCAGAGTGCCGGTTGAACACGCGAAGGGAAAAGTCCTTCCCTTGTCACGGTAACGGTACTAGTTTTTTTTAGTGTTAGCGGTACGAGAGGTAAAGTTCTCTCCGTTGTGTCAGGGTGTAATACGGATACTGAGTTTATTCCTTGACGGTGAACACTGTCCCCCGTTTCGATACACAAACGGTAGAATTACCCTCTACGCTAAATTCTTTTCAACATAGCACGATACCGTTTATTGGCACTACTCGTGGTGACAAAAAGATAGCGAAAATCAAGCAGTATCCAGGCTAGACGAGGGAAGTTTGCCAACGCAGTAAGTTTTTGAACAAAATTTAGATTGGGATGATTTTTTTTTCACTAGCGAGACATTTATTCGTTATTATTTGCGCTGGATTCTGAACTTGGGAGTATATTTCCATTGGCGGTACATAAGGAGTAGCGATAGCAAATATATTTATTTGATTTTTTCTGATTTTTCAAAGGGACTGGACACATCTGGTCATTCTCAGTTAAATTTTTCGTCCTGATAAATATATAGTTTACCGTGTGTGCTGATATAGTTAAATTTTGCAGTTTTCGCCAACCTGACAAAAGTTAGGTTTCATTTTTTAATTAGGAGTTATTATTTTGTGGTGCCGCATATTCTCTTCCACCGCGTAGGTAGGAAGGAGATAGAAATTTAGGCGAGGTTAATTTTGTACATGGTAACACAAAGGCCGGAGCGTATGATTTTCCATTTTTCGTGGGTTTCAGCGAACTTGCGCGGATAATTAAATTAATATAGAGAAAATTGTTATCATTCTTTTGTTCAGACGTGATTCGAAAATTTCTTTTAATTACCAGTGAAATGCATAAATTATCGTAGGTGATTTCATTACTGGGAATTTCGCAACTTGAAACGTCAGTGTCGATAAATCATTTTATTGTTTCCTAGCTCAGCAGAATTTTATACGAATAAAATTTCACTTTCATTTTCTCAAGGTCAATGGCGACCAAACCGACGTAAGCTAAAACATTATTACGGTTAAAAGGTATTTACACATAATATTTTATTTATTGTCTCGACACGGGTGACTAGAAAGTTTGAAACAGAAAAAAGTAAACCATACGCCTCTCATGCACTTTGAAAAGGCCAAGCCGAGAAAGGGGATAGTTTAGTCGTTCCATCGCAAAAACGAGAACTCTGTCATAACTTTGTTTTTTTTGCGGAATAGTTATGATATACAGGGGTAGGATTAAAAGGCACAATATATAGATAGATGTATAGGTAGGCTTATACCAGGGAACTTTAGTTATTTGGGTCATACAGGATTTTATTCTTGTGTTGAGGTATATATATATATATATATATATATACGTGTATGCTCAGAGAATTTATTTTTTTATTATATATTTTTTTATACAACGTTGTGGTTCTATCTTATTTTATTTATCATCCCTACCCCGTAATTCCCTCTCTGGAGAGTGTAACAACCGTGGAAGTGAGACAGAACCGGGAGAACAACCCTGTCCTGGCAAAGGAAGATCAAACCGTTTTTAAGACCAGGCGAACCTAGCTCAACAAAATCGGACGGGATTTGCCTTACACGCTAAGCCGCTCATTGGAGACAGAAACTGGTGACTCGAAGGTCGGGATCGGTACAGAGTGGAGACAAAGTAGGGTTCCTTTTTATTTCAGGTGGTGACAATTCCACTTAAGGAGGTTTCTTTATATCTGTTGACCGTAGATTTTGTTAGACTGGTGACAGCTGAATAGTTACTTAGATTTTATAGCACGGAATCAAGGTCGTAGATTATATTACATAGTGCAACACTTCGGTTATTCTCAGTTGAAGCTTCCTATCGTTATTCTACGTAAGGTAGAGCTTGCTTGGTATATCGCAGAACGTATGCTTTGGTAGTATCGGTCAAGTTATTAGCGGAAAGGCGAAGGTGCTGTCCTCTCGGTGCTGGGGGCCCAACTATGTCTAGTTTGGTTCGTGTAGAGTTCTGTTTTCTGATTATTTATCGGGGTTATTTTATGTTCAGACGACTGTGTCGTTACAAAGCAACTGACGGTTGCTATAATTGGAGAGTAGTCGGAGGAGTGGTCGTAGTTTTACATGACTTCTCTGCCATTAGTAGTTGTAAGTCGAGACCTAAATAATATATGTGTGCCGTTAGAGTCTCTCACTGCAATGAATTTGTGACCTAGGGTGTCAAAGAAATTTCTGTTTTATTGAATTGAAAATCTGACGTAATTCGAAAATTATAATTGACACATAATCATTTCATTAACTAGATATTTTAAGAAAATGAAATGTCTATACATGACATTTCTGGTTCGAACATAAAATAATTAATAATAGTACATGAAAATTAAACAAGTATAACTGTGCAAAGATATAGGAAACCAGGAAAACTATATCTGCTGATCTAAAAATCAATAAGGTTCATCTATAAGATGCCTTGAATAATATTTATTCATAAAATTGGTCACTTGTATACACTATGGGGGCTGTATAGTGCTAAAAAATTGAAAATTCTCCAAAATTGAAAAAAAATTGGTTCTTCAAGCACTATAGAAGTGGTTGTACTGGCGTTAGAGAGCTGAATATCAATAGATTTCATCTTTGAGAGGCCCTTAATTATAACCAATCATAAAGTTGGTCATTTGTTCATACTCCGGAGTCTGTATCGTGCTAACAAACTGGAATTTCTTCGACAATGACAAAAATGTCGTACTTAAAGTACTGTAGCACCTGTTGTACTGGCAATTGTGAGCTGAAATTCAATAGAGTTTATCTGTAAGATGCCCTGAATGATATTCAATCATAAAATTGGTGGCTTGCTGCACTCCGGAGGCTGCATCATGCTAACAAACTGAAATTTCTCAAAAAATGGCAAAAATGTCGTACTTCAAGTACCATAGCACCCGTTGTACTGGCTTTGGTGAGCTGAAAATCAATAGGATTCATCTGTGAGGTGTCCTGAACAATATTCAATCATAAAATTGGTGACTTGTTGCACTCCGGAGGCTGTATCGTGCTAACAAGACATGCAACGAAAAGTGGCCAGCGACAACGACGACGACACCGACGGCGACGATGACGATGACATACACACAGGTTTTTTTTCCAAAAAAAACGTTGAAATAATAAAAATATTTTTTTTGGAAATTTCAACTTTTTTTGGAGTAAACCAATACTTTTCTCGTATATTAGATATGGCGGAAAAGTAGTAGCTATTTGTATAACAAGGGAGGAAAGTGCTACTTTCCTCCCGATGATGAAGTTTACTGTTATACATATGATTTTTCAGCCTCCCTCAAATAACAAGACATTTTCAATAATTTATTTATGAAACTAACAAACAAAATTAATAAATACTACTTAGGATGGACTTTTACGAAAGTTGGCTGGGCATCGAGGATGGACTTCTAAAATGCTGGGCTAGGCATCGGGGGTGTACGTTTTTATTTGTACTTAAAATCCCCTGGGATTTTAACTGTCCCTTTATATCCCTTGGGTCTAACATAGTTTCTAACATGTGAGACTAAAGTGACCACTTTAGTCTCGGAATTGCTTGCAAAAATTATTTTATTGATAACGTACTATGACGTCACTTTTACTTTTCCTTCCTCTAGGGAGGAAAAGTACGACTTTGCTCCCTACAAGGAGGCCAGGAAATGTATACTTTGGATAGAGGTAGGCGGAAAAAATATTTACAACTGCATAACGGCGTAATAACAAAATTGTAATTAGACACATTTCGAGATGACACAGTAAACAATGTTATAAGAAGAGAGAGAGAAATTCGTAATGAATTTTTGTTGGTTTTTTGGATTATTGGGTGGAATTGTTGTTTTCAAGAGTGGTGCCCTGGTGTAGGATTAGTTTCCTCTTCATGGCTGAGTTGGGGGTGTATTGGATGGTTTAGTGCGCGTTGACTGAGAAACTGAGTTGGGGGTTGAAAAGGTGTCTAGTAAAAAATTTGTTTAAAAGTGACTAGCAAAATTTGTTTAAAAAATGTATGGAATTGAGAGTAATGGGATGGGCTTTTCGCTACAAAGTAACTGGAGGTTGTGTTGTGTTGGTGTGTGTCGGGGGTTGATGTTTGGAAGCAGCAAAGCTCAAGTGTGCGGAGATGGTGTGACAAAAAGTGTCTAGGATGGAAGTGTTAATGTAGAAGACGAACCATGTATCGTTGCCGATACATAGATTTATGCGTTGAGTTGGCTAGGTGTCAGAAGTTTGTGAAATTGAGTGCTACTTACTGAATTTAAAGAATTTGAAATATCTCCGGTATTTTAATAGTGATATATTAGGAATATTGAAGATTTATAATTTTATTGGTTTTTTGGAGTTATGTGAAAAAGTGTATGGAAGACTTTTTTCAAAAGTGTATAGAATTAGATGATTTGTTGAAATTTGATGAAAATTGATGAAAAGTTGCGGTGACGTGCCTTCGGTGGTTTGGGACTGTTTAAGGTGGTCGGTGGAATAATAATAATAAAAAATCTAAAAATGCTGGTGCGTCGTTCGTCGGTCCATTTGGCTAGTGAATAAATTCACAGAGTATGCAGGAAAACCTGCAACACCGACGTAGGTGGTGTGGGGGTGGCTGAGAGTATAGGGTTTGTCCAAAGTGTTTAAATTATGGTTGATTTTGGACTTTGTTGCGGTAAGTTGGGGAATAGAGATTTGTTAAATAGAATAAGTGTGGGAGTATAGTGAGATTTTTGACGATTATCGGATGGAAATTGGGGAGCTGTCCAGGTAGTCAGTGTATTCGTCGGGGAGGTCGTCGTAGGCCGTGGCTAGCACACGTAGCGGAGGAAATGGGAGTTTCCTCTTGGGAATTCTGCCGAGGGGTAGTCTGTTGGCGATCCACGGTGTAAATAGGGTGCTGCCCGACTCGATAGTGCGACTGACGTATCGGGCTTGTAGATTATTTAGGCGAGATGGAATGGGTTCGATGCAGATATTGACATATACTGTATTAGTGGGAGAGTATGGAGCCTTGTATTGGCAGTATCTGAGGATTGACTGCTCACAAGTTCGGAGTCTTTTGACAAGGTGGTTGGGGAGGGTGCAATAGACGTTTGCTCTATAGTCGATTATGGGACGGATATATGTTTTATACGTACGAAGTAAGGTGGTAGGGTGAGTGCGTCCAAAGCTGCCGCCGAGCGCCTTAAGAAGATTAACTCTCCGTCGGACTTTATTTAAAGTATCCATGAGGTCGGCCATCAAGTAGAGAGTTTGAGTAAATCTCACTCCCAAATAGACGACTTCCCTGCGGATTTCGAGTTGATCTCCCCAGAGCACGACGCGGAAGTTTGTGGGTAGAAGTCGTTCGCTCATGGTATCAGGGTGTTTGAAAACGATGGCTTGGGTTTTTTGAGGGTTGAGAGTCACCCGCCATCTCCTGCACCAATTTGAAAATTGAGTCAGTAGATTTTGGGATCGAATATTGAGACAGCGAATGTCGGTGGCAGAAATGATTAGTGCGGTGTCGTCCGCGTATAGTTGGATGTTATCCCGGGATGTCTTGGTATAAGTAATGAAGTCTCTTTATACACGAATTATAAAAAAATCCCAATGGCACAGGACCAATTGGACAGGCTTATTCCAGTAACATGTTTGCATAAAACCCAAAATGAAAAATTAGATACAAAACCAAAGTAACATTCTAGCATCAAATCAAAAACAAAAAAATAAAAAAAAAATTTGGTAAATTTGTGAATTTTCTTAAATAAATGTTTTAATGTCCGATTTAGAGAAAAATGTTAAATACAAGAGTTGTAGAACGTATTAAGGTCTATGAAAAAGCTCAGTAACTTTTTTGCGTCAAATGAAAAACAAAAGAAATACGATTTTTTTCAACTTTGACAGGCCGCCATTTTGTTTTTACTAGGCCGATTTGGCTCATTAACGAACTCGTCCAAGATCTTGGCCTAACCGAGTTTGGTTTCGATCCGTCAAAAAATACGCCCTCTATCGTGCTTACAAATTCCGTTATGCTACTCTGTACAATAGCCCTATTTCATTCTGAAATAAGTCTAAAAAGCTATTATAACGCTTTAACCAGTTCAAAGAAAACCAACTATTTTGTTGCATATACTACACTTGAAGTTTTCTGAGACAAGGTGTCTGAAGGAACACAATAATAATGTCAATTGTAGTTTTGATTTAATTTTGTATTAATTTTTTTATAAAATAATAAACACTCGAAATATATGTATACTTATCTTTTTCTATTACGTTTTTATGTAGTACGTAAATGTTTTCTTTCGTTAGTAAAAACTCGAAATGTGTATAATTACAATTTTGTTATTACGCCGTTATGCAGTTGTAAATATTTTTTCCGCAAATCGCTAGGAAATTTTGACATTCCTGTCAAAATTTCTTGAAGAAAAAGTCAGGACTTCCTTACTGTAAGGAAATGTCATTTCCTTACTGTAAGGAAATGATATTTCCGTACAGTTCTTAGTGTTCTACATTAATGATTGAAAACACATTGCTTATAAGGAATTAATTTATATTTTGAAAACATCAAGTCATTGCTGAATACATTTTCAAGATCAATTTGTTATATTTACAGTAATTTGATAGTTAGTACAATTATTGAACATTGGAGGAACACTCTTAGAACTATGAGAAACATTTTGGACAACATGCAGGGTGGTAGGGTCATTTTGTTGAATATTTTGTACTGTGAAAATTTTATTAAACACCTCAACCTTATTGTTAAGCGATTCTTCGATATATCCTTCAGCAACGTTTGATGACTTCCATCCGCCATGCCTCTTTAAACTAGTTATGTCGGCACCAGAGTCAACCAATATTGTTGCAGAAGACCGACGAAAGCAGTGACCAGTATATTCTGTCGGATTTACCAAGTTCAAATAAGTAGCAACTATTTTGGGCATTTTTCTAAATTTATGAATTCCTACCACTTGTCTACAACCCTTTCCGATTTGATATTTAAAGAAAAATCGGTCACTGTTCATATTTTCTGGTCTTAACGAAACATACTTTCGATAAACATTCAAGTAGATCTGATTAATTACAAATGATCTTGGTTTGTTGGTTTTCGAATCAGGTATGCTGATTAAAAGCTTAGATTCTAAGTCTTCTATATCGTGTACAGTCATTCGGACTAACTCATCCATTCTACAGGCCCCAGAAATACCAAATATTACAGCCACCTAAAAAATAAATAAAGGTATAATCTAAATAGAAATTAAAACCTTGTAAATTACCTTAATCATTAAATTTTCTTTATCTGGAGCTTCCTGGATAAATTTTTCAATTTCTTCCTTCGTTAAAATCTTAGATTTCTTCGCACTATAACCTTGAGCTTGCCGTTTCAATAAAGAACGAAGTTTTGAGTATGTAGATATATCTACATTGTGTTGAAGTGCAAGGGTTGACTTCAGCATTGAATAATTGGCCCATAATGTTGAAGATTTCATCTATAAGCAAAGGTCTAGGAAGTATGCCATTACAACATTTTCTGAGAAAGAACTCGTATTTTTACTCATGAGATAATCCATAAAACGTCTGTATGCATTCTCGTACTTTTCTCTTGATTTCTTTGGCAATAATTCTAATGAAGCAGTATTCACTGCCTCAACCAGCTCTGGAGGAGTCCCAGGAATGGAAATTTCATCATCACTTATCATTTTACTTTCGAGAACACTAGCAATTAAATTTATAAGCGTCAAGTTTGACAATTCAACCTCAATACGTTTCCATAGTAACCCAAGTAATTTTATTAGGAATTTCAAAGCACCATTTATTTGGGAATAAAATTATCGCGTTTTTTTTTAAAATCAATCAATATCTGTCGAATTTCAAACGATTTGCGGAAAAATAGTATGTTTACCTCGTAGGAAAAGCCACATTCCTGCACTCTGTGTTGCTAAGTCTCGGCTTGCGCCTCGACTTAGCAATCTTCACAGTCGTCCAGGAATGTTAAGCTTTTCCTACCCGGTAAATAATGTTCTATTACTTTTCCGCCCAACCTATCTAATATGCGAGAAAAGTATTGGTTTACCCACAAAAAAGTTGAAATTTCGAAAAAAAAATATTTTTATTATTTTAACTTTTTTCATCAAGAACAACACGAAAAAACGGTTTTTAGAAAAAAACATACTGTGTGTATGTTGTCGTTATCGTCATCGTCGATGTCGTTGCCGTCGGCCAATTTTCGTTACATGTCTTGTTAGCACGATATAGCCTCCGGAGTGAAACAAGTCACCAATTTTATGATTCAATATTGTTCAGGACACCTGACAGATGAATCATATTGATTTTCAGCTCACCAAACCCAGTACAACGGGTGCTATGGTACTTGAAGTATGACATTTTTGCTATTTTTTGTGAAATTTCAGTTTGTTAGCATGTTACAGCCTCCGTTGTGCAACAAGCCACCAATTTTATGATTGAATATCATTCAGGATATCTGACAGATGAATCCTATTGATTTTTAGCTTACCATTGCCAGTACAACAGGTGCTGTAGTACTTTAAGTACGACATTTTTGTTATTTTTTAAGAAATTCAAGTTTGTTAGCACCATGCTGTCTCCGTAGTCTATACATATAACTAATTTTATGATTGGATATTATTCAGGGCATCTCAAAGTTGAACTCTATTGATATTCAGCTCACTAACGCCAGTAAAACCACTGCTATGGTACTTGAAGTACCAAATTTTCAATTTGCTAGCACGATACAGCCCCCATAGTGTACACAAGTGACCAATTTTTTAATAAAATATTATTCAGGGCATCTTAAAGTTAAACCTTATTGATTTTTAGCTCACCAGAGCTAGTACATAGGGTGCTATGGTACCTGAAATGCCACATTTTTGGTCCTTTTTGGAGAAATTTCGGGTTGTTAGCACAATACAACCTCCAGAATGTATACAAGTGACCAATTTTATAATTGGTTATATTTTATAGTGTCACAGATATACTACATTATGGGTTATTTTTGTAGAAATTTCAGTTTGTTAGGATACATCCCCCGAAGTGCATACAAGTGACACTATTATGATAGAATATTGTTCAGGGCATCTCACAGATGCGGAAAAGTTAGTTTTAATCTTTAAAACAGTTTATTTTCCATAAAAACTCGAAATGTTTATAATTACATTACGCTTCTTTGTAGAATGTAAATGTTCTTTTTTTCATTAAAAACTCGAAAGGGCGTGTATAACTACATTGTTTTATTACGCCCATATGTACTATATCGACTAGAACATTCATAATATTGCATGTCCATACAACTTTACATTTTACACCGATTGTTATTAAAAATTGTAATAATAATTAACAGTTTGCACTATATTCTAATTACAAAACATTCAATATCAACTAAAAAATGTCAGTTCTATTCTGAAAATATTACGAATTCTACTTGAATGCAAATAAAAACCTATTTTATGTTAAAAATAAGAAGAAATGGGCATACAATACAAATTAGAAGACACTTAAGAGACCCACAATATGAAGCCGTCAATCAACAGATAAATCTAGGGAGTTATTCACTATTAAACTGTCATCTTAAGTAACAATTGTAATGATCAGCAGATATATTTTAACTGGTTTCCTATATCATTGCACAGTTATACTGATCTTAAATGGGAAAAGATATCCAGGATATCCCTATAGGGCTAATAATATTTAAGTTTTCATATGTGTAGAAGCCTCTTCTTTTTTCTATTAATAGGAGAATATCTTAATTCAACCACAAGATGGGTCACTTCTTGGTCTAGTCAAAAATAATTATTAAACATCAGGTATGATTCACATGTAATGCAACTTCTGTCATTCTGACGATGTTATTTAATATCGAAACAATTGTCAATTTCTTAGAATTTTCAACATTTTTTCATTATATTGTGAAATTATTTAGGAACAGATAGTTTCACTTGAGAAAGTAAATTGAAATGTTTTTTTTTTGATAGCCCGAACCAGAAAGTATTGAGAAAATGTCGACGATAAAATTATGATACAGCAGTACTTATAAACGAATGAGACTGAAAAAAGATTTTAGCTTATATTTATTAGCCATAATGAAGCCTATGTTACTAACCTGCGATATAGTCTAAATCTGTATCTCCTCTCCAGAGGCAAATAGGTCTTATGTATTTTGTAAACTGCAGAGATTCGTCAAGTATCAATACTGCGATATCAGCATCGCTAGTCAAACTCTCGTAATCAGGATGAATCGTTATAGATACAGGTTCCACTATTTTTTCTCCTTTAACTGGTATCCACTTGTGGATATTGAGTTTCCCCAAAATTAATAGAAGTTCTTGAGGTCTGAGCTTTTGTCGGTCATTTTCTACGCAATGTGCGGCTAAACAAAAAGAAATCAAATTGTTAGTAAACTCATAATATCATCAATTGTTCCATCAAGCTACTGCTGATGGAATTTAGCGGTTTCCTTTTTCCCTTTCGCCGACAATGACGATGTTCGCATAACTTGTGATAATTCAGAAATTGAATAGAATTAACTGTATTGGTTCATTTCACTATACGAGATATCTGAAACTACCTTAAAATGTGGTGGTTATTTAGCAAGTGCCCTCGTATGTACTTCTTGAACCATCGAACCATTCATCTTCGGGAAGCACTTACCACTTAAACCATTCGTTAGGGTTAAATAAATAGCATCGTATATAAAAACTCACTGGGACAACATATATTTAAAAACTACGTATATAAATTACTGACCATGTGTAACACAGAATATAAACGTTTGTACTATCAATAACAATAATAATAATGAATGCTCTTAAAGAGAAATGAACTCTCTATATATAGGAAATTGTTAGACTAACGCAGTCAACGATCTGTTTGTCGACCTTGTTGACACATTATTTATAAAACGGTCGTGATTGTTATTGACTTTACTACACCTTGCCAGTGGCCTTCAAGTTCACTGGCCGCTAGCAATAAATGAAATTAATGTCTACTAAAATCTAATAATGTCTTTTGGGATCATCACATCATCCCCTCTTGGAAGAGAAAAATTATCCTTAATAAATTTTCGATACTACCTATAACGTTAATAGTTCTCACTAATTGTCTTGTTTTTAAACACTGTTTGTTTGTTTGTTTACTATCTCACTTTACTTGTTCACAAATATTTTCGTTATGGTATTTATACAATCGATTTTTATGGACGACTTGTTTTCTATTGTTTTGAGATATACTCTCACAGTTTACTTCTTTTACTTGCGTTATTTTGAACGGACCCAAATAATATGCATCGAACTTATTCCTTTCCTCAATTTTCAGAATCACCGAATCCCCTACCCTAAAGTTTACAGAAGAAGATTCCTTTCCGCTTTTATTTACTCTAATTAACTTATTTTTTATCAAAAACTGCTTGGCTCTTTCATTCGCGTATTGTAACTTATATTTCAATTCTTCATCATACCTTTCAAAATTGTAACATGGTTCTATTTCTACATTTATAAATTCTAGTATGTTGGGTTTTCTACCGTATAGCAACTCAAAAGAAGTGTAACCGTGATACGTGTTTGGTGTTCTTGTGATTGCCAAGACATGTGAATTATTTATGTATAAATCCTTGAGTTCTTCTATGGATATTCTTGATATACTATCTGCGTAGTTCGCTACACCTTTAACGTACTGTATTTCAAAATCGTATTCTTCCAAATCAAGTCTTATTCTCGTGAGTTTCGATGTCGGGTCTTTCATTGCAAATGAATGAGTTAGTGGCTTATGATCTGTTTTTATTATGAAATGTGGTGTCATATAAGTAACACTTAAAATGATTGATTCCCCAATGAATCGCTAATAACTCTTTTATGATCGCGGGTTTATTAAGCTCACTTTTCTTAAAGCTTCGTGATGCAAATGCGATGGGTAAGGTAAATTGTGCTATTACCGGCCCACTTAAGGAAATTTTAAATTTAGCTTCTTGGATTAGTGTAAATAGTTCGTACTTTATGTAAATTTATCATTTCATAAGGCAAGGGGGGGAATTTTCTGTGAATTTCAATTAAATAAAAATAAGAATTTATATTTTTAATACCAAAAAAAAATATTTTTTTCAAATTTAATTTTTTTCTATTACCGGCCTATCAAAAAATCTCTTACAGTAACGCCGGCCTAAGCTTAATCTAATACCGGATTATTACAACATTTTGTGTTTTATGACGAAAAAATAAACAAAAACTGCAGATAGTACTTGACCACCTTGTATATTTTCAAAAACGTATTTAAAAAAATAATATTATTCACATTTTGAACATATATATGAATTTTAATCAGGTAGATTATCAGTTATAACTTCCTTCCTTAATTTCAGGAACTGCAAATAGTCCCCTCTTGTTAATGGGCTGAGGCGGCTCTATTTTGGAGATCACTTCATCTAAATCATACCATATCACATCTTCATGATGGGGCCATTTCCAATGACTTCCAATTTTCCATTGCTTTTGATTTGCTGTCTTCTATTAAACCAGGGAAATATTTTTCCCCATATTTGAAGATAACGTAGTTCCCTTTTGTAAAACTAGTAGTTGTATTTTCTGTTTTTTTCGGTACTTCGTGATCTATTATTTCCATTTCTTTTTCTGTAATTGTTTTAACTTCACTCACTTCATTCACCATCGAAACATTCTCAATCTGCTTTTCCGTAAGTTCCTTTAAACTGTTTGATTGAACTACGGGCACACTTTTGGGTTTTTTGTTTTCTTCCCCTTTTTGTTCCCATCTTTTTCAATAGCTTTTCGTTTTCTCTTTCCTAGTTCTTCTCTTTTTTTTGTTCTTTACTTTCTTTTTCCAGCTCTAATCTTCTTTGGTATTCAATGAACTCGTCTGAGATTGCGACGATCGGAGTTAATTTTTTGGTTACTTTCGTTTTGCTTGCATTTGGTTTCTTTGGGAGAAAGAAAGCGTTTTTAAATGGTGCTGGTAATTTTGGAGGCGTTACGATATAATCTGATGTATTCTCTTTTTCTAGTTTTTTTGGTTCTGGGTTTTTAAACAATCATTTTCTACTTTCTGATTTTGTAAACAGCTTAAGAGGTGATCTTTTTGAACTCGGTTCGGCAACCTGCGGTTTATCATCGGCTCCAAAGTTAATGTTCCGCGTTGCCATTTTCACCGGGATTAACAGTTTCAGCATCTTCAACAGGATTTTCTGCAGAATTGAGATTTTCAACAAAATTTAGATTGGCAACAGAATTAAGGTTATTTGCACCGGGATTAACAGTTTCAACTTCTTCAACGGGATTATGATTTTCTGCAGAATTGAGATTTTCAACAAAATTTAGATTGTCAACAGAATTAAGGTTATTCAGATTTCTAATAGGATTTAAATTAGTAACGGGAATTATATTTTCAATGGAATTAAGACTGATAGAAGGATTCAATATGTTAATTCTCAGAACCTGAATGTTATTAAATCTATCTGAATGTTCTGTAAATGTATCAAGTTCTAGTCCTCCATCTTCTTTTATTTGAAAAATGCTAATGTCAGAATCCTTGTTGTTTATTAAGGTAGTATCTCCTAAATTATCGATGTCACTCAAGACACTTGAATCAGATTCATCATGTTTATCAAATTAGTTTCGATGGATATCGTCAATTTTTTGTGAAAATCCTTCTACCCGTGACTGTGTTGATGTGTCTGGTATTTGTTCTTGTTGTGCCTCCCATTTCTCTTCTTCTGGTTGCGATTTCTCGCTTTTATTGTTACAATTTGACTGCCAAAAATTGAAGAGTTTGTCGTACCGAGCTTCTCCCATCCACGATGTACCTGAGTTGGATCGGAATTTCTCCAAAGTGTTTGGAGAAAGCTTTTCTTCAAATTTTTCCTTAAAACTGGACTTTGAGAAATCGCTCTGCGTATCGTTTTTAACTGAATCTTTGCTAATTGAGTGTTCGGTTTTAGCTTTTTTGAGTTTGCCATAATCAACACTATCTGGACTGAAAGGAAATAATCCAGTGCATTTAAATGCAGACCGAATTGTACTTTCTTTTAGGCATTCATCAAAGCATTCTTTGACCAAGGCTGAAAAATCGGTTCTTTGGACTTGCTGATAGTTATTGTTAATTTTAAATGTATGCACTATTTTTCGACATGTGCCTTTTACAGGTCTATAGACAGCAACATCGAGCGGCTGGAGGATGTGAGTCGAATTTGGAACTAAAGCCACTAATATAATCCCATGTGTCTTGCAAAATTCGCTTAGTGGCAGCGAAATGTGGCTGGTGTGACCATCCAAGAACAACACGGCAGGTTTTTTTATGTTATTTTTGATAGCCACTTGTCAAAAACATTTGTTACATACTCATAAAATGCTTCTGTGTTCATCCAGCATGATTATGTGTATCCTATATCCCACCCTGAATTAAAATTGATATAAATATAGTAAGTAGGTACCTAAAATATCTCAAATATCTCTCATAATTGATAATATATCACCTGATGGCATTGTTGCAGGAAGGTGTTTTGGTAGTCTTACAAACGGAAACAGTACCATAGGTGGCGCAATATTTCCATCTGCCGACATATTAGCACGCACAGTCAAGCACTCTTTTTCATCGTTGGATATTCTGCTGTACACCGATCAGGACCCCTTCCTGACAAGGACCTGTTTCTCTTGAGGACATAGAAAAAATGCCGTTTCCTCGCAGTTGAATATACGGCTGCTATCTTGTAACACATCCAATATTTGGTTTTCTTGAAAATATCTGTGAACCTTCTCAAACCAGTCCCTAATCTGTTTTTCCGCCACAGCAGAACGAGATTTTGTTAAATTTTGAGACATCCGAAGACAAATATCTTGATGTCTATTGAGAAAATTGTGATACCACTGATAACCAGGAATACCGTTTTTGAACGGATTTGGCCGCTTCAAATTCTTGACAAGTGCAGCAACTGTTTCCAGTAACTGTTCTTTGGTTACTGGAAATCCCGCGTCTCCCAAATGGTGTATCTAAGCTACGATCAGATTTTCTTCCTCTGAGGTGAGCACTGGCTTTGCGCCACAGTTATCACTCAGATATTTTTTATTCCTTTTGTCTTTTAGGGTACTTTTGGGTATACCGTATATCTTTGAGTCTTTGTAAGCTGACATACCTTTTGAAATTTCCTCCAAGGCATGTTGCAAGTTTTCTTTGGTGTATTTTTGTTTAATTTTTGGCCTGGTTATCTTCTTAGGTGACATCGTTCTGCAGGAAATAGGTACAAGTAAATACATTATATTTTTGCAAATTGAGTAAGTAAGAAAGTATAAGACTTATGTTTAAGAAATGAATTCAATGAGAAAGCTTAAGCTTGTAAAAATATTTTGTATAGTACATTTTATACAACAGACTCTTATGATAACTAAGAAACACAAATTTTTTTAAGGCTGGTAATAGATTTTGATTTTTTTTTGTAAACACTATTTATAAAAGTTTAATATAAGAGGCCTTTAGTCCTATTTCTATCAAGAAACTTGTGGGCCGGATCTATTTTTTATATTTTTTGAAGTGTATGTCATAGAAATTTAAAAACAAGTTTTTTGTTAAACATATAAAAAAATATATATTTAAAACAATCGTAATTTTTTGGAATTCCGGCTTAAGAAGCCGTAATTAGAACGAGGTCTCAAATATTTATCTAATACCGGCCTATTTTATTTTTTGCGATTTGCACCATTTTTTTTCTACAAAAATACTTTATAAAATCTAAAAAATATACTTATTAGACTTTATTAAATCAACCAAAATTAAAAACATATCCAAGAATCCCCAATTCTACCATTTTCATTAAAAATCTGGTTGGCCGAAAAATAAATTCATTGACTTTTTTTGTAAACACTCTTTAAAATTGGGTAACATAAAAGTCGTTTTTTTCTTACTTCTTTTAAAAAAACTTGTGGGTCGGAAATAGTTTAATATATTTCTTAAAACATAATTTGTCACAAAAATCCGAAAACAATGTTCTCTGTTTTTTTTTAAATGTTAAAAACAATTGAAAATAATTGCGATTTTTTTTCAATTCCAGCTTAATAAGCCGCAATTAGATCGAGGTAAAAATATTAATCTAATACCAGCCTATTTTATTTTTGCAATTTTCACCATTTTTCCACTAAAAGTCTTCTATAAAAAGTGAAAAATACGTTTAATAGACCTTTATAAATCAAGCAAAATCAAAAATATATCTAAACATTCTTAATTCTACCATTTTTATTGAAAAACTGGTTGCCTAAAAAATCATTTTTTTCTCACTGAATCTTGTCTTGAAATCACCTAAAACTGGGTAATAAAAGTCATATTTTTCCTATTTCTGTAGAGAAACTGGTGAGCTGGAATTAGTTTTAAATCTTTTTCGAATCATATGTTACATAAACTCGGAAAGAAAGTTTCTTGTTTTTACAAATGTGTAAAAAAGATGTTTAAAAATAATTGCAATTTTTTGCAATTCCGGCTGAATAAGCCGCAATTAGATGGAGATAAAAAATCTTAGTCTAATACCGACCTATTTTATTTTTGCAGTTTTCACCATTTTTTATAAAAAATATATTTTACAAATTGTGAAAAATATATTTAATAGACCTTTATGAATCAAACAAAATCAAAAACATTTCTAAACAGCCTTAATCACTTACCAAATATAGAGCAAATAACAACAGCACTGCACTTTTTCGTTGCACATCTCACTTAAGACTGGCAATTGTTTTAGGCGCGTGCCAGCATCCCCACTTTTTATGCATAATTTGATTGGCGCATAAACATCCTATCATAGAGTGGGTGCCATATTCAGATTCTTTTACGGCAAATATAGATAAATCATGAGTAAAGTTGATGTACGTTTTTAAGCCGGCATTACCATACGATTTTGCATGAGGCGGTAATCACCCATTTTACTTTAGGTCAATCCCTTCGTAGTTCTGACTTAGTATTGCTGAACATGCGCTATTTGAAGCGTCTGTAGTTAAGATTAATTGTCTATTGAAATGTGGGTATTTTAAAATTGGTGGGTTGATTAACGCATTTTTTAAGGCCTGAAATGAGTTTTCGCATTCTTCTGACCAAACCGTCTATAATAATTGCAGAATGCAACAAATCTTTTGACTTCACTGGCATTTTTGAGTACTGGATAATGCTAAATATTTTGCTTTGTCTGGTGAAACACCATCCCTTGATACATTATGACCTAAATATGTGACTTCTCGCTTGAAGAATTGGCACTTTCGCGGATTTAGCTTTAAATTGAATTTACGATATGCCTCAAATACCTTCCTAAGATTGGTTAAGTGATGATTTTTTGAAATTCCTATGACAACTATGTCATCCATATAGAGAAATGCTTTTTCTGGTGTGAGGCCTGAGAATGCTATTGACATCATTCTTGAAAAACTATCAGGACTTATATTTAGCCCAAAATGTAATCTTGTAAATTGAAATGAACCTTTTTCCGTACTAAACGAAGTGTATTTCCTAAAACACTGTTCTAGAGGTATTTGATGAAAACCTGACATAAGATTTAAGACTGAAAACCATTTTGCTCTGCCTAATTGGTCTAAAATCGCGTCTATACGGGGTAAAGGGAATTTGTCTGTGACTATTTTCTCATTTAACTGCTTAAAATCTATACAGTCTCCATGCCTTATCCTGACTCTCGATTTCTTGGGGAGTAATAACACTGGACTGTCATAATCTGATACTGAGGGTTCAGCACGAAAAATATAAGCGTTGCTTCTTATTTTTTAGCATACAGCTTCTTTTTGGCAAACTTTGTTGCAAATTGTAAGAAATTACTTGTAGAGGTTCAGATAATGCTATTATTTTTCGAATTCCATTCGACAATCGAATTAAGAAAAGAGTTATTTGATCTGGGTGAAATAAAAAAAAACTATCATATAGCTGTAAAAGTAACAATGGATGATAGATTAAATTGGGTAGTGTTGCTTTTAAATTTGAAGTCAGTTCCATAAAAATATTCTACTTTGCTTACCTGTTACAATGTGCTTATTAGAAATCAAAGACCCACTGCAGATATAATTCAATCCAGTAGTTTTAACCTGGAACACTGCGACCAGCCATGGATATGCACCTCTGGGAACGGCGTGTCCATTGAAAATTAAATGATTCGTGCTTATAGATTGTCCACATACATCGTGGAAAGGTCTTGTCGTTTGTTTACCGTTTTTTACTGCTAAATCAAAATCTTCTGGAAAATCGACATCTTTATCAGAGGATTCTAAACCAGGAGACACAGTTGGAACGTTTTGTGTGGGACGTAATGGTGATGTGTTTGAAGGTCTAGAATCTGGAAAATAATAATAGATTATTGAAAGTTCATATTGTAGTTAGCAACAATAGAGGAAGGTTCTAGAAAACCTGGCATATAAATAGCACTGGCTGTAAAATTAAGAAGAAAGGAATGTTTTCGTCATTCGGAGAGAACTCCAGAAATAATTGAGCTCAATGTGTTGTGGTTAGGCTTTGTTACTCTTTTTTGGGTCGTACTCAGAAATGGTACTGTAAGTAAGAATCGACCAGTGGATAAGATACTGCAGATTCATTCAGTTAGGTTTTCGAAAATAATTCCTTACTAAATAGTCCACTTAACCATCCTCACCCTTGTTAAGTTGGTGATGTTATGTTGTTGAGTTTTTTTAAGAATCATTGGACATAGATGCTAGCAGTAAATTGATATATCTGAAGGAACATGCGGATTTTATAACAATCAAAATATTGAGCGACGAGTTTAGAAAATGATACGATCGGGACGGTCTTGAACATTGTAGTAGTCGATCGAATGAAATAGAAAACGAAGCCAGAGAATGTAAGTTGGAAGATATATTTTCCACTCTCGAGGGTGTAAAGTTAGGTGCTCAGTTGGAATTTTTGCTCGAGTTACTTTCGAGAGCTTATCTTAGCGGCTTGTCCATTTGACAGAAATTTTTGTTTTCGAGATAGTTTCTTCTGAGATTAGTTGCTTCAGTGCTCGCCAGACTATATATTCGCGATTTATTTTAAAAAAATTGAATAATATGGATATGAAAAAACTTGCTGCTGGTTTTTTATCCTACAAAATTTTGTTAAATAGGAAACGAAAATTAAAAGGACTTGTTCGGTCATACCATGGATTCGCCGTCCACTACAATTGGTTGCGTATTCTAAACTAATAAAAAAGCTACACTGTTATTTATGACAATTGCTAGAAAATTACATTCTAGTCACAGACAGTATGCGTTAATAATCACACTTTTACTGGTGTTCCTATTGACTCTAGCAGTCTGCTACATTTATTTCGAATAGCCGTTCGTACGATTGGTAGAATAGTGAAGGAAGTCACGCCTCCAATCTACAAAGCGTTTCTCAAATTATATAATTTTCTTTATATACTGTTACGAAACAGCACACTGGTATAGTCCCTGAATCCGACTCTATCTAAGTCATGTATGAAAGTTAAAATTATTGCGGATGCGCAGGGATTTCTTAGAATTGTTTACGATTGTGACTATCTTATCTAAACATTGTTTTTGTGACCAGTCTTATCTAGAAAATGCCAGAAAGCCAATTGTTTGTGAGTAGGCCGCAATCTAGAATTATCAAGTGAAAAATGCACTAATATATAAGGGACCGACCAGGAAGAGTTAGTTTAGTTGATGAAGTGATCTCGACATATAAACAAGAATACACCGGAATAGCGAACAGTAAAGTGTCGATAAAACTTAATAATTAAGTTTGTGTGTATATAAATAAAATGTAAGTGAATCGTTAAGTGTATATAAATTAAGTGTTAGTCAGTAGTTTAGTGTTTAAATGAATTCGTAGGTAGCCATACCGTGTGTTCAAAGTTTATCCCACCCGTTTACTGTTTAAATAAATAAGAAAAACATTATAATGGTGTGAGAAGTGGCATATTAATGAAAAACGACATTGCCGCTGACGTTCAAAATGAAATTTTGTCTCTAAAATCTGAAATCGAGAATAAGGTGTCAACGATGGACGAGAAAATCTAGAATAAGGTGACAACGATGGACGAGAAAATCAAGAAGTTTCAAAAAAAAATAACAGATATAAGAACTCAAGACACGCCAGCGGAAGAAAAGAAGACCGAGCAAACGAAACAAGGAAGACAGAAACACACCCTATGTTAGAAGACATTGTCAGTTTTACCCGAGTCAAGGCCCCAATGTTCGATGGAAAAATGTCGTGGACCAATTATTATGTGAAACAGTTTGAAGCAGCCGCTAGAGTGAATAGTTGGTCCGATAAGGAGAAAGCAGTGAACCTAACTATAGCGCTTCGGGGAGATGCCTTAGATGTACTTCAGACGATACTGCTTGAAGAAACGGTTGACTTCGAGCTGCTGAAGAAGAGGTTGGACATGCGATACGGTCACGAACATTTGGAACATTGGTACAGATTCCAGCTGAAAAACCGAAGGCGGAAACTTGACGAAATCCTTCAAGAGTATGAACAGGATATTGCCCGACTAGTTCGATTTGCTGATCCATCAGCACCAGATAACATGATGGAATGTTTAGGCATCCAGACCTTTATTGACGGCTTATGTGACCAAGATATGGAAAAGACGCTTCGATTAGCCCATCCTAAAACATTAGTCAATGCATTGACAGCTGCCCTTGAATATAAAGCAGCCACGATGGCTTCCGGATACAACAGAGGTAGGACCATACAGGAAGAAGGTGATGTTGACAGACTTGAATACATCGTCAACTTGTTGAAAGGTATGGTAGACAAGAAGCTGAAGAAAATCAGGTGCTGTGATTGTTGCGAGATAGAGCATGCACGCAGTTCGTGTAAGCGTCCTACGACTCCTGCTAACCAAGAACCTTCTAAATGCAAAGCAGGCACGAAGAGCTTGCGGTACAACAAAGGTAGGACCATGCAGAAAGAAGATGGCGATGACAAGCTTGACCAGATCGTCAACTTGTTGAAAGGTATGGCAGACAAGAAGTCGAAGAAGATCAAATGCCGAAAGTGTGGCGATCTAGAGCACGTACGCAGTCCATCTAAGCGCTCCAAGACTCCTGCAACCCAAGAACTCCAGTCACAGGGGAAATCAAACAGGGGTGAACATCGAGCTGATGTGGATCACCGAAAAGCCGACTCTCTGTCTAGACCAGTGCTCCGCAACCGGTGTGCCGCGGCACACTGGTGTGCCGTAAGCCGACTTGAGGTGTGCCGCTCTTTCAGACAATACGAATCAGATTCGTATTGTAACGAGACCCGCGAAAAATAAAGCAATCTGACAACAGCGCCGATGGTAAACGTCTATCGGCGCGGCGGCTTGATTCTCGAAGGCGACTAAACTAGAAAGATCCGTGCCGTTCGAGGCGCGACTCGATGTTTTCCTGAACATCGCCGCTGCCTATATAGGCGCGCCTGTCGTCGCTCAGAGACTCAGAGAGGGTCGAATAGTCAAGTGAATCAGATAAATACGCGGGCAAACAAATAAATCGTAGAGTGAAATAAATAGTGAAATGCTATATAAATAAATTCTTGTGCCTTATAAATAAGTGAATATAAATTAGTTATAATTAGTTAAGTGTTATTTTTAGAGTTCCTGTTTTCTTTTTTACGTCGTTGGCCATATTGTGTCTAAATAAATTAAATTAAACTGGACTAAGTTTTGTTGCAGTATCTACTTTTATAAATAACTATAGTGCTTCAAATATGGATAAATTTTTGCTGAAATCACGAGCAGATGACGAAGAACCTAGCACAAGCTCCAGCATAAGTGCTGCAAAAAGAGCAAAAAAGGTGCTGAAAAGGAAGTACAATCAAGACTACCTTCGATATGGTTTCACTTGGTGTGGCGACGAAGCGGCTCCAAAGCCTGAATGCGTCATTTGCGGTGAACAGTTGTCAAATGAAGCAATGGTACCCAGCAAACTAAACCGTCATTTGATCACAAGTCATCCCAGTTGCGTCAAAAAAGACATTCAATTTTTTCAACGGCGCTTGGATCAAAATAAGAAACAAAAGCAGTTTATGAAATCGGCGGTTACGGTTTCTGAAAAGGCATTAGAAGCAAGCTACCTTGTTGCAAAATTAATTGCACAACAAAAAAGCCGCACACTATCGGTGAAACGCTTATTAAACCAGCATGCATGGAAATTGTTAGACTTATGCTTGGGCCAAACGAAGTTATGGACGTGAGTAAAGTTTCTTTGTCGGCCGATACTGTTAAAAGACGTATCCAAGATATGTCAAGTGATATTTTGGGAACACTAATTAAAAAAATCATTTCGGCTGGAATTTTTGCGCTTCAAATCGACGAATCAACCGATATTAAAAATAAAGCACAACTGATGGCTATTGTACGTTTCGTTGACGAGGACTCTATTAAAGAACATTATTTATTTTGTAAGGAGGTTCCAGAGAGAACTACCGGTGAACAAATTTTCCAAGTAACTGATAATTTTTTTAAAATACATAATATTCAGTGGACCAATTGCGTTGCTATTTGTACAGATCGTGCTGCTGCAATGATGGGCAGTAAGAAAGGTTTTGCATCTTGTGTAAAACAAAAAAATCCGTCAATACAAATTACACATTGCTGCATACATCGAGAAGCATTGATGGTCAAAAATTTGCCCGAACAGCTTTCGATCACAATGAATGAATGTATTAAGATCATAAACATAATTAAATCGATAGCCTTAAATTCGCGAATCTTTGGAATACTCTGTGAAGAAATGGGAAGCGAACATGAATCCTTACTGTTTTATACAGAAGTTCGTTGGTTATCCCGGGGAAAAGTTTTAGCTCGACTGTTTGAACTTGGCTACGAAGTGCGTGAGTTTCTTTCAAGTCAAGATATGTACGATCTATGCCAGCACCTTCATGATGAATACTGGATAGCCAAACTTGCATACATGGCTGATATATTCGAACATCTGAATGAACTTAATAAAAAAATGCAAGGACGGAATGAAAATATATTGACGTGCTCCGATAAATTACAAGGGTTCAAAAAGAAACTTGAACTTTGGCAGGAACAGTTGCAAAAAGGATGTCTAGAAATGTGTCACAGGACCAACCACAGTACGATCGAAAACAAGCAGTTGATTGTGGATTTGGCCCAACAACATTTAAGTATGCTTCAACAAAAATTTGAATACTATTCCCATTCTATCAACACGGAACAATACAATTGGATTCGAAATCCTTTCGCAACCAATGCAATAAGTTCCACGGAAGCACTGCCATTGCAAACTCGAGAGGAGTTTACAGAATTAAGTAATGATATGACCCTAAAACTTAAATTCGACGAAGTTCCGTTAGATGTTTTCTGGATTTCCATCAAGACAGAATATCCACGCATCTCCGACAAGGCCATCTTCACACTACTTCCGTTTTCCACAACATATTTATGTGAGCAAAGTTTTTCAACGCTTGTATTAATTAAAAATGATAAACGGTCATGCTTAAAAGATCTTGACCAAGAAATAAGAGTTGCGCTGTCTAAAATTGAGCCGAATATAAAACTTTTGTGTTCAACGAAGCAAGCGCAGGTATCACATTAATCAGTCATCATCATGTCAAAATATTTATTACTGTTGACGTGTCAACAGAAGTAAATTTAGTATTCCTACCTGTCCTACCTAGTATTTAGTATAGTTCTCATGTATGTACCTATTTGTATTTTTCATTCTATCTGAATAATAAAAAAAAAATAAAAAAAAATATGTATTATGTCCTGAGTGAAAATTTTGATGCCCCAAATCTGAAAGGGGCTTCTTCACATTTTAAAACAATAAAAAAAACTAAGGTAGTTTGGACATCCATAAATAATTAGTATACATGGAGTGAACTGACCCCCGACCTAGCTACGCCACTGCTATAAATATATTTTAGATTTTGGTGTGCCACGAAATTCTAGGGAGCAGTTTGGTGTGCCTCAGATGAGGAAAGGTTGCGGATCACTGGTCTAGACGGTCGTGCCCTGTAGACTATTCAGAATGGCACAAGGCGGAATCTAGGGAAGCTTCAGTTTCAAGAACTACACTAGTCAGTGAAGAATGGTCACCCACCAGGATCAGAGAAGATCAGGAGAATGATCCTTGCCTAAAGACGATTTGGCAGTGGAAGGAAGAAAATCGGTGACCTCCCTGGCAAGAAGAGTCAAGATTTATTTTCACCGAAACTCAAGGCGTATTGGGCTCAGTGGGACTCCCTTGTTCTGGAAGAAGGGCTGTTGAAAAGAGTCCTTGAAAACGATGATGGTTCCGAGATGATGACATAGCTAGTTATCCCTAGAACGAGAGTAGCTGAGGTACTGAAGAAGTTACACGACAGTCCATCGGGAGATCATCTGGGAGTGAAGAAAACCCTTCAGCGAGTCCGTGAAAGGTTTTATTGGATGAAGACCTCCGACAATGTAAAGGACTGGTGTAAGAAATGTTCGACTTGTGCTACGAGTGATGGACCACATCGCAATAGAAAAGCACCTATGAAACAGTATAATGTTGGAAGTCCTTTCGAAAGGATTGCTTCAGATATCGCTGGACCATTTCCGACGACAGAAAATGGTAGCAAATACATACTGGTTGTAATGTATTATTTCACAAAGTGAGTGGACATTTACGCTATCCCCAACCAAGAGGCTACAACTGTCGCGGATGTATTGGTGAAAGAATTTATCAGCCGATATGGAGTGCCATTGGAAGTCCACAGTGACCAGGGATGAAATTTCGAAAGCCATCTATTCCAGGAGATTTGCGAGAAGCGGAGAATGAAGAAGACCTGGACAACAGCATTACATCCACAGTCAGATGGAATGATCGAGAGAATGAACAGGACTATTGGAAAATACTTTTCCAAAGTGGTTTCCAGCCATGAGAGAGATTGGGACCAGTATCTTTGCCTATTCGCATTGGCTTATCGATCGGCCGTCAATGAGTCCACGGGTGAAACGCTTGCGAAAATCCTGTTTGGACGTGAAATGAGGCTTCCTTGTGACCTGGAATTTAGCTGTCGGCCTGGGGAAGATCTAGCAGAAGAAGACTACGTGATCCAATTGAGAAGAAGGCTGGACAATATTCATGAATTAGTTCGAAAAAATCTTCAAGTTGCCAGCGACAGAATGAAAAGTTGGTACGAGACGCAAGCCACAGAAGGCGGTTTTAAAGAAGAGGACAAAGTATGGTTACAGAACCCGACGAGAAGAAAAGTATTTTCTCCAAAATTACAAAAATTCTGGGAAGGTCCATACTTAATCAAGAAAAGGATCAATGATGTTATATATCGCATAAGCAGGATCCCCAACGGAAAACCAAAAGTAGATCACCAAAACCGACTAGCACCATTAGAAGGAGACCATGACCTAGAGAAAAGAGTAAACCATATTCGGGATGTGTCTGACCCTACCATCGATGAATTTATGGGCGCAAATGGAGGTACCGGGAAAGCTTGATATGGATTCACTTCAGAACAACGACAAGATTTGTTCACTCTCCTGGAAGATTATTCACTGGCATACAACAGCCCCGCCCACAAATTGTAATGGAATATGTAGAAGAAAAAGTATTAGAACATATAAAATTTGATATATTATTCTTCAAACGCTATGTTGACGACTGTTTAGCTGCTATTCCAGAAGACAAATGTAATGATAATAAAATTGAAACTAAATTATATACAAAAGAAACTTGGTCAGGACGATATCTAAATTATAATTCATGCCATCCAAAAATACAAAAAAATAGTGTTATTATAGGATTGATACATAGAGCTATAAAACTAACTACACCTAAATATCGTCCTGAAGTAATTAAAAAACTTAAGATTGTTTTAGAAAATAATCACTATCCTTCAAATCAAATAAATAAAATTATTCAACAACGTACATACAAATACTACAACAACAATATAAAACCAAATTTACTAACAATTTTGAACTACGAAAATATATATATATATATATATATATATATATATATATATATATATATAGCTCTACCTTATACGAATCAATTATCAGAAAAACTAAAATATATATTATCTAAACATAATATTAAAATATGCAATAAACCAAATAATACACTATCATCACTATTTACTAAATTAAAAAGCAAAACTAAAAATAATAAGAAATCAAATGTTATATACTCCATACCATGCTTAAACTGTTCAAAAAATTTCGTAGGAATAACTACACAATATCTAGAAAGCCGAATAAACGGCCATAAATACACTAAAAATGCATCCACAGCGCTACACAAACATGAACATAACGAAAATCATGAATTCGATTTCAAAAACACAAAAATTTTAACACAAGACACAAATTATCAAAAACTCAAAATCAAAGAAATGATATATATATATAAAACAAGATAAATTATCAGTAAATGACAAACAAGACATAAAAAACTTGAGTCAAATTTATTACAAATTGATTCATTAATTTATTTTTATTACTCCCAACATAATATCGTTGCGTGAATATCTAAGGTAGGTATTCTATTACTATTGACACTTCATTCATGACATTTTATTGACTTTTTCCAAATAATTTTTACAATAACTGTATTTTATGTAATTTAATTTTAATATTTATACATATTCTTTTGAAAATGCTCCTAAAATAAGAGCGAAACGTCAAGTTTAATACATCTTTATTTCGAAAATATATTTTAACTAATATATTTATTTCATACCACAACCTTTGAACCCAAGAAGATATAATTTTAAACATTATCGGAAGGTTGAAGAACATAAGTGAATTTTTATATATATATATATATATATATATATATATATATATATATATATATAAATTATTCCCAAAAAAACAGCGTAATCATAGGATTAGTAGATAGAGCAATCACACTTACATCACCTGAATATCGTCCAGAGATTCTATATCAAACCAAAACTATATTACAAAACAATCACTATCCATCCAAACATATAGACAGAATTATTAAACAACGTACACATAAATATTACAATAATCAATCCCATTCAACACAAACCAATACACTACCCCCTCATACATACATCGCAATGCCATATACAAATCAACTATCGGAAAGACTAAATTATATATTATCAAAACACAACATAAAAGTTTGTCATAGGGCACAAAACACTTTATCACCATTGTTCTCAAAATTAAAAAGTCAAATAAATGCGTCAAAAAAATCTAACGTCATATACTCAATACCATGTTTAGACTGTCCCAAAAAATATATAGGTATGACAACCCAACACCTTGAAAATAGACTCAATGGCCATAAATATACAAAAAACGCCTCCACTGCACTTCATAAACATGAGAAAAATGAAAAACATAAATTCGACTTTAATAATACTAAAATAATAAACCAAGACTCTAATTACAAAAAACTAACAATAAAAGAAATGATACATATAAAAAAAGAGAACAATGTAGTAAACGATAAACAAGATATCAAAAATCTAAGCCAGATATATTATAATTTATTATAATAATAACATCAACTATTTAACTGTCCCTTGTATACTGTAAATGAATTGTTTCTGAAGCATGTACTTTCGATTTTATTTGTTTATGAAATTATTTTATTAACTACCAGTTTTTATCACCTGTATGTCTACATTCAATTTTAATCGTTTAAACTTGTTCATTTTATTGTAAAACATCGATATGTGAAGTTTTTGAAAATGCTCCAAATTGAGGGAGCGAAACGTCAAATTAAAACATAAACTGATACTGTGTTTACTATTAACCTGATGCCCACGAAAAATGGAAAAAAATATATATATATATATATATATATATATATATAAATTTCGATTTTCTACTACACCTGTTTTAGTCGAAATTTCAATAATTTCGACTTATTGGCCTGACCGTTCTTCGAAGGGCAAAACAACTACATTCCTGGCTAATACCACGCAGAATATTGAATTACATCCCCTTCGAAAACCGTGACGTCGATCGGCCATTTTGCCGATACGGACATCTGTGGTGATTCGCAACTGATAGCGGAAGAGCATAGTACACTTACGCGTTTCGACCTTCTTGGGTCTCTTCAAGAGTGCCGTAATGCCTTCCAGTTCAGAATCTCTAATCCGAACTGAAGATTACACCCTCCGACAACCTCTCTTGGTTCGTGTAGTTACACAAGCGAGAAGTAGTCAGTTGGCGCCATCTTCACTTTCAGTTGCGAGCCAACACCTCAGATAAATGCGACCGTATTAGTCGTATTAAATAAAAATGAATATAATTTCATAAAATACGAGGTGCTATATGAAATATAAATTTCGATTTTCTACTACACCTGTTTTAGTCGAAATTTCAATAATTTCGACTTATTGGCCTGACCGTTCTTCGAAGGGCAAAACAACTACATTCCTGGCTAATACCACGCAGAATATTGAATTACATCCCCTTCGAAAACCGTGACGTCGATCGGCCATTTTGCCGATACGGACATCTGTGGTGATTCGCAACTGATAGCGGAAGAGCATAGTACACTTACGCGTTTCGACCTTCTTGGGTCTCTTCAAGAGTGCCGTAATGCCTTCCAGTTCAGAATCTCTAATCCGAACTGAAGATTACACCCTCCGACAACCTCTCTTGGTTCGTGTAGTTACACAAGCGAGAAGTAGTCAGTTGGCGCCATCTTCACTTTCAGTTGCGAACCAACACCTCAGATAAATGCGACCGTATTAGTCGTATTAAATAAAAATGAATATAATTTCATAAAATACGAGGTGCTATATGAAATATGTTGGTTCGCAACTGAAAGTGAAGATGGCGCCAACTGACTACTTCTCGCTTGTGTAACTACACGAACCAAGAGAGGTTGTCGGAGGGTGTAATCTTCAGTTCGGATTAGAGATTCTGAACTGGAAGGCATTACGGCACTCTTGAAGAGACCCAAGAAGGTCGAAACGCGTATGTGTACTATGCTCTTCCGCTATCAGTTGCGAATCACCACAGATGTCCGTATCGGCAAAATGGCCGATCGACGTCACGGTTTTCGAAGGGGATGTAATTCAATATTCTGCGTGGTATTAGCCAGGAATGTAGTTGTTTTGCCCTTCGAAGAACGGTGAGGCCAATAAGTCGAAATTATTGAAATTTCGACTAAAACAGGTGTAGTAGAAAATCGAAATTTATATTTCATATAGCACCTCGTATTTTATGAAATTATATTCATTTTTATTTAATACGACTAATACGGTCGCATTTATCTGAGGTGTTGGTTCGCAACTGAAAGTGAAGATGGCGATATATATATATATATATATATATATATATATATATATTGTCACATACAGGTTGTCCCACCATGGTAGTGACATGTGTTGATAATACATTTTATATTTAATTACTTAAGTGGAAGTTGTATTTGAGAAACACAATATTTCTGATTGTGATGAGAAATTTGTTAGTGTAGGTCCTACACAAAGCTATGAAACTCGCGCTAACGTCTTACACAAGTCTTCGCCAATCAGAAATAAGAATTATGTTAGCTAAAAAATTATTATCATTTGAAAACAAAATGGTAGATTCAGTACAATTGCGTTATTAATATTTTATCAGTTAATTTCCATTGAATAAAATCCAATATTGATATATTTTATTCAACATTTTCTACATTTTTATCAACAATTTCATTCATACGTCTTGTAAATGTCGCATTTGCTCTGTCAGCTCTTGTCTACCAATTTATAGTTTATATTACGTACACAAACCACTTCTGAAAGATTTGTCACAATATACTTTCCATATTTTTATAATTTCATTGTATCGTAAAATTTTGTGGTATGTTTTATTATGAATGTCAGTAGAGAATGAAGTATACAGCGTGTTATTTGTCGATAGATGAATCTAACGTGTGAGAATGGAGGACGAACTGTGTCGCTGCTTGTCGAATGTAGATGATAACGACTTGTCTATTTATCCAATTATATTCTCCATGTGATATGTACAAAGCTATGCAGATATTGAGTGAACCTCCAGGATTTTTACCGTCACATAGTTCTGTTTGGCTGTTAGTTTTGCAGAGGGATGAAAGTATCATTTATAGAATTATGTAAGAATGTTTATGATATTTTAGGATTTGACAGTAAATGACATTTATTAAAATAGAAATGTTTGCAAACAATCCTTTAAAATTTAGGTAGCTAAGTTAGGATGGAGTTTGTTGAAAAGAAAAACTAGGTACTTGACATATTTTTGACGGTTAAGAAAATAAAAATTTTGAGAAGATAAAAAAAGATATATTAAGGCAGTTGGGACTTTTGAAATGTTAAAAAGTTGATTGCATTGGATTTAACTGGCTAATATAAGGAGTGATAATTAAAAATTAAAACATTGTAATTGACAATTCAGATGGATATTTTGGAATAATCGAAGAAATTTATATACTCGTACATGTGGAGCACGTTTATAAGAATTGGAAGACAGAAGGGATTGATTTGAGGTGAGATTTATATACATATAGAGCACGTTTGTGGGAGTTGGAGGACAGAAGAGATTAATTTGAAAATAGATTTGTATACATATAGAACACGTTTATAAGAGTTGGAAGACGGAAGAGATTGATTTGAGGAGAAATTTATATACATATAGAACTCGTTTATAAGAATTGGAAGAAAGAAGAGAATCACTTTAAAAGGTCTGGTTAATTGTTATCAAAATTCTCAAATAGTGTATATTGCAGAAGTTTTTTTTTATCATAAGACATTGAATGTTCTTGTAGATCTTAAATTAATATATTTTCTTATAAGGTAGTCCTAACATACAAAAGGAAAATCCAGAAACAAAGATCTTTGTTTGAGGGATACAAAAAGAAGCAGTTCCTGTATATCAAAAGGTAAGAGATTTAATTAATAAACTGAGATTAAAGTAGTAAAAAGATTGAATATAATAAATTTCGGATAAACAAAAGAAATTACAATACAGGGTGTTTCTTTAATTAGAATTTTAAAACATAAATATATAATTGTAAAATTGTAACAAATTTGAATTTAATTAAAAAAAAAAAAGAAAAAAAAAAGACAGAATTTAGTACTGCCATTTTTTTAAGAACTGACTCCCTGTAAATAAGACATTTTGTATAGAGCCGGAGCAAATATATTTTGATATTTTTTTATGGTAATTTCAATAAGGTCTGAATAATTTTTATTAAATTTAACTTGCCTATTAATGGTAAGTTGGCGCCCTATAACATTTACATAAATAGTATACACTTTATTTATCTAAATTGAATTTAAAAAAAATAAAAATTGTATACGTACAATAGTTATAATTCTAATAAATTTGTCTCCTGAAACGTGGGGCATAATAATATATATATATATATATATATATATATATATATATATATATATATATATATATATATATATATATATTGATCTTATACAATATAAAAATAAACAATTGACAAATCATTGATGAATAAATGTTAGCGTACTTTATTTATTAATATTTTTAATATATAATTTATTCAAATTTACCGTAAAGACCATCTAATATCATGATAATTTGCTAGCTAGAACAACGCTAGACAATTTTATAATTTGTTTCAGGATTAAAGTCAAATGTCAAATAAAAATACATACTACCTACAATAACTAACTGTATGACACTAAAAAAATGTTCAGAGACTTCATTGTGACACTGTAAACAATGTATTATGAAGTCTCTGTTATACGCGAATTATAAAAAAATCATTTTAATCGGTTGAAAATTAGAAGAGTTCTTCTAAATCAAAAATAAGTAAAATTTTAAGTGTTGCGATAATTTTGTCGATGAGTTTATAATGATTTATCCAGTTATATGAATTATTTTATTTAATTCGTCCTGTCACTTGTTTTTAATTTCACCTATCAATAGGTTTGTTAACATTTGCGATTTTGATACTTACAATTTTATCTCATGATAGTTTATGGAATTGAAAAAATGTAGGTTAATTTCCAAAAGATCTTCGTTTTACCACTGTAATATTGAACTTTTGTTCTTCTGTGATTGAATTTATTAATTAACTCCTCTTAATGCAACCCATTGATTACATTGTCAAATAATGGAACTACTTTCATCTATTTACAGTTTTGATTATATTGTTCGAATAATTTATCAGCTTGTCTAGCGATCACGTTTATTGTTCTTATTGTTGTTGATGAAGTTGAACAAATATAGGTCAAATTTAGTGATGGATATGATTTCTAATAATTTTATGTAACTGTTTTAACTCATAATTTAAAAATGTATGACAAGATAACATTTTACCGTTATTAGAAAATATTGATTTATGGAAAATTCTGTTAGAGTTAACTTATTGATTAAATCTCAATACATAGTCTGGGACATGTTGCCCATTTTATTTATTTATTGTTTCGATCATATTAATAGAGGAACCCGGAAATCACGATTATTCTTTTCATTATACATTATAATCAAAGAGATAAAGGTCAAACGGATTTCAATTAAATTTCTATCTGATAAAAGTATGTATAATTGCATATAACGGTCTAGCCCATAATTCCAAAATATTTTTAAGGGGAAACGTTTACGGTTTTCACAGCTCTATAATCATAGTGATTTATTATGAAAAAAAGTCCTGTTAACAGCAACATATTGATTTTTTTCGTTATAAACACCCTGGAACTATATAGAGTTGTTAATTTTGTCTATATACAGTTTTGATCATATTGATAAACTTTTTTTCTCACTATATTGTATTAAATTATAGTTATTTCATTGCTGTAAGTTGTATCAGATTGAAACTAGTGGTTATATATTTATTTAAATAATATTTTTATACTTGTTATATCAATTAATTTTTTCCTTCGAAACAGTCATTTAATCCATATTATTAATATAACTGTATGACAAATTTGCTTAGGCATGTATGATAACAAGAAATTAATATTTTTATATGAAGAAAACCCCAAGGGTTAAGAAGAATCAATGAGACCAAAACGAAGAGAAAATCTTTATTGGAAAGACCGATTGTATAATTAGGGTGCATATACGGAATTTTTAAGTCGAAAAAAAAATTGTAGCAGACATCGACTAGGTGGAAGCTTTAGTTTAAAGTGTAAGTAAAATGATAAACATAAATTAAACTCGAGACCCTTGCAAACGGGGGTGGATTTTAGGGGTTGAAAATGTATTCTTGGAATTTCAGGCGGAAAATGTACACATTTTTTTATAATTCTCATTTATTGAATTTTTTAAATAAAATAAAATTACATTAGTAGTTTTTGTGTTCATTATATTATGTATGAAGTGACATGTGGCAGATGTATAAAATTTGAATTTCAAGTCATAGTTTCACTTATAGTAAAATATCAAATAAAAATAACCAACTGTATGATACTAAAAATTACTGAACAAATGTTCAACGAGATTTCATTGTGACACTGTGAACAATAATAAGTATAATGAAGTCACTTTTCTACGCGAATTATGAACAAATAATTATGCAACTGTTATCGTGGTAGGACGTCGATTTGTAGGTGTTAATTCACCAATACACAAATGGTTTGAGTATTTTTCCCAAGCCAGGATAAGGAAATCAAAAAGATTCTTTTTATTCGTCAAATTATTTTACGCATGAATTGTACAAAAGAATTATTGCCTTTATTCACGCATTCTCTGACTGTGAAACTATTTGCGATGTAGCTGGCAAAGAAAAAAACTATTGTTAAAAGTTTACTAGGATTTAAAAATGTATCAACTTTAGCCGATATTTTCTTCGAAGAAGATGCAGATCAAGCTGTTATTGCAAATAACGGTTGCCAGTTAATCAAGTAAGGTTTGAGTTGTATAAAGCTTTAATAAACACTCCAAGCTTTAAACTGGAAAAACTACCACCAACCGAAGCTGCACAACATTCTTATAGAGTTTATCACCAAGTACTAAATTTGCTTGGTTTTTGAGACAACGACCAAGAGAAAAACAACATATCGGTCAACTCTTCAAATGAAAAACTCATTTTATAACAGCAAAATTAATGTTAAAATTCTATGATTTAATCTACTAAGATCGTGTCCAATACGCAAAGTGTTACGAACTATTAAAAATATGACACGTGTCTACTAGATTATAATTTAGAAATATTGAGTAGTATTTAATAACCTGCAGACTATTGTTTATAGGCAAATCTCTACAACACCGTTCATTTTAGCTCCATAAAAGTTTATTCGTTATAAAGTGGCGATAAAACTGACAACGAACCCTGACAGCGCGCCACTGGTTAAATTTTTCCAACGTTTGTTTATGTCAAAATAATACTTTATTAAGGAGCATATTGGTCACCAAATTTAAATTAAAACACCCTATATTTCAGCAACTAGGACCCGTAAGGATTCGTATTCCTATATCAAAATGAATCATTTATTAAGATCTCTCTGGGGTAGAGCGTTGTCGGTCGAATATAGACACACCCTATATATACATATATATGTATATATATATATATATATATATATATATATATATATATCACATTATCTACCACCAATTTCAGAGAAGTACGAAATATATGAAATTGAAAGTGATACAGATATATTTTGGAAGAGCCGACAATTCATGATGATGAAATTAAAAGACAGGAAGTAGACGATGATGTAGATTGCTCCGATACCAAAAGCTGTTTAGGATACGACGAATCATAATGTTACGAAGTGTAGTGTCTGAATCCAATTCTGTCTTATACTATATAGGTATGAAATTTTAAATTTTGGCGAACGCGCGGAATTTTCTTCGAAACTATTTATCATTATTTTTGTGACTATTCTTATCTAGACATTTCCAAGGAGGTCGATTGTTTTTGGGAGCCGCAATCGAGAAATTTCCAGAGTAGAAGGCACTTAATATAGAAGAGAGACTACCTACCAATGGTGTTATGTTTACAATTTGATCTCGTGGCAGAATAGCGAGATAGTGAGTACTAGTAAATAATAAAGTATTTGTATAAATTAAGTCTAAGCACATAAACAGTAGTGAAGTGTTTATATAAATTAGTGTAAGCGAATTTACTCTGTGTTTAATATAAATTAGTGAATTGTTAAGTGAATAAATAAATTAAGTCAGTAGACATACATTTATCCCACCCGTTGTAATAAAAACTTTTAAATACATAAGGAAAACACTACAATAATAATTGTACAATAGAATTGAATGTTATCTAATAAATTTAGTTATATTTTGTTAAATAATAAAAATAAACTGTTATACATGAATTATTTTGCATTTTAATCAGTTTATTCAAACATACAGTTGGTCCGGAGAATCTTTCCCCATGCGTCATTAATATCTGATAACATAACCGACATAATTTATAAGTCATATCTCTTCCTATTAATAGTGAAGAACAGAACAAAATAATTTGACATTTGTCGGTTATGTTATCAGATATTAATGACGCATGGGAAAAGATTCACCGGACCAACTATACCTATACCTATTAATAAGGGTTTGGTACACTATGTCATCAAATACTTTTGATATCTTATCATTGGCTATAATTATACTACAAATCAATATTTTTTTGCCGCAAATAATAAAAAAAAATTGACAGAATGCGGAATTTTGAAAATGCGGGCTATGAAAAGTCCTGTTTTTTGGTTTCTCTTGAATTTAAGCGGTTAAACGGAAAATAAAGCCCAATTATACATAGGTCGTCATGAAGTAGACATTCCAACCGTTGAACTGAGCAGGGGCAGTATATGAAAATCGTATCAATTTTTCGGAAAATTGAAAAAAACGGAAAAACCACTGATTTTTCACTTTCAAAAAAAATCATGCTAATTGGGTATAAAAAAGGAACCCTTCCACCAAGTTACATGAAAATTGAATTTGGTTTGCGCGATAAATAAATAAAAACTAAAAAATTAGTTTTTTGCAATTTCCTCATGAAATTTGAGGTAATGTTGAAAAAAATTCTGTACAAAAGTCATTCATTATCTATAACTTTGGTGTAAACATTTTTCGCTAGGAGATAATTTTCCGCCTGAAATTCCAAGAATACGTTTTCAACCCATAATATCCACCTCCATTTCACTATTTCCAGGAGTCTCAAGTTTCATTTATTTTTTCATGTTACCTACACCTCAAACTAAAGCTTCCACCTAGTCACTGCCTACTGCAAATTTTTATCTCAAAATCTAATTGCACTAGCCTAAATATGTTAGTTTCTGGAAGGACATGGGAGAGGAAAAAACTAAATGTTTAAATAATTTACAGGTTGACACATGTCCTTTCCAAATATGAATCGGAGGTTGAAATAAATTAAATCGTAGGAATAAAAATGTTGCCTTTTTTCTTTGGTTACCGAGTTATTGATAAAAAACGAAGATCTAAAATAAAATCTTTAAACTTTATCAATTGTTATAAGGCAAAGAATTAATTTATAGAGGGGGTTCGAACAAATCGCCTTCCAATTCAAAGTAAAAACAACGAAAACATGGATTCCTCGTATTAAAATACATCGGTATTGCATAATTTTTCCATATCACTGTAAACCATACTTTATAATTTTTCGGTCAGTACCTGAACTATGTTATATATCGATTCCTTTCTTACACCATTCGATAGAGGAAAGATGCATCTCAATTACTTACCATATTTGAATTCTCACAATTTATATTTGTAGACAATGTGCGGGATTAAAGCTAGAGTAGACATTTTAGCAAAACCTTACTATAAAAAATGTATACAATGCAAAGACTGAAACTGATGAAAATCGAAATTGGAGTGTTCATACTGTTATGATAAAAATACAACAGCTTCTTATCAATAATGCACACCGAGTTACAAAACAACAAAGTTGAACTTTTCATAAAAATTCTGATACCCTATGGATTGAAAATCCCAAATAAAATTTTTATTCCGATTTCGACGGAATTTTGCATAGGGGAGGTTTTTGATACGAGGATTCAAATAAATTTGTCAGTTGTTCATAAAAAAAACTATTTCAAGGGAAAAATTGAGAAAAAAATATGAAAATTGGATTTTCCGAAAAACTGTACATCAGATTTCGCTCATTTACGAAGTAAGCCTCAGTTTTTACGATGAAATTTTGCATGGGGGGGGGTTTGATACTAGGATTCCAATAAAATTTCAATTGTTCGTAAAAAATTATACCAGTTGGAAAATTAGGAAAAGTTTATGAAAATGAGATTTTTCGGAAAACTGTATACTTATCAGATTTTGCTCTTTTACGAACTTAGCCTCAGTTCTTACGATCTGAAACTACAAATTAAATTTCATTAATAAATTCGGCGGAGTTTTTGAGTTATCGTGTTGACAGACAGTCCGACTGACATTTTTAAAAAATAGGTTTTGAGGACTCAGAGACATACGAAAAGTGCGGATCTTACAAAGACAGTTTTCCAATTTAGAGAACTTTTATTTTAGAACTTGATTCGGAATGTGAAGTGGACATTGATGGTATTGAAATTAGAGAGTAGAAGATAATTTCGATTTACAGCTGTGTGCACAAGGGATAAGTATCTCAGAATTCCTTTGAAAGAAACAACTTTTTGTAGGAAGTACACAAATTTTTGGGTTTGTGTACGTCCTACTAATGGAGTTGTTTTAGATTAATTTTATACAGTAATTTTAAATGTGACGTTCCCACTAAGAGGATAAGAAAAACATTTTCGTTCTGAGTATCTTGATTGTGAAAAAGGCTAGAAATTAGTCGAAACGTAAAAAATATGAATAAATGGTTATGAGATGAAATCTATTTTGTAGTTTTGTGAAAATTTAAAATAAGGACAGAAGTCCAAGAAATTTCTAATAGATATATATATATATATATATATATATATATATATATATATATATATATATATATATATATATATATACATATGCAAAGATGTTAATTGAAACATGGGGATACACAAAACAACGGATTTCAACAGGGAAAGCAAACGCTCATTTGTGCCTTCAATTGGAAGATTCCGAGTTTTCGGGACAACAACCAAGATCGACACGGAGGTTCAGGCAGGGGGGCTATATGCGACTCCGTGTCGATCGTGGTCGTTGTCCCGAAAACTCGGGATCCTCCAATTGAAGGCACAAATAAGCGTTTGGTTTCCCTGTTGAAATCCTTTGTTTTGTGTTTTCCCATGTTTCGATCAACATATTTCTTTAAACGTTACGTAGATGACTGTATATTAGCTGTACCAGAAAATCAAATAACCAAAATATTACGTGAATTTAATAACTTTTATTCCAAACTTCAGTTCACACATGAAATAGTTTAGATATAGCAATAATTAGAACAATAATTAGGAATAATAATAATGAAAACATCAAAACGAAACTTCACAACAAACATACATAGTCAGGTAGATATTCAAATTTTAATAAATGTCACTTTAAAAATCAAAAGAGGAGCGTAGTCATTGGATTAATAGATCGAGCCATAAAACTAATCTCTCCTGATTACCGTCCAGACATTTTAAAGAAAGTGGAAGAAAGACTCATAGAAAATGGTAATTCTCAAAACCTTATTAGAAATATTCAAAAACAACATTAAAATATTACAACACCTCAAAATTTGTAACAAAGATAAATACCCCACAAAATTATGTAGCATTACCTTATACAAATGATTTGTCAGAAAAATTGAAGTATATAGTTAAAAAACAAAATAGTCAAGTATGTCATAAGTCACACTACCATACATCAACTGCCTATACACATTTAAAAAGCAAAAACCTAATTAAAAAACAATCTACAGTAGAAACGGTGAATCTTTTCCATCACGTGACTTAGTTGATGATATTATTCAACACATACTATGTTGGTACTGTCTTCTTCTAATAACAGAATAAGAGCGAAACTCAATACAAGCGTTTGTCGTATTGAATATGCATTTAATTGATGTCCTATCAGTCACGTGATAGAAAAGACTCAGCGTTTCTACTGTAACTTGATATATTCTATTTCTTGTCTTAATTGTCCAAAAAAGTATATCAGAATGACCACCCAATACTTAGACAATAGAATAAATGGCCATAAGTACACAAAAAATGCTACAACTGCACTTCATAAACATGAAACAAATGAATTCGATTTTCAAAACACAAAATTTATTTACAAAGACAAAAACATTATTAAACTCAAAATTAAAGAAATGATTGCAATAAAAAATGAACCTGAGGCACTAAATGACGAGAAAGATATAGAAAAATTAAGCAAAATTTATCATAACCTTTTACATATATATATATATACATATATATATATATATATGTATATATATATATATATATGTATATATATATATATATATATATATATATATATATACTCATGACTATATGAAATAAACCAATAATAGAATTTATATATATATATATATATATATATTCATTAACATTATCAAATAATCTATACATTAGAATAAGGTAAGACACATTGTATTAAAGATAGTTGTCAAGCTACGTACTCTTTTGAATTCATAATTATATTTATTTTAATGTCAATTATTGTCGCTGCTATACAAATGATGTATTTTATATTTCAAATTTAAGTTAAAAACTTTTGAAAAAGCCTTATACTTAAGGTGAAACGTCAAGAAAATAAACAATAGAGGAAAGTCGTCTATTATGGGGTACCATTTTAATTTTTACAAACATTTCATATTTTTTATCTCTGTTTAGCTTTCATTTTAACAACATTGGTTCTTTTTTATACTAGCAAGATAATTCTGAATAAAAAAACGGTTGAAACTTTAGAATTATTTTATAAAAAACTATTTAAAAATATTGTGCCTACCCTGATATGTCTTAATATGGGGTATCTGAACCTGATATGACCTAATACTTGGTACCTGAAAAACTATGTAAATATTGCAATTATGTATAGTAGGTACATAAAAATAATAAATCTCACTCAAAAACTTTTAAATTTTATTGATAGATGATACAAATCAATCAAATCATACAGTTATAAAAAGTCACATACAGTGTATCTAAAGATTCACATGAAAATGAAAACATATTTTTTTTTCAGAAACAAAGAGAAAATTAAATGTTATTTAAACAAACTATCTGAAATAGAAACATACATAAATTAAAAACTCCTACAACAGTCACAAATGTAGTTAGGCGTGTCATTTCCGGCACAGTGGACATGGGCCCATTCCAAACATCCTTCACACTGAACCCACTCATCTCCACTTCTATCATCTTTAAAGATGATGTGACAAAACATGCATTCTGATTCAATTACATCGCAATTAGAATCGTCGGATTCTTGAAAATGCATCTCGATATCTGACTCAGATGATGAGTCTTTCTTAGTCTGTTTCTTACGTTTTTTATTTTTCATTTTGTTAGTAGCTTTCTTTTTGTTTAATATCGGTTTTGATTCGCTAAAAACATTTCTTTTGGGAACATTTTTTGTCTTTTTTTCACTCTCTTCCAGTTCTTCTTTATAGGGTGTACTCGTAACCACCACGCACATGCCCCCTCTAGCTCATCAATTTTGATGCTCAAATTTGGAATAGGCAATATGTTTCTAGGTAAAATCAGTTTTTTAGGAGGAGTTTTCGGAAGAGTGATGTGGAGCATCTCCTCAGAATTACACTTGAAGTATTTGGAATGGCATGATCTGCAACTAATTTTGACCTAGCAGAGAGAGCACCATCCAAACTATTTATTGTCGAGATGCTCGGTATGGGAACATCTTTTGATATTCCTTCCATATCGTCAATAATTTGCCATATCACCAGCATTCACCACATCACCACCACTCAATGCCCAATATTTTCTTTTATATTTTCATCTAAACTGTTTTCAGCAAAATCGTAATCTCGAAAAATATTTCAGTTTACTGGGAACATTCCTGTCTTTCTAAAGCCGTTAATTGCCGTTTTCATCGTGGCTGCTCTATTGTATGCCATGCCAAAAAGCTCCGTAACATGGTAAACTGTCACCACACGACCAGGATGTTGCTTAAGCCATTGAGAGATTTCCTGTGCATAGTATGTTTTAAGCGGTGACATAAATGCAATATCCAACGGCTGTATCTTATGGGTAGATTGGGGTGGCAGGCAAATTATTATAACACGATGAGCTCTTGCAACCTTAACTACCTCCAAATTCTTCGTATGTGAATAATGGCCGTCCAAAATAAGGACAACGGGATCTTCTTCGGTTGGCTTGGTGAATTTTATAAAATTGTGCAGCCACTGAACAAATATTTCCTGTTGAATCCAGCCCGACTGATGACATGCGTATATTGAACCTGCCGGAGCACCATTCATCAATTCAATCTTCATATTTTTTCTGGGGAATATTATCAATAATGGCCCATATTGTCCTATGGCATTAAAATAAAAAGCCACAGTTATAGTAGATTCTCGTTATGTGGATGTAATGGCTCCTATTTGTTGTTTTCCCTTCCGAACTATCACTTTAATGTGCTTATGTTGGACAATTGATATCCCAGACTCATCGCAGTTATATATCCTGGATGGATTATGCCCAATTTTATTTATTTGGGGTTCAAATAAATTAAAAAATTTGGAAACGTTAGCAGGAGTAAATGATTTTATTCTTGCGTATGAAATTCCTTGTGGGGTCCTTAAGGAGAGCTCTGGATGACGCCGAAGAAAACCTTTAAACCATTTAGAGCCTGCGCACTCTTTTATATTGTTATAACGATTTTTTATTTTATTTCCTCTGCACAAAGTAAATGCCATTGTTCAAAATATTTTTGTTCCATTTGCAAGCAATGTGTGGAAAGATGATCTTCCATTTCTGCAGAAAACACTGGTTTCTTACCCAGTTTGGTTTGTACTACTACTTCAGGAAGCCCGTTCATCTTAACAAACCTTTCCAACGTCGTTTGTGGTACCCCGTGTGTTTTACCACTTTTTTTGTAACCCATTGTTTTACTTCTACAGGCCTTTATAGCTGATATCATACTTTCGGCGGCATTTCAGTTGTTCCTTTTACGTTGGTTTGGCATCTCAAAAAAATGGATACGCATATTAATACCTAATTCCTAATTTCTGATCCTAATATGGGGTACCCCATAATGAGAATACTTTGGATACTCCATAATAGGAATTCTTTACAAAAAAGTAAACAATATTTTTTTTTTGTTTAAATGAAAACAATACAAAAACCTATATGCACAAAATAAACATAAACACTCCTACTTTAAGCCGGCTCATTTCAGATAGCCAAGACCTTCTTGTATTTGGAAAAAATCATTCTATTAAGCACCAGTTAAAACTTTAACGACACTCGAAGCGTATAAACCAAAATGACAGAACAGCTGATTAGTACATGGCTTTAATATTCAATATTAAGTAGAAATCGAAACAACCCTGTAAGATGCGCTTTGGCTAGTGATGCAAAACCGTTGTTTCGTCGTATAATTTGACATACACTTGCAAGTTTTTATTTTGTAGTATGTTTTTTAAAAATAAGTTTTTTTATTGTATAATCTCTTAATTGTAAACTGTCTCTTTGTAGTAAATAGTTTTTTGATGAAGGACACTGAAAGTCGAAAACGTTAAACAAAAATGTTAGTATACATATACTACACATAAGGTGAAGTAAAAATAATTCAACAGGATTCCATTAAAAATAGCAACCGACATTATTTCTGTATCTCATGAATCAACTAGTACAATTTTGAACGATCTAGAGACGCATTGTGGGAATACAGACATGAGACATCAGTTCAGTGGTCAATAAGCTTTGATAACTTAATAGAGCCTAAACCTAAAAAATCATGTCGATTAAGAGTGAGGGCGACTTTAGCAGTTTGTTTCTAGATTATTGCGCTGTTTTGCTCTCCAAATTTTTGCAAGGAACCGGAGAAATGAATACGTAATTTTATCTGACCTAACTTATTAATTACAATATCGTCAATGCCGTAAGCCATTTTGTTTAAGAAAATACTTACTCCCAATGTTTCCATTATTGAAAAATGGATTTCCCCTGTATATCTCGGAAGGACTTGGATGAGTTTCTGGTTTAGGCGCAGGTCCTGGCCATGGTCCAGAGGATTCAGGTCTTGGTCCGGGAGATTCTGGTATTGATCCAGATTGTGGGGGTGCTGGAGGTGATCCTGACGGTCCATACGGCGGAGGGGGGGGAGGCGCTCCAAATCGCCCATTTGGTGGGGGTGGTGGAGGTGGTCCAGATGGTCCAGGCGGTGGGGGTGGTGGAGGCTGTCCAGATGGTTCAAACGGTGATTGTGGCATTGGCCTGAAATCTTGTCGATTCGGTGGCAGAGTGGGATTGAAATTGAATTTATTTTTGTCTGCTATCTTAACTAGTGGTTTGGGTCTTCCATATTCATCTAACTGGTAATAGTAAACTGAAAAAAATAGTTTATGTAGTAAATTTAACATAACAGAACTCTCCAGAGGTATAACGTGAACTTCATTCACCAAATTACATATAGTGGAAAATATTGACGATATTGTAAGAATATTTTGAGTTTGGAATGAACATATTTATGCATAGTGGTGGAATTATATTTTATAGTTCGACACGCTTATTCATTTTGATAATCAAGCAGCTATCAAAGTACTGACCTCCTTTGACTAAATCTGATATGAGAATGCCGCAGAAAAATTGATAACTGGCGTACAAACTTGCTGAGCGTAGTGGACGACATCAGTTCAATAGAGAAAAAAAACTGCTAGTAGGGAGTGGCTTTATAGTTTTTTATATCAGCATTAACCCATATCTTTAAGAATCCTAGAAGCTACGTCAGCTACCAGAGCTCAGGCTTTTAATGCGCCACAAGTAGAAATTTTTTAAAAAAATTACAAGAAATAAATTGAACAAGAGAGGATTCAACTGGGTTAACTGAGCTCCAGAAAACACAAAAAGTTGCCAAAAAGGGAAAAAACAAGTCGGTGCTATACGTATCGCTATAAAAGGAATTCATACCATAGTAGTAGTGTGCGTCAGTAGTGCAGGAATTTTTGTCCCACCAGGTTTAGTTTTTCATCCTTATATAACTGGAGAACTGTTTCTTAAGTGGATCAAACATTTTGTGCAATATGCTAGTCTCACCTGCAGAAACAAAGCTTTGCTCACAAACACCAGGATTCCTTCGAATTTGTGAAACAAAATCATATTATTGTGACTGCCATTCTATTGCACTCATTGACTTGATGTCGCATTTTTTAGCTCGCTGACAAAGTAATATAGTCAAGAAGTAATAACTTGGTTGAAGGGTCATCCAGATCGGACGGTTTCAATTTATCAAATTGCTTCATTATTTGGACAGGCCTACAGCAAAGCTGCCACAATTGAAATATCTCTCTGCGGATTCAAGGCTACCGGTATCCCTTCAATCGAAACATCTTTCCAGACTACTTGTTTTCACCCAGCTCAGTTACTGACATAAGTCAAAACTAATATGAAAAAGTTTCAATTAATGATTTGGTTAGTAATTTAAATAACAATCACTAGGTATCAAACCTTCCTTCAACAAGTTTGTCTAATCAATCTGATTGTTTAGCTGTCCAGCTTCTAGCCAACAATAATCGAGGTTAATTAACATCATCCCAATGTCGTTATCAAATAATACGACAGGGCATCGAAGGACAAAAAGTTTCTATGGAAGCATTTGGATATCAAGCCCATTTATCAATAAACTGAAAGAAAAAGAAGCTGGAAAGAGAGAAAAACAAACAAGAAATAGTAATAGAGCTCGAGTAACTAAACGATTGGTGGACTCCGATGATGAACCTGAACGATTTGTAAACGACGGTGAGGACGACTCAGGTCTATATCAATTTGTCTATATATAATAAAGTCATTTTGCCTGACGCGTGAAGCAAAATGACGTTTGTAAGGTTTGGATAGAAAGCAGTTTTTGTTCAAAATATATTAATAATACGTTATAAAATAATTTTGTATAGATAGTTCAAGATTCAACTTACTCAACAAAAAAAATATCATAAAATTAGGGGTTTTTGACGATCATTCATAGAGAAAATACTGTATGTCATTATGTCTTACCTTCCCCTATGCCGCGATAAATGTTTAATAACATTACAATATAATGAAAGTTGTTGCTTGAAAAGCGCAATGAAAAACGAAGTAGGTAATTTTTTGTTAATTATGTCATGGAAATAACTGAGAAGAATTGATTTAAATAATTATGTGTAGGTAAAATGCAATCTGTAATGAATGGAAGAAGTTTTTGTGAATACTATGTAGTGAATTAGTTTGCGAAGTATTTGGGGTATAAAAAACGTGTTATAATAGACAGCTGTCTTTAAGCAACTCGCATAAGAAAAGGGCTACTAATATTATAATGTATACATTTTGGACCAGAATAAATTGTCATATTTTCAACGTAAAGTTGCCTCTCAAGAAACGTCTGGAAAGGAGAGACTAGTTTCCGTAAATCTCATCTGTAGTAGATTAATTACATTTTTCTACAACTGCTATGGAAAGTAGCGTATTTCACATAGCTCGCTTAATTTCAAAACCGTATATTGCTCATACTGTGAGAAATATCATTTCTCACGGCAATTTGCCCCTATCCAATAGAGAGGGCTTTTCATTCATAAACACGTTTATTTCTGGGGTCAACAATCCTAAACGCCACTAGTAAAGTAATGAATTAATTTCAAAAAGTGGGGATGGTATTGTAGATAAATGGCCTTTGTAAATTCGGCTGTTTTCTGACAAACTTGACACTGACGAATCATGATAATTCAAAAACATTAAATTAATTAAACTAACATTTTATTTCGGCACTAAAACATATGAAAACGAAAGTACAAAATTTTACTCCGTACTCGTAATCTCGCCCGTATAAACCAACCACGTTTGACATTGTTTACTACAAATACTAAAGGAGATTCAAAATTATCGACGGGAACGCTCTGACGATATTAAAGATTTTGCAAGCAAAAGCCACTTTGAACGCACGAAATCAGTTTTCAGTGTGAGCGCATCGGGCTTCCCCCACCCCGCCGCGCGCGCTTCACTTTGATACTCGATTACTAACACTGGAAATCAATTAATCATATCCGAATATTTTTGTATTGAAAATATAAGTATTAAATATTAACAGCCAAAAATCAGAGTGCTGTAACGTGTTTATTGCGTCTTCCAGATTTTTTTGAAAAAAAAACCTATCTTTGGTCCAGAAGCTCGTTGCACAAACATTTTTTTTGAGAATACGTCAAGAAATAGAAGGAATCGATTTACGTCAAAGGGATTTCTCTAAGATGAAAATTGCAAAAACTATAGGGAAAAACGGTGACGTATAAAAGTAGGGTGACATATAAAACCTTACCAAAGCTGTAAAAATGAAGATAATTGAATTTTGCAAATTGATATTTGTTTCTGCATATTTACACTACTTGTATACCAAATTTCAAGTATTAGCGATGCTTCAAACCAATTTGGCAAAGCCTTGAGTTTTCGATGCAGTAGATGTATAAAACCTCATAGAACAAAAAGTTTTTCTTTCCTGATTTTCAGCTTTAGCGTCATTATTGTATATAAATTGAACTATAATTTTCGAAAGTGTAATGAGTTTTGGTTTATAATTGTGATTTTTACAGCAGTTTTAAAAAATTGACGTTTTTTACCGTTTTTTCCATCTCCCGGCTTTGTTATTGAAAATTTCAAATCCTTACCACCGGCATTTTGTAGCTATTTTTATTACACATAAATCATATATGAAGCATTTTTTCGTACAAAGTCATCCTGCTGACTTATTTAAAGAAATACGCTAAAAAACCCGAATTTTTCAATTAAATAACTATTTCCTAATAAATTTTTTGTCAGTATTTTAAGGTGTTATTGTATTTGCCATTTAAAGTAGGTCTGCACAGTTATTGCTGAGTTATCACGTTTTGACACAGTCCGAACCTCTACCGACTGGACTATTTAGATCAAAATCAACACTGTGATGGATAATCCTCACAAAAAAATGTGTTGGACAAAATCCGTTCAAAAGATGTCTGAAAAAAGTAAGGGCCTGATTTTGTTAATAGTGTACTATACTGTAGTAAATCACATGGTGGATAAGAATCAAACTGTAATGAAAAATGAAGAAAATAAAGACCTAAAATGCAAGTTTCTTCGAAATTGTTAGATTCAAATTAAAGAGTGTAATAACAACTTAGTAACAGTTACCTATATGATAATTTGCAAAAGGTATTGTGATTAGAGTATCATTAGAACGGTTTCCCTAACTGCTTAGTGTGAATGAGTCATAAAAGTATTGTGTATATGCTTATACCTAGGAGGGAGTGATTGGCTCTCAAAAATATTAACATATTATTCTTAAAATATTATTTATGTAATTATATTCATCTTTTCCAAAACGTTCTATTAAAGAGATCAAATCAACAACACTATACCAGCTTACACCTGCTAACATCTAATTTTAAGTATACGTTACAATATCGACTAAAAAAATGAAGAGGTTTAGTCATAGTTTTAATGGCCTTGTTAAGAAGAAAGCCACAAAAAAATGCCGAATACCGTCTCCTTAAATACCACAACCACGGTTGATAATAATAATCTAAATCAGTTGTTATCTACTGGTATGTCTTGCTAATCTCTCCTCACGATCTGCCAACACTTTAAATTTTAATGATAGTAATAATAATTTAATTAACATGAAAATGCAAAGTGGGTGGCTTGAAAATATAAATTGATTTTAAATAAAATATTGTTAGGGCAAATGCGTGATATTTTGCGTACTCGTAGATTCGAATTGGTTTTCAAAAAACAAAACAGAATTTGATCAATGTAAAATGAATTTTATCTTTATATGTGATCATGTACTATTGGCTAAGCTAGATAAATACAAGCTTTTCTACAATCACATACCAGTTAATTTTATGATAAACCTGAATCTAATTGAATCACCAAAACCTCTGCCTAAAAGACATTTGAGAAGTGCTATTGTTATACTCCATAAGACTGCTATTTATTCCAGTCTCACCAGTTTAGCGTGATTCGACTATAATAAATATATCACCCAATTGACGATATACACATAATAAAAACTTACTGTCAGGAGGTTCATTCGAAGTCATGTGGGAATTATCTCTTATGGGGATAAAATTATTTTCCGGCGGAATGTTCGACGTAGATAAAGGCTGTATATTTATCTTCAATGTGTGCTGCAAATTCACCGTAGTTATAATCGGCACTGAATTCACTAAAATGAAAATAACATAAACATTTACCATCATCGTTAATAATAATATGGCGTCAGTACTATGTTGTACTTTAGCTTCCTCAATTGATACTGTATCGACTATTAAAAATTAATAACTAGAACTGTTAATAAAAATAACAGACGAACAACTATAATTTCTAACGAACATATAAAAACTTGACCGGCCTGAAGGTGAATTTTAAATAGGTTCTATTTTAGAAGAATAACATCTAAAATACGATGTCAACTGCACTGGTACTGTTAGTCATTACTTAAACAGGAATAGTTTAAAAAGTTCTCAACTTTTTTATATTCCCCAATTCGTTATTTAAGAATATACGCTTTGATGTTACTTGGATAGTATATGAATGGTGGGTAGGTATGATGAAAATACTATTAAGGACGCGATACAAATAATATCAGCACATTTCTGCGATTAAAATTTTACACACTTTCAACTTTAATAATAAAATTGCCGAATATAGAAAGGGTCTTCAGCGGTCCTTTCTCGAAACAAAAACTTATCATTACACCGCACATTCTGCTTATCCGGTACGGATGTTGGCGATCAACATGGCTATTCGTATCTTGTTAGCTGCAGCACGAAGCAGTCCTGTGGTTGTTAAGGAGAACCACTGTCTTAGATTTTGAAGCCAAGAGTTTCTTCTCCTCCCCGGACCACTTCTTCCATACACTTTTCCCTGTAAGATCAGTAGCAGTAATCTATATTTGCTGTTGTTTCTAGTTACGTGGCCCAAATATATAATAAAGTTTGCATTGTTTTAATTTGAAAAGGATCCCGCAGTCTTTATTCAGCGTTGGTGACATGATTCACCCAAGATATCTTGAGCATTATTCTGTAGCAACGCATCTCAAAAGCCTCCAGTTCTTTCATTGTAGCATTAGTCAGCGACCAGGTCTCCACCCCACAGAAGAGTACAGAAAACACATAACATCGCAACAATCGTATTTTTGATGTTAGTGGTAAATCACGACTCTCTAAAATCTTGGTAGCTTTAATAAACGATATTCTTGATTTCTCGATGCGCTGCTTTATTTCTATTGAATTGTCGCACTATTGCTTTAGACTGGTCCCCATGTACGTGTAGCTGTTTACCTTTGTTATTCGTTGGTTATGAATCATTTGCTGTCCATCTGGAATTTGATTTTTAATAATGACCATGTACCTTCTCTTATTGACGTTAAAATCAAGACCAGCGATTGTAATCACTCCAAACAGTCCGCGATGATAATAGTGTCGTCTCCGTATCGTATGTTATTTAGACGTTCACCATTGACGAGAATTCCCTCTTCATTGTCTCTTAGCGCCAATTTTATGATTTCCTCCGAATAAATATTGTAAGGGCATCCCTGTCTCACACCACGTTGTATTTTTACTTCTTCTATTAGCTAGTATCCCACTCTAATGGCAGTTGTTGATTCTGATGTCTTTATCATCCAAGCCGATGGTTGTTAGTATTGTCATGCTTTGCTGTAATCAATTAATTATGAATACACAGGACAGTTAACATCTCTACAGCGCTGGAACAGAACCTGGACTGCAAAAAGAAACTCTCGTGTGCCTAATGAATCACGCAAAATTTTTTTTCGAGGTATGTGTGTTTCACATTTTGGAGCTATTCTTTTGTGAACGACTTTTAAAAAGGTTTTTAAGATATGGTTCATGATGCTTATGATTCTATGGTCGTCACAGTTTCGTGCGTTGGGTTTTTTAGGTAATGTTGACTTAAGCCAGCTTTGTGGAATTCTACTGTTGTTATATATACGGGTAAATACGGATGTAAGCCATTTAATACCTTCGTCATTCATTAGTTTTAGATATTCCCAGTGAAAATTGTCGGGGCCCTATCGCTTTGCTATCTTTGGTTCTCCTACTTCGTACGCTCTATGCTGATTGGTGTCATGCTCCTATAGTCTTTAAACGTGTTTTCGACATATTTCATCCAGGTGTGTTTTTCTAGACTCTTATCGACCGTTGCTGTTCCTTTCTCGTCAGTTAGGCATATCGGTGTTCTGGATCTAAATAATCCGGCCGCTTCTTTAACCTTTTTATGAAGATTGAAGTTATTATGTTTATTTTCCAGTAACCCTATTTCCCCACACTTTTCTATAAACCACTGGTTCTTCGCTTCTCTGATAGCTTTCTGCATGTCTCAATCAATTATCTTATAAGCACTTCTGTCTTTATCCTTTAGTCCTCTCCATATTTCCATCATGTCCAGTAATTCATCAGTCATCCATGTTTTATTTTTCTTTCTATTTGTGCATAGATGTTTGTCGAATGTTTCCTATTGGATTTCACATAATGATTTTAGGTCGTTATCCACCTTAGTTGCGACTTTGCTACTAATTATGCTTTCCATTTTGCCTCCAATGTGTTGACGTATTGCATTTTTTTGTTGGTTCCTTCTTAAGGATATTTTGGTGATATCTGGCTGGTTTCACTGGCTTTATCTTTTTTAACTTGAGTTTAACTGTACCGATAAGAGGACTGTGATCTGACCCAATGTCAGATCCAGCATACGTATTTACAGCAGATATTGCAGGTCTAAGTCAGGGCACTCCATTGTCCCCGGATCTAGAAACCTATCCCAAAAGCGGAAGAGCTATTCACAATAGCCAATGGCATTAGGGTGTAGAAGGCAACGAGAAACCACTACGTTAAAGGTCCGCTTAGACATCTATAGTAAAATTAACATGGCTACGTTACAGCGTACATAATTCTTGAATATGGCATAAATCTAATAACCCCCATATTCTTTATGGACTATGATTCCTACTTATAAGAAAAACTGAGTCTTGATGGTATTTTTGTGTGACACTGAAGTCGCAATAGACTAGATCAAATTGCTTCTCGTTCCCAAAAGAAACTAACACGAAGAGATAAACCACAGCACCATCATTTTGATATCCTATTTCTCAATTTTATTTTATAATAATACAGTCCTATAAAACGAAAATTTGATAGAAATATAAATGGAAGCCAATGCAGCCGCATTGGAAAAAGGGAAGTTTGTGGTTGAATTCTAATTCAGTGTTAAGAGATTGACAAATTTAAAAGACGGTGGGGATATGTTTTATACGACAAGTTCTTAGATTCATTCGATAGAAGAGGAATTAAAATAACTATAAATTGGTATTGGAACCAGACTCTAGTAATCAGATTTGATAATAAGTTTAATGTATCGTCTGTTGCACGACAGTGGAACTGATTCTTAAAATATTTTGTAACCGATTAGTTGAGTGGGCTTGAGTGGATTCCAAATAGTCCGAAACATGATAAATATGCAATGGGGATGTTGACTGTTTCCAAATAAAAACATTGTTCTAACGTAAGGTGGTAGTTTTTATTATAGAAATACTTAAAAGCAGAACAATTCTACTTATTTTTAAGCCAGTAAATTAATATTTAATAGATAAAATTTAAATAAATCAGTTTCAAGTCACGTGACATTCAACACAAATCAGAGTTTATGACATCAGCTGTTCAAAACTTCATATGACGCTGTCAAAAGTCTTCGATGTTTGTTAATGTCTTTATTGGTTTCTAAGCAACTTAATAGAAATTAGCTTGTTTCTTCTTTGAAAACTAATATAAACATAATAGGGAGTGGAATTATTAAAGCAAACAGTTCAAATTTGCCGATAATTGACTGCTTTACAGAGGTAAATTTCTTCGTAACAAACAGTAATTTTTCTTCTGCCGAATTCAGAAATGTGAAGACCTCCATGTAAGCTATATACCAATTATTGTTATTTTTGTAGTCAATAATCATCAATAATATCTTTCGGCAACTATGATAAAACTAGTTCATTGTCCTAATTTTTAATCTAAAATTTCTAATGTTTTCTTCTTCTTCGGAAACTTGATAAATATATAAACAAGAAAAATGAAGAAATACTATTACTAAAATTTATATCGAAATGATCTTCACAAAAATACATTTTAGATTGTATAAGTGCCGGATGCCAACAAGCTGAAGTCACAATTTTCATTTATTTTCCGAACGTTGGACGTGAATAAATAAATTTTTATAATTCGCGTATAAAAGAGACTTCATTATAACATTGTTTACAGTGTCACAATGAACAAAATACGCTAACGTTTATTTATCAATGATTTGTCAATTGTTTATTTTTATATTGTATAGGATCAATATATAGGTATACAAAACGTTCGATTTTTGGGATAAATTACCAGATATTTATGTGAAGATGTTTTACAGAAATAATTATGTTCATGATATAATATAAATAGATCGCAACAGCATATACGAAGAAGCTCTTTTATAAACAAATAATCATCCTCTTTTTGCTTAAATGAAAGTTTGTTTACAATTTTCACAATTATTCGGTTATAATATGTCAAAAGTCAGAAGTGCTGAATAAAACCATCTGTGATCTGACCAATTAGGAATCTACAGAATTGTCAACTTAAGTTCAAACCACTCCTCCTAGTTTAAAAACAGGGATTATATGAACTTCTATTTTATTTAAATAATTAAATAAATGCGAATTATAAAAAATATTGTATAAAACTTGTGCCACAATGACTTTCTGTAGTACTCGTGATTTGCACAACTCACCGCTTCGCGGTTCGTTGTGCAAACTTCACTCGTACTACAAAACGAGTCATTGTGACACTTGTTTTACAAATAACTATTTCAGATGTTTTTATTATAGTACCACTCGGACACTGAAGCACCGCACAATACTTATAAAACTTTGAATGCATCTCTTATAATAACTCTATTGACATCTCACTGATATTTTGGAACTAATAATGTCACAGTAGTGACGTGATAACTAATACAATGACTTTTAAGGCTTTAGTCGTATTTAGAAAAAATTATAAATATTTTTGGTTATATTGGGTACGATTTAAAACCCTTTCCCAAAAATAGTCCACATCCCATCATACATTCGACCAATTAGAATTCAATACCAGGATTGGAACGGCTTGATCTGAAGTCATGAAAATGAGGTAGGTGTTTACTAACAAAAATTTATATACCAAAAATCACAAACTATCTGGTTAAATTATGTAATTTAAACGGTTAAACGGTTAAACTCATGATGGGAGACCAATTGAAGGAGAGAAATCGGTAGGAAGAGGGTGAAGATCATTGCTCATCAGTATCAGATAGTGTTTTTGTTGCACACTTATTCAGAAAGGCAGTTTCAGAAATTATAACAATCAGGATGATAACCAGCCCCCGAAGTAACAAATTATGGATGCATTAATAGTATACTACTATAATAGTTACTTTAGTCACGAGTTCCTCGTGAAACGAGTGACTAAAGACGTTCTTGACACGAGGTGCTTACTATCCTTTTTCTTCGCCCGCGGGAAAGATAACATTATTATATTATATTAGAATTATACTCATGACATGACGGACGATGGCTGACAGCTGACTGACAAATCAAATGACGCAGAATAACAAAATTATCACCGAACATGAAATTTGAGAAATAAGGAATATATCTGGTCAGCTATAGATTACCAGATGGTAAGTTTTCTGGTAAGAATGTGAAGATGATTCTTTTAATATCCATCCTATTAAGTCTGTTATCTCTTCCGTAGTTACAGGCATCCAATAGAAGGTGTCAGAATTTGCCGAGGAGGGGGTTTAGTCGGTACGGTTATTTTTTGTGCCACGTTTTTTCCCTCTGTTACGAAGTAACTGTTAAATTCGTCTGCCATATCTGATTTGGATGTTATTTTTTCGTCTTTTTCATTAATTATAGAATTAATATCATTTTTTGTTTTATTTTTGTTGTTAACTAGGTTCCACATATATTTCTTATTACCCCCATTCTTTTGTATTTCGGTCCGGTAGTAGTATTGTTCCATTATTTTAATTAGGTTATTCACGCGTTTGCGGTAAGTGACATATTTTTCTCGTTTCTCCACATTATTCAGATCTTGCTGAAATTCTCTGTAGAGATTATTTTTAGTATTAATTGCATTCACAAGTCCTGCCGTGATCCACTTTTGACGCTTTATATAATTTTTTTTAATTTTTATTTCTTTTGTATGTTTTTCTATAAAAATACTTAAGATATTTAGCAATTCTTCAGCTTTTTTGTTTACCTCCTTTATATTAAAGTGATATTCCCAATTATAATTTTGCAGATCATGTCTGGCTTTTTCATAGTTTATGTATGTTTTATACTTAATCGTTTCAGAGTTTCTACAAATAGTTTTTATAGGAAGGCTCACTAGCGTAGCTCGATGGTCTGTTATATTATTTTCATACGTTGCTGCAGTGACATTTTCAAAACATTCTGTGACTGTTCTCAGAAAGATATGGTCCATGCAACTACGTGAATGATTTTTTATGCGTGTGTATTTATTTATAATTGAGTGTAAATTATATTCATATAATAGGTTTAGATATGTGTTGACAATATCGTTTTCATCTCTTATATTCATATTAATATCGCCAATCAATAAATGAAAATCTAATAACGAGTAATCAATTTGTTTAAGATAATTCTTTAAACACGAAACAAAGTCCTCAGGTGAGTTGGACGGTGAACGATAAATATTTGTTAACAAAATATGTTTATTATTGTTCAAATTTATTTTTATCTGCAGAGCCTTTGAGTTTCCAATGTTGATAGTTGTGCTATCTGCACTTAAACTGTTTTTTACATATACTACGACTCCATCATTTTTATTCAGTTCTCCTTTGTTATAAAATGTTCTATATCCGTCCATACTAAAAATATCAATGTCATCAATTTGAAAAGTTTCCGTTAGTACAACACAATCAAAGCTGCAGTCCAATTGTTCTAACATTATTTTAAATTCATCTATATGTGCATTTAGACTGCAAATATTTTGATGTATTACACTAAGAGAACTTCCATCGTTTTTGAAATATTTGTTCACTTCTCCCGAACTATAACATTCTAAAGTGTTGTAGAATTCGTAATTTATGTCTCGAATATAATCATCCATTTGTAAATTATTCCAGTGATACCAGCCCTATTATAAGAGAAGGTTATTGACAAATAGATACAAAAAAGCTGTTTAAATTAAAAAAAAAGCTGAACCAAACACAGAAAAGTCAACAAAACTAAATACAAAAGAAGTTATAGAAATAGAACAAACAGAAAAGGAATTATTAGCTTTTTTTAAAAATTTTTAAGAAAAATGTGCAGAGGTGCAATAGAGAGAAAAAAAATTAAGACTTATCGCTGCCTGAGCGCAATCTTCCTCTGTCTTCTTTTAGTTTCTGTAGTTCCGGGAGTACAACATGTTGATGATTGGCGTTGGTTTTGCTTGATAAGTCCGGAAGTATAGGCTTACTGGTAGTTGGTTTGTTGTTCTTTTCTCTTGTTTCATTGGTTTTTTCAGGTATTTCCTTTGGTGTATCGTTCTGTTGATAGTTTATAGTTGAGTTGTCAATTTGGCGTTGGCTGTGAAAATTCGGTGTAGAAGGGGCACTATTAATTTTGACCTGTTGGTTATTTAGTACCTCGTCTTCAGTATTTTCGAGATCACTGGCTTTGTAGGGCTGGTTATCTATAAATAAGGTGTTACCTCGTATGTATGAGTTCAGATTGGGATTTTGTCGGGCCTTTTTTAAATGTTTTCTTAGTATAAAGTTTTCCTCGCGTTGGGCTTCTGTGAGATCATTCGAAATACGTATATTTGTCCCCTTTAACTTTTTACAGTTTTTAAGAATTTCAATTTTTTTTAGGTAGGACACTAATTCTATTTTAACTGGTCTATTTCCTGAATTTCCCAGTTGATAAAAATCATTAATATCTTCAACGTTAATATCAATATCCAGTAGACTTTTAAGAGTATAAAGTATAATATTGAGTGAGATCTTATCGTACTTCAGATCAAAAATCAAAACATTATTCTTCTTAGCTCCCCTTTCTATAGCCTCTACTTTTACCCTTAGATTTCCGTTTTTACTTTCAAGTTCAGTTATTCGTTTATTCAGCTTCTCCAGCTTCAAAAGAATTCTAGTCTCGCAAGCATCTATTTTATTTGTTATTTCTTTAGTAATTTCTGTTCTGTTCGTAACAATTTCTTCCCTTAGACTCTCAATACCTTTTGTATGACTTTGTGCGTTTTTCTCATTTTTATTACTAGTCATAATTGCTTTTATAACAAGCACAAAAAGGTTTTATGTCTTCTTGATGCGAAAGTTGAACGCTGGAGCTACCTTTGGTGTAATAGGTACTCCGTCGTAAATTTAATTAGTTATAAAAACCGAAGTTAAATCGAGGTAAATATAGTCGGAACACTCGTAAAATATTGGAATGTTATTGAAAAAAGGAAGAGTTATTACTTGCCCACTATTGCTCGCGGTCCAAACATTTAGATGAAACAGATACACTAGTTTGCACAATTTAAAAACTTCTACAATCACGAATTTTTGTTACTATTTAAGCACAAAGGCAAAGTATGTAATGGATGGAGCACTGTTCCACCACATGAGATATACCTTATAACTTCAAAAGCTCGGATTGCAGACTTCAAAGTCTTAAGAGCACTTCAGAAGAACAAGGGGAGCACATTCACTAAGATGTGATGAACTTTGAAGAACGTTATCAAGGGCAGTATAGTGAGAGCATGAATGGCGACTACATTTGGATGCTTATGCGGGAAATGTATTACTTTCGCAGAAGAAATACAAAAAATGTTTTTAAAGCTTCGTGGTGTTTTATTTGTATTGTATTCTGTTATAATTGAAACAAATTTTCCATGATCATCAAGATACAAACCAGTTTATATATACTTCAAGCCGTGAAAGGGTGTGGATAAATATACCTCACTTGATAATGTTCACGGTATTCTCACATATTTAAGCAGTTGAAAAATATTAACAGTTCCACTGATAAGTAATTCAAAAACATTAAATAATTTTTATGAGTTTTAATGAAATTTACTCTCTCGACCCTAAGTTTGTGGAATCTACCCATATAACTGTAATTTTTATAAGGTTTAAATTATGTACCAAATGATATTTAGGTAATATCGAAACAAAACAATTGTCAATTTTTTAGAGTTTAAAAAAAAATTTCAATATATTGTGGGGTTAGCTAGAAACAGTAAGTTTCATTTAAAACACTAATATGAGTAGATTCCACAAAGTAAGCGTCAAGACAGTTAATTGATTTATTATATTGTTAATGATATAAATATCAATAAAAATATCCTCAACAGGTTTTATTTAAATTTTAAATTGAATTATTTAAATTCGTACCAGTGCAGTTGATCACATTCCAAATATGAATGAGAAATTTGAATATAATAGCAATGACAACATAATATATTTACTTGGAATTTTAGGTCCGCTACAGATCAAATTCCCATTAACCAGGATCTGTGTAATTTTTGGGGCTATTTGGTACCAAACAGGAAAATATAAGTAGTAAAGTAGTGGTTGACCGCTCGCTACAGTTGCTGCAGCCGTTTTGTAATTCGCCAGTTCCAGTTTACCATTGTAACCCTGAAATCAGGATATATATTACATACTTCAATAATTAACTATGTCGCGAACCCAATATCATCATTCAAATTGAAAATTTACCTATGTGAAGTACCTAACGGTTATATCACAGCTTAAACCAATTAATTAATTAGAATTTATAATGGTTTTTTTCTGGAAGTAGATACTTTCGCCATTGCAGAAAATAGATATGCGCAAGCCAAAATAATGGTCAAGAATCTGGATATAAGAAGAAAAATAATTCAATAGCGTCTCATTCATCTTCAGATTATCGTCATTATTCCTAGTTTTAGGCATTAATGGCAATAGCGTATGTTGAACTAATTTGTTAATAAATAACCTGTTTGAATTTTTTTTAGATTAGCCTGATTGGAACTTCATAAGAGTCAAAAACATATTGACCTTGATTCTGGAGACAGAAATGTTCTTACCTTGACAGAATTCCCTATAGACATCTGAAGATTCAATTGTAAATAGTTTGTAGGCTCTGTAATTACTTGTAATTCTCCATACAGTCCAATCTGTTGGTTGTATCTATACTGGAATACATCTGGACAAGGACTTTGTACATTTTGAGATCTGATACTTCTGAGTATAATTATATATACAAAAGAAGTTAAAATAAATTCTAATTTTAGAGTCATTTTGATACGTAAAATTAAAATTATATCACAAATATAGATAAATAAATAAATAATTGCTTAAATATGTTATAAATAATACTTTTTTGGACTGCACAATGATAAGGCGCCCCTAATAATGAGATTGTCCTTCTTCTTTTTCACGATTTGAGGTAGATAACGTTGAAATCTGTAACAAACCGAAAAAAAAACAGAATAAATGAAACTCGTAGATTTTAGTAACTGAAAATATTGGAGCTTTAGCAAAACATATAACAAATCTGGAGAATAAACATATTTTCGCATGAACGAGCTGTTCACAAAATATAGGGTCTGTGCAGAGGCAGCGCCGTACATTTCATGCAGTAAAGTTGGGAAATAAAATTCACCTAACATAACGATGTAATTGGATACATTCATTTGCGAAAATTCAAGGGGAAATTACCTTCACAAAAATACCAAGAAAAAAGGAGACCTTACATCCCTGAAGAGGAACGTTGAGAAGTCAAAAACATTCAACTAAAGAATATACTACCTGAGATCCAAACAGCTGCGATCAAACATAAGGTAAGCATTCCACTTGTTTAAATGAAACAACATATTGAATATACATATTTTTCAATATATTGTGGAATTATTTAGAAACAGTTGGTTTAATTTGAAAAAAGTATGAGTAGATTCCAGAGAGTAAGGGTCGAAACAGTAAATTCCATAAAGTAAACAATTCATGGACGATGCCACATTGTATGTCCTAAATAACAACAGTTTATCTATAACATTTGTGTGAGAGCTGCAAAAATAAAAAAATACGATAAGGTGATTTATGGAAACATATATACCTATGCAATAATTTCAATCTTGATGTGTAAAATAATCCATTTACACGAACAAAACAATCACAAAAGTCCCTAATTATTGTATATTTAAAAGTTAAATTGTTCAAAACGCAAGAAGACATGTTAATTCTATTGAATACAAATGTTCTTATATGTTATAGTAAAAAATGAATGTAATTTATAGATTTATCCCCAAAAAATTATCGTCAACGCGAACATCCTGCAAAACTCTCGTATACAAATTATACGAGATATGTATTTCCAAACAGAAATACTATTTTTAAAAAGATATTTTATTTAATTACTACAAAGAGAGATGTTATTCTCGGAGTGGTTATACAAAAACTGATTTACAAATATAAAGCAACTAAAGAATTATGATAACAAGTATACATGAATTCTAACTAATGATATATGATACGGTGCAGGTGCAGCGAATTATGACCTCGTAACTCCTCCGTCCTTAAGAGGCGAAAATAACGGAGTGATTTTCGCGAACTGTCTCCAAGGGAATTTCTTCGATGATTTTGACTTTTTCTTTCTTGATTTTTGATTTTTCGCGTCTTCGTCTAATTACGTAGAAGGTTACGACGATACATCCAATGATTAAGATTGTTGGAAATATTGATAGGATTCGGATTTCGTGTGTATTATGCTGTTCTTCTATCGGTGTTAGTTGTTTTGCGATTCTATGGATTTCGTATAACTCATCGAATTTTATTTCTGACATATTCGGCGTTTGATAGTTTCTTCTGATCTTAATTTGTTCTAATTCGATCTTTGGTAAAATTAATGGCTTGCCTTCGCTAATTCCTTTGACTCTGGAGAATTTTAATTCTTTCGGGGAGATTTCGCATCCTTCTGGTAGGGTTGGTTTTGCTACTTGGAATATTCTGTTGTTTCGGCAGTTTGATTTTATTTCTACTTGTTTCCCAGGGATTATTAGAACTTCATTAGCTGTTATCTGCTCGATTAAGGGATTTTGGATATGGACCTCGGTGGCGTAGCAGCTGTCTGGTAGTTTTCCGCTTCTTATCAGTTCGTCGGTACAGTTATCAATGGGGTTGATTCTTGGGTACAATAGTAAATTTCCTACAGTTTTTCGCATTCTTGGTTTGCAACCTGGACGTCTTCTTCGTTACATGCCAAGTAAGGGTGTGAAGGGACAAATATTATATTAGCTTGGATAATAGGGTAAATACGGTAAAAGTCTAAGGATTTAGTTTTCAGAATAGGAATATGGACAGCAAAGATTAGTTTTGATTCGGTAAAGGTTGCTTGCGTTCCAAGGAAGGTGTAGTATGTTAAGACATTCTTAAATTTGGGAATTTGATTTTTATCATAAATGCTATGCAGATGTTCTATCATGTCAAGAATTTTCTTACTTGATATCATGGACGGGTGAAGAATATTCAGTTTTGCAAATAGCAAGGCGTTCTCAAGATTTTCTACGAATAATATTAAATTTTAACAATCTAGATTGATTTGACTAATTGTTTCTTGAAAAGTCATATATATTTGCTTAGAGAATCTATTTGATTCAATATTGCGGCTTCAAATTTTACTAGATTATTTTTGAGAAGTTTTTGATTTTGTAAAAGAACTGTTATTGATTGATTATAATGATCGATTAGTTTCTTAAATAAAGTGGTATGTAGATTAACTTCGGTAATGATATTTTTCTGATTTGTTTGCAGTATCCTAATAGCATTATCGTATCGAATGCCATCGTCTGAATCTAGGTTTCCAAACAACCATTTATTGACTTTTCCCATACCATTGATTAGACCTCTTTTTGAACGCATATGGGGATATAAATTGTCGAATTTACGTTCTAACGAATTAATAAGAAACTCTGTACGTATTAAAATATTTTCGCCAAGACCCTGATATGAAATGGAATTTGAACTATTAGTATCTAGAATTTCTAGAATTAATTTTCTTGCTGTTAAAAAGTGTGTTTTAACGATATTTATTTGATTAACCACTTCTCTTACATCTAAGTAATGAATAAAAGTATGTTTTGAGTAAATTAACCTAGCTTTACCTAAATTTATCGGAAGAATAAGATTTTCTAAGGTTGTTACAGTTATTTCTTCCGTGAAACAATTAATACTGACTATTCTTAGGACCAGGTAAATCGGGATGGCTACCGTTTTCATCTTTTCGATGCTGGCCCTGTAAAATATTTGAATTAGGTTTCGGCTTTTATGATAAGTTCCTTTCTTAGTTTTTAAAACTATGTTATTATCTCCAACTATTCCGATTTTTGTGAATTTGGGCATTTTTTTATCTCGATGTTTCGTTCGAACATAAGCTATATGTTGGTTGGAAAAATCTGGCGGTTCGTCGCGTTTCTCGTTAGCTTTGTTTATATTCCGTTCTTTCACATTTTCATTCCGTTCTTTTATCATTTCATATAGTTGTTTACTGATATTTTTGTGGTTTTGAACATAATAAGAAAGAACAAGATGATCGTCTAGATCGAAGGGGTCTGGATTTCCAATATGCCCTTAAAAGATTTCAAATGGGGTAAATTTGGTAACAGAATGTATGGAGTTGTGATAGCTTAACATCGAATGCTTCATCAGTTGAATAGGGGTTAGTTCCGGGTTTTGCTCTCGCAGGCATCTAAAATGCTCAATGAGGCTCGAATGGAATCTTCCTACAGGTGAATTTGAGTTGCTATTTTTAGCTGTTGTGAGATGTAGTTCTATTCTGTGTAATTTCCAAAAGTCTTCTAGATCTTTGTTTTTAAATTCGCTACCACAGTCGGCTGTAATTTTATAAGGTAACCCGTGATGAGTTACAAAATTGAGAAGGGTGTCTACTACTGATATGCCGGTAACGGTTTCGATCGGATAGGATTGGCCGTATCGAGAGAAAGAATCAATTATTGTGAGGAAAGGGGTATTTGAGATTCGAAAAACATCGATGTGAATATGTTCAAATGGTTTAGAAGCTGTTGGGGTGAGATTAAATTTGATGACGGGTGTGGATTCCGGTCGTACTTATTTTTTAAACAAGCTTCGCAACTATTAACAAATTTCTCTATGTCCTCAGACATTTTGGGCCAATAGTAATTTTTTGTAAGAGACATTTTTAACTCATTGACTCCTCTATGAGCCTTTTTGTAAACGTGGTAATACTCTAATTTTTCGCATTGCTCTTCTGACGTTACTAAATCTTTAAGAAATTTTGTACAGTGAATTAATTTAAAAGCTGAATTTTTGCAAGGTTGTAACAAATATTTCGGGTAAATTAGTTTGTCTAAAATATAAAGCATACGTAATTCTAGGATTTAAAAGATCTTTGGCGAAAGTGAATATGTTATATTCTAGATTTCTAGAGGGAAGTTTATTTCTCCTGTTGTTAATATTATTTGATTTTTATGCTGATTTACAGATTTTTCGGAAATTGGTATGGATAAAATCGGTTTATCTACGGAAGTATGAACCGTGTCTACATCAGTGTCTTGAGTAATTCCGATATCAGGGGGGCGGATTTGAATATCCTGAAGAATTTTTATTTTACTGCTATCGTTAATTAAATCTTCTATGTCTAACTCAAGGAGATCGGGTAGGTTCTGATTGACTAAGGGAGGATTATCAATTTTTTTGATTTCCCTTCCTATTATTTCATCTATATCGTCGATATTAACATCTAAGGAACTAGTTTCTAATGCATTTACATCTAGTTTAGGAGATGAACGAGAAAGTGCGTCCGCTACCTTGTTAAGCTTTCCTTTTTGGTATTTTATTGTATATTTGAACTCTTCTAGTTTTAATCGCCAACGCATCAGGCGAGAGTTTGGTTCCTTAAGGGAGAACAATCATTCTAACGGTTTGTGATAGGTTAAAATTTTAAATTGTCGTCCGAACAGGTAGGGGCGGAAGTATTTGCATCCCCACACAATTGCTAGGAGCTCCTTCTCTATAGTAGAGTAGTTGATCTCCGCAGAATTTAAAGTTCTGGACGCATAGCAAATGGGGTGATTGTCTTGACTTAAGACAGCTCCAATGGCGTACATTGATGCGTCCATCATTATTTCGAAGGGTTTCTCGGAATTTGGATATGCTAAGATAGGCTCGGAAATTAATAGATTTTTACAGTGATTGAAACAGTTAATAAATTCCTGTGAGTGTTCTATTTTGTTATTTTTTTGAGACAATTTGTTAACGGCTTTGTAATCCTAGCAAAATTGCGAATAAATTTCCTATAGTATCCTAAGAGCCCTAAAAAGGATTTAAGATCTTTTTGTGTTTTAGGTATAGGAAAGCGTTGCACGACTTCGATCTTTTTGGGATTTGGTTTAATCCCGCCGGGCGTCACAACGTGCCCCAAGAATTCTACTTCTCTACGCACGAATTCGCATTTATCTAGCTGTAACTTTAGTCCCGCTTGTCTTAATTTTTCGAAAACTAATTTAAGATTTTGTATGTGCTCTTGCAACCCTGTACTGAAAATAATTATACCATCCATATACACAAGGCACAGTCTGTTCTGCAAATCTTTAAGAACTTCGTCCATTACCCTCTGAAAGGTACTGGGCGAGCTCTTTAGACCCATGGGCATACGTAAGAACTCGTAGTGACCATGGTCTACGTTAAATGCCGTTTTTTCTATCGAATCCTTGCTCAACTCTATTTGATAGAATCCGCTAGCAAGGTCGATGGTACTGAAATATTGGGCACGCCCCAATTTATCCACAATTTCATTTATATTTGGGATGGGGTAACGATGGCTAATAGTCTTTTCATTCAGCTTGCGGTAATCTACTACAAGCCGCCATTTTTGTTCCCCCATGCGTCTAGCTTCTTTTTTACAAGCCATATGGGCGAGCTCCATGGGCTCGACGACGGTCTTATTATGCCCTTGTCTAGCATATCATTTATTTGCCGTTGCACCTCTTCTTTAAGGGCAACGGGTACCTATACGATTTTACGTGTACTGGAGCTTCGTCGGTGGTTTTGATACAATGTTTAACTCTTGAAGTGAACGTAAGAGGATCGTTGGGTTTTAAAAATAATTATTTATATTGTTTACATAACTTAATTATTTCCGACTTTTCTTCCGGATTCATGTGATCAGCTCTAATCAAGTTTTGGATTTGAGTTTTATTTATTTCAAATTTATCCGGACTATTAAAAGTTTCAAATTTATAACATTCGTAGAAATTAGGGTTATAAGGGGTTGCACTTAAGGGTTCTAATAACGTTATAGCTAAACTTTTATTTGTTTCATTAATAAACTCTACTAGTGCTAAGCCATTATTGGCTATAGTTAGCATCTCGGGTACATATATATCACTTAAAACTATCTTATCAATTAATATTTCTCCGTTCGATACTGTAACAGGGACTTGCTTTACGATTCTTTCGCTAGGGCCAATTGATATTTGGAATTTAATATCGGAAGGTTTTCTAAACTTAATTGGCATTACAGCCCTATCACTAACAAGACACTCGTTATTCAAATCTATATTAAATTTCATGGAAATTAGATCATTGATACCAATAACTCCATCAAAGAATTCGTGAAAATCGTATAATATGAACCTTAACATATGATTTCTATTAAATTCTCGGAAAGCTGGTATGTCGGCTTGAAACTGCACATTTTTAGTTCCCAAAGAGGTTGAGAGTGATACATTTGAATTAAATATGCAATTGGGATAGAATTTTTCGGCAATGATAGGCTTTAAGATTGATTTAGTACTTCCGGTACCTATTAGCAGATTTAATGGGGGTTTAGAAATACTGATATAGGGTAAGGGATTATTAGAGGTAAGGTTCAGTTCGAGTAAGTTATGGGGTTTACTAAGGCATTCTCTTGAAAATTCTCACTAACAAAATCAGAATCTACATAGTTTTCTTGCTCGCGAAAATGGGAGTTTGCGTCGACGTCGCCATGTGTCGGTTCGCATTCCGTCCCAATGTAGTCGTTAGAAAATAATTCTTCAGCTATGAAATTCGACCTTTGGCCGTTATTTTGAAAATAATTGCTTCTAACATTATTGGATCTTCTACTATATGATAGGGGTAGTCTTGAATTTGTGGAAATAGCCATTGGCTCAGGTTTTGGAAGACGATGCATAGGAGTTTGATTAGGTTTGAAAACATCACGGGGAGGTCCGAAAACTTCTGAATTAGTTGGATATTTTCTGGGTGGTGATTGTTGGGGTTGAACGTTAATGGGTTGACGAGGCCACGAAGGGCCTTGAGATAAATACGCATTAGAATTAGAGTTTGAGGGATAAGAAGAAGCTGACTGATGATAATATTGGTTGCCGTGGTGTTGATGAGTTCGGGGGCCGTAATTCTGATTTCTGAAATTATTTTTGCTTTGGTAGGACCTTTGATCGTTTGAATGAGAATAAAGCTTTTCGAAATTTTCAAATTCATTAACATAAGCAATAGCATGCCCCAGTGATGCTGGTTGCTTTAAATGCATGTTGTTTCGTAAAGTACCGGTGCAGCCCACAATAAAGGTATTTAATGCCGTATTGTCACAAAATTGCATATGTATAATTTTCTCGTTTTGTTTAAGATTATTATCGTTACTAATTCTTTGTATGATGCTGCTTCTCAATAATTGCAACCTATTCCCAAATTCTATCAAATTTTCATTTTTATGCGGCCTGTTTCGCGAGAGCTCTTGCGTTAAACATTCTAAATTCCGTTTGTCCGAAAAACATTGCCTAAGCGCACCTTTTAACAGTTCCCAACTATTCAACTCTACTCTATTCCCGACCATTAGTTCGGCTTTTCCGACAAGCTTACCCTGAATGCATTCAAGAATATGATCGCTCAGATCTTTATCATTATAATCCTTATACGTCGCGATTAGGTTATCGCAAAGAGAAATAAATTTGTTGAGAGTATTCGTATCGCCATCATAAGGTTTGGTATTTGAAATTTTTGACTTAAACAACTCCCAGTTGATAGGACGAGGTTCTAATTGACCGATTGGCATTTTAACTTTACTATTATTACTTTTACTGCTGATATTCAAACTCTTAAGAGATTCTACTATGGAATCAGTATCAATCATAAAAGTTTTAATTAATTACAAATAAAATTGTCTTAACAACTATCCTTCCCGAATTAATGAAAATAAGGAAAAGGCAAAAAGGAAACTTAGCACTTACCTAGATGATTTTCTGGCTAGTTGTACCTTCTGTCCACCACGTAACTGTACCACACAAGGGACGATTTCCACAGAATGGATGATTTGCACTGGTTCCACTGAGGGGATGGGCTCCACTGAAGGGATGTAAGTTCGTATTTTGTAAACACGTTAGGACAACACGTGTTATCCTACTGACTGCGCCAGATATGTATTTCCAAACAGAAATACTATTTTTTAAAAGATATTTTATTTAATTACTACAAAGAGAGATGTTATTCTCGGAGTGGTTATACAAAAACTAATTTACAAATATAAAGCAACTAAAGAACTATGATAACAAGTATACATGAATTCTAACTAATGATATATGATACGGTGCAGGTGCAGCGAATTATGACCTCGTAACTTACGATGCTCTCTTTCTCTCCCCAAACCCAACGATTGATCGCCTTTTCTACGGATTTATAAATGACGGCTCGTCTATTCATTATTCTATCGAAGAGAGGGCTGCAATAGCACCTTCAACCGCGATAGTGGAAATTAGGATACAGGGTTCAGAGGATGCAACATACTCAACATGTTAAAATGATAGAATCTATGCACTACAAACTGTATTAACCAAACTAACAACACAATCCTATCGTAGAGGTGTAGAAACAAACAAAAACTTCTAATATTCTATACAACATTACACCTAATGTCAGAATAAATAAACCGAAGTAGAAACGTTCAGTGATTACGTACACTTAGTAGAGTAAATATAAATAAACAAAAAATAGTCAACGAGAAAAGAATGATCAGATTGACCTGGACACACTTTGGGAAATCAGAATAGGCTTAAAAAATATTATATTTGAAAACAAGAGTATGCATTTAACGATACCTGTACGTATGTGCACGTAAACTGATAATTAGCGAACTGTTTTTCCAATTTAAAAAGTGTTTGTAGTTAAATAAAAATCAAAATCGGTCACTATTACTTTATTTACAAAGAATTATTTACACTTATTATTATTTGTACAATGTTTATTTACGGTTGCGAACATTTGCTGCGTAATACTTACTCGTTTACTGATCGAGATACCGAGAGAAAGAATTGCGAAGTATTCTCTAGAATGTGTAGCACAAATAGAGAAAATTACAAGATATACAGAGAGAGAGAGAGAGAGAGAAGCGTAAGAATAATAAAATAAATTACAAGAGTTACTTCAGTAAACTAATGAGATACAACTTGAAAATTTTGCGTAATTCATTGAGTAAATTTGGCTAACAGTAATATTGCACACAGTTCTTATTTGGGAATAGTCAGCATGTTTTTAATAGCACAATTCGGGATTTAGCACCCACTAATGCACAATGGATAGTCCCATTTGCATATTTGGAGAGAAGATATAAGTTGCGCAACAATATGCCACTGAACTGGCATCTGAGAATCCATGGAGTTGACATTCTATGGGGGTTTCATTGATAAATAGATAGCGTGGAATCTTAACGTTGGAGAGAGAAGAGATACTATTTACAAAATATTTCCCGGCTCGATGATTTCTGGATCCCATGAGAGTTTGTGCAGCCATGTGCGTTGCATTAATATTTTTCTTTTGACAATGACGAGGTTGACTAATCCTAGCGGATCATAAAGCTGTGAGACTGTGACCACCTGACAGTATGTCATCCACATACATCTGATGTAATAATGCGTCTGAAGCGAGAGATACATCGGTATTTCTATGTGCAATATCTTGAAGTACTCGACATGCGAGATAGGGAGCACATATTTGTCCGAACTACTCACAAATTCGGTGCATGAAAAATGATCACTGAAAGAATCTCTCCGTAATGTATTTGGTAAGCGACTTTGATAAGGGTTTGTGGAGATCTGTCTCAATATTTTTTGTATAACCGCTGTCAATGCGTAGCTAGAAGAGCGACACCACCTGAGGACATTTGAGAGAAATGTCATTAAAAGAGGAAGTCGTTTAACTGGAGAAATTGGAGATCGCTCGCAGTTTGGTGTTACGAATATCTCAAAAAAATATATAAATTGCGAGGACAAATGAACTGTAACTAATTTTTGTCTTAAACTTTGCCCACTAACCTGTGATAAGGTGCGATTCTTCCTGCTAACCATTACTGGGAACACATGGGAACACACGCGGTCTAAGCGAACTCGGAGTTGTAGCGGAACAACTTACTTTGAACGAATAATTGACTCCAGCGATACTATACAGTATCGCAAAGCAGCAAGCAATAGGCAATAACGAGAAGAATTAAAATGAAACAAAATTAATTATTGCTTGATTCGTAACAGTGTTCTATCATAACACATAGGTAGGGTACAAAATAAACTGCGCCGCTAAATTGACGCATAATATAAAAATTACCTCAAAAATATCTTTATTTAAGAGATTTTCAAAATGTTTTCAAGGGCAGTTATTATTTTGGTTATACTAAATATTTTTTTTAATGTATTGAATTTCAGAAGCATATAAATAAAAATACGGAGATAATAAAATAAGTAACCAAATTTTTATTTTTTTATTTGCTTAAAAAATATATAAAATTACAATATTTAATATCTTGTGTTGCCTCCCCTTGCCCTAATTGCGGCTTTATATCTCGTCGGCATGCTTAAAATTAGATTTGGAATTTCAACTTGATCAATCTGCTACCATATTTCAGTGAGCCTTAATGACATGTCAGGTGGAGGCATTCAGGCTCTAACACTTCGACCCGTGTTGTCCCATTAGTGCTCTATGGGGTTAAGGTAAGGACTTCTAGGTAACCACGGCAAAGTTGAAATGTCGACTTCCTGGAGGCAATTTTGTACCACTCTTGCCACATGTGGACGTGCATTAATAAAAAAGATTCTCCAATAACTAGTGCGTATGGTACCACTTGCGGTTCTAAAATATCTGTTATGTATCGGTCAGCAGTCAAACAACATCCCTGAATCATAACCAGCTCCGTATGGGCCTCCAAGCTAATGCCACCCCATACCATTACAGACCCCCTCCAAAGTTTCTACAATGTTGCATTGGGCATACCGCTCTCCAGGGCATCGGTACACTCTCATACGTCGATCATCACTAAAACGACAAAATTTGGAATCATCGCAATACATTGCCCCAGTGTTGGTGCTCTTGAGCAAGCTGGAGTCGCAGCCTTCGATGGTTTGCGGTTAGAAGAGGACCAGTTGCAGCACGGTAGGGGGTAATTTCGGCTTCTGTCAACCTTCTTCGCACGGTATCTTGGCTAATTTGGTAATTACTCCGACGAGAAAATTCTTGCTGCAGTGAATTGCTTGTGACAAAACGAGTTCTTAATGCTTGCAATCGCAAAAATCGATCTTGTTGTTAGTTGTGACCCTATTCTGTCCTTGTCCGGACTTTATTTCATTACTACCAGTCTCCCTAAATCGTGCTATAGCCCTGGATATGGTAGATTGTGTCACTCCTTAACGTTGTGCCACTTCAACTTGTGGCAAGCCTTCTCCCACAAGTGCTACGGCAGTAGCACATTCCTCACGCGAAAGATTTCTCATCTCGCAAGCGTTTTGGGCCATTTTGTGTTGTAATGCACTTATAAAATTTGAATATTGACTATACAAGTGTAAAAAGTGAACTAAGAGTAAATAAGCGACTAAACTTATTATTTAAGGAATCTTGTTAAATTTCTGTTTTGTAGAATGTACAAAAAATCTGCTTATTATGTATTCGACACAAACACGATATCTTGAAAAATTAAAAAAATGATATATGGTCATTGTTTCAATCTTTAAAATTATGCGTTAATTTAGCGGCGCAGTATATTTATTTTCGTTGGAGGAGTTGGTGAAAGATAAACGAACTGGGTTGTCAATGATTCGAATCATCGTTTTGCTATTAAAACAGAATCACCAAGTTTTTTGTAAGCTTTGGCTTCTATGAATTGGATGTTTACTTGATATCTTCCGTTGCCTAAAATTTTGGTGGTGTACAAGGATATTTCTTTCACCTCTTCTTTTTCAGCCAATAAAGAGAGAAAGGCGGTGCTCGAGTCAACCTCTTCCTGAAACCAAAACATCTTAAGCAATACGTTAAGACCCGCAACATTATTATGAGGGACTGAGTTATTTTCAGTTGCTGAAAAATTGTTAACCTAAAAAATGAGAGTGTGTAGGTGTAGGAGAACTTTCCTTGGTACACTTTTGTGGGACATTTCCAGATATCACCTAGCCTAAATGTGTGTTAATGAGCGATGGAAGTCCAGAACCTAAGCGTTACATACCATTTCTAAGGATCGCATAATTAATGCCGCAGTCGAGCAAGCAACATATATATGTGAGAAGGAGTGTTGAATTGCTCGTCAGCTAATTTTGACAATTGCTATGAAGGAATCTCTAATCTTGCAATATTAAGAGGTACCTGAGGCAGATTGTGGGTAATTTTAGGTAAAATTGTGCACAAACTTGGAATTTTTTGTTCTCTGCGACTTTTGAAAACAACGTATTATTATCATATCTGTTAACGTGGTGCTGCCTTCTAAAAGACCGGAAACTTGGAGAGTATGGGAATAGATTTTGTACCCTAATTTTGCAGCTAGAGAGTGAGTGACGAATGAAGTTTGACTGTCACTGTCTAAATGAATTCTAATACAAAATGGCTGTCATATCTTTGGTTTGACAGAGGCCTGTGCGGTGGCTAATAAAGCATGGGAATTTTTGAACGAGAGAGCAGTCAACGAGGTGGTCAAAATATGTGACAAGTCTACTGGAAGTTGTGAGTTACGATCAATGGAAGATATGCCAGAAGAACTAGGTTGAGGACTATCGGCTGGTGATAGTGTATTGACAACTTGAGGTACAGCAGCACGTGAGAGTTCCAGATGTAACAGAGTGTGATGCTTTTTTGCACAAATAGTACATTTTCTGGGAGAGAGACACGCGCGGATCGAATGTTTATTTCCATGACAGTTAAAACACAAATCTTTTGACTTGGTTGCTTTAATTTCTGTATTAAACATAGGGAAAGCAACATTTTCCAAAATCATGCATTACCAATCCTAAAACTCTAGAAACATGATAGGAGAGAACCTATTTCGCAACTTTCTTCAAAGGTACGTTTCCTATTGAAATCTAGTTCACTCTCTAATAGAAACATTATTAAATTCTCTCAAACATTACTTCGTGTGATTTTTTGAAGTTTTTTAAGCGTTCGAGCAAAGCTCGCGTGTTTGTTGCAAATTTGCTCAATTTAATATGAATGCAAATTTTATATGTATAATGCCTCTTATTTATTAATTCAATGGCTGTGTTAAAGATTTTGTCGCATACTTGAATATTGTCGATGATTTTTAAGGCATCTCTCTTTAAAAATCTTTTTAGGTAGAAAGGTTTTTGGCTATCACTAGAGGTTTGTACGTTGTTAATAATAAAAAGATGAGTATTCCAGGGGGTTAAAACCATCAGAGGAGGGTATGCTGAACGCACATTATTTCAGGTGGTTTTAGAAGAGTAACTTGGAATTGAGGTTCGTGGAGTTGAATCAAACTTTTCAAGAGATGACTGAAGTTGAGAAGGGTGTCGAAATATTTATTTTCAGTGTCTTCGTAGTTTTCGGAATCTAATTCATTCGATGAGTCTGAATTATACTCAATATAGTCTTTGATAAAAATATCTGTTAGCAAACTGATTCTATTGAGTAACTGATTTTTGTCATTTAGAGAGCCGACAATCGCAGAGAACCAATTTGCGATGCCAGTTATACTACTTTTAGCTACAGATTTAGCTTTTCATGTTAAATATTTAAGAGAATATGAGGATACATTAGTATAGCCAAAAAACATTCACCCACAGATTAAGCTAATTTAGCTAAAACATATACAAAGAATGAGAATCGAGAGGCAATACCGCGAAATAGTTAACTTAAAGAGAATTAAAACGTCAATTAACCGGCGCACACTTTACACAATTTTTAGAAATACCCGTCAGTCTGCAACTTGTTTGCAAACCCTTGTTTTGCTTGGCGGCGATCCGGAAAATAAGATGAAGAGATATTTCAGAGGTGTAGAAAGGATGCGATGAGGAACTGTGATAAGAGTGTCCGAATTATTAATTAATTCTGATTTCTATAAAATCCATTTCGAAGGACCATGTATACGTATGTGCACGGAAACTGATAATTAGCGCAATGATTTTGCAATTTAAAAAGTGTTTGTAGGTAAATAAAAATCAAATTCGGACAATATTACTATATTTACACGGTATTATTATACACTATTTACACTTATTATTAATAGTACAATGTTTCTTTACGGTTGTGAAATTTTTTTACGTTACTTACTCGCGTACTAATCGAGATACTGAGAGAAATAACTGCAAAATATTCTAGAACGTGTAGCTCAAATAGAGAAACTCGCCAGATATACACGAGAGGGAGAGGGAGAGAGGGAGAGAGAGAGAGAGAAAGAGATAGAGAGAAGCTTAAGAATAGTAGAATAAATTACTGGAGTTACTTCAGTAAACTACTGAGATACAACTTGAACGCAACTCAAAGCTGGAGCTAAGCCGATTCACTTGAACAAACATTAACCAATGATGGTTAAAACTGAAATTATCTTGTAAGAAAGATCGTATGCCACCCATACCACACGTTCAAATATTATGATACGAAGATATATTTGCTTTTCTAGGTAAGGCTATATGTCCTCAATAAACAGAGAATAGCTATCTTTACAAATTGTTTATAGAATCTTTTATGAGAGGAAATGAGACAGAGTATATTTCGAACGTGACCAATAAACCTTGATTATTATGATGGGGCCCTGTAAGGGATCACGGTGGTTCACGCCGGGCGGACAATAGTTTTTAAAATATAAAAGGGGGTTCAGAATCTGTCGCAGCACAAAAGACAAGACGTTGTAAATTCGGTACAACAGAGAATTTATCAGAGAATAAAATGTATTGTCGAACAATACCAAACATGGATAAAATAGTGAACGTGTAAGAATAATAGAGAATAAAATTTGATGATGAAAATCGAAATATCTGAATTATTAAGAAGTAAAATATGCAGGACAATATGTGGCCAAGTTAAAACAACGCCACGTCAGACGAAGCTCAATAGAAGGACTACCGCGATACAACAATGGATAATATATACACTGTGTTATTTATAAATTGTATCAAATTTAACTGAAAAAAATATATTTGACGATGAAGCTGAACAGTAACCATGAAACATGTTAAAAAACACAAATATTTATTATAGGATACGATTCTTCTATTGAAATACCAAGTTATGTAAATTCAGCTTAACCCTAGGATGCATAACATGAGTCTCAGAGACTCATGAACAAATTTAGATAGGTACAAATTCTAATGTATTTTACCTACAGCATTACTATTTTAGGAATTTGTTTATTAATAGTTTAAATGTATATCACTGTATTCATAACTTCTGTATTTTAAAAATTTTTACAAAAAAAAAATCGTTTTCACTTACAGTCGCTAAATGCATATCATGAGTCTGGCAGACTCTTGTTGGATTGGTTCTGGTTCTGTACTATTTATATCGGCAACTATGTATGTATTTATTCCAATGCGCATGTGCAATTAACACGTGATTTTTATCATTTATTTTAGTTTGTTCAGTTAGCTTTGTTCTTTTCTAGAAGTAAACCTAAAATAATAGTGCTCACAGTGTCCAAAGACATGTAATTTTAATGTGCATTACTGGTAAGTTATTTTTGTAAGAGTTTAGGTTAGGTTATTATTTACAAAAACTACAAAATCTCAATATTTATAAGGTTTTTTTGTTTTTTACATAGTGTAAATTATAGCTTCAAGACGATCAATACGACCTAGTGACTCTAATTTTATGGAAACTTTGATGACATGGTATGAAGAAGATGATGAGAATATTGTTTTTAGTGAAAGTGATACATCAGATACTGACGAACAATATCAACCACCTTAAGGATCTAGTGACACTGGAGAAAGCTCTTCAGATAGCGAAACAGAAACTATTCCGGATCATAACTCACCTTCAGACGTCTCAAATAGTACGTTTATTGGAAGAAATAATTTTGTGTGGAAGTCTACTCAGCCCTCACAAGGATGGGTGAGATTACACAATTTAGTAAGATTTACATCAGAACCTCGAAGAAGAAATCAAGTTTGGTGTATCAAATATGCATGGGATCAATTTATTACGCCTGAAATTGTTGATGAAATAATACTTTGTACTAATCGAGAAGCAAAACGCAAATTGGAAAAAAAACACGAACACAAATCGAAAGAGACAAGATGGACGCTTTTTTTGGTTTGCTATTGTTGACTGGTGTTGAAAAAAACTGAGATACGACTGTAAGAGAATTATTTCTTGATAAGATGTCGAATCCAATGTACAAAAGCTACATTGGCAGTTAATCGTTTTGAAAATATAAAAAAAGTATCTTCGTTTCGATGACAAAAGGAGTCGTTCGGCTAGACTTGAAACTGATAAATTTGCTCATATTCGTCATATATGGGAATTATTTTTAGTTCAGTGCAGAACAGAAATGATTCCAAAAGAGTAAGTTACTATAGATGAACATTTGCTTTTAGAGGTCGTTGTAGTTTCATACAGTACATGTCCTTAAAGCCAGGAAAATATGGAATAAAGTTTTTTTGGCTTTGTGAAAGTGAAACAGGATATGCCATTGATGGACAAGTATATTTGGGGCGCCAACCTGGAGAACCAGTACAGCACAACGTAGCAGAAAATGTTGTAAAACCTCCGTTTCCATAAAAAACTCAGGAAGGAACTTAACAGTTGACAACTTTTTTAAAAGTATTTCACTAACACAACATCTGCTGCTTAGGCCCGGTTGTAGTTGTCACAGGTGAACGTTAGTTCAACTAAACTACCAGTCAACTTTGAACCGAGTTCATTTTGGTTTTCGTTGTAGAGTGCAAGATCACCATTAGTATCGTTGAACTCCGGTCAGGTCACGTTGGTAGCACTGAACTCCGTTTTTCATCTCAAATATAATGTCCGATGCCAAACTTTACAGTTACAACTTTTATATTTGAACCTTTTTTAATAGTAGTTATATGATTTGAACGTTGACATTGATGATTCTATTTTTGTACTATTTTTGATATTTTTCGTTTATTTTGAATTATTTGGACGGGAACTATCTACATTTGAGTTCTTGATAATTATCATCGGTATGTAGTTGATCAAATAAATTCGTATGAAGCATGCTGTAGATATAAATCAGTTTTGTAGGTGTATGTGATTGTAAACAAAAAGGTTGTGGTTGTCGTATCTGTATGGAAAGGTGATGGAGAAAGCAAATAAAAAACGATCAACAAATTTCAGTTCGAAAGAAGAGAATATTCTAATATCATTAGTGCAGAAATATAAAGATCAAATTGAATGCAAAAGAAGTGATACAAATACAAACAAAATAAAATTAACTGCTTGGAAACGAGTAACAGATGAATTCAACAGTATATCTGGGGAAAATTATAGACATTTACAGATATTGAGGAATAAATAAGATAATTTGAAGAAGCGAAGCAAACAGAAATATGCCGATGAAAAATCATTTTTGAAGAAGACAGGGGGTGGACCACCTAAGGATTTTACTTTTGATGATATCGATAACGGAATGAAGGAAATCATAGGAACGCAAATGACAGGTTTACCACCGGATTTTGATGGTGACTATGCATGTAATGGTGAGTTTAAAGTGATATTTTGTTCATTATTGTCTTAAGGAGAAAACTATAAACTGGTTTCAATTTAGGTGATATGGTAGAAGTCATGGATAATGAGATGGATATATCATCCGGTTTGAGTAAGTTCATTTATTTTTATTTATTATTGCCTAATTGTGTGCATCATACAGGTGAACAAATTAACGATGGAACAGAGAAAGTGGAATTCAGTAAAAAAATAGATAATATTCAGCCCCTGCTACCATTTTCACTCAACTGTCAGGTGGCATCAAGTTCTCGTGATATATCTAATGGAACAACTGGTAAATGAGTATTATATCACCTCAGATATTTATAAAAAAAATTACTCATGTTTCTTTCCAGTACCGTTACTGTTGGAGCATAATTATACATGTTCTGATATGACAACAGGAGCAAAGACAAACAAGGACTGGTCCAAATACACCCCAGATATGTTGAGGAAGGAAATATCATCACCACTTAGATCCACTCCCAAAAAAGTTTCATGTAGCAAAAAGGTGAGAAATAAGGATTTCTATGCTTCTGCAAATTATTGTTAATGTCCTTTGTTACTTGACAAAGTCTTGTTTGATACTTACAATTTCGTTTCAGAAAACAACTTGAAGAAAAACCGAAACCCCCTGAACAGTAAGTTGGTTGAATGGAGTTCTAGCAAAATAGAACTTACTGAAATTCAGAAAACTGCTTCCTCTGAAAAACATCAGCTGAAAGTAAAGCACATGCAAGAGAAACATGACCAAATGATGCGATTACAACAAGCTGAGTCAGTGATGAAAATGACATTTTTGGAAGAAGAACATGACATGAATATGTCTCTTCTAGAAGTTAAAAAGAGATTACTCAATAAATAGGTTTAATTGTGTTACATTAAAAAATAAAATAGTTTGATGCTGTCTTATTTTATTATTATGAACAATTGGAAGGAAGTTGAGGATAACATGATAATTAAAGTATATTCATCTAATTTATTTCACAGTAAAGTTTGCAAAGTAGTTGTGTATCAAACCATAACGAACACTATTGTCGACACCACCATTTTCTCTTATATTAACATTATTTACATTATTGACAAAATGTATAGCAGCTTCAATTTCTCCATTAACTGGAAGTTCAGCATCTTTCATAATGCAAGCGCTTTATTGTGTAGTAATGCTGTAGAAACTACAACCCTTTCTACATTTTCCACCCGTAAACGAATACCTAAAGCTAAAATTGGAAATCTTCTTTTCCACACACCAAAGCACCTCTCTATTGGGTTACCCGTTCTAATCTGGGATTCATTGAACAATTGTTCGGCAGGAGTAAGTGGATTTCTTAGTGGAGTAATAAGGTATTTTTTCACCCCATAACCACTATCTCCAACTCGTGAAATATCTCCATAAACACCATTTTCAAACTTGGCCCTTAAATTACAGTTTCTAAAAATTTGAGAATCATGAGCAGATCCAGGCCAACGGCATACAATATTATTTATTTTCAATCCAGCATCACACACTGCATGCACATTGAATGAGAAAAATCCCTTTCGATTCCGAAAGTTTTCAGCATGAGGACCACCAGGTGACTGTATCCTAACATGTGTGCAATCCAGTGCTCCGATACAATTAGGAAATCTACTGATGTTGAAGAAACCTTGTCTAGTACAATCAATATCTTCTTGTGTTTCGGGGAACTGAATGTAGGTATGACTGAGTCTTGCAATAGTTCTTGTAACTTGTCGAACAACTCGACTTGCTGTTGATTTATCAATCCCATTGAAGTTAGCTGTAACTTGAAGAAAAGAACCTGTAGCTAGGTATCGTAATGTCACAAACACTTTCATATCAGGTGTGAGTGCATGGTTCCTGAAATATGCTGTGTTTATAATCGTAAAAGATATTTTCAGTTTTGAATACTTACTTATCGACCTTAAATGCAATTTCTTCTGTGATCTGATCAATAAGAAATCTCACAGTTCGTTTTTCTAATCGAAATCTACATTTAAATTCGATATCAGACCATATTTCAAAATGACTGGGTCTATTTCTCAAGGTTTGTGGTCTTCTAGGATGTAAAAAACCATTCAAAATTTGTAAAAAGTCTTCATCGTCGGTTAATTCTTCTAACAATACGTTCATTTTGAATAATGAATTCTAGAACAGAAATTCAACCTCACTTTTTGTTGTTAACAATTCAACGTCAAACGTCAAAACATTCTTGAACCGCCTTTGAACGCTCTTCAACGACCGTTCACGTTAACTTGTTTCTGAACCACAGATTAATAGTCACTGACGTACTTACAACACAAATTTGCAATTAAACTCGGTTCAACGCTGAACCACAGTTGAACTATGCACTTACAACCAGGCCTTATTGGTATAACTTGTGTGGGAACTTTGCGCAAAAACAATAAGGAAATTCCTAAAGGGTTTCAAGCCTGTAAGGAAAGAAGTGTATTCCTATATTTTTGGTTTCAATAAAGATTTGACGTTAGTGAGCTATGTACCAAAAAAGAATAAATCTGTGCTACTTCTCAGCTCGATGCATCATGACGATTTAGTAGATAATGAGAGTACTATAAAAAAACCAGAAATAATTAAATTTTATAATAAAACTAAAGGAGGTGTTGATCATATGGATCAAATGATAGGCAACTATACCACAAAGCGGTTTGGTAAAACATAATGTAAATGCTTACTTTATGTACACCCATGAAAATAAAAATTTTCACGATGGAAAAACTAACAAGAGAAGAATGTTCATCAAAGACTTAGCAACCGAATTGGTGATACCATTTATAAGAAGAAGAACACAAAACCCAAAACTTATGTTAATGTAGAGTTAAGATGCTTATCTCTTAGGTTTTTATTGGATAAACGACTCGTGTTCAAGTTCTTATGATTATAAGTTTTTAAAATTTCTATTTTTTATAATTCCATTGAATTTATAAAATTTCTGTCAAAAAATAAATTGTATTTCAAATAAAAATATCCAGTTATTTAAGTAATTATTGATAATTATAAGAAATTAAAAATTTAGAAGTGATGGAAAAACTAGATCAGAAAAGTAAGAAAAACATACTGGAAACAAATAACAGAAAATAGAAATTAGCGGGGACCATCTCTGTCCAAAATTGGACGAACTGAAGGGCGAACAAAAAAATAAAATCTCTGAATCACATCATAAACCTATCTTCTGAAAAATCAAACTCCGTACCGATTTGTCAACATACAGATCATTGAACAGGCTGTGAGAAACATGAGATTCCCTTCAAATTATATTTTTGCTTTCCCTGATACTTGACTTGTTTTATAAATCAGTAAAGATTAGTAATTAAGCTCGAACTTTATGATCCGTTTGCGAAATTCATACTGAACACACTATTTGCCACCACAAACTACACCAACACTCACAATAGCGTGTAAATAGTGTGTTTAGGAAGGATAGTAATATTCTGGGCCAAATTCTATTGTTCTAAATTTACGCTGATTCTTAGTTATCAGATTTTTAGTCTCTAATGGTGGAGAGCATTGAGAACTATGACGGAAAGGTTTGAATTCAATTCAATTACTTTAAATAAACTCTTAATGTTTTGATTTATACATTGAATTGTCTTCAACTAGTAATCCATTTTTATGGCGGATTTTGTATAGGGTTAAGTGGCAAAAAAAATTTTCTATAATTCCTATGTAATATTGTGTACGAAAGAGTAATATTGTTATAAATATTATTTCAACAAGATTAAATGCCAAACAGTCATAAAACAAAATGACTTATACCGCGACCAAAACTGTTAATTCAGACGGACTTCTGTTCTGACTATGCATATGGATCTCCTACCAGAATTATATTAACGGATTCTAAAAATTAGATGAATCACATATTTATTCTTTGAGTTTTTGCTCATAACAGAATTACGAATCGTATCAAAAACAGTTAGTTAGCACTGTAGTTTCACTTGTACAAATATACATTATTTTGAGATAACTAATACAACCTTGAAATTAATTTACAAAAAACTATAAATGAATATTTAGTATTTGATTAATCAAGGTGAGAGTGATTGTGAAGGATACAAATGTGTGTGGATTGAATCGTTATATTAGTTTAGGCAGAACTGTATTTTTGATCTTTTCATTAGGAATATATATTTTAGTCTAAAATAGCAGTTATTTCAATATATCTTGTAGAAAAGCAGCCTTAATGGAGAATCACAAAGGCTAGCTTAAAACTGTGAATAAATCTTGAATCGGCTAGTACTGAATAAAATAAATCCCACGATCTCGCCGATAAAGATACATCTAAGCATTTAAATTGATGGTTTTGGTGACAAAGTTAAGTTGTAGGTAAATGAATCAAGAAGGAATGAACAAAGCAGCCTCATTGGACAATTCCGTTAGAATAAGATGAAAACAATAGTGACTACTTAATAGAACAGGCAAAGAAGAAGGTTTTTTGTATTTCTGTGGCATCAAGAGGAAAAGCGAACACCCTTTTGATCCAAACATCATACAGAAGCTAGGTGGCACAACCTGTGGCGCCACTGCTACTATGCTCCGGAGCCCCGCTCTAGGCGTTGTCTATAGTGCTGCGGAATACAGGAAACCTGTGTGGCTAGATAGCCACCATATACAGCAAATGGATGTACAGCTGGATCAAACGATGCGCGTTATTACGGGATGCATCAAGTCAACAGCAACACATCTCTACCCCCCCCCCCCATCTTGATACATCAATACAGAAGAATCATGGAAGACCAGCAACTGCTCATCCACCAGCGCCTCTTCCCAAAGGCTGAAATCTCGCAGACCGCCAGTGAGGACGACAGCTGAACAGTATAATGACAATTTTACATCGAACAGATAGGATCAGAGGAGTGGATATAGGCCACGGCGTCCGACATCCATTTTAACCTTACCACAACGCAGAATTTGATATCCCGGGACAGAACTGGAAGACTGCTAACAGAATCCGCACTGGCCATGGAAAAAGTTAACTTTTTGCATACATAGGAAAAATTGACATCTTCTCAGTGTGACTGTGGTAGTCCGCGCCAAACCATGTCTCACATAGTTCAGGAGTGTGCTTGCAGGGCATATGCTTTCAACTCAATTGATGTAATCATACTAATGCCGCCAGCGGTTGAGTGCGTGAAGAGTCTGGACGTTGCGCTGTAAATTCAGCGTTGTGTTTCCTATTTATACTCGTACATTAATTTATGAACATTTTTTAGTGTATCCCTTTAATATTTTCATGTTTATGCTAGATTTGTATTGCGTAGTTCGTGTTTTTGTACATATTGTTACGAACTCGCACACCGAAGCAGATACTAAGTACGGTCCTGTAACCTTGTTAACGGAGTTAGAAAAATGGTGAGCGCGCCGAATTCTGAGAAGGTCTATTGGGATTTATTGTGACAGTTTTTATAGACATGTTCTCGGAAGGTCTTTTAAGGATTGAGCCGGCAATCGAGAAATATCGCGAAAGAGATTTCTTTTGTGTAAGCCGCAGTCCAGAATTATCTAGTGAAGAAGGAACTAGTATATAAAAAAAACCGATCAGCTGACCAGTTAGTTGATAAAGTGATCTTGACAAATAAATAGTAAATAAGTGAATATAAAAGTGTTGATATAAATTAATAATTAAGTTTGTGTGCATATAAATTAAATTTAAGTGATTAGTTGAGTACATATAAATTAAGTGTTAGTGAGTTAGTGTTTAAATAAAGTAGTAAGTAGCCATATCGTGTGTTTAAAATTTATCCCACCCGTTTATTGTTTAAATAAATAACAAAAACATTACATTGGTGTCAGAAGTGGGATAATATAAATAAATTGCTAAGAAAAAATGGCCAAGAGACTATGTGACCTCAAAGTGGCGGAGCTAAGAGAAGAATTAGAAGATCGTGAGTTGGAAACGTCCGGTAAGAAAAGTGAATTAGTAGAAAGACTTAAGTGGCACTGGAAAATGACGGCTTTGATCCAGAAACAGTTTTATTTAATGACGAGGCTTCCACCTTAATCTCGTCAATTTCTGCCATGGAAGAGAAGATTTCAACGAATGTGAAAAACGATATTTCCACTATGAAGAATGATATTTCTACTAATATTGACGAGAAGATTTCCACTATGAAGAATGACATTTTTGCCGATATCTTATCGTTAAAAAATGACATTGCTGTTGACGTCGAGAATAAAATTACGTCTCTAAAATCAGACATTGAAAACAAGATGACAACGATAAACGAGAATATCAAGGAATTGGAGAGAAGTTTGATAGATTTAAGAACACAAGACACGCCAGCAGAAGAAAAGAAGATGGAATATATAAAACCCTGCAATCCAGAAATGAACTCCAGGATAGAGGAGTTTAGCAGTTTTGCACTAGTCAAGACCCCAACATTCGACGGAAAGACACCGTGGACCAATTATGTGAAACAGTTTTAAGCAGCCGCCTGAGTGGAGAATTGGTCCGATAAGGAGAAAGCAGTGAACTTAACCATCGCGCTTCAGGGAGATACCTTAGATGTACTTCAGACGATACCACTTGAAGAAACGGATGACTTCGAGCAGCTTAAGAAGAGGTTGGACATGCGATATGGTAACGAACATTTGGAACATTTGTACAGATTCCAGCTGAAGAACCGAAGGCGGAAACGTGACGAATCCCTTCAAGAGTATGATATGGATATTGCCCGACTGGTCCGATTTGCTTATCCATCAGCATCAGATAACATGATGGAATGTTTAGGCATCCAGGCCTTTATTGACGGCTTATGTGACCACAATATGGAGAATACGCTTCGATTAGCTCATCCTAAAACATTGGCGGATGCATTGACTGCTGCTCTTGAATATGAAGCAGCCACGATGCCTTCGGAATATAACAAAGGTAGGACCATACAGGAAGAAGGTGACGATGACAGACTTGACCAGATCGTCAACTTGCTGAAAGGTATGGTAGACAAGAAGCCGAAGAAAATCAGGTGCTTTAATTATGGCAAGCTAGAGCATGCACGCAGTTCCTGTAACCGTCCTACGACTCCTGCAAACCAAGAACCCCTTAAATGCAAAGTAGCCAAGAAAAGCTTGCGGTACAACAAAGGTAGGACCATGCAGGAAGAATATGACGATGACAAACTTGACCAGATCGTCAACTTGTTGAAAGGTATGGCGGACAAGATGCCGAAGAAGATCAAATGTCGGGAGTGTGGCAAGCTAGAGCACGTACGCAGTCCGTCCAAGCGCCCCTAGACTCCTGTAATCCAAGAACTCCAGTCACAGGGGAAGTCAGACAGGGGTGAACATCGAGCTGGTGTGAGTCACCGAAATGCCGACTCCCTGTCCAGACGACCGTACCCAACAGACTGCTCCCACTGCAACAAGGCGGAATCTAGGGAAGCTGCAGTTTCAAGAACAACTGTAGTCAACGAGGAATGGTCACCCACCAGGATCAGAGAAGATCAGGAGAATGATCCTCACCTGAAGAAGATACGGCAATGGAAGAAAGAGAATCGGCGACCTACCTGGCCAGAAGTGTCAAGATTTTCACCGGAACTCAAGGCGTATTGGTCTCAGTGGGACTCCCTTGTCCTGGAAGAAGGGCTGTTGAGAAGAGTCCTTAAAAACGATGATGGTTCTGAGTTGAGGAGACAGCTAGTTATCCCGAGAGCAAGAATAGCTGAGGTACTGAAGAAGTTACACGACAGTCCATCGGGAGGTCATCTGGGAGTGAAGAAAGCCCTTCAGCAAGTCCGTGAAATGTTTTATTGGATGAATAGCTCCGACGATGTGAAGGACTGGTGTAAGAAATGTACGACTTGTGCTACGAGTAATGGACCACATCGCAAGAGAAAGGCACCCATAAAACAGTACAATGTTGGAAGCTTTTTCGAAAGGATTGCGTTAGATATCGCTGGGCCATTTCCAACGACAGAAAATGGTGGCAAATACATACTGGTTGTAATGGATTATTTCACAAAGTGGGTGGAAATTTACGCTATCCCGAACCAAGAGGCCACAACTGTCGCAGATGTATTGGTGAAAGAATTTATCAGCCGATATGGAGTGCCGTTGGAAGTCCACAGCGACCAGGGAAGAAATTTCGAAAGTCATCTATTTCAGGCGATTTGCGAGAAGCTGGGAATGAAGAAGACTAGGACAACAGCATTACATCCACAGTCAAATGGAATGAACAGGACTATTGGAAAATACCTGTTCGAAGTAGTATCCAGCTATCAGAGAGATTGGGACCAGTATATTTCCCTATTCGCATTTGCCTATCGATCTGCCGTCAATGAGTCCACGGCTGAAACACCTGCAAAAATCCTGTTAGGACGTGAAATGAGGCTTCCTTGTGACCTGAAATTTGGCTGTCGCCCTGGCGAACATCTAGCAGGAGAAGACTACGTGATCCAATTGAGAAGAAGGCTGGACGATATTCATGAATTAGTCCGAACAAATCTTCAAGTTGCCAGCGACAGAATGAAAAGTCGGTACGACACGCAGGCCACAGAGGTCGGTTTTGAAGAAGGGGACAAAGTATGGTTACACAACTCGACGAGGAGAAAAGGATTTTCTCCAAAATTACAAAAATCCTGGGAAGGTCCATACTTAATCAAGAAAGGTTCAATCACATAAGCAAGATCCCCAACGGAAAACCAAAAGTAGTTCACCAAAATCGACTAGCGCCATTCGAAGGAGACCATGACCTAGAGGAAGGAGTAAACCTTATTCGAGATGTGTCTGACCCTACCTTCGATGAATTTATGGGCACGAATGGAGGTACCGGGAAAGCTAGATATGGAGTCACTTCGGAAAAACAACAAGATTTGTTCACTCTTCCGTAAGATTATTCACTGGCATACATCCTCGCCCGTATCAAGAACGCACGAGGGCTGGCAACCGTCTTTCGAAAGAAGTTCGGGCAATTAGAAAAACTTTAAGACCAGATTCCAGCCCCTGGCAAGACACTGCAACTGAAATATAATTCGCGGTACGTCTTCTACGTGGTAACTAAAAATGAATTTCAAGATCGATCTACCTACCGCGATGTGTGGGAAGCACTTGACACCTCCGAGACCATGTGTTAGAATCCAGCGTGAAGAAACTGGCTATGCCTAAGATAGCGAGTAACCAGTTGGATTGGCGAGTTATCAGGAACATGGTAGAGGTTATCTTTCGAGATACCGGTGCCCAGATATTAATTTGCAGCTACAACCCCCGTTATCAGTATCCGATGAAGACGGTGCCCTGCTATTTCCATAAGATCGGAAAGTGTAGAAATGGGGCTAGTTGCCGATTGAAACATCCAGTCTCGGCTACACAAAAGTTCCAGGAGGAACTTTCATTTAAGGAGGGGGTCATGTTACGAACTCGCACACCGAAGCAGATACTAAGTACGGTCCTGTAACCTTATGTTAACGGAGTTAAAAAATGGCGAGCGCGTCGAATTCTGAGAAGGTCTATTGGGATTTATTGTGACAGTTTTTATAGACATGTTCTCGGAAGGTCTTTTAAGGATTGAGCCGGCAATCGAGAAATATCGCGAAAGGCATTTGTTTTGTGTAAGCCGCAGTCCAGAATTCTCTAGTAAAGAAGGCACTAGTATATAAAAAGGACCGATCAGCGGACCAGTTATTTGATAAAGTGATCTTGACAAATAAATAGTAAATAAGAGAATATAAAAGTGTTGATATAAATTAATAATTAAGTTTGTGTGCATATAAATTGAATTTAAGTGATTAGTTGAGTACATATAAATTAAGTGTTAGTGAGTTAGTGTTTAAATAAATTAGTAAGTAGCCATATCGTGTGTTTAAAATTTATCCCACCCGTTTATTGTTTAAATAAATAACAAAAACATTACAATATTTCATACTTTTGAGAATAACTCCATTTATGTGCCATACGATGAATAAATTCGCGAAACTTTCTATATCCTTTTTGAAAAGTATAGTTTTCGTGAATTAGAAAATGCTGGTAAAGCAAAAGGTACCACGACGTGACCCCTTAATAATCTTATCCAGGGAAATATTAGGAAGATGAGGAAATGAAGCCGTTCTATTCATATCATTAGAAAAAGTTAGGAAGGTCGGAATTATTAAAATAGGTGCACCTAGACGATAGTTTTCTTGTGTCCCAGAATTTTGAATGTTGGAGTCGAGTTTCAATCAAATAGAAGCGTAAAATTATACATGAAGTTAAGGAAAGGATTAAAGAAAACATTAGAAACGAGAAAATTTCGGAAAACGGTGAAACCACAAAAAAATTAGAAAAAGGTGTAAGGAGCTTAGATGTTCTCAATGATTTGGATCTTTCTCTTTAAAATTTTTTCATAAATGTTATATTCCTGGTGATAATTACTTAGGGACAAATTAACTGTCTCGACCCTTACTTCGTGGAATCTACTTATATTAGTGTTTTAAATGAGACTCACTGTTTCTAGCTAATTCCACAATATAATGAAAATTGTTGAACATTCTAAAAAATTGATTAATTTATCGAAACAATTGTCAATTTTTTATAATTTTCAACAATTTTCGTTATATTGTGGAATTAGCTAGAAACAGTGAGTTTCATTTAAAACACTAACTTAGGGACAAATTGAAATGGATATGAATGTTACTTATTACTTCAAATGTATTTTTCCATACGTGCATATACTTCTTATTGCATTGATTATGATATTGTTAAGCTTCAACAAATGAAATGAAAAATGACAATCATTATTTTCATAAAACAAAGTAGTATAAATAGGTATTTTCAAAAAAACAATAGATGGCTAATTCAAATTAATGACTCGATCAATTTATCGTTTTGTGTGATTCGATATTTGCAAAATATTTTTTGTTTATTTACACAAACAAATACTTTAATAATGCAGGATAAGTTTATTATAAACAAACAGTTCATTCATTCATTCATTCAAATGAATCATAAATACCATTTTTTGCAACTTTTCATCAAGTGGGGTCCATGAACAATTAAAAATCGAAGCCGGATACGTTTAACGACCGCTTTATTGAAGAAAAAGGTAAAAAGTGTACATTCCCATTCACACTAATTATAATTGAGCTGAAAAACATGGGTATTGGGTTTGTAGATTTGACACAAAGCTCTTGAGAACGAAGTCTGAATACTGATTAACAAGAATTTTAGGTTATCATGTTTTGTGAAGTTCTCTTCACAAAACATATTGATACATATAATGGAACGGGCTAGAGCGATTCTTTAACGATCTGTTGAGACCTTTTATAGAACCTCTTTTTTGATTCTACGTATTTTTCTGTAACAGAAATTGTAACATAGTTTTTTTATATACCGTCGTATCATAATGACATTCATATGAATACTTTTTTAAAGCGAGTACTATAGTGATTTCATTGGAATTCTGAGTACTATAATGGAAAAATATCTAGGTATATTAGGCAAAAATATGAAAAATTTACTGGAAACAACAAAATTAAATACTATATTAATGCAATTTAGCAAATTAATGTTAGAGACGTCGAAAGTGTCTCATTATGCGGTTGTTTATTTGTAAATTTTCGGTTTCTTTTGCTCCACTTATTCATATTATCATTGACACTTTCGAAAGTGAATATTCCTCATTCTCCGTCTCTTGTACAAATTTTGTAATATGGGAGATCGGGGCAAAACGGGCTACAGGGGTCTAACGGGCACTGCTAATATTTTGACGCTACTGTACCTTCGAAGGTCACCATTCATGTGAAACAATGCTTCAATGCTCCGAAGTTCGAAATATTTTAGTATGAGTCTGACCGCAGTAGGGTGTACTTCATATACTTATTTTAGTACTTGCGTACTGAAAATTGAAATAATCGTATATTTGAATGCAGGAATAGACCTGTTAATTGATTATCTGGAGATTCCTGACTTATCAGTAACAAAAAGGTATGTCTATTAACTCTTTTAATAGTGTTTAGATGAATGAATTAGCTTTGATTACTTATGATATATTCATTTTATTTACAAAATGGCGTCAGGGTCATAACGGGCGGGGTAAAATGAGCACCTGCCCACTTTGCCTCATGCTACTTCAAAATATAATTTAAATTAAACGACTGCTTTTTTCTTACAGAAAAAGGAGATATGGTACGTACATACAAAAAAAAGAGTAATAGGCAATCTTGGGATAAAAATTCGATGGAAAATGCTATTAAAGCAGTTATAGAATCAAATAGTGGGTGTAAAACTGCTGCAAATCAATTTGGAGTGCCACGAGCAACTTTGCAGAGTAGAATCAATAAAAATAGGCAAAGTAGGGATATCCAGTTTGCATCGCAGAAGGAAATGGGACACTATAAAACCGTTTTCTCAAATGAGCAAGAGCTGAAATTGGTGAAATATATTCAGGATATGGAAGCCCGTCTTTTTGGCTTGTCCCCTGCAGATCTTCGAAAACTAGCCTATCAACTACCTCAACGCAAAAATCTTCGTAATCATTTTAATCGTGAAATGGCAGGAGAAGATTGGTTTGCTGGTTTCCTTAAAAGACATGTCAATTTACCGCTACGAAAACCAGAAGCTACTTCAGCGGCACGTGCCATGGGATTCAATAGAATTTCTGTTAACAAGTTTTTTGACATGATTTCCAGTGTAATAACCGAACATAGCATAACACCTACTAGGCTCTTCAATGTGGATGAAACCGGCATCTCCTCGGTAGCTAAAAGCCTTATAAAATAATCTCTACTAAAGGTAGGTTCATAGTCATCTGTCGAACGTGGAAAAATAATAACAGTAGAAACATGTATGGGTGCAGATGGGTCATTTATGACTCCCATGTTTATTTTCCCCAGAAAGGGATTGAAACTTGGAATATTAGACGGCGCACCTCCAGGTTCCTGCGGAGAATGCAGTGATACAGGTTGGATTCAAACTGAGCTCTTTCTGAAATGGTTCAGGAAATTCGTCATATGGTCTAGAGCCTCTAAAGAAAGTCCAGTCCTTCTATTACTAGATGGTCACACAACGCACACTAAGAATATAGACTTAATTGATGAGGCTAGAGAGAGCGATCTTGTCCTGTTAAGCTTCCCTCGACATTGTACACACCGCTTACAACTTTTGGACGTTGGTTTCATGAAACCACTTAGCACTTACTACGCAGATGAAATTAAAAAGCGTTTTTAAGAGCAGCCACAATGCCAACCGATATAATAGTTATTTATGTAATAAGGATCATAAAGACGATCATTATGGTACAAGTCGTGAATGTTATCGGGCGAGGCGTAGCCGAGTCCGATAACACGGCGTGTGCCATAATGATTGTTTATGATTCGTATTACATACAAAATTTTATCTGATGGCATTTATATCAATACATTTTCGAAAAATTAAAAACTGCATTTTCGACATGTCACAATGACAACTATTTTTAAAGGAGTAAGTATTGTGTAGTTTCAAATATTAGTAGGTGAGTGAGCTGTGCTTTGCCATTTCCTTGACAACGTCATCAGGTTGTAACGGCAATATTTATTTATCGCTGTCAAACTCAATAATTATTGTCAGGTAGAATTTAATATAATTTATAAAATGAGTGATTCTGAAGCTGATAGTTTACCTTCTGATTTGGAAGAAATGTCGAGAAATAGTTTGCCAACAATCATCAACTACTGATGTAAAAACTGTAGAATCCATTGGAATTAATATTACAAATTGTAGTAATTGTTCTTTTACCATTTATAAAAAATAGTTTTGTACATAGTTATGCATTTTGAATAAACTTTTTTGATCAAACCATTAAATGTTTTCCTTATAGAATTTCATTATGGTACTTAGTACCATAATGAGCTTCCTTATGTCATCAAAATTGAGTGACATAACGTTGTCATTATGACATGCCATCAGATAAATGCCTTTAAAACAACGAGTATTTGGCCTTGTGCTTCCACTGTTTTTACAGATGCTGCAGCTACAACAAACATTTGTGAAACAAACATATTACCTAGTGAAAACTTGTAACTTGGAAAAGAAGGAACAAGAAGTTCTTCTCCAAAAGAGATTTCTCTTAAAACTGCTGCAGAGAAGGAACCAAAATCACCCCAGCAAGGACCTTCACATCAGAGACCTTCCACACCCCCACTTCATATTTCAAACATTTAAATTACATACCCCTACTGATATAATGCCAGTGCCAAGGACCATGCAAAAAAGAGAAAGGTGAGAAAATGAGGCAAAACTGCAATTTTGACCGAATCGCCCTAAAAAAATGAACTGTTAGAGGCTATGAAAGCGGCAGAAACTAAAAAACTCAACGCAAAAGCCACTAAGCGAAAAATTATATCAAACGGAAAGAAACATAAATCAAAGGGCAAATAAAACCTTAAACAAAATAAACGCACGAAACTAAACGAAGAAGATAGTGATGATGGTTCTGATGAGGAATGTTTATATTGCGGGTATTTATATTCCCAATCCACTGAAGGATGGGTAACTTGCAGGTCATGCAGAAGATGGGCACATTGTTGGTGTGCTGGACAGGATGATAATGATGACGAGTGTGTCCATATTTGTGAATACTGTAAAAAAATAGGATCAACTGTTTTTACACGGAAAAGTTAAGTTAAGTTAAAATGTTGAATTTGTGTTGTAAAATGTTGTATATCTAAAATATATAAACGTTAAATGCATTTTTTTTTATTCAGGTCCTCTTTAATTCATTTTAAACTTTATGCTCATTATGCCCCTTTCAAGTGTCCATTTTGCCCCAGCTGATAGGGCAAAATAGGCATTTGACAAAATATTAGAAGCTGTCAAATAGTACTTTACACATTTATTTTGAAGAATGATGATACTGCTTTTTGTAGCTTGTTACGTAGTTAATACATTTGTAAAATACTGTTTTCCTACTGTAAATGGATAAGACTTTATTAAACAGCTTGCTTAAAGTGGTCATTGTGCCCCGTTCTCCCCTATCATCTTTAGTCAAAATTCTGGACTTTTTGGGTTTGTAAGAATCGGGGATTCGTTTTAAAAAAGCGATCAATTGACCAAGCTTATTTACGTCATCTTGCTTCGTCAAACAACTTATAAACTTGATTGTTCTGTAAAATAGGCTGAAGATACTTTTCGTGTGCAAGATTCTCAATGTTTTAATCTCTATACTGACTTAATCTTAGATAGCCCTATGGACAATAAAATTAACCTTTAAATCCCCATTGGGAATCTTCGAGGGACCCCATTACAATATGTTATCTAATATTTGCCAAACTAAACACAATTGGCAACAACGCCTCTAGCTATGAGCTTGAAATCACAAGAATAATCATGTGTTAGTGTGAATTGGGATGTCGTTACGAGAATGTCGAGTTATTACGTATTTAGGTAAGTGGGGATCGCTGAGACCCCTAAACAGCATCTAGTGGTGCCAAATATAATAGTAGAAATAATTTGTTTATTTCAGATTTATTTTGGGATGGATCGTTTTGAAATGCGTAGACTACTGAAGCAACGCGAGCTTGCGAAGATCGCTGAAAACCTCAATTTTGACAGTTCCGACGCAAAAATTGACTATGAATCGGATGAGTTACATGAGGAAGATTTACATGAACTTGTTTCAGAAATTGAAAACTATTTGTTAATAGAAAGTGAAGAAGATTCAGATGACGTACCTACACCTCCCGTCGACATTCCAGATATGAAATTCTTACCTCAAAATCTGGTAAAAAATGGCAAACTGTAACATTTGTCCGTTCTAAACGACAAAGAAGAAATATTGTAAGCGCCCATTCAGTGTAGATGCAAGTATACCCTTGGATTTTTTTAATTAGTTATTTAAATAAGAAATCAAAGACTTCATTTGTCATCTCACCATCGAAGAAGCTCTTAGTGTCTTACAATAACTGGAACCTAAATCACCCGAACAAACAAAAATAGCGGTCATCGGTCGAGAGGGACGAACTAGATAGTTTTATTGGCATTCTGATAAAAGCTGGGGAATTGAGATGTAGAAGAGAATCAACCCGAGAATTGTAGTCCATACGTCGATCGTTTTTAACAGCTACCATGTCTAGAGATAGATTTGTGCAATTACGTTGCTTATTTTGATTTGACGACAAATCCACGCGAGACGAGAGAAAGAGCAACAATTGACGAGCAGCTAGTTTCTTTAAGGGATAAATACCCTTTTAGACAGTTTGTCAAATCCAAACTTAGCTGTTATGGTATAAAAATTTGGACAACTGCAGCTGTAAAAACATCATTCCACTGTAATCTCTGATATGGTTGTACTGTACCACGGCAGCTGGCGTGGCATCACCACTGATTTTTTATTACAAGCCTCCTACTTACAAATTACGTGGTAATGAAACAATTAACGCTTTTGGTATCACTTCGTAAAAATAAACCAGATACACCGCTGCAGCTTAGTATTACTTCCAGGTATCCGGAATAATCAATGTTTGCGTTTACAATTTTTTCATACATCCCAAAAAAAATAAAATGGTTCATCTAGTCAACATGACGATGATCAAATTTGTTAAAAATAAGTCACAAATAATTTTAGATTATAACAAAACCAAGGGCGTAGTTGGTAACGCCGATAAACTAATAAGGGAATATTCATGTGATAGAAGTACGGCTCATGGCCATTTAGGCATTTAATGAACATGATTTATATTGGTGCTCTAAAGTGTTTTGCATTATATAACGAAATAAATCCTGATTTCCAGAAGACAGATATATCACTTCGACGTTCATTTCTTCTACAACTAAGCGATAACCTTGCCAAAGGAAACATGGGAAAACGAAGCAAATACAAGTTTCATAAAGTACTTCTTAAAAGATCTCTATAATATTGTGGCGTTGTATCTGATTCTCAAGGCAACAAGAAGATCTTCACCACGACGATGTTGCGGCAGGTGTTAGAATACGAGCAAGATCTTACCAGTGTCTATGTAACTATGACGAGAAAGTAAACACTTAATGTGACAGTGAAAAAAGTTTGTGTGTTGAATTCATCGCAAGAAAGAGCTAACATTTTTCTGCGGAATGTGTTGTTAAGAACAGGCAATCATATTTAATGTGTTAGAATTTCGAATATAGTGTTATTTTGGTTCTCTTTTTTAGGTAAGTTGTTGAAATGCTCAATTATATGTTACTACATTTTACTTTTCCGCCCAACCTATCTAATATGCGAGAAAAGTATTGGTTTACCCCAAAAAAAGTTGGAAATTTGAAAAAACATTTTGAGTTATTTTTACGTTTTCCATCAACAACAACCCAAAAAAACGGTTTTTAGAAAAAAAATCCTGTGTGTATGTCGTCGTCGTCGTCGTCGTCGTCGTCGTCGGCCACTTTTCGTTACATGTCTTGTTAGGACCATACAGCCTCTGGAGTGTAACAAGTCAACAATTTTATGATTGAATATTATTAAGGACATGTCACAGATGAACCCTATTGATTTTCAGCTCACCAAAGCCAGCACAACGGGTGCCATGGTCCTACAAGTACGACATTTTAGTCATTTTTTGAGAAATTTCAGTTTGTTAGCACGATACATCCTCCGGAGTTCAACAAGTCACCAATTTTATCATTGAATATTATTCAGGACATCTCACAGATGAACCCTATTGATTTTCAACTCACCAGAGCCAGTACAACAGGTGCTATAGTACTTTAAGTACGATATTTTTGTCATTTTTGGAGAAATTTCAGTTTGTTAGCACGATACAGCCTCCGGAGTATATACGTGTGACCAATTTTATGATTGGATATTATTCAGAGCGTCTCAAAGATGAATCCTATTGATATTTATCTCACTAAAGCCAGTATAACGGGTTCTATGGTACTTCAAGTACCAAATTTTTGTAATTTTTGGAGAATTTTCAGTTTGTTAGCAAGATACAGCCTCCAGAGTGTATACATACAAGTTACCAATTTCATGAATGAATATTGTTCAGGGTGTCTCACAGATGTACCCTATTGATTTTCAGCTGACTAGAGCGAGTACAGCGGGTCCTATAAATCCAGATATACTCCATTTTTGGTTATTTTTGGACAAATTTCGGTTTGTTGCATGATATATCTCCCGAAGTGTACACAAGAGACAATTTTATGATAGAATATTATTCAGGGCCACAGATGCGGAACATTTATTTTTAATCTTTAAAACCATTTATTTTTAAATCAAACGAGCCTCTAAGTTAAACTTTATCCATACATTTTATATGGGGTCCTTGAGAGACCACGAATCGGCATTTACGTTGATTTTATAAGCATAGGCTTTTAAAGGTTAAGGGGATATCCATTAACAATATTAGATATTCACATGATACTGTAATAATCGCAGACAATGCAAACGATCATCAGGAACTACTGAAACATGTAAATGAAGCAAGCACAAGATTAGGCTTAGAAATCAACACATTAATAAACGGCTTTAAAGATGAAAACTAACTTTTCCGTACTTATACGCTCAGGAGGCTGTATATCATGCGAACAAACCGAAATTTCTCCAAACGCCCTGTACAATATCCAATAATAAAATTGGTCACTTGTATACACCCGGAGATTGTGTGTATTAATAATTCGAAATTTCCTCAAAAATTACCAAAAATTTGGTACTTTAAGTAGCATGGTACCCGTTGTACTGGCTCTGCTGAGCTGAAAATACATAGGGTTCAAATGTCCGACGCCCTAAATAATATCCAATCATAAATTTGGTCACTTGTGTACACCCGGAGACTATATCTTGCTAATAACCTGAAATTTCCTCAAAAATTACAAAACATGTGGTACTTTAAGTACCACAGCAACCATTGTACTATCTCTACAGAGCTGTAAATCAAAAGGTTGATCTGTGAAACACCCAGAAGAATATCCAATCATAAACTTGGTCACTTGTTTACACCCGGAGGCTGTATCGAATAGCAGCCCAAAATATAACCCAAAATTACCAAAAATGTGGTACTTTAAGTATCATAGCACCCGTTGTACTGGCCTAAAATCAACAGAGTTGATCTGTGAGATCTCTAGAATAATATTCAATCATAAAATTGGTGACTTATTGCACTCTGGGGGCGGTATTGTGCTAACAAGACATATTACAAAACGACAACGACGACGACATACACACAGGATTTTTTGCTAAAAACCCGTTTTTATCGTGTTTTTCTCATTGAAAAACGAAAAGATAACCCCAATAAATCCAAAATTCTAACTTTTTCTGGGGTGAACCAATACTTTTCTCGCATATTAGATATGGTTGGGTGGAAAAGTAAAATGATGGTCATTAGTAGAACTGATATTCCAATATTGAGCAAGTGTCACAATTTAAATATCTAGAATATGATATGAAATCAAAATTGGGATCCAGAACAAGAGATCAGAAGCAGAATCGATCAAGTGAGAACAACCTTCCTAAAATTTAGAAAATTCCTCACAAATAAAAATCTATACTTTAAACTGAGATACAAAACTCTCAAATGTTATATATTATGTTTGATCAATTCTTCTATATGGTGTAGAGGCTTGGACTTCAAAATCGTGGACCACATAAGTAATGAAGAAGTTCTCCGAAGAGTAGAATTGAAAGTCGCGAGCTTTAAAGTCATTTAGATGAAAAAATATCTTATTTAGGACATATTATCAGAGGAGAACGTTTAAAGTTCCAGCACTTTGTCCACCAGGGTAAGATCGAAGGGGGAAAGACTGTCTTGGTTGTGGAATATTAGACACTGAACAGGGATATAAAATTTTCAAAACATTTAAATTGCTACTTTTAACACAAACATATAAAAAAACGGACGCCTACGCAGGAATAGTTCATTTTATGTTTGATGAACTTTTCAATAAATTTGACTTTGACAATGAGAATACAAGCAAACAATTCTGTTGTTACCTCAGGCTGCCACGCTCATTACTGACATTAAAATATGTTTACATCACTTACTCCAATGCAACAAGAAATTTATTTTGTATGAAATTTGGATCATAAAAAATTATTATGACACACGCCTCGTCTGATAATATTCATGGATATGTAATACCATAATGATCGTCACTATCATCCTTATAATATAAATACCTATAACCCTGACTTTTCATTTCTAGATGTTGATGTTACGGAAGAACTTTTAATCATTTTAAATTCTCAATCCACGTCAACGATATCAAATAAGGAATTGGAAGAAGCAAATATGGTAATACCTTGGAGTTAAGGTCCCGTTTCAAGTTATAGGGAAAAACGTTTTTCTAGGTTGATTTTAATAAGATATATTCTATATTGACAGTTGAGTTTTTTTTACATATGCATGCCGCAGAAAAGATTTATTCATTTAAGATTAGTAGTGCAGTGCTCTGGAAAACCATATCTGTTTATTCTTAGAATCCTCCAATAAATTTTTCATTTCTCTCTTCTGAAGGGTAGCGCAAAATGAATGTTATTGTTGTGGATGCTTCATAACATTTAAACCATAACTTTCATTTTGCGCTACACTTTATTATTGATTTCTGATCTGGTGTTAATTGATGAATTGCTGTGAAGTAAGTGTCTATTAAATATCTATTAGTTACAGTTCAATTGTAAAGACCTCAAAGAAATATTTTTTCATTCTCCCCCTTACGAAAATATATTTTTTTATTTTAAAAAGGCAAGCGAAAGCGAAGTAAAACATGCTAAGTTATCGGTAGCTAAGTATGAAAAACTTTCGTGCCCTGGACAACGAACAAATAAAATGTCAAATTACTTGTCAAATATTTATTTAGATTAGAAATTAAATGTTAACTTACAATGGTTCTATGTTCCTGAAAGATTTAACGGCAAATGTTGATTGAAATCTTGTTTGAAACCAACGTCACTGGAAATTTTAACTTGCTTGTCGATTTGCGCTACGTTATCATTAAATTCTATTTCTGAATTTTGGCTTTCCTGAATAAATATCGATTTTGTGGGCATGATTTCTTGCCTGTCGATTTACGCAACATGATAATTAAATTCTTCTGAATGTTTGCTTTCCTGAATAGATATAGATTTTGTGGGCATCATTTTAATAGCAACTTCTATTTTATGAGTCACAGAATCTGCTATATATCCTTCCGCTACCACTGACGACTTCCACCCCCCGTGCCTTCTCATATCTAAAATGTCCACACCTGGGGCATTTGCTAGTAATGTAGAGGACGTTCTTCGAAACGAGTGGCCGGTGTACTGGTTTGTAATTTTAAGAAATTTAGCTATGTAGTACGGAATTTTTGAAATTGTATGATTTCCAACCACCTGATTTACACATCTGCCTCGCTCATAACGATAAAAAAGCGTTCATCTTGCGCCTTTTTTGGTCGCAGTTGCATATAACGATTAACAAATGTTAACCAATCTTCTGTTACTACAAATCTTTGCACATAATTTTTTGTAGTACGAATCTGCACTAAAATAACAATTTTTATACTCCACGTCCTTCAGTTTTAAATTATATACCTCGTCAGTTCGGCATGCCCCAGCTACTCCAAAAATCGCTACCACTATTTCCATTGAATATGTTTCATCAGGAGCTTCTAACAAAAACTTTGATATATCAACTTTTGTAAATACCTGAGATTTTCGAGGTTGATATCCATCAATCATTTTTCCTTTTTATGAATGCCTTCAAGCGGCCAAATTTCGAAATATCCTGGTTCTTATTAAATGAAATAGTTAATTTCAACATTGAGTATTCTGACCATAATGTAGCAGGGAACAATGTCTTTGATTTTTCTAAGAAAAATACCAATAATACATCTTCAGTTATTTTGGACACATCTTTCGTTGTACACCATTTGATGAAATTTTCATAGGCTTGATTGTAACGGTACCTATTTAGATTTTTCGGGTCACAAACTTCTGCACGCAATAATTGCTGCTTCTTCAATGGAATTCATTTTCAACTAGATTCTAACCAAATATTAAACTTAAAAGATGTAAACTGTATGGAAGAATAATTATTTGACCACTGTCAAAATATAAGTTTTTGTTGACACGAATGTTACCAAAGTAACGTTAACCCACGCATTCTACCCATTTTATTGCAATCTACAGAGAATTTTTTGCATCTTCAAATTGTGCGTTTTTCTACTCCCGTATTACCATACGCGAATTAAATATCTGCTTCCGATTCATTAATATTGTTCATTTTAACACGGATTTACATTTCGATACAGATTTTGGCCAATGAAAATACGTACTTTTCATTATGAAACGAATTTTTGGCCAATAGAAACAAGAACTGATTGATGTTGAATATCAACTATAAAACTGACATTTCAAAACACGCACGGTTACATGCATTTTTTAAGCGGAAATCTGAAGGATACGTTGGAAAGAAATCCAAAACATTCCAGCCAAACGAGCGCAGGAAATTAATCGAGGAAGCCCCAGATTATGATTATTGAATGATAAAGGTAAGCAAATCTTTATTTTGAAATTCTTTTGAAAAACCTTTCTGTTTATTTCCGCTTGATACAATGATTTAACTTGTATATGCATAATGTGCGTACTTTTTCATACAAGTCTTCGAAGATTAGTTGGTAACGCTTGCGGGTTGAAATTTTTTTTTAGAATATAATGTATTTTCTTGAAAGAAAAACTAATTGCATTGTTTGTATATTTCTCTTTATCAAAGTGGAATCATTGCAATTAAATAATGCTATTTTTTTACAGGTTGCCTTAAAACTGGAGAAATTCCGCAAATAAATTTGTCAAATTGCAGTATTAATAATTTATATATCTATAAAAAAGATTGATACTACTAATGTATGTTCTAAGGAATTTATATTTTTGTAAAAATGTTGTAAAATGTTATAATATGAATTGTTTGAACTTAATTCTTGTTTTAATTTTATTATTTATCGGTCGTAGAAAAAATAGTGTATGCAGCTCTCATGTAATGGTTATTAATACACTCGCATAAACCAAACGAAACGAGCCGAAGGCTCGTTTCGTATCCCGGTTAATGCTCGTGTGTTAATAACCTTCATTACATGATCGTTGCATAATATACTATTAATGACGTTTTTATGTATTCGTTTATTGAAGAAACTATTTCTACAAACATGCCGCACTTATGGCTCTATGCCAATGAGTATTTGTATCCGTGATATTGTTGTATCTTACTTAGAAATGTCTATTTATTTGATCTATGTACACTATACCCTTGATATTCAATTTTACATACACTGTGAATAATTCAGTAAGAGTGTCTTAAATGAAACTCAACGTTTCTAGCTAATTCCACAATATAATGAAAAATGTTGAAAATTCTGAAAAATTGACAATTGTTTCGATAACTGAAGTCAGAATAACAGAAGTTACATTTCATTTGATGCCTACCTGATGATTGGTAGTTATTTTTGGGTAGACCAAGAAGTGACCTACCTTGTGATTGACTTAATATATGTTAATAGAAAAAAGAAGAATATGTGATATTACAAATATTGAAGCTTAGATATTATTAGCCCTTGAAGAGTTGGAAAGACACTTAAGAAACCCACAATATGAAGTCGTCAATGAACAGATAAATCTAGGAAGTTCTCCACTATTAAACTGTCTTTTTAAGCGATAATAGTAAAGATCAGCAGATATCGTTTTCCTAGTTTTCTATATCATTGCACAGTTATACTGATCTCAATTGGAAAAATGATATCTAGGATATCACCATAGGGCTAATAATATCTAAACTTCAATATTGGTAATATCACATATTCTTCTTTTTTCTATTAACATATATTAAGTCAATCACAAGGTAGGTCACTTCTTGGTCTAGCCAAAAATAACTACTAATCATCAGGTAGGCATCAAATGAAATGTAACTTCTGTCATTCTGACTAGGATATTCAGTTATCGAAACAATTGTCAATTTTTTAGAATTTTCAACATTTTTCATTATATTGTGGAATTATCTAGAAACGTTGAGTTTCATTTAAAACACTAATATGAGTAGATTCCACGAAGTAAGGGTCGAGACAGTTAATTTAATTCAGTAAGAATATTCTTATTTTTGAAACTCTATATTTGTGTGCTCATCTGCTTCAAAACAAATTGTGATTATTGTTGGCAGGTGTAAATTTTGGCTTTTGAATACTCTTGAGAATTTTACTAACCAATGTAGTCGTCTAACATTCCTTCAGGTTTCTCTATAAAACATCGGTGACATTCTTTCGCTTAATTATTACTATTTTATTTAATTAATGCAATTAATAACACCTTAACGTAACAATTTTTAAAAATAAACTGAGTTGAGTTGTAGATTAGACGCTTTCATGGCAATAATTAGTGGTTTTCCATAAGAAAAAATGGAATAACTAGGCAACTAGTCAACTACGTGTCAGAATCGGATATCAACTTTTTCAAGCCTACGGAGAGGTTCCTGTTTAAATGTTATGACTTTGTTGAGTAATGCCCAGGTTACGGTTATCCAAACATTGATTTATTTAATTTTTTCTCCTGAACTTCCCGCTTATAATAGCGGACAAAACGCCGAACTCACAATTAGATAAGATGCGATCTAAATTCAGAAGTTACTGTACTGGGTTTTTTCCTGTTTTCCCGGCGCCACCAAATAACAGCACGGTTAATTAGAACAGTAAACTCAAATCCCGTGATCTAAAGTCCAGTACACTGTGTCACTTTCTTGTAGTTTTGAAAGTGAACGATTCATCGTAGTTCATTGCAATGAACGGAACTTAATTCCAAAAACGATATAAGTTATTTTCTTGGAATACTGCCTAATAATATCTTATATATTCATCATTAAGAGATATTGTCGGTCAAGGACTTTTTCTTATTTGTTTATAATTAAATTAATTTCGAATATAGGTTTCATTTGTTTATGTTCGTATTCATGACACCGGCTGACTAGTTTCTGAATCAATCACTAACACACAATTCAAAACCCGTTTTAATTTTGTTTTCGTGCAAAAGGAAATGAAGATTACTTTTTATAGCAGTTATCAGCTGATTTCTGCATTAGCCTTGTTTATTATTTGATGAAGTGTATGTCAAATAAAATTGGTTAGCAATAATACATGGATAGATAGATAAATTGAACGCTTCATTAGAAGAAATGATATATACAATTTTTACGGTTCCATTTATTTTCAATTAAATTGTTAATTGTAATTTTTCTATTCTCTCATGTTTTGGAATGTAGTAACTATAAACAAACTCCACTAAATTGTAGGAACTTTTGGAAAGGTTTCAATACGTTCATATTATGAATTTTTGCACATTTTGACAACCGTTATGGATATAGAACTCTGAAAATGTTATAAAGTTATTTCCATTGGAAATGATGAGATGAAAGAGTTGAATGAAAAGATATTAGTTTGATTTAATTCCAGTTGTAGACCTTAACGTAGAAATTCATAATCGTTGACCTATGTAACTTTAGCTAATTATGACGCTGTCATTTCTACTCATCTCATCTTCTATAGCTGAAGATGTCTAACAAACATGTCGAAAAGCTTGTGTACATTTAAAGATAACTCGGAAATGAGTTCTCAAGACAACAAATTGTGTAGACTGATGCTTTTTCTACACTGAGAAGATCATCCAAAAAAGGCAAATCGTTAATTAAGCTACTAGGTTTTAAAATGAAAATAGAAAGAGAGATATATGTCTACAGAGGCAAGTAAAGATTCAGATGCAGAAGACAATCTTCCATTGTTCAGTGGACCTTCTACATCAGATAAACGGTACCGAAACTTCCCAAAAAATTAGTAGGACTAATCAAATTTACTCTCTCGAATCTACTCATAATACTGTTTTAAATGAAACTAAACGTTTCTAGATAATTCCACAATGTATAAATAAAATGTCTAAAATTCTATCATGGATGATATTTAGTATCGAAACAATTATTGTCACATTTCTATTATTTAACATTTTATCAATATATTGTGGAATTATCTAGAAACATTTAGTTTCATTTAAAGTAGTAATAGTAGTAGGGGAGGGTGGGGCAAGTGAGTCATGGGAGGCAAGTGCGTCTTTTTTAATATCTCGTACTAGTAGCAACACCGGCGAAAATAATCAAGACACTTTAATTCCGCACTGGCAACCGCATCGTCTCTGTGAAAAAGTCGCCGAAAAATATTGAAATAAGGAAAATATATTTTGTTTTTGTTTTCATCATAATGCAATGTAATATTTACGATGTGTTTCATAGGGATTTTGCACGATTTAATCGCATTATGCAGATATTCTATGATAAATACCATATAACCTAACATTTTAGCAATACCGCGTGATACCTAGACTGTTGCCAAATTTACTTGTATTCTTTTAAATTATATTTATAGATTTTGAGGTCAGGCTGGGGCAATTGAGTCTTAGCTATAACTCACTTGCCCCATGTTTGTGCAAACAGTATCTACGATAATTAACTATAAATTTTTGGTTTTAATCTTACACAATACGTCTGTATTTATCATAAAAATATCGTGCAAGCAGCTTCTGGTGTTCTAAGTAAACTCACCGAGAGTATTTTTTAGCAGTTGAGTAGGGTTCGCAAGACCCAAAGAGGATCATACTCAGAGGATGCCCTATAGCGTGCTTTATATTCTATTGAGAAGAAAAAAATGTCCATCAAGAAAGCTAGTGTGGTTTTCAAAGTTCCAAGAACTAGCTTACATTCACGGCTGAAGCGTCAAGTGCTCAACCCAATAACAAACTTAGGTAGGTTCAAGCCCGTCTTTACTGAAGCAATGGAAAATTATTTACGTGACAATGTAATACATTTGGAAAAGCTTTTTTATGGTCTCTCAATAAGCGACCTCCGAAGAATTGCATTTCAATTTGCTGAAATTAACCAATTGAATCATCCTTTTAATAAAGAACGGAAAGTAGCCGGAAAAGACTGGTTAATATGATTTTTAAAACACCATGGTAACCTATCTATAAGAAGACCTGAAGCAACCAGCATGGCAACAGTGATAGGATTTTCAAACTACAGAGTAGCAGAGTTTTTTTCAAATTAAAAAGAGGTTTTGAAAACGTATGAATTTCTCCCGAATCGTATTTCTTATTGCGACGACACATGTATTACATGCGTCTAAAAACCGGGAAAAATATTAGCCGAAAAAGGAAGAAAGCAAGTAGGAAGGTTAACTTCATTGGAAAGAGGAAACAATACAACTCTACCAGCATGCGTCAGTGCCACAGGCACATTTATACCACCATTTATGGTCTTTCCTCGTGTAAGAATGAATTTACCTCTGTTAAGTAATGCGTTTCCTGGAACTGTAGGATTTCCTGCTGCATCAGGATGGATGGACGCTGACTTGTTCCTTAAATTTTTGAAACATTTCATAGACTGTACAAAAACAAGTAAAGAGTCTCTGAGTCTACTGATATTGGACGGTCATGCAAGTCAAGCAATAAAACTGGCTAGAGATTCTGGAGTTGCTCTTCTGATTTTACCACCACATATTTCAAACAGGCTACAGCCTCGGACCATTTAAAACTTATCTCGTGAAAGAAATGGATAATTGGCTCACGAATAATCCTCGCTCTAGAATAACCGAATATGATATGGTTCCTATTATTAAAAGTACTTTTATCAAAGCATTTACTCCAAAAAATATCATCAACGGTTTTGAGAAATCAGGAATCTATTCATATGATCCAGACGTGTTTCAAGAGAGCGACTTTGAGGCGGCCGGGAACATTCTCCAGAAATCTGCCATAGAAGAAAATTCTTTTTCCGAAAACTCGCCAAATCAACCTAATCCGGAGTTACCGATAGCGAACCTAAGGTATTACCACTTTCTTTGGAGCCTACACAACAACCGTCATGCAGTGCTGCTTCTGTTCTCAATTCAAGTAAGTTCAATCTCAAAACCCTTCCAAAATACGTACCTGAAAGTATCTCTTAAATATTTGAGAGCTTGATCAGCCGTCGCCGTCGTGCAGTTACGTAACAATTTCGAATTTCAGTCCAATCCTAAAACCATCTCAGGAGAAAAAAAATAACAGAAAGATGACCAGAAACATCGAAGGATCCAAAATAATTACCAGTTCCCCTTACAAGGACCAACTAGAAGAGAAGTTGAAAAAGAAATTGAACACATCGAAAGATAAATTGATCCAAAAGAATCTTGGTAAACCAGAGCAAAGTTCAGTTGTTGAAAAATTCATAAGAAATAAAAATTCGAAAAAAAAAACATTCAAAGTGCATCAGTAGTGCCAGTAATGATATCAGAAAAAGAGAAAGCCACACTATGCGTGTTTTGTCACGATGAATGGATCAGATGCATAAAATGTAATTCCTGGATGCACAAGGAGTGTCCAGATAACGAACCAGGTGCCAATAGTTATGTTTGTGACAACTGCCGTTAATAAATTGCATAAGGACTCACTTGCCCCGTATTAGTGACTCAGTTACCCCATTCTCTGGGGCAAGAGTGTCATTTATTTTTTTAAATTCAAAGAATCTTTTTTTATAAAGACTTGATATTTTGTTTGGTTCTTACTGATAAGTTGATTCTTAAAACATTGAAGATAGTTTCCATCTAAAATGCACTATTTAATTTATAGAAATAAGAAAGTTATATGTCGGCAAATTTTAAGGTGTCTCACTTGCCCCACCCTCCCCTACTAATGTGTTTGAGAACAACAATGATCTAGTTGAGGACGCAATAAGTCCATTTGATAATTCCAACGCCGACCCAACATTTGATCCTAATGACGATATTCTTAGGAAAATATATAGATTCACTCATATTTCACCTTTATCAAGCGAAAATGAGGAAGATGCAGATGAACTCTGATCGTTTACAACATCCAGTCATCATGACCTGACAGCACTTTTTCTTGGTCAAAACACAAACAGCCTCCTGTGCTCTTCTCAAGTATTCAATTCTTTGAAGCCCCTGCAGTGCACAACAATGATACAGATCCGAGTGATATTCCCTCATATTTAAAACAGTTATTTGATTAAAATCTCAGTGTAAGAATTATTATCGAATCATACCTGTACGCTACTCAGAGAAATACATGTTAAGATCTAGAAATAAGTGAGTTTTTGGCATTTTTTGGGTGTTGTCATAGTAATGGGCTTCCACAGCTTAACCACAATAAAATCCTATTAATCAAGTGACATAAATTTTCGAGTGAGATATTTACGATAGAAAGATTCTTAAAAATTCTTATAGGTATTTACATGTAAACGCGATTCTGATAGTCCCTCTCGTGAAATTCCAGAATTTGATAAAATATATAAAATCCGGCCACTCGTGAATGATTTGAAAGAAAAGTTTTGGTCACTGTTTTCCAGAGAAATCTTTCCATCGACGAAAGTATGATTGGTTCAAGAGAGGATTCAAAGTGTGGGCAATTGCATGTGCAAAGACCGGTTACCTAAGGTAATTGTAACAAATTCAGACCCTGCGCCAAATTTGGACACTTTCAATGTTAATTGCTAGAATAAGATTTCAGTTTATAAAACGACGATTTAGATACATGTCGAGCCATCTATGATCAGATGGTCATAATATATTTAAAATGTCAGGCTAGCCACCCAAACAATTCATTTCTAGCAGCTCGTTGAAACTGACAGGACGTAAACAGGTGTGTTGTGTTATAAGCTTAACGACTTTTCGTTATATTTTCAGGTAAGATTATTATTACATTTTTGTTGCAAAAGCATATTTTATTACTGTAGTATGTTTTTATATGATAATTGTACATGATTTTGAAAAAATAATGACTTTTTTATATTATTACCTCGAATTACTAGGGTGTCAGTATTACGGCCAACCGAAATAGCTATTCCTGAATTCGAACACGGGGTGTCCGAATTATGTTCATATTCCAATATTTTAAGTTATGTATCTCACATCTTTTTCTGATAAAAGGAGCATTGTATTCCACGTTCTTCGTTCATTACGACACGGGGTGTCATAATTACATCCTATGATGTTCCGTTTTATGTACATGTAATGTTATCGTTGTTACAGAATGTTCTTAAAGAAAAATTGTAAATATTCATCAGACACACTAATATCCGCATTAGAAGCTATAAAAATGGAATAGCTATTAAAGCTGCAAGTAGAGAATATAATATTCCCTGAACTACCCTTCACTCAAAATTTTATGGAAAGTATCCTGTTGAGTGTAAAGCTGGAGCCCCTACAACTTTATCGAAAGAAGAAGAGGACACCCTAGCAAAGTGGATAATAGCGGTAGCTAAAGTAGGATTTCCGGTAACCAAGGAACAACTACTTGAAAGTGTATGTGTGCTTTAAAAAAAAGAAAAAAACAGATACCTTTAAAAATAAGGAAAAAACTTGCCTACCTGGCAGACACTGGTATGAAGGCTTTCTGCGACGTCGTAAGGAAATCTCTACAAGAATGACTCAAAATTTAGAAACTGTTTTGTAGAAATTGAATAATATTTTTTATGCCGAAAATTTGATGGAGATTACACAAGATCATAGACGAATATTTACCGGAGATGATACTGCTTTTTTCTTATGTCCAAAAGGATCAAAAGCGATTGCACTCAAAGGAAATAGAAACGTTTACAACAGTACAGCTAACAATGAGAAGGACTGTTTAACAACTCTTGTTACGGGTAATTGTCTCATTCCAGAACCCTTATGCTCCCATTTTTTTCAAATACTTATGTTACTTACCTACTGTTTTTATTTTACAGCAAATGCGGCAGGAGAGTTAGCGCCTGCTATGGTGATGTTCCCCTATGAAAGAATTCCACAAAGGGTTGGGGCCTGGGAAAGTCGGAGTCGGGTTGGACGACAGGCGAAAGTTTTTTTGAATATACGTCAAATATTTTGTACCCAGGGATTCTTAAAAATGACATACTATTGCCTGTAATATTTTATGTAGATGGGCACAAGTCGCACTTGACATTGTATCTTAGCAACTTCAGAGAAAGGTATACTTTTAATTAGTCTGTTCCCTAATTCTACTCATATACTGCAACCTATGGATGTAGGGGTTTTCAAACCTCTCAAAACTGGTTGGAAGAAAGCGGTTGCTAAATTTTGAATAGACATTAATTAACAAAAAATTCGAAATGATTTTGCTCCGTTATTGGATGCTGTAAGTAAAGACGTCATTACACCTACAAGGTGCAAAATTCCTTTTAAAACTTGTGGATTATTTCCATTTGGTGCAGTTGCAATAGATTATAGTAAGCTGGTAACTGCAGAAGTTACTACAAATACTACAATTACAGACAACGCAGTGAAGCTCCAAACTCTGGAGAATGTTGAATTCAATACACACCATTCGAATTTCATTGAGAAATTTTTTGAGAAAGGTACACTTGAGAAATTTAAAGTTTCTCTTTCCACTGTGAGTAAATGGTCAGGTCCAATACAAGATGAATCTATATAATTTACGAAAAAAATTAGAACAGCATGCCGAAGAAAAACCTTCAGCAGATAATATACAAAATAGAAAGAACACTAATGAGAACTTGCAAGTTGCAGACAATGTACCAGAAGATTCTTTTGTTTTAGAAGCCGAGTAGCTCGATGAGTATTTGTTCAATACAACTAACGAGAACATTGAAATTATTGGATCATTAGCAAACGACACCGGAGGGGAATGTATTGAAACTAATGAGGAAATATTGATAGAATTGGTAGTAGATAAAGAACAAGGAATAGAAATAGAAAAGTTAATCAATACAGGTACGAGCGAAAAAGGAATACGACCGGAATCATTATTGGAGGAAGATATGCTACAAGGAAAAGGAATGAAATCAAGTGATAAATAACTAAAAGAAATGAGATTGGAATCAGTAATAAAAGATGATACGCTACAAGGAACAGAAATATTAAAGTCAAGCAATAATGAACTAAAAGAAACAAAACGGGAACCGGTAATAGAGGGAGATACGCTACAACCGACAGAAATAATAAAGTCAAGCAATAAAGAACCAGAAGAAATAGAAATAAGGGAGAAATCAGTAATACAAACGGAAAGGTTGCAAAAAGAAGTCGGAGTAAAACTTAGTTTAATAGAAGGAAGTGATAACCAAAGCCCAAAAGAAATTAGTTTTAGTAAATTTATAGTACCGTCACCGTTTAAAGGTATATTATATTGGCCTGCAAAATCAATAGAGGGAGCGAAGAAGAAACCCTTAGTTAAAATACCTGCTATTGCTAGTTCAGAACAGTGGAAGGCATTTTATAATGGTAAGAAACGGGCCAAAGAGCAGATAGTACCGGAAAAAGAAAATAGGAAGAAATTGCGCCTGGAAAAGCTAAAAGAAAAGTCAGCAAAACTAAAGAACACAAGAAAACAGAAAATGAGTAAGGGATCCGAACTAAAAGAGACGGCTTTCAATGAAAAAAATCCACAACAAAAGAGTGCCAACGGAAAAATGAATGCTCATGAAGACAAAATTATTATAGACCTAGAGAAAAATTTTAATTTTATTTTAAGTTGATTACATTGACCAAAACTTTTCAGGCATTATACTTGAAATAAGTGACGAAGAGGAGGCTTACGTAAGTGCTATGACCCCAAGTGGAAGCAGCTGGAATTGGCCTTCTAAAAAAGATGTTATTTGGTACTAATTTAACGATATTGAAGAAAAAATTAGCAAGCCTCTACTAATAAACAATAATAAAAGAGGTCTATTCATGGTACCTGCAATTGAAAAGTTCATAAATATACAATAATTTCAACTTTTTATAACAATTTTTACTCCCATGTCACAATTAGGTTAAGTTTGTGTCCGAAATACCGACACTGTCCGTTTTTTGTACCTGGGAGTGTCATTTTTTAGCACTTTAGTGGGATATCTGTGTCCGAATTAGGATCATGGTTTATACTTTTATATATCATTTTTAAAAAAAAAAATTATTTTCCTGTATTGTTTTCAGTTCTTAACATAAATAAATTGAATGTTCAAGAAATCAGATCAATTTTTTTCATTCGGGTGTCACAAATACGAACAAAGTTACCAAGAAAGTGAGTAAAGCGATTCCTTAAGATGTCCGAATTTGGTACATTTACCTTACTTGACTTCGATATTTATGAAGGAAAACAGACAAACCTCTAAATGCTGAAATTGAGGTGAAAGGGTAGTTCTGAAGCTTAGTGAAAATTTTACTGCAAAAGGCTATTGCATTTATTTTGATATTTTTTTTCTCCATTGCCCTTGTTTCAGAAGTTACTCGACAAACAAATATTTGCATGTGGAACAGTATGGCAAACTAGGAAGAAATTTCCGTTTTTTCTCAAGATATATCTGTGTATAAATGGAAAGATAGCGGAATCTAGTGTGTAACAATAATTGTTAGTAACACGCACAATTTTGAAAAGAAAAGTGTTGCATAATGATAAAAAAGGAAATCAGTGTTTTAAATGAAACTTACTGTTTCTAGTTAACTCCACAATATATTGAAAAAATGTTAAAAATTCTGAAAAATTGACAATTGTTTCGATATTACCTAAATATCATCGTCAGAATGGCAGAAGTTACATTTCATTTGATGCCTACCTGATGTTATTTTTGGCTAGTCCAAGAAGTGATTGACTTATTATATGTTAATAGAAAAACGAAGATATGATATTACAAATATTGAAGCTTGGATATTATTAGCCCTATGGGGATATCCTGGATATCATTTTTCCCAATTAAGATCAGGATAACTGTGCAATGATATAGAACACCAGGAAAACTATAGCTGCTGATCTTTACAATTATCACTTAAGAAGATATTTAAAAAGTGGAGAACTCCCTAGATATATCTGTTCATTGACGACTTCATATTGTGGGTTTCTTAAGTGTCATCTAATTTCCAATTCTTCAAGGAAATCCAGTTCTTGTTTCTTATCACAAATATGTAGTACTTCTAGTTCTGTGTTAGGTGTCAATGAATGATTGGTGTCAAGTAGATGTCTGGCGTAGTGGGAATTATCTAGTTGTTTTAATCTGTATGCTCGTAATTGTTCACTGTATCGGATTTCAAAATTTCTAAGAGTATGACCCAAATAGACAGCATTACAATCTGGACATTTAAGTTTATATACACCAGATTACTTTAAAGGTGATATTTTTGTTTTTACATTTAACAATTTTGTACTTATGTTACTTTCTGTTTCAAAAGAAATCGTTGTATTTGCTGCTTAAGATATTATCTTTGAAATATTATTAGAAATATTTCCTGCATATGTAATGGTTTTATAAGTTTCAACTTCTTTAGTTTGTTCAGGAAACATTAGTTGTAATGCCACTTTTTCCTCTTTTTTATTAATTCGTTTATTTATCATATGTAATGGGTAACCGTTGGATGTTGCTATTTTTATAATTGTGTTAATCTCTCTATTAAAATTACATTTGTTCATAGGAGCTGGAAATGCTCTATGTATCATTGAATTATATGCCTCTAGTTTATGTGAGATGGGATCATTGGAACTGTATGGAATAATCATATCAGTGTGTGTAGGTTTTCGGTGAATCAAATAATCAAGTACACTATTAACTCTTTGAATTTTTAAATCAAGAAAATTGATTGAACTATTTTCTTCCACTTCTAATGTAAATTTAATTTTTGGGTGTAAATTATTAATGTGGTTGAAAAATATATCCAATTGTTGTTCACTACAAAATAAAACATTTTTTGAAATATTACTTTCAAAGATTTTCCCTTCTAAACTGTCCATAAAAATGTTTGCCAAATTAAAAAGGAAATCGACAAAAAGTGCCAATGTCCTAAAGCTGTTGCGTATTACAACAGTTACATGGGAGGAGTGGATCATTTTGATCAGCTTTATCCAACTTATATGGTATCTTGGAAGTCAAGGAGGTGGTGGGTGAAGATTTTCTTGTATCTACTAAAAGCAGCGATTATCAATAGTTATATACTGTATAAGGAAGATATGAAGAAAAACTTTCCCAATAGAAAAATCAGGAGCCTGCTGCAATGTAGAAGTTGTCTTGCAAATGCTTTGATAGCGTCGTGTTCTAACCGTAAACGTCCTGTGCCACGAAGGGCGGAAAACAAACAGGGTGATGTGGAATACCTTCCCATCAAAAGAACCTACTGTCGTTATGCTGGTTGCACTAAAGCAAAAAAACACGCTCCAATATTGTTTGTAAAAAATGCAATTCATATATTTTGAGCTTTTCCATAATAAGTATTTCTACAAAAGAATCTGATTTCACTCTAGAAAAAAGGAAAAAAACACTTAGTTACAAGTAGTTGTCATATAGACTATATAAAAAACTTGGCCACGCTAAATCTAAATATTAAAATTCAGGAGATCTAAAAATTACCCATTCGTATTATGTTACTTCAACATTTTATAAAATTTATTTGACGTTTTGAAAAACAATTAGAATATTTTTTATCTGGATCAATTGGATCAATTTTCGTTGCTAATGTTACTTTTAATAACACCAGTGTTTTTTTAAGTTTTCATGGCACAGATGTGCCAAATTGTTTTTATGTCATAGAAATGTGAAATTTGAGAGATGAAAATATTATATCCGTGGTCTCTTCGACATCTGAAGGAATATATTGAACGTCACTACTGTAGGTACATACAAGGTGCGCCATTATTGTGACAAACTTCGATATATCCATTATTATAAAAGATATGGAATAAATTTACATACGAAAATTGTAGACATCTGTGAACTGTGAACATTTCAAAATTATTTTCATTTGTACTGGGTGTTCCCTATCACCAGAGTAAAACAAACATACCTTTTTTTAAATGAGTCACCCTATATATTATTTCAGATTCAGATTGGGCTCACCTCGCCCATACTTACAAAGTAGGGTTCCATATAAGTATATAGGGTATTTCAGAAGTTATGCCCACCTGAACGTAAAAATCATTGTGAGTTCAACGCCTTGTATAGCTCAAACGAAACAATTTGACATCAATATTTTGTAGCCATAACATTTTGATATTGGTCTAGTTTCATGACACAGTGCCATTTTTTGGATATTACAGCATCTGAATACAGGGCGAGCCAAGAGTCGAACACATGATTTTCTCTATTTTTTCAAATGAATCGCCCTGTATTTCATTTTAAAAAGTGGAAATACACCGTATAAACTTCCATTTTTATTTGGCATTCCCTATACCTAAAATCATTAATTTCTTACATATTGTCAATTTAATAACAAAAAGATTTTTAAAAATAATTTAATTGTAACAAGTTTGCTATGGAATAATGACAAGTATTGATTAGTAGAAAGTCATTCAACAAACTTTTGAAATTTTGTGAAGACTCATTTACTACTATTTGAAATGAACTTTCCTGTTGAAGAATTAACAGACATGGTTTGGGTATTGGGAGAATATAGTAGGAATTGTTTATTATCAATAAGAATTTACCAAGAGCGATATCCCGCACGAATACAACCCATAAAAAGAACGTTGGAAAGATTGATGAATCGTACAGGTTCAGTACTTCATGAAAAACATGCAAGGACAAAAACTGTAGTTACTGAGGAGAATGAATTTAATTGTATGCTGGTAGTTGCGAACAATCCTCGTGATAGTACTCGTGAAATTTCGCACCTACGGGATATCAGTGTAGCGTCCGTCCGAGGAATACTGCATAAAAATAAGATGCATCCATACTGCATTCAGTAACAGAGTTACTCGACGATGACACTCGTGAAGAGTTCCTTTTTGCGAGTAGGCTCAACAACAAATACATAATCAGATCGATTTATTTGATTTTGTCCTTTTTCGAGATGAAGCAACGTTTCATAAGAATGGTGCCATGAATAGACATAATTTCCTTTAATATTCCACAAATAATCCCTATCTTACATCAACTCAAAGTCAAACTAGGTCGTTTCTGAATGTTTGGGGTGGTATAATTGGAGACCACGTAGTTGGACCACATTTTGTCGATGGAAGAGTGAATGGTCTAGTTTATTTAGCCTTTCTAGAGAATAATTTACCATTACTGTTGGAAAATGTTCCGCTCAACATTCGGCAAATAATGTGTATTTAACACGATGGAGATCCGGCACATCACACTGCTTCAATTCACAATCGTCTGAATACCCATTTTCCTGTCAGATGGGTGGAGAGATGAGAACCCATTCCATGGCCACCTCGATCACCAGAATAAACTAAACTAAAATTGACTTTTTCATGTGAGGTTATGTAAAAAACCGTGTTTACCAAATACCGCCAACTACACAGAACGATATGAAGGAAAGAATGCGAGAAGTATTTCAGAGTATTATTGTAGAAATGTACAGAAAAATAAGTCGATCTTTTGAAGATCGACTGCAATGTTGTATTGACGTTTTGGGTGGTGATTTCGAACATTTGGTATAGAATCAATTATCAATTCACAGTTCACTTTGACTAATGTTTTGTTATTTTTGTAAAAGCATTTGACTTACTGTCATTTTTCTATATCTTACTTCTTTCAATAAATTATTTGTTCAACTCTTTCTTATTAAATTGACAATATCTCAGAAATTAATGATTTTAGGTTGAGGGAATATCTGACAAAAATGAAAGATAATAAGGTGTATTTTCACTTTTTGAAATGAAATATAGGGTGATTCATTTGAAAAAATCATGTGTTCTACTCTTGGCTCGCTCTGTATTCAGATGTTGTAATATCCAAAAAATGGTACAGTGTCATGAAACTAGACCAATATCAAAATGTTATGGCTGCAAAATAGTGATGTCAAATTTTTTCGGTTGAACTATACAAGGCGTTGAACTCACAATTATTTTTACGTTTAATTATGCATACCTTCTGAAATACCCTATATACTTATATGAAATCCTACTTTGAAAGTATGGGGGAGGTGAGCCCAATCTGAATCTGAAATAATATATAGGATGTCTCATTTGAATAAATGTATCTTTGTTTCATCCTGGTGATAGGGAACACCCAGTACAAATGAAAATAATTTTGACATGTCATGTTTACAGATGTCTACAATTTTCGTATATAACTTTATTCCATATCTTGGATATATCGAACTTTGTCACACTAATGGCGCACCCTGTATTTGTACAATTTATTCACTGGTCGCGAAGTAACGTTTTTGTTAATTCACTCTGCACAAAATATTTTTAATTTTTTTCATTCTTGTATGGAAATCTGCATGCTCGCAAATAAAATTTTGTAAGGCACACGTGTAAAAATTTCTTTATTGCACTTCACGCCAGTTCATACAATAAAGATCACTTTTACACTTATCATGATGAATTGTCAATTTAAGTATAAATAAACTTTAATAAATTGCAAAATTTCATGAGAAATAGGCCAAGCATATACGACAATCATTCATAATTACAATATTAGACAAATTCAGATATTGGAGATCTCAACAAAAGATAAGAACAAATGAAAATAATTATTGATATCAAGAAGGAAATTATAATATGTTTTAACGCGTAGATCATATTATTATGTAGTATTTGTTTTATATTAAGTCTTGTTATATATTAATTGATACGAATTGATGGTTGGTTTTATTTTCGATCAATATTGTTGAATAATTTATATTTATGTAGTTACACTAAAAAAAGGAAATACTCTTTTGATTTATAATTTTTCTACCAATAATTCTCTAGGAAAACAATGGCATATTCGTATTTCAAAAACGACATTTAAAATACGGAAAACTTGTCACTATTAATAAAAGTAAATTAAAATTATCTTACCTCTTTTTCCTAGCTGCTGTATCTGTATCATAAAATAAACGACTGAACTTTGAGGAACAATAAACGTGTTAAATTATATGAAAACATCACACCAAAATGATCAAAAAATCATCGGAAATATCTGCATAATCTCAATTTACTTAATTTGAGATTATTACTCATATTTACACTAAAAATTGACACTTATTCCTAAGAAATATTACCACAACCACAACAGACCGGAAACTCAGTTTTGTTACTCGTTTTCCAAGATCAACTTCAAATTTTTCGAAGTTCAACTTTAAACACAATAAATGCAGGAGAGCCAACTTCTGTCTTGTGACTTGAAGATGTCGAGATGATGGCTCGCTTTTTTAAGAATGGGAGTAATATACAATAGTATGTCTCATTTTGCATTCCGGGTCTGGGAAATTCTGTGAAGCACGCCCACCGATTTTATTGGAAGGGATAAGCGTGATTAAGGAAGAATTCACATCGGCGTAACTCCAACTAGACAATAGGATGCCCGTAATGACTCGAACAATCCACTATCGAGAATATTTTTGTTCGTTTCAAAACAATAAATAATTGCATATTTGTTTGTTAAATCAATTATTCATCAATGTTTTCTGTTATTAATGATTGGATTTCCTTCACTAATTCAAATTAATTGTATCTACCTGAGAGTGATTATTGTGATTTGGGAAAGAAAAAAGTGAGTTTGGTGGTTTTTTTGCCAGAAATTTGTTCACAATAATAAAGTTAGTGCCCAACCAACAGTTTATAACGGTACCAATTTATTCGTGAGGCACAGCCCAGATAGCACTAGATATTCAATGGACGTACTAAAAATATTCGTTTCCGGATATTGTATTGTTCTATAGACCCACTTTAAATATTTATATCCTTTCTCGAATATTCTATGGACCATGAAATGGGAAATTTTTTTAATATTCTATGAATATTCTATAGATACATCCTAAGAATATTCAAGAATATTCTGAGGATATCTGGTGAATGTATATAGCAAGATGATCCAGATTATTCGTAGAACATTCCATTAGGCATATTCTACAAATATCCAAGTAATATTAGGAATATTATAAGGATATCTGTGGAACGTGTATAACAAAATTTCAAATATTTGTAGAATATCCCAATATGGATGATACCTACTGAGCGGTTGACACTGAATCATAGTACTCCTCCCTTTTCATCTTTAGTTTCAAAGATAATTTATTGAAATTTGGGAGATCCTGTATACTTAATGAACGATAGTATTGCACATATCAATCCTTTTCCAACTTGTTGTTCCACCGGGAGTGACACCAACTTTCGTTCAATATCGCCAATTATTTTATCCATAAGCTCCATTAGTGTGAGAGAATAGAATTACCCTCCAGGGAAAGCTTCTCTCTCGCACTTATCGAGATTATGGGAAAATTAATTGGCGATATCTCTCCGTAGTCTTTGGAGATATCACCATCAAACCTGGTATCCTTGGATTCCTCAGGATCATCACTAACCGACCATGTAATAATATACAGAGTGTTCCATTTGAAAATCGGAAACTGGTATCACTACCTGTGGAAGCGGAAAATAATAATTGATATATATATATATATATATATATATAAATGTCCTTCAGTAAGCAAACGGGATGTCCTAAATTTAAATAAATATTATCTGAAACTAAAGGAGAAAAGGGGGAGTATCATGATACAGTGTTCCCTGGTATATATCTTACGAATATCTAAGGAATCTAACAAAATTTCGAATTGTATATATAGGAAAAAATATTTTTAATTGAAAAAATTAAAGCACGGGAAACATTGAGTTCAACTTAATTTATTCATACATAAATATAAAATGTACCTCATAACTTAACTGAAACTAACATAATTTTCCAATCCGAGATTACAAAATTCACTGACTTCCTCCATACTCAACTTTTTGAAACCGATTTCAGCCGTTCCTTACATTTAGCTAAGAAAATTGCTGTTTTCAATTTAACTTCTTTGTTTGTTATGTTCTTGTCCATTTTTTTAGCGGCATCTGAAACAAAAAAATAATTATATTTTTTGTTAATAAGCAATTTCTATTCTACTGTGATTTTTGTGTATGTATATATGTATAACAATCAAAATATAATTCCAAAAACTGAAACTTAAAAGATGAAGCTAAACATCAAACACGTAATTTAAAAAATAGGTCTTTTAGGAGACAAGTAAAAATCAAAATATTCCAAACAAAATAGTAATTAGAAGTTATTTGTTTCTTATACATGAAATTTTTTTTCATGCATACTGTAGCCCTCCATTAAATACTCTGTCAGGATTTTTTGCAAGAATCTTTTAATATAGTGTTGCAAATAAGAGCCTTCCAATCTTGCCAGAGGTCAACCTAAAATTGTATTAATTTGGAAGTTAATCTCATAAGTTTTAAAAATTGAACAATTAAAGTTTATAAGCAAAGTTATAACAAACGAACAAAAATATAAGACCACTTTCATCTGTGTGAACAGTATACATATGCCTGAAACTAGACAATTGACCAGCAATAACTCTTATTTACAAATGTCAGAAATAATTTAAATTTGATTGATCAGATCACCAGTTTTGTAGAGCTTTCTAGTCAATCCCAATTAATAATAGAATAGAGGTAACTATAGGAAATTTGATTGAGGAACTCATAGCATACATCTCGGTAACATAATTACATGAAACTACCTGAGAAAATAAAATTTATGAAATCAACAATTATTTCAATACTTTCATGCACTAAAATATAAAAAGTAATACATAAATACTCCAATATTTAGAGGCAGTTTCATTTTGATTTGAATATAATATTGAATGTTCAACTTACAAAAAATTCATAGGATTCTTTGTTCAGCGAAGCTGACTCAACTTCTTCAAACTTTGCCTCATCATTTATTGGAAGTTTTAGCAGCAAATCAATAATTTTCTAAAAAATGCAATGATAATTGAACAGAAATTTAAAAAATACAATAAAACGTACCTGTTTTGATGCGTGAGGTCGTATGTATTAGATCCACCCGTAGTATAGAATACACCGTAGAAACATATTTAAACAACTTCACAGTGGCAAAAAATTGACTAATTAATTAACGATCAAAAATAATTATTCATACTACTACTATTTCACCAATAACAATAACCTGTGTGTTTTCTCTGATAACCTATATAAGATGGTCGAACCGCCATTTTTCACTGGTCGTTACCGTCAACTGTCAACTGCAACTGTGACTGCAACTACTGACGCTTGCACATGGAACAGAAAGAGCGTTTGAACAAAAATCAAATAATCATAGAATAGTGTTTTTAAATGAAACTCACGGTCTCTAGTTAATTCCACAATATAATATTTAAAAACACTAATATGAGCATATTCCACGAAGTAAGGGTCGAGACAGTCAATTTAATCATAGAATATTCTTAGAACTATTTGATTCGAATATTCTAAAAAGAATAATCTGAGGATATTCCAACTGGACTTATATTGAATATTCGATTTAGGTGTACCCACAGATATTCTAGATATCCCCAGAATAACCTTATAATATTTGGATATATATCTTCCAAATCGAGGACTGTTAGAACATCCCATGGATATCTGGTGCTATCTGGGAGACTTAAGCGACAACCATTTTCTGTAGCGATGTTAAGGTTAGTTGATGAGTCTGACCGCTGGAAGAAGCAATGCAAATCTTTAATCACATCTCGACAGCTTTCTTTGCTCGATATTTTCATGTGATTGGGGAATCCAAAAACACAAACTAAATAACATATAACGATCTCGTGTGTATAGAAGACAGATTTATCAACTTAGTGAAAAGAAAAATTGTGACATTCTCCTTAACAGGGGTATTTAAATGATCAATTTCCTGTAACTAACGGTATATATTGTCACATACAGGTTGTCCCACCATGGTAGTGACCTGTGTAGATCATACATTTGATATTTAATTACTTGAAAGAAAGGAATAAAAAAAGAAATCAACTTTATTATTACTAAATTTTGTGTCACACTGTATTAAATAAAAATATATAGAATTCTGAAATAAAGAATGAAATAACTAAAGAATTAATCAATAAATGTATGCTTTGTCAATAAGGATAAAGTAAAAACATGATAAACAAGAATGAACCAAAAAGTATAATTTCTCATTAACCTCTACAGATTATTTCAATAGGTTTTATTAGCAATTTAATTTTGAGTAACAAGAACAACAAACACATTTTTGTAATAGTGGATCATTTTTCAAAATTCGTTGAATTATATTCAACTAGAAAAACAAATATAAAAAGTACTCAAAAATTATTTAGAAAAAATTATGGTGGAAATAGGAAAATCGGAGCAGATTATTCTTGACAATGCAACTTATTTCAACTTGACTGATAAAAATTTTGGATTTAAAAAATTCAAGTAAATAGAGAAAAGGTATTTATTATAAATCCAAATGAAACTGTTTATCAATAAGTTAGTAATAATTATATTTAATGTGAAACATAATGAATAAGAAAAATATAAAAAAATTGTGCTGGTGGGAACTGAAGCAGGAAAAATTTGAAAAGAATCCAAGGAGACGGATATGTTTGGTTTTTGACATTGATTGATAAGTGGTAGAGAGACAGTTTAATTTTGAGAAAATGATTATAGAAAAACTAATGAACAAAAAATACATTTCCCTTAAATGTATATTTGGAAGCTTGCATTAGATCCATCACTATGAGGTGGAATTGCGTTAGCAACTATTGCGAAATATCGTTAGTAACGTTTGTGGAGTGTATCACTTTCATGTTTGAGAATAACTATTTTTCGTTTAATAATCAATTTTACAAGCAAACTTTTGGAACACCAATGGGTGCAACAATATCGCCCATTTTGGCTTGTTATGTAATGGATGACGTGTTGGATATTGTTCTACCAGTACTGACTTATAAACCTTTTTTTGTTAAGAAATATGTCGATGACATAATCCTTTCTATCCCAAGAGATGGTATAGACGAGATTCTATGCGTATTTAATGATCTCGATCCTCACATACAGTTTACTATAGAAACTGAAGATAACCAACAATCAGTCCCGTTCTTAGATATGAAGTTTATCCGTACAACAAACAACATCGTACTTATTGATTGGTACCAGAAACCAATGAATTCATGTAGATACTTCAACTATTGGTCATACCACAAAAAGTCTATGAAGGTGAATTTGATTAAACAGATGAAGAATAGAATCTCCCAGTTGTCTGACCCCTCCTTTCACCAAAAAAACTATAAAATTCTGTTTAGTATGTTTTTGAGCAATTCCTACCCGTATGCATTACTGAACCAATTAATTTATCATAATAACTCAGCATTAGAAACTCATAGTTCTCCCACGGAGGTGACGGGCTCAGCAAACCATCAGTCATTGAAAAAATATGTTTCTTTGCCATATATAGAGGAAATAACACCCAAGTTGAAGAAGATTTTTGAAATAATACCTGACATTGTCATTGCGAACAGAAGTGTCCTGACGGTGTATTCTATTTTCTCAGTACTTAAATATAGAGTCCCTAGGGCGCAGATGTCAGATATAGTTTACTCCATCCCTTGTACCAATTGTGATAAGGTATACATTGGCCAGACCTCGAGACCAGTAAAAGACCGTATAACATCTCATAAGAGTGATAGTAGACTGCACCCTGAAAGATGTGCTTTGGCGGAACATGTGCGCAGTGAGGGTCATGTAAAAGATTATGACAATTTTCGTATTTTAGCCACCGAAACTAATAATACCAAGAGAACGTTCTTGGAAATGACATATATTTCGCAAACCCCTGACATTATGAACAAACGTACATATATTGATAAGCTTAGTTCTATTTATTCATACCTGTTAACAATCAAGTTGAATACAAAACTGTCACATACTTTAACAACATTATAAATTTATAAACAGTATTGTTTGAGAGAACTTCACTCAAGCGGCCTCCTTTCATTGATTTATATAACTAGATAAATGTATGAGTCTCAATCAAGTCGTCCATGGAAGAGAAGAATTCTTTAGTGACAGTTTCCTAACCTTAAAATTTTATTAAGTTTCACGTGGTAGCTGATCTGTTTTAATCAGAAAAATTGTATATATTAGAGAAATTCTAGATACTGTGATAATTTTAACAAGTAATTTCGTACATTGTAATTATTAAGAACCATTCTTCAAGGAAAGAAAAAGCACATTGATGTTGTTTTCACATTCTCACCAACTTAATGACAAATAACCTCACTTAATGTAAGTGTTAATTTTATTGTTTGATTTTAAAATTTTGACTATTTTTATCAATTGTAGTGTCCCTGAAAATGGAAATGAACATTTACGAAAGCTCGGACTAATTAAACAGAGTATTCTTTATGCCAAATCCCCCACTAATATTTGTTCTAACTAGTTATTGGCAAAATAACTACCTTCTATGTATATATATATATATATATATATATATATATATATATATATATATATATATATATTATAAATAATTCTCATATTATTTTATTATTAATTTATATAGATATTTATTAATATTTGTTTGAATTTGTGTGGCTAGCTCAGTTATTAATTTTTATATTATAATTATAATTGTATTATATTATTATATTCGTTCGGGAGCATGAGACTTTTTCTACTCTTTGAGTTCAGGCTTTGTTTGGATATACTTTGCTCATTTAAAATAAAATGAAACACAATACTTTCAATAATTTAATTTTATAAGGAAATTTTTATTTAAATATTTATAAAATAGTTACGCCTATAGAAATTATCAAAACAGAATCATAAAAGATATACACCATCTTAAGCGCATGCCCAACTAAAATCGAACAGAAACGAGACGGAACGAACGTTTCTTATCGACGCTCTGCATCTGCGTGAACATTACATACATAGCATCGTTGTCGTTATAACAATGTTGATGGATTCGCATGGAAGAATTTACGTTTAGTAATTATATACATACACTAAATAAATTGTTCGGAAGAAATAGGTTACAAAATTATATATTGTGATAATCGTATCTTTTATTTATTTAATTGTTTATATTTTTATATTATTTATATTAGGTTTATATTATTTATTATAATTTTAGTTGTTGAGCGCCAGATGACATTTTATGGTCCATTCCATTAGCCAATGTCTTTATATTTGTACTAATTTCTGTACTTTTTCTTGCATTAATTTCCTCATTAGGGTTTCAAACATATTCATCATCTCTGTCTCCTTCCTTCTTGTTTGTTCTCCTCCGGCTTGTTGTTCTGGGTCATCCTCTTTTCTTTCCTTGTCATAATCTATTTGTTTTACTATGATTGATTCCCTGTATTCTTCCGCTTGGACATCTTCTAAATCTGTAAAAATGTAGGTTTCTGGATTTTTTTCCTCTTCGATCATTACATATTTTAATCTGTTAATTATTGTTTGTTTGGTTCCTTGCTTATCGATATTTCTTTTCTCCAGTTCTCTTCTTATATCTTGTATTTTCAAGTCCTTTAATAATTTTCCTGTTAAATTTCCCATTTTAATCTAATTTATTTACAAAGTTTGTTGAATGTTTAATATATTTTATATCCCTTTATTTTCGTTTTTTTTATAGTTCTGTATCCTCGTTTTTCGATCGCCAGACGTTGGGCGCCAGTTGTGATAATCGTATCTTTTATTTATTCAATTGTTGATATTATTTATATTAGGTTTATATTATTTATTATAATTTTAGTTGTTGAGCGCCAGATGACATTAATGAAATAATAAATGAATGTCTGTTTAGTTTAAAAAGTAAAAGGCCAGCTAACTTCAGTTCTCAAGATGAAACTCTTAATTATTTGTAGGGAATTATCGTGAGTAAGGATACGTTTATATTTAAATTTAAACTTAAAAATATTTAAGATGTTATATAATTTAAAGGAAAAGAAATATTTACACTAGCTGTTACTTATTATTTTCCAATAGTTTTTTAAATAGATCTAAATAGTACTCAATACGTTTCTGTACTACTAATAAATACCTTGGCCAATGGTTTTAACTATCTTACTGAATAATATTTAAAGGTTATGAGAAATTATATTGAAATTATCGAAAAGTTCCTTCTTTTTTTCTATATTAGTTATAAATCTATTCAGTAAAATTTGTTATAATATCCTTATCTAAAATTTGTTGAGTAACTTTTTATCTGGTCGTTGAATTTTATGTGAAATATATCAAAAATTATCATTTGAATTGACACAAGTCCGATCAGATAAAAAGGTTATGTACTAAGTTTTGACAGTTCCTTTGTGAAAAATAGAAATGATATATATTTAGTTTTTATAAATTTACCTTACAGTTTGTATTTATGCACTGGATTTTTCTTCGATGTTTCTTAGTTTAATTAGGTGTAGTAATGAACTGAGCCAAAATTCAGTTCTATGTCCTTGCTGGATACCGAAGACTGCTTCTCCGTAGTTCCAGTAAGTAATGCTTTATTATATTTACTTGTGTTGTGATCAAATACTTTTTCTCCTCTTTATTTAATCTACAATATTCTCCACTAGTGTTTTTGTACTCTGAAGTAATACTTGATTGATTATACTTATATTTGAGAATAATTTCTTTTACAGCTATTCTTATATTTCAACATGTATCTTCTTTCTTTAGTTTTCTCATTATAATCTTATTTGATTCTTCTGAATGTCTCTATTTTAATAATCTCTTTAGAAATCCCTCTCAATTTTCTTCCCTTCTTTTTAATCAAAAATCAACAAACTCCGTCGATTCCCGCTTAGCAACCAAAAACAATTTTTTTATCTTCATCCTAGATGAAACTTTTATTTTTTTTCTTTTGACTAAATGACCTAGCACACTTCACTTGCACACTTCGATGTTTCTTATCTAATAGTTTTACAATAGATTAAAATTAAAATGGTTATAACAAATTATTGGATTAATAATAAGTATAGAATTAGATTAATTTGAGAATTAAAATTTTAGTTCAACATTCCCTAAAATTTTCGAGAATTATTCTTTTAAATGTATTTAACAAGAATATTTTCGAACATTTTACCTAACTTTTGACTAACTAATAACTTGTATAAGTTCATACTATTACTAATAAATATTCAACTATAAACTAATCATTTATTTCAATTTATTTTAGGAGAAAGAATTGAAAAATTTATATAACTGAGATACATGAAAAATTCCCCGAATTTTCTTGGTTGTAGGATGTATTAGTTGGTACGAATTTACTCCATGTTGGGTATTAATCAGATAAGGACCTTCATATAATAACTGAAGTTTAGCACACTTGTGATTTCTATGATTTGGAACACGCAGAGCTTTAAGAATAACATATTCACCGAATTGAAAGGTAACTGGTTTCTTTATTTTGCTCTTTCTTCTCTTAATGTATTTTTCTGCACTCTTTAGTAGTTTTTCATTTGTTTTCTCGACTAATTGATTATAGGTTTTCTCATTCTCTAAGACCCAATGTCTTGCTGGTTGTTCATTTTTAAATAAAAGTATTGTTGCCAATTCCGTAATTGTATTAGGTACATGGTTTAAATAAAATTGTATGTTTTCTTGTGTCAATATGATTCTATTCTATGTGTAATTTTTTTATTCTTTTTGTTAAATCTTCTATGATTATAAAAATTTCGCTATCATAAAATGATTTATAAAATACTTCTTTTTCTAAACTTATTTTTATTCTCTTCCCTCGTTACTCGATTCTCTCTCCGTTTTCTAAACTTCTTTTGCCTCGTTACTCGGTTCTCCCTTCGTTTTCTAAATTTCTTTTTATTCTCTTTCCTCGGTACTCGATTCTCCCTTCGTTTTCTAAATTTCTTTTTATTCTTTTCCCTCGTTACTCGATTCTCCCTTCGTTTTCTGAACTTATTTTTCTTCTCTTGCCTCGTTTCTCGATTCTCCCTTCGTTTACTAAACCTCTTTTCTGCTCTTCCCTCAATTCTCGATTCTCCAATTCTCTTCTTAAATTTTTCTTTAGTTGTCTTATTATAATTTTTGTTATGTCTTCTGAATATTCTGCGCATTTTATTTTGTTCCTTACAATTCTTAAAAACACTCTAGGATGTATTTTATTGACATCGCCTTCAATTTTAATTTTGTTATCAACTCGAAATATTGGTGATTTTGTAACGATGTTTGAATTTTTCATTTTGTTTTTCAATCCTTGTATTTTTCCTACTACGTCTCTTTGTATAGTTTGTATTGCTTCCTTATTTTCTTCTTCAACAATTTGTAAACTTGTTTGCATTCCTGTTCCCATATCTTTGTCTAGTTTATTTTTGTCATTCAAATTTTCTTGTATTTCCACTCTATTTTTCTTCATTTCTCTGGTAAGTGCTTCAAATTTCGATTTCATATCCTCTATGTGCTTATCAATGTGTTCGTTCTGTTTCTCGATTTTATGGTCAATTCCATTAGCCAATGTCTTTATATTTGTACTAATTTCTGTACTTTTTCTTGCATTAATTTCCTCATTAGGGTTTCAAACATATTCATCATCTCAGTCTCCTTCCTTCTTGTTTGTTCTCCTCCGGCTTGTTGTTCTGGGTCATCCTCTATTCTTTCCTTGTCATAATCTATTTGTTTTACTATGATTGATTCCCTGTATTCTTCTGCTTGGACATCTTCTAAATCTGTAAAAATGTAGGTTTCTGGATTTTTTTCCTCTTCGATCATTACATATTTTAATCTGTTAATTATTGTTTGTTTGGTTCCTTGCTTATCGATATTTCTTTTCTCCAGTTCTCTTCTTATATCTTGTATTTTCAAGTCCTTTAATAATTTTCCTGCTATATTTTCCATTTTAATCTAATTTATTTACAAAGTTTGTTGAATGTTTATTATATTTTATATCCCTTTATTTTCCTTTTTTTTATAGTTCTGTATCCTCGTTTTTCGATCGCCCCACGTTGGGCGCCAGTTGTGATAATCGTATCTTTTATTTATTTAATTGTTTATATTTTTATATTATTTATATTAGGTTTATATTATTTATTATAATTTTAGTTGTTGAGCGCCAGATGACATTAATGAAATAATAAATGAATGTCTGTTTAGTTTAGAAAGTAAAAGGCCAGCTAACTTCAGTCCTCAAGATGAAACTCTTAATTATTTGTAGGGAATTATCGTGAGTAAGGATACGTTTATATTTAAATTTAAACTTCAAAATATTTAAGATGTTATATAATTTAAAGGAAAAGAAATATTTACACTAACTGTTACTTATTATTTTCCAATAATTTTTTAAATAGATCTAAATAGTACTCAATACGTTTCTGTACTACTAATAAATACCTTGGCCAATGGTTTTAACTATCTTACTGAATAATATTTAAAGGTTATGAGAAATTATATTGAAATTATCGAAAAGTTCCTTCTTTTTTTCTATATTAGTTATAAATCTATTCAGTAAAATTTGTTATAATATCCTTATCTAAAATTTGTTGTGTAATTTTTTATCTGGTCGTTGAATTTTATGTGAAATATATCAAAAATTATCATTTGAATTGACACAAGTCCGATCAGATGAAAAGGTTATGTACTAAGTTTTGACAGTTCCTTTGTGAAAAATAGAAATGATATAAATTTAGTTTTTATAAATTTACCTTACAGTTTGTATTTATGCACTGGATTTTTCTTCGATGTTTCTTAATTTAATTAGGTGTAGTAATGAACTGAACCAAAATTCAGTTCTATGTCCTTGCTGGATACCGAAGCCTGCTTCTCCGTAGTTCCAGTAAGTAATGCTTTATTATATTTACTTGTGTCGTGATCAAATACTTTTTCTCCTCTTTATTTAATCTACAATATTCTCCACTAGTGTTTTTGTACTCTGAAGTAATACTTGATTGATTATACTTATATTTGAGAATAATTTCTTTTACAGCTATTCTTATATTTCAACATGTATCTTCTTTCTTTAGTTTTCTCATTATAATCTTATTTGATTCTTCTGAATGTCTCTATTTTAATAATCTCTTTAGAAATCTCTCTCAATTTTCTTCCCTTTTTTTTAATCAAAAATCAACAATTTTTTTATCTTCATCCTAGATGAAACTTTTAATTTTTTTCTTTTGACTAAATGACCTAGCACACTTCACTTGCACACTTCGATGTTTCTTATCTAATAGTTTTACAATAGATTAAAATTAAAATCGTTATAACAAATTATTGGATTAATAATAAGTATAGAATTAGATTAATTTGAGAATTAAAATTTTAGTTCAATATATACAAATGGAAATATTATATGAATGGATTAAGATGCATTTTTCTTACATGATTTTAAAATACGTGAGTACAAGCATTATTTTATCACAGAATAGGCCTTTTTAAATACTATTTAGATTTTGTCTAGTGAGTAAACTAAATAAAGTCCTTTTTCTTTTTTATAGATCGATCATATAGACGCAAGAATTCTTATATATACATGGAAATAGTCACTGAATTTATACTCAAGAGTTATTATTCTTATTATTGGCCAATAATATCTAAAGAAGCACTGACCTGATGTCTGGATTCTGGATCTATCCCGTCTGGAAACAGGACTACGCCTTCCGAAGTTCAATTTGCGTACTTACTTGAGAATTTTGGATATTCTCACGGAAAAACTGGATACAAATACATGTGAGTGTTCTAAGTTTTATATTTGTTACGAATCTATAGCTTTGATCATGAAGATTTGTGATTTTACCTGAAATTTCTGGAAAAATTCTTCATCACCTCCTCGCTATTTCGACGCCAAGAACCAACTACCAACGCTCTTATTTGATCGTCAATTTTTTTATCAACAAAGAATATATTGTTTCTAAGCTCACTAATTATCAATAAAGCTTTTCTTAATTTTAGTTGATCAAAATTTGTCCTGTCATTTTTCCACCAATCACGTTGTTTCTGGAGCTGTCGAACTATATTCACAATTGCTACACTTTAGAAGTTTTGGAAACATATATAAATGTAAATTTCACTTGAAAAGTATCTGTTTTCTTTTACTATTCAACGAATTTCAATAGAACAAGTCTTTTACAGATAGTGAAATTCCCTGTTATATGTCGATATGGCAATGTCTAGTTTTGTTTTGACATATATATGACAGTTTGAAAATAATATTTATATTTGTGAACATAGATTCTTTTATAATATCTTTTGCTTTGGTTATTTATACTATTTAAATTCTCTAGTAGCAAATATTTCTTTAAATCCATCATCATTTTTTTATTCATTGATTTCATAAATTTGATATACATTGTGACATATAACTTACCTTTATGTCATTGATATTTTTATCTTTTAAACTTATCTAATTCTTTATACTAAATATGAAAATGATTTATATTATTACTGTTTCAACTAATACTTATATTAAATTAAATAACTAAAACTCGTTTAATTTCAGATGAAACAGCTGATTCATTCTTGATAACTAAACATCCATATTGGGCAGATTTCATGTTCTCCACTATACTTGTTAAGCATTTTCAAACTTTCGACAATTATTAAGGTAATTTCTTTATATTTATTGTCGCTCTTTTAATTATTGTAAACAAATGATTTAATATATTCTGATTTTATATGCATTTTTACTTATGATTGTGGTTTTCTTAATGTGTTTTTACCTACATAGTTTCAATCCATTTCAAATACTAAGCAAAATATTCTCAAACAGCTGATACTCTTCAATATATAAGATATATGTTTCAATATATATATATATATATATATATATATATATATATATATATATATATATATATATATATATATATATATTGAAACGATCTAAAGTTGGTAAGGCCAATTGAAGGTTACATATAAAAAAAACTAGGAGTTTTAGATGATTGAATTGAATGAAGTGAGCATTTATACTACCAAATATTAAGAAAGCATTTATATTAAAAGGAATAAAAAAAAAGGATAGTGAATAAAGATATTTCTAGTAATAGCAGTATGTAAATAAGTACAAATTTTTACCTTAATAATAATCCAATATTACGTTGATGGTAACAGTTACTAGACTGTTCAAAACACTGCCATATGAACATCCAGGTAATTACCATGTAGCATCATTTGAAACCTGAAAACAAAAGCAATTAGTATTTGAATAAATAAATGAGTATCAATATTTATGGGTAATAAGTAAAAAGGGTTATAATTAAAAAAGTAATTTGAAATAAAAAGTATTTGATTGACAGGCGGAACGTAGCCATGTCAGGTGTCAACAAGAGTTTGCAATTATGAATATTAATCAACTGGAAGTAACATAAAAATTACTAAATTGATTGCCAACTTAAATTTATTGGTTACGAATAGAATAATTTTTATGAAAGGGAAATTTGGAAATAAATAAGAATTTATATGTGATTAACAATCACAAAGATTAGAAAATTGAAAACTATACATTTGCATATATAATACTTGATATTTAGATTGTAAGTTTTATGTAAAATAATGTAAATCAAAATACCTTAAAAAGGGATACCTAACAATATAAGGGATTGTCAATAGTGAAAAGAGACATTTTATGAAACCCTTAAGTCTATATACAATTAAACAAATAAGTGTTGATACCATCCAGGACAATTAAAAGAACTAATTCACATTTAGAACTAAAAAATTCCCCAAACAAACAATTATTTTGAAAGAAAGTGTCAATAGAAGGCTATGAATTTTATGACAAGAAAGAGTTGTTGATTGCGACAAAAAAGTGTAGTGGCGTGGGTAGCTAAAAAGGGTTAGCATCTATGTAAGAGGCTTCCGAATAAATTTTAATAAAAAAAAAACATGTGAATTTGCAAAAAAGTTCAATAATAATAATTCTATAGGCTATTTAAACAGTTTGTGAGAACGGGAGTTTGTTCGAACGGGCATCTCTTTCGCTAAAGAGATCTTCAAGAAAAGAGGTGACGCCATCCAGCAATATGGAGCTTTCTACAGTGGATATATTAAGGTCTGTGCTAATTTAATATTAATTTGGAATTCCAACATAAATAAAAATAAAAACATTCAAATAGTGAACAATAAAATAATTTCGAAATTTCATTAAAAGGCCTGAGTATTTTATGATGCATAATAAGAACTTACGTACATGGATATCCATAAATCATAACTATGTACTTACTTTTAATAATTAATTTGTATCATTGTTATTCACATTATATGTAAATTTTGTCTAGCTTCCATTTTCTTATTGCATACATTATCATCTTCTGTCTATCACTATACTAATTTCACATCACTCCTATTTATTTTTATATATATGTATATGCAATCGTATGGTTTTGTTTTTGAATATTATCTTGATAGTTTCAACGTATACATACGAACATTTAATTCGTATAAACATTTCATAAGTGGGAAATAGACTGTAAACACAAATGTGTATCTTCGCTTTCAACGAAGCAAAATCGTATATTTTCGTCACGCCGACGCAGTGGAGATATATTCAAGAACACTCCATGCGTCTGACTGTAAATAATACAGGGGTGGTATCAAGAAAATTTGGTGTTTAAAATTAATTACGATTTCAATCTCAACAATTTATTAAAATTATTTTTCTGTAGAGTGTTTTGCATTTTTATTTTATACACTATCCTTAATAAATTTAGAAATATCGACTCACCTCATTCATTCAAAATATCTGGAAACAGTAAATTAAGACACATATGTTTTCAAAAATCATTTAATTTCTCAATATACAGTATATTTACAATTCAATAATTAATAAAACCACAGTTAAAATAGACTTATTTATATGCGCCATGAACCCAACGAGAAAAGGTCTACATGTCTCCGGCTATAAACAATTCAAATAATAAATAGACAAGGTCAAATAATATTAAAGAGCAGTCGAAGATAGAGGTCAACATGCTTTCGACTCTTCATAAAATAAAATTATAAATTATAATTAAACCTATAAAGAGCGGCCGAAGGTAAGTCTCGACTTTATCTTATAAAATAATATATAATAACAATTTATAAAAAAAAATTATCAATAATAAAAATTAATAATAATAATATATATATATATATATATATTCCTTTCATTGTTCTTGGGCATCAGGTTGATTAACAATTAATTGACAAATTTCGTTGGTTGGAATTTCGATAGGTTAATATATAATCAAAAATATCCATGTAATATAATATTTTGTCCATGACTATTTGATAATGTTTATATTTTATGTGTATTTCTTCAAGTCTAATGACGCACTTTATTCACCAGTGAATAATAGGTGTGGATAATGAAGTCACATGACACGGATAAATAGGACCCATGTTGAAGGTTTTTATTTATAAACGTCACAATATAATTGATAAAAATTATCATTGCAACCAGGATTCGACATTTACACATTTACACATTTAAGACAATTTTCAGAAACCTGTAATAACATTTGTCTTAAATTCAATAAAATTAATTTATATTGCGTTAATAATTACGCATCTTCACGTGACTGCGAACACCAATCAAAGTGCTATGACGTCACTGCACAAACAACCAAATTAAAAGTATGAAGTATTTTCTTTATAATTTGTTAGAACAACGATAATATTTTACGATTTTTATCACAATGGAGACTGGATCCATCAAATGAAATAGTATCTTATCGAATATTGATTCTATGATTTTGCGAGCTTATTTGCTAGAAACATGGATTTTTGTGCAGCGGAGAAAAACGTGAAAATGGCTTTGCAAGTACCTATAGTTTTGCATTGATATAGTTTATTACAAATGAGAGGGACACCTTACTCATTTTGTATACTTTTTTATTATATTTAGAATTACTTATCATCTATAGCAACGAAATAAAACTTGGAATTAGCTCTGCAAACAAATTACTAATAAATAAATGACATTTTGTTTTTGCCACTTATCCAAAAATATCTAAAATTATTTCAAATTTATATTTGTAGATTATCAGAATTTACAACTTACAAGTGATCTTCACAAAAATAAGTAGTACTTGTTGTTGTCAATGAAGCTGAATCTCGTCTAGAAAGTCTTTCTCCTTATTTGTGCACTTTTTTTAACGTCTATGAAAAGTTTCTGGTGTTCTGCATCGGCACTGCGCAGTATTTGTAAGACGAACTATTCTTTTTACGTCTTTTATATAATGTATTCGTAGAACAATTAACTTTGACAGAGCGCGATATTCATTTATAGTTTGATGACGTCACTAGACCGTGGAGCGTTTTAGCGGGAATTTTGAAGCCTATTTTTATTTAGGTACTTTTCATTGAAATTTGTCATATTTGTATTATAAAATTAATACTTTCGTGTTTATATAGGGTCTATCTCTAAAATAAATGCAATTCCAAAAATTAGTTAACATCCCTATTTTTCATTACTCGCAGTATGATTTCTAAACCACTCCGCTACGAATACATAATAATTTATCAAACAAGCTGTTATACGTACGAGTAGATCGTTTTATATGGAGTTTTTTATGTAGTGTGTATCATATGAAGTGTGTCAAAACCAAAAAAGTGACGTTTAAAATAATTTACTGCTGATTGAAAGAATTTCAATTACTATACTAGTGTTAAATTGATATTACTAGAAAATTTAATATGGAAAGCGAAACAGGCAGTGAAATTAATGTTATCCCGCCAAACATAAGTGAAGCTGCTCAAATAGTGTTTTTAAATTTATTGCCGGAGGAATTTAGAAAATTATGTACGAAAAAGTTTATACCTAAACAGGTAATCATAGTCGTGAACCAAGTATAGTATTCTACTCGCATATAATAGCCATTATTCACTCAGGTGTTTATGTCACTCGCCTGCGGCTCCCGACCAAAACGCACCTTCGTGTATAATAGAGAAACGCCATAAACTGCGTTTCTATTAAATTAACCTAGCGACGGTAAGATAGACACATCCTATATTCACTTCGATACATTTTGCAAACGGAGTTGATTTGTATTTTATGAACTGAGAATTCACGGTCACTTTCGTGTACAATTTCTCTCGCCATAGACAACATTATTTCCAAATATTCAGAAAATAGGAAGCGTATTTCCAATTTTGACACATCTGTTTTGGATATGAAATGTATTTAATCTTGCACGGAAGCTAAAAAGGGTTTCTCATCATTGAATTACGATTATCTTACCATCTAAGTGAATAAATATAGTTATTCATTTCTTAATCAATTGGTTCGATCCGTCTTCAACTTAAAACGTGCATTCCAGTGAATGCAGTTTAGGAATAGGCAAACTTGTTGTCCAATTTTATTTGAAGTAACTATATAGTAGATGACTAAAATTTGTTTACCAGACGAGCTAGCTATAATGTTGCTGTATTAGTAGTGATTGACTTCCCAAGTAGCAGGAAACATCAATAAAAACAAGTGAAGTAAATATTGACTTGTCGTCTAACGCACCTTACCCAACGCATCTCTCATTTAGTTTGTGAGGAAAATGAGCAAGAAAAGGGTAAAAAACTTTCAACTGTCAAAGTTAATTCTGTTGATCTCGAAAGACATTCTACTCCGGTGAATGCAAATAAAAGTTTTTCTTTTTCTAAACCTGTACCTGTGCATAAATGGGGAATACGTTTTTCGGGGATTGATTCTAGGGTATCTGTACTTGGTTTTTTTGAGCGCTTAAACTGTTTGAAAACTTCTAGAGGTATCACAGATGCTGAATTGTTTTCTAGCTCATCAGATTCATTCACTGATTAAGCATTTAATTGGTATCTAAACAATAAACAAAAATTCCAAAATTGAGATCAATTAGTGATCAAATATAAAATCAGATTTCTTACCTTATAACTATCAAGATGATTTACGTGAGGAAATAAAAGCTAGAAAACAAGATCAACATAAAAGGGTTACCTTATATATTAACTCCATGTGTGGTTTGTTTAATCGCCTTGATAGTAAACCGAGCGAACGTTCTATGATTCGTAAAAATCTCTTACCTTATTACGCACAACCATTAGCCTTGTTAGATATCGATACTGTTGATACTTTGACTGAAAAACGTAAAAGACTTGAATAAACCCTAACTTGGGATCAACAATCTACGTCAAACCGTAAGAGCAATCAATATTTACTTGAACCAGATGTAAGCGTTCCCAGTACATATTTTAGAGACGATTATTGTTGCAAACAATTTTGTAAGATGTGACTGTTGTATCGTCGACAGTAGGTAACGTGTTGGAATTGTAGGAAATCCGGTCATACCTATAATATCTGTCACATTCCCAGAAGAGTGTTTTGTTTTGGTTGTGTACAGTCCGGTACCGTTAAAACTAAATGCCACAGTGTTCAAAAAACGAGTCAAGCGATGGTATAGCTTCCCACTCTACCACAGTTGCTCAGAAACCGGAAACATCGGGAAAAACCAACACCACCAAAGCAAAATCCGAACAAGCCAAAGATTGAGGTCAATTCAAACAGATTCTTCAAATTCCAGTTCCGTCGCATTCGAAATTTCAAACTAACAAAATTCTTTCAGCCAAAATAATATTTTAAAAAATGTACCTCATCGAAGTTAGGCTGACTGGAATTCATGACTTATGTTTGTAAGTGTGTAGGATCAGTTTTATATAACAAAAAGGATGATAATAGACCATAATGTTGATATTGTATTTTTTGATAGAACAATTTCTTGTCTTGTTGACACTGGTTCAAATATTTCATTGATCGGCTCAAATGCATTGGATTTTATTCATAATTTATCGACACCTGTCTTCACTGATGATAATTTGAAAATATCGACTGCAGATGGTAAGTTAGAGAATGTTATCGGTTATATTGAAACCACAGACAAAATATCTAGAGCTATGAAATTGTATCTAATACCTTCAGTTAAACATGATATTATTCTTGGCATGGATTTTCTCAAAACGGTTTATGTTAAAGTTAATTTTTCTAACTTATCTCACAGTGTCAATTCTCTCTCGTTAGCAGTAGTTAATACAATCCAGGATGTCTCTCACTTATCTTCGGAGCAGAGGCGTAGATTAGATCAAATTATTGAAACTTTCAAAACTATTAGTCCTTCTAACAGATTTGGTAGAACCTCTCGTTGAACATTTTATTGATACAGGAGATTCTCTTCCCTTTAAGCAACCTCAATATCCTCTACCTCAAGCTATGCAAACATATCTAGAACAGGAAGTAGATAAATTACTTGAACTGGGAGTGATTCAGGAAAGGTAATCTTCCTATTGTAGTCCTATCAGGTTGGTTCAAAAGAGTGACGGTAAATATCGAGTTTGTTTTGATGGGCGTAAACTCAATAGTGTCATAATAAATAAAGATGCACATCCCCTACCTTCAATCGAAGTTTTACTGAGTCAACTTCGAGACACTCGTCATAAATCTAGTATTGATTTAAAGCAAGCTTTCTATCAAATTCCTTTGGAGAAGTCTTCTTGAGAAAAACTGCATTTGCTGTGAAAGGTAAAGGTTTATTTGAATATGTAACTACTCCCTTTGGTTTAGTCTCAGCCCCTGCTAGCATGTGTCGCTTAATAGACTTAGTTATCGGTCCTTCTTTGGAGCCGTACTGTTTTTACTATTTGGATGATATCATAATTTGTACTAATGATTTTAATAAGCATCTGGAAATCCTTCAAAAAGTTTTTGAAAAATTACGAGATTCTGGTTTAACAGTTAATTTAGAGAAATGTCAATTTTGTCGTCCGTCCCTCAAATATTTGGGTTATATTGCAGATGAAAATAGTCTTCGTACCGATCCTGAAAGGGTTTCTGCTATTTGTGATTACCCATTTCCAAAAACTACCACACAAGTGCGTAGATTTTTAGGGATGGTTTCTTACTATCGATGCTTCCTAAAAGATTTTTCTTCTTTTTCTGTCCCAATTTCCGATCTTATACATGATCGAAAAAAAGATAAATCTATCACCTGGACAGCACAGGCAAATCAGGCTTTTGAGAAGGTGAAAACAGTCTTAACTACCTATCTTAAGTAATCCCGACTTTAACAAACCTTTTTTTCTTATGACGAACGCTAGTGATGTTGGCGTAAGAAGTGTTTTTTTTTCAGTTGGAAGACGGACTAGAGCATCCCATAGCTTATATGAGTAAAAAACTCACAGAAAAAGTTTAGTACTACAGAGAAGGAGAGTTTAGCAGTTTTGTTAGGAATTGATCATTTTAGATACTATCTGGTAGGTCGTCATTTTACAGTTATTACCGACCATTTTTCTCTTGTTTGGATACATAATATGAAAAAACCTTCTCCTCGCTTAGCTAGATGGATATTACAATTATCTCAATGCAACATCCTTATCGTCCACCGTAAATCTACCGGAACGGTAGTGGCGGATGCCTTATCTCGTATACCTGAAGTTGGTATTTTAGATTTATGTACTTTATGTCCTGATAAGTGGTATAATGATATGCTTTCTAATGTTCAGCAATTTCCTGAAAAATATCCAAATTTTAGAGTAGAACATAATATCTTATATAAACATGTCTTTAACAAATTTGGACCCACCCAAATATTCAAAGATCTCATGGATAAGTATTCTGTCCAACAAATTTGGTATATCGCCAACTACCATCCTCAAATTAATCACACAGAACGTGTAAATAAATCAATTGTCACGGCTATACGATCATACACTTTCATAGGACATGGGATGAAGAAATATATAGGATCTCTCAGGCGATGCGGCTGTCGAAGCCCGAAGTAACCGATTTCTCTCCTTTTTTTCCTTGTAGGGGAAATATAAAATACATAACTTGTGAAACAGTGACAATACTAAATTGACATTTAGTATTGTCACTGTTTTACAAATTATGTATTTTATATTTTGAATTTATAATAAGAACTTATGAAAAAAACCTTATATTTAAGGCGAAACGTCAAGTTAACATACAAGAGTTTTAATCTGAACCATTCCCAAGAAAAATACTTCAAAAAAATAAGTTAATAATGGTTCAAGAACATTCCTCCAATATATAAACTGCAAGGGTGAAAAAAATTGCATAAAAACGCGAAACGTCAAGTTAACATACAAGAGTTTTAATCTGAACCTTTCTCAAGACAAATACTTCAAAATATATATATATATATATATATATATATATATATATATATATATATATATATATATATATATATATATATATATATACAAAGCAAACACTCATTGACTTCGTGTTACTTAACAACGCCATCTGCTGTCGTGTTGTTAAAGCAATTAGTTGCTCACAAAAAATAGTATTATTATTCGCCCATAGATGTCAGGAAGAGTCATATTTTTCAGTTGAGACTACTCAAACGCCTCCTTTTTGTTATTTTTCTTCCAAGTTGATTATCGATAAAACACGAATAAAATGACATTTTCTAAAAATGATTCCTAGCTAGATCGATTTATCGCCCCCGAAACCCCCTATATACTAAATTGTATGAAAATCGTTGGAGCCGATTCCGAGATTTCAATATATATATATATATATATATATATATATATATATATATATATATATATATATATACAAGAATTGCTCATTCAAAGATATAAGATAAATTTATAGTGACTTTTTGGAGAACACCTAGGGGTATCATAAATATAACAAGCATTTTTAAATTCTGGCACTGAGATAAAATATACGGTTTGTATTATTAATCCAAAAAATTACTTACATTGGCTTTTTCCGTAAATTCACTTATAAACATATACACATGCGACTTATACGAATGGCGAATATGGCGGAACTAACTAGCATTGAAATAGTTCCTGGCGTATGAATATGATGACGTTGCCATATTTACTTTGCGCAGGAAAGGGTTTGTGACTTTAAACCCGTGAGACTTTAAACCCCGGTCTCCCCTATTTGCTCGAAATGTTCTGGAAATTTGTATGGTGCAATTGCAGGGATTGCTGATAATCAGGTTATCATGCACAAGAGGAGCCTAAATTCTTCAAAGTCGTGGGAAAAAATGTCGTGCATATCGTCAAAGTAGCCAACTCTACAATTTGCGTAAAAGAGATCTTAGGTTTTATGTAGGTGATCGCGTTTGGAAGAAAAATTATCCAAAGTCAGACAAAGCCAGATATATTTCTGTCAAATTTATGCCAAAATACAGCCAATGTACCGTATATCGTGTTATTTCTCCCTCAGTATATGATTGAAGGATGAAACTGGTAAAAAGTTTAATCGTTGGCACATTAAAAACCTTAAAGCCGGTATTTTGTCTGATGATGAGTATTCTGAAAGTGATGAGGCATAGTCATCTGTAACTTAACCATGTATATTTTATCTTACTTATGCAATGAATAATATTAGTTAATGTCACGAAATATTTCTCACTTTCTCTCTCTTTCTCTCTTGCTTTATCATAGATATTGATTTTCTTTATTATGATATAACTTTCTTCATACCTTGGTAATGTTATAATAGTTATTGTAACGAAAATATGAAGAGGAACTACATATGTCTCTTTGTATAACTTAATCTGGTGTTCATAACGCAGAATTCCCATTAGTGAGAAATTCAGTGTTGTGATTCTGAACCTATTTTGATTTTTGAAATGAATAGTTACCTTATGTAACTTATATCTATCCATTTCTCCCTCAAGTACCTTAGGAGATATTGTATCTCTATTATCTTATCTTATATTATCTTTATCTTATCGTACATTTGTAGACAAAAAATTGTCATAACTTGTCTACAATGTATCTTATCCTTACAGACAAATAATTTGTTGTCTGAATTTATACCTAGAGGGTACTATTTTTTTATATGCGTGGAGAATATTGTAATTTGACTTTGCATATATTTTTAATACCTATTTACTTCTCAGGAGGTTGAAAGTTATTAGAGAGATATTGCTTGGTACAAAATGCTTTGCGTTAATTACGCTTGCGGTATTTTGACGTTTATTGAATGCGCGATTCACTTTTTTACGTCTCTAACGCTAATAACGTTAGCGCTTCGTGTAATTTACGGTTACGTACCGTAGAACGTTATTGTAAATACCGCACATAATTGTCCTGCGCAGTTCTCAAAACAGAACGCATCGGTTTTCTAATGTTAGGTTTTATCATCGTGTTTAGATGATGTTTAGTTTGTGTTGTGGTTAGCGTTATAAAACTCTTTTTAAAAGTATGCAAAGTCCATTATTTTCTAAATGTACCAATAGCATATGTAAAGGAGATCAAGCGATGTACATACTCACTTTGCTTTTGTATCTTATAATACTAAAACTAAACCAGACAGAACTACGAGTGCAAGTATAAATTGTTTTAGCGATTCCAAGAGCCTCTGTCAACTTACAAATAACTTCCTATTTAAACACAAAATTGTTTTTTACAGTATCTTCTTGCATATTATCCAAATCAAATTCAATCGTAGGACCTTGGGGGTATTCTATTTGGTTTGGTTCCACTCCTTTTATATTATACAACATCACATATTCAATAGCATTTTCATTAGCTCCAGCTAAAAAATGTATCCACTCTTAATTACATTCCATTTTATCAAGTATGCAAATAGTAAAAGTTTATTTTGTTTTTGGTTTTAATTTTAAAAAAACTATAAGTACACAAAAAAGACATCAGGTTATGTTACTTCCTACATAACGCAGCGCTACGTTAGGTTAGATAACAGTGATGGCAATATCTCTTATTTCCAAATCAATTTGGGCATAGCGTTATTAAAATAGCACATCATAAATATCGCACCGTATGCAGTATTGCAATTGGCAATATCTCTCTATTATCTAAATTTCTTACATGTATATCTCAGTCGTTAAACTGAATATTCGAGATGTTAACTTGTATTATCAATTGTTTTTAGCTTAATTTGGTTTAGTATCTAAATTTCTATATTTTATTGCATCCCTTTCCTATTTGTATTTTTTTGTTGGGTTCCTCCTATATTCTTCCGGGGATTTTCGGATAGTACTGCTGTGGAATACCGTAGTCATTATCTTCTCTTAAAATTTTAGCCTGACAGAAGTTACATTTTGTTAGGGAGTTTAATCGAGCTTCCTCGGATTCACTCCGGAATTTTATGCCGGGAATCGTTGGATGTTGGACGGAAGTTCAACAGAAGTTCTGAACGGCGCGACTTAAATATCTCGCGAGGTTCCTCTTACCAAACTGAAGTTGATCTTTCGGTTCAAGATACTTTGAGGAAAAACATATTTAAATCGAATAAACTGGAAGGTTTATAGATTTTGATGAGCTGGGTTTTTTCTCTTTTACCTTCCTCGTACCCCTCTATTTTTTTTCCATTGATTACTCATCCATTGATAATCAATGTATAGAGTGGGATTATTTTTTTCTCATTAAAGTAATTATTTCTACAAAGATTTCTTCTGGTCTTCATTATCTTGCAGGTATCACCGTCCCTTTGTTTTTTCTTTTCTCTAATCTTCATATGAATGATCACTTTTAAGAAAATTTAGCCACCTTCTTAAGGACGTCTCTCGTTTAAAAATTTTTTTTAAAACAAATTTTTTTTCTCTGGTTGTGAGGGGGTGAAACTCCATAAACTGCGTTTCTATTAAAATAACCTAGCAATGGTAACGTAGTCACACCCTAGATTCACTTCGATATATTTTGCAAAACGGAGTTGATTTGTGTTTTATGAATTGAGAGTACACGGTCAGTTTCGTGTACACTTTCTCTCGCCAGAGACAACATTATTTCCAAATATTCAGAAAAAAGGAGACGTATTTCCAATTTTGATACATTTGTTTTGGATACGAAATGTATTTAATCTCGCATGGGAGCTAAAAGGGTCTCTCATCATTGAATTACGATTATCTTTTTCAAATATATTTAACAAAGATAGTATGGAAACGGATGTGTGGCCGATGTTCTGGCATTTCTAACTAGCCTTGCGTTGCCATGGAGCTGTAGATACATGGTTCCTTGCGTTCTTGCATAACCCATTTGTTTGTCTTGATATCATTAACTTTGTCCCGTATATACAAATATGACTCCCCAGATTTTTCGACTGGGTTGTCCCTAAAAACCGGCTGAAAAACAGGGTTTCAAAATCGAACAGTGTATTAACTTATGAGGGGCAGCAACATGACACAGATGTTCTTTATGATATGGTATAAGTTGATTAGTTTCAATAAGGGAAATGTTGGTCCCTAATTCGGATGTTTTGGTTGTTGAGACGTAAACAACTTATTATGTGAATAGTGTACCATGCAGAAGCCTACACCCACTATTAAGGGTGTCTTCTGAGCGGCTAGCGGCTCTAAGCGTATCACAAAGATTTTTAGAGAGACAATTATTATAAAAATTTGTGGATATTTTAGTTATGAAGTCCTTGATAGTAGGTAGGTTTGGTTCTTCATGTAACCAAGTGTTTTGAGGAAGTCTTGGGTAAACAGGTGTGTATTTGGTTGCCATTCGAAGACACTTGTTCTGTATCACCTGCAAAGTGTTCAAGTTATGTTTTGTGGCTGTGAAATATGCTGGTGCGGCGTAAGTTAAGAAAGGACGAATGATGTGTTTGTATATTGTAATTTTGTTTGCTGTTGAGAGACAACTGTTCTTACAAATTAACGGGTACAATTTGCCCATTGCAATTTTGGATTTCGATACCCGTTGGGCGATATGCGCATTGGCATTTGTATTGCCATGCGCAGTATAGCCCAGATATTTTAACATATTACTGGGTGTGATGTATTGCCCATCAATACACAGCTGTAATTGCAATGAGTTTTTCTTTGCTCTCCTCCTGAGTAAAAAGTACTCTGTTTCGGAGTTTCTAATTGTAAGTTTGTTATCTCTCATGTATGGTAAAATGCAAGTGTTGATGTGAGTTTGAACGTTGTGTAGTGCTGTTTCGGACGTTAATGCTGATAATACGAAACAAGTGTCGTGCGCATACATGGCAGTAAGGATTTGTGGTGAGGTGGAAAGATCGTGGGTATAAAGTGAATACAACAAAGTGGATAAAACTGATCCTTGAGGGACTACTGCTTGTATAGTATATGGCTCTGCCACGCTATCGTTCTCTTTGGAATAAAATTGTCTATTTGATATATATGAATTAATAATTTTTATTAAATAATCTGGTAATTTTATTTTTTTGAGTTTGTATAACAGCCCCTCGTGCTTTTTGTATATCTAGAGTAACCATTACTGCCTTGTTTTTAGCAAAGAAGCCTTTTCTGATGTAATTAAACACTCGAATTATTTGTGCTACTGTACTATGTCCACCTCTGAATCCGTATTGCTCAAGGGGTATTATGTTATTTTTATCAACGTATGTTTGAACCCTATTAAGTATGATTTTATCTACCACCTTTGCTATGTTGTTTAACAGGGAAATTGGTCTGTAACTATCCACATAACAGGGTTGTTTGTTGGCTTTGACAATAGAGATGACATGGCGGTCTTGAGCATATCTGGGTAATTGCCAGTTTATATTATGAAATTAGTTATATATGTTAATTGTACTATTGCTTTTTTGGGTAGGTTTTTGAGAATGATGTTTGGTATCCCATCCTTCCCCGCGGCTGTTTTATTTTTAAGAGAGATTATTGTATTGTATACTTCTTGAGTGGTTGTTATATTATCAACAGTAAAAACACAAGAGCTTTTTTTTTATCGGATAAATTTCTCTTTGCAACGAAACAGTTTTGCCAATCACTAATTTTACGAGAAAAACTGACATGATAAAATCGCGACACCGAAGGTGGAGCGATTTTATCTAATGTCAGTTTTTCGAGCAAATTTAGTGATTGGCAAAACTTTGAGTCAAAGAGGAATTTATCTAATAAAAGAAAAGCTCGAGTGTTTTTTGGCAAGATAAATTAACGACAGAATATATGGATGAACAACAACAATAATTGCGACTCATTGTCAGTGTGTAAAAGTGACGTCCGCTTACTAGATATTGAGGAAGAGAAGTTTTTATCGCGATAAAAAAGGATGCACCTTTTTTATCGATGGCAAAGTGACAATAACATTTCCAGGTATATGACATTTTAACATTGGAGTTAATTTATCGCCGTTAAAAATTCAAGTTTATATTGGTAGTTTCAAAACTTGTATTATTTATTTCAACTATCATTAATTTTTTACATTTCAACTTTAACTATTTTTTTTATATTTTTTCATCAACTTTTTCATAATTCCTTGTAAAATTTATTTCAATATTGTTAATCTTCTATTTCAACTTACATTTTTTTTTATAAATTCATTCTTATTAATTGAAACTTGTTTGCTAAACATATATTTTTGTAATATTTATTAAATCACATTTGTAAATTTAATAACTTAGTTCATATTTATATACCTTCCAACTCTCTTCACATGGTTTATTGATGTGGATGTGTACCAACTACAAAGCTGATAATGTTCTAGATGGCGCCCGCCTACTGTATCTTAATTTAACTTGATTTAACTTACTTTTTCTTTCTCTACTAATATCTCATCGCTTATCTTATCTTAATGTAACTTGATTTAATTTGTTTTTTTTTTCTCCACAAATTTCTTATCGATTCTTATTTTAACGTGATTTAACTTATTTTATATTTTTCTACAAATTATCTCATTTCTTTATAAGCAAAGATTTTTCATTTATCAGAAAATAAAGTAGTATTACCCACGAACCGGTAATACCTACTCCTAGATCACTATTTAACTGGCAAAATAATTCCGCCTGAGATGCTCTATAACTGAGTAGCCGCTACAAAAAAATTAAACCGAACAACAGGTAACAAAAAATAAGTTGGTGTTAAGAATGGCCATAATTATATGCTTATTGAATTAAATACTATTTAATCATACAAGTAGTAATTATTCATTGTATAAGTGTTTTAGAGAGCATTTCAATCACGCAAGGATGTTTAAACGCAATAGCTTTCATGGGCGTTTAATTTTCTCGAAATGCATCTGAAGCAATCATGCAATACACGTTTTATCCAGAATCTCACTCATTTAAAATCAAAATCGCCGAAATTCTTTTGATGCCATCAGAAAATGGTATGTGGAAATTCATTTTTGGAAAATGGAAAAAATTGGAGATATTTGTGAGAAAGAGTTTATTCCTGAAAAAATAACTGAAGTATTCTAGAAACCAGGTTTAGATTTATTGCCGTGTAAGTCAGAGGACATCCTCGATGCCCATCCAAGATTCATTGTGTTGGCTTATGGGAAGCGTGAAATAAAGTTAACGTTATGGCACTTTTTTTAATGCTTCTTTACTTTTTTTCACTCTAACCATAAACAACCACTTTAAGCGCTGCAAACCGATGAAATACAAGGTACTTTAAAGATAGGGCGTAGAAAAAAACAATTATTGAATAAATGGATCCTAGTTAGTTGTTGTTTTTTTTTCTTTAACTGTTATAGATTCACCTGGTAAATTGACTGATAGGAAAACTCCTCTTTTCAGAACTTTATTTGGACCAAAATCTTTAGGTAAAAAGTGTAAGGCACACACTCTACAATTGTTGTAAATATTCTCAGATGTCATTTTCTCCTTCAACCTTCTGTTTACACATAAATTTACCCATTTGTCAAAAATTGCTATATTTTTTAACACACAGATGACGGTATCACAGCAATCAGTAAAATAAAGTTCGTTAGTAACCTTCCAAGCGAATAGATGGCGTTAAAAATGCAGTTTAGCAGTGACTATAAAATATCGCAGGGCATGGACAGCACTAAGGAAAGAATTAATACGTCATTTTAACAAAGCGAATAAAACTAGCAACTGGAGAGCATATAAGGCTAAGCTAGGTGCAAATAATGAAGAAAAAAATGGATCAAAGAGGAGATCCCGGAGGGAATTCTGTGAAGACATACAAGGTTCCCCTAACAGGGTCAGAATTAACAGCATTCGCAAAAGGGACACTTCTAATAAAGGTATCTATCTATCTATCTTCGTGTGGTTATCAAGGACGACGGCGACGAGGGAGGGAATTTAGAAACTAGACTGACAAAAGATAGTAAACCGGTAGGAGCATTAAACATGATAATACGTAAGAAAGACAAATCTACGTCTGCACAAGACCAACAGTATCCTACGGAAGCGAAACCTCGATACTTAACAAAACAGAGGAAAAGGAATTCGATATACGGTAAAGGAAAATACTCGGAAGGACATTAGGGGGCAAAAAAGAGGAAGAATTATGGCTAAGAAGAACAAATAACGAAATACAGAATATATTTGGAGCATTAGAAGTGAGTAAAATAATAAGATCCATAAGAATGGGGTATATTCAGAAAATGCCAGACTCGAGAACAGCAACAACATAGAACAAGCAGTAACAAGAACGAAAGGCAGACCAAATAAAAGATGCTACGCAGAAGTAATTGAAGACCTAAGAGAGACAGAGAGGAATCCCTGACTGGATAACGAAAACAAAGGATAGGGAGTAGTAGAAGAAAATCACTTCCAAGCTATGGCCTTAAAGGTATGCGTGTAGCACTATATTGGACAAGGTATTAATTGTCTTAATATTGATGTCATCAACTCCACTGCTTCTGAGTCTCGTATTTTTTATTATTTTATTAGGATAAGTAGGTGTCATAAATATAGTATGAGGATTAGGGTTGGATACTGAATATCAGAATTGGAACATTGTTGAATTCTACTACTTTACTACTAGTTTAGAACCAATATCACAATAACAATAATTCATTGAATTTGCAATATTTAGGTAGTCATCAATTTTAACAATGTTTTCATCAATAACATAGTTTAAATAAACATCGTTTTTTCGACCATTTGCCATGTTTTTGGTTTATTATATTCCGTAGATCCCTCGGTTTTTTATAATTTGGTCTTTATGGGAAAAGAATTTAGTAAAAATACTCAGTGATTACTTCACGCTTCCGACTTGATACTTCTAGTAAATTAGACCAAATATGGCGTTGATTTTTTACAATTAGTTGAATCGCTATTTACTAAAACTAGAAAAGCACCATACATATAAATAATTGTATACACAGTGATTCATAGCTATTCGAATATAAGTAACGATTTTTTAAATAATATTATTTTAAAATTTTTTTTGTATATTTTAAACATGTAATATCCGCATTATTCAATGTATAATGGATGAATAATAATTTTTTTTAGGTTAATGGCACATAGTTAATTAAGGAAAAGCCGTTGCGACCCTGGTATGTATCTTAAGTAATAAATTTCCCAAACGATTGCAGACAACGTTGTGATTTGTCCAAGCTGCATAAAAGATGTTCATCGACCCCGTTAAATTGTTGTACAGTAATATCTTCAAGTACTTTTTTATGAATTAGGTATGGAGAAACTTAAATACTCTTTTGTAAATTTTTGATTATGTAAATATACAATCGAGAAGAGAAATCAGTATTTAGTGTTCCAAAATAACAACAAATTGATGTTTTTGATAAGGATAGTTTGTTGTTATGTCGCGTTACACTTTTAAAATATTTATTAGAGGTTGGAGTTGCATAGTTTCAAATTCAACTAAGCTATTATCTGTGATTTTACTTTTAATACAAAATAAAACACATTTATTCCGTGATTTATCAAGCAAAAGTTATTTCAACAATGTTTGTTGACGACACAAGTGCAATGAATTATGTTGGGATAAGAAATCTTTGAAGTAGAGGAGCTTTTAATGTAGACAGGTGAATTCGCCCCAATGACGATGAGTTGAAACGGTTCATTTTGGCCGCTGAGGTAATTTCGCCCCAAATAATCTTACTTCATGATGGTTAATTAGTGAAAAAAAATAATTAGGTATAATAAATGAATAAACAATTACATTATGTATTTTCTTTAATCTGGGGGTAGAATTTTCTAAAATGGTTTTTTTAGGTACTACCTTGTATTATTTGATAGAAAGGGTGACCGGAAAGAAATTAATTCTTATTTAAATTCTTTTAAAGAACTTCGAAGTATCAGCGGTTCACTATAAGGAAAAATAGTAAAAATTAGTGACTATGCAAATGACGGCAAAAGTAATAACCAGCAACCGAGGAAGTTAAATTGCTTATTGTAAACGACTTTAAGTATATTTTTCATAGAGTGTTAAAAAGTAGTGATGAAAATATGTGGAAGTGCGTAAAGGGACTCAATAGTTTATACGTCGGGAAATATAGGTGAACTTACTTCAATCACTGTGAATCGAGCCAACAACAAGGACCATTGCAAAAATTAATCGACTTATAATTAGTTCTGCTCGCAAGAGAAAGGCACAGGCTCAATCTCTAATCAACTTTATCAGTTGAAGATGTGACATATATCAGAAGAAACTTGTACAGAAGCAGACGAAACCTTATTCCCGCATTGCCGCAAAATATTTCATTTGTGCACTTCAAGTTGGAACTAATTTATGACAGTGTAGTAACATAAAATACTTCAACCTAGAATTGTAACTGTTTTAAGTTACTATGATGCCAAACTTCAGAGGGCGCTGATCATCAACAACCGTAACGTCAACATTTGTTCTGTTTTGATTGGTCTTGTGGCCGTAGACCATTTTCTTTCAATATATTTCGGCCATTCTAATAGTATCATAACGATAGCGTTTTCGTTTATTTTGTGATTATTGAAGTCTTAGTGTTTTTCTTGATTGACTAAAAGTCTTTTTGGTGTTAGTATTATTTACTTCTATAGATATAGTTATATAAAAATATAAAATGGAAGGAAAAATAAACAAGCCATTTAAGAAACTCTGTTGTGTTCCGCTTTGCTCAGACAAAATGAGTGCCCAACATCAGTTTTCAAAACGTGAACCTGAAGTATTTCAATCCTGGCTGAGACATGTTAATAATGTGAAGTTACACGGCATGCCTTCAGAAGAAATATACCAAAACTTTCGCGTTTGTGATAGACATTTTAGTGATGACTGTAAAGTACCAGGAAAAAGAGGTTTAAAAAGAAAAGCGGTTCCCACTTTATTAATTCCAAGTAATTACTTACATTTAATATTAGGTTTACGTCTATCTAAAGGTTAACTAATAATTAACAATCATGATTTTACATGCACTACCCAATTGGGAATTCTGATATTTTTTGTTATAGTTTGAAATTAATTAGTAGGTTATCTCATCCCCAGACTTAAATTAATTTACTAATATTGGTGTTGTCTATGCACTATTTCTTGGTAGTGCCCAAGTTTTCTGAAACATGCCTGATTTCACCAACCATTTCCCAAAGTAAGGTAATACCTAAATCATATTTAGGAATTCTTAAATGGCATTCACGTTTCACCACACACCAAGTAATACCTAAGAGAGATAATGTTAGGTATTCCCTTACCTTATCTAACTTTAGGAAATGGTTGGAGAAATGGGGTACTAATGTTGAATTTACAGATCTAAACAAAGCTTTCTTTTGTAGCCAATGAAGAAATTTTGGAATCAGTTGAAACTGATGAAATAATCCACACTGAAGCTGATCCAGCAATGAAGTGTAAAATCGTAGACGTTAAGCTATTTTCAGAGAAAACAGCGAACCTGAAAGTGTTCAGATGGCTGCTGAAGATATTAGTGTAGATGTTAGCTATGAAGTAGTTCACGAAAGGACACCTGAGAGACAAGTGGTCAAATTGCCTAAAGGTAACTGAATTCAATACCAAATTTTGACTTAGTTTCTCGTAATTACTTGAGTGTAGTGAATTCCTCATTAAAATAAAAATATTGTAAACTTATTGGGTTGCCATTAAATACCTATTTATTCAATAGTTCTTTTATAAATATTCGGTTAGAAAACTCCACATAAACATTGACTTCAGGCACATGTGAATTATATATACATACCTGAAAATGTTAAATACTAATTGGGTTGTGATTTTCAGCTTCCACTTCAACAAATATCCTTAAGCAAATTACCTTTACAAGGCAGGCACATTTAGGTCCATTAAAAAAATCCTGTATCGTAGAGTAGTGTAGTCTGCAAATAAATTGGTCAGACTATCAAGAAGAATTCTTGATTATAAGGAAAAATGTGCGATTGCCAACAAGTTCGCAGAGCAAAGAAGTTTTCAGGATTTACCAAAACATCTAAACCTCTCAGCATATACATTTATTATCTTCCAAATCTGAACGCAGCATTTCAAACCTAGAGGAAGAAGATTTACACTAGATGAAAAAATTATTTGTTTAACGATAATGAAAGCAAGTGGAAAAGCATATCGATTACTAAGGAACATTTTTGCACTTCCTTCTAGAACTCTTACTAACTTGTTAAATAAAATACCATTTGGAACTGGCATAAATAAAGATTTATTTAACAGTTTGTAGAAATCAGTCAAAACAATGAAAGGAAAATATAACATGTGCATTATTCTCTTCGATGAAATGTATATTCCCAGCTATGTCCACTACAATGCAAGACAAGACATTATTGAGGCCCTTGAAGATTTTGGTAGTGAACGGTCACCCCAACTAGTTGATCACGTAAATGTATTCATGTTGAAAGGAGTGTATAGACAGTGGAAGTAACCAATTTTATTTACATTCAGCAATGGTCCTATCAAAAGTTTAAGATTAAAAAATATTATAAAATACTGCATATTGGAATGTCAAAAAATTGGTTTGGAGATTATAGCTACAGTGTGTGACCAAGGCACTAATAATTCTGCAGCAATAAATATGTTCCAGAAGAAAACCAAAGAAGAATGTCTAAGAAATAGTACTGAAAAAAAGTTTGGATTCGGCATCAATGGACATGAAATCATACCTCTATATGATGTTTCCCATTTATTCAAAGGCGTAAGGAATAACCTTCTGACCAAGAATTTACATTTCTCCCAGGATGGAAAAAAGAAAATAGCTAAATGGGAGCATATTGAAAAATTTTCTTTTTTTGATTCAATGGAACAATTCGACATATGTCTAAATCTGACTCATGAACAAGTGGTACGTGGAAAAATGAAAAAAATGAAGGTGAAGATGTGTACCCAAGTTTTCAGTTACCAGCTGGGTAGCTTAATGAAGAGAATTATTGATTGGAGTAAGAACTTCATTTTTAGACCTATATAATTTTTATAACAATCCAAGCGGATTGGTTGCCTGATGGCAGCATTAATTATAAATAGGTCAGCTACAATAATGATAATTGCATGATATTATTTTGGCAGATAATAGGGTCAATCCTATAGTAGTAAAAAATTAACGGTTTTCGCTATTAGAAATGTTTTAATCTATACATAGTCAAGATTAGGATTTGAATTTCAACCATGCGTTAAAATTTAACATTATCTTATAGAATTGTTCCTAATGTCAGTTTTGCTTCATTGCTGAATCTCTATATTCAATGTAAATATCAAATTGTATTATGTGTACCTAGGTATAATAAGTTTTTATCTTTAAATTTGCAGATGCTGATATTGATCTACCACCTAGAGCTGCTGATACTGCAGACTTGTGTTTATTCCTGGATAAGCGGTTTGATAGCTTAAATTCCTGCCAAAAAACTGCCCCAGCAAGTAAACCCCTTAATGGATCCCTAATGAATAATTCTGAACATCAGAATTATTGAAAACAATGAAATTTTTTAATAGTAAAAAACAACTATTGCAATCTGTTTGGTATAGATATGTAGATGACATATTGGCTTGTTTTATAGGTAGTGGACGACAATTAGATATATTTTTCAACCATATTAATAATTAATACCCAAAAATTAAATTTACATTATAAGTTGAAGAAAATAGCTCAGTCAATTTCTTTGATTTAAAAAAACAAAGTGTTAATAATGTACTTGATTATTCAATTTACAGGAAACCAACACAAACTGATGTGACTATTCCATATAGTTCCAATCATCCCGTATCACATAAATTGGCGGCATATAATTCAATGATACATAGAGCATTTTCAGTTCCCATGAACAAATGTAATTTTGATAGAGAAATTAATACAATTAAACAAATAGCAACATCCAACGGTTATCCATTACATATGATAAATAAACTAATTAATAAAAAAGAGGAAAAAGTGGCATTACAACTAATATTTCCTAAACAAATAAAAAAATAAAAAGTTATAAAACCATCAGATATGTAAGAAATATTTCTAACAATATTTCAAAGATAATATCTTTAGCAACAAATACAACAATTTCTTTTAAAACAGAAAGTAACGTGAGTAAAAAATTGTTAAATGTAAAAACAAATATATCCCCATTAAAGAAGTCTGGTATTTATAGACTTAAATGTCCAGAAAGTAATGCTGTCCTTTTTGGTCAAACCCTCAGAAATTTTGAAATCCGATACAGTGAACACTTACGCGCATACACATTAAAACAACCCGATAAATCCCACTACGCAAAACATCTACTTGACACCAAACATTAATTGACACCTAACACAGAACTAGAAGTACTACATATTTGCGATAAGAAACAAGAACTGGATTTCCTCGAAGAATTTGAAATTAGAAGACACTTAAGAAACCCAGAATATCAAGTTATCAATGAACAGATAAATCTAGGGAGTTCTCCACTTTTAAATTGTTATCTTAAGTGGTAATTGTAAAAATCAGCAGATATAGTTTTCCTGGTTTTCTATATCATTGCACAGTTATACTGATCTTATTTGGGAAAAAGATATCCAGGGTATCCCCATAGAGCTAATTATATTTAAGCTTTGATATTTGTAATATCATATCTTCTTCTTTTTTCTATTAACATATATTAAGTCAATCACTAGGTAGATCACTTCTTGGCCTAGCCAAAAATAATTATTAAACATCAGGTAGGCATCAACTGAAATGTAGCTTCTGTCATTCTGACGAAGATATTTAATATCGAAACAAATGTCAATTTTTAAAAATTTAAATTTTCATCCAATATATTGTGGAATTATTTAGAAACAGTAAGTTGCATTTAAAAACAGTGAATGATGATTGTTTATTTTCTAAGAAAAAGGGCAGGTGAATTTTCCTAGAAAATCATTAGGGTTCAAACCTTTAATATATCCTTTTTTTCTGAATGAAACTCAAACTTAAAATTACTGTCAGTCACATTTGAGCTATGGATGATATTTACCTTTATTAAATATATCCTATTATTGATCTATGTTGAACTTTTGTTGATTACCTGATCATTTTCACCTTCATCCCCAAAATCTGTACTGAACTAAGATGTGAATGGAATATTTTTAGCCTACTTAATGAAACAGTAGTTCCCATTAACATTAGAATTAGTTTCACGTTCCATTTCGTGAAACCTCAGAGACATATAGCCACAGTTAGCATACTAAATAAAAACAAACAATAAAAGATGTGAATAACATGATAATATTGTTTATAAAAACAAATAATCAATTTGGTACTATATTTATGTACTTCTTCTATCAATTCAGTCGAATTTTTTGATAGTTGTTATTCAAGTAGTAAAGTGTGAATAAACTCGTTTTCTAATCGCTCATTGTGTTCTGTATTTCAAACAAAACACCACACATGTTCATATGATTTGGTCTTCTTCATTCTCAATCTGCTAAATCAAAAATGTCCCGATTGTTGAATTGGAAGGAGTGGAGTCGTACTATGGCCTCCTAGATCACCAGCTATAAACCCTTTTCTCTTGTCTTTTCTTCTGGAGATTCTTGAGAAAAAATATATACTTCGAACCTGTTAACAGACCGAGAGATGTAGTAGCTCGTATTCATGCTGCAGTGACAATCATAGACGAGAAAATGCTACAGAGGGTTCGTGATTCAATGATAAATCGTGCCAATGTTTACATTGACATAGGAAGCAATTTGTTTGAACACCTTTTATAAATTAATTTATAAATTATTAACAATTATTCGTTTTTAATAAAGTTTAAAGATTGAATGTTGGATCTGTGTTTTTTATCAATATCTCACTAATCAAGGATACAATTTTTATTCTTACGATTTAATTTGTCTAGTTCCCCGGTTCATATTCGGCCTCAATTGTTAGACACCTTGTATAATAGAGCCTTTAGAATAGTTCTTATTTACCAATTTTGAAAAAGATCAAGTATGTTTTTGAATTACTACAAACTAGAAAACACCTTCATCCATAAGTTGAGTACCTTGTAATTATCCATGCTGGATAGTATATTCATGTCAAGGGTGGAATAAACAAAATTCTACACGAGTAGAAAGATTGGTTTCCCGAGCCGTAGGCGAGGAAAACGGTTCTACGAGTGTGGAATTTAGAATTCCACCCGTATTATAGACTATACTTTTTTCTGCGATTATCAAATAGAAACATAAAAACATATATTGAATTGCTAGCTCCTTAATGTTGTTCTTCTTTTTTCTTAAAAGTGCCACAAAATAGGAACGAACTACGCTATGCTGCGGATATATTTGATATTGGGCTGGCTAGGTATCGAAAATTTTTAAGTAGAGAGATTGATGTTGTTTTCCTGATTTTGGGATGTCTCCGGTGTGTAAAGAGAGGGATTAACAAGAATTTGTGATTTATTAGAATTTTGCAATTTTTTTGAGAAAAGTGTATGGTAGACATTTTTTAAAAAGTGTATAGAATTGTGTGTTTGATAGTGGCGGTGGATTTGAATGTGTACGAGCTTGCGGGGGTTTGCGGTTTAACGCACGGTACGGCATTGAAGAACCATAATAAAAATCAAGCAAATGGGCGGGTACAGGCTGTGTTATTCCCTACGTTGGGCCATTTGGTTAGTGAATAAATTCACCATGCTACAGGGAAACCGCAAAAAACCTGTAACACTGACGGTAAACTTATAACGTCATTACACAATTTACATGATATAAACGCTTGTCGCGGGATTTGAGTACTCGTGTTTAATTTTTTATCTACACAGGTAAATCTCGCGATAAGCCTTTATATCATATAAATTGTGTAAAATGACTTTATAAGTTGATAGTAAAAGTTTTGAAGCAAACAAACGTTCATTTTATTCTTTTTAGTTCATTTAAATAAAAGCCTGTTTTTAGAATATTTTTAATTTCATGATATCGCTGGACAGGTTTCTCAGCCTGTTCATCTTATTCAACGCATAATTGTTGCAAGGTTGACTACCAGTCTGGCTCTTCAATAAGGAGACCTTCTATTGTGCCTTACGAAACAAGTTCCGGGTTAAATTTTGGAGTTGTTCTTCTCCTTTACAGGTCGCGATTGAGACCTATCTTGCCAAATTACAACAGCCAAAGTTAACCAACCAATGCTACAGACTCTAACAATTCGCCATCAGTATCATAATCGAGGAATCCAAAAACCACAGTACACCAATACTTTAGACTGATCGGAACAACGGTGTGTAACTTGCATTCTTATCCTCAGCAACGCTTCCATTTTACACCTACTTTGTACGAAAGCATTAAAACGTAGTCTGCCATCTTTAGAAGTCCGCCATATTGGATTTAGAGAGATTACTCCAAAAAATAGTTGGAATTTTCGATACTTTAGAGTTATTTCTTCGTTATTCAGCCAGAAAAAACGGTTTTAGAGAAAAAATACTGTGTGTCAGTCGTCGTCGTTGTCGTCGGCCACTTTTCGTAATATGTTAGCACGATACAGCCCCCTGCAACAAGTCACCAGTTTTATGATTAATATTACTCAGAACATTTCACCGATGAATCCTATTGATTTACAGCACATCATAACTAGTACAACGGCTGCTATGGTACTGCAAGTACCACGTTTTTGTATTTTCTGGAAAAATTTCGGTTTGTTAGCACGATACAGTCTCCGTAGTGAATACAAGTGACCAATTTTATGATTATTTACTGTTCAGGGCGTCTCAAAGATAGACCCTATTGATTTTCAGCTCACTAGAAATAGTACAACGGGTGCTATGGTACTTGAAGTACCACATTTTTGGAGATATTTCGGGTTAGCATGATCCAGCCTCAGGAGTGTATACAATTGACCAATTTTATAATTGGATATTGTTCAGGGCGTCTTACAGACGAACCTTATTGATTTTTAGCTCACCAGAGCTAGTACAACGGGTCCTATAAATCCAGATATACTATATTTTTGGTGATTTTTTGAGAATTTTTATGATAGTGTAATGTTTTTCTTATTTATTTAAAATTTGATACGACGGGTGGGATAAATTTATTCACACGTTATGTCTACTCATTTAATTTATTTATTCACTAAACTATTCACTAATTTATATTATGTACACAGTATATTCACTTACACTAATTTAAATAAACACTTCACTACTGTTTATTTACTTAAATTTAATTTATATATTATTATCATGTTCCTGATGACAGGGTGCTCTCTATCCTGGGCATTGCTAGTTCTTCCACGTGGGATTACAGTACATGATCTCGAAGGCTTCGTAGCGCTTCCCACACATCCCGGTAGGTGGATCTATCTGGAAATTTATTTCTAGTTACCAGGTAGAAGACTTACCGCGAATTGTGTCTAGCCAGAGGCTGGCATCTGATCTTCAAGTTTATCCAATTGTCCAAACTTCTTTCGAAAGAAGGTTGCCAACCCTAGTGCGTGTTTTTTACTGGCGGAGATGTTATATGCCAGTGAGTACTCTTCCGGGAGCGTGAAATAATCATGTCTTTGTTCTGTAGTGATTCCGTATCTAGCTTTCCCGGCACCTCCGTACGCGGCCATAAATTCTTCGAAGGCTGGGTCAGACTCTTGTTGTAGATGGTTCACTCCTTCCTCTTTGTCATGGTCTCCTTCGAATGGCGCTAGTTGGTTTTAGTGGACTACTATCGGTTTTTCATTGGATCTTGCTTATAGGACAGATGATGTCGTTGATCCTCTTCATGATTAAGTATGGATATTTCCATGATTTCTGTAATTTTGGAGAAAATCCTTTTTTCCTTGTCGGGTTGTGTAACCATACTTTGTCCCCTTCTTTGAAACTACCTTCTGTGGCCTGCGTATCGTACCATTTTTTCATTCTGTCACTGGCAACTTGAAGATTCGTTCGAACCAATTCGTGCACATCGTCCATCCTTCTTCTCAATTGGATCACGTATTCTTCTGCTGCTAGATCTTCGCCAGGCCGACAGCCAAACTTCAGGTCACGAGGAAGCCTTATTTTACGTCCAAATAGAATTTTTCAGGTGTTTCACCCGTGGACTCATTTATGGCCGATCAATAAGCCAACGCAAATAGGGAGAGGTACTGGTCCTATTCTCTCTTGTGTCTGGAAACTACTTTGGACATCTATTTTTCAACGGTCCTGTTCATTCTCTCGACCATTCCATCTGATTTTAGATGCAACGCTGTTGTCCTGATCTTCTTCATTCCCAGCTTGTCACAAATTTCCTGGAATACCTGGCTCTCGAAATTTCTTCCTTGATCGCTGTGAACTTCCAAGGGTACTCCATATCGGCTGATACATTCTTTCACCAGTACATCCGCAACAGTTGTGACCTCTTGATTCGGGATCGCATCAATTTCCACCCACTTTGTGAAATAATCCATTACTACCAGGATGTATTTACCACTATTTTCTGTCATCGGAAATGGTTCAGCGATATCTAAAGCAATCCTTTCGAAAGGGCTTCCAACTTTATATTGTTTCATAGGTGCCTTTCTCTTGTGATGTGGTCCATTACTCGTAGCACAAGTACATTTCTTACACCAATCCTTCACATCGTCGGAGCTGTTCATCCAATAAAACCTTTTAGCTTCCAACTCGCGATTTTCCAATTCTTTCTTTAGTTCAGTCATTTTCAGGTCACTTAGTCTCTTGGCCATTTTTACGTAGCTATTTATTTATATTATCCCACTTCTGACACCAATGTAATGTTTTTCTTATTTATTCAATGTATATTCAACGTTTTGATACGACGGGTGGGATAAATTTATACACACGTTATGTCTATTCACTTAATTTATTTTTTGACTAAACTATTACCCAATTTATATTATATACACAGTATATTCACTTACACTAATCTATAACAACACTTCACTACTGTTTATTTACTTAAACTTAATTTATATATTTACTTGTTTACTGATTATCTCACGAGATCATTTTATAAACTAAACTGCTTGGTAGATATAGCCTCTCTTATTTATCAAGTGCGTTTTTTCTAGATCTTTCTAGAGCGGCTCCCTGGAATTGTCTAGATAAGACAATTGACCTCACTGGAAATGTGTAGATAAGAATAGTCACAAAAAAATAATGGTAAACAATTCGAAGAAATCCCTGCGCATTCGCCAAAATTTTAACTTCCATATATGGCTTAGACAGGGTCGGATTCAGGGATTACACCAGTGTTCGATTTCGTAACAATAGGATATTGTTCAGGTCGTCTCACAGACTCGGAAATGTTAGTTTTAATCGTTAAAACCGATTATTTTTTTTCATTATTTTCGTATATGTACAGATTTATTCGACCTATGAATTAAATGATATCCGTTCTTCTTTCTTTTCAGCTGCACCGTGCTTCTCAAAAATATAACGGATAATAGTTTTATTAATTTATCTAAACCACAAAAGAAATTGTAGAATGTAAAGTACCATGTCTGAGAATGGAATTTATTTCCATAACACATGAATGCTTTTTATAAGTATCGTGAAATAGGAGTGACTCACAATAATTAATTATAGACGGATACGTAACAGCTATTGTATTTTTTTTGTTAAAAAACTAATATACTATGACGACACAACAGAAATTTATCGGATGGTTTAAAGCCAATGGAGTCTAAAAACGGTACGAGCAAAAGAATTATTCGAATTATTTCGTGGAAATTGTTTTTTGTGAAAATTTCACTGGATGATATATTTTGGTTTTGTAGTCAATTAGATACATTTCTAGAAATAGAACCGTGTGCCTAACAATGAAACCACTTCAGATTGAGATGCCATGGTTATGACCATAAATACTTAGGTACTTAAACAATATAATAATAAGGTTTGTGTTCAAGTTTACAGGAATATAATCCTCATTTGCCTTAGTCGGATATTGAGGGTATAACGAGAAAACGCTAACCGCCCGTTAGAAGATGTGCGGGTTGTCTCCAGTAGTACAACCCGTGCTCGCTAGTCGACTAGCTTCGAGTCGAAGAAAGTGAGGATTCTTCAAAATTTAACAGTGTACTAAAAAGGGCGCCAGAGAAGTTTTGGTACGCACCCAAGACTTCTTAAGTTAGCCCACAACTCCTCAGTGGGATAACAGCACTAATTACATACTCCGAAAGGTAAAAGTGATAGAAAAGTTATCATTAAAAATAAAAGGCAGCAAATATCTTAATAATCTCTTTGCACCATATGTCTATTTTCAAAATGTGATTATTACAAAGTTTACAACAAAAAAAAAGAATGACACTATTAACACTTGAACTCAGCTGAAGGCTGTAGATTCAGTATGCAGTTAGGCTGAACGCCGAGATCTGCATGAAAACTTAAATCGCAAACTAATTTACCAGTTACAAGCAAAAATCTAAGTTACTATTAGAATAATTGACAAGCAGGTCCTATAATACCTGAGTAGAGCTGAAGGCTACTAACTCAGAGTGCAGAAGAGCTGAGGGCCCCAATCTACACAGATGTCTCAAATTACAAACCAATTACAGGAAACCAACAAATGGTTCATGTACAATTTTTCAAATACAGTGAAAATATAACACCTAAACTACAATTGCATTAGTTACATGGGTTCACACTTCCGTAATCTATATGAGTATAAATATGGGCTATTCTTCCGTTATGGTCAATTTTCCAATTTTAAATATACATAAGAAAAAAATCTTCATAAAAAGACCAGAGCTGAATTTTTAATTTTGACAGTTTTTTTAAATGTCATATCCATGTGAATGAAATATGATCCATGTAAATGAAAACTTTTAATCAAAACTTAAAATTCACAATTCAGGTACGGAATAAATGTTAAAAAACATTTTATGACAAAATAAAACATATTTCATTACATTTAGATTTAAAATAGAACATTTTTCCAGTTATATGTAATCCTATTAAGATAAGAAATTAAACGGACATTTTAAAAATAAAGTAGGTATCTCTTCCTGATTAGAAATTCGGAATAAAGTATTATTTATAGGAATTGGTGCAGATTCCAACTTTTTAAAAATTCCATCCCTTCGAACGAACTGTACGTCATTTGATGTGGGCCACTTGAACATACTACCAGATCTTTCCAAGAAATGTATGCTTATATATATATATATATATATATATATATATATATATATTGTATATCCTTTTTCATTTGTTCAATGACTCCTAAAATAATTCAAGTTCAAAGAAGTGAATAAGATATTTTCTAAAAACTACCTGGATACCATTGATCATAAAGTACTATGACCCAGTCAAATACATTTAATTCCATCTGCTTGGATTCTTGATTACTATTTGATGTTTGTAAGTCGTCTTGTTCTTTATCCATAGGTAGCAATGACATAGGAAGTTCAGGAATTTCCTGAACTGTGGCAATTGATGGCAATAATTCAGGTTCTGATCATATTTCATTATCAGTAATAATTGTTGGTGGTAATTTAGTCTTGGCATAATATTTTACGTAGTGTATTTTTCCTATAAAATAGTGTGAACACTTGGCACCGAACTCACATGAAAAGCAACTTATCGTATTCATTGTTAACGTAGGATGACGTTTGGACCAAGTTATTTGATGTGTTTTTCTGGTACCTTTAAATGCCTTTGGTGTTGGTGGCAACATAGTACTCACTTCTTCAATGTTTTCGGAGTTGACACTCTCAATAAGTATATTAGTGATTTGTTCTTTCATGTTCTTTTCAAATGAACCAAAATTATTAATATCATTATTTGATGCATCGATTTGGTCAGCAGTTCTTTTTAAAGTTGCACCAATTCCATCCGGAGCTCCTTCACGGTGACCTGCTTCGAAATAGTTCTAGGACAATTTAGAGAGAACTGGGAACTTTTCAGGTATATAATTTTCAAGAAGATAGAACAGATTTTTTTTCTATATTGGGTACTCGTACCATCAGATGAAAAGTGAATTGTATTAACTCCTTTATAGATGTCTAAATAATGTTTAATAATTGGGCATAAATGTGCAATAATTGCTGATGCATTATGACAAAGGGAAGAAGAAATTGTACAGAAACCTTTCTTTGAAGCAGTATACATAATTCCAGTATGTAATGTGTTTGTTCACGAGATGCCCCAAAATGGACTGATTGAATTTCAGTTCCATATTTGCATGAATAATTCTCTGAAAAGTCGACATGTAAAATAATTTCATCATTAGATAATTTGTTTCTCAGGTCTTTGAAAATTGAGTTTTGGTGAGTAATATTTAGTGAATGATTTGATATTTTTGGAAGACTGCTATTATATACAGAAATAATTTCCTTAACAGTAGAACTAAGTACCTGTTTCGAGGTAATCTGAACTGTTATTTCTTCTTTTGTTTTAACACTGATCCTGTTATCTTTTTTTAAAATCCACTGTTAGTATCTAATAACTTTATTCCACATATCGTTTTCTACTTTGAACATTACTTTGTTGGTGATACAGACGCAACATTTTCTTTCCAAACATTTGTCATTAAATTTACTACAACATATCGTCTTTAAAACATCATCTAAATTCTTCTCCTCCAGGATTTTAAATTTATTTAGATAATACGATAGCAAATTGAAATTTTCATGAAGCACACAAAGACTCTACTAGATACTTTTGGAGGAACAATCCAGAAAACACGCAGCTTACAAAACGCTGCATAAGAAATTTGAAAATTATGTTTATTAATAAAGTCACCATAAAGTGTTTTTAACGAACCGTCCAAATTACGTACTTGCTTCTTAATTCCTCTTTTCGTAATTGTATCTTTCTTTCCTGGACACTACCTTGAAACTTCATCACTGATAAAGAATTTATGGACAGTAAATCTCAGTTTCCCAAATTTGCTTATTCTTTTACGATCATATTGGATCAACGTGGATTTTTTTCTTTCCACAGAGCTCATTTTATAAGACAGGAAAGGACGCGCATATTTGAGAAGTCGATATATTTTAACAGTTTTCCCTTGATTACTTTGCTGAATATCTGTTTTGATTTTTTATCTCGCAGTTCATTGAAATTTTCACTCTTCTTTGCTTAGAACCTCCCCGAAGAGAATTTTCTGTTTAATTTGATTGCTAACTTTATAATTTTTAAGCATTATTTCAACTTCAGTTTTAGGTGATTCATCTTTGAGTAATATTAGTTTCTTTTTTGTTCTAAGATATCAGGTTTTATATCTAGACAAAGCAGTGCGCAACTTTGTGTTTTCAGCTTGTATCTTTTTAATTTTTCTGTAACAAGTAGCCCGGTCTCTTCGAACAATTTTACGCCCTCTCAGTTTTTGATAAGATATATTCCTACTTAAAATAGCGAACCTTGCGCTTCCGATTTCTGATATGTTACTGTTATTATCGTCAACAATAGGCGTCGAAGAGCCCGCTACATAATCTCTATCAAACTCACTTAATGGAGTTTGAGTCAAAATCTGTTCTAATGATTTTTTTCTTTTGTAGGTATCGTATTGAATTTTTTCTCCATTGTTGTCTTTTCATCCTCTGTTCTCTGGGTGTAAGATTATTTATTAATTTTATAATTCCTCTGCTTTTATTTCTTTCATACCTCTCATGTTCATCTCGTTTGTGGATAGCATTTCTAATCGGATCACCTAACCTAACCTTTTCCCTTCGTCGCTTTTCACATTCCTTTTTTCGTCGTTACCTTTCTTGCTCTGACATTTTCTTACTTCGTCCCATTTTTTGACTTTTTTCTGTAAAAAAATTGAAGAAAATCATTAACGTGGTTGTTATCCATTTACATGGATATAAACGACCACGTTAATGATATTTAAAATAAGCCACGTTAATGAAATTTAGACGTAAAATTGTTGGTGTGCTTATAACCCATTAATAACACAAAAAATATATATGACGTTTAAAATTAATTGTTTTCTGCTGCAACAAACTGATGAATTTATAATTTTAATATAACTGAAGGTATTCATATAACTGCCATGTTAATGAATCGTAATAAGTGTACTCACCGAAATCTGCACGATGTGCTCACTATTGCCACTAAACGTAAACTGCGATCTGAATTCACTTGGTTTACATAAAAATTGCGGTACTGGATACTCTCTTATACATTGTTGCCATATTTTTAAAAAAGTTACCAAATCAGTTTTAATCTGTTTTGTACATTTCCACGTTAATGAAGAAACAAGTCGGTTACAATATTTAGTGTTGTACAAAAGATCAATAAAAAATATCTAAGATATGTGAATCAAATCAAAATGTTGCCTTATATTCACTGTATTCAGAAGACTTAATATAGATATTTCAGTTGCATTGAATTTTCGTATAACGTTTAGTAAAGTTAGAAAATCGTGACAAGTTACATCCACGTAAATGATAATTAACAACAAAAAATTATATTTTAGTTGTGAATTTAATTTTTTCCCTTTTAATATTGGTGGAGACAGTTTGATCTTATTTTTTATTAGCATAAAAAACTATGATATCTAAAAAACTAAAAGAAACCACATTACACTACACATCCCTGACGATTATTCATCCCCCGTAATATATTCTAATTTCAAAAATGTACGAAACAATAACGGAAATGACTTGATAAAATTTATGAGCTGTATCAGAACTATTTCATACAATAGGTTACATACTTCAATAAACTACGAAAATTACTTCAAAACGTCAAATTACTACTTTAACTGCCTACAAAATTGTTAACATCGAGAAAGTGTTCAGGTATTTACCTAGATAACAAGTTCTTCTGGCATGGCCGTCAATCGAATTACCCACGTCGTTGGTGAAATTTTAAATATCTTGACGAGGTCGGACTTAATGGCTATCAGAGCACACAAAATTTTTAATTGTCCCTATCTAGCGTCCGCTTCAACGACCCATGGAGAACTGACTCACTCCTCATCCAAATGGTCTGTCATAAATCCCCGTCGGCAGGCATGCCAAAATTATATTATCGACGGACGGGCGATTTTTCGTGTAACAATGGTATTTATATCTGAATATAAACTAGAATTTTCAGTAGAAAGATAATTATGTAATACCACACAGGCAATGGTTATAGTTTATACTTTTTGTGCACCAAGATTTGTACGGTCGAATAATACTCTAAATCGATTTGCTAAAATACCAACTCCTTTTGCCATTGAGGAGCGATAATTACAAATTATTTGACGATGGGACAGTCCTCCCCGGGGATATGGTTTTATTATAACATCTTTATGCGAAAATGCATCATCAGTAACTATAACATATGGAAACTAAGTTCTCAGCAGGTGGAAAATTCGAACTTTTTTTGTCAGAGGTGCAGCAAACGTGGATTCCTGAAATACACCGCCATCACTGATTCTCCCTTTACATCATACATTAACATAAATGAATTTATAGTTGGCATCTGCTTTACCCAATAGAACTATGCTGTGAGTCTATTTTTAGTTAAAGTAGTATGATCCATCCGATCTTGGTGTCTTAAATAAAACATGTTTACCATCCAAAGCTTCTAGGCAGAGTGGAACCAGCCATAAGTCATAAAACATTTGGGCTACATCTATCCATTTTTGAGGCGTCGATATTGCTTCACAAACCACAGGAATAAAAATTGAATACATGAGGCTTTTACTTGATAAAGATCCATACTGAACGATGAAATAAAACAATTTACTTTGTTTAAAACTTCATTATATTTATCCAACCTCATTAGAAATAACAAATCTAAATCTTCAAAATTACACAAATCAAATGTTTATAATTTAACTTCGTGTAGCTGGGCGCTTAAAAAAATAATTTTTATGTTATAACGCTAAACATCCCATTATCCTTCCTCGTGACAACCCTTTAACTTATCTTATTATAAAGGAACAGCATCTACGCAATCTTCACGTTGGGGCTCAAAATTTATTATCGATAATTTGTTTGCAGTATTGGCCAGTTCACGGCAAAAATTTAGTAAAGAAGGTAATAAAGAAATGTATCGTATGTTTTAAGGTTAAACCCAAACCGGCAGGACATTTAATGGGGCAACTTCCTACATCTCGAGTTATACCAACTCGCCCTTTCAATCAGTGTTGTGTTGATTATGCGGGACCCATCTTGGTCAGGGAGGGTACTTTGCGCAACAGTAAGTTTGTAAAATTGTACATTTGCGTTTTTGTATGTTTCACGACAGGTGCTGTTCATATCGAATTGGTTCTCAACCTAACAACAGATGGGTTTTTCAATGCTCTAAAGCGCTTCATATCACGTCAGGGTAAACCTTACATAATTCATTCCGATAACGGAGGTAACTTCCAAGGAGCAAATAATTATTTTGTAGAGCTATTTGATTTACTTATCAACAAAACTCATAATGGAAAAATACATGATTTTCTAGTTAACAATGAAATAAAGTGGAGTTTTATACCTGCAAGATCACCGCATATGGGGGGCTTTGGAAAGCCGCTGCGAAATATTTAAAATTTCACTTCAGACGCATTTTAGGGGAAAGTTTAGTTCGTTTCGATGAATCGCACACTAATTTGACACAGATTGAAGCTTGTCTCAATTCACGACCCCTTGTTCCTATTTCCCAAAATCCCAATGATTACCTTCCTTTGACCCCAGCGCATTTTCTAGTAGGAGAATCACTCTTAGCGATGCCACAAAATGTTAACTCGAATAGACTCACCAGATTTCACCGCATTCAACAGCTGTACTAGCAGTTTTGGAGAGCTTAGTAAAGACGGTGTCTCCCGAGTGGTTAGTGTAAGATTGTCTAGTGGAAAGACGGTAGGAAGAGCTATAAATAAAATATGTCCAGACATTGAATCTGAACTTTAGTTTACAGCATATTTTAATTTTTTATGTATTTGTTCTGTAAGCTGTTTTTTATTGTTAATTTAATTATTTGAAAGCATAAACTTTCAAGTTGGCCGGCATGTCGCTGCGCTTTAAAAACATGAATATTGTTTGTTGTATAATTGTATTATAAATATAACAACGGCAACATTGTAAGATAGTTCACAGTCCGCTCACTCACGCATTCTTATCAAGAGAAATTGAAGGACGTCAATAAGAAGACGATTTACGTTGATTGTCATGTTCACGTTGTTTTTGTAAGAATAAAGTAATATTCAAATTTATCACTTATTTCCTTAATAATAAAAATTCAGAACCAGCTATCGACAATGACAACTGTCATAGAATTTATATCGGTAGAACTTTTAGAAATTTTAAAACTAGAATTTCGAAACACAAACGTAGCTATGAAAACAAAAAATTGGTTTCTATCTATTCAAATCATTTATTGGAAAACCAACACACTTTCGACCCAAATCTCAGTTTAAATCTTTTAGAAGCTTCTGAGATAAACAAAAACAAATATTCAGGTAACCTTCTTAACGACCAAATAGTTATAAATCACTCTCTTTTATTTAACCTTTTTACCTAGAAGATAGTTTAGAAATGTTTGTAGTGAATGAATTTCCAAGTAATTTTTTCAATACCTTTGTTAATATTAGTATAATATAATTCTGTATGTATGCACTGTACCTATATATTGAAACTTTTTTCATTATACCTTCATTCGTTTTGAGAACTACTGTGCTACCGAAACACGTTAACTAATTTAAATTGAACGTTAGTTCAAATATAATGAAGTTTTAAACAAATTAAACGGTTTTATTTCATCGCTCACATGAATAAATCTTGATATACTACTCACATGCATACATAAGTGACCGAAAGGATTTACCAGTTGCTAAGAAGCACAAAAACATGTATAATTAAAAAGGGGCATAGTAAAAGCGTTTTCGAAATACCAACCTGCCGCTTGGAGAAATGGTTTCTTGCATTACGAAGGGCTCTTTCTCAATATCATTTTTCACTAAGAATAGCAAATGATGGAATTGCTCTTCCGATAAGCGAAACACATTTTTGTATGAGTCTTTGTCTTCTGTTGTCAGTCTTCATTAAGAATTTTTAATATTCCCCAGCCATTTTCTCTCCTTCTTTTTAAACACATATTTCTCTTTTTTATCACGTTTTTCTTTCTTGCATAATGCCACTAACTACTATTATATTAATAAGAGTTGTTGTTGCTAACAATAAAAATTATGTGTCCATCGTTGTCTGATACCTATTTAAATAAAAAATAAAAATTCTTTGCTCAAAATATGACAAGTGACAGGATACTAACAAAAGTATACTGATCAATGCGCACAATCACTTCCTAAATAAGTGACTAAAATATGGTGTGTTGCAAACATATTCTTTCTTGTCAATGTTTTAGTTTGGGAAACTAAAAAATTTACTAAAACTTGTATTGAATCATTGATAATTACAAACAGGCATTATTGAAACAAAAAGGATAAATATTTCAATAGATCCAATCAGAAGTTAACAAAAAAAACATAGTTTAAGGACGTTTAAGCAGACTGTATCCAGAACATAACAATATTATGGAGTGGCTTAAACCATCGAAATGTACTTCGGCAAACTTGGTATGCCATTTTATTCTCTATTGTCATAACCATCAGAAATAGAATCCAAAATCGTATGGAAATGTGTTAGCAGAAGCAGTCATATTTTTCCCCATTCTACACACTCCTCTTCATTGGAAATGTTAATTAATATTGTGATGACCTAAAGAAATTAAAAGAGACATATGAAAAAGCAATAGAATAATATCTTAAAAATCGGAATATGTAAAGTGAACCATGAAAAAGATATAAAGGAGGTGTTCGTTAGTTAAAGTAACGAACATACCTTTTAAAAAACTCAATGGCACTAGACCAATTGGACAGACTTATTTAAAGTAACATTTTTGCATCGAATTAACAACAAAATACAATTTTTTTTTGTAAATTTTCTTAAATAAATGCTTTTATTTACGTTTTAGAAAAAAGTGTTTAGTACAAACGTTGTGGAACGTACTGAGGTCTATAAAAATAACTTTTCCGCCTACCTCTATCCAAAGTATACATTTCCTGGCCTCATTGTAGAGAGCAAAGTCGTACTTTTCCCCCCTAGGGAGGAAAAGTACTTTTCCTCACTAGGGAGTAAAAGTGACGTCATAGTACGTTATCAATGAAATAAATTTTGCAATTCCGAGACTAAAATGGTCACATTAGTCTTACATGTTAGAAACTATGTTAGACCCAAGGGATATAAAGGGACAGTTAAAATCCCAAGGGATTTAAAGTACAAATGAAAACGTACACCCCCAATGCCTAGCCAATCATTTTAGAAGTCCGTCCTCGATGCCCAGCCAAGTTTCATAAAAGCCCCTCCTCGATGCCCAACCAAGCATTTTAGAAGTCCATCCTCGATGCCCAGCCAAGTTTCGTAAAAAAGTAGTATTTATTAATTTTGTTTCTTAGTTTCATAAATAAATTATTGAAAATGTCTTGTTATTGGAGGGAGGCGGAGAAATCATATGTATAACATGGGTGTAAAGTGCCTTTTCCTCCCTAGAATGATAACTGCCCTCCGCTACGCGTCGCGCAGTAAACTTCATCCTCGGGAGGAAAAGTAGCACTTTAATCCCTTGTTATACAAATAAGCTTTATTTGAAATAGAAATCCTACTACAATGAATATATATACTTAATTAAGATCAAAAATTTATCATACAACATTCAACCTTACTACTAACATTAAATCTAACATTAAATCTCAGTCTGATAAAATATGGGCCTTTAACAGTCTCTTGAAAGTCATCATTGTCACTGCACATTTAACACTAGATGGAAGATGGTTATACTCATTCATACATTTGTGAAATAAAGATATCATAGTACTATACTTGTTTGTTTTTAGAATATTAAAATCCTGAACATTTCTTGTACTATATGAATGAATCTGCTCCCTTAATGACACAAATTCATCAAAATATGCAGGTAACGTGCCCTTTTTTAACTTAAAAATAAAAACCATAGTAAGGTAGTAAAGTCTTTCTCTCACTGAGAACCAACCCAATGTAGACTGCATGATCTCAATTGGTGTATAACGGTTGCAACTTAGAATTATTCTCATACCTATATTGTGCAAGATTTGTAACGATTGAATTGAACCCATGTCACCCAAATATAGAACACTAGAGCAATAGTCGAAATGGGGCTGGTTCTGAATATTGTCATTCTTGAGAATAGTGATAGATTCTTGCTAATTCTATTAAAGAAAAAAAGTTTTTTGGATATCTTTTTGCGAATATACTCAAAATGAGGTTTCAATGTAAGTGTATTATCTAGTACAAACCCAAGATATTTTATCTGATTCACCCATTCAATATCTTCATCATTAACTTGTAATTTCATATTCTTAATGTCAAGATTATTTATTTTATGACTACTAGAAATTATCATTGATTTAGTTTTACTTGTATTAAGTTTTAACCTGTTGGTATTCAAAAACATCTGAATTCTTTTTAACAACCGCTGCATCCTTCCAATTACCTTAAAAATATCATAACCACTGTATGCAATCAATGTGTCATCTGCAAATAAATTGATAAATTCCAGCTCTTCAACATAATTAATGTCATTTATGAAAATTATGAACAATAAAGCACCAAGTACGCTCCCCTGCGGTACACCAAAACAATTACCCTGCTCTGTAGATTTACTCTTACCTAATTGAACGTACTGAGATCTACCATTTAGATATTCTTTAAACCAACTTATAACCTTCCTCCTAAAACCATAGTATTCCAGTTTTCTAATTAATAAGTTTCGGTCTATGGTTTCGAATGCTCTTCTCAAGTCTGAAAACACAGCTACTACATATTTGTTATTATCAACTGTTTGTTTCCATTTTGAGATAGTAAGCTGTATTGCCGTTTCACATGAGTGGCCCTTTCGAAACCCAGACTGATTTCCTAGAAAAAGATTATGCTCATTAAAGTATGAGACTATCTGATTATAAACGGCTTTTTCAAGCACTTTTTCAATGCAAGGCAGTGTATTAATGGGTTGAAATGAAGATACCTCTGATTTAACTTGAGTTTTTGGGACAGGTGTAATGGAACTAGCTTTTAAGTCTTTAGGAAAAGTTCCACTTTTTAATGAACTATTTATAAAATTAAGTACTGCATAACCCGTTGTCTCAAAAGTTTTCTTTAGGAATTGTGAATTGAGCGGAATATTTATATTTTTACACGTCTTTAATGATAATATTATTTCTTTTAATTCACCGATAGTCAAAGGCTGAAATTCATCCAGGTTGCATTCAAGTACAGGTAGATCACTATCAGACCATTCCTGTACATTATCAAAGCTTGCTATAATCTCCTCAATACTCCTTATAAAATATGAATTAAACATACATGCAGCTTCCCTTTCATTCTCTGCAAAAACAGTACTTTCATTCATTCCAAAGTTAATGTTTTTATAATTTATGGATTGATCCTTATTTTTTATTATGGTCTTCAAACATTTCCACATTTCTTTCGGATCGTTTTTGTTGTTGTCTATCATAGTCTCAAAGTATTTTATCTTTTTTTGTTTTAGCAAATCAACAACTAAATTTCTTTTTATTTTATAATCACTCCATAGAATGTTACTATTACTACCATTACTATAGTTTATGAAATATTTATATGCCCTATCTCGCTCAAGAGCTCTTATACTAACTTCATTGTCATACCAAGGAACATTCTCATTCTTACATTTTTTTTCCCTTATTGGGTGATGATTATTTATCACAGAATTAATTTTTTCATACAGATCATTATATATCACATTAATATCAACAGAATCAAAATTCCAATCACAGTTTATAAGTTCGACATTTAATTGGCAATATGCCTGATCATTTAAACATCTAGTTAGAATTGTTTTCGTTCCATTACTTATACTATTAACATTCTCTAATCTAATTCCTATAATTAAATGGTCAGTAATCTTTAGTGTTTTAAATAATTTAATTTCTAGCATATCCTTATTTGTCAAGACATAATCAATAAGAGTACTAGAATAATCACAACATCTAGTACTTTCCCCAACAACCTGCTCTACCCCTAGAGATTGCAACATCGTTATTAATTTCTTACAATAAAAATCATCTATATTTAAATAATTGATATTGAAGTCTCCTACCAATATCCATTTTCTATTCATTTTCATACTATCCTCAATAATGTGCTCCAGTTTATTAAAAAAATTGCTAAACTACCACTAGGTGATCTATACAGACATCCAACAGTCCTACAAATATTATTGATTTTTACATGTATAAAAGTGCACCAATAATTACCATTTTCAGAATAAGTAACTTCATTTTCATAAATTACATCACTTCTTACAAAAATTAAGATTCCTCCAGTATATCGACTTGGAGCATCACAACGGACCAAAGAATATCCAGGCACATTAAGTTCAATTTCCTCCATATCAATTGTAGTTCTTGTTTCCGATAGAGCTAGGACACATGGTTGTTTACTAATTATTTCAGCAATTATTTCATCTTTATGGGCTGTAAAGCTTTGAGCATTGAGATATACAATATGACATTGACTTATTGTCTCCAATGGTTCCCACGATTTCTCAGAAAAAAACTTCTACGATGTCCAAAATTGTTGTTATTAAAATTATTGTTTGAGTTTTGTAAACCTTGTCTGCGAAAAACGAAATTTCTACAGCTTACAAATGGTGGCCAGAAGTCCTTACTTTCTAATTCCTTACTATGCTTGGACTGTACTCCAACTTTAAAAGACTTAGTGTTCCCTTTAGTTTGCATCTGAGTCACAATTACAGGTTCATTCTCCGAAATGTTGGCTTTTTCTCTAATATATTGTATAACCATTTGATTTGTTGAGTTACTTGAAACCTATCCTATATAATACCACTTTTTATTTGGTATCCCAATGAGCTGGTTGTCTACATGAGATGATACTGCTTCATTATTTTGCTGCACTCCAGTAAATTCAGATTGTTTTGATACAGTTTTATTTTCACTTGATGTCCCAGAGTCTGATGTATCATCCCGAGTATTATCCTCTGTAACAAGTGCTGAGTTTACGGCTCTTTGTACTTGACTCAATGTAATCTTATTTTCGTCATCTTTGGTAGCACCATTCATACTGTTCTGCATGTCTTTTTTGGTAGATGATAAATTTGTCTGTTAATCGTTGGGCAGTAATTGTTGCTCTGGTTTTTGTTTTTGTATATACTCGTCAATCATTAAAATTTTTGAGGTTAGGTCTTCTACTGTTGCTTTTATTATTCCATTTTCAGATTTTATTGAGTTAATTGTCCTATTCATTGCATCTATGTATTTTAAGACCTTATCAGTTTTTGAAAAGTCTGCCCTTATGTCATCAAATCCCTTTTGCATTGCTTTAAGAAGGGATGTTTCTATATCTCCTATGGATCTCCTAATTTTACCTCTATTTTCATCCTTCATCGATTTTAGGCACTCACAACAGCTGTATCTTACACAGGGTGATCTTTTTTTCAAAGTTATTCCTTTATGTTCTGAGGCCGATAAGTTGGAGCAGTTAACATACAGCAAAACTTTACATTCATCACATTTTGCGTGGGCATACGTCTCGGTCTCCTCAGCATTGCACTTACTACATGAAACCATGTTACACTTATTTTAATTTATTTCTCGATTTTCTTATTCTCTTAATAACTGTAGGGGTCGTTTGAATGTCACCGTTTTTGGAAGAAATACTGCACCTCCGGCTTAAACAATACTTCCAGATGCACAGTCTTATTTCTGGGCACTATTATTCTGCTTAATGTATTTATTAGGTTTTTGAAACTTAAGAATTAACACTTTAAAATCAGACGATAATTTCGATCTTGATTAACCTAACCTAACCTATATTGGTAATCAACGCATCCCAAGGATTCATAGAATAGCTATTTCCGCCTACCTCTATACAAAGTATGCATTTTCTGGCCTCATTGTAGGGAGCATAGTACTTTATTAATGAAATAATTATTGCAATTCCGAGACTAAAGTGGTCACTTTAGTCTCACATGTTAGAAACTATGTTAGACCCAAAGGATATAAAGGGATAGTTAAAATCCCAGAGGATTTGAAGTACAAATAAAAACGTACACCCCCGATGCATAACCAAGCATTTTAGAAGTCCGTCCTCGATGCCCGGCCAAGTTTCATAAAAGTCCATCCTCGATGCTCAGCCAAGTTTCGTAAAATAAGTAGTATTTATTAATTTTGTTTGTTTCATAAATAAATAATTGAAAATGTCTTGTTATTTGAGGGAAGTGGAAAAATCATATGTATAACATGGTAAGTGCCTTTTCCTCCCTCGAATGATTACTGCCCTCGGCCGTCGGGCATTAAACTTCATCCTCGGGAGGAAAAGTAGCACTTTCCTCCCTTGTTATTCAAATAGATATTTTGCGTCAAATCAAAAACGAAGGAAATACGCTTTTTTTAAGCTTTGAGATGCCGCCATTTTGTTTCTACTGGGCCGGTTCGTCCCGTTAACGAACTGGTCCAAGACCTTGGCATAACCGATTTATGTAGCGAATTTGGTTTCGATCTGTCAAAAAATGCGCCCTCTATCGATCTTATAAATTCCGTTATAACACATACACGAAAACACACAAAAACTGGACGTCCTGTACAAACGAAAGTAATGGCACTAAACATATTCGATCCTGAAAACCCCAGGGATTTACTAAAAAGCATATCTCGAAAATCAAGACAGCACTAACAAAAATTAATAATGCAATAAAGAGAACTAACGATGCACTAACGAATGAAACTAAATTTAATCGAATCGTGAATACTTTGGAGGCTGACCTCAAAAAACGAACATGAAATATCTCGAAAACCAATAAAGTACTAGCGATAATTATTGAAGCACTAAAGTGCACTAACGAATGACACTAAATTGGAATTAATCGTAAACACTTTGGGGGCTGACTTTGAAAATATAAAGTCAAATATCTAGAAAACCAATAAAGCACTAACGAAAATAATTTAAACACTAAAGTGCACTAACGAAGCACTAACGAATGGCACTAATTTGGAATTAATTCTAAACACTTTGGGGGCTGACCTTGAAATAAATTAATATTGAATATCTACCAAACCACGGAAGTACTAACGAAATTTATTGAAGCAATAAGAGACACTAACGATGCACTAACCGATGACACTAAATTTAGTAAAATCGTGAATACTTTGGGGGCTAACTTCACAGACCTACTCAAGAGTGCTGTCAGAATACAAACATACCGCCTTGAAATGGTACAGGCCAACAGTTTATAATGATGTAATGTTCACTTACTATTAATAATAGTACACTAATCACTTATTGGTAATGGTCATATCCTGGAATATGCCCTTCTGAAATCTCCTTGTGGCTACTCGGGACAGAGAGTACAGCTTGATAATTCTTCCTAACCTCCATTTCATGGAGGGAGTATTGTCATCTTTCACTAATACCAATGCATCCTCTTTTAGATGGTTGGAAGTGTTATTCCAACGTTGGCGTTGTTGTAATTCGGAAATATATTCTTTGCTCCATCTGCGCCAAAAATGCTGCTGGATCTGCTGTATATGTTGGTGTACAAATGAGCGGTTTGTAGCTATGCACGTGACATCGGGATCTGTAACCGTCGTTAGTGTGCGTCCGCCAAGGAAATGAGCAAGAGTGAGAGGATTATTATGATTGGTATCCGACGATAGAGGGTAAAGTGGTCGGGACTAGGATAGCACCACCAATAATGTGTAAAATTGCTAGAATATTAAACCAGCGTTACCCATGATCCTTTTTAGATGAAATTTTGTATTCTTAATACTCGCTTCCCAGAAGCCACCAACATGTGGAGAAGCAGGCGGAATGACACTCAAATCTATGTTTTTTCGTGAAATTGACTCTATAAGATTTGATTCATGAACTGATAGAAATTGAGCAAGCTCATTTTTCGCACCTAGATAATTACATCCGTTATTAGAATATACTTTTGTTGGTCTTCCTCGTCGAGACACAAAGCCTCGAAGTGCCAAAATAAAACTTTCTGTAGACAAGTCAGTAACAAGCTCTAAGTGAACTGACTCTGTGGTAAAGTGAATATAGCATTTAGAAAATTTGGAAGCTCGGTATTTGTAGTTTTTTATCAGAAATGGACCACCATAGTCCGTGCCGGTTATATAAAATGGAGAATAAGTGACAAAACGGGATGCAATCAAATCAGACATTTTGATTTTAATTTGTTCAGGACTATGCTTGAAACAAGTAATGCAATCACGAACTGTTTGTTTTGCCAAATTGACTGTTTGATGGTGAACAATAGTTGAGTTGCTCAGTCTTCCTCCAACACGAATTCATGAATTTGTTTTATCCAATATAGGTGATAAACTTAGCAATTTACTCTTTTGATCTAGAGGCTTATTTTGTATGTATACTCTTTATTGAAAGAACTTATTTGTGAAATCCCAATTAATGAGAGAAAGGCGGATTGAATCTCCTGCTAAGTAATAGAGCCAAATACACGTGCAACCTTTTTGTTTTGAGACAATTAGTCTTAAAGTGCAAAATGAAAACCGTAACGCGTTTAAACTTTGTTGGATTAGAAAATCTTTCAAAGATAAAAATTATAGTCCATAACGGAAAGAAAAGACACTGACTTTATTTCCTTGAGTTCCAGCACTTTTTTATATGCGGAGCGGTTTCAGGCCATGAAATACGTTTGTCTTGAACCATAATTCGTTACTTATTATTTGAGACGGATATAATCACGACTTAAATAATCAGTAGGATTACTATTTGATGAGACATGCTTCCATTGATAGCTCAAAGGTAAGTATTGAACTCCACTCACACGATTTCTGACAAAGGTTTTTAGTAATGATGGACTGGTTTTGATCCCACTAAGGACAATAGGCAATGCATTCAAAAAAATTACATTTAGAGATTTGACAATTTCAATCGCGGTAATGATTGCGGCTTTAATGGAGCATCCTTTGCTTTAACACACAACAGCTTTACTGAGAATATATTTTGATCCGAAAAATAATGGAGCTCGACTGAAATATATGCCTTAGGAAAAACACATCGTGATATTTGTAAGTCATTAAAAATGGAAAGCTCTACGCGTAGCTTGAACCAATTATTTAGAATGGTGGAGAGTACTTGTTCATCCCATGAAGTTTTTTGTAGCCACAGTTCTTGAATAATAATTTTGGCAATAATAATGCAAGGCTGCAAGAGACCCGATAGATCAAAAACTTGAGCAGTTTCAGAAATAATTATTATTTTAGTTACAATAACTCGGTCAAGAGGGTTGATATTTTATATATTAATTTGTCAGTTGAAGGATTCCAGATTAAGCCTAAGGTTTTAATATTGTCATTATGAGCAATCTCGAGTATATTGTTAGTTAGAGCGATTTTCGGGGACATTAGATGCCCATTTTCGTAATTCAAATTTTCCAGGCCTTAGGATATGTGTGATTCATTTGATTATGTATATTGCGTCTTCTTTATAATCAACTCCTGTCAATAAGTCATCGACATAAAAAGCTTGCTTTATAATGGTTATTATGAGGGGATCAGTCGATTCACATTCTTCTGCTAATTGAAAAAGACTTCTAATAGCTAGAAAGGCTGATGATGCCTTACCATATGCCACAATATTTCGATTGAAACCTTGAAACGAATCACTGACAGATGAACGCCAAACTGTGCGTTGCAATGGCCTTTGGTGTTCAACCACCATGATATGCCGGTACATTTTGCTATGTCTGCTGAGATGACATAAATATGGGTACGGAATAGACGAATAATTGATAGTAGATCATTTCGAATTTGATTCAGGGATATTCCATTTGAATGAGGAGCTGATGCATCAAACACTACACGTATCTTAGTAGGTAAACTATTCTCCTTTAAAACCGAATTATTTGGCATGTAGGATGATTTGGTAACATACTCCTTGTCTAGTACGGCAGTCAAATGATTCAGCTCAATGTATTCGGACATACAGTTTGCATACTGGTCGTTTAATAAGGGATTTCTCCAGAGTTTTCTTTCCACTGAAAGAAATCTTTTGGTAGCTGGTTTCTTGGAGGCCCCTAAAAACTCAAGTAATTGTTTTAAAGGAGGAATAACTATAAACCTTCCATCAGAGAGACGGTTTTTATGAGTAGAAAAGTGCAATTCACATTCATTTTCCTCCTTATATTTTGCTTTGGTGTTTGAAACTTCTTCCAGCTCCCAAAATTTAGGAATTTTTCGTACAATTCATAATGAGTGATTAAATTGCATTGTGTTCTTTTCGAGCTATTAGAACCTATTTGACCTGTGAATATCCAGCCAAACTTGGTCTCCTTCATTAGAGGCTTATTGCAGCCTAAATCTATTCGAACATTACATAAGTCAGCAACTATTAATATGTCGATTTTATTGGGTTTATTGAATGAAGGATCTGCTAATTGCACATTCGGACGTATTTGCAATGTATGTTTATTTATTTGCTTGATAGGAATATATTCGGTAGTCTGAGGAACCACTAAGCACAATAAATTTGCCCTGTAATAATCAATTTTCGATTTTATTTTAACGACACTCTTTCCCTTGATGAGAGAAATACGGTTGCTTATGCCTTGAATGACAAAGTCAAATTTAGATTAATTTAATCCCTCTTGTTATGGAACTAGATGGACTGCCACTATTTAAAAGAGGTCTAAATGTTTTTGGAATTTAGTTTTTGTCTAGTATATATAACTAGACAGTTGAAAGGATACCTTGGTTATCTGTTGAAGAGGTTGCCATGGAAATTGTTCTTGAGGTAAGCTCTACGCTTGGACCCGATTCGTCTAAGTCTTTGTGCAGAAGTGTGTTATGCCGACTTTTGCATATTCTGCAGGTACCAAATGTACAGCTATTCATGACGTGTCCGACCTTTAGAAAATTCAGGCACAATTTGTTGCTAAAATAATATTGTCTTGAGGTGACATTTTTTTTAAATTCATCAAAAGAATAAACCAAATGACCTCCTTTGCAATGGGGAATGAAAAAATTTGCAAGATTTTGACTGATTTTTTGAGGATTTCTTCTATGAAAACCTTTGTCAGTTACCTTTGATTCGATAGCCTCTAGTATATCAGCTAAACCTCTAAGGAATGTTTTTAAATCTTCCCAAGAACTAACTTCCTTTGTCGTTTTTAGTCGTTCCCATTCACGGGTTTTACGTTTTGTCTAGCTTTGAAGTTATGTACTAGAAAATGTATTAGAGTGTCCCAATGCTCTGCAGGTTCCCCTAATAGATGTAAAGATTTCAAATGCTTTGAGATATAATCAAGTAGCTCAAGTAGCTTTGTGGAGTTTTCGGTTTGAATAGGATGTAATGAAAAAGAGCCTTTGTATGATTATCTTTCAAAAGTCAATTATTATTGTATCGTTGACATAGAGATTGTCAAGAAATACTATAATTTTCTGCTGAAAGCTCTACAGCACGGAATACTTGAGAAGCGCCGCTCGTCAGCGATAGTGATATTTCAATACATCAGGTATCGCGTTGTTCAGAAGAATAAGTGATTCGAATGTATCTCTGAACTCTAGCCACTGATCAATTTGTCCCGAAAAGATAGATAAATTTATAACTGATAATTTTACCCCTGATAGCGATCCGCTGTGATCATTGGTATTTCTATCCAAGCTTTGATGTGATTCAGAATCCACTTCTAAATTCACCTTTGCTTTTTTAAATTCGGAAACCAAATGTTTTGCCGACGCCAAAGCCAGTTGATCTTACTTCAGATATAAATGAGTCCGATCGGGCTACCTGCTGGTTATTATTGCGGTGGAATAGTTAGATCAAAATTTTGTTTATATCTTAAGGCTTATTTACACGGGTAAAGTAATGAGGCAAGTACCTGATAGAGTAAAGTAACTGTAGTCGTATAAACGATCAATAGAGTAGAGTAGTAGGTAGTAACAACATGTGCCAACGTAACTCTACTTTACTACAACCACCATCGTCAAAATATCCACTTGTCTACGCACAGTACCCATGGAACGCGCTGAGTAGAACATTTAATGCAACTTCAAGCTTCACTCTTGGTTTTATTGCATCCCTCATTAATATGTCTTGTCTTTCGATTTTGTCATTCGCCGTATTCAGAACTTCTACAAACTTTACTGGGGTCATCCTCAAACCTAGCTTATATTCCAACACATCCTCGCAGGTTAGCTCTCTTAGCAATAGAGCAAAAGCTCCGAGTCTATTCATTCTTTTAAGGTACTCTCACTCACTTTCATGCTTGTTCACCTTCTTATCGATAGCTTCAGTGACTTCTGTTACAAGTACATATGTAACTGCAGCTAAACAATGTTAAATCAACTCTCTTTTTCTTGAATACATTTTTGAACAAACACCACAATATGCTAGCATTCCCGTGTAAATGATCCTTTTCCACACTAAACTTCACACACTCATCTGTATCTTCATAACCCTGAATTCTTCCATGTAGATGACGTTCACTTCTATTGCAAAGCAAACATCTATTGTTGCCTCACTAGGAAATTTTGGGTTGTATATAAATAGATAACTTAAAAAATCAATTTATTGTCTAATACATATACTACAACTTTAACTATAATTGTTATAAATATATGAAACAATAGAAACAATATTTATAGGAGAATATCATACACTTTTTTCTACTATGAACAAAAAATACATGATAATTATATCTTCATAATTGAGTGGATAAAAACTAGAATCAGTTATTGAAATGGTGTAGTTAGCTCATGAGAGCCGTTACGAAGGTGAACAGCAAATAACGAGACAAAACATTATTTTTTCATTAGATTTATCTCTAAAGTAGGAGATAATTATTTACAGACCGAGCATCATTTCAGTTGCAAAATGGTAGACCTCTACCGGCATGATGCAACGTCTCCCCAATCCCCAAGTGTTACTTGATAACTTATCCTATGTCTCAGGCCCTCCAGGAACTGTATGTTACCAAGAGAAGTTTACAAAAATACATGCACCATTATATTTCTATTATACATGAAAGAACAACTACAATGTTGGGTATATACCGCGACGAATATTGAGTTAGATTTCCTCGGAGGATGTGACAGTGGTCGACTACTTGTTCGTCTCATGGTGTCCCATTTGAGCTTGTAGTCAAGCGGGGTATTAATAAGCTATATACTGCAGCTTCGGCCCCCTTTGGTATCGTCAGTACAGCATATATGCTTCCTCGTTCAGAGTCTCTAAATTGAACAGAAGACGATAGAGCTCGTCCTTAGTTAATATTGTGTTCATAAGAATGAAACAAATATATTTATGAATACTGAGCGTAAAAAGTTTCTGATATTTTTTGTACATTCAAAACATACATTTTCTATTGGTGTTCACAGAATCACAACCTACTATTCAAATATTTTATACGGCATTTAGTGCTTTTTCGATACCAGCCTCCATTTTATCTTCAATAATATCAACAAACGGCAGTTCATTCCTCAACATATTTTTAACGAAATTTTCAACACTTTCATTGTTAATTTCGATCCCGTATTCCATAACGGCCACCCTTTTTTTGGGTAAATCTATAGCTACTAAAAGAGGGAAAACGTCATCTAAACCTACAATGTCTCTCACAATGTCCGACGATTCACTATCAACTCCAATTAGAAATTGAACACAAGGATCTTCTTCTAGACTAAGAAAAAAATCTTCTTGGGCCGAGTTGAAGTTGATGTTATTCATTTTGTAGTAGTTCTCAGCTACTGGGGACAGAACTGATTCCGCGAATTGTACTTCCGTATCTTCGCCATCTGTAAAACGGTAATTTATAAGTATATGATAATAAAATGCCATAAACTGATTTTCAATAAATTTCCTCTAGTTTTGAATGTATCATTTAATATACCATTTTTTAAAAAATTTGTTGATGACATAATTTGTGCGATACCAGTTAATAAATCAGATGAAATATTAGAAAAAGTAAATAGTTATAAATACAATTTACAGTTGAATTTGAAATAAATGATAGGCATTCCATTTTTAGATACTAAAATAATACGTAGAAACGACAACACTTTGATTACCGATTGGTATATAAATCCAAGAAATTCCGGAAGGTATATAAACTATCATTCTTTTCACACCAAAAAAATGAAAATCAATATCATTCTTTGTCTCAAAAATAGAATTGAAAAACTAGTTTAAGAATTTTGCGTGATATCTTATTAGAAAATTCTTATCCTAAAACACTTCTGAACAGAATTCTTTTAAACACTAATTCTGATAGAACCTTTCATATTAATAAAAATATTGAGAATATTAATTACTTATTAATTTCAAATATTGGAAATTTATAAACAAACATAATAAATCTTTTCAAAAATGGAACTAATATAAAGATAACACAAAAAAATGTCAAAACGATTGAAAATTTAAACAACACATTGAAAGACTTTACACCTGACTTGAAAAAACCAAATGTTGGCTATAACATAAAATGCAATAACTGTAATCTTAACTACATCGGTACCAGCTCTAGAAATCTGACTAATCGCATCACATCTCATAAAAGTGATATAAAACTCAACAAAAAATTATGTGCATTAACACAACATTCCATCGAAACAGGCCATAAAATGGTTGTTTGATGGAGCTAAAGTCCTACACACTGAACAAAATATTTCTAATAGATATTTTCTTGAAATGGTAGAAATTAACAAGACTAATAATAGTATGAACAAGAAAAATGACATTGAAAATCTTAGCAATATTTATAGCTACGGACCAAAATATACAATTTTCTATATTTGTATTAATAATTCATTTTTATTAATGTCAAAATGTCCAACAACTTATTTGTTAGTCATTTTCTCAGGTTATAATCTAACCAAAAATTTTATTCAAACTCCATTCAATATAAAGTAACCTAAAAGATAAAAATAATTGCCAGAAAAAAAACAAAATTATATATTGATTTGTCTATGTGAAATATGTCACCATTTATATTATAATAATATTTAAATTTTTTATGATTATTTGACTAAAATTTACTTAATTTTTACATGTAAGTACTTATATTTATTTTAAATCATTTTATATTCGAATATTATATATTGTAGTGCCCTGAAGAAGTGTCAAAAAGACACGAAAGCTTGGCTTTTTGCAAATAAAAGATCTGTTGAATTTTGGACTGGAAATCCCCGTTATCCCTACCTCTCTCTCTCTCTCTCTCTCTCTCTATATATATATATATATATATATATATATATATATATATATATATATATATATATAAGAACAGAATTAAACGGGCATACCATATATATATATATATATATATATATATATATATATATATATATATACATTAAACACAGGATTCTTGGGGAAGCGGCTTCCCAATAATCCCGTGTTTATTAATAATTATTCGGCATATATGAAAGATAAACTTCGGTTCTCTACTGTACACATCCGTTAAAGAAATTTACTTTACAATTTTGACATATTAGTCAGACCCTTCTTCGAAGAGAAAAATAAGTACTTTCCTGGCTAATACCACGCAGAATATTGAATTACATTCCCTTCGAAGAGCGTGACTTCGATCGACCATTTTTGTCGATACAGACATCTGTGGTAGTTTCCAACCGTAAGAAGAAGGGCATAGTACACTGACCGGTTTCGACCTTCTTGGGTCTGTTCAAGAGTGCCGTAATGCCTTCTAGCTCAGAGTCTCTAATCCGAAATGAAGATTCCGCTTTTCGACATCCTCTATTTGGCTCGTGTGGTTACACACGCCCTAGACGTACCAACAAAACTGTTAAACTTGTTTGTGTCATTAAAATTGAACTTCTACATAGTCTATTTTGTAATAAAACATGTATGTTTACTGCATACATCATGTTTGTACGCGAAGTTTGAAAGTGTAGGGACAAAACCATGACACGTTGGTTTGAAATACAAATCAAGAATTTTAAACGTAACAACAAATTAGAGCTACAATATTGAGATAAATATTTGTGCAATAATACTCGTATATGAAGGTGTAGGTTAAATATTTGCATATCTTTTTAAATTTGAACACTAAACGATATCAGTAAATTATTATGACCTTAGACGTGCAAAAATAAAAAAAATGTCTGCGAAGAGAAAATGTGCCGCTATTAAAGTTAAATCAAAGTAAAAAAAGAAACGAATGGATTAAAGAATGGAACAAGAATAGAAGTTAATTTTCGCATTTGAATTTGCTATGGGAATTGAGGGTTTCTGAAAAATCGGATTCAAGAAATTATTTACGTACGGATGATAGCCAATTTATGTTTATTTTGAAATCAATCGAATCACAGATTAAAAAACAAAATACCATAATAACATAAAATACCATAACGAGAGAAGCAATCATAGCCGAGGAAAGATTAACAGCTACAATACGTTTTCTTGTGATAGAAAGATCTCATGAAGATATAAAATTTAGTTGTGCAATATCAACACAATTATGAGAAATAATTATTCCGGAAACATGAAGAGCAATGTATCAGTCACTGAAAAATAACTATTCAAAGATAAGTCGAAAATATTTTCTTCATAATAAGTTGGCCATTGCTTTGTAGTTGGTTTACTTATTTGCTTGCTTGCGCTTGCTTCTCTGCTTGTAGGTAGTTTTCTGCAGTCCAAAGGACACATCGAGTGTCTGCCTCCTCGTGGCACCGCTGGATACGTTAATGCTGTTGATCATCAGTGACAGCAGTGTTGAACAACCAAATGACACTCCAACAATCCAAGCTAAGGTGTGAGAAACATGCCGATGGCTGAATGGCCGCAGGGAATGCGACCGTGAACGTCCCCCTGGGGGTACCAGGCGACACCCCCTTGTAAACAGCCTTTTCCTGGCATGCGGGGCTCTGCCAGAGATGACAAACATTTCCCCAGCTACTCGGGGGATCAGTATGGACCAAAAGAAAAAAAACCAAAAACCGGAGGATGAGCGAGAACGCACATCTCCAACACCAAAGCACCGTCGAGGTAAAATAATCTGCGGTGCTGAGGCAAAGTGAAGGAGGAAAGCGAGGCAGCAGGCTGGCGTCTCTACAGACACCACCAGCGCCACTCGCCCCTCCCTATCTAAACCTGGCACCAGCGGCCAAAAATGCAAGGGTGGCGATGGCAGTTCCTCCTCCAAAAGAGGCCGGGAACGCGTCGCCCCCCAAGAAAAGAGGCGCATCCGCTCCAACGCTTCGGGGGAAAACTCTTCCAGAGAGAAGAGGATACGGATGGATGCTAAAGCGAAGAGATACAGCGAAGCAGCTACCAGCCATTTACGGGTACCTATTATAGATAAGGCCGATCCATACGGTAAAATAATTATCGATAATAGAGACCTTATCATAAAACAAATAATGGAGGCTTTGGACGTAACCCTTATGTCCGCCTCCGGCAGTCAGAAAAAGCCACCTACTTTTAGGTCATGGTCGCACTCTGGTGAAATAATCAGAGTCACTTGCGATAATGACGAAACGCTAGAGTGGCTAAGGAATACAGTTTCAAAACTGAAGGAGGCTAAGCTCGACGTGGTACACGTCGACAACCCCCTTCCCCCCACTAGCTGACAAAAGCCACCCTATGGGTCCCTAGCGAAGCTCACGCTGACCTGGGTGACAAAGAGGATGTGCTGCGCCGGATGGACAAACAAAACCCAGACCTTCGGGTAGATGCATGGTTTTCCTTCCACCACGATGCTAAGGTCAATACCAAAAGACATCTATTCATCTTTGGCATGAGAGACGAGGAAATGGGAGTCCTAGAAACACGATCAATGAGGATGAGCTACGCGTTCACCTCATTGATTGTTAAAACAAAGAAACTCGACCCGGAACGGAGGAGATCGAGCACGGATCCCCCTCTCCCATCCGAGGAACTCCAAGGAACTGTTGCTTCTGCGGGGACTGTCGAAACATCCTCCAATATGGCGACCTACAGTCTCCTGGCAGAATTAACAGCTCTAAGCCAGGTTACAGGCAACGTCAACCCACCTCCAAGTGAGGAAGTGGAGATGGCCTAAAAGAAATACCCATCTCCCCATTATCAAGCAGAGATGGACAATGAAAAGGTAAGATTTATACAGTGTAACCTTCAACACAAAAAGGTGGCTTCAGCAACACTATGCCGCCACCTGGATGTGATACAGGACACAATAGCACTTATCCAAGAGCCCTGGATAAGACAAACCAAAATCATGGGTCTAAATAATCCAAAAGGCTTAATTTTCAGCTTTCCAAGCAATCAGCAGCCTAGGACGGCCATATATCTCCCTAAAAAATTTAAGACCTACCCACTGACGCATTTTTCGTCCTCCGACCTAACGGTAGTGAAGGTTGAATATGCACAGAAAGGTCAAAAGAAAGTGTTAATACTGGCATCCGCATAACTCCCCTCAGACGCAGCTAAGACACCACCAACTAAGGAGTTGGAAGACCTTGTGGAACACTGTCTCACCACGTAAACTGGGGCAGCAAAGATATTAACACTAGATGTAAGTCTTTTTATGATTATATAACTAACAAGAATCTCTGTATTCTAAATAGAGGTACTGAACCAACTTGTATTAACTCTCGTAGTCAAACGCGAATAGATATTATCCTATCTACTATTAATACTTCGAATATAATCTCCGGCTGGCATATATCCGACGATATTTCAATGTCGGATCACCGCTGGATGAAATTCGAAATAAAACTAGCGCTCACAACCTCTACAATGACTCGCGACACCAGGAAAACGGACAGGACAAAATATGTCCACTGTTTGAAAGGGGATCTGCGATGAGTCGAGGATGTGTTGCCTAACAATAAAAGAGATTTGGTAACTTATTATGAAACAATTCAAAACTCCATCATTAATGCCTATAAGATGTTTTGCCCACTCAGGCGGGTCGATCTCGATGGAGCCTCCAAGCCGTGGTGGTGCCATGCGATTGACCAGCTCAGGGGGACGGCGAGGAAATATTTTAATAAGGCTAAAAGAACCAGACTCAAAGAGGATTGGAACTCATACATGTCTCACCTCAAGGAGTATAAAAAAGTGATTAGACAAAAACAAAGAGAAGCATGGAGAATCTATTGCGAGGAAATCGAGGATTTTCCCCAATCAGCTAGACTCCAAAAAGCCCTCTTAAAAGATCCCCACCGTCATATCGGTATAATAACCAGAGAGGATGGCACAAAAACTGCCAACCTAAAGGAAAGTCTTCAATTATTGATGTCAACTCACTTCCTTGACTCCAGAACCTCAAATACGGCGGCCTGGGAGGATGAGGAGAATTACCACCCGACGGACGACGACTGGCGTATATCACGACAGATCTCCGACGAGGACAGACTGAGGTGGTCCATCTCAGGTTTCTCGCCCTTCAAATCCCCGGGAACGGACGGCATTTATCCAGCCCTACTTCAGTAGCGCCTGGATGACCTAATGCCGCACCAGGTAGGAATCCTCAGATCCTCACTGGCAAAAGGTTGGAGAGAAGTCAAAGTCATGTTCATACCAAAACCAGGAAGAATGGACCATTCCATCCCAAAAGCATATCGACCCATTAGCCTCACATCGTTTTCAATGAAGACTTTAGAGAGGCTGCGCGAACGATACATAAGAGATGTGGTTATAACACGAAATCCACTGCATCCAAATCAACATGCATACACTCCAGGGAGATCCACCGATTCAGATCTCGTAGCGGGCCGCATCGAGGGATCCTTGGAAAATAAGGAGTCCACCTTGGGCGTATTCATAGACATAGAAGGCGCATTTGATAGAACCACTTTTCCTAAAATAACAAATGCACTTTCTAACAAGAATATCCCCCAAACCATAAATGGCTGGATATATAACATGCTCTCAAAAAGAGCAATAAAAATCAGTGTGGATGATGTAACCATCAGAGGCTTGGCTGTAAAAGGTTGTCCACAGGGAGGAGTGCTCTCGCCACTGCTGTGGCACATGGTCTCAGACTCCTTGGTCAGCCACCTCAAGGATAGCAACTTCTACACAATAGCATATGCAGATGACCTAGTGATTCTGCTAACAGGAAGATTTGAGGAGACACTCTGCGCTTTAATGCAGGAGGCCCTCAATATTATAGAACAATGGTGCAGAGACCATTCGTTGTCAATAAATCCAAAAGAGACGGAGATGGTTCTTTTCACGAAAAAAAGGAAGCTTGCAAAACATCAAGCCCCAAAACTCCTAGATACCAAACTTAATTTCTCTTCAAAGTTGAAATATTTAGGGGTCACCTTTGACAGTAAGTTAACGTGGAACTCTCACTTAGAAAACAGAGTTAAAAAAGCATATATTTCTTATGAGCAGTGTCGTAGAACCATCGGCCGCACCTGGGGAATGTCACCTAGGGTTGTCATCAGACCTATGCTAACGTACGGCGTGATTGCCTGGGGAGCTAAAGCAAACCAGCTGACAGTCGTCCGTAAATTGGACCAAATCCAAAGAACAGCATGCCTCAACACAACAGGAGGCATGAGAACCACATCAACAAGAGCCTTGGAGGTAATCCTCGGTCTCACTCCCCTTGACATATACATCAAGGAGGTTGTTTTGATGACCATTACACGTCTATGCTTTACTGGTATACAACCTGATGTAGGATCCGGTAAACTGAGACATGACTTGTGGCATGAGGCCCTCAGGAAGGTCCCACTGCTGCAGGCCAATACGGACTCGATTCCACCGCGATATGCCTTCAACAGGCCCTATAAGGTAATTTTTAAAAACAACGCACAAGACCTAGTGGAAGAAGGCGCAATCCGCATCTTCACAGATGGGTCTAAATCCAATGTGGATTCAAGATGTGGAATTTTTTCCAGATCCCTAAATCTAAACATAAAATGGGCAATGGGCTGCAATGCAAGTGTTGCTCAAACAGAGCTTACTGCTATCTGCATCGCTGCAAAAGAGATTACCAAAAGGAAAACCACAGGTAATAATATATACATCCTTACGGACAGTAGACAAACACTACTAGCCCTGGACAGACCACGTATTACATCAGGCCTAGTACTAGAATGTCACATGGCCTTAATCGAAGCCTGTAACAACAACACGGTCACCTTAGGCTGGATCAAGGGCCATGAGAAATCGAAAGGAAACCGTATTGCAGACTCGCTAGCCAGGAAGGCAGCCTCCCAAAAACTCTTGGGACCTGGCACTTTCATTGGTCTATCGGCGTCAGCGACGGCCGACCTATTAAAGTAACACTCCCTTAATAAGTTTAAGGGTAGATGGGACGACGCAGAAAGCTGCAGACTTGCCAAGGAATTGCTACAGTATCCGGATAGCAAAGTTGCCAAAACATACGTGACTATGAACAGGCAGAACCTACAAACAGCCACGGGTATTCTGACTGGTCACTGCCACATACGAAAACACCTCCACAGACTGGGTCTGTCCAACACCCCACTTTGTACAGGATGTGAACAAGAAGATGAGACTGTCGAACACTTTATTTGCAAATGTCAGACACTCTCTCATTTTAAGTTCCAAGTATTCGGCGAGCACAGGCTAACATATGCCAATATGAGGGAACTTAATTCGGGCGACGCTATCGCCTACTTCAAGGAAGTAGGCTGGATGACAAGCTAGAAGGAAGTTTTGAACCTCAGAAGGATGCACAATGGGCCAATTGTGGCCTAAGTGCTGCGGGGTCACCCACCCTTCAAACTTTTACAGATACAGAGATAAATGTATGAAAACCTGTACTGTAATAACAAAATAAAAAAATTATTTATGAGGGCTAGCTTCATTTTCCATATGTAGATTTAAATAAGATGGTCCAGTTCAATTATTAGATACACTATCTCCACTTGGATTTTTTGTACTTGTACAATGATATTGCATAAGTTGAAAGTCTGTGGCTGTTTCTATACCCCACTAAAAACAATATTTCACTTATCATCTTTTTTGTCCATATTTGTTGCTTATTGTTCATTGTTCTTAGTTGGTGTGAAACATGATTTCCAACCGCGGTATGTTCGTCGTCGGTTTGGTTCAACACTTCATAGGCCTTCATCAATACCTCATTCTCTTTTGTTGACTCTATTTTTTTCTAATTGCTGCTGGTTGTCTTGCTTTTTAAACAATATCGTGAAAATCTAATAATCTAATATAAAAATTGTTCCACCTCCTAATTGTGTAAGTTATTTTTTTAATTATAAAGGGTATAAAAGCATTGTTATGTTAGCCATAGCGCATGCCAATTATGCATTTATTATGGTACATGTTGGACCAAGTGGAAGAGTGTCAGATTGTGGTGTTTTCGAAAGCACCACTTTTCACAGAAAATTACTATCAGGTGAACTTAATTTGCCAACGAAACAGCCATTAGTTGGATGCAATACAAAAACTGCGATTCCTTATGTCTTTGTAGCAGATGATGCGTTTCCCTTGTCAATAAACATAATGAAACCGTTCTCTGGCAATAATTTAAGTAAGGAAGATTTATAATTATCTTTTCGAATTTTCCATACTGCAATAAACACAAACCTGGCAATATTGAAGACGAAGACATCGTGATATCAACTTGCATAATTTTTTACGTAGAAATTTGCGACAAGTATACACTCCAATTCAAAGTTTGGATTGTAAAGTTACTGAGAATGGAACTATAACAAATGGTGATTGGCGAAATTCTGAGCAATCGTTAATACAGTTACAAAGAAATCATAATAGACACTATGGAACAAAGGCCAACGAGATACGAGAGCATTTCAAACATAATTTTAACAATGAAGGAAAAGTATTATGGCAAGATATGATGATATAAAGTAATGTTAAATGAGAAAAAATACATGATTATTATAAATATACTATATAATGTTTTCTATTGAAACCTACATCCTAAATAAATAAACAAGTACGCCTGACATAAAGTAGACTTAACCTGACGAATAACTTGTTCATTATTTTGAGTTTCAGTATGCTCCTCATAATATTCAAGATTATATTTGCCATCCCTGGACAGGAGCAACTTAAAGTACCACAAATGTGGGTCTACCTCGGCACCAGACATTTAGACTCTGACTTTTTCTAATTTCTCTTCTAAGTGCTGTTCGCAAGGAGTTTTTTTTTCACCATTTTTTTATCTGCATTTGTTCCTCATAATTTCTCCACCAATTTTCCGTAAGCACTATTTCCTAAGTCTTTATTACTATATTTGTGGATGGGCAACACGGGTTTTAGGACGGAAGTCGGCCATGTTGGATTTCATAACAAAGCTGCGCGCGCACCGGAAGTGACGTCCATCTTGTGTTCTGTGATGCGTGTCTTCTCTCATGTGCTCCGTGTCATCCATCTTGTGTTCTGTAGTATGACATCATCAGTTATGTGCTCCGTGTCCTCCATTTTTTTTCTATGTATTTTGTTTATAGTGTGACATAAGCAACGCTTTCGTATGACATCATCAGTCATGTGCTCCGTGTACTCCATTATTTTTTCTATGTCAACATGTATTTTGTATATAGTGTGACGTAAGCAGCGCGTTCGTACAATTTATTAAATTGAAAAAAATATTTCGCTACCGCCGGAGGGGTTCCTCGAACACGCGGTCTCTTGTGTTCATAGTCTTCGACCTTGCTAGCAAGACAATGACTCCGTTATGTGGGATATTGATCTAAATAATTTTCTATCACCTCATGTGAAACGTTGGGATGTCTGCCTATATCATAATAATAATTATAAATCTCTTGACGAACGTCACAAAGCAGATAAGGAGTTGGAAGATAAAGCTTGGGCTCGAGTAATATCGAAAGAGGGATCTTTTGGTGAAAAGACTGCTGCATTACTTGTTACGGGTAGCATGAAAGTGAAACGAAAGTTGGGAATGAAAAGTCGCCCAAAGAAACAACAACGTTCCTTTCATCGAGACGTAGTGCTAAAAGTAGTAAAAACAATGGAGAGAGGAGAATATTTAAACGAAAGCGCCTTGTTTGCCTTACGAGCAGCCAAATCACTTATTAAAAAATTTGGAGGATCAAAGAAAATTGTTATTCCTCGAGTGCTACCAGTAAAATCTGGACGTTTTCTACCACGTATACCTCTGTTTGCTGTAATCTCAGCACTTGGAGCACTATCGGGTGGAGCTACTGGGGTTGCAAAGACTGTCATTGATGCTAATAATGCTCGAAAGAAATTGGAAGAAGATCAACGTCATAATAGGGCTATGGAACATGTCGGAAATGGATTATATCTGAAAAAGTTTCCCAGAGGCAGAGGATTTGAATTGTATCTGAAAAAAAAGTCAAAAAACTCGTGATAAAGCTACCCAATTGTCCACTGTACGACATTGACATTGTACGTTATGCGAAATTATATAAAATAACACATTTTCGACGTGTTTTCATGCGAGACCCTAAATCCGGTCCGAAATTTTTTATAACAATAATAAGTATCAAAACTACAATCAGTTCAATTGTGGACATTTGTGCTTGAAATTTCTACTTCAACATCCATCGAACAATGAGAGAGTAGGAGGAGGAGGATATTAAATCATTATTAATGCAACACCAAAAACCACATCTAAGAAGTTTTACTGTCGAAGAACTAAAAAAAGTTCCCATTCGATATCTGATAGGGTTTATCGATCCGTCTCAATTGTTAGATATATGGCATAAACTACCTAATGAATACAAATAAAATTTTGAGCTACAAATTCGTCTACCATGCTTTGTTCACTACAACCGCCCCGATTGGACGACGCATGGTCCTGCAAGTCCTCAAGCATCATGTTTTCTATGTCAACGTGTATTAAATAAATCTTAAAATGTTCAGATTTCTGTGTATTATTTAAAGCACCTTCATCCCTTGACTTGCATCAGTCCTCATGTCGCAGTTGTTGAGAGTAAATAGCACAAATCACGTATTAACCTCCCAACCACCTACGCCTATTGTACTCTATCCGGAGAAAGATGAAATATTACTACGTTCCTTTCACTCATATCAGAGTATACCATATATACCATATATTATTGAAAATTGCAAGTTTCACTACTACGATGATGACAACAAGCTGAAAAGTTTTGATTCACCTACAGGATGTTACGAAATCGCCGATATTGAAACGTTTATACTAGACACGTTGAGAGGAGGTAGCAGCAGCAGTAACAATTCACTTGGATCAGAAACTGTATTTGCGTTAAACCCAATAATAATACGTTACAATGCATAATTTTCAGTAAATATAGAATTCCGTCTGGGAGCCTGACACTCCCAGCAGTCTTGGCGACATATTAGCATTTTCTAGAAAGATACTCAAACCCAAACAATGGTACTCTTAAGATCTACCCGCCAAAATTATAAAAGTATCTAGCAAACGCTTCGAATGTAACATTACCACTGGAGTCTTCGACGCAGACAGACCTGTTCATACTATTTACGAATTGGTAATTAAAGTAGATCCTGGGCACGCCATTGACGAAACTCCACATAATTTACTTTACTTACCCGTTATACCACAACGTGGACGTCACTTCCGGTACGCGCGCAGCTTGGTTACGAAATCTAACATGGCCGACTTCCGACCCAGAACCCGTGTTGATCATCTACTTATATTCTTTACATTTCATTTTCCATAAACATATTAACTCTTTATAGCGTTCAATAACTTCAGTAATAAATTGTTTTGCATAATTTCTGATAGCACACATTCTCACTAAACCTTTGTCACTATGCTACAATAACTCCGCTACCGAATGAATTTTGTTGTATCCCTACACGCTGCCACTTGTTTGTTTAAACAAAAAATCAAAATCGACAGTCTTAATTTCCGAGGTTGGTTATTTAGTTTGTACAAACAAATTTGTAAATTGAATGTATATTTGGGTTTGGGCAAACGCTTATTTATAAATAATATTGATGAGATGTTGCTACGTCTCCGTCTATGTGCCATATCAACAAAATGATTTCATAAATGTTGGTACAAACAAGCTGGAGATATTTTTCTCATTTTTTAACATGTATGCACAAACCAGAAACATTTCTTTCAAATTTTACTCAACGTCTAGAGTTAAATTATGTTTGTACCTGCATATTTCAATCAACAGATTTTGTTTAGCTTCAAAAACATGATACTTTGATATTTGCATGTATAAACAAGTTAAACAATTTTGTTGGTACGTCTAGGGCCCGCCGTACAGTTTTGTAGACGCTCCTTTTATTCAAGATACAAAAATCACTTAATAAGAAGTAGTTCATTATTAAATGGAACTAATCTATGTATATTTTCAATAAAAAAAGATCTATTCACATATTGTACCAATTGCTCATTGATTAGAAAAATTAAACAAACAGCTTCTCTAAATAAACTAACAACAAAATGCATCCTACGTTCAAGAATACGAAACAATCAATTCCAATTCCTAATGTATGAAAAAATAAGAGGTGGGTCTCAAATGAAATATTTCATATCATATTTCTTTTATGATAAACGATATCAATGTCCAAGCTTTCACACTTTCAAGTGATAATTATTTTCTCTTTATAGCATTAATGATACAGCTGTGTCAAAAAATTTAATTTTAGTATCTGAGAGCGTCGCTGGCATAAAAGGATGTTCATCTTGATTTGTCATCCTATAATTATGCAAAGGCTCTTGATCAAAAGAGAATCGTTCGCTACTTTAAAATACTCAAGTGTTAACGATTCAGTTGCTTTACTTTGAACGTGCTGATAAAAGAGGATGATATGCCCTTTGGTGTTCCAATCAATGCAAATGATTTATATGTGCTTTGATAGTTATATTATATATAACTTCTATAAAAGAATTACACAGAAATAATATGCATTCAACAACTTACCAACAAAAAGCACAATGGCAGGAAAATCGTATAATTTTGTTAAATATCGTTCTGTTAGAATATTGACAGGTCTGGGCTTCCAAGGAAAATACTGGAATGAAAAATAACATTATTCGGTCTTAATCATAGCAAACATTAATTCTAATTCTCATTATAATTATTAGATTAAAGGAAAGTGAGCTTTGTGAGCTCTTTAAATACTTAGTCAATTACCTCGAATTTAAAGCGGTAAATAGTTAATAGGAATAAACTAACAAATGTGTTCAAGCTATGCTGTTCAGTGCAAACATAGTCGCTTTTACCTGATGATTGTGAATATTGAAACATCTTTAATCTCAAGGTTAATAGTGATTTATTCGTAGAGATTGTGCTTAAATGATACATAATAAATTAGATTCAAATACAAGTAACATAATTTAGACGTTGTATTGTTCTTCGTATTCATATTTGACAGATATTAAGTATCGTGTTGTCAAATAAACTTCAAAAGATGTCGCAATGGAAGAAAATGGAACCTCAAGTAAAATGGATTTTTTTCTAAAATACCCTTTTTTCGTGTTGTTCTTTATGAAATTTTTTTTTCAAAACTCCAACTTTTTTGGGGTAAACCAATAATGTTCTCGCATATAAGGTAGGTTGGGCGGAAAAGTAATAAATAAAAATAATGCATGGGTTAAAATTTATAATTTTTTGATAGAATATTTTGAAAATTTCTCAATCGATGAAAAAATAGAAGCAGGTAAGTGCTTTTCTTATTAAATATGTTTAGCAAGGCTAACAAAGTATAGGTAGGTAAATAAAAAGTTAGTACAATAAATTTTTACAATAAAAAAAGCTTATCAAATTTTGATCATTTGACAAGGTGAAGTGCTCACGGGACAAAATAATTGGCAAATTCGTCCCGTATGTCGTTTGCCTGTCTTCCACTCTTACAGTTCTTGCCTGTTGTACATATTGCAAACCATCTGTACTTGTAGATTCATAGAACTCAGTTGTACGAAAGCCATCTTATTGACGAACTATGTTATGTAAAATTACTACAGCTTTCACAATTGGTTCATAATACCAAATGTACATTCTCCAAATATTTGTGCTCGTGTTAAACGATCATAAAAATTGTTTTAACTAGTCAGATTATGACCTCAAGCTAGTCTTAACAAATTTTCATTTAACGGAAAAGCCTTATCTCTGACTAAAACGAATGGCAAACTATATATACTTATACGGCCACCGAAACATGAAACCTCATTGTTTGAAAAAAGTCCTGTCTATAAAGGAATTCAATTCCTTAATCATTTGCCCAGCTGTATAAGATGTGAGAGCGATTTCAATGTGTTCAAACAAAAACTTAAAAAAAATTTAATTGTCGAATGTATCTATGATGTGTCAGAGTTTTTAAGCAAACGATTTTAATTCAAGTGTTTAATAAGTAAGTTGTATTCAATGTAATATCCTCTTCTCTGTTTGACCTGTCCTATATCATGTACTATGATCAAAAAGGATGAATAAAGTATTATTATTATTATTATTATTATTATTATTATATGTGCCTGGCAAAAGAGGAATCGAAATCTTTTCCGCCCCTATGTCAACGTATATAAATTTATAATCAGAGTATGCCACAGCCATTAGAACTATAAAATAAACGGTTTCAAAGATTAAAACTAACTTTTCCGTATCTGTGGCCCCGAACAATATTCTATCATAAAATTGTTACTTGTATACACTTCGGGGGATGTGTCGTGCTAACAAACCGAAATTTCTCAAAAAATAACCAAAAATTTAGTATATATGGATTTATAGGAATCCCTGTACTCGCTCTAGTCAACTGAAAATTAGTAGTGTACATCTGTGAGACCTTGAATAATATTCAATCATAAAATTGATCAATCGTATACTCTCTGGAGGCTGTATTGTGCTGACAAACTGAAAATTCTCCAAAAATGACAAAAATTTGGTACTCCAAGTACCATAGCACCCGTTGTACTAGCTTCAATGAGCTGAATATCAATAGAGTATATCTTGGAGACGCTCTGAATAATATCCAATTATAAAATTGGTCACTTCTATATACTCCGGTGGCTGTATCGTGCTAACAAACTGAAACTTCTTCGAAAATGATAAAAATATCGTACTTAAAGTACTGTAGCACCTGTTGTAGTGGCTCTGGTGAGCTGAAAATCAATAGGGTTCATCAGTGAGATGTTCTGAATGATATTCAATCATAAAATTGGTGACTTGTGGAACTACGGAGGCTATATCGTGTTAACAAACTAAGATTTCTCAAAAAATTACAAAATGTCGTTCTTCAAGTACCATAGCACCCGTTGTACTGGCTCTGGTGAGCTGAAAATCCATAGGGTTCATCTGTGACATGTCCTTGACAATATTCAATCATAAAATTGCTGTCTTATTGCACCCCGGAGGCAGTATCGTGCTAATAAGACATGTAAGGAAAAGTGGTCGACGACAACGACGACATACACACAGGATTTTTTTTCTAAAAACCGTTTTTTCGTATTGTTGTTGATGGAAAACGTAAGAATAACTCGAAAAAAATTCAAAATTCCAACTTTTTTTGGGGTAAACCAATACTTTTCTCGCATATAGATAGGTTGACGGAAAAGTAATTGAAGCAGCAAAAGAACGATGGCTAAAGGAATCTTGTCTAGAAATTGAAAAACTGGAAGAACAGCATGATACTTACACAAAAAACTAAACAAATTAACGGGAACACGTAAAACTGACAAGACAAGTATCATCCGTGAGTCTAGTGGAAGAATATTAAGTGAGGTAGAGGAGCGCTGTACCGAATGGGAAAATTATATAAAAGAATTATTCAAAGACGACCAAAGAGAATACCAACAAACAACATCAAACAGAGACAAAGGCCCGCCGATCCTAGTTTCCGAAGTACAAAAAGCAATAGATCAATCAAAGCGAAGAAAGACCCCTGGACCGGACGAAGTACCTGCAGAACTGCTAAAATTATTAGACGACGAGTGCGTTGGGATCATCGCATCCTTATTTAACAAGATTTATAGCACTGGTGAAATACCAGACGACTGGTTAGAATCTTTATTTGTTACTATCCTGAAAAAGAGTAACCCAAAAGAATGTGGTGATTACCGACTTATCAGTTTCATGAGTTACACACTTAAAATATTTTTGAAAATATTGCACCATCGTATATATCGACTTTGTGAGGACAGAATCAGTGGTGAGCAGTTTGGTTTTCGAGGCGGTATGGGTACCCGTGAGGCGTTGTTCTGCATGCTAACACTTTTGCAAAAGAGTGTTGAATTTCATAAAAACATTTACGTATGTTTCATCGATTTCGAGAAAGCATTTGACAACGTAACGCATACACCACTGTTTCAATGCTTAGATCGAATTGGTCTTGACTCATTTGATGTAAGACTGCTAAAAAATCTTTACTATAACCAGACTGCTGAAGTACAAGTGAAACAAGGGGTTTCAGAAAAAGTTCCTATTAAACGTGGCGTTAGGCAGGGATGTGTCATGTCACCAATGCTTTTTAATGTCTACGCGGAAGCTGTCTTTGAAGAAGCGCTGAAATATCGTCATGAAGGTGTTAAAATTGGTGGAGAAGTCATTAACAACATTAGGTACGCTGATGATACTGCTATAATGGCAGAAAGCCTCGAAGACCTCCAAACACTACTAAATGCATGCAAGGAAAAGCGTTCAAGTGTCAACACAAAGAAAACCAAGTGAATGGTTTTCAGTAAAATTAATATCGAGTATCCGAAATTAAAATTAGGTGATAAAATTGTGGACAGAGTACAACACTTTAGGTATTTGGGTAGCTGGATGGACTGTAGAGTTGAAAGCGATGAAGAAATCTCAACCAGAATAGAACTGGCACGTATAAGATTCACTAGTTGGCGTTCTGTACTATGTAATAGAAGTCTTTCGATGGACATCCGTCTAAGAGTATTAAAGTGCTACGTTTGGTCTGTTTTGCTTTATGGATGTGGAACCTGGACACTGAAAGTCAAGCACCTAGCGTTTGAGTTATGGTGCTATCGCCGTATGCTAAAAATTCCGTGGACAGCACACGTAACTAATGATCATGTGTTAGAATCCCTACATGAAGAGCGAGAATTGACAAACACCATCAAAATAAGAAAAGTCGAATACTTTGGACATATAATGAGGAGGCATAAATATCACATGCTCCGATTAATTATCCAGTGTAAAATAGAAGGAAAGCGATGGATTGGCAGAAAACAGCTTTCTTGGCTTCGTAATATTAGACATTGGACATATCGAACAGTCGAAGAATTGTTTCATGTAGCTAGCGATCGAGAAGTTTTCCAACAAATTGTCAACACGATGATAACCAACGCCTGAACGCTTGATGATAGCCAACGTTTAATAACAAACATGGCACACAAAGAAGAAGAAGGTGGCGTATTGATTAGCAACAGATCCCAATAGTCCGCGCCCGCGCTTATTTCATGATCTTTTCATCTGAATATCTCAACTACCAATGAGAATACCGCTAAATCAAGATGAACTTTTTGAAATATGAAAATTCTACTTTCGAAATCGTTTTTGTAAATTGAAATCGGGCCATACCTGTCGCATTCAAGCCTGCTGGAAAATTGCATAATAAAAAATTCAAATGGCCACAGACCGAAAACTATTAATCGTGTAGTACATGTTTTTTACACATATAAAGTTTTTATAAAAAACTAATACTGACCAGAGGATCTATGCTATAACTTAATAGAGTTATGAATTTTTGACAAAAATGCACTTTGGCCGGTTTTTCCCGATTTTCTCCTAAACTAACGTTCCGATCGAGTTGTTCGACCTCTCTTTTTCTTCATATTCTTACTCTCTACAATTTCCTTCTTGACGCTATTACGGTTACATTTAAAGTTTTAATTTTATAAGCAAAAAAACTAAAAAACGATTTTTTCAATAAAATTGATAATAACACAGTTATAAACAATAAAATCGAGTCAAAAACATCTCACTATATCACATCAAACTATTCTCCAAACAATGGCACATCCGGTTTTCTTCTAACACTTTTCGCACAAAATGCTCACTCCAAATATCTGTAGCTTGGCCTAGTAAAGAAAGATTTGTTTTTATAATTCGATGCTTACGACTGATGATAAAACACTAAGGGCAAATGTTCGAAAATATTATGCGTTTATACCAATCCAAAAAGTTTGGAATCTACTCATAAATCAATGCCGGTAAATTACCAGTCTTGTGTCAATGTTACGATTGATAAACAGTTGATGGGTTTTCGAGGTAGGTGTCCTTTTCGGATGTACATTCCCAATAAAACCAGTAAATATGGGATCACATTTCCTATGCTATGTGATTCTGAAACAAAGTACATAACGGATGGCATACCCTATCTGGGTAAAAGTACTAAAACCAACGGCTTGCCATTAGGTGAATATTACGTAAAAGAATTGTCCAAAAAACTCATTGAAGCAATAGAAACATCACCTACGACAATTGGTTCACTTCTGTAGCTTTGGCTAACATTTTACAAGAAGAACCTTATAAAGTTACACTAGTGGAAACGATCATATCAAACAAGCGCGAGATTCATGAAGAACTGAATACTTCTAGATCATGTCCCGTGGGGCTTCAATGTTTTGATTCTATGGTCAATTGTTTCTTCTACACCGAAGCCATCCAAGTTGTAAGTAAGTAGGGTAAAGTGGGGGAATACCAGCCCTGGGGGTAATAGCGGACGCCAGGTTTCTCCCACCCCGATCAGAATTTTACAGCGCCTTAGCACGCCGACTACGTATTGGATCATATTGTTCAATCAGTTTTACTTTATACAGTGGAAGAGTACACCGTGTCGTTGCTAGAGTCGAACATCAAAAAATTTACGTTTTATAGTAAGGGACGCTGATTTTCCGGCTTGTATATTTTAATAACGGTAAGTTTTGAAAATATCCAGAATCTATTCGATTAGGCTAAATCATGTTGGCTTTAATCCTATTTATTGAAAAATTACGTATGTTTCTCTGTTTTAAAAATATTTAATGATTTTTAAACTTATTACGTTGGGGGTAATTACGGCCACCGGTATGTGGGTAATGCCGGCGTGGCCTCAACTAGGAAGACGCCCACTATTTACTACGGAACAGGAGAACGAACTTCTAAACCAAATAATAACTCTTTCGAAGCTCTTTTATGGGATTTCGCCATCTCAGATCAAGTTAAGCGCCTACACCTTTGTCAAATTAAATAATATAAAAAATCCATTTAAGGATGAAAAGGAGACGGCAGGTCCAGATTGGCTAGAAGGATTTTTACGTCGAAATACTCGGATTAGGTTAGGAAAACCAGAATCAACAAACGTGAATCGTGTGACAGCATTCAACAAAGCAGAAATGCAAATTTTCTTCGCAAATCTTGGCTGTTTAATGGACAAATATAAATTTCCTGTGGGACGAATTTTCAACGGTGAAGAAACTGGCATCACTACGGTGCAACGACCAAATAAAATTTACGCTAAAAGAGGTCGAAAAAGAGTAGGTTAAGTCGGGAAAGAGGAAAAACTACCACGGTGATGTGCGCATTTAGCGCAACTGGAGTGTACGTGCCTTCCATGTTTATTTATGCAAAAAATCGACTGACCAAGCACTTAAAAAAAGTTGACCTCCAGGAGCACTTTATTGCTACTCAGATAACGGATATATCACCGAAGACCTGTTCCTTCAATGGTTGCAACACTTTAAGGTCTGCGTTAAACCCTCGAAAGAAGGTCCAGTTCTGGTATTACTAGATAACCACTCTAGTCATTGCTCACTGAGTGCCTTTAACTTCTGCATGGAACAAGGCATTATTATGCTCACGATACCGCAGCATACGTCCCATCGAGTTCAACCACTAGATGTAACTTTTTACGGACCTTTGAGGACGGCGTATAACTCAGAATGTGATAAATTCATGAGGAATCAACCAGGAGAAAAAATCACTCCTAATATCGTCGAAGATTTGTTTAAGAAGGCGTTTGGAACAGGTACAACCATTGAAAAAGCCACAAAAGGCTTCGAACTAACAGGGATATTCCCTGTCAATCCAGATGTTTTTGATGAAGAAGATTTTGCACCCGCTGAAAATCTAAACCCTACAAAATCAAATGAACCAATTGTTTCAAGAGAACGAACAGCTGAAAATAAAATAGTGGAGAAAGGGGAAGATGAAAAAGCAGAAGGAACAGAGATACCAAAAGAATATATTTCAATTGGAGAAATAATACCCATTCCAAGATGCTCTGAAATTAATACTGTTAAACATAAGAAAGAAGGGAAGAAGCAGCACTCTCTGATATTTACCTCTACCCCAATTAAAGACATTTTGGAGACAAAAGAAAGTGTAAAGCAGACAAAAAAGCGAACGAAACGTGACAGTGTGGAAGATTCAAAGGTTAAGAGAGTGAAGAAACGAGTTTTTGATACATTTGAGGACAACGAGATACATGTAAAAGAGAAACCAAACCTTAGAAATAAAACTACGGTAGCCTACCATTACTGTCAGGAGGAAGAAGAGAAATCAGATTCCGAAATTTCTCCAGACATTTGTATCATCTGCGGAGAGTTTGGTAAGAATCGGGAGCTATGGGTAAGATGTGTGTACTGCGCTGAATGGGCTCACAAAGCTTCTACGGACGGAGAAACCAAGAAAACATTCGTTTGTGATTTCTGCCAGTGATTCCTACCAATTTCAGGTAACGGCGGCCCCGGCTGCCATTACTTTGAACTTTTTTATTCATGTAAAAATATTTTGTTACAATTTTACTTAACATGTCTTTGGTTCCTAATCGTCTTGTCTTTCATTTGGACCTCCTACCTCTTTTTTCTAACAAAACAGAACTCAGTTATAGAAGTTTTTGCTTAGAGGGCCGCCATTCCCCCAGTCTCCCCCAAACAGGTAGTTTCTTACAAAAATGGTACTGAAGCTGCTTATATCTTGTCATAGTTCTTCCAACGTCTGCCAATAATAGGAAATAATCTTTTTCGAATAGCCACAAAAATTAATAATCAATGTTACGAATATAAATATCTTTTAGAACCAATAATAAAGAAATACCTACTCTACTACTAGTCGAATTTTGTTTCGTATTGCTTCTGTACTCACTGTATTTTCCAGAACTCGGTATTTAATACAGAATGCCAATCTTGAAATGATGCTTCAAGAAAAGATTGAAAATGAAGAATATTTAGAGGTCCGGAATAATCATTTTATAAGAAAAAAAGATCCATGTTACTTTTTGATGATACCTCGTAAATAATTTCCGACAATCGCATAACGTTTTATTTACTCTTCATGCCTCAATAACACAGTCAGTGTGAAAACGAGTTTTAAATTAATTATTTGTTGTTATACCGACATCATTTATCTTATTGTCAGATTATGTAATCATATTACGGATATGAAGAGGAATTATAAATAAATCTTAAAGCTTCGTAGATAATAATGCAATACGAATATCCTTGAATGCGTTGTTGAAAATAATAGTAATGAATTGTTACTATGGAACTGTAGATAAAAATATTAGTCTTTAATTTCAAATATCAAATCACCAATGTCAGAAAACATATTTGAGAACGATCTACACTGATTTGTTAAAAAAAAACTTTGTTTAGAATATTTTTCTAAATTATATTAGGTGAAGTCTATTACTTGAGGTATCTCAAATAAATATTCAGGAACCTCAGTTTGGAAAATGAGATGGATGAGCATGAGAATTACCTTACTTAGTTTATCACATCCTACAAAATTACAATATGTTTCAACAATTGTGTAATTTATCAATTGCTTAATTGTTAATTCCGAAAAACCAGTTGAAATCGAACAAATTTACCTGCTTCATCATCATGAATGTCAACTTACCGTTGATACTTGTATTTATTGTTTTTGACGAGTCCGACAAACTTTTGATAGCTGAGTAGCGGGACGTTTTTATTGGCACCCGTCCAAAGTCAACTATTTGGTACCAGGAAACAAATACGATCAATAATTTGGGCGCTTTGACCCGTCTGGCACTCCGAATATGGCAAAATTGGTCAGTTTTACCGTCCGACACCACGAAATGAGGGAAATGGCGCCCCTCATGCATCACTTTGACATGTAACTGTCAGAGGAGCCGAATCGCCCCAATATATTTGTCGGTTGAAATTTATTTCCTTTTTTAGATAAAAAAAACTTCTATTTAAAATCAAAATTCTGAATGAGGTAATACATTTTTTCCTGGTACTAAATTGTTGACTTTGGAGGGGTACTAGACGAAAACACTCCGGTATCCAGCTGTCTCGCTATCAGCATTAAGTAAAACGCAAAAACAGTAAATATACGAATGAGGTCATATTTCTTTTTCAAATGTGGGCTCAGAGGATATTTTGAAACGACTATCACTAGGTCCTGCCATTCCATTTTCATGCTGTGAGCCAATGAAACGAATAGTCTATAGACACTAACAGTCTATAGAAACTTACATCGATACCCAAAAATATTGAAAAATATGTCCGTTATAAAATGTATGACAAGAATGTCTAAGGTACCTGAGGCAAATAAGGCCCACATAAGGAACAAACACATTTTATTTGAATAAAAAAAATTAAAATAAAATGGAAAATACACATAATCAAAAACAGTTACGCTTTTGGAACAAATAAATACATTTTTAATAGAAATTTCTATTTTTTTTTAAATTTTTAGTCTTTTTTAAAACGCCTGCAATGAGTCTTATTAAGCAATCAAGAGGGTAATAGGGCCCTTGCTTAAAATTCGATTCTTTTAAAAAGGCCCACAAAATATAACGCTTACACGTGTATTTATAAATTCAAAAACATTTTTAAAACAAAATAAACTAAGAAATGGCACAAATATTAAGCTTAGAAACTAAGGCATTCTAAAATACTTCATTAGCAACATTTTACACAAACAAAACATTCCGTATCGCGTTGTGTTAACACTAAACAAGCTTCATGACACCATTTTGCGCAAGTTACACATTGTCTCATGTCAAGTTTGTCCTCAGTTCCGCAAAGAAAACAGTACCACGAATCACTGTCCAATGCTTTTTTTGAGGAAATTGAAGCCGAAAATTTTGACGTTGAAGGTCTAGGTTCTTTTGCTGCAGATTTAGTGATTGACGTTGAAGGTTTAGGATCTTTTGATGCAGACCCGATGTCTGATGAAGGTTTAGATTTTTTTGCTGCAAAGTTCCTGGAGGTAGCAGATACTGATGTCGACTTTGTGCTAACGGATGAAAAGGGTCTTTCGTTACCACTTTATAATTAAGGGATTTTTTCCTGTCAGCTGTGTTATTGTTTTTATTCTTTGTTGCAAAATGCTCAGGAGTAGGAAGCAATTTCTTAAAAGACCTATTAAGAACCTAATTACTAGTGTCCATCATGATGTTGTCTGTCAACGTTTTATCTGTAGCTGTGGTCCCCCCTTCCCCCTCGGCGATTTTCGTGATTCGTCATTTTTTACTAGTGTTTTTTCTCCATATTTGCTGCTTCCTGCTATTGCTGAATCTTTCACGATTTTTGCTAGCTTATTTAGCGGTATGTCTTCTAACTCATCATCGAGCTCAGATCTATGATCCGTTGTATTCGTAGCGTTATCAACTTCTAAAATATTCGGAATTACACTGCTGTTTGTGTTGTCTCGCAGAATTCCTTCATCAGGTACAGGTCATTCAGGGTCTTCTAAATGGCGCTGGCTAACAAGTGATGGGGCAAATGCTGATTCTGGAATCCTTTGTGGATCATGTGGAAACATTAAAGTGGCTTTAAATCCGCTAATAATATTCTCAGGCGTCATACATTTGGGCAAGACTTTGGTAAACACTTTACCGAGACGACTCTTATTAAGACGTCGATCTGGATGCGTATCCCAGAATTTAAGCAGTTCTTGATCCCAGTTATGCTCAAAAGATCTGTAAACTGCCCTATCCAGTGGTTGGAGTTCATGCGTCGTATTTGAAGGTAGAAAATACAATCGAATTCCAAGACGGTCTGCAGCGTCCACAAAAGAAATATCCAGATGACTAGAACTAGAGGCTCCATCGAAAACTAGTAACGCCGGTTCATTACCTTTGTAGCGAGCTAGATGTTCAATAAATTGAATGAAAAGAGATGTTGTCATGCTATCCTTATCTGACATTTCTACCAGGGTACCAGCCGGTAAAGCATCTTCCATTCTGGTTTAAACATTTCCCCTTTAAAAATAACCATAGGGGGTATGGCGCTTCCTAGTGCATTACAACACCCCGCAATAGTCACATTTTCAGCGTGCTCAGGTGCTACCATGTGAATTCGTTTCGCACCCATTTGTCCAATTACTTGTTGGTGGTGGAAAGTCAAACGGCAACCTTTTTCATCCATGTTAAACAAGTTTTGAGGGTTTTGATGAATGTCCATTTCGTGGTAAATTTCAGAAAGCTTGGTGAAATAATCGTTCATAATATATTTGTTCAACTTTTGCGCTCTTCCTGGGTTCATTAATTGAGCTTTCCGTTTAGAAAGTGGCGGGTTTCGTTTCAAGAATGCGTAAAGCCAATCTTTACCGGCGACTTCCTTGCTCACACGAAAGGGATGATTAATGTTGTTTTCGACACAAAATTTAAAAACGATCGCCTTACCAAGATTGGAGTTAATGGTAGTCCTATTTCACATAAACGAATAATTCGTTGAGCAAATTTATTTTCTTGTTCTTTCGTCAGTAGTGCAGCCCTTCCTAACTTTCTTTCTACCTTTCCCGATTTAAGGTGATTTCTAAGCGTCCTTCTTGGGATTCTGTAGCGACCTGCGGCCTCCTTCTGAGACAGTACTCCGTTATTTACCGCATTTATAGCTCTTTGCATCTGCTCTGAGCTCCACTGTGCACGTCGTCTAGGCATATTCTCTGTGTGTATCTGAAAAAAAAAGATAAACATTTATCATCGATTAATAAGGCCTGGGCCTTAATCGCAGAATATTGATGGGCCTTAGTAGCCGACATGACAATTAAAAGATATAAATTAAAAAACTCAACAATCTCTTACCTTTTCGCAATTGCGGTAGGGACTGAGGATCACCACTGGCAGTAGTAGCTGAATAAAAAATCTATAGAAACACTAAATCGGAAACAAAACGTGGCGCGCAAAATTTATAACACTGGACGTTGCTACACACATGCTCACAACCTTGGATAGTACTGACGACGATTCTAAATTTCAGCGGGGTCGAAATTGGCGGATATGATTGACTCGTGGTGGGGGTTGAATCGGCATTGCCAGGTTTAATAATATGTTTCTATTTTGTGAGATATTATTGTTGGGCTTTATTAGGCGCCGGGCCTTAATTGCCGCAGGTACCTTAGATTAAATTTTGATTCACACTATACTACCTACATTTAGTATTACGATCATCAGCTTTCAGCAAAAACTGTTCTAATTATTCCGACTTTGCATAGAAAGCCAGCAGATTGTGATGGTGATACGTGGGGTTTTGAATACATTAAGAGGAATTAAGGGCTAAGGTGTAGGTATATATTGTACAAATTTGGACGGAAAAAGCTTATACCACATTATTTTTATTAATTACTGGTTTTCTTTGATATGTTTCCACAATTTTTGTCAGAAACATCTTGAACTTCTATATCTCTACAAATATTTATTACCTGTGCTGAAGGATCTTCCGCTACTTCTGTTCTAGCATCCATGGTGATTATGTGACCATTGCTGTCTAATAATAATAACGTTGGGATTCCTCTAATTCCATACAATTGTGCTAATTCCGCCCGTACTGCTGTTTGCTGAAACGGTACTGAAATCCATGGCATGGTTTCGACATAAGCTCGATATGATTCTGCACTCCTAAAATAAAACAAAAGTATTAATACATTAGAAAATTTTATTATTAAGAAATTCATTTGATCTTAACGGCCAGTACGGCATTTCAAGAAGGAGTCAAAGTAACGATCTCGTGGGATCATGTTAAGTTCTACAACAATGTAACCAATTTCTGTGTAAATATTTCCAATCCGATATAGAAATAAACCAAATTTGAACAGCTATAAGATATCTAAAAAAACAACCAATCTCCAGGGAAGATGGAATAATACCAGAGCTAATAAATATACTACTTGGTAGTAGTAAAATATTATACTGAAATTCACTGTCTCGACTCTTACTTCGTGGAATTTACTCATATTAGTGTTTTAAATGAAACTTACTGTTTCTAGTCAATTGTACGAATTTCTCATTAAATTCGTACAATAGTCGGTCCGCTCCTAGTATAACATTGAAGTGCAAACGTTAACCATTCGTTCGTCTAGTTCGCTTTCCCGCTAAAAACTTCACTTGCTTATAGACAATATCATAGAAAGAACATCTGTTCCTAGTGCTCTGCAAAATGTAGTGTTTTTCCTCCATAAAATGGGGAAAGTATCGCTTATAATTACTAAGTTTAGTGTAATCTATTGTTGGAGTACTTTATCAATATTAAAGGGATTAAATATCCAGTAATATCCGCCGACTGTCCAAGTCGAAAATCATTCACCTAGCATGGTTGCCGCGCGTTTGATAATGCCGGAGAACTTTTGGTAGCTAATTTCAAGATATCCTATTTTTGATACCGTATTGTTTACCACTGATTCATAAACGTTTTATCGCTTCATTGGATTACTATTTTATGTAAATTTTGGGACTTATATTCACCTGAAACTATTATGTGATTGAGTAAAGCTAAGTGCAGGTCTAGCTTTAACTGTAAATATTGTAAATCTTTATAGATTAGTGTATAATTTTCAGACTTTCCAACCGACCATTGACTATATTCATCCTGGCCGTGACTTTAATAGTGAAACGTTATTTCGTACTTTAATGTTGCATAACTGGCTGCGTGTCTATATTTAGCTGAGTATTTACTCTTAACTAGCAACATGTTTCCTCATCTATAGCAGACTGTTCTTTTTATCCGACCTCGAGATTTTTCACTCTTATTTTTTCTTCTGTAAATAATCTCTTTTCTTACATACTAAAGTAAAAGTCTATTGTAACATTTGACTTTTGTTTATTTTCATGTATATTTATCTATAGGTTATTCCTCTGCCTCTGGTACGGACAACAAGCTCCTGCAGCGCAATGCAGGTTGTCCTTCGTTTTTTCTCGAAGCCGCTAAGAACTATTATGGGATAAGCTTTTTACCTTGTTTGGCTTCTGAAACCTGCGACCTGATATTTTATTTTCTCTTCTGCCCACACACTAATTCCACAATATATTGAAAGAATGTTGAACATTCTAAAAATATTGACAATTGTTGCGATATTACCTAAATATCATCGTCAGAATGACAGAAGCTACATTTTATTTAATGCCTACCTGATGCTTAATAATTATTTTAAGCTAGACCAAGAAGTGACCTAACTTGTGATTGACTTAATATATGTTAATAGAAAAAAGAAGAAGATGTGATATTACAAATATTAAAGCTTAGATATTATTAGCCCTATGGTGATATCCTAGATATCATTTTTCCAATTAAGATCAGTATAACTGTGCAATGATATAGAAAACCAGGAAAACTATATATGCTGATCTTTACAATTATTACTTAAGAAGACAGTTTATTAGTGGAGAACTCCCTAGATTTATCTGTTCATTGACAACTTCATATTGTGGGTTTCAAAAATGTCTTCTAATTTCCAGTTCTTCAAGGAAATCCAGTTCTTGTTTCTCATCACAAATATGTAGTACTTCTAGTTCTGTGTTAGGTATCAATGAATGATTGGCGTCAAGTAAATATTTTGCGTTGTGGGATTTATCTGGTTGTTTCCATCTGTATGCTCGTAAGTGTTCAGTGTGCCAGATTTCAAAATTTCTCAGGGTCTGACCCAAATAGACAGCATTACGTTCTGGACATTTAAGTTTATACATACCTGATTTCATCAATAGTGATATCTTTGTTTTTACATTTAACAATTTTGTACTTACGTTACTTTCTGTTTCAAAAGAAATTGTTGTATTCGTTGCTAAACATATTTGACCTAATGAATAAAAGTGAAGCAATTGCTTTTTCTTATTAAATTGAAGTAATTGGAAAAGGCAAATATTTTCATTAAATTTCCTAAAAGTACTGAAGATGTTGAAGCTAAACGGTTGTGATCAGAAAAATACCGTTTTTCAAATGATATCGGTCAGGATTCCAAAATTTCATGAATTCGGTGATGAATATATAAACCGAACAGGATACCCCAGCATAAACGTTCAGCTAACTTGTAACGCTAAGGAAATTGTAGATTTGTAGATTACAAAGGGGTCGATTGGCCTTTAACTGGCCTTTCCACACTGCGACCTGAAAAGATCTTTTGTGTATACCCTCCATCTATTTTTTGTCCCAGAGATCAAGGCTTCTAAAGAAGCCTATTATCCTATTGGGAGCTATTTTTGTTACCTGGTCAGGTCTCAAGAAAAATGTTCCAGGTACCTATGGCGTTGGCGAACAAGTACGGCGCAATGGCATAATATATGTTCAGCCATTTCATCTGCACTGTCGCAGAATCTACATGTTCCTCTGTCCACTTTTCCCATCTTGCAGAGGTGATATCTGAGTGGGCAGTGTCCTGTAAGGAGTCCTGTGATTACTCTGAGATCAGACTTCTGATGCTCTAAGAGCGATTTAGCATAGCGAGCAGAAGGTTGTAGCAACCTTTTTGCTTGTCTTTGGCCTGGAACATTTTTCCAGTAGGCTGCACTAAGTTCCTTTTCATATTTCCGGACTTCTTCCACAATGTGGCTTTTAGTAATGCCACAAAATGGTTCGGGTCCGATGAAAGGAGTGCTATCTCCTTCCTTTGCAAGACCATCGGCAGTCTCATTCCCAGCAATTCCCTTGTGTCCGGGCACCCATAACAAAGATAGTTTGTTATGTCTAGCCAGTAGCTTAAGAGATTGTTTGCAGCTCCAGACTGTTTTGGACTCATAAGTTATAGACCTTAGAGCTTTCAAAGCAGCCTGGCTGTCGGAGGCAATAAATATTCTGGCTGCGTTGAGGCGCTTTTTGAGGCACTCTTGAGCACAGAAGTCTATCGCTAGTATTTCCGCTTGGAATATTGTGGGAGTGTTACCTAGGGCTACTGATAACCTAAGATTAGGTCCTGTAGCCCCTATTCCTACTCCTTCGTTTGTTTTTGACCCATCAATATAAAATGTGAGGGCACCCCTAGTTATTTCTGAGATTTCGTTCTGTGTTAACTCACGATCGTTAATAATAACATCTAGAGTAACTTTGAAATCTTGTTTAGCAGGCATTATATCCCAAGGCATCATCATAGATTGGGTTGATCCAACCCTTAGTATCTCGAGGTGTCCTGTCAAATCGCCGGGTTTTAGAGATTTAGCCTGTGTTAACCTATAGGCATTTTGCAGAACAATCCTCCTTACATGTAAATGTAATGGAGGGAGATCTAGCATTACCTCCAAGGCCGCGCCAGGGCATGATCTCATTACACCCGTTATTCCTAAACATGCGAGCCTCTGCAATCTTTGCAACTCTATTGTAGCCCTTTGCTGCGCTAAGGAAATATTTACAAGTGTAGATTGCCAGTGGCCAGGCTCTGTATATGACAACAGAATTTTTAAAAATTCTAATATAAGCAACATTCTCAAAAACTGCGCAGAAGAATGTTTGTTATTAGGAGATGATGGTTATTCTATATCGCCTTGGATTATGACACCCTGGAGGAATCCAGCAACCGAAGATCAACAATATTTTAACAACGTTTTCTGCCGAGAACGGGTATTTATCGAGCGATGTTTTGGACAATTGGAAGCCAGATTCCCTGTCCTTCAATATAAAGTTAGGAGGAAATTGGAAAAAATACCATCAACAATAATTGCATGCATCGTTCTTCATGATATTGCCAAGTTTTTAAATGATGAAGATTTTCAGTATCCCGATGATAAAACTAATTTTGAAATGAACGTACCAACTAATAATAATTTGACACCAAATATAATTCGTCAATTAGGACATCAAAACAGAGAATTAATAGCCCGAATTATCTTCAATAATCGGGTAAGTGTTAAAATATTAATCTAAATGTAAATATTTATAGATATTTGCGATTTTAAAAAGGAATAGCAGATTCTAGAAAATAAACATTTATTCTTTTAACCGAACTATAAGCAAAAAAATGAACATAAGTAAACGCAAATTTAACTTAAAAGATTATAGATTATAAAATATTTTGCCTTTTTCCCATTGGCTAAATTGGTGTTTGTCATCATTCTCCTGTTTTGTTTTTAAAATTTCTTCCTGTTGCATGCGACATAATTTCTGTTGCTCTAATAAAACTAAACGTTGCAGTTCAGCATTTGATAATGCTTTGATCTCATCAGTTTCAGGCAAACTATTTGATATTTTTTTGTAGGAATTGTCGATGTTGCTATAAAAGGGCTACTCAATGATGTACAGGACTAGTAACCCCAGTAATACTCCTTCATCGACTCCAACAGACATAGCGACTTAAAATGTTAATTTTTTGTACATAAAGAGAATAAATTATAAAAATGTTTTACCTGGTATTTTTTTAAAGATGGGATTCTTTTCCACCTCCAACAATTCCAAAAGTAATTTTTCCCAAGGTTTAAATACTATTGGATTATTACCGGTTGTTCAAGATTGTAAAATCTTGAATTTTATTGAAATTAACTGTCTCGACCCTTACTTCGTGGAATCTACTCATATTAGTGTTTTAAATGAAACTCACGGTTTCTAGTTAAAACCACAATATAATAAAAAGTGTTAAAAATTCTAAAAAATTGACAATTGTTTCGATAAATCAATATCAATATTGATTTATCGAAACAATTGTCAATTTTTTAGAATTTTCATCAATTTTTATTATATTGTGGTATTAACTAGAAACCGTGAGTTTCATTTAAAACACTAATTTGAATTTTATGGTTTACGATACTTTTAAAATATATAAGATATTTGTATGCTTCCTTTCTTCACTGTATATATTTAAGGAGTAAATTCATTTTAGTTAATAGCGTTGTAAAAATATGTTTTAGAATGGATAAGATCTTTTATATTGTTGTAAATTCAAAGGATAGTTCCATTTTATTTTCAACTTTTGTTAAATACCTTTAAAATATCAAGTTTTGCAACAATAATTGTAAATAGTTTTGTTTGGGCATTGAAATAGCCCTTTTTGGAAAGTCGACATCGTGTCGCATTGTCCTATAGTGAAGAAGTTAGGAAAAGGTCACCTTTCACCTTATTATATATTGTATTGTAAAAACCCTAAATTTAGTGTCACTTCTGCATGAATTTTATGGTCGACGGTTCGAAGATATGAAAGACATTTTTGAATAACCTTTCTGAGTAAAAGGGTTACAATTACTATTGGAGTATTCAATAGAAACTTAACTATCTATTGACGGCACCCATAGTTGATTCTTGTCTAGGAATCCGACAAGTCAAATGATACTGGCCAATAGGAAATATTTATTTTCGTTTGGTCAACCCAATCCACGTGTAAACACGACCCTCGCAGATTTCTATTTAACACGTCTCACAACGTGAAGAAATCAGTTTCTCACTCATCAGTTCTACACTCATCGACGCGAGTTTTACACTCATCGAATCGAGCTCAACGCTCAACAACAAAGTTAGTTTCTCACTCATCAGTTCTACACTTATCGACGCGAGTTTTACACTCATCGAATCGAGCTCAAGGGTTAACAACAAAGTTAGTTTTTTACACCCATCGAATCGAGCTCAACGCTCAATTACAAAGTTAGTTTTTTACACTCATCGAAGCGAGTTCAATACTCTCGATAACAAAGTTTTACATTCATCGACGCGAGTTTTACACACTCATCGAATCGAGCTCAACGCTCAATAACAAAGATAACAAAGTTAGTTTAATATTCATCAAATCGAAACATAAAGTGTCTTCCGATCTGAAACCACCGAAGTTCAGCATTCACAACTTTGTACCATTTTGTAAATTTGTATATAATGAATTATTAATTTCGACATTAATTTTGTCAAATTAAGATTATTTATCTAGTTGAATGTCCACGCCAGTTGACGAAGTTCAGCTAGAAATATGATCAAAAACACCGGTTTTAGTAACATCGAATTTCTTTTTCATCTCAAATTTCATATTACTAGTTTTTTTTTATAACTGTTTTGTTGTATTAGTGTTTTAAATAAAACTCAATGTTTCTAGCTCATTCCACATTATATTTTAGAATTAGCTAGAAACATTGAGTTTCATTTAAAACACTAATATGAGTAGATTCCACGAAGTAAGGGTCGAGATAGTTAATTTTGTTTTGTTGTTAGTGTGATATTATTAAGATCTTTATATTCCTGTACCAAGTCAGCTAAAGCAACCTCCTTTTCTGCCTTAACATGCGGAATTTCTAATTTTTGTACAAATATCATTTGTTTATCTGTAATTTCCTCGTCACTACTATTATCAAATTCTTCACTATCTGCCATATTATTATTATTTTTTATAAAATAACTGTAACACACTTAGATATTCTTAAAAATGTAACTGAACTAAATAAGTACGTCTACGAAACAGTAATATAGAACAAGTTTTCCGCATCTGAGAGATGCCCTGATTAATATTATATCATAAAATTGTCACTTGAATACACTTTGAGGGATGTATCGTGCTAATAAACCAAAATTTCTCCTAAAATATAGTATATCTGGATTTATAGGACCCCCTATACTCGCTCTAGTCAGCTGAAAATCAATAGAGTACATATGTGAGACACCTTGAAAAATATCCAATTATAAAATTGGTCACTTGCTCCGGAGGCTGTATCGTGCTAACAGCCCGAAATTTCTCCAAAAAGGACCAACACTGTGGCACTTCAGGTACCATAGCACCCGTTGCACTTTCTCTTCTAAGCTAAAAATCAATAAGATTCATCTATAAGACGCCCTGAATAATATTTAATCATAAAATTGGTCACTTGTATACACTCTAGAGGGTATATCGTGCTAACAAACTGAAAATTTTCGAGAAATTACAAAATTTGGTTCTTCATATACCATAGCACCCGTTGTACTGGCTTTGAAAATCAAAAGGGTTCATCTGTGAGACGCTTTGAATAATATGCAATCATAAAATTAGTCACTTCTATATACTTCGGAGACTGTATCGTGCTGAAATTTCTTCAAAAAGGACAAAATTGTCGTACTTCAAGTACCATAGTACCAGTTGTACTGGCTCTGATGAGCTGAAAATCAATAGGGATCATCTGTGAGATGTCTTGAACAATATTCAATCATAAGATTTGTAAAATAAACTGTCTCGACCCTTACTTCGTGGAATCTACTCATATTAGTCTTTTAAATTAAACTCACGGTTTCTAGTTAATACCACAATATAATAAAAATTGTTGAAAATTCTGAAAAATTGACAATTGTTTCGATAAATCAATATTATCGTCAGAATGACAGAAGTTACATTTCATTTGATGCCTACCTGATGTTTAGTAGTTATTTTTAACTAGACCAAGAAGTGACCTAACTTGTGATTGACTTAATATATGTTAATAGAGAAAAGAAGACGATATGATATTACAAATATTGAAGCTTAGATATTATTAGCACTATGGTGATATCCTGGATATCATTTTTCCAATTTTTATTATATTGTGGTATTAACTAGAAACCGTGAGTTTCATTTAAAACACTAATAAGATTTGTGATTTTTTGTACTTCGTAGACTGTATCGTGCTAACAAGACATGTAACGAAAAGTGGCCGACGACAACAACGACGACGACGAAGACATACACACAGACTTTTTTTCTAAGAATTGTTTTTCCGTGTTGTGCATGCTGAAAAACATAAAAATAACTCAAAGATTTTTTCCAAAATTCCAACTTTTTTTGGGGTAAATCAATACTTTTCTCGCATATTAGATAGGATGGGCAGAAAAGTAATAGATATTTTAAAGTTACAAAACTGAACCAAGGGAAAATAACAATTTTTACTTTTCCGCCCAACATATTCAATATGCGAGAAAAGTATTGGTTTACCCCAAAAAAAGTTGGAATTTAGAAAAAAAAATTGAGTTATTTTTACGTTTATCATCAAGAACAACAGGAAAAACCGATTTTAAAAAAAAATCCTGTGTGTATATCGTCGTCGTCGTTGTCGTCGGCCACTTTTCGTTACGTGTCTTGTTAGCACGATACAGCCTCCGGCGTGCAACAGGTCACCAATTTTATGACTTAATATTGTTCAGGACATCTCACAGATGAACCCTTTTGATTTTCAGCTCACCAGCGCCAATACAGCAGGTGCTATAGTACTATAAATATGACATTTTTGGAGAATTTTCAGTTTGTTAGCACGATTCAGCCACCAGAGGGTATACTAGTGACCAATTTTATGAATTGAATATTGTTCAGGGCATCTTATAAATGAAACTAATTGATTTTTAGCTCACCAGAGCTAGTACAACGGGTGCTATGGTACCTGAAGTGCCACATTTTTGGTCCTTTTTGGAGAAATGTCGGGTTGTTAGCACGATACAGCCTCCGGAGTGTATACAATTGACCAGTTTTATAATTGGATATTTTCAAAGTGTCTATTGATTTTCAGCCGACTAGAGCGAGTACAATGGGTCGTATAAATCCAGATATACTACATTTTTGGTTATTTTTGGAGAAATTTCGTTTTGTTAGCATGATACATCTCCCGAAGTGTATACAAGTGACAATTTTATGATAGAATATTGTTCAGGGCATCTCACAGATGCGGAAAAGATAGTTTCAATCTTTAAAACCGTTTATTTTTTTTTCTTGACGCACTTCCACCATCTTTATTAAACATTCATATTCTGAATAATTACAAAAAAAATTTAAAATTATTTATCTCGTATTTTATATAAAATTGAAATAAATAACAAATTCAGATGCTTATTTCCACTGGAATGAATATTTCGTGGTATGTGTGCATTTAAGGAATATAGTAGTGTAAGATGAACAGTAACGTTAAAAAACTTTGCTTATAGTCTTAGAACCCAGATACGTATAACGTTGTACTGAGCTAAAATTTTCGACTGCACTCTCGCGGAGGAACTAACTTAATAATTTCAAAATTGTTGCAGACTGTAGATAAGATAAAATCAGTATCCCATATTCCCGATGAGAATAAAGTTTGAAAACATCTCAATGTTGATACTGATATACACACACAATTAGTTTTATTGCATTTTCTCTATTTCGCTGTCAACGAAGAAGGAAATGATTTCCTCTCAATTTCCTTAAGAAAAGCATTTTCTAGCGTCAATAAAAACAAAATGTTTGTCGCTGTTTGAAAATTCAATTTCACAAATAGCTTTTTTATCTCTTTAGAAACTACTCAATTTCCAAACAAATGATCTTTTATATACTGGTACAGTGTTGAGTGATAAATTCAAAATTACTTGAAATACTTAAATTTATCAGAAGTATATTTCAGCACATTTTCATTTAATGTGTAAGTACAGATTAATGAATATGTTGAATAGATATATGAAATGCGTCTAGAATTTTGAAAATATTGATACATTAACTCTATATGTATTACAAAGATCCTTCGCGAGAAACGGTCAGACTTTTGTTGCGAAAATATTATTTTTGGAAACAGAGGTGATAAGAAGCCATCTTAACCATATCAGGGTTTACTTCGCGTATCAGTGCGGTATACTCCATAACAACAATTTTTTTTGCGCCTTTTTACTGATAACATTTTTTATTTCAGTTAAAATAGTTGTTTAATTTTTTAGTTATAGGTGTATATTAATCAAAATTTCATTACTTTTATAGCAGATAAATGATTATAATTTTGTCAGCAAACTACTTTGAAAACGTGGTATGTATTGCTTAGGTATTTGTTTGTAAAGTGACCGAAAAACATGGCGGAAGTTGGGGAATGCGAACAAAATTTTTTCAACTATTAAAAAGTCTATTGGATATGTCAACTGGTCGACTTCACTTCATTTCTTCCATCATGTAAACGTTTAATCCACAATAATCCCTTCATGGGTCACCCAGTTGGACACGAAAGTAGCCCATTTGTGGGGAGAGCTTCGTACCCGAGAGAGGACAATGGTGGAATCTGTGTAAGTGGCCACATTTCTAATTTGTAAGGAATCTAGAAGATTTGTCTGTACAAAATGCACTAATTCAGACAACAATAGGGCCTCACATAATTCAAGTCGAGGTAAAGAGATTTTTTTGAGAGGAGCTACCCGGGTTTTGGTACACACTAAATGTGTTTTGATCTTACCATTCTCGTCTTCAAACCATAAATAAATTACAGCGGCATACGCATTTTCTGAGGTATCACAAAGGCCATGGAGATCATAGTTACAATTATGAGGAGAAGTTGTTCGTCGAGGAATATGAAGTGAGGATAGAGAAGGCAAATTTGTTCTAAAACTACGCCAGAAATCAACAATATTATCTAGTGGAGATGAGTCCCAAGGAATTCCAAGAGCCCAAACTGATTGGACTAGTATTTTGAGAGAAACCGTTACATGGGAGAGAAATCCTAATGAATCAAATATTTTTGCGAATTCAGAGAGTATTAAGCGCTTAGTACAATACTCATTGTTACTTAAGACATTATAACACAAGAAATCTTGAGAAGGGTTCCAACAAAGTCCTAAAATTTTAAGAGTAGTTTCACTATCAAAGTCAAACGAGGGCAGATCAACTTGCAAATCAGCAGTAGGCAAGGATAAGAGAAATTGAGTATTATTACTGGCCCATTACGTAGGTAAAAACCACCGCTAGATAAAAGGACATTAAGCTCCTGTTGAACAACAAAGGCTTCTTCTAAATAACTATAATCAGGAACAATATCATTAACATATATATCCGTACGTAAAATTTGAGAAGCAAGAGTGTATGAATGTTTATACATATCAGCTAAATGGCGAATAGTTCGAATGGCTAAAAAAGGCGAGAAGTGATACCATAAGTGACTGTTTTGATATGATAATCTTGAATTTTTCCAGAGGATTAAAACGCCACAAGATGCGTTGATAGTCACGAGGAATATTCTCTATAAGAACCTGACGAAACATCTGCTTTATGTCCGTGGTGAAACATACATTGTACGTACGAAATCTAAAAGAATTGATTGGATATTTTGTTGAAGCTTGGGGCCTGAAAGCAGGATAACGTTCAAAGAAAGACCATTGGAGCTTTTCTTGGAAGTATCAAATAAGACCCTAAATTTAGACATATCTGACTTAGCAATACAATGATGAGGGATTTAATAGCTAGAAGAGATAAGTGCACTGCCGTGAACGGGTTCCATATGATCGGAAATTAAACAATCTTCCATAAAATCTTTATATTGAGTATATAATTGAGGATTTTTCACCAAACGACGTTCTAAAGATAAAAATCTTCTTAGAGCGATGTCCCGAGAATCGGAGAAATCATATGGAGTATTACGAAAGGAGAGAGATACTACAAAACGTCCAGTAGAGTCCTGACGTATGGAGTCTAAAAACATTATTTCGGCTAAGAGATCATCAGACGATGAATGAGAGCGAGAGGGTATGGAATTAATTTCACAAAATCTTTTAACTTCACTTTCTGGAGATAATTCCGCGGGAGTAAAGAACGAATGAGCTATCTGATTTGAGGTATCATTGACTTTTCCCATGATTATTCAACTAAAAATCGGATCTAAAGCAACGGGTTTATCGTTTGAAGACTCATAAAAACCACCTTGGAGAATATTAGCAAACACGTCAAGATCCAGAAGCATGTCTACGGGAAGGGAATACATGAATTGAGGATCTGCAAGTCGTAAGTTTGCGAATTCCTGAAAATGATGCTTAGGTATAGAGACACTGGGCGTAGCAGAGCAAATTTATGGCAAAATAACAAAGTCTAAAGTAAGAAGAGGTTCCGGAGCATCTCTTGGTTTAATAGTAAAAGTGACTCCTTGTGAAGCCTGCGCGTGCACTGACATCAACTTCAGATATACGAACACTATCCATAGCGCCACATTGACTCTCTAAAATCTCTATAAGCGTAGTATAATATTCATTATCAGATAGATTATTCTCATATTGCAGCTCAAAGCGAGTTTTAGTATTATTATCTAATCTATCTAACAACATATTATAAATTATGAAATACCAATTCTTGACATTATAACCTAAATTCTCTAAAATGGCGAAGTTCTTCACAAAACTATCAGTCAACTTAGGTAAAGCCTCATGATCATCTGAACTGTCCATTGCAGCAGTAAATTATAAAGCATGCCAATGGGAGCGAGCAATTAACAACTTTTTATCAAAGCGCTTTCTGAGTCTATTGTATGCTACAACATAAGTATTTCCTCTTGAAGGTACACTAGAAATGAGATCATAAGCAACTGAAGAAGTGGATGTCAATAAATAATTAAACTTATCTATATTCGTTAAAGAATCATTATTATGTACCATTGAATCAAACATATTAATAAACGTTTGCCAACGTTGATAATCTCCGTCAAAAACAGGAACAGTGAGTTTGGGCCATCTAACATAACAATTAGTTCTAAAAGTAGTCATATTTTGAGTAAAGTTTTGATCAATATTATTATTACTAACATCATCTTCGAAAATTTGAGTATAAACTGCTTGAACATAATAATAGTTATTATCAAAATCTGAACGAGTGATGTTATGTGGCTCTAAGTTCGCCCCTTCCTGTATAGACACAATACAAATTATGCCATTATGAGCTTTAAGAAAATCATCACGAATATTTGCGATATGTTTATACCTACTTTTAAAATTATTTTGTAAGCCTGTATTTGTGAGAGCATCATCAGCAATTGTTAACAGAGAGTTTAGGTTAAGAATTTCACTTTGACGTTGAGCAATTAATAATTTAAGTCTCTAAGCTTCAGACATTACGAGTATTTATAAAAGGTAAAAACTTGACAATGAGAATAATTAATGAAATATTTTTTAAATAAAAAGCATATAAAAAAGAGAGAGAGCGAACGTTACTGGTTTCGCAAATAAGAGAAAAATTATTTATATCGAACGAAAAAATGCGAAAACAACGAGTTATAAGGAGATTCTTTTGACTAAATGACATTCACTCAGTTATCTCAAGTACTAAATAATATTATTTGTGTGAGAGGGGAACATAATTACGAGTACAATAAATGTAGAACGATATAGAAATTAAGCAGTGCACTTTATTATTGTAATAAAATATATTCATGAGAAAATGATCATAAAAATATGTGAATATGATATCGACTTCTGCCAGCTCTTCTTCTTCTTCTTCTTCTTTGGGTTATTGGCTTGCAAGCTTAGTGCATTCGCCAGCACATTTTTTTGTATTGCATGAGTCTTGCTCGTAGCAATGATGCAATACGGTTTGCACAACTATATGTTTACACACATAAATACGCTCACATATGTATATATTATTTTTTTTGTTTCAATACTATTTTTGTTATATTAATTGTTTTACACGCTATTTCTATTCTCACTGGTAACGGAGTGTTAATAACAGATAGGGTAATGCACTTTTCTCGCTCCAGGGCAACGGTGGAGCATTCCACAAGTTCAAGGAGTTGCCTCGGAAAACGGAATTTTTGGGATGGGTGATGGGAATTAGATAAGGATATTATTATTTAATTATTATTTAAGATTCATCTTTGAGTTATTTGAAAATTAATAAGTTTTTTTTAAATGTTCCTTTTATTTATATTTAAGAACTGTATTATTAACTTAACTTGGTCGTAGTTTATGTTTTTTAGTATTTTTTTCATGCTTGATGTGTCTGTGACCCCTGTTTTACTAGTTCTTGTTTTAGATTCCAATAATTTGTTTTGTTTATTGGGCAATCAAGAAAAAGATGGTCTAGTGTTTCTTCCTGTCCGCATTCACACCAAGGCTGCTCTATTATTTTGAATCTATATAGATGAGAACCATATAAACCATGCCCTGTTCTCATTCGGATGATATTCGTTAAGTGTCTTCGGTCTGTGTATGGAATGGTTTTAAACCAAGGAACACTTGGATGGTTTGATTGAATTTCCTTGTACCAGCTTCCTTTTTTGTTAATAATGATTTTCACCATTTGTTATGCCTATCTTTTATCGTTTGTTTTAGTTTAGTGATTAGCTCATCATTCTGTATTGGTATGTTTGCTGGCATGTTCAATGAGCACCCTATTTTTGCAATGCGATCAACCTGTTCATTCTCCTGAATTCCTGAATGTCCCGGTATCCAACATAATCTATAGTTACCCCCAGTTCAATTTATCTCAATTATCATTTGCTTAGTAATTAGAGAGGTATAATCAACTTTACTATTAAGACCTATTTTGGTTAAAGTTTGGATGGCACTTAAAGAGTCTGTGAAGAAAATGCAGTTTTTTAATTTTTTTTCTATACAAATACTTATTCCTTTATTGATTGCTGCTATTTCTGCATTGCAAATATTGGTAAGTGAAGGTAATTTGGATGAAAAGGCAAAGTTAATTCTAGGGATGTATACTCCAAAACCTGTCTTACAGTTAGGCTGATCATTACTTGATTTTGATGCGTCTGTGAACACAAAGTGATTGTCTATGTTTAGGTTTTCTGTTTCTGCTTTGAATAGATTGTTTTCATTTGTGTTATCTTTGGTTATATTTAACTTTACAATTGGTATTGTGGTATTCATTATTTCTAGATTGAAAGAAAAGCAGGGTACTTTTTCTGAACTTTGAATTTGTTTTTGGTATGGTTCAATCATACTTAAAGCTTCTATTAGATATGGCTTTTCTTTTGCCCTCCAATAACCTGAATTGACAAAAATTTGACTGCTAACCACCTCCTTCTGAATTCTAAAGATAGTTCTGCGGCTTCAGCTAGTAAAACATTTGTTGGGGTGGATCTCATGCACCCAAGGATCAACCTTAGAGCCTGAAATTGACTTGTGTCTAGTTTTTTGAGTAGCACCTTACTTGACAGTTTGATAAAGATACTTCCGAAATCTAGATGTGATCTGACTAAACCATAATAGGCTAATAAAAGAATTTGAGGGTCTGATCCACACCACGTCCTACCGAATGATCTCATGATATTGATACCTTTAATTGCTTTGCCGATAATATTTTCTATATATGATGACCAGTTTAGATCATGTGACATGATCAACCCAAGGTATTTTATTTGTTTTTTGTAGGGAATTGCTTGATTATTAATGTATAATGGGGGGAAAATGGGATAGGATTTATTATTTGTGAACCATATAGCTTCGCATTTATTAATCGATAATTGAAAATTATGTTCATTGAACCAATCATTTAGATCTTGCAATATGACATTTGACTCATTTCTGATTTGTTCTGGATTTATATCTTTACAGGCTAAAACCAAGTCGTCTGCATATGATAAAAACATAACATTATTGGGAATGAGTGTGTATATTAAATAGTAGTGGGCTTAATGGCGAGCCTTGTGGTAGCCCCTGAGTGGTTATTGCTGGTTCTGTTAAATTTTCATCTATATCCTTAACTAGTAATATTCTATTGTTCAGAAGGTTGAATACTAAGTTAATGAGCTCCATTGGTAATTCAAGTTTACACATTATTTTATACAGTTTGAATATATTAACATTATAATTATAATATGCTGCTTTTATATCTAATACAACTACTAGTGTCGATTTATTTTCTGATAAAGCTTTCTGAATATAAGATAGGAGTATTGCTTGGTTGTTTAAATTCCCATCCCCCTCCTGAAACCTGACTGACTAGGATTGAAAATACTTTTATTTTCTGTGTGCCACTCTAATCGATTTTTGATGATGTTTTCAAGAATTTTCCCTATACACGATGATAGTGCGATTGCTCTGTAACTTTCTACTTCTTTGCAATCTTTTAATGGCTTTAAAAAAGGTATGATTATGTTGGTTTTCCAGGATTCAGGAATTTCTGATCCTGTTAATACATTATTATATATTTTCAATAATAATAATTTTCCGTTATTTGGTAGATTTTTAATCATAGAGTATGTTATATTATCTATTCCCGGGGCTGTGTCTTTTTGATTTGCTAAGCATTGATTCAATTCATTAATTGTGAATAACACAGGTTGTGTAATATACTTGAAATTCGGGTCTATTTGACAAATTGCTAACTTTTGCGATATGTTTTCGCTCATTTCTTTGTTTGGTAATTTTTTTGATGATTGATAATTACAATTGTGAAGTTTTTTAACGGAAGACCATACTTAAGTTATGTTACTATTACGATTCAAAGACCCACAAAACTCTTCAAATTTCTTTTTCTTTTTATGTTTAAGACATTTTCTCGTTAATGCAATTACCTTTTTAGCATTTATGTAATTCTCTATGGTATAATTCTGTTTAAAACGGTTCAGTGCTTGTTTTCTTACATTCACTTTGGTGCTATATTCTTGATCCCACCATATGAATCCAGCTTTTGATGCTTTATGTGTCTTGTTTGGGATTGACACATCTGCCGCATCATTTATTATATTTATGAGCTGGTTATAATTTAGATTTGTCTCACTGACTGCATTATTGATAAATGTATAATATTCTTCCCAATCTGCCTTTTTGACGTTTCTACTGGTTCTATTATTATTGACATCATAGTCTCCCCCATTTGTGTGGAATTGAAGGATGATTGGAAAATGATAACTAAACCCAACGTCATGATGTATCTTCCATTCACATTTATGTGCTATGCTAGTAGATACCAATGTCAAGTCCACTGCGCTTATCCTTTCTCCTGGCGGGGTAAATCTGGTTGGGGAGCCATCATTTAGTATAACTAAATTTTTATCGTCTACAAAGTTGATTATATTATTACCACTTATATTGCACCATTCACTTCCCCAAGCAGTGTGATGAGCATTGAAGTCACCTATCATTACTATTTCACCTTGTAGAGGTTCTATTAGTTGTTTTAATGTTTGATAACTTGAACTATGAGAAGGATGCGAATAGATATTAACTATATTTAATTTATCAATTTTTACGATGATATATCTAAATTTGTTAGTTTTATTTTTTTCATTGAACTTAATAAATGTGTATTTTATTTTTTTTTAATCAAAGTTGCAATACTAGTTCCACTCTCTACATCATTCCTTAATATATCATAATTTTTAATATTAAAACTATGCTTTGGTTTTATGGAAGTTTCATTAAGAGCAATTATGTCGGGATTTTCTTCGCTCATTAGAGATGTTAGGTTCCTATAGTTTGGGTGAACACTTCTAATGTTCCATTGAATTATTTTGTAGTTAACTACCCTATCCATTTGTTTCTTTTTATTAATTAAAAGATGGACTGTCCAAATCCTGTGATTTGGCTAGTTCAAAATAGGTATTTATTGCATCTCTTAATTGTGTTTTAAATTCCATTGGTGTATGTAAAAAGTCATTGTACCATTCTTCAACTTTGTTCGATTTTTCTTGAGTTCCTTCCATAATGTATGATCCTCCCCCCTTACTGGTTGATGCAATGTTGGCCCTTGTCTTCCATTTGGCGTGTTTAGCATGTTGTTATGTGATGATTTATCATATGTTATTGCCATTTTCTTAGGGGTGGGTTGACTAAGGGAATTAATGTATGATTTTTTTACCTGATTAGGCTACTGCTAGCCGCCATTCTACGTTGGCTTACAGTAACAGCATTGTCCCCAGCGTTGTTTTTTTGGTAATGTTGGGAATTCATCTCTTGAAAAACTTAAATGTTTTTACTGATCTTTCAGGTAAATATTTTTTTGGATTCAACAGGTTAGCTTCATAATAAGAAGTATTTTCATAACTCATTGTTTTTTTTATGTTTGTTTATCTTTCGTATTCTGGGCATTTTTTATTTGTAGGACTATGATCTGTGGCTTTGCAATAGAAGCAGAAAGTTTGATTATATTTTATCTCCGTATTATCCTCATTTTTCTCGTGTTGCCCACTACAACTAATATATTTTACTTTACCCTTACACTGATTTTTGGTGTGACCATATGCCAGGCAGCGATAACATTGTGTTTACCCGAGCTACATACGGTATAATAGGAATGGCTAGATATGAAAATTTTTTTTCCCTGGGTAAAATGATTCCCTCGAACGTAAATAAAACTGTTCCCGATGGTGCATAATCTACCGATCCATCCTCTTTATTTATTTTTCTACTTAACCTTTTAACTTCAAGAATTTTGTAATTAGTCTCGCACATTGACATCAAATCTATTTCCGAAAAAAATTGATTTGCATCCCTAGCAATTCCCTTACATGTTACTTGATTTCTGGGGATATATATTTTATAAACCTCCTTTTCCTTATTTAACTGATTTTCTTTTACAAAATTATTAGCCGCTTGAGCAGATAAAAAATTTATTTTTGCCCTTCACTTTAACCTCTATGATGTCTTTTAGATTCAAATTGAAAATGTCCCGGGCTATTTTTATATGATTATACCTCCCAATTTGATGACCTTTTTCTATTCTCTCAATAATTACACTAAATGGACCTATTGAATTACTTTTATAAAAAATCGTCAAAGACTGGATTTTTTTTTGTTTCCGCTTTTTTGATTTAATTTATCGTTATTTATCTATAGACATGATTTCTTCCTCAATATTAGTTGATTGAATATCGGGAGGTCGACCTCCTCCTGGGTCCCCCATCATTTCGTTAATGTATAGACCAAAAGAAAAAACTATGCAGAAAAACTAATGTTTACACTTTTTATTATTCGTAATTATTAACTTAAAGTTGTCTAAATATATTTATACCTAACTAAAATGATAAAGTTGTTAGATTTATTAAAAGGATAAAGTTAGTAATGTTTTTTGAAATAATTTTTTCCGTCGCCGAGCACACAACACACAACTTTCACCGTGGAAAGTTCGACTTCGAATCGACTTCTGCCAGCTGATTTAATTGTATCTGTCACTGGCCAGCTTAAGAAATGAAATTCACATATGCGTCAATTTATATTCGCGTTCGGTACTTACGGTGTAGACCTACCGAAAAAGATAGTGAATAAAAATGTCGGACACAAAAGGAATTTAATTTTCTCGACAGGTGTTTAAAACTCAATAAACCATAAATTGTGGGATTTTAAGGGCTGAAAATATTCTGAAAAATCCGTGCTCGAATGACCAAGTTGTATGGGCGGGAAATAAATGGGCTGTAGTATTTTTTCTTTCTTTCTTTATATTTGGTTCAATGCATAGATTGATGCCGGCAATAAAAATGATGCAAAAAATAAAAAATACAAAACAGGAAGCAGATAACACTTACCCTAGTTATGACAGTAGATCTTCTTTTCGGTACCGACTAAGGATGAAGATAGGACCACCACGTGAATTCTAAATTTTGGAGTTACACACTTAATTTTAAGGTAAAAATAATTTCTACAACAATCGAGAACATGTACTGTCCACCGCTCAATCGCTACTCGAATGTTTTCGCCTAAAATCTAGTTGGCACGCGCCGAACTATGTTTTAACTTGGGGACAATGCTAAATGCTTCCAAAAATTAATTAAACAATTGCCGTGGGGATTGAACAATATGTATACATAACATAAGGGAAGTATTGTAATTGAGTGATTTTGACGTTTCGAGATTCGAGTGGATCTACACGTTTTACATGTTTCTGAGTCCAAAAAACCTATTTTCAAAAATGTCTGTCAACACGATAACTCATAAACGCCTCCGAATTTTTTAATGAATTTTTTTACTGTCGGCCTAATGTGAAAAGTGCATAAGTTCATTTTTATCAATATTGCGATTTTAGCTACATCTTGTAGTATTTTATCGAATCTACGCGAGAAACATTTAAAATTACGTAAATTCATAATAGACGTCGCTCATTTCATGAAATGAAATCTGCACAATCCCAGTACCTCTGACAATAGTATGAAAGTTGCCCAAGTCCTATTAGTTCTCTTAGTTTAATGACGCCGCATGCTGTGTGTATCTTTAAACTGTTTTTATAATAATTTTTATAAAGCTGTGAATTCAAATATTGTAAGTAATTGAGATGCATCTTTCCTCTATCGAATGGCGTAAGAAAGGAATGGACATATAACATAATATCGTAATTATAGAATTTTCTATGGAAGCTTGTTAAAAAATTTTGCGGTTCTGACCGAAAAATTTTGGTTTTCAGTTAATGTATGGCAAAAAATAGACAGTACCATGTATACCTGTGATCCATTTTGGTTTCAGTTTTATGAAATTTTTTTTCAAGTGAAGTATTAGAAAACAAATGTTGGGCGAAAGCTGATAGCCTCGTTACATAAGGTGAAGTCATGTGCTGGGTACGTCAACTGCTTCTATTATATATTTAACCTAAGAATTATAATAACCTCTAACAATATATGAGTTCTCCCCAAACTTTAACAAAATAAATTCGTGCAATATAAAAACCTATTTATTATTACTTTGCCAGACCTTGACAATTTCAACGTGTTAATCTTAATTCTTCCGATAAGTAAGTCCACATTTTAAGGGTAAGGATCAATCAATAGACGCAAATAACTTAACTAAAAACAATAATTATGTTTGTCAAGTCAAAGGATATCGTTTGTATTGCGGGAATATTAGAATGAACGATGAAATAAAACAATATAATTTGTTTAAATCTTCATTTATTTGAACTAATGTTCAATTTAAACTTGTTGACGAATTTCACTAACACAGTAGCTTTGTCAAATTCCTTTTGACAAAGCTACTGTGTTAGTGAAACGCGTCAACAAGTTTAAATTGAACATTAGTTCAAATAAATGAAGATTTAAACAAATTATATTGTTTTATTTCATCGTTCAGTATGGATCTTCATCAAGTAAAAGCCTCATCTATTCAATATTTAAATGCCTTTTCAAAGTCGCTTGTAACCCAAAGCTGTTAAATGTTGTACATAGTACGAAAATTAATGAGTTAATTTATATTTATATATGTGATTTCAAAATTATAATTGAAGACGTTCATAAAGTGTATAGGACAGATATCATATCAAATTGATATAATACACAATATTAATTAATTTAGATGGGTATTATAGTAAAAATTGAGGATGTACTATTTCTTATTAATTCGAGTTGGTAATATCATGATAATCGTTCAGTCTCAATATGTACCTATATAAGACGTCTTTAAGATTCAAAAGTACAATGTTTTGAAGACGTACAAGAACACACGTCTTTGAGTCAGCTTTTTTGAGGCTTGAGACGTCCAGACCAATATAAGTCTCATTATTGACATCTTAAAGATGTTTTGAGCTATCTGGAAATTGTTACGGGCGGGGTAATTTATAGAGTATAAAATATTGTTCTTATTGAACTAGTGAGTTTGGTTTCTTAACAAACAAATCAACTTCATCCACTTTTCAATTGATTCATTAGTTTCTAGTACTATCCTGTCTAAAGTATGAACTTAAATCTACATTGAACTCCCAGAGTCACGTCCCTATTAAGCAGATTATTTGACATTTATATCAATTAGAATAACTGGCTCTTCCTCTGAGCTTTATTATATTTTGAGAGTAGAGACAGGAAGGAAGAAGCTTAGGGGGTGGAGTACTGGAGCTAAATCGAGGTTGAGTTGGAACGATTATATTTCAAGAACATGATAGTTATTTAAACAGTGACAAAAATGTTCAAATAACTATAAAAATTGCAATTCTAATCAGTGATTTTCTATTTCGCAAATATAATACACTCACTTTCAAAAGTATTGCACCCCCCCTGTATCTTAGCGAAATATGTAGAAATAAATATTCTATAAAAGTATTTTGCTGATAAGAAGAACTTGTTTACACTATACCTCAAAAAACGTGTTTTGGATCGTGTAAATTCCGATCTGGTAAAAAATGCCTGTTTCTGCTTATTGTTAGTTGGTACGAATAAGTTGTATAAACGTTAAAAATGCCTAGAAATGAGTTGTCTGCTTTTGATAGGACTCGAATTATTGCTCTGTGGCAAGAAGGGTTGTCTCGTCACCAGATAGCCAATAGGCTAAATTTTGTGAGATCTACGGTTAGCAGGACCATTAGACGCTATGAAGAGACTGGGGAAGTGAATAGTAGACCTCGAACTGGCCGACCTACTGTTAGTACTAGACGAGAAGATAGGTATATTGCTCAATTAGCCCGCTGAGAACGATCAGTCACTGTACCAGTACTAAGATCTCAATTCCAGAGAACGTTTAATCGCGTGATCTCGACCGCAACAATCCGTCGAAGAGTTTTGGCGTCAGGATTGAGGCGCAGAAGGCCTTTAAGGGTGCCTTTGTTAACTGCTCGTCACCGTACCGCTCGATTGCAGTGGGCAAGAGCTCATCAACATTGGTTATTGCCACAATGGAGGAACGTTCTTTTCTCAGATGAGTCCAGGTTTGGATTAGTGAGTGATGACTATCGGGAAAGGGTTTGGAGGGAGACAGGAGGACAAAATAGACTAGCAACTGCCATAGGTGTTGCCCCTTATCGTGGCGGAACGCAAATGTTTTGGGGTGGTATCAGATTTAATGGGAGAACACAACTCCTTCATATTCCAGGAACAATGACCGGTGCATACTACCTGCAAAACATCATTAATGCTATCGTTCAACCATTACGTAATGCAATCGGAGCCCAGTTCATCTTTATGGACGATAATGCCAGACCCCATCGCACCAGAGCCGTTCAACAAGCCTTGGAAAACGGAAACATTGCAAGATTGGAATGGCCGGCAATGTCCCCTGACCTAAATCCCATAGAGCATGTGTGGGATTATGTCTCAAGAGCCATTTTTAACCGAAATAACCCTCCAAGAAACACGCAAGAGCTTATTGTTGCGGTTACAGAGGAATGGGACAATATTCCACAGGCAGTGATTAATAATTTGATTATTGGCATGCATAGACGCGTTGATGCATTGATAAGAAGTAGAGGTGGAAATACTAAGTACTAAATTTATTATAACATTCATCCTTTTTCCGTTTTTTTCTGAAAATATTATTTTTGTATTTTCAAATTTTTCCATTTCAATTTTAATTTTCTGTTAAACCAACCTATGTTATTCCAGTAAATAAATTTGTACGATTTTAATGTATGGTTTTAATTAATATTTAACATGATGGGATTAAAATTAAGAAAAAAATAGATATAATCCCAATATAGGGGGGGTGCAAGACTTTTGAAAGTGAGTTTATTTTTAAAATCCATTATTTGGCCATTTGATAAGAGATCAACTGTATTTTATTTTAGGATTCGGCAAAAAGTTGAATCATTAAGAGAGTTTTTCCGTGAAATATAAAAATGCATACGTAGTCTGAAGGGTAGTTGCTTACGTTTCGTTATCTGTAGTTTTTGACACAGAATGTACCTTAGAATGAAATTATGTCTGGTTTCACCAAGAGCAAGTTGTGCAGATTGTGACAAGACAATCTAACTCAAAAATTCTTTCAATCGCGCATGAAATAGTTATGTTAAGACAATGCACTTTTTATTTATATAAATGTAAAATACCATTAAGACCGATTTACACAATGCAGTGACGTGACTGTGACACGGCCGGCACGTGATTTCACGGCGAGATCAAAATTATTCTTGTAGGAATTTGATGGGACTTATTCACATCTGCCAGGTGCATGACAAAGACAGTGCTGTCGCTAACACTGTGACGTGATCGTTATATGGATTTTCATGACCATAATAGTTGGGTACTTTTTATTAAATTATGAACGACGAGAAACTTATTCAGTTGTTCCGTGATTGTCCCGTCTTGTATAGCATGTGCAACATGAAAATTGCACCGTAACGGCACTGACGAAACGCTGACCAATATGCATACAAATAACTTCGAGTTTTCGGCTGGTAAAATCACGTGCCGATGACGGCACTGTCACGTCACTGCTATGTGTGAATCGACCTATAACTTTTCAGTTTTTAATTTGGTAACAAAGTAACCTTGAAAAATATCTAGGCAAATGCTTCACTTTATCCACGCAATTTTTAATATCCGGTTCCCTACCCGACAGACGTAGCGACGGCGTAGGCAAACTATTTTCTATCACATTATCGAGATTTTTAAAGCTCCATCCATTCCGTTTTTCTGCTTATGGCCACCCACATTAGTCTAGATCCAAGACAAGATATTCCCGTCAATGATAATGAGTAATAGGTAATTATTTTTATACAAGAAATAAATAATATTACTTATTTCTCACAATGTGATGTGAAAGAAATTCCTAATTTTATTTTCTTTCAACCTATTTATGAGGAATTAAGCCCGATTGGACATTTTGGAATCTTTTTTAAGCTATCGAGCTATAATTTGTCGTTTCTGCTAGACCGAAACAACATTCACCTTCAAGAAAGCGCCTTGAAATTGACTATTCATTGTAATCCCTTATTAGTGTGTACCTTCCTAATGCTATAGATACGTTGGTTTGACGATTAATGTTTAATTCATTTCAGACATTTTTTATTATTTATAATAATTATGTGATACTTATATGACAGATTCTTTGGATATATATTCTTCTAACAAAAACAACAAATTTCTTAATATTTGCGATGTTAAATTAGGTTTTCAACTGAAAGTCCATAATCAGTGCTCATAATTCGTCCAATATTCCCACCCCTTCTAAATATGAATAAGGGTTCATTATCGGTGGTAATTGTCGTCAGCTTTAATGAAGGGTATTGAGTAATTTATTGTAGTAAGGGGATATGCAGGTTCAGTGAATTGACCCGTATCTTATAACTGAGACGGATTATTTTTTTTTGTTATATCGTTGGAATATATCCTTAGATCCACTATTAATTTCCATCTTAAAACTAGGTACTTATCTTTCCAAAGGTCAGTTTAACAATTGTCTCATTTTCTCTAGTGAGTAAATCTGGATTGTAAACAATTGCCCGGTCACTGTACTCTATTTTTGCACAAAACACTATGGTATACGAGCTCATACATTTTGATGCTTCAATTTTTCGGATATGGTGTTGAATATCCAATTACTGTATTCACCGTGTTCGAGCAGAATGGTGCTCTGTCTGCTAACCGGGTCCGCACAACATCGAAAAAGAAAAATTCTGCTCGCTATCTGCCGGAAAGCATAGGTAAGCCACGAACAATATTCTGCCATGCACAACCTCTCAACATAGACGATCGGATCTGTCGTTAAATTGGAGGTCCCTTCAATCAGTGGCGGCTCCTCCATTAGGTCATTGATCCAATGACCTCCCATTAAAAAATAATTTAAAAAAATATTTAAATAGATATATAAAAAAATAAAATATACCTACTATACATATAGTATAGTATTAAATACTAATACTAAGTATTTCTCTTAAATAAAAAATAAAATTTACCTAAAATGTTTCAAGACCCCGTGTAAAAGTTTGTCAAGACAACCGTGTAAACGTTATTTCGACCTACATCTCTGCGAAATTCAAAATAGCAAAACGGGCTGGTGTCCATCGATGACCTCAATGCGTTAAATAGGGACGGAATCTGCCGAACGTTGACAATCTTCGTAACGTGAAAGAAACACGCCCGAAGTTTACATGTGTTGGGTCAAAAGCCCGGGTTAATATCGACGATGAATCGACTTACCTCGTTCGATTATTACACGCTTAGAAAAGAGATGAGTAGAGGGGTTGGCAGGCTGCGCTATATTTTGATTTAAAGGAGATCATTTTGAAGTCAAATAAGATTTGTGTTTGGATGTAATAAGTTGTTATTGTTATTATTTTGATTTTTGATTCGTTTTTTGAGGGCTTGTGTTTTAATTATTTGGTGTTATTTTATTCTACGCCTTTTATCATGTCTGTGGTGCAAATGGTTCAACATTTGAGAACGAAAAGTGAATTAAAGTTTGAAAAACTATTAAAACTAAAGGAAGGTGGTCGTCCTCTTCCAGATTTAAAAATTAAATAGACCAGCAAGTACAAAAATAAAGAAGTTCATCGCAATTTTCGTAGGTCTATGTATGATTTGTCTGATTGGATTTGCGGGTGTGAAGTAAGTAATGCATTTTACTGTTTCGTTTGTCTGCTTTTTTCGAATAATTCTTTATGGTGTAAAAACGGTGTCCAAGACTTAAAACGTTTAAAAGAGAAAATAAAAAAACATAGTTTATCGGCAGACCATATGAAATGTGCCATGAGTTTTGCTACAATCGGTACTGTGGATATTCGTTCTCAATTAGACAATGCTTATAGACAATCGGTAAGAATTTTTAATAAAAATGTGTCGAAAAACAGATATATTATAAATAAAATAATTGACTGTGTGAAATTTTGTGGGGCGTTTGAATTTGCTTTGCGAGGGCACGACGAGACAGAATCTTCTGTAAACCCGGGAATATTTCGTGGACTTATAAATTTTGTTTCAGAGCTGGATCCAATATTCAAAGAATACTTGGATAAGGCTGCGGTTTTTAAGGGTACTTCTAAAACTGTACAAAATGAATTACTTGATACAATGTTATTGGTGGCTCAAGAACAACTTAAATTGGAGATTCAGTCAGCCGAATATATCGCAGTCCAGGTGGATGAAACTAGTGATAGCTCGAACAGAACTCAAATGACTTTTATTATACGGTACATTTTATCCGGTGTCGTTCACGAAAGGTTTATAAAATTTGTAAATCCTACCGGCACCACAGCCGAACATTTATCGGAGATAATTTTTAGAGAATTAGAGGTACCAGAAGTTAATAAAACACCGGAAAAGGTAATTGGACAGAGTTATGACGGAGCTTCTACTATGAGTGGTCGATTAGGCGGAGTACAAAAAAAAAATTAAAGAACGATATCCTCAAGCAAATTTTATTCATTGTTATGCTCACCAATTAAATTTAATTCTGCAAAAAGCAGCAAGTCAGAATAAAAATGTTAAAGTTTTTTCGCCAATTTACAGGGATTGTCCACATTTTTTAGTCGATCTCCAAAACGTACAGCGATTCTCGAAGAATTTGTTAAAGTACGTTTACCTAGAGCGGCACCGACAAGGTGGTATTTTAATACGCGTTGTGTGGAAACCGTATTTTTGTATCAAGCTGATATTCTGGCTTCAATAGAAAAGATAATTGAGGTTGAAGAAGGCTCAAATACAATTAATCAAGCAATAGGATTAAAAACTTTTTTGCAAAGCGTGGATTTCCTTTATTGGCTAAATTTTTTCCATTTAATAATGCCTAATTGTGAAGTTCTGTTTAATCAACTTCAAAAACATATGGTATTGACGTGATATTGGTAAAAAAAATATAGACTCATTTAAAATATCAATTCAAAAAGTCAGAGACCATATTTTATTAAATGAAATATTTCCCGAAGCACCTTCATCTTCTTCAACACTTGGTGCAAAAAGACCAAGGAAAAATGAAGACTCAAAGCGCCAAGTTGCTTTGGAGGTTTGCGACATAATAATTTCTGAGATTAACCACCGCTTTAGTTTCAAGTGATCATTTAGTGATTGCCCAGTTATTTTACAGCGACCAGTTCCAACATTATAAAATTAATTTTCCAGATCGTATTCTTAAGTCAATAAGAGAAAAAATTTCTAGTATTAATTACTTAGAACTAAAAACTGAACTTCAAGTTATTTATGAACGTGACGATTTTAATAAGAGTTCAGGAGCTGTGCCAATGCTGCAATTGTTTATTAATAACAATCTCTCGGAAACTTTTTCGGAAACTGTAAAATTGTTGACTATTTTATGTACATTACCAATGACAACTGTGGAAAGGGAAAGATGTTTTTCTACATTAAAGAGAATCAAGACATTTTTGCGTAATACTATGGGACAGGAGAGATTGTCGGCGTTAGCTATGTTAAGCATATAAAAGCAATTTGTGAATAGTATTCATAATTTTAATGAAAGGGTTATTGATCACTTTGCAAATACAAAAGATCGAAAGCTTCACTTAAATTTTAAAAAGATTTAGATTAATTATCATTTAATTTAAGTTTGTCATATTTAATATGTATAAAAAAGAATTAAATGTGGTTGTTTTTTAAGAGAGCATTATTTTTATATAAAACAAGCGTGGCCTAAAAATGTTTTTGCCTCTCTGGCTTTAGTAGAGAACTCCACAAATTTTGCGTTTTTAGCGATTTTAACGACTTCTGGGCAGAAATTGGGCATGGTTTTTCGAAAAGTTTCCGCCCACTGCGAATAGGTCTCCGGGGGACGGGTCAGTGTCGTTCTGTATTTTAAGATTTTGGTCACATCACCTATGATCCCCCTATAAAATTAACCACGAGCCGCCACTGTCTTCAATATGTGGTAACTGGAGAGTGGAGGATATCGCCTACGTCAGATCAGACATGACATAAGAAGAAGAAAAAGAATCCAGTAGCTATAATTCTGAGTTTTTATGTAGCTCTGCGCAAACCTTTTGATTTCTAAGAATATTAACCCTAGAATGGTACCCTTATTTTTAAGACATAATTGGTACAGTGGTGTCGTATATGACACAAATGTTTTAAAACATTTATTTGGTTTTCAAACTAAAAAAACCGCAAATAATATAAGTTAATGAACAAAAACAAAAACATAAACACATATTGAAAAATTTCCTTTATTACAAAGCAAAATATTTAACATATTTATAAAGAAGGGAAGTTACAAAATAATCATCTTATCAAGAATAATATATGAAAGCAGGTAAAAACTTTATTTACAATTCTTTACTGCAAGAGACACTGTGTTCAGCACAGATGTGTCCTCCGCATCGTAAACACAGCTCTCGTCCCTTTCACTTTGCATTTCTGGGACAGATATAATAACGTTTTTGAAAAACAGGTTGATGTGTTGTCTCAGGAATTGAAATATAGTTTGCACCTTCAATACCTCTTGCAATTGAGGTGCCACTAATTGCATAGCCAATTGTTGAAGAAATTGCCTTCATGGAATACGTTCATGATTTGGATTTTGCTTTTCTTTATTGGCGTTGAAGATAACATAAGAATTAATTCCGATACCATCCAACATTACATAAAATATTCGCAAAGGTAAAACGTCGAGTTTTTCGAGCTACAGTTTTTGAATCATATGTAGTTCTCGCATACTTTTAGCAGGAGTTGGTAGGAAAATCTTCAGATCTATTTTCTTTTTCCATATATGAAATCGCCGATAGCATGTAAAACGATTTATAGTTTCAAATCATATCAATTTTTATTCCCTATTTATCCGGCTTATTTGGAATATATATTTTAAAAGGACATCTTACTCTAAAATTCAATAGCTTCTCGTCGATAGTTACATATGCCTCCATGGTATAGTTTTCTGAACACTTTTCAATAAAATTACTGCACATGAATCTAATGGGTGCAAATTGATCTTCACGTTTACGATTTCACCTGTTATTTTCATTATCAAAGTGAAGGTAGTTAATTAGGAACTCAAAACGTTTCCGTGACATGGTTTCTCTAAAGATTGGCAGTTCATAATGTTGAGACCATAAGTCAGACGTACTTAGCGAATTTCTTTTTAGAACACCACTCATGTACAGTTGTGGCCAATAAAAAATGGGACAACTCTTATAGCAGATTCTTATCTAATTCTAGCTGCTTGAATTTGTGTTATGAATATGCCATATGTCAACATTGAATATTTCAGGAAAGGCAGAAGTATATCTGATAACCACATTTTCATCTATTCCGAAATATCATGTGCATTGTCTGCCAATAAAAACCCAATTGTTGTTTTTCTCGACATTAAAGGTGCATATGATAATCTTCTTTTATCCTCTATTTATTCATCTCTAAATTCCCTTAATTTACCTCATGACATTTGTGACCTCATTTTATCCTTTCTTTCAGATCGAAATCTATTCATTAAATCCACCCTCAACAATGAACTTATAGGCCCTGGTGTTTCTTGTAGAGGTGTCCCCCAAGGTTCTCCACTCAGTCCACTGTTATTCAATATATCGTGCAACTCTCTTCAGAACATACTTCCACCCTCCATAAAAATTAGTGGTTATGCAGATGATCTTGCTGTGATATGTGCCGAAAACACCATCCAGGAGTCTATAACATCCCTCAACACCTTCCTTTCTAATCTCAATCATCATTTACTGTCTATGGGTTTGACACTGGCCCCTCAAAAATGTGCCGCCATGATTTTTCAGAAAAACCATAAGCTTAGTCCAGTCCATTCCATAGTCATTAATGGTCAACCTATCCCTTGGAAATCTCAAGTCAAATACTTAGGAGCTATATTTGACGACCAACTTAACTGGAAACCACATACTGAATTTATTTCCTGCAAAGTATGAAAAGCTATTAATTTAATTAGATCTCTATGTGGTAAATGGTGGGGTAGCCATCAAATCTCTCTTTTAAACATATACAAAGCGACCATACTTCCATTATTTGATAATGCGTGCATGCTATATGGTGGCTGTTCTAAATACCTACTGAAAAAATTAGATCGTTTACAATATCAAGCCATAAGGGTTATAGTAGGCTATCTAAAATCTACTCCTATCAACATCATGTTATCTGAATGTGGGCAGACCCCCCTGGAGGTACGTAGAGAAATCTTGTCAGTTAAATATGTATCTAAAGCAGTTGCATATAAAGACCTAATAAAAACCTCACTTATAGAATTATTCACAGAATGGGCAGCCGATCCCATATACTGGAGACTGAGAAATACTCCTCCTATTATATTTGCCTTTCAATCAGTATCTAAATTCCTTCCCTTCATTGAATCGTTCAACAAATTTCCTTGTCATCACTTCTCGTTCGAATCTCAAATTAGTCAAACTAACACGATAGATCTGGAAATTAAAAAAGATTCGGAATGTAATCAAGTCTTTCATGCCAAAATGAATTCTATCAACTTTTCTGTTCCCATTTTCTTCACTGATGCCTCGAAGACTGACAGTAATGTAGGATACGGAATTTATTCTCCTAACATCTTATCATTATGTGACAAACTCCCCTCTCATTTTTCCATCTTTTCAGCAGAATGTTACGCTATACTAATTGCGATCCAAAACTTGACCTTTCCAAAGCTATAATTTTTTCTGACTCCCAAAGTGCCATAAAATGCATTTCTAAAAAATCCTTCTCCTCATCTTCTAATCCATTTGTCCTAAAAATAAAGGAGCTACTACACAAGTTGAATCAGCAAGGGAAAGACATACGAATTGGCTGGATTCCCGGACACAGTCTTATACAAGGAAATGTTAGAGCCGATGATCTTGCAAATCTTGGGAGAACTATCAATCGTGCCACCCTCCCAACTGGTCCCCATTCGGATGTGGTGCATTCTATTAAGAAATCCATCTTAGATAAGTGGAATTCTACTTTCTCTACACTCAGCTTGACAAAAGGAAATCTATACTCTCAATTCATAAAATATCCAAGAAAAAATCCATGGTTTTGTTCACTTTCTAATTTGTCCAGAAGAGATATCTGCATTTCTTTAAGAATTCGATACAACCATTGTGCCACTTTGTCATATCTACACAAATTCAACTTAGTACCTTCGGATTCATGCCCATGTGGTGAAAAACAAGATCTCTCACACATCTTTTTCAACTGTTCCTCAAATAGTGTTAATACAGATTTTCTTCATAAATCTTTTGAGGTTCCTAATAATGTTTATGGCCCCTACACACTGCAAGACATAGTGCTGAAATTCCCAAACAGTGAAAACATTAAACTCATCTCCAAATTTTTAAGTGCTTCAAACATCAAAATATAACCTCAAAACCGAACAGTTTACAGATAAAATTTTGAACAATAAGTGCGGTATCACTCTGTTTGTATTTACTTTCGTATAAACTATATTATAGACAATCATAAATCATCCCAGACGCAAAAAAATAGGCCGAATAGCCCTGGCAGCTGAGGCCTTGAAACAAAAGAAGAATATTTGACATCTGCCAAACAATTCCAAGAAAGTAATGATGACGCATATAAATTCAGTGACGAAAGCTGGAATAATCGCAAAAATAGACGATTGGTGGTCAGTGAGGCAAACTGCGGCATTTTACAATGTAAGCAAGAACTCAGTTTCAAATATTGTAAGAAGATGGCGATATGAGGGAAGAATTGATAGAGCTCCAGGCTCAGGACGTCCGACGAAGTCAACTGCTGAACAGGTTGCTGCTTTGATTAACCATTTAAGAGCAAATCTATTTCCAGCATCCTGTCGTACGGACCATCGCAGAGTAGCTCAGTCTGAATTAAAATGCGACGCAGCAGCAAGGAAAGAAACTGTTATTAAACAATAGTCACAAAGAAACAAGAATGGGAATTGCTTTAGAGCATGAAGGTTTGTGAAAGTTATAAATAATGCTTGGGAGGAAATAACTGAAGAATATTGTTCCACGATGACCAGTAGATTAAGAGAAGTCATAGAGCATAATGGCGGGATTACTAAATATTAATTGTTATTTTTTATTGAAAATTAAAAATTATTAATATATAATCGAAGTGTCTTGTTGTTTATTGTGTCATATTGTCTGTCACTCATTGTAATTGTACGTTTTCTTCTGAGTTAATTAAAGCCTAATTTCTGAGGTTTTACGTATTCATGTATCAATTTAATTAACTTAGACAATGGCGAAAAGCGGAAACTCTACGGATTCTTTTGCCAAATATTTAAGGCCCGAAAAATTCGACGTCGATCCGGGTAGCGTCGGTGCCGAAACTACATGGAACCATTGGTGGTAAAATTTGAGAAAACCTACCTGACACTTATTTCGAAAATTCTTTTTTAATTATGTAAGGCACTTACTAACAAACACATAGCACCACAAATTTTGCTGCGGAAACACTTAACAAGCGCAGTAGAAGGATTTTCATTTTCGAATTTGTCCCTTTTCGAATGGATATTTTTCATATTTTCTTGTTGTTTATATACATATATATTCTCGAAGTATAACATTTAATTTGTTCTTAATAGATATGTGATAATTGTAGACTGAATCATTGCGATAAACACTAGTTTTTTACAAAATGATTTTGTTATGCCTTTAACAACAATCTCAACTGACATTTGCTAATCCCTGACATTAGCGACGTTGCCAAATTTATGAAGTTATGAAATTACGAAAAATGTAAGTCTGGATTTCGTTTGTATGCAATTACATCGATATTTTTTTATGTATAGTTATTTCGGAATTCCATGAAGTTAGTTTGCAAAAAAGCGCGCCGGGTCGACGTTTCGCAATTCGCGCGCGCGAATTACGAAACGTCGACCCGGCGCGCTCTCTTCGCTCGCGATTTCAATCCCCATTATTCTGTAATACGGGCTTAAATAAGTATACCACATACGTTATTAGGAATATTTGCACAATTTGAAAAGAGAAAATTTTTTATGAACAGCTATCAATAGTTTGCAAAAAAAAGCGTCGGGTCGACGTTTCGCAATTCTCGCGCGCACGAATTGCGAAACGTTGACCCGGCACATTATTCAGTAATACGGGCTTAAATAGGTATACCACATACGTGTATAGGTTATTCATTGATATGTGTTAAGTGTCGGGGAGCGATCTTTAAAACATATGTTCACTGTTTAAGCCATAAAGGTTAGATCATTAACTCATTTACGCCTAGATTAGTTAATAAGTTTGAGCTGAATAATTTTGTCAGCTGAGACCTTTAAAATAAGAAGCAGTAGTTGATATATTCTTCTTTTTTAATTTTTCTATTGTTAACTTTGGCAACGTTGTTAAAAATTTGACGTGAATATTAGAATTTTCACACTTTTCATATTGAATTTTTACTGTTAATATGTTTTTCCGCGGAGAAATTTTTGGTTTTCCAGGTTAGTTAATTAATGTTTTATACTGTAAAAATTTTCTTTTGAAATTCGTGCTACATACAGATTCTCAAATTTTTCCCTATTGGTTCTCTACGGTTGAAAACTTCCTCGGAGCGGAGGCCCCATTAGGTACGATGATAGAACATAAAGTGAAGCTAAAGTTACGGGTAAATCACCTATCCACGAGTATGTATAGACACATAAAGGAAAGTAAAACTTATGAAGTTACTATCAATATTCTGAGGAACACATACTCTAAACCGCGAAATGAGATGTTGGCTCGTTACATACTCACTACGAGAAAACTAAATCCTGGTGAAACTATCGCTGATTATGTTCGAGAACTACGCCTCTTAGCTCAAAGCTGCAACTATGAAACTGTTGAAGCCGTTGAACATGAAAGTCAAGCCATACGAGGGGATTTTATAGCGGGTCTAACTTGGACGAAAATAAAGGAACGTCTTATGGAAAATTCGAGTATGATAATAGACGACGCTATCAAACAAGACCAAACTATTCAGACGGCTCAGAAAGATTCTCAAACAATGGTAAGTTACAACGATCAAATCCTTAATGCTTTAGCATCGCCAGAGAGAGTAACTCGGCCAACTTCGTCATCGAGTCTTCCTGAGGTGGTAGCTGGACTGAACTGCACACCTTAATCTACTGTACAGCAATAGTAACATTGACCCTAAATGAACAAATTAACAGCACAAAAAACGAGACAAAACAAAAAATACCGAACTGACCACGTAGAATAGAACAAAAAGTAACCACTATCAGAAAAACATTAGGACTACTTACCCAATACTTAAATGGCAACAGATCCGCAAAAACAATTGAAAAACTTCAAAAGTCAAACACAACTTAGCCAACAACAACTTATATCACACCTCGACAACCACAAACAATGTCTAGCAGTTTACGCAGAGCGACTAAAACGTTACAAAACAAGTAACCTCCGAAAGACACAAAACAATACGTTCAGGCAAAATGAAAAGAAATTTTATGCACAACTCAATAATGAAAAGGATAATAAAAACTACCCAACACCATCAGAAGAAGATATCACCAATTTCTGAAAATCAATATGGTCAAACCTTGTTGAACACAACTCAGATGCCACCTAGATCACAGAAATCCAACAAGAATACGAACATCTGGACACACAAAACAATATCACCATTTCCATTGGACAACTTAAAGGCATAATCAATAAAACACATAATTGGAAGGCCCCCGGCCCTGACGGGCTGCGACGCATGACAGATTTACAGAACTTATAACACAATCCCTCAGAACTCCCAAACTTTTTAACACAAGGCATAACATACATCAAACCTAAGAACAATAACACTCTCAACCCAGCCAACTACAGACCAATCACATGTCCACCAACATTATACAAGATCATTACATCAACCATCGCACAACGCACAACAGATGTAGGACCATCTAGACAAGTACAACATGCTCACAGAAGAACAGAAAGGATGCAGAAAGAACAGTCAAAGTTGCAAAGAACAGCTGACAATAGATGCAGTAATCCACCAACAAGCACTTTAAAAATTCCGCCATCTTTTCGTCACGTACATGGATTACAAAAAAACATACGATAACGTACCACATAGGCTAACACACGTACTCAGAATCTACAACATCAACCTTATCATAATTAATTTGCTCCAAACCATAATGAAAAGTTGGTGCACCAAGAGACATGTGCAAACAGAAAATACACAATTCACAACTGACAAGATACCCATTGAACGAGGAATATTTCAAGGGGATATACTGAGTGCCCTGTGGTTCTGCATGTATCTCAATGTTATATCTCAGGCCCCTTCTAAAACAAAACAAGGATTCACCATCAAATTCAACAGGAACAACAATTATAAAATCAATCACATTTTCTACATGGACGACATCAAACTATTCAGCTCGACAAGAACACAAATGAACTCCCTTATTAAAATAACAGAAACCATGTCCAACGACATAAAAATGGAATTCGGTTTAAATAAATGTAAAATTAACAGCATAGAGCGTGCCAAGTAGACAAACACCGAGGGCATCAGGACTACAGAAGGCATGACAGAGCACATGGATGAACACGACACATACAAATATTTTGGCGTCGAACAAACAATCAAACTCAACCATACAGAACTCAAAAACAGTTTCATACAAAAATATACAAAGAGACTCACACAATTACTAAAAAGTAATCTCACGGCCAGAAACCTTACGAAAGCCATAAATACCTATGCCATACCAACACTCACTTACTCATTCGCAATTCTCATGTGGACACCGACAAATCTCGAAAATATCAACAGACAGACCAGAACACAACAGACAGACCAGAACACTACTGACAAAACACCATATGCACCACACTAACGCCTGTATAGAAATAATTACTTTACCTCGAGCAGGTGGTGGGAGAGGAGTTCTTGACATCCACCAACTACACGTCACCCAAATCTCAAACCTAAGAAAATACTTTCATGACAAAAAGTACGAAAACGAACTTCACCTAGCAATGGTAAACGCTGATATAAATTACACTTCCCTAGACTTACTCAACACCGACCTTTCACTGAAGGACAAGAAAACCACATACAAAGAGAACATACGAAGATGACCAAGCAAAGAACCACACGGACGACACTTCAATCAGACACAAGGTGAAGACATAGATAAAGGACACATAAATGGCTCCCGAAGGGTGACCTCTTCCCCGAAACGGAAAGGTTCAAGCATGCTATACAAGATAAAGTAATAAAAACAAAAACATAGCAAATACATATTAAAACACCCCTCAGTTACAAATGACAAATGCAGAAGATGCCATTCTGACAAAGAAACAATAGAGCGTATAACCAACGGCTGCAACCAAATATCTCGACTGACCCAACACAGTCGCAAAAATTATCCACCAGCAAATGGCATATAAACTTTCACTAATAAACAAAACCGTACCTCACTACCAGTACACGCCATCCGAAATAATAGAAAACCAGGAATACAAAATATACTGGCACAAAACGCTACAATCAGACAAAACGTTAGCATGCAACAGGCCCGACATTACATTTACTGACAAGAAAAACAAACACACATACATCTTTGACGTTTCCATCCCTACCGATCACAATATAACAAATAAATATTCGGAAAAAATAAACCCCCCTCGCAATAGATCTGGAGAGAATTTGGAAGCAAAACGCGGTCATCATTATCCCGTTGATTATGTCTGCTACTGGTATCACCCACAAAAAATTCACAAAGCATCTGACAGAACTCGACATACTTGAAAATACACACAATCAAATACAAAAAAGCGTCATTTTGCACACATGCAATATAGTCCGCTCGATTCTTAGAGCATAATAGACTTCCTTTATACTTGGCCTGCCCGTATAAAGAAAAAATCCAGGGAACAAAAACCTTGTGAATTCCTAAAATAATAATAATAAAAATAATAATAAATACCTGAAATACGGAAAGTAGATATTACCGCTGCAACCAGCAAGCTGAAAAACTGGACAGCACCGGGCGTCGACCATATTCACAACTTCTGGTGGAAAAATCTCACCGGAATTCACCAAAAAATAGCAGATAAATTTGCAACAGCCATCCTGGATCCTTCGATCATACCAGAATACTTCATTCTCGGGATTACCCACATGCTCCCTAAATGTGAAGACATAAAAGACCCTAAAAATTACCGGCCCGTAACTTGTTTACCGTCCATTTATAAAATCTTGACTTTGATCATATGCTCAAAGATCACACATCACATAAATGCAAACAATATTCTTGCATGGGAACAGAACGGATGTAAACAAAAAGCTCGGGGATGTGAGGAACTTCTTATAATTGACAACATTGTTACTAAACAAGCAAAATTAAAGAAAAGAAAACTATCCATGGCATGGATCGATTATAGGAGAGCCGTCGACTCAGTTTCGCACACCTGGCTACTGAAAGTACTAGAGGTATATAAAATCCACCCCTATCTTTCTGCAGTGCTGAGACATTTAATGGCAACATGGCGAACGACACTGAATCTTCAAACCTACAGAACAGATGAGATAAAAATCAATAGAGGCATTTTCCAGGGAGACAGCCTAAGCCCAATCTGGTTCTGTTTAGCACTTAACCCTTTAAGCGACATGTTAAAAAAGTGGAAACTCATACGAGCTTGACAAAGGGACAAAAATATCCCATGCATTTTACATGGATGATCTTAAGGTGTATGCCAAAAACCCTCAACAATTGCAAAGTTCGCTAGAGCTTGTTAAGGCGTTCAGCGATGCGATTAAAATGGAAATGGGGCTAGAAAAATGTGCAGTCGTTCATGTGGATAGAGGAAAGGTCACACAGTCCCAAAATATTACACTGATGGATAACATGACAACAATCCCATCCCTAGGCCCAGAGGACAGATACAAATACTTAGGCTTTCAGCAAGGATTAAGCCCCGACAAGAAAGGTAATCAAGAAAGAACAACAGCAGAATTTTTCCGTCGAATTAATGCCGTTTTGAAAACACAACTGAACTCTAAAAACAAAATACAGGCAATCAATGGATGGGCAGTACCCGGGTTGGCGTACTCATTTGGCATAATAGATTGGACACACATACAGAAATACAACAAATAGACACACAAGTACGTACAACGCTCACAAAATTTCGCCTACACCATCCAAAATCTGCCGTGGACTAACTAATCTCGAGAGCATGTTAGTGGATGAAACTCAAAAACTGAGAGGATATTTTAAAAATAAGAACTTACCTCTATTCAGATACCTAGTTACAGTTGATGATGGATACTCGGCACTAAACCTCGCCGACGGGGAACCTGATAGGGAAAATGACTGCATCATTAAAATGAAGGAAACTTGGCAGGTAAAAGTGTTACATGGCAGATATTACAACTCACTGCACCAGGAAGATGCAGATTTCAGAGCAATGAATACTTACCTTATGACGGGGTACTTGTGTGCGGAAATCAAAGGCGCACTTCATGCAATCCAGGACCAAGTGGTGGCAACGCGTTGCCACCAGAAATATATCATTAAAATGGACATCCCAAATCCCCGCTGTAGACTCTGTAATAAGGAACGGGAGACGATCCAGCACATAATATCAGCCTGCACCCAAATAGCCCCCACCGCTTACCTGAGTAGACACAATAATATGAGAAAGGAACTACATCTCGCTGTGACCCAAAGATTAAATCTAAAAACAGGAAAAACACCAGGGTATAAACATCAACCGTTAAGTCTAGTTGAAAATGAGCACTATAAAATCTATTGGGATACTCTGATAAGAACAGACCGAGAAGTTCAACACAACAAACCGGACATGATCGTGCTAGATAAAAACAGCAAATCTGCGATCATTATTGATTTTTTGGTCCCACTGGACGAAAATCTGGGGAAAGCTTACAAAGACAAGATAATGCATTATCGTCCGCTAGCAGACGAGGTAAGAGATTTATGGAATTTAAGAAAGGCAGAGATCAAACCATTCAAAATTTCTGCAAATGGCTTAGTGAACGTTAAAGTAACTAAACACCCGGAAGAGCTAAACATATCTCGACATATCTGTGGTATGATGCAAAAAGCAGTAATTCTGGGAACAACTGCAATTGTCCGAAGTACACTAACCCCCTAATTAAGTCGGTTTATACCTTGATGCAACTGCATCCGGTAGAAACTGCTACCACGTACAAGTGTGCAAAATAATGATAATAAAAATAATAATAATAATAATAATAATAATAATAAAACTGTGGCGAGCAATCGACCAGATATCGTGCTTATTAACAAACAGGACAAGATTGGATACTTCGTAGATGTTGCCCATCCGAACGATCACAACCTGAATAAAGCAGAAAGAGAAAAGGTACATAAATATTTCGAACTGGCCGAAGAATTCAAAGTTACTAATAATTTAAAAAAAGTCGAAGTTCTACCGATAGTCATCTCTGCAACCGGATTAGTAACAAAGAACTTAAAAAAATACATCGAAACGTTGAAAATAAATCATAAAGAAGTGTTCCCCGAAATGCAGAAATCTGTCGTACTGGAAACGTGTAGAATTGTCAGGAAAACTCTAAACTTACCTGAAAATATGTGACTGCGAAATCCTGCTAGAAGAATCGCAAGTTTCAAGCAACGTGAATGATCATGAATCCCACGTTGTGGAGCAACCCCGCAAGGGAGGAAACGGAAAATAATAATAATAATGACATACACAACGAAAAAGTTAACCAATGGTCAGGGAAAGAAATACACGGACGGTACTACAACCACTCTAAAAATACAAACGTTGACCAAACACACTCCCACACATGGCTACTCAAAGGAAACCTATTCCCCGAAACAGAAGGATTCATGTTGCCGATCCAAGACGGTATAATCAACACACGTGCATACAGTAAATTCATAATTAAAGACCCGACAGTAACAGACGATAAATGCCGACGGTGTCACAACGCACGAGAAACAATTGAACATATAACTAATAGCTGTAGCACACTAGCACCCACCAAATACCTAGATAGGCACAAGGCCGCCGCAAAAATTATTCACCAAAGCATTGCTATTGAACAAACTATATTAGGATAAAACTCTCCAATCTGACAAACCCCTATCATGCAAACGACCACAACGTATCATCTAAATATTCAGAAACAAAAAACGCTCACTGTCATACCAATCATCATTTCATCAACAGACCTTACTCACACATCCTTCATCGGACACCTATCAGAACTCAACCTACCTGCAGCTATACACAACCAAACACAGAAAGCCGTAGTACTGCAAACATGCAACATTGTTAGATCATTCCTCCGACATCAATAGAGTTCACCTATACTTGGTATCCACCCGTATAGGCGGAACACACCAGCACAAACCTGTGCTTCAGTTCCATAATAATAATATTTGTATTGCCAGTCGCAAGATACTGTAAAGCACACCCTGATCGAATGCGATGAGTGGACAGAGTTAAGACGGAAAGTAGAAACAGGAATAAAAGCCGAACTGACCGTATATAGCATTATTAACCTCATGACGCATTTTTCGTCCTCCGACCTAACGGTAGTGAAGGTTGAATATGCACAGAAAGGTCAAAAGAAAGTGTTAATACTGGCATCCGCATACCTCCCCTCAGACGCAGCTGAACCAACACAAACTAAGGAGCTGGAGGACCTTGTGGAACACTGTCTCACCTTAAAGCTTGAACTGGTAATAGGCTGCGATTCAAACTCTCACCATGTAAGCTGGGGCAGCAAAGATATTAACACTAGAGGTAAGTCTTTTTATGATTACATAACTAACACGAATCTCTGTATTCTAAATAGAGGTACTGAGCCAACTTTTATTAACTATCGTAGTCAAACGCGAATCGATATTACCCTATCTACTATAAACACTTCGAATATAATCTCCGACTGGCATGTATCTAAATAAAACTAGCGCTCACAACCTCTACAATGACTCGCGACCCCAGGAAAACGGATAGGACAGATATGTCCACTGTTTGAAAGGGAATCTGCGAGGAGTCGAGGATGTGCTGCCCAACAATAAAGGAGATTTGGAAATTTGTTCTAAATCCATCCAAAACTCCATAATTGATGCCTATAAGATGTCTTGCCCACTCAGGCGAGTAGATCTTGATGGATCCTCCACTCCGTGGTGGAGCCATGAGATTGACCAGCTCAGGAAGACGGCGAGGAAATCCTTTAATAAAGCTATAAGAACCAGACTCGATGAGGATTGGAACATATACAAGTCTCACCTCAAGGAGTATAAAAAAGTCATTAGACAAAAACAAAGAGAAGCATGGAGAATCTATTGCGAGGAAATCGAGGATTTCCCCCAAGCAGCTAGACTCCAAAAAGACCTCTCAAAAGATCCCCACCGTCATATAGGTATACTAACCAGAGAGGATGGCACAAAAACTGCCAACCTAAAAGAAAGCCTTCAATTATTGATGTCAACTCACTTCCTGGACTCCAAAATCACAAATTCGGCAGCCTGGGAGGATGAGGAGAATCATCACCCGACGGACGACGACTGGCGTATATCACGACAGATCGTCGACTCGGACAGACTGAGGTGGGCCATCTCAGGCTTCTCCCCCTTTAAATCCCCGGGAACAGACGGCATTTATCCAGCCCTATTTCAGTGGGGCCTGGATGACCTAATGCCGCACCTGGTAGGAATCCTCAGATCCTCACTGGCGCTGAGGTATATTCCAAAAGGATGGAGAGAAGTCAAAGTCGTGTTCATACCAAAACCAGGAAGAATGGACCATTCCATCCCAAAAGCATATCAACCCATTAGCCTCACATCGTTTTCAATGAAGACTTTGGAGAGGCTGTGCGAACGATACATAAGAGATGTGGTGATAACACGAAATCCACTGCATCCAAATCAATATGCATACACTCCAGGGCAATCCACCGATTCGGCTCTTCATTTCGTAGCGGGCCGCATCGAGAGATCGTTGGAAAATAAGGAGTCCACCCTGGGTGTATTCATAGACATAGAAGGAGCATTTGATAGTACCACTTTTCCTAAAATAACAAATGCACTTTCCAACAAAAATATCCTTCAAACCATAAATGGCTGGATATATAACATGCTCTCAAAAAGAGCGATAAAAATCAGTGTGGATGATGTAACCATCAGAGGCTTGGTTGTAAAAGGATATCCACAGGGAGGGGTGCTCTCGCCACTACTGTGGAACATGGTCTTAGACTCCTTGGTTAGCCACCTCAACGAAAGCAACTTCTACACAATAGCATACGCAGATGACTTAGTGATTCTGCTAACAGGAGGATTTGAGGAGACACTCGACTGCTCTTTAATGCAAGAGGCCCTCAATATCATAGAACAATGGTGCAGAGACCATTCGCTGTCAATAAATCCAAAAAAGACGGAGATGGTCCTTTTCACGAAAAAAAGGAAGCTTGCAAAACATTAAGCCCCAAAGCTCCTAGATACCAAACTTAATTTCTCTTCAGAGGTGAAATATTTAGAGGTCACCTTTGACAGTAAGTTAACGTGGAACTCTCACTTAGAAAACAGAGTTAAAAAAGCATATATTTCTTATGAGCTGTGTCGTAGAACCATCGGCCGCACCTGGAGAATGTCACCTAGGGTTGCTGCCTGGATCTACACTGCCATCTTCAGACCTATGCTAACGTACGGCGCAATTGCCTGGGGAGCTAAAGCAAACCAGCTGACAGTCGTCCGTAAACTGGATCAACTCCAAAGAACAGCATGCCTCAACACTACAGGAGGCATGAGAACCACACCAACAAGAGCTATGCAGGTAATCCTCGGTCTCACTCCCCTTGACATATACATCAAGGAGGTTGTTTTGAGGACCATGACACGTCTACGCTCTACCGGTGTACAACCTGATGTAGGATCCGGTAAACTGAGAAGTAACTTGTGGCATGAGGCCCTCAGGGAGGTCCCACTGCTGCAGGCCAATACGAACTCGATTCCACCGCGATATGCCTTCCAAAGGCCCTACAAGGAAATCTTAAAAAAAAACGAACAAGACTCAACTGAAGAAGATGCAATTCGCATCTTCACAGATGGGTCTAAATCAAATGTGGGTTCAGGATGTGGAATTTTCTCCAGGCCCCTGAATCTAAACATAAAATGGGCAATGGGCTGCAATACAAGTGTTGCTCAAACAGAGCTCACTGCTATCTGCATCGCTGCAAAAGAGATTACCAAAAGGAAAGCCACAGGTGATAACATATACATCCTTATGGACAATAGACAAACGCTACTAGCCCTGAACAGACCACGTATTACATCAGGCCTAGTACTAGAATGTCACATGGCCTTAATCGAAGTCTGTAACAACAACACGGTCACTTCAGGCTGGATTAAGGGCCATGATAAATCGAAAGGAAACCGTATTGCAGACTCGCTAGCCAGGAAGGCAGCCTCGCAAAAACTTTTTGGACCTGGCACTTTCATTGGTCTATCGGCGTCAGCGACGGCCCACCTATTAAAGGAACACTCCCTTAATGAGTTTAAGGGTAGATGGGACGACGCAGAAGGCTGCAGGCTTGCCAAGGAACTGCTAAGATATCCGGACTGCAAAGTAGCCAAAAAATACGTGACTATGAACAGGCGGAACCTACGAACAGCCACGGCTAGTCTGACTGGTCACTGCCACTTACAAAAACACCTCCACAGACTGGGTCTCCCTAACACCCCACTTTGTAGAGGATGTGAGCAAGAATATGAGACTGTCGAGCACATTCTTTGTGAATGTCAAACACTCTCTCATCTTAGGTTTCATGTATTCGGCGAGCACAGGCTAACATACGCCAGTATGAGGGAACTTAATTCAGGCGACGTTATCGCCTACTTCAGAGAAGTAGGCTGGATGACGAGCTAGAATGAAGTTTTGAACCTCAGAAAGATGCACAATGGGCCAATTGTGGCCTGAGTGCTGTGGGGTCTACCCACCCTTCCAACTTTTACAGATACAGAACCTCATGATAAACCAACAAGCATACTTGATGGCAATCTCAGGCATGGTAAAGAAAATAATCGAGAAGAAAGAAACTGATAAAAGGAGGCGACTGGGAATATAAGAAAGAGAGAAGATACAATGATTACTAACATCAATACAACCACCCTGCATGCAGCAATATCTTTCGACAGTACCAGGCAAGGCCACATGCTTATCCGAGTGGCTGATTCTTAGCCGGTAAAAATTCGGCACTATCGGGCTACACATGCAGCTCGGGAAGACTCAGGTCCTTTCGACTAGTGTCTATGGTTTGGTGTCTTGTTGAAGATTTTTGCTACCGCGCCACAAGAAAAACTACTACTGCTACTATTACTACTACACATCTTGGTTGTAAGCAAAATCCACAATCAGATTCTCACCAGTAAGATGATACGAAAATTAAGGAAATAAATATGTATTTTTACAAATTATTTGTACCTATGGTCTCTGTTAAGCTGATTAATTTGTGTTTAATCTATAACTGAACATCAATTAATCTGTAAACCAACATCAAAATATTTAGTCTTGTTGTCATAAAAATCTAGTCAGAATTTCGCGACATGATCTCCTTGAAACGGTGATACGGTCGAGTTTAACTTTTGAGAACCACTCATAAGCAATATGGCTAACACCGTGGGGATTTTGTCGCTATGGCAACAGGGGTGTAGGGGTCGAACTATGGTTGGGGCTGTAGGTATTCAACTGTGTTTTTTCCCAAACACTCATTTAATTAAGAGATTTTGTTAGATCAAGTTTACCACCGTTGTTGAAACTTTCAGGCCAGCGAATGAATGAGGAGCATATTTTAGTTTTAGAACGCTTTAGAGTGGCCATTAAGGAAATAAGAGGAATCCTTGTTAAGTAGATTTCAGAGTTTGTTTCGGAAAACTGAATTGCTGCACAATATGAAAAATGGAGCGAAGTAACCAATTGTATAAATATGTTGATAATTTTTTAATAGGAAAAAGACTAATTAAACTGAAATCGTTCACATATTTTTCGGAATTAATCAATCAGTCGTAGATTATTCTAGTTGAAACACTAATTAAGTAGCAATCAATTATGAGAATGGAAAACTCGATCTCAAATTCTTAATTTGCTTTTAGAAATAGAAATACTACTATTGAGAGCATTGGTAGAGAGGAAGATTTGTTGTACCGGTTTACTTGACTCAAGATGAGGGCCATATTTAGAGGAAAAGACAATTATTTATTTCCAGTAAATACACAATAAACGTAAAATGTCATCAAAATCAGAGATGCTTGCGCTTAATATATGGTATCCGACGAAGAAACAGAATAAGTCATAAGCTGAAAGAAATTGGTTGGCTAAGTATGTTTAAACGACAGAAGTTGCACGTCTACTACCTCTTTAAAAAAAATTAAAATCTAAAAGCCCATGGTATTTATATAGACAAGTAAAATTTAGAACAAATATTCACGGCTTAACTCTGAGATCAAAGAATAAAATTATTATCCCTCGTCATTAAAAAACATTTTATTCTTCCTTTTCTAATCAAATTACCACAGATGGTGACCTTCTGGATCTCTTTGTCACTGGCAGCATTTATGAATAGACTTGTTTCAGCACCAGTAAGTTAAATTTAATTTCAGTCAAAGAGGCTCCAGCACACCAATTAATTTTAATTTCACAATCTTATGTTAATGTTTTATAATTTAATACTTACATAATTCAAAACCTTATTTTTGATTATTATATTAGGTAATTATTGGTTTGGTAGTTTTTAGGTTTTCTTTCTTGAGGTTTGTGAGGAAGGATTGGTCAATAGACCTATCACCCAACCTTTTATTTACCATATTTTTCTGAATAATTGTAAAACTGATTTTTTTTGTTATATGGTGAACAATAAAGAATTTATTATTGATTATGATACATACTATGGAGTTAAACACAGGGATGGCTTTTCTAGTCGTGGATGAATTGAAGTTGGTGTGACACAAGGAAGTGTATTTGGCCCGGTTCTGTACCTGCTACTCATCTGTGATGTTGCAGAGCTGGAATATAATTCGATACTACCATATTAGCTGTGGACAACATCAAATACATTGCTAAGGGCAAATAAATACCACAGAACATTTGGCCTAAAATTGTTTCAACGCGTGCCACCCGTCAGAAGGTAATGGCAAACCACCGACAGTATTCTACATAGATAACCTTTGTATTCTGCCGAGTATAGCCTCTCAACATAGACGTTCGGATCCGTCGTTAAACTGTAGGTCCCTTCTATTTGTGGTAACTGGAGAGCACAACATAGGTAGAAGTGAGAGGTCGCTTATGTTCGATCACGGACACAGCACAAGAATAAGAAGTAGAAGAATTGGAGGCAAGTGGTTTTAATTTGATGATTGTGTGAGGAATAAAATGTTTAAACTAAGTCAAATCAAACCTACTCCACAATAGATGCAACAACAAATTACTCCTTAAATCGAAACTGCCAAATACTTTGGTTCAATTCTCGACACCAAGAAAAAAATGGATATGTGAAAAATCTGTTTTTTACGACAACGTCATAGTTTAGCTCTTTCGGTTTTTTCTTTTCCTATTATACATTGATTACTTTGTATTCTTGAGTTTAAGGACCATTTGTAAGGAGATTTAATTAGTTCTCAATAAATTTATATTTTTAACGTTTCGGTCTTACCGTGACCTTCATCAGAAATAAAATTTGTTTAACTGAAAGGAATGGCAATAAATTTGATATATTTAAAGTGTGCTGTGTTTTCTATATTTCTAAGTTTATATAATATTATACATTTTACCAAGATTTTTAGTATCAGTCTTTAAATTTCCGGAATAGATTTTTTTGGATTTCTAGAACTTCGAGTTTTTGTGTGTGGTTTTCAGTTCGAAGAATTTTTGTATTTCGTAATTAAATTCGTGTTAGTTTTCTAAAATATGGTAAATCAGTGCCGGTTTGTTTCGTTTGTCATATTTGTGTCATATTGCTTGACCGATATAGACACTTTCACAGATTTTACACGGTATTTCATAGATTATGCTAATATGCAGTCGTCAACATACCTGTGATAAAATGGTATTTGAATTGAGTTTCTGTTCAAGATTGTTTCTTCAAGGTCTTCCATAACCAATTGATTGATTGATGACACTAGAAATAGAGGTCCACAAGTCACAACCTTCTATTTACTGATAAAATGTTTCTTTGTACAAAAAATAAGTGGAATTCAGGGTAAGTTCTATAGCTTCCAAGAAGTCACTCATAGTTATATCAGTGCATATTTTAATTTGATCCCATTTTTTTAGACTTTTGTATCGTATTTTGATTAAAATTATATTTGATTTAAAAAAATTTATATATAGGGTGTACCTAAATTCCCTTCCATATTTGTGCTTATTACAGAAGGTTGGTTTTTGCAAGAGTCACTTACAGAAAGTATTTAAGCAAAACAGAAGCATTAATCCATTCAAACCGAAATCTATTCCTGGCTTACAAGATTATCAGGAGACAAGGTTAGACTTTTGTGCGATGATTGGTGAAAAACTTATGCATGACCGATTCTTTCATAATAATATTTTGTTTTCTTATGAAGCAATGTTTATAACAAACGGAATCGTTTTTTCCTAAAATTGTTGATATTGGGTGAAAACCCGAGCTACAGGATTAACTGTAATAGCCAATTTGCTAAAAAAGTTAATTCTTGGTGTGCGGTTTTACTGGATCGAATAATCGGACCGTATTTTCTGGAATATACATTAAATCAGGAGATATATTTCTATTTGCTGGACAACTTCTTAATATCTGAGTTAGCAAATATTCACTTGGAGCAAAGGCGTAAAATGTACTTTCAACATGATGGATGTTCGTCATATTCGACTTTGCTAATTAGAGGATGGATGGATGAATATTTTCCTGGGCGAAGGATGGGACGTTGTGGACCAATATTTTTTCCGCCCCGATCCCCCGATTTAACTATTCTTGATTATTTTATGGGGCTACTTAAAACAAAAAGTTTTCGCAAATAATTTAAACCATAATATTGAAGACTTGAAACGAGCTATCATTGATGCCGTTAACGAAATTTCCCTAGAAATACTGCGCAATACTTACAAAGAATTATGAAAGAGAATTGAGAAACGTTTTGAAGCTGGGAGAGGATATATTGAATAGATGTTTTTTGTTTACTTCATGTTTCTTACATTATTATTCTGTATTGTTACTTGTGTTAGTGTTTATAATTCTTGAATAGTTAACATTTGTTAAAGAATGACAATTTGAAAATTATTTATAAAAGTTGACAGTTACTTGGTACGTCGTAAACGTCACTCACTAGATTAATACATTATTTTCGAACTGTAAAAATTCATACGGTTTTCATAAAACTGGCTATAAAATTAGACGGGCTCTGAAAAACTGGAATTTTATTTCACTTTATGGGGTTTCTTAACAAGGAAAACTTTTTATGAAGAATGACATTTTTCACTAAAACTAATACTTAAACATTTTTCACCTATAGGATACCCCATCCGTGGACACGCTGTATATATATATTAAACTAATTATTTGATATTATACTTACTTTTATAGTAGATTTAAATGTATATGTTTATTTATTTAGAATTTTAGTTTTAAGTTTGGCTAGCTCAGTTTGTTTTTAATATTTGTTTAATAATTTATGTTAATTAGATTATTCGGGAGCATGAAATCCTTTTTCCCTTTGAGTCCTGGCAATTTATACTGATGTAATAGTTGAAATAAAAAGAAAACACATTATTTGAAATCAATTTAATTATCAATGCAATATTTATTTGATAAAATAATATGCGACGCCAATGGTTATATGTACCTATTTATTGATTTTAATAATATCATAAATGCGCATGCGTGAAAAAATTAGTCATGCGCTTTAGCATGAAACAAACAATTATGATACGTAAGAAGCATCTATATTATACAACACAATTTGTTGACGATGAAAACAATTGAATGGTTAAAACACATAAGAGAATTTATCTATAAATCATAGTTATATATGATACGAGTAGCTGTGGGAAGAAATTAGTTATATACATGGATAGAGAAATAGAAATTATATACAGAAGGACATAGTTATTACATTATGAAATTTCAATCACCATATTTATGCAATTACAAGATGGCGTGATTAGCGTAAGTACATATTTTAATTTATATAAAGTTCGGCCTTTTATTAAATTTAATGATTTATGTAATGAATACACTATATGAAGTCTGTTTCTTTCTTTTTTAGATCGATCATGTTTGAAAAAGTTTATCAATTTATGAAATTAAGTACTTAATTGGGATTTTGAGTTTTTACACTATTTATTGGCCAATAAATGATTTAAATACACTGACCTGTTGATCTTGAATTTGGAAGAAAGTCTCTGGATCCCAGGAACACTCACTGAATCTCCAAAAAAACCAAAATTGTTGAAAATTTCGCAAAATCTTGTCGGAAAACTTGTTACAATTAACTGTAAGTATTTCTAATATTATATTTAACAGTACTTTAGGAGTTTAAATGTCTTATACCGGGAATATCTTTAAATTTTTAGGAACACTATCCCACACACTCCTCGCTTCTTAACACCAGCTACCGTTTTCTTTAAGCGTCCCCTCGATTCTCAACTTTTTTAAACAACACAGTCTTTTGTTCTTTTCCAGATCACTCTTCAAAAGTTTATTTATTGATTCACAGTTTGTTATGTCATCTTTTATAACCAATAAGATATTGTCTTTTGTAATCAGATAATTGAAACTTCAATCACTTATCAAAACAATTTCATACATACAAATACATTAAAATTGGTTATACTTAGATACACTTACATAGTACAACATTCAATATTATTATTGATAGTATATTCTTGTTACATTCATATCAATTATAAATATAAATTCTCTTATGTTATTTGTCTATATGTCATTATTTGTTTATCTATGAAATCTATTGGATTATATTCTATTCAATATTTATATTTGTTCTTATTCTTAAATTAATGATTATAATGAATTAACTATAGTAATATTTGTTTTCATTTCAGATGAACAGCTGTTATGATATGAAAAATAATCTTCGTCATAGGCAACTTTATTTACATCATTACATTGGTTAAGCAATATCTATATTTTATGTTATCATTGAGGTAATTCCTTTTTTATTATATTGTTATAGGCTGTTATTTAATATATCTTTATTTGATATGTTGTTTAAATTAAGAAAAGTGTTTCCTTTTTACTTGTTTTCTTAAATTATGTTATTTTCATATATATTTCATACTAGCAACTTAATTTTATAATACTACTTCTCTTATTATCTAAGATATCTGGTTCAATTCCCCTCAAATTTAAATTTAAATGATATCCATACCCTGGATATTTATTTAAATTTCAATTTTCTTATTATAAATGATTGATTTTATTTTATTCAAAACATTTAACAATTTTATGGCATAATCTTACTTTCTTTACCTTTGTTTCTCAAATATTTGTTCACATTTTTCCTACTACAAAATCTATTTCTTTCAATAACTGTCTCCTAATTCTTTCCTTAAAATACACTTGATTAAGATCAATGTCAATTTATATTTTTAATATTACTTCATATAATACTTCATTATTATCATTTCTTCCTAACATCCACTTATATATCAACTTATTTCTTTGTAATTACATTATACTTCTATATACTCCTCATATCATATTTCTTTTCAATATTCATTATTCAATATAATTAATTATTTCTTAAATTCATATATATATCAATATCAACTTCCTTATTCCTTCCTGTATTTTCAAGTAATCTATAAGATTCTAATTGACATTAAACATTACCTCCTATATTTTTAATCAATATCATTCATTATTATCCTTTCCTATCCTTTATTACTTACATCTTATTTCCTTATTTAAAAATGTGAACTTCTATTTGATACTTGAGTTATTCTTATTTTATCCCCTCTATCCTATATTCTTTAATAGTTTCATTCTATGTAAAACCAGTATCTCTTATAAATTGTTTCCTTTATTTGCTATATATATTGATTTTCCATACTCAAAAATTTTTTTTTTAAATGTTTTAATTATAAGTTTTACCTAATAAATTTTTCTTTATATTATATTATATTTATTTCTTTTAGGTTCTGAAGAAACAAACGTGATGAATTTAATTGGATCATCAGCTGCCAAATGGAAAACAAAACTCTATCTACTATCTAATTTATCTTTGTACACTACTTAATATTAAATTTTAAATCTATCCTTATGACTATCATTTCCTTCTTTAAATATTATTCGTAACATAACATCATCTATTCATAGTATCTATATACATGTTCTACATTGAACACTCCCCTTTCTAATTGTGTACCTGGATAGAATAATCGATAACTATTTTGAGCATCACTATTGTCGACTACATATGGCCCTTCAAATGGTGATAATAACTTTTTACATTGATTTTCACCTTTCTTTGGTGTTCTTAAAGATCTTACTAGGACTAAATCTCCTTTTTCAAATCTAATCTTCTTATTATTTTTGTTTCCTTTTCTTTTAATAAATCTTATAGCACTTCTCTCCAAATTCTTGCTTACTTTATCCAAAACTTGAGACATATCCCATTCTCTCTGTATTATCCATTCACGTTCTGGAGGTATTCCTTTCAAAATAAATTGTGGACATTCTTCAGTAACTCCATTAGGTAATTGATTTAAAAATTTCTCGACTTGATTTAGATTTTCTTCCCATAAATTGTGTCTATTATTACATAAAATCCTTAAATACTTAACAACTTCTTTGATATACCTCTCAGCTGGATTAGATGAAGGTCTTCTTATACTTATGAAATTCATTTTAATATTATGATTTCTACACAAACGTTTGACTTTTTCACTCACAAAGTAAGTAGCATGATCCAATATTAAGTTTTCCGGAGTTCCTATTTCTTCTATAAAATTTTTTAGACAAGATATTACTGTATTTGCATTGGTACGTTGACAAGGAAAAGTTCTTACAAATTTTGAAAATATATCCACCATAACTAAAATATGTTTATTGCCTTGCTTGCTAGGTATTAATTGTGATATGAAATCAATAGCTACTATATGTAAAGGCTTGAGTGCTATTATAGGTTTTGGTCCACTAATATGATGATAGTTTCTTTCCTTTGCCAACTGACAAATTCTACAAACTTCTTTAACCAATGATATGTCCTTCTTTGCAGTGTAATTTTCTCTAAACAACATCCATAGTTTTCGAGATCCTATATGTCCATACTCCTCATGTAATTGTTTGAGAACTTCCTTAGCATATTCAGGTGTTATTAAATAAATTTCCCTATCTTCCATCTTCTTATACCAAATTCCCTCGTTTTGAAATGCTCCTCTTTTACAAGATTCTTGTAAATTTCTCTGATCCTCCATTATTTTTTCCAAAGTAAACAAACCTTCAGTTTTTTGCAATCTATTTATGCCAATTTGGAATTGTTGATCCTTCTTCTTCATTTCTGTTTCACGGCTAAGAGCATCCGCTACTATATTAGTTTTCCCAGGAATAAATTTTATTTCAAATTCATATTCCTGTAATAGAAGTATCCATCGATGTATCCTATTATTTGCATAACGATTTGTAAACATTGCTGTTAAAGCTGAATGGTCTGTTTCCAAGTAAAATTTTGCTCCTAATAGATAAAAACGTAATTTAGTTATGCAAAATACAATGCTTGCCATCTCCAATTCAGTAACTGAGTATTTTCTTTCATAGTTTTTCGTTACTCGGGAAATAAAACTGATTGGTACTTCTCCTTCCTCTTGTTCTTGCAATAAAACTCCTGCTAATCTATCTATGGATGCATCTGTTCTTAAAATAAATGGCTTGTCATATTGAGGATGATAAACCTGCAAATTTTGTAAAAATATTTCCTTGAGTTCTTGGAAAGCTTGTTCTCTTCTAGCATCCCATTTCCATTTCGTTTCCTTCTTGAGTAATTCAATTAATGGAATTTCCTTATTACTGAGGTCTGGTATGAGTCGTTTGAAGTAGTTGAGAATTCCCAAAAATCCTCGAAGAGTTTTGAGATTAGTCGGTGTTTTATATTCCCTTATGGTTCTAATTCGTTCAGGGTTCATTCTCACTCCAGTAGAATTTAAAATATATCCCAAATACTGCACTTCTTTTTGGTAAAATTGACACTTTTCCATGTTCAATTTTAATCCTGCTTTTTCCAATTCTGCCAATATAGTCTTCAAATGTTTGTGATGTTGTTCTTCATTTTCTGAATATATTAATATATCATCGATATAGTGCAATGTAAAATGTTCATATTGGTTCAGAACAGTGTGAAGTGTTCTTACTAATGCTGCACACGAACTCTGTAAACCAAATGGAACAACACAAAATTGGTATACTACACCATCAATCATAAATGCTGTATATGGACGACTTCTTTTATCTAATGGAATCAACCAAAAACTATGCTTCAAATCCAGTTTCGTGAATATGTTAGCTCTTGTAATCCGACCAAATATCCCCTCTACATTTAAAGGACTCTCATATTGTTTTTTAGTATATGAGTTGATATTTCTGGCATCCAGACATAATCTAATCTCACCTGACTTTTTTCGGACACATGTTATCGCACTTATATATGGAGAGTTGGATCTTTCTATAATGCCATCTTGTATCATCTTTTCTAACTCCTGGTATACTTCATTTTTCAGCTTGTAAGGAATGGGATAGGTTTTTATTTTGAAATTACTAATATCCTTGTTCATTTCCAACTTATGTATATACTTGGCTGCTATACATACTTCTTTGTTGAAAAGTCTTCCATATCTTGTTAATAACTCATCAATCTCCTTTCTATATTGTATGGGACAAAATTGTTCCTGTAGATCTTCCACAATTTCTATTTCATTTACTTGACATTGTCTTTCCTCTACCTCTTGTTCTTCCTTTTTGTCAAAAGTTATTATATTATCTTCACATACCATGTACCCCTGTTTATAATCAATAATCATCTTGTGATTGCTCAATTCATCATTTCCCAAAATTACATCATATTTTAAATTCTTAACTACTAATAATTGTATTTTATAAGCTATATTTCCCAAATAAAAATCTGCGACTATGCTACTATTTGTATAATATAAATTTTTATCATTCGCCCCTACTAATGATAGTTTCTTTGTATTTATCATAATAATATCATCTTTATTTAAATTGTCTACTATATCCTGTTTAATTAATGTTACCTCTGAACCCGTATCTATTAAAATTCTACAAATAATATTTTGTAATCTACCCTGGATAAATATTAAATTAGGTTTTTCTATTTTTTTACTATTATTTTCATAATCTATAATAAATTCTCGAGGATGTTCATATCGCGATGAATAGATGATATTATGTACGTAAGGACGGTTTAAGCAAAATTCGCTATGTTATCCTGTCCAGGAATACACTCTTCTACCTGTATCTCCTGTCTAACCATGTTTACCTGTCTCCTATTATCATCCTCCCTATTTCTGTTTTGTTCTGGATTGTTTCGGGTTTCTCTGCCATTTTGCCAATTCCTTCCTCGATTGTTATTATTATTGTTATATTGATTTCTTCTTTCGAAATTGTTATGATTCCTATAGTTCTCAGGATATCTGTTTCCATTATTCCTTTCTCGATTTCTATTTTGTTCCCCATTTCCTTGGTATCGTCTATCATCAAAGTTCCTGTTTCCATAATTTCTATTTCCATTGTTTTCATTATAATCTCTTCTTATATTTCCATTCTCTCTTCGTGCATCATTTCTATTATTTCCATTTTGATATCTAAGAAAACCATTTCCATTTTGTACACTTCTTTCAACTCTCTGCAAATACCTAGATAAATTGTCCATCGTTTTTATGTTGTGTAAGGCTATCGTTTCTGAGACTTCGGAATTGAAATGTCTCCCGACATATAAAACTAATTCCTCTTCCTTCATAACAGGTTCCAAATATTGTGCCATGTTATAGAGTTGCATAGCATATGCATTTAAATTTTTATTCCGATTGTAATCGAATTACCCAAAATACAATCTTTCCCTGAAATTCGCTTGATGAATTTCACCCCAAAAATAATTCATGAATTGGTTCTCAAATTCTTCCAGATTACTTATGCTTTCTTCCTTATTACAGAACCATAATAGGGCATGTCCAGATAACATCCCTCTAATACAAATCTTCTTCTCCATCATATCTCTCATTCCTTTGAGTTTGCTTTTAATGATTTTAATAAACACCTTCGGATGAATGGTATTTATATTCCCATCAAACTTTACTCCGATATCCATGTTTCCCGTATAGATTACTCCACCTCCATTTCTCCTAACATTAAATTCAATTTCTTCTATGCTTTCCTGTAATTTTCTGTTCATTTCTTCCAGTTCTTTATGAAATGTTTGTCCAATGTGCTCGTTCCTCTCCTCACATGTTCCTGTTTGTTTTTGTACCTTTACATCTAATTCCTTAAATTTCTGTTCCGCGTTTTGCTGATAATTTTGCATAATTTCTTCGATTGTTTGTTCCCTGAATTTCATATACTCCATTTCTTTCGTTATATCTTCTGTTTGTTTTATAACTTCCGCTTGGATCGTTCCCGGTAATTTTTCTTCTATTCCTCTCTCTAATTCTTGAATTTGTTCTACCATTTGATTTTCTATCTGCTCTCTAATTTTAATACCTTTTTCTTGAATTTCATTTCGTATATGTTTGTTTTGATCCTCCATATCTTCTCTCACCTTATTTATCTGCTGCCTACTTTCTTCATTTTCTTCCCTAAGTTTCCTAAATTCTTGAATACTTTCGGTTTTCACCTCTTCTATCTTCTTTTCCAATTTATTCATATTTCCATTAATTTTATCCATCTTCCCGTTTAAGCTCCCCTCTATTCTATTTATATTTCCATTCAAATTGTCCTCCATTTTGTTCATATCTCTCCTCATATTTTTCTCCATATTGTCCATTTTTCCATTTATGGTGTCAATCTTCCCATTTAAATCTCCCCTCATATCAGCAAATAATTGTTGCATCATGACCATCATCTGATCATCTCTACTTGTTCTTGTTGGCGTTTCCTGTATCCTATCTTCTTGTGCTACAGCTTCCCCATCTCCTGTCAAACCTTCTTCCTGTGCATCTCCTTCTAATTGTTGTCCTTGTTCCAAATATACTGCTTGATAATCTCCCATACCATGACTTCTTTCTTCCCTTTCCTCTTCCGAATCACTGTCTGCTCCTACCTGCCTTCCATCTCTTAACATCATTCGTTTTGCCATTTTGATTAAGTATTAAATTTTACAAATATAACCAAAATTTTTACAACGCCTCACGTTTTGGGTGACAATTTTAAACAATCACTGGATTATTTACTTACTTTTGATGTGAAATTTATTTAAATGTTTTTGATTATTTAAAGATAGATGTTTATAATTTAGAAATTTTTTTGTTTTAGTTTGGCTAGCTCAGTTTGTTTTTAATATTTGTTTAATAATTTATGTTAATTAGATTATTCGGGAGCATGAAATCCTTTTTCCCTTTGAGTCCTGGCAATTTATACTGATGTAATAGTTGAAATAAAAATACATTAAAATTGGTTATACTTAGATACACTTACATAGTACAACATTCAATATTATTATTGATAGTATATTCTTGTTACATTCATATCAATTATAAATATAAATTCTCTTATGTTATTTGTCTATATGTCATTATTTGTTTATCTATGAAATCTATTGGATTATATTCTATTCAATATTTATATTTGTTCTTATTCTTAAATTAATGATTATAATGAATTAACTATAGTAATATTTGTTTTCATTTCAGATGAACAGCTGTTATGATATGAAAAATAATCTTCGTCTTAGGCAACTTTATTTACATCATTACATTGGTTAGGCAATATCTATATTTTATGTTATCATTGAGGTAATTCCTTTTTTATTATATTGTTATAGGCTGTTATTTAATATATCTTTATTTGATATGTTGTTTAAATTAAGAAAAGTGTTTCCTTTTTACTTGTTTTCTTAAATTATGTTATTTTCATATATATTTCATACTAGCAACTTAATTTTATAATACTACTTCTCTTATTATCTAAGATATCTGGTTCAATATATATATATATATATATATATATATATATATATATATATTTATTTATATATTTAGTTGGACACTCCTTTCCGTTTTGTAATCCATCGTTACGTGTTTTACATTTATTTGTGACGACAAAACATTGTGCTACATGTACATAGGGAGGTAATAACTCAGTAGCCATAATTCACGTGATAATGTTTGCGTGATATCTAATTTTACACGACAACGCGATGGATATCAAAAATAAAGTATATAGGGCTGCTTTACCAAGTTCGGAATGGTATTATTCAAAGATTTATATTATAGTTTTTGAATAGTTACTGAAATATTTTTCTTAAAAATGTTATTACAATAATGAAAAAAATAATGTTTGATACAATATTTTAGTAATTATCATCCACTTAAGTTTTTAACTATAAAATTGTAACGAATAGCAGACTTGCTGATAAATCTACTACGGGGAAGTTGGGGTATCCCTATACTGACTCATAGCTTTAATGCGTGACTCTCTCCGTAAAATGGTAATTAACAGGTTTGTATGGAATTGATATTTTTTAACGGTGGTTAAACGTGAAAATTATACAGCGCCTTATCTAAAGTCAAAATTTATACAATTATAAAACTTAGGGAATATCAAATTAATTTAGAAATTACCTGTCCAAGTTTTCACAAGATTTGGTCATAAAAATAAATTTGAGTGATTTAATTTGCTCTTGTATCACCAAAAAAAGGGGAAGGGGAATAAAAAGGAAATATAAATGAGGCTCTAAAATAGTCAACGTGTAGAGCAACTGATTGCAACTTATTCTTCAGTTTCTTGGAAATGTAATTGAAAGATTTAGCACACTGTTGATGCCAACAATGCTTCCACAGAACTTTCTTAAGGCTGCGAAACGAAATTATTTCATCTGCCACTCAGAATATATTGACCGGAGCAATAAGTACCATCCAGTTTTAGAAAATTCATTCTCGCGATAGAAACAACTTCACTCTATAATCATAAACCAGTACAGAACGCAAAATTACCATGATTCGAAGAAAGAAGAACTTCCTCTCTCCTTAAACTTCATCTCTCCTTCAATTATTTTCCAACAAATCCATGTGATGATTTCTTCTATCATGTAGAGCCTCCTTTCTTCATCACGAATATTGGTAATATTTTTCTGCACCACCATAGTTACTTTCATTGTCGGTCATACTGCCTGATATGGTCTCTTTCAGACCCATCTATCCATAATGTGCAGTTCTGCTCTTTCAGTCCACCGTAATTTATTTTCTAGTTCCGCTACATTCTAACAGTTCAATTGATCTGAGTTTCCGAAGCAGCGTAGTTACCAAAATTAAAATGCTTTGTAAAGACAAACATGTATCTGCTTAGTGTGATGTACTCTCTGAATATCATCTGTTATACCAAAGAAGTATCATTCATTGTTTGTTACTGTTCCCAGTATTTAGATCTTTTAGCAGATGTTTTAAGAAATATAAGATATTTTGAATGCCCGAGAGAGTTCTTTCTTTTCAAGATTATGCATGCCAATCTGATATTCACAATAAATCCTTGAATTCAGTAAGAACTAATAGACTTCCAGAGGTTCTATGATAGATCATTAACTGTTGGACATTATAATATTTCCTTGCTCTTCAAAGTTCTATTGAACACTTATTTGGATTCATGATCTAATAGCGTGTTTCCGCTTGTAGATTTAAATGTATTTTCAGAGTAGATTCATATACTCCTATATCAGTTTCCATTGTACTTTGTATTTTGGATTGCTTGGTACATATTCCAAAATTATACATGACGGAAAAAGTATCATATGGATTCCTTGCACCATAGTTGAAGCACCTATAAAAAAGAATTCCGTTCGATAGCTGAGGAAATTAGCTAACAGTGACATCAAAACAACCGATGTCCTACAGTAAGTGTAGATTTTTTCCTAATTAACCTACTTGAATTCAGAATTCAATAATTCGGTTAAGAAAAAAACAATCCATAATAATGTTAACTCAGTGTCGTTGTATTGCTTCTTTTATTATATTAATCCTAGAAGGTAAAGAAACTGAATAGTTTGTCTGGATCTAATAACTTATATTACATTTTAACCAGAATATAGAAAGCAGAAATCAATTTAAGTGGTTGATATTTATATTCATATTGGACGAAAATGGAAAAAAATTGACGCAACATTTGTTTCCCAAGCTGTACCTGATGATAGCTCAATTTTGTTCGTTTTAGGCACCCTGTATCCGGTTATTCAGTTTTCTAAAAGAGAACAACGCAGATTGGTATACGTTTAATTTCAGTACGATGTGTCTAATTAAGATTCAGATTTAGATAGACACCTTTTGGTAGGACCAGTTAGTCAGGCAATGAGAAATAAATTGTCTGAAACAATCTCATCTCCATGTCTAATAAATTATCCAAATTCATAATCGGATCACAAGTTCGTTTTGTTGGGGCGAGAAAACGTACGGAGTGGAATCACATTGTCGGAATGTGGAATCCCAGTTACCACCAAAATGTTTACAAGGATATTATTTTCCATTGCAACAGAATTATTGAATGGTATTAGGTCATTGGTTTACACGTTAGTGATTTGAAATGAAAATATGCTCCGGAAGGATTATTAGTATAGATTATTGACATGGAAAATATTAATATTTGATAAGTTTCTATATGTGTGACTGACTTTCTGCGATTCTTCTGATATTTTTACGTCGTTTTCAATCGGTTTCACGTTATCTACATTCTCATGAATTTTTTGTTCATTTACCTATCGAAATTATATTGACTTAATGTGGTGAGTATGAACACAAATTGTTGTTACCAGTTCTTCTGATATACACTGCACACCAAAATTAACGCATTCATTCAAATTATAATTCAAGCCAAAATGAATAAATAAAAACTGACATCATAAAAAAATTATAAAATGTAAAAATTGTGAAGTTAAAATTTTTTAACTAATAACGAGTATTGCCTTCTATGGCGGTTAATACTTCTTGGCAACGATCTATCACACTTTATCGTTCTTATTTGATCTTGATCAATTTTATCCCAAACTTCAACCAATCGCAAAAACAATTGATCTAATGTGTTTGGTGGGTAGAGTAATTGTCGTGGTCGTCTCGTTATGATGTCCTAAACGTGCTCTATTGAATTGATTCCAGCTTCCGGAATAAATGTTCCAAATAGCAAGACTTGCTCTTCTAAAATATCTTTTATGTACTCTTGTGCTGTAAGCCGCCCTCTATCTATCCGAACTAACGCCGTACGAGCTTCCAAATTAATCCCACCCCACACCATTACCGAGCCGTCACCATATTGGACAGTTCCTTCAATGTTACACTATGCGTAGCGTTCCTCGAGCCTTATGTATACCCTGTTCCGCCTGTCATCAAAAAAGAGATTACCTTGATTCATCGTTGAGCAATTTTCTTCCCCAATCTTCATTATTCCAAACAACAGTTTCACGAGCCAAATGCCATGGTTGCCTTCTATGCTTTCTGGTCAATATTGGGCCAGTGAGTACCCTTCCAGGGCGCAGGTCAGTTGCGGAAAGTCTTCTCCTTATCGTACTGTGGCTTAGTCTAAAATTATAACGATTCAAAAATTTGTTGTGTAGAGAAGTACTGGTAACAAATATTTATCTCAGTGTACGAAATTTCAATAACTGGTGTTGATCAGGAAGTGTAATCTGTTCGAGTTTATGTTTCTCTAAATTTAGGTATTTTGTCACAGTGGCAACATTGTAAACCTTTCAACTGTGCTCTCTGACCTCGGGTAAGAAGAGTCGATTGGCGACCACGAGTAACGCCGGCAAAAGAAAATTGTGTAAAATGAATGTATTTTGTATTACTGTTGCACGTTAAATAAATAATAAAAACGAGTGGTGTTATTTCAACCAGTTAAGAAAGAAAACTTCAACAAAACAAATGGTCCTCCAGCCGAATATAGCAGTATAAAAGGTCAGTCCTATCCATTACTAAATTTAACCTAAAATTGTTTGCCTATTTTCAGAGCATCTTGAAAAGGTAAAAAAACTAAATCTATGTATAAATTGTCCACGATATGGACATAGGTCTTCAGAATGTAGATCATCGGGCTGCAAAATATGCCGACAAAGACATGCGACTTTGTTACATAAATCTCAAGGAAATCTCGTGCGCGAATAATCAAAACTCGAATATCGCTAATAAATTTACCGAACCTCAGTCATTGAGTCAAACGTTACGTTTCTTTCCGAAATTAAAGATAATCCAAAAAACGATGAAGGGTAGTTCAGTAATGTCGAATACTTGTACAAATACAATAAAGTTCGTTCATTTTATTATCCACAGCTATTATCAATGTGTACGATAAGCATAAAAATATTTTACCCTGCAGAGTGCTTCTTGATTCCACTTCACAAATAAATTTTATAAGCTCCTCTATATTCGAAAAATTACATGTGTCAAGCACGAAAATGAATCTTCCAGTTTTAGGAATAAATCAAATAAAAACAAATATATCTCAGCGTGCTGAAATATCATCGTCCTCTCAACATTCCGGTTACAAAACAAAATTAAATTTTTTTGTCATAGCTAAAATTACAGAAGTTTCACCACAAAGATATTTTGATACATCAAACTTAAATATTCCTGACGATCTGCCATTGGCAGACCCGGATTTCAATGTCTCCGCGGAAATTGACATGTTATTGGGCGGAGAAGTTTTCTTTGAACTTCTTTGCATCGGACAAATTAAATTGGGAAAAAACTTGCCAATTTTACAAAAAAACACTACTCGGGAGGATAGTATCGGGTCAGGTGCCATGCGGACAAGGCAAACTTGGCAAATCTGAGGTCATGTTATCAAATTGCGTTTTTATTGAGAATTTTTTGAGCGATAACTTAGAAAAATTCTGGCGCATCGAAGAGATCAATCCTAATCCGCGCTCGTTAATGACCAAAGAAGAAATAGGTTGTGAGATGCATTTTCAAGAGAATACACGTCGAGATGAAACCGGTAGGTTTATTGTTAAATTTCCTTTGAAGACTTATCTCTTAAATTTAGGTGATTCCGAAAGGTCCGCGTTAAATAAGCTATATTCTATGGAAAAAAGATTAGCGAGAAATTCTGAAATTGAAAGGTCTTACGTTTCTTTCATGAAAGAATACCAAACTTTGGGTCACATGACGGAAATACCTCGCGACTCTTCTTCGAAAACTCCTATATATTATATTCCGCACCACTATGTTGAGAAACTCGATAGCTCAACAACTAAACTGAGGGTGGTTTTCGATGCTGCTTGTAAGTCATCCATGAATCGTTCATTAAATATTGTTTTAAAAGTCAGTCCTACAATCCAAAATGAATTGTTCTCAACTTTATTACGATTCAGAAAACATAATTTCATTCTTATCGGTGATTTGACTAAAATGTACAGACAAGTATTAATTGATGAAAGCGAAAGAAATTTGCAGCGAATAGTCTGGCGAAACTCACCAGAGGACGAAGTTAAACATTTCCAACTCAACACGGTCACCTATGGCACAGCGTCAGCCGTCTTTCTACGCGCTGTTTGCTACAAATATCTCGAGATATAGCTGAACATTACTCTTTAGAGAGCGACATAATTGCATCTGATTTTTACGTTGATGGTTTAAAATTAAACATACAACAAACTTTTCTTTGGCTAGATTCAACGATTGTACTATCATGGATATCTACCGAACTAAAACGCTGGAAAACGTTTGTTGCTAATCGTGTCGCGGAAATTCAACAATTGACGAACATCGAAGACTGAAATTACATTTCTTCTGGTAAGAATCCAGCAGATATGATATCGCGTGGTTCTAGCATAAAAAATGTTATCACCTCCTCGTTATGGCTGCACGGTCCCGATTTTTTCATTGAATTTAAAAATGGCCAGAAAACACAAATATTGTCAATTATAAGCGATCCACTAAAAATATTCCAGAGGCTAAAACAGTGCCAAAAATAACTTTGTCTACTCAAGTTTTTAACTATGAAATATTTGAAATAGTTTTAGTAAGATGGTTCGGGATACAGCATATTGTTTAAGGTTTTTAGAACTTAAAACTACCAGAAGAAAAAAGAAATACAGGAAGGTTAAGTTGCTTACAAACCCACAAATGCGAATTGGTATTAGTTAAATTAGTTCAGTCTTAGAGATATTCACGATTTAAAAAATAAAAGGGAAGTATCGTTCAAAAGTAAGTTAAAGTCTTTATGTCCATTCATTGATCACGACTGTATTGTTAGAATTGGTGGTAGGTTGAGTAATTCAAATTATGCATACGATATTAAACACCCTATAGTTTCTTCACTAAACTCGTAATTGACCATGAACATAAGCGCACATTGCACTCCGGAGTTCAGGGTACTTTATCTCATTCAAGGCAAAAATACGGGCCACTTAATGGCAAGAACGCTGTTAAATCATATATAAGGCGCCCGTTTGCATCTGTCGCTGTAGACTATGCTGGACCTTTCGAGCTCAAAGATGGTAAAACTCGCTCTAATAAAATCATCAAAGGATACGTCTGTATTTTCGTTTGCCTGGTGACTAAGGCCGTGCACATTGAGGTCATTACCGACCTAACTAGTGACGGATTTCTTAGTCTAAGCGTTTTGTATCGCGAAGAGGATTTTGCTCATATGATTACAGGAACAACGGTACTAATTTCGTGAGATGTAATAATAATTTAATATCCGTCAAAAAATTGATCGAATCTAGTGGTGTTCAGAATTAAGTGGTACATTCTAAAATTAAATGGCATTTCATGCTATCCCGATCACCGCACTTTGGCGGTCTGCATGAAGCAGCCGTGAAGTCTTGCGAACATCACTTAAAGCGCGTTTTGAACGGTACGCGTTTATGCTATGAATAATTCTATACCTTAACTACAAAAATTGAGGCAATATTGAACTCAAGACCATTGTTTCCTTTGTCTTCCTATCCTAATGACCTCTGTGCAATTACGCCCGCTCACTTTCTAATTGGACAAAAGCTCACGGATCTTCCAGAACGAGATTTATCTCAAAAAAAGGTTAATTACAGTCGAAGATACCAGCATCTCCAACTCATGGGTCAGCATTTTTGAACTCGATGGAGAAAGGAATACCTGCATCATTTGCAGCAGAGCAGCAAATGGCAGCTCAACATCGACCAGAACTACAGCATCGGCTCCCTTGTCCTATTAAAGGAGGACAACGTTCCTTCCATTTTTTGGCCTGCAGGAAGAATAGTCGAAGCTCATCCAGGGAGAGACAATGTAGTGCGAGTAGTGTCCGTCAAGACAAAAAACGGTGTCGTAAAGCGATCGGTAACAAAAATATCGTTGTTTCCAGATGGATAAACAATTTTGGTTTACTAACATTACATGATTAGAATTATTATTTTGGTTGATAAAATGTTTTTAATTTGTTGAAACCCTAGCTTTTCAAGGGGGGGAATATGTTCGAGTTTATGTTTCTCTAAATTTAGGTAATATTTTGTCACAGTGTCAACTTTGTAAACCTTTCAACTGTGCTCTCTGACCTCAAGTAAGAAGAGTCGATCGGCGACCACACAGACAAATATGGGCGCCCACAAGTAACGCCGGCAGAATGAAAATTGTGTAAAATAAATGTATTTTGTATTACTGTTGCACGTTAAATAAATAATAAAAACGAGTGGTGTTATTTCAACCAGTTAAGGAAGAAAACCCCAACAAAACATAATCCTTGTACGGCTTTGACCGGGTCTTTTTGAGTTGACAGTGATAGCAAAACCTGTTAAAACTATTGAGATGGTTGACTGAGTGACATTAAACCATTCAGCGAGTTCAACTTGACGGTAGCCTCATTCGCAAAGAGTATCGATTCTAATACAGTCAGATTCTGACAAATTCCGATTTTCTTGCTGCCGGTGGTTCATTTCAAGGGAAAACAATTAATAAAGTTCATAACCGGCTTCGAATATTCAGCAAGAAGTATTCAATAACTGATACCATGTTTTCAATTTTCTTACCAAAAATGACAAAAACTATCAGCGTTTTGCAGTTTCACTGATAAATCTTTACAATATACCGGAGGTAAGAACTATATCTTATCACAAAAAACGAAATATTAAAATTATTTTATGTACCACAATTTTTTAAATAATGCAGATAATGTCTTAATCTCTAAATTTACATCAACAAAAAGTATTCTAACTAGACTCATAGTTATACAATTCGGGTAAATTCCATCTTACAGACCGGCAGCTAGTGACAGATTTTAGGAAGTAATTTCTTACGGCATTTTGAGGTATGGATATTCTAACGATGATAAGCCATACGTTAATTAATAACTTCGTGTTCATTATATATAACAGAAAATTTCACTAGAAATCTTTAATGCTTAGTGCACTTGGACATGCGCAAACAGTATTGCCATTTTTTTAGCTCACATATGGCATAAATATGTAAGACTACTCAATTGCACTTTTCCGAAACGCGGATAAATATTTTTTTTCAGTTTTTAGCTAATAAAATTAAAATTGTACGTATAATCGTAATAACGTGAACAGAGAAATTGTATAGAATGAAAATACGAAAAAAATTAAGGGTAGAACAACTCGTTAGGAACGTTCGTTTTGGAGAAAATCGGGAAAACCGGCCAAAGTGCAGTTTTTTCAAAAATCCATAACTCACTTATTTTTTTAGTTGTAACGTAGATCCTGCGATCAGTATTAGTTTTTAATATAAAATTTATATGTGCAAAAATCATGCACTATCCGATGCATAGTTTTGGATCTGTGTCCATTTGAATTTTTTACTATTAAATTTTCCAGCAGATCAGAAATATGACAGGTAGGGTCTGATTTCAATTTACAAAAACGAATTCGAAAGTAGAATTTTCATACTTCAAAACGTTCATCTTGGTTTTGCATTAAAACTATGAGAAATATGTTAGAAATGAAACTGAATAACACAAGAAACGGCCCAGCACGCGAGAGTAGTTGAAGAGTCCGGGAGAGCAGCAGACTAGGTAAAGAATGTAGGTATTAGTCCAGTCATCTTAGTAAGTACACCTCGGAATTTGAGATACACAGTTATGAACTCGTACAAACTTTTATTTTGTCATCCTTAAAGTTGTCTTACAACCTACATATGGTAGGGTGTACGCCACTTTTAAAATAAGAGGTCAAAGTTCACAAAAATCGGTTTTTTGCAAAAATTTCGTTTTCTATGGTTTTTTCGCTATTTGAACTTATTATCAATATTGTAGAGGATTAAATTTCCTACAAGTTTTGTTTAAAACATTTTTTATACTTTGAATCGATTTATAGATAGAGGGCTGAGGGCACGCGGTTAGAGCGTCATTTAGATCAACCGCTACCACCGGTCAAAAACACGCCATATAAAGTTTATTAATTATTGATAGATTAATAATTATCAATAATTTTTATTTCTTATTAACTATTACATTATATTTAATAATTTTTTTAAGTAATTAAATATCAATCTATTGAATAACACTTATAACCGATTCCTAAAATTAAAAAATTATTAAAGGACAAACAAACAGTAAGAACATAAAAGCAATGGAGCAGCTAAGAATAACTGCTGCAATTTTAAAAACATATGAAGTTTGTTACCACGAAACAATGGTTGTACCAATTATGCAAGAAAAATTCTCAAATATCGAAGTAACAAAGAAAAGCGCATTAATATTCCAATTGGAAAATTACAAGCTGTAACTATTTCTACCAAACAGGCCAGGGATGATGCAGATGTTTTTATTATTGATACAGCAATTGAAGAATCAAAACCTAAAAAAACTGTAGTTATAATAATAGAAGATATTTATTTACTTGTCATTTGAATAAGGTGTACACTATCTCATCAACAAGAAATTTTCGTTAAAGAAGTCGGCAAGGAAAATGTAAAAACAAAATATACTCTTCCAAAAATAGTATCCTCGTTCAAAAAAACACATTTTGTTTGTGACCAAATTCTGTAGTTTCGTATGTTAATACTCCTAATAATATATTGGCAAAGAAACTTAACAATATACTTTATAGTTACGGATATACATCTAAATATTCAATTAGAAATTCAATAGAACTAATCAAAAAAACTAAAAGCATTGAACTTGCAAGATAACTCTAAGCTTATTCCATTTGATGTTACCAGTATGTTCACTAAGATTCCTCCTAAAGAGTGTTTAATACTTGTAAAAAAGTTACTAGAAGATAAAAATATTAATCCAGGAATAGTGTCAGATATACTTAATTTATTTGATATATGTATTAATCAGAATTATTTCACTTTTAACAATAAGATAAATATTAAAAATGAAGCTTTACAATGGGAAGTCCTATATCGCCAATTTTGGCAAATATTTTTATGGACAGTTTAAAAAAATATCTTTGAAAGTAATATTTCAAAAAAAATCTTATTTTGGTATAGATATGTAGATGATATATTAGCTTATTTTATGGGTAGTGAACGACAATTAGATATATTCTTCAACCACATTTATAATTTACACCCAAAAATTAAATTTACATTAGAAGTTGAAGAAAATAGTTCAATCAATTTTCTTGATTTAAAAATTCAAAGAGTTGATAATGTACTTGATTATTCGATTCACCGAAAAGCAACACACACTGATGTGACAATTCCATATCATTTCAATCACCCAATGTCACAGAAGCTAGCGGCATAAAAACTATTCCATATAGTTCCAATCATCCCGTGTCACATAAACTAGCGGCATATAGTTCAATGAAACATAGAGCATTTTCAGTTGCTATGAACAAATATAATTTTTTATAGAGAGATTAACAAAATTAAACAAATAGCAACTTCGAGCGGTTACCCATTACATATGATAAATAAACTAATTAATAAATAAGAGGAAAAAGTGGCATTACAACTAATATTTCCTAAACAAACTAAAGAAATGAAAACTTATAAAACCATGACATACGCAGGAAATATTTCTAATAATATTTCTAAGATAATATCTTTAGCAACAAATACAACGATTTCTTTTAAAACAGAAAGTAACATAAGTACATAATTGTTAAATGTAAAAACAAAAATATGACCATTAAAGAAACCTGGTATATATAAACTTGAATGTCCAGAATGTAACGTTTTCATTTTGGGTCTGACCCTTAGAAATTTTGAAATCCGATACATCGAACACTTAAAAGCGTACAGATTAAAACAACCAGATAAATCCCACTACGCCAGACATCTACTTGACACCAATCATTCATTGACACCTAACACAGAACTAGAAGTACTACATATGTGTGATAAGAAACAAGAACTGGATTTCCTTGAAGAATTGGAAATTAGAAGACACTTAAGAAACCCACAATATGAAGTCGTCAATGAACAGATAAATCTAGGAAGTTCTCCACTTTTAAACTGTCTTCTTAAGTGATAATTGTAATGATCAGTAGATATAGTTTTCCAGGTTTTCTATATCATTGTACAGTTATACTGATCTTAATTGGGAAAAATAATATCCAGGATATCCCCCTAGGGCTAATAATATCTAAGCTTTAATATTTGTAATATCAAATCTTCTTCTTTCTATTAACATATATAAAGTCCATCACAAGGTAGGTCACTTCTTGGACTAGCCAAAAATAAGTAAACATCAGGTAGGCATCATATGAAATGTAACTTCTGTCATTCTGACGATGATATGTAGGTAATATAGAAACAATTGTTAATTTTTTAGAATTTTTAACATTTTTTCAATATATTGTGGAGTTAACTAGAAACAGTAAGTTTCATTTAAAACACTAAACTCGAGTTGTTCTACCTCTCATTTTTCTTGGGTTTATATTCTCTACATTTTCTCTCTTGACGCCATCACGATTACTATGACAGTATTAATTTTATGAGGAAAAATTTGATAAAGAAGGCGATGTTTGCATAAAATTGTTAATAACAAAGTTATGAATAATAAAGTCGAGTGAAAAACATCTCACTACACACTTTCTAAATGAAAAAATCTCCGTAACTTGGCCTGTCTGAAATATTCTGTAATACGAATATATTGGAATCTGTTTTTAATGTAATTGCTCTTTTCGCCAAAAAAAAGAAAGCTGAATCACTTAGTTTTCAAGAAATACGGACCTGTTGGGTGAAAGATTTTCCTAATTCTCTTCTTGAAATTGTGGTAATAGTAAAAAGGAGATAAAAGAAAACGTTGACTGATATTCACGATAGTATCCCAATTAATTATGCGAAATATTTTTCTTGTAAAGGAAAATACTCTTTGAAAATTTTGCTTAAGCGTATTAAAAATGATACGAAAGTATCACTCATTGGTTTTGAGTTTACCTATACTGACTGTTCTAATTAATTATAAGATAATGTCAGTTTAATTTGGAGTTTTGACATTGCGTTTCAGTTATTTTAGCCTAAAAAAACTTTTGCCGTATCAGTATGCAGCCAAATAAATTTGTTAGTCCAACATCATCACATTTTTTTCATACGCGATTTGGAGAGAAATCATAGTTTCCCCTTGTTGGTAAAAATATTGGAAATATCTATAAATGGACGTATATATAAACTTCTTTCGAAGCTTGAAGGCAGCGGTTTTTAACAAAAATATTCTGTTGCAAAAATATTGATTCTTATTCTTCTTTGGAAAAAATTACAGTGAAACTGTATTATTCTCGACATTTCATTTAATATTTTATTTCGAACGTGTTTGAATTTGAATTACGAACTGCCTCAGAATATGAGGGGAGTTAGATTGAACAGATTGACAGGGAAACTGAAAGTAAAATTGGCTATTTGCGGAAATATACCCATGTATACGATTTCAGTGAAGCTAATTTAGAATTCGACCCTTTGCATTAATTTGAAAGTAAAGCAGTGACGGATTTAGAACACAGCTCTTGAATGGTCGAGAGAACGCAATTGCCAGAGTTGGTTATCTTAACGCTGTATAACACTGTGTGCGTATAGGTACTGGCAATATTTGCGTTCTTGCAGAGCTTCAAAATTAATTAAATAAATTGTTGATTTTTGATGTTCAAGAATTTGCTCTGATGATAAAACGGCCATTGTAGGCACGATGTTTTACCTGGTATTACGAGCGGTTCCTTCGGGAAAAATATCAATTAGATTATGTTTGGACAATCGTAGCCTAAGCATTATTATACTAAGAACCAGAAATCCAACATAAGACTCGCATTTTTGGATTAATCACTCCTAATTCAACCACTAGCCAACCCAGTCAGATTACTTGAACTCTGAAATTTAATTTAGTGGCTATAATGAGAAACAATAGTCTTTGTAGAATTTGTTTTTTTATATAAATCAACTTGTATATGTGTATATCGAGTCATGATATGACTTTAACTAATTAACTCATCGCTGAACTATTTTACACAATGCACAATATCTGTATCCGTGGATTTTGTGCGAATAATATGACCGTTTCCATGTTTTACACCAATTCAGCCATAAGCACCATTGTATAGTTCAAGACTTTAGTTGAATGATTTTGTTCTGGAAGTATTTAAAAAATTCTCTCTATCATTGAGTGACAGACAAATAATGAAACAATTGTTACGTTCCTGTTATCCCCTTTGCATTCGAATAATAGTATATACAGGGTATTCTACTGGCTTGGCAAATGCGGGAATAAGTATAAAAATCGAAACTACCACAAGGCTGAATAATTATTAGTTTTATACTAATACAAACCATCTAAATTCTTCTTAAATTGCTTCTCCAACATATTTCAGTGCTAGATCTGAACTACTTTTGTTTGAAAATGTTCCTCTCTCTATATCTTAAAAACCAATCACAAAAAACAAAAAGAACAACAAAAAATGTTAAATATAGTACCGGATCAATTATTATTAATTGGAAATAACTTAGCAGTAGAGTTCTGACTTGAAATTATGAAGATTTAACCCAAAACACATAAATAAAATGTAGCTGCTTACTGAGTTTGTTTAAAAATTTAAAAACGATTTGTGGTCAGTACTTTAATAAATAACAATAAAGAACACAACTAGGGTAAGCGCTCCAGTTAATGAACATAGGTGGCTTTGAACTTCTTTTAAATATTAAGAGATAATATCTCATTATTTTTCTCAAGATTCTATATATTTTTCTTATATTCAAAAGAAATTAAACCTTTATTATAAATATAATTTTAATTTTGTTTTACAAATATTTTGCTTTGAATATAAAAAATACCAAAACACCAGTAATTGAACAAGAGTCTCCAATAATTGAACAAAATAAAACCAATGAATGAACATTAACATTCATTAATGAAAATATAGGCACACACTTTACACTACAAAAAATCTCAAGAATACAACAGTCCTATAAATAAAATAAAATCAGTATCTTCTTAAATATGTAGTAAACCATTTTAAATTAACAAAAATTTTTACTGCATAAGTAATATCAATGCATAAACAACAGCAAAAAACGTAAGAAATAAAAATTAAACTCGTTAACTATAAACTAACAAAAAATATCGAAAGATTCCTATCTTATAAAATTATCAAATAGTATCAAAGCATGTTTTAGTATTGATATCACATAATAAACAGGTAGGTTTTTTTAGGTATTTTTCAACATCCTGAATATCAGACTTAACAAATGAGATCAATCCACGTGTCATGAGTACAGGATCAGGAAGAATATTTACAACGTCCTTTATGTCAATAAAAGACACATCTGGAATATTAGGTTTACCAAAAACAATATGATCAGTTTGATCTGACTTTTTTCTGAAAAAGTCTACTTTCAGTCTTCTGTTTTTTTGTCTATTAAAACAACTTTGCCTATAAAATATCTAACACGCTTATTGTAAATTTTGCTACAATGTATTTGTTGTCATATTGTATTAAGTTTACAATGCCTTATATCTCTGTTTCCGCTGACACCTTTGTTAACTCAATATGATGGTTATTTTCTTTTATTTGCATTTCCGTTACAGCATTTGTGTCATCTTTAATTATATCTGTTCTATTTTGTTTTTCCTTATTTTGTTTTTCAAGTTGTTCAGCTAATTTTCGCTTTCTTGTTTCTCCAGCTTTCTCTTTTCTTTTGGCAATTTCATCTAGCTTCTGACGCTTTTCTTTTTCTTGATTATATTCCTTAAATTTTTTTCCAGTGAGACCATAAGTTTGTTGCTTATCCTGTTTATCATTTGTTTTCTTTTTAGGTTCAATTTTCGGCAGAGTTAAAAATTTTTCAATTGCGGTACTACATCGACTACTATGTGAACAATTATTATTGTCAGTTGACCAGCATATGTCTGTGGTATTCTCTTTATACCATGGTAAGGGTATTACAGTTGAAAAATCAATGTTTTCGTTTGCGGCTAGTGCATGAGTATTTGCATTAGAGGTTGTGCTGCATTTAGAGACATTTTACCCGTAGTTACTTGATTAAGAGCAAACTACTGTGACTATAGGCAAATCGCATGTATCGACCTTTTCCAGTAACCTCCATCTGAAAAAAAACACAAACCTTTTTTTTTAATTTTTTCAAGTGGTAAATTTCTACTGGTGTTCATTTAATATTGATATTATCTGGTAAGGAAACGATACCAATTTCCTTATAAAACACTGTGTTCATTAAGTAAAACAAGAAACTTATTATTGAACGTATATGTTCAATTATTGGAACTTCATTCCCAATAAATGAACACCGAACAAAAATTACAAAAGATTCGTTGTGTGTAATATTCAACATTAAACCTTATAAATAAAAAAAATGTTGTTTCAGCACTGGACTAAAGATCCAAAACTTAAAAATGAATCAATTCCACATAAACACATTTTATTTATTGTAAATATATGGAATTAAAGCGTTTGCGTACAGATATAACGAAAAGCCTAGTGAATGAACAATTGTTCATTGACTGGCTAACGATATAATTTTAAAGCCTTAGTTCGAACACCTCGAAAAATATTTCTAGCTAAAAGTTTTGGCGTAATATTACATTGTTTATGGATCTTTAACATTCATTGATCTACATAAAACAGTTAACATCGGATATAACAATTTATAATATTAATTACATCGCTTCAAATAAAGTGTTACCTACCTTTGTTCTTCTTATTTTCTTAAGATTTGCAGCACAATCACAAACACGTACTTCTATTAGCTCGCCATATTGAAACTGATTACATTTACCATTAAGAATGCGACGTTGCCAAAACCGAAAATTAAAGTTGGACCAATAGGAAACGCGCTTACAACGTATTTTCAGTTGAAACTATTAATATTTGCATAAAACTTGAGATTTGTTCATTCACTAGGTGGTGTTAAATCACTGGAGCACTTATCCTATTAAATGAACGGATGCTTTAAAAACAAATTGTGGTTCTGAAAACGAAATCTAAATAAAAGTATCTACAAGTTTAATAACACAAAAATATCAGAAACAAACAGTAAAAACCTTTTATAACAAATGTTCTATGGTTTTTTTAACATTTATTACCATTTTACAACCTACTTTATCACAAGAGTACCTATTTAGTAACAGAGTTGGGTGTTTTCGAGTTTGGAAGTGAGATGGTCATTGGTATTTTCACTTATAGTGCACTAAGCAACCAAGTGTTGTTGGAGAAGGTCTTTAGGCCAGTTTTTATTTAATCTTCGGTTAATTGTTCTGTCCTTGTATACATTTTTTTTAGGGCTTTTGGATGGCCAGTCATTCGCATATGGTAATTATTGGAAACTTATCTCATTACTTCTGTGTCATACGTGATTTGAAGGTCATCATGACGAGTTTGGTTGCTAATACACCAAGGAGCATTACCAATGGATCGCAGTGTTTTCGACTGAAATCTTTCTATTGTTTTTATTTTAGTGGGTTTTGCATAGCCGTTTGTGCATAAAGCTTTTAGCATTACTTTGTTTAGCGGCAGCTTCTTTTTGGTTGATAGTTTGGATTTTCGGCCTATTAGCCAGTACATTTGTTTGTCTTTGTTTTGTTTGTATTTCTCACAGGTTAATCTTCTATCTAGGTGCAGTCCTAGATATCTCACATCACTTTTGACTGATATTGGGACTCCGTCAATCGTGACAGGCGGGCAGTTATTGTGTCAGATAGTGAACGTCACCTGGACGGATTTGGATTGGTTGATTTTAATTCTCCATTTTTTATGCCAGGTGTTTAATTGATTCAGATGAAGTTGTATATTTATTGAAGAGATAACTAGATCACTATCTACAGAGAGAATAGCGACATCATACGCAAACGCAGCTATCATTGTGCTGTCTGCTTCAGGTAGGTCATTAATGTACAGGAAGTAGAAGAATGGTCCTAAAACGCTTTCTTGGGGCACGCCAGATTTTATAGCATAGTTATCTGATATTGAATCACTGTGTTTAACTGATAAGTGTCTTTCAGCTAGGTAGGACTTTGAGAGGAGGTAAAAGTTGTTGTTGAAAGTATTTTTTATCTTATAGAGTAGACCCGAATGCCATACTTTATCGAAGACTTGAGAGAGGTCTGGGAATACTCCACTACAATACTCTTTTCTTTCTAGAGTTTAACCGATGGTATTGACTATTCTGTGTGTTTGATGGGTGGTAAAAATATTGTCTCGAAATCCAAACTAGTAGTTGGGTAAGATGTTTGTTAGGTCAAATTCGTCTTGGATTCTCTTGTGCAGTAGTCTTTCGAATATTTTTTCTAAGGGTGGGTAATACGCTGATTGGTCTGTATGATCGTGTTTTTTGCGGGAGTTTGCTATATTTGTGGATTAATTCCTACATGTCTGTTAGAACACTCAGGCAGATTGGGGATGAATTATCAGATGAATTTAGCACCTCCATTGGTACCCCCCAAGGTGGTGTCCTGAGACTACTTTTGTTTCTTCTTTACATAAACGACCTACCCTTATACATCTGACACAGACGTGTGTTTATATATGCAGATGATACCTCAGTTATAATTGCGGCTGACAGTTAGATGAGTTACTCAAAAAAATAAGGAAAATCATGAAAGAGTTCACCTCTTGGTGTCAAAGAAATCACCTTATTATGAATGAGGGCAAAACTGTTTTTATTCAATTTACATCACTACTCAAGGAAGGCAATGCCCTTGTTGATTTTAATAATTGCACGTTCACACTTCTGAAAATACAAAATTTCTGGGAATGGAATTGGATGGTAAATAGAATTTTAAAAATGACGTTGACTATGTATGTAAAGGGTAGAACAGATTATTTAGCTTTTAATAGTTTAAAATCATATTTATATCAAGATTATTTACTAAATTTGTATTTATTCTACAATCGACTGCAATGTAATTGTGTGGGGCAGAGCAAGCGAGGTTGGGCGAGTATTTATTCTCCAAAAGAGATCTATCTATCTATCAATCTATCTATCTATCTATCTATCTATCTATCTATCTATCTATCTATCTATCTATCTATCTATCTATCTATCTATCTATCTATCTATCTATCTATCTATCTATCTATCTATCTATCTATCTATCTATCTATCTATCTATCTATCTATCTATCTATCTATCTATCTATCTATCTATCTATCTAACTATCTATCTATCTATCTATCTATCTATCTATCTATCTATCTATCTATCTATCTATCCATCTATCTATCTATCTATCTATCTATCTATCTATCCATCTATCTATCTATCTATCTATCTATCTATCTATCTATCTATCTATCTATCTATCTATCTATCTATCTATCTATCTATCTATCTATCTATCTATCTATCTATCTATCTATCTATCTATCTATCTATCTATCTATCTATCTATCTATCTATCTATCTATCTATATATCTATCTATCTATCTATCTATATATCTATCTAGATGGATGGAAAGATAGATAATCTTTCTATCTATCTATCATTATTATGTGAGTGTATTCCCATATAACAGGAAAGTAGCACAGGCTCAGCAAGCGATTGTAGATTGTTGTAAAGAAAACAATGGCTTTTCTGGGCATTTTCGTGAGAGCTTGTGCGGTTAACAAGTCATAGCCTGGTGCTTTCCCTTGTTCTTAAGTTTCCGTATTTTCATTTTAACTTCCCCTGGGCTAGGCATCCAGGGATTTTTCAACGTCGTTGACCAGATGCTGCTTCTAGTGACTCGAAAACATGCGAAAGGTGGTCAGCAAATTTGTCAGCTTTTTCTTGATATGAGCGTGCCCATCCATTGTTGGAGGTTGTTGTTTTCCATAAGTTGTAGTCGTCTACAGACAGGCTTTGGGTAAAATACTCGAACGTTGAGTTTTGGGCATCTCTGAGTGTGTCAGAGAGTTCACGTTATAGCCTTCCGAATTGGTGAAGATTATTGTTATTGCGTGATCATTGTCACTATCATCTGGCTCTTCTTATCTCAGTTGTTATGAGTTGTCGAATATGTGTGGTCCGATGTTAGTTCATAGTGACATTCTATTGTACAGTTTTACGTGGTTATGCCGTTCTATGTAGAAGTCAAAGAGATCTGGTAGTTTCCTGGGGTCGGTTGGCCAGTATGTGGGTTCTACGTTGGCGATGTGGTTATAGTTTCCATCATTCATAGCCCGGAGGAGGTTACGGCCTTTAGTAGTGGTGAATATTGATCCCCAGTGTGTGTGTTTTGCATTCCAACCCCCTTCAACAATAAATTTGTTTCCAAGAGTGTCAAAGAAGTGTTTGTACATATCTGTAATAATAACGTGACGTGGTGTGATGTGATAGCGTTTGTTCCGTATTTATCTAGTTTGTGATGGGCAATTGAATTTCTGATGATGACTGTTGTTCCATCATGGACTGTTCCATCGGGGTGGGTGGTGTGGTATGTTGAGTAATATGGAATTGAGAAGGTTGTTCGCTCGAAAAAGTGAGTCTCTGATACTAGTAGTATATCCATGTTGTAGATGTCTAGGGAAGTTATAACTTCCTGCTTATGGTTAGCAAAACCGTTGGCGCAACAGGTTGCAATTCTCACGATTCCAGTAGCCATTTATTATTCAATTGATTCATGACATTCGAAAGTATATTTAGAATCATGCTATTTTGATTTATCAACTGAGAGAACTTGTTTTTGAACTCTTTTAGGAATTTTGACAATTGTTCACACAGCTGTGCTGTTGTTTGGTTTTGTGTGTTTCTGCTGTTGTTTTGTGCAATTTGTGAATAGGTTAGGTTATTTGTATCTGTCATTGATGGAGCTTCTTGGACAGGAGGTTGGTTTGGGTTGCCTACTTGTGGCTGATTCTTGTTGGGGGGTTTATTTCTTGAATTTCTTTTCTGTAGTCTTTGTAAATGCAGCATCCTTTGTAGTTTGCCGTATGATTACCATTGCATAAGGCATATCTTGCTGGAGTGTTTTCTGATTTCTGGAATATTTTCCTCCATACTTCAGGCATTTTTATGGTTTAAAGCAGTAGGACTTCGAGTGTAAATATTCTTGACATCGCATGCATTGTAATATGTCACGATTTTTCCCTGGAGGCTTTATTAAGATTTTCATATTGTATATGTACTTTTCTTCGTATATTGCTTCATCATTTGGCTGAGGTTCTAGGTCAATAAAGAACATAGAAAGTGGATCTTTTGTTGTTATGTTCATTATATTGTGCACATTATGTCCCGCTTTTGTGAATTCAGCTTTTATTTCATCAATAAGTACAGAATGGTGTGGGTTACGAATAACTATTCTCTATGTTTTATCTTCGTCTGGCTGGTATGTGTGGTTTATTATTTCCTCCCTCATTAAATGTCTGACCCAAAGTTGTATAGGTGTCGATTGTGAGTGTGCTGATTTTGACAATTTCATTGACTAGTGCTTTAGTGTAGTACGTGTCTACTCTTATGATTTTGGTCAAATTTTCAGTCATGGCCTTGAAATTTTTCACGCCATAGATGAATATTGGTGGTGGTTTTGGTGGCGCAGTCTCGTTTTGTTGTTTAGTTTGATTGGCCATTTCTAAGGTTTCCTTTGTGTTGGTTTCTAGAAGTGAGAATAGTTTTGGTTAGTGCGTTTTTTTTCGGTTTTTGACTGAGCATGTTCGTTTATGACATAGTGGCTCCCAAAATGTCCTCTCCAACGTCCGGCTACACTACTGGCCCTTGGACGGTCTCTAAAGCGCATAATCAGACATTGCGTAACATGTCATCGATTTATTGCCATTATGTCGCAAAAAATTATGCCAGATTTTCTCCAAGGATAGAATATCTCCATCCAGATCCTTTGCAAACGTTGGCATATATTTTGGTGGACCTTTCTTGGTAAACCCGTATCGATCACGCGCCCCAATTGTAAAAGCTTGGCGCTATTTGTTTATATGGCTACTAAAGTAGTTCATTCTGGAACTCGTTTATATAGTGATATATAGTGATAATACTATACTACAAACTTCGTTGGTGCTCGAAATCAACTGTCTTCTGCAACCTCCAAAACTATACTTGAATTTATCTCCAACACTGAAACACTATGGAAATTCATACCCCCAAAATCTCCTCATTGGGCTGTGGAAAGCGGCGATTAGAAGTGCCAAAAATCACCTGCACAGAGTTGTTGGAGAGCTATATTTCACCTTAGAGCAATTCACTACGATCCTTACACAAATAGAAGCCATACTCACCTCCAGACCCCTGTATCCCTAATCGAATGACCCAAATGATTTTAATTCACTTACTCCAGGCCATTTCCTGATCGGCTTTCCTTTAACTGCATACCCTGACAAAGACGTATCTTCTCGGACATAAAACACTTTAGCATTTTGGCAATAGTACACACAAATTCAGCAACAGTTCCGGAAAAGATGGTCGATTGATTTTTTCAATCGTCTCCAACATAAACCTAAATGGTTCTAACCTGCTGATGACATTAAACCTAATTATCTGGTCCTGATAAAAGATGAACCCTCTCATCCACTCAATTCGCCACTAGCTCGTGCGATTGATGCGATTCCTGGTAGGGGTGGTAGAGTTCGAGAAGTTCGCCTTAAAACCAGTTAAGACCCATCACAAAAAACTCGGTATTGCCCGTCTGTGAAAAGGACTGACTCTTGTATCTCCTCCGACTCTTGTACAAATAGTTATTATAATTAGTTTTACGTTGTACATAGCATGTAAATTTCAATTTAGATGGTGGTCTCGGGCAGTATGTACGAGTATATATACATCTGTATATACATTTGTCATAAATTCTCTGTTGTATCGAATTTACAACCTTTTGTGCTGCAACAGAATTCACAACCTCCTTTGGTATTTTAAAAACTATTTTATGGTGCTATCATAATATTCAAAGTTTATTGGTTCGAAATATACTCTGTCGCATTTCCTTTCACAAAAGATACTATAAATAATTTGTAAATATAGCTATTGTCTCTTTATTGAGGCGATATAGCCTCACCTAGAAAAACAAATGTCGCTCTAAAAAAGCAGTTTTAACTATAAGTCGTGAATGTTTCATGTAGTGAATCGGTTGAGCTCCAGCTTTGAATTAATCTGAAGTTGTAACTCAGTAGTTTACTGAAGTAATTCTTGTAATTTATTTAATTATTCTTACGCTTCTCTTTCTCTGTATATGTCGCGAGTTTCTCTATTTGAGCTACACATTCTAGGGAATCTCTCGCAATTCTTTCTCTCGGTATATTGATTAGTAAAGAAGTACGTAATAAGTAGCAAATTTTCGCAAGCGTAAAGAAACATTGTACAATTAATAATAAATGTAAGTAGTGTAATCATTCTGTGTAAATATAGTAATAGTGTCCGAATTTGATTTTTTTCTACAATTATGCAACAAACAACACTTTTGTGAAAAACATTTAATGGAAAAAGTGGTTCTTTTTTGCACTAGTGCAACAAAAATTTTGTTGCACTCATCTGTCATTCTTGTCAGTTTTGTGATGATTTATGACAAACATAAACATTTAAATAAAATAAGTGTCTGATCCTGCTCTAATACAGCAATAATATAAGTATATCTTACTACTTAGTCTCAACGAGTTACAATTATTGCAAAAATCTTTGATTACTTAAAATTTAAATGGCCAAAGCGAAAACCAGCTATGATTAAGTACTGACAAGGTGGAGGCCATAGAGATACAAAAAAAGAAGAACGGTTAAAATATATTCTGAGTAACGTATTATATACTAATTTTACAGTTTTGCAGGAATGTAGAAAAAATATTGTATGCAACTCGTGCAAAACGTGTTTCTTGCACTCGATGTGTTGTCCAACCCGGCCTAAAGGCCTCGGACAATTTCACGTCGCGTGCAAAAAACACTCACTTTTTGCACTTGTTGCATAAATAACTATTTATTTCACTACAAACACTAAAAATTGGAAAAACAGTGCGCATACGTACAATGAATATTATGCTATTTATAATTTTAACAGTATAATTAATTTTTCCTATATAATATGAAATTAGAGAGGAAAAAAAATAATATATATATTTCCTATAGATCTTTGTAATAATTGTGATACTGGTTTCATTAGACGAACATCACAATATTTGGAGAATGGTTGAAAACAATACGATAATAGTATATTACGTAACGTGGGTTGTAAAAAGCATTTTACGCACGAACGGAAAAGTTACCGCGTAGCGGCGAGTGCGTAAAATGCGTTACAACACGAGTTACGTACTATACTTTACCTACGACCTACTTCTATTTATAATCTTATTAAGGAATTTAAAGTACAAATAAAAACGTACATCCTCGAAGCCCAGCCAAGTTTTATAAAAGTCGCTCCTCGATGCCTAGCCAAGCATCTTAGAAGTTCACCCTCGATGCCCAGTCAAGTTTCGTAAAAGTCCATCTTAAGTAGTATTTATTTTTATTAAAAAGTATGTAGAATTACCGGAATTGTATGAAATAGCGTATACACCTCTCGACTAAAGTGACATTAATCCCTTAGGTGGATTACTTCCCTCAGGAATCAAACACACAACCGCCGGATTAAATGGGCCACTTTAGTCGCTTGGTGTATAATACTCTATTGTTTACTAATATGAGATACATTCAGACAGCTAAGATATACTTATATACTTCCAAATAACTCTTAGTATTAAATGCAATCTCATATCTAATAAATGTTATCTACCATTTATATATATATATATATATATATATATATATATATATATATATATATATATATATATATATATATATATATAGAGAATAAAATTAAACGTTCAATATCCAAGTAATAAATTTTGAATAGAATGGCTACGTCTATTGACAGTTGCTAAGTGGTTGCTATGAAAGCCGTGCGATTTACTTTACAGCCGTGCGTTTTGTCTTACCGTGCGTGATAGACGTCTTACATTGCTTGCCGACTGTGTGTTTTTGACTACTTACAGGGGTGGTCGTAGGTAAAATGTATAAAACAGCATTAAAAAACCATGAAGTAGGAAGACTGCCACACAAGTATTACAGACGTATATATTATTGTGATTTGTATAAATGGTATAAGAGAATAGGTGAGAGAAATTTTAATGTTCAAATATGCATAAATATATTTTTTCTAATTTGCCCTACGTTGGGCCGACATGTTATACTGGATAGAATAGGGTGAGAGAATATTTAAAAAGTTTAAATACTATGAATTATTAATTTTAGTTTAGTTTAGTTGATATTTAGTTTTTATTTGCCCGGTATATTGTAATATTTAAAATTTATTTGTAAAATAATTATTTCTTTGCATGAGAAACTCTCTGATCTCAGAGTAGGGTTCAGATGTAGAAAAACAAAACAATTTCAATTTCTAATATGAGCGCCGAAATTCAAATAATATTCCTATCTTTCAATAAAAAATTTTTTTATTAATCAAAATATACTTGCTTTATCATTATTTCCAAATAAACTCTAAAGACGGTCCTGTGTTTGATGTTGAACTTCTCCACGATTTATAGATGTCAGTTTAAAGTTACCAAATGTTTAAACTAGATGGAGCAGTCACCATAAAGAAATGAAAAATCTCAAGAAAATAATTTCACAATGTTCTTCAAATAGCAAAACGTTATTTAATGCTGTAGAAACAAATACATTATTCTTTTACAGGACATAAATTAGTGAAAACCTATTATCTATTATGATCATTCATTCAAATAAAGTCATCCACTCGAATGAAGTACAATTTCTATATATAATTCAAAATAGGCAACTTTTAACACAAATCTTATAACACGAAATCCGTTATATAAACGTCTATGATAGAAAGATGGCGGAAGATCAAAATTTATAAGCGTCTGTTTAACATCAAAGTTCAATTCTTTGCACTAAATCGGTAAATTTACTCTACCTTCTTTATATATAATTAAAATAGTTTTAAATACCTTTTTTCACTGTATAGTTCAATTAATTCACATCAATAAATGGTTCTTATTTTGTTTTAGGTTACCTCTTGCATAATATCCAGAAACGGTGCTACATTTCGTCCACATCAATACATTTTAATCAAATCACATAATCCAAAGCTTTCTAAAAGGTATGGTGGAGACACCGTTCCACCATACAATATTTTACTTAATTACATCTATAAGTTTTATGGTTAGTATTCAAATATAATTACCAATTTTCCTCTTATAATGTGTACTTCTGCTTGCTTAAATATATTACTGACTAGCTTTCAAGTATAATGTATTTCTTTCTCTAATTTTTAATGCCAAATTGTTATTTTTTCAAAAGTTTAAAAAAAATTTCTAAAAAGATTTTGCTTCTTAAAAATTTCTACCCAAAAAGAGAAATACCTAGTCAATAGACTGTATAATCAACAAACTGTTCCCATTCAATTTTTTTATTATTAGCAATCTACTTGTCGCTGATAAAAATATCTTAAATGCATTCCACCAATCAAAATTGGTTATCAAAATTCTTATTTGAAAGATTTCATTTCAAATAGTGGATTGTCCATCCATAATTTTAGAACATTCTGTTTTGAGCCTCTTAAACGATTATAACCCATATATTTCTCCATTAAATTGTATTTCAATAAATTTACTAAATGACAGTTCTTATTTTCTAAAGTATTTATTCAGAATGTCAAATCGTTCAACAAATGTCATATTCCATAGAGTTAATGTTTTCATTTTACTTCCTACATTCACATATTTTAAATACTTATATAATCTTATTGAAAACTTCCTTCAAACCCTAATATTCACTTCTTTAAAACAAATCACAATATTAATTTACTTTGACAATGAGAACAATGGGTTATTATTTTCATTTATATGTAACAAACGTTCTAAAATTCTGTCTTTTAAATATGGAAGTTGTTTTTATGTCACCTATATTCTTATAAAGCTTATTTGAATTCTTCTCTATCATCATACAGCTAGATCCTTTATATGCTTTCTCTATTGAATAGTAAATAGTACAGATTGTCTCCTTTTTGGATCATTTTAAAAAAAATTCAAATTCCAAAAATTTTAATTACTTGAAGTATGTAGTCTATTATTTCATAATTCTGTATACAGGGTGTTGCAGGTTTCGCTCTATGTTAACATATATATATATATATCTATATCTATATATATATATATATATATATACTATTTGATAGTAAAATTAAAAAAAATATAATTAGATTTTTTATTTAATATAGTCATAATAAAGATATTCACAGCTACAGGAAGCTAAAAGAATAAAATGAAGAATAATTTTCATTCATTGTGATATCGTGTCAGAAATAATGTGACAGATATAAAAGAAAAACAGAATGCGTGAAAACAAGCCTTTAGAATTAAGTTAGGAAGCTAGGAAACGGGGTTTGTTGAAAAGAAAGTCTAGTGACTTAACACATTTTTGAAGGATAGGAATGAATTGATTTTTTCAAAACAGAAAAAGGGATTTAAACCCATTTAAGATTGTTGAAACGTTGAAACATTGAAATATTGATAGAATTGAATATATTCAGAGAATAAAAGGATGGAAATATTATTATAAAGCTTATATATAAATGGAAATGAAATAATAATGGACATTTCTTACATAATAACATGACTGAAAATTGAAAACTGTTTTACAAATACAAACCACATTTAAAAAGATTTCAAACGAAGAAGAAAATAATTTGAAAAGGTCTAGTTAATATTGAAATTTTGAATTTATCTATAACATTGAAAATTCTTCATATTTCAAGACATTGAATGTAATGTTAAATTGTGTTATTAATATATATTTTTTTTATAAGGCGAATTTAGGATAAAATTAACACTTCAAACAAAGATCTTTGATGGTGAATATAAAGAAAAGCAGTCCCTGTATAAAATAAAAAATAGGTAACGGTAAGAAATTTTTATTTATTTGTAAATTTATGAATGATTTGATAAGAAATAAAAAACTAAATAATTTTGACTACATGATAAAAATTTAGCATACAGGGTGTTTTCTTTACTATTTGTTAAATAACCAATCTATTAATATTTCAATATATATAGTAAAATTGAGATACATAGACTTTAATTTTAGCTAGATAAATAAAAATATAAATATAAAGGAACTCAATACCCTGAGATAGAGTTGAAATAAATAATATATATAAAGATATATTACATAAATCATTTTTATATGGCTGGCGCTCAACAACATATGCAATTATGAATAAAATAGTTATGATTGAATAGTAAAATCACAATAATTTATATAAATAAAAATAAATCATAACAATATATATATATATGTATATATATATATATATATATATATATATTGTGCTATTCAAAAGTCCCCTCCCCCCTCGTATCTTTTGAACGGCTACACTTACATTGATAAAATTTGGAGGGTGAAAATAAAGTGTTGTAAACTTCTCTACGAATGGTAACAGGTGACGTAATACGTAATAGTAATATATGACGTCACAGTGCCACTCTGGCCAATAATTTCAAATATGACCTTATGGCAAGTGATATCTCGTTTGAAAGGCATTGACATTGGCTACATAGCCATATTAATTTTGTTTGGGTTTAAATTAATTTTGACGGATAAATTAAATAAATACCAAAATTATTGAAATTATTTTTTTAAATTTAATTAATCAAATATCAACAATGGATTCTCATAGCAAGTGTTCGAAATGTGCTCCGTCTATTTCCTGACAGTATTACATCCTATTAGTAAACTCTTGTCCTACTCGTTCGAATGTGTCAGCTGAAATAGCATTGCATTCTTCAGTAATTCTTTCTTTCAAAACGCCAATGCTATCTGGTGCCGTAGTATAAACCTTGGATTCCAATTACCCCCATAGAAAAAAATCTAATGGTGTCAGATCTGGTGACCGACGTGTCCATTCTATAGGACCTCGCCGGCCGATCCATCTACCTCGATATTCTTCATCCAGGTAACGTCTTACGGCACCATAATAATGTGCAGGAGCACCATCTTGTTGGAATGTTATTCACAGATGGCCGAATTCATGTTGATTATCTTCCAGAATTTCAAGAATTAACGGCTCAATTGCATTTTGTAACATCTCCAGATAAACTTACCGCTTAAATTTGAATTTAGGAAAACAGGACCAACTATGTGGTTTTCCAAAATACCTGCCCAAACATTGACTTTTTCTGGAAATTGGGTATGTTGTTCACGAAAGGTGTGAGGATTTGTGTCACTCCAATACCTTACATTTTGAGTATTCACATTTCCATTGAGGCAAAAAGTACTTTCGTCACCAAATCAAATTGTTTTTGTGTTATGTGGGTTTTGACTAATTTTATTTGTCATACATTCACGGAATTCGATTCTTCTGTCGGGGTCGTCATCCGAAAGGTGGTGCACCATTTTTAACTTGTATGGATGGAATCTATTTTTAGCCCACAATCTCTGTACTGTACTTTTACTTACTTCACAGATAGACGCAACTTTAGTTGAAGAGGAAGTAGGGTTTATTACCATTTCAGCAACTATATCAATTTTTTTATCATCACTAAATGTTGATCGACCAGATCGTTTGGCACCTTGAACACTACCTGTTGCTTCAAACTTGTGAAGAAGCTCCCTCAAATAAGTTCTCGAGATATGGCGATCTGGGTATCTCTCATTAAATAAACGTTACGCTTCATGGAGATTCTTTCTAGATTCACCAATTATTAATGTATGTAATAAAATCAATGAATGAAGACACAAATGAGCGTTTGGTTTCCCTGCTAAAATACGTTATTTTGTGTTTTCCCATGTTTCGATGAACATATTTGCTCCCAAATTTCACATCCTTATTTGGTTATGCCATGCTGAAGAGGCAAAATGAGCCAGAAACATGCATGTCCACGGTTACCACTCTATTTCAATAACCCTTTATTTTGCGTGAATTACCCACGAATCTCTTTGTTGTTGTTGTTAACATATCACACGATATTCCTACATCTTCTTTGTTATTTACTATGGGTCGGAAGGTTCATGGCGGGGGAGCTATATGCGCCTCCGTGTCGATGTTGGTTGTTGTCCTAAAAAATCGGGATCTTCCAATTGAAGTCACAAATGAGCGTTTGGTTTCCCTGCTGAAATCCGTTATTTTGTGTTTTCCCATGTTTCGATTAACATCTTTGCTCCCAAATTTCACATCCTTATTTGGTTATGCCGTGCTGAAGAGGCAAAATGAGCCAGAAACATGCATGTCCACGGTTACCACCTATTTCTATTTCAGTAACCCTTTATTTAGCGTGAATTACCCATGAATCTCTTTGTTGTATATATATATATATATATATATATATATATATTGTTATATTTGTGTGTATAAGAGGAATTTTTCATATTATTGTATTAGTATTTTGATTTAATAAATTTTAGTGTGGCTCTCATTAAAAGAAAAAATTTATGTATTTATTTATGCGGTGAGAATGAGATACTCTATCTACTTTTTGGGTTCCAGTTATTTTTACACTTTATCTCCAATATTTTATCTATTTTTCATTCAAACAATTTTTAATATATTTTTTTAAATATTATTTGGGGTGCCTATGGTTAAAATTTCTCAGTAGAATAGTCGATTCCAGATCTCACAGTAATAACAGATGTCAATTCGTATCCGTTGAAATGATATTTAAGAAAACAATGATTTCAATAATATTTAATATGAATTAGTTTGGATTGGTCAGGAAATATGTATTATAAATTTGAACAAAGTGATGAAATGTCTTATGCTAATATAAAAGTTGAGAAGTCGAAATTTATAAACGTTAAATAGAAATGCGTAAGTACTAATGTTTTTGTAATTACTTTTATCAGATCTGTTTTATATCTTTAACATAAATGTTGGTACCAACAAAGACAAAAAAAACTAACCTGGTCCTCATAACCCCACTAATACTCCTTCTTGAAGTGCTGTCTTTCAAAACCACACCATACAGAACTGCCGGGACACCAATAATTGTTATTTTATATTTTTTTATATGTAGCTTCTTTATAGTATTCCTTCTTATATATTTTTATTTGCCGCTTCTACTGTTGATTCAGAACTCTTTTATACAATTTTAATAGTTTTTTTATCTAAAATTTCTTATCATTTCCACCATATGTCATACCTCGTTCATTTTCAAAAAAACCTCCACTTTTTCTTCATCAACAAGCTCGCATTGTTTTTTGTTGCTATGCCCTAATCATATGTGTGCTGATTCTACTTCTTAAGTGTTAATTTTTTTTAAATTGTGTTTGTGTCCTTTTAAAATGTTCTTTCTCTCAAATTATTATTATTCTTTTATACAAACTATCCTCTATTCCTATTTTCTAATACCTAAGTAATAGCTTTATTTACTCAACAACAAAATTCATATATTTCCTGACACAATAAATGTAAAGTTCTGTGATTTCTGCTTCTCTTTCGATTGGTTGCATTATTCATTTCCATAGACTTTTTTGACATCTATGTCACTGTGATATGTAACCAAACAATTCTCTCCAATATGACAGTTCCTAAACTTTTGACATTACATATTATAGAATTCTCAACTTAATGTCACATCAAAACACTAGTAAGATCATCTTGTACATTTACCAAGTATTTGTATATTTCATAGTACTTCACGTTGATAATCATTTTAAATAAAAATTGATAGAAATTGAAAGCAAGTATTTTTTATAATTCTATTAAGTTTGTAACGGCTGAGCTACACATAACCCAAAAATGAAAACACAGTATCATTCGGATAGAAAATTAAGTAATTAAATGGTATCAAATGAATTTCTCCATCCAACATTATGATTGAAGTTGATCTGAAATATATCGATAAGCCAAATAATATTACGGACAGTATAAATTTTATTCCAAACGTAAATCCGAATATCAGCAGCCTTATTAGTTCTGTCACAGCGTCAATGTATTCAAGAAAATATTCAAGTTGATCATTATAAACCAGTATAATATAGACAATTGAGTTAATTATGATGCAATCTCCTATATTTTCTCATTGATATGTCACTATATGTATTTGCAAAATTAAAAATTAGTTGCCGGCTAGGCAGATATGGAAAACTCCTATACAATTTTCTTAATGACTGCAAATACCATTAGGCTCAGTAAAAACCCTACACGTTCATGTTGATTATGACAATGAATAAGATTTATTACGGACCGTAATGTACCAACTTCCGAATGTACTTAGGTAAATTGAACGCCATAACTTATAAACTGCTGGCTGTTTTCCCAAAATAAATAAAACTCTAATGGAAGATTTCTCACGTGCTTTTCCACATTCATTGTGAATATATATTTTATTCTTTGATTACATCTTTATTTTTTAAGGGGTGAAAATCATATAGATTTATATCCAATTAAGTTAGAATCATTTTGGAAAAAAAAATTTTGTTAACTGTAGAACAATAAATACACCTTTTTATTATGATATAATTTATATTTTTTGACCGAACAATTATTATACGTCTGAAAGAATTTGTTATCTAATGTTTTTGATTATTATTTAATTGAACTTTGTCGATAGTCGTAGACTATATTAATAATCTTAATCTGACAATGTTAATGTCGAAATTAATAGTTTATTGTATAGAGATTTATAATGAATTCTACAAATGGATGAATGTTTGAACCTCGATGGTTTTCAGATCGGAAAGTTGACAAGAACTTAATGATTCGGAAAAACGTTATGTCTCGACTTGATGAGGTGACCAAAAGTAGCAACTGTATATCTCCAACTAGGTGTTACTGACTAAGAACGATTTGTTCGACTTTGAGTACACACTAGACTCGAATACTAACTAAGAAACAGTATGCTTGTCTTAGTAACTTAACTTGACATAGAAACGATGAGTTTAGACTTGAATTACACTTACTTGACTTGAATACTAATTAAGAAACGATGTGTTTGACTTAATAGCGGTTAAGCAATGAGTTTCGACTTCTGAGTACGCACTTGACTCGAATGACAACTAAGAAACGATATGTTTTAATTTGAGTACACTCTGGACTCGAATACTAACTAAGAAACGATATATTCTAATTTGAGTACACCCTGGACTCGATACTAACTAAGAAACGATATGTTTGACTCGGTAACCGAACTTGACATAGAAACGATGAGTTTCGACTTATGAGTACGCACTTGAATCGAATAGCAACTAAGAAACGATATGTTTGATTTAGTATCTTAGAAACGATGTATTTCGACTTGATAAATGATTTCTTCACGTTGTGAGACGTGTTGAATAGAAATATTCAAAGGAGTGTGTTTACACGAAGAATGGTTGGAACTAACAGAAAGTAAACCTTCCCGATTGGTGCGTATTTTTTATCCGGTTAGAGCCATTGACAAGAATCAACGATAGACACATCCAACGGATATTTCAATTGCTATTGAAAGAAGTTTAAAGGTGAGACCGTCCTATTGAAACCTTTTACTCTTAAATGCTATTCAAATGGTCGAAATGTTTTATTACAGACCTTCCGACACCGATCCATTATCCAAAGATTCCGTCTCTTTCAACGATAGAAACTCAAATATAATATGACAATAAGTCTTACAAAATTTACAATGAGATATTTCGTTTGGTCTAAACAACCCTACTTTATAGCGCTACAACAAAAATGATAGTGTAAAACGTGATATTTTTCTAAATGTTCAACAATGCTACAGACATAAAATAAACTTATGCTTTGAATGCACAAATAATAGCGAACGGATACCAAGAGAGCTTCATATCTGCAAATATGTTATACATGTCTAAAAATACCGCAATATATACAAATCAAGAATTTCCTATCTTGAACATCTAATGACTGTATTTCGGGGTTTTTGTGTAAACATTTTTCTGTCCCAAAATCAACAGCAAAATTCCGAGTTAAATGGATACACTACATGAAGAGTTCGTTTCACGAGAAAAGAAGCTACCTAAAGTTGCAGTCGTATGGGCGAACTTGTCAAAATCAATCTGCATAAATCCTCGTTCTACGCCATTGGTTGTTACTGTGTTGCGCTTAGGTTCCTACTTATAGGCAAGTTTGTTAGATAGGTATTACACTTTGTGTCCTACTTATAGGCACTCCGAATACGAATCGAGAATACTAGGTCGACAACCCTGCATACATTTCTGTCTACCTCGAGATTGGTCGCGCGAATAGTTGACTTTTGAGATTAATTGGTTGGTAATTCTGTGTCTAGTTAGGCGTTGTGGAATTCAATTCATTTCCGTCTGGATTTTGGAATAAGTAGGTAGTTTTACAAGTTGTTATCCTGTATTAGTGGCTAGTTAAATTTTGGAATTAGGAGCTAGCCTTTCGTGAAGGGAGAAATTCAGGGACGACCTATTTGATTTTTTCGAGGTTAGTTGATGTCGTGTGTGTAGGATTTTAGGAATAATCATCGCCAAGAAACCATTTTTCGGATCTAGTAGGATTGCTCTTTCCGCCATTTAGGAAACCGGCACTCTCAATATCACGAGGTAATTCCTTTAAATTAAGCTAATTGTTCAACGAATTTCTCAATATATTTTTGGGGCTCAAGCCCGAAAAATGTTTTAGTGTTGCTATTGAAACCTTTTTCTTATTATAAGGTTCTTGTACCAGGTAATTTCTTACCGGTAGACAACTTTTTATGGTGTAATTTTTTTGCTGGGTGACATTTTGCCAATTGTCGTTTTTACATGGGGAGCTCCGTCTGTTAGCTGAAGTCTCTTGTTGGAAGGCTCAAGGAATATGTTAACATTCGCGTCATTATTACGAGGGACTGAGTTGTTAAAAAACTATTAACCAAGAAAGAATGAGAGTGTATAGGTGTAAGAGAACTTTTCTTGATACCATTTTGTGAGAAATTTCCAGATATCACCCAGCCTAAATGGGTGTTAATGAGCGATGGAAGTCCAGAACATAAGTGTTTAATACCATTTTTAAGGATTGCATAATAAATGTCGCAACCGAGCAACATATCTATGTGAAAAGGAGTGTTGAATTGATCGTCAGCTACTTTTGAAAATTGCTGTGAGAGAATCTTTAATCTTTCAATGATAAGAGATACCTGAGGCAGAGGGTGAGTAATTTTAAGTAAAATTGCGCACGAAACTTTGAATTTTTTGTCTTCTGTAACTATTGAAAACAAGGTTATATCTATCATATTGGTTAAAGAGGTGCTGCCTTCTCTAATACCGAAACTTTGTTATGAGGATACATTTTGTAGCCTAATTTTGCAGCTAGAGAATGAGTGACGAATGAAGTTTGAGTGCCATTGTCTAAAAGTATTCTAATAGAAAATGACTGTCCTATCTTTGGCTTGACATGGGCCTGGGAGGTAGCTAATAAAACATGAGCATTTTTGGGCGACAGAATGGTCAATGAGATCCAAATAAGTGACATGTCTACTGGAAGTTGTGAGTTACGACCAATGGAAGATGTGCTAGGAAAGATAGGTTGAGGACTATCGGGGCGTGTGAATTTTGTCGCAAGCTCAAAAGGTTGTAAATTCGATGCAACAGGGAATTTATCCGAGAGAAAAATGTATTTTCGAACATTCATAAAAGGATAAACAAATATTAGAATTAATTAACAAAGCAGATCACAAACGTCAAAATGTAATACTCTTATCTTCACCTTCTCTACATAGGTACTAAAAAGCCTTAAATAATTTGAGCACAAGTTATAATTCTATTTTTTAAATTCCAATGTATCAATAAATAAAATAAATTGATAATTGCTCCTTTTTCATATATTAAAACTTGAATTTTAACAATTAATTATTAAAAAAGACCAAAAATCGAGAGTAGTTATTCAAGAATGAAATATATTGAGAAGATGTTAATTAATTTAATCGGAAGTTCAACAATAATACAGGTTAATACAATATAACTACGCCACTCTAAGATTCTTCGCCATTCGTAGCGATTTCATTATTTCGTGTATAACATAGACGCCTTCTTTGTCCTACTCGTAAGATATCAAATTTTTTATTGGTCACACTTTTTTATATTGATCAATGAAATGCCATGTCTCCCTTTTATCCTTTGGAGGTTAAGCTAGTTTAATTATAAATTTTCTTGTAAATCGATACAGTCTGAAAGAAGTCGAAGATCTATTTTTACGATCATACTTCTAATCTAATCATTGTCCTCCCTGTTCGATCGATTATGATATTCGAAGCAGAACAAAATCTTCCATATACATTCGTCAACCTTTGAACTACCGATTCAGCCTATTTGAATAAAATTTGTTCATTTTTACCTCCTGAATCCTCGTTTATTAATGCCCTAAGGCTTATTCTCGCGCGGTTAGGTTTACTCCGAGAGTCCGGGAGTTTGGGAATTTAATTATTTAACCGTATCATTACTGAATGGCACTTAATGTGCTCGAGCACCCCGGACGTTCGCAAATTTTCCTTATGTCCCGCAGGCACAGGATATAAAGCTGATTTATTGGATTGCTGCAGAGTGGAATCAGCTATTATTGATGTTATATATCGGTAGATGGAGTAGGTGTGTTTTCCCAAATTGGCAATTTTAGTTACGAATATAAACCGTTAGAGTGAGTATTATGAAACCCAGTGAGGTAGGAGTAGTGATCGCAAGAATTAAGAAATAAAAATAATGAATTATCAGAAAATAATTAGTGGAACTGCAATTGCCAATTACCAAAACTTGAAAGTAAAGTTATATAGTCGATTATTTAATTTTTGTCAAATCAAACATGATCGTATTTTTTTTATTCAGCTTAACGTGTATGGGACAGCTATGGCCATTAGCACAAGTTACAGTTATTGATACAATCGTAATTAATAATAAATGTTACATTATATGAGGTGATGAAATGAAATTACATTGAATAGTAGGAAAGTAGCTAGCTTGGAAATTAACATTAAATGTATATCGTCGGTCTAAGATACAAATGGCCTAACTCACGAAATGAAAATTTTACAGGAGAGGCAAAAAATGTAGCTGATCAATAATAAATAAAAAAATATATATTTTTTTCGCATTTATGATTTTATTTTATGGTAAACTGTAAATATTTAATAGTTTCTAGTAATTTTTTCTTCGAAAAAAACGGACATAGGCTATTTGCGATGTTCCCATTCTTATAATTATGGACTTCGGCAAATTTCTGTTACCGAGAAATTGAAACTACAATTTGTTAGAAACTGAAAATTTATTACAAAAATAATGACAACGAAATATAGGTAGAATCAGGTAGATATTCAAATAGGTATAAAAGAATACCCATCCTTGTTATAAATGCACCAAGCTATCATAAAAGCCATGATAGTCTTGCTTTAAAGACATTTTTATATCCATCAGGTGCTGATATTTATCCTTCTTGATTGGTATAGGACTTTTGTAAAGTTTAGGCAGTTCATCGAAAGGAATTGCAACCTTTTTATTAAGGCGACATGGTAGTGGCGACCATTCCTCGGGATGACGAAGTTTAAACATTATTGACCCATCGGTGTTGTATCTAAGACCCCTGATGTCAGTTACAGTCGGGTCATTTGAAGTTCTACCAGGCCTTATTGAATTAATGACTTGCATGGGCAACACATTTATCACATTCGTCTTTTTTTGGAGCAAATAGCGCTATGTTCTGATCGTCCATCATATTTGCAAATGAAGCACTAGACATGGGCCGTAAATTATTTCTAGTGCACCATTCATCTTTGTAAAGCCTGTACAGTTCCAATTTTGAGCTCCAGACAGGTTCTAAATAAAGTTTGCTTGTCGATTTGCGACAGTAGTGGGACTCTACTTTTGGTAAACTTTCAAAGAACATCTTTAAGTTTTCCTTATCTTAGTTTATTTTTGCTTGTCTTAGGTTTACAATATTTCTCCTGTCGTCATTAGTCAATGCAAGATTCTTACTTACATTTCTCATGAAGCCAGTTTCCAATAGTTCTTTCGGAAATGCTAAAAGTATGACAGAACATCGTCTTACAAACTCTTATCCTGCATTTTGATGTATCTAGGTAATAAGAATATGAAAGTTCTCTCCTTGACTGATTTTCTACTTTTCTGTTTCTAATCCTTTTAACTGGATTCTTTTCAACCAAAGTTCTGACGTAAAGTTGCTTTTCGGTCCATGAAAGCTTCCAAAACTTTTCAAACAGTTTAGTTCTTTCTTCTTCCAAGACATCTTCGCACTTTGGTCCAGTTTTTTTATTATTACATTTGCAGCTGGCTTTCATAGTTTTGGGTTTCTTTATAATATTATAATTCCATTCACCTTCTGATTTACGCTTTCCAAAGTACTGCTGTCCAGATTGCCTCTTCAATTTTTTAGAATTTTTTTTCCATTCACTTTGATTCATGTGCCGTCTTTTTTTTTCGGCTCCTACTTACAAGTTCGGGTATTTCATTCTCGCCAAGATTAGGATTCTGTAATGGAGCTTCCTGTGGCAGGACATTTTCAATCGCATCATCACTAGATGAATCGGTTTCATTTTCATCTTGAATGTATGTCTGATCTTTAGAATTGTCTTCTTCTTCTTCACTTCCAGATTTTTCGTAGTCATTTTGAAAATGTAACTCTGTTGTAGAAAAATTACTTTCAGTGAGGCAAAAGGAGACATCCTCTGAGACATCTCTAGTTTTGTTTGGCACTCCTTTACTGCAACTTGGTAATGGATCCTCGAATGGATCAACTTTCTCCAAATTTTTCTGTACTTCCAAAAGTGTTCTGTCGGCCATTTCAAGTAATTGCTCATCACTATTTGGTATAGTTTCGAAATCCATCTCCCTAGGAAGCGAACCTTCTTGATCCTGATCATCAACTGAAGGTACTGACGAAGTATTAACTTCTTGTTTCTTAGAATTTAGCAAGCTTATTATTTTCGAGATTCGCCCACTATAATTCATTCTGAAAAAAAAATAAAGTAATCAGTTAAAAGCCAAAACCTAAAAAATAGTATGTGTCACCAAAAACTTTCCCGGCCTAATATAAAAAAAAATGTTGTCATGTTACTGCATTTACAATACTTTTCCTTGCGCCGAGAAAGTCGAAATCAATCCATAAAAAGTTCATTTTTAGTGTTAAAATTATATGCTTTACTAATAAAATTAAAATACATCACTACACTATTCTAAGAAAATTGCCTAAGACATTAACCTAGCAGCAGTAATTTGAATGAGAAAGTGGCCCAACTCCATACCTAATCAAAATAGCTTTATTCTGTTTATATTTTTTCACAAATTAATAAAATTTATGTACCGTTTACTCAACAACATTTCAATTAATATATAGAAAGTATTTACTTACGTTCTTGTTCCCAAACTCCTCAAAAAAGCACAAAATATAACGCCACGTTTTTTTACTACACTGTTTACCAGTAAATTATACACTGTAACTGGGACTTCGGCAAAATTCGTTCTTTGTTTTAGACACGTTGGACTTCAGCAAATTGCGTTTAAAGCATTTATGGCGCGAAAAATTTTTATATGGACTTAGGAAACTAACAGGTGGTAGGTTTGACTACCGGTCGTCAGATGTCACCAAAAACAGAATTTGACCCAAAAGTGGACTTAGGCCATTTGCATCTTAGACCGACGATATGTTATCTATTAGTTGTACCCTTTCAGTCATCTTGGGTACAATTGTACTCATTAAAACTAATACTGAAATCACTTCAAATGAAACTAGTGTAAAGAAATTTATATTCTATAATTACTATACTGATGTGGATTGTACATAGATGGCGCATGGGTCATTTCATTCTGAATGAAAATTAATGTCAAAAATAATATGGTGGCACTCGTTTTGTTGGTAATAGGTGAGTATAGTTTTTTCTTGAAATATCAGTTGGAATAATAGTCAATCGTAGTTTATATTTCAGTGTAATGTTGAAAATAGTGTTAGCTCTTACTAACTGTGAATATATTTCTTTGAAATTTTAGTTTCTCAAATAGATAATTGTCCCTAAAATTTGATGGGTACGGTCGCACCCAAAATGACTTGGTGTTATTTTTATTTTCAGGGTAAAATGCGTCCAAAAAGATGTTTAACGGAGAAAGAGTTGCCAGAGGAGTTAGAAAAAGGGCTGTCTGAGATAGAACATTGAAAAAAAAACGTTAAATGGTTACAAAATGTGCAATATGTAACCAGACATCTACCCACCAAAATATCCCGGAATTCCAATGAAAACTATTATGAGGAATATCCAGTTTCATATTTTTTTAAATACGTTCCAGAAAGTGTATTTGAAGATTTAGTTCAATACACAAATATGTACGCTTTACAAACAGGAACAGAAAAATTTGTACCATGTAACCTGCGAGAAATAAAAACATTTTTCGGGCTCAGTATTCTAACAGGATGTCTAAAATTTCCAAGACTGCGTATGTATTGGGATAAATCGTTAAAAGATGACATTTTTACAAAAACAATGTTGTTTTTTCAAACTTCGCACCCACATACATTGTGTTAACAATCTGGAACCCAGACTGGGCAACGACAAATTGTGGAATGTGCGACCAATTTTTCAATCCATCCTAAAGAGATGTAGAGAACTGCAGGTAGAAACTAATGTCTGTATCGATGAACAGATCATGCCCTTCAAAGGAAGATTGTCGATAAAACAATACATCAAAAACAAGCCCCATCCGTGGAGAGTAAAGCTCTATTTATTAGGTGGTGAAAGTCGACTGACGTACAATTTTCTAATCTATCAAGGCAGTACCACGGAAATAGAGCCTTCCTATTTCAAATATGGGCTGGGTGCAGCTGTCGTATTACAATTATCAAAAGAACTCGAACCTAATAAGCATAAGTTATACTGTGACAATTATTATATCAGCTCTTATCTTCTGCAAATTCTCAACCAAAAATCAATATTTCTTGTTGGCACTGCTAGGCTCAATAAGTTTTATAAACCACCTCTAACTGATGTGAAGGATTTTTTAAAAAAAGAGAGAGAATCTACGGAAGAAGCTATCTCTACAGATGAAATCGTGGTAACCAGATTGTTAGATAACAAGCCAGTGGTGATGGTATCCAACTTCGTTGGGGTTGGGACCGAAAACCTTGTGAAACGCAGGGATAGAAAAACAAAATTGTTCATTGACGTAAATCGACCCGAGGTCATACAAAAGTATAATAGGTCCATGGGTGGCATAGATAAAACAGATGCTCTTATCGCTTTCTACAAAACGAAAAGTCGCTGTAGAAAGTGGACTATTCGACTAATCTTTCATGCAGTTGATATGGCAATAGCAAACTCCTGGTTGAAGTATAAACGAGACATGCATACTCTACGAATTTCTCAAAAAGATGTCATGGATGAAAACTGGTGAATCTCTCGTAAAAGTCAACTCTTACAACAACCGAAAACGAGGAAGACAACCAAGCGATACATCTAGACCGGTAGTGGCAGCAAAACTTCAAATCAATGAAGTTAGACCTCTTTCTGAGGTGTAATATGATAATATAGGACATTTTCCAGAGCACCCAGAGTTACCTTTACCTTTGAGGTGCAAAATCCCTTGTTGTGGAGGCAAGTCAAGAAGGAAATGTCAGAAGTGTAATGTCCATTTGTGCCTCCGAAAGGACAAAAATTGCTTTCTTACGTTTTATCAGCGATAGTTTTGTCAGATAAACTAATATTGTTTAAGTATAGATGTACCCACAATAAATTATTTCAAATAGATATGCTACATTTTTTATGGCAAAAATGTATTATTTGAATTCATTCAAGTACGCTCCAAGCACAAATTAATTTTTCTCTTGCTAAAAAATAAGTTGGTACTGAAAGGGTTAAGGAAGCGGATCACTCGGTTTATTTGATCAATACAATTCAGCATTTCTCTCGTGATTGATTTTAGGCCAAATACACTTGGGTAGTAAAAAGTGAGCATTTCTCAAGTATGTGTTTGACGTGAAGTTGGGTATTGCATTGTTGGCATTTCGGTTGAGGCGAAGCGGACATGAGGTGACCGCGAGTTAAACGAGTGTGGCCGATGCTCAATCTGCGTATTATAACCATTTCATATCTGGAGAGTCCATGCAGGTTGAATAGTTCTATGCAGGTTTGGACAGTGTGGATATTTCAATTATTTTTGCCCCATTGTTCTTGCTATAAGTTTCTGACCAGGTTTTTTATTTTAGATTTGAGATCTTTACAGATTTGGATGTTCTGTAGCGTAGATGAAGAGGCAGTTTCTTTTTAGGGGCGATCAGAATTTGCATTGCCAGTGATCCCCAAGTAGGAAGGGATCGAGATGATGGTAATCTTCGAATTTTGAGCAATGAGTTCTTCATAGATATCATGTGTGTCTTGAACTAACTGGTGATTGGTAAATAAATTTTTGATAGATTGGATGGATGCGAGTGAATGGGTACATATATGGCTGCGTGTTTATGAGGCTAAAAATATGTTTGAAGGTGTGGAGGATAGTATAGAGTTCACTACTAGAAAGGGGAATCTGAAAGGATTCGATAGGTTCGAAGGATGAGATGATTGCACCTCTAATTTCATTTTCCTTATTGGAAACTCCAGTGTATAGAACAGTATCTCTAAGATTTAAAAAACTTTGTTTTAAAAGTACGATCTTAGTATCATGTATTGTTAATTTACAAGGGGATGTATTGAAGTGGGGAAGGGTTTTAGTCCAGGGAGCAGTTTGAGAGAGAGGACGACAAGTAGTTTGTGTAAAGTCAATGAAATTCAACTAACTAATGAAATGAGTAATGGAATTGAAAGGATGACTTGGTAGGATGGAGGGGTATTTGGAATCAAGGATGGATATGTAATTAGCTCAGAAACAGGATTAGATGGATTTGAGGAGATCGTGGTCGCGTAGGAAAGGAGGTATTGTCTTCGGAGCCAGGGAGGAGGTTTATTTGCTTCTGTGGCACTTGAGCGAAAAGCTCCTAAGCAGATATGTATATAAAGCTACCGTAATCGAGCTTAGAGCGAACAAGGGATCTATAAATTTTTAGGAGAGAGTTTTCATCAGTACACAAATGATAATGAGAAAGGGTTTTGAGTGAATTTAATTTGCTTTGGTTTCCTGTAGATGATTCTTCCACGTTAGTCGGGAGTCAAATATCAAGCCACGAATTCTACAATTATTTACAGCAGGTATTGGAGTATTATTAATCATAATTTCCGGAGGAGACGTGGAGAATTCCCTACTGAATTTGATACTTTTTGATTTTGTTCATGATAGAGAGATACCTAGGGAAATTATTTCCTTTTGTGGTGTTAAATTAACTGCAGATTGTTAGATCTGGCAGATGGTGAAAGTAGATTTGCCCTGACAGTAGATTATAAAATCGTCTGCATACGGGGAGTATTATACAGGAGGGGGGAGACTAGAGCATATGTTGTTGATGGCAAGGATAAATAAAGATGAGCTTGATAATGAGCCTTGGGGCCACCATCGTGTTGAATATATGTGGCAGAAAGGGACACATTTGCAAGTACTTTAGAGGTTCTACAGGATAGAAAATTAGATATGAATAGAGATATATTGCCAGCAACAATTTCTTTTAAAACAGAAAGTAACGTTAGTACAAAATTGTTAAATGTAAAAACAAAAATACCACTATTAAAGAAGTCAGGTATATATAAACTCAAATGTCCAGAATGTAATGCTGTCTATATGGGTCAGACCCTTAGGAATTTTGAAATACGATACAGTGAGCACTTACGAGCATACAGATTAAAACAACCAGATAAATCCCACTACGCAAAACATCTACTTGACACCAATCATTCATTGACACCTAACACAGAACTAGAAGTACTGCATATTTGTGAAAAGAAACAAGAACTGGATTTCCTTGAAGAACTGGAAATTAGAAGACATTTAAGAAACCCACAATATGAAGTTGTCAATGAACAGTTAAATCTAGGGAATTCTCCACTAATAAACTGTCTTCTTAAGTGATAATTGTAAAGATCAGCAGATATATTTTTCCTGGTTTTCTATATCATTGCACAGTTATACTGATCTTAATTGGAAAAATGATATCCAGGATATCATCATAGGGCTAATAATATCTAAGCTTCAATATTTGTAATATCACATCTTCTTCTTTTTTCTATAAACATATATTAAGCCAATCACAAGTTAGGTTACTTCTTGGTCTAGCCAAAAATAACTACTAAACATCAGGTAGGCATAAAATTAAATGTAACTTCTGTCATTCTGACGATGATATTGATTTATCGAAACAATTGTCAATTTTTTAGAATTTTCAATAACTTGTATTATATTGTGGAATTAACTAGAGACCTTGAGTTTCATTTAAAAACACTAACGCGTATTTAATGATTTTGACAAAAAACAGAGCCCAACCAGAGGTACGTGTTTACTCATTTGCGAAATATTGCAAATGATGATGGGATTGAAATAAATAAAAATTATATAAAGTTTGGAATAACAAAAACCTAGAATTTAGAATACTTCCAGTTCAGTGCAAACCAGAAGTAGATTGACAATATTGCCTACATATTTATTTGAGAATTGTTAATTTTAAGTTCAAAACTAAAAAAAACGCGCCACATGTAATACTCCTCAATTATAACAAAGATAATGCTTCTTTGTCCTTCTCATTGTAAAATGTTGAATAACCGATTGGTCGCTTTGTGTTTTATATTCATTATTGAAATGTTTTGTCCCCCGTTAACAATTACCATTGATAAAAATAAGTATTTTAATCTTAACTTTGTTCCACTTACTGTAAATTGTTGAATGAATGATGTATCACTCAGCGTTCATACTTATTATTAAAGCTTTTCGTCATCCCTTTGAATGTCTGATAAATAACAAACAAAATAAAGATAAAATAGTCTGAAATAATAAAGGACTATTTATTACTACAAATAATTCAAAAATGGAAAATGAAGGGCAGGAGTAAAGTTGTTGCCTCTTCTCTTTCAAAAATGTAATAGCCGAAGTAATACAAATAGACCTGAATTTAATTTGATTCCAACAACTATCCCTCCTTCTTCTGCCGAGGGTTAGTGATTATTTGCAACTTATCTACTACTCGAGAGGTGATTTGATCAATTCTCTCAGATTGAGAAGGCACAACGTCCTTCTTCTTCCTTCGCTGCATTTTCCTTGCATCGCCACATGTAGCATTTGGTATCTCTTTTTTCTCAAGATGTGGCCCCATTGTATAATTCTGTTCATTTTGAGGATATTTTTAGGACTTTCTCGTTTGTGATTTTGTCGATATAAGATATTCTCACCATTCTCCTATGAACCTACATCTTAAATAGCTCAATATTTCTCATAATGAATTTAGTCAATTGCGGCTTATATGCCGTACGATAAAATGGTAGTATTGTAATAACTGCTCCTTTTATTTCGGTTATCCACTGTCACCAGATGTACAACTCTGGACCAACCTACCATATCGTTTCTTAAAAAAAATCCGCTGTCACCAAATGATATAATCCTAGAGGACGTACTGGTCCTTCTCCTACTATCTATATAGATTGCCACCAAAAAAAAATTATACAACCGAGCGTGAAAGAAAAGAAAGTCCGATTTAGGCGGCGATATCCTAGTCTTAAAACGGGTAATTCCTTTGCCAGGACAGGGTTGATTTTTTTGTCCAGCCTCGTATCTAATGAACTGCTCGCTCTAAACGGAAAGTCGAGGTAGGGAACTGAATAAATTTCGGTACCAACAAATGATAGAAAAATATATATATTTCACTATATAAATATGACAAAAAACGCTATACACTTATATCCATAACTTTCAATATTTGAATAGACCCTATGATTCCATCTCCTACTAGTTTCGTTGAAACGTATAACGTCCACGACTTGTGTGACCTACCGTGATGCAAGAAAACGTGTCTATTTACAGAAATACTAGTCGAAGGCTGTTAATTTCTTCTATTGCCGAATGTCATAGTACTCTATTCAAATAAAAATGAAAAAAGAAATAAATTCTGCTGATTTGATAATCTTAGCGATAAACAGTTCTGTACGTACTAACAAATTCCGTGTTGCAATTTTGCTTCCGCGCGAAAAAAATTCTTTCTATCTATTCATCATCATCATCAGTGGCTTCACAACCCTGGGTGGGTTTTTGCCGACTCAACCACACGTCTCCATCTTTTTCTATCTAGCATCCGATCGGATCCATCTTCGATATTCATGGCTTTTAGGTCCTTTGTAATATTATCTCTCCACCTGAGGCGGGGTCGACATAATGGGCGTTTTCCCCCCGGGACCTCCTCCCACACCAGTTTCACTATTCTATCATCTGGCATTCTTTTAACGTGTCCTGCCCACTGTAGTCTCCTGGCCTTTATTTCGTTTATTATGTTGGTATCAGTGTAGAGTTCTTTGAGTTCTTGGTTGGTTTTTATTCTATATTGTCCTGTATTTTCGTCTCTATTTGGGCCGAATATTTTTCTTAGCAATTTCCTTTCAAAGACCTTAAGTCGTTCTTCGTTTGCAACCGTTAGAGTCCAGATCTCACATCCATACATTACGACAGGCCTTATAATTGTTTTGTATATGTTCAGCTTACTTTTCCTGGTAAGTATTCTAGATTTAATTAGGTCTTGAAGAGCAAAAAGGCATCTGTTTGCAGCCTGTATCCTGTTATTTATCTCTTCTGTGATGTCGTTGTTTTCGCTAATACTTGTACCGAGATATTTAAATTGTCTTGTCCGCTCAAAGTTGTAGTCTTCGATAGAGAAGTTTTGTCCTACTCTATCTCGGTTCCGATTTTTTCTGCTGAGGTACATATACTTGGTCTTGTCTTCATTTATCTTGAGGCCTATTGAAAGATAGCAGCTGGCTTCTCAATTTTGGAGTTCCTAATTACATATTCCAATGCTATGTTAAAGAGTTGAGGTGAGAGGGCGTCCCCTTGCTTGAGACCATTATTGATATTGAAGGAGTCGGAGAGACTCTGCCCCACTCTTACTTTACATCGCGTACCCTCCATGCATACTTTCATCATCGAGATAAGTTTTTTTTGGAATCCAAGTTCTTGCATTGCTTGCCACAGCTTTGATCTGCATACTCTGTCGAATGCCTGTTTAAAGTCAATAAACAATTGGTGGAGTTCTCTGTCAAATTCCCAGCATTTCTCCATTATTTGTCTGATGGTAAAAATCTGATCTACGGTGGACCTATTCGGTCTAAAACCTCATTGGTGTTCCCCCACAATCTCTTCGGTATATGGTTCCATTCTCTTCAGTGGGATATTGGAGAATACCTTATAACATGTATTCAGAAGAGTTATTCCACGATAGTTTGTGCATTTCTTTCTGTCTCCTTTTTTATGAATAGGGACGATTATCCCTTCCTTCCATTCGTCGGGTAGGGCCTCTGTCTTCCAGATGGTTTGTATGAGCTTGTGTATGGCCCTGTGGAGTGTTTCTCCGCCAGATTTTATGCATTAGGCAGGTATGCCGTCGCTGCCTGGAGCTTTGTTATTATTCAGTTTTTTTATTGCATTCAGTGTTTCTTCGTACGACGGTAGCTGTGTTTCTATTTCGGCCGTTGGTATATTTGTTGGTGGCGTATTTGTATTTTCCTCCTCATTTAGCAGTTCAAAGAAGTATTTCTTCCAGGTTTTTAGAATCTCTTTTTCGTTGGTTATGAGTTCTCCATTATTTTTTGTGAGAAAGTTTTCCTTCCTGGGCTGGTATCCGGCTTTCTCTTTCGAGATTTCGCTAAAATATTCTTTTGTTCTGTTATTCTGTCTATTCTCTTCTATTTCCCTTATTATTGACAGTTGGTATTCTCTCTTTTTCCGTTTCACCATTCTGCGTGTTATTGTTCTTTGCTGTCTATATTCTTCTATATTAGATGCTGTTGGATGTTGTAGCATTTTTTTCCTAGCCAGGTTCCGCGCTTCAAGTGTCCTGTTGCAGTCCTCATCGAACCATTTCCGTCGCTGGCTTTTCTTTTTGCCAAGTACCTGTTTTAATACGGTGACTATTGCATCTTTAATGTTGGCTTATAGTTCCTCTATGCTGTTTTCGTCTTGAGGCTCCTTTATTTGCTCATTTATTTGTTCTTGGTACCTTTCTTGTGTCTCCTCTGTTTTTAGTTTTCCCGTCTCCCAAGTTGTTCTGGTCCCCTTCTTAGGCGTTGGACAGGTGAAGATTCTAATTCTAATCTTTGTCCTTACTAGGAAGTGGTCCGTATCTGCGTCTGCTCCTCTTAGGCTTCTGACGTCCAGGCAGTTACTACCATGTCTCCTATCTGTTATGACGTGGTCGATTTGGTTTCTTGTGACTCCGTCATTTGAAATCCAGGTCTATTTGTGAATGTTTTTATGTTCGAACATGGTTGATTTTATTAGGAGGTTCTGGGACGTAGCCAGGTCAACAAGCCTGGTTCCATTGTCGTTGCTAGTGTCATGCAGGCTATGTTTGCCTATGGTTGTTTGATGGGCTTCTTCTTTGCTGACTTTGGCATTAAAGTCACCCAAAATAATTAGCATATCATATTTGGTTATACTCAGGATAAGATTTTCTAGTTCATCATAGAAGGTATCCTTTATTTCCTCGTCTTTCTCTTCAGTCGGGGCATAGGCTGAGACCACCGAGTAGTTATACCATTCTCCTTTCAGTCTCATGTAGCAGAGACGTTCGTTTATTGGTTTAAACTCCATGATTGTTTTTGCTATGGGTTCTCTTACTATGAAACCTGTCCCAAATTGGTGTCGTCCTTGGTCATTTCCGCTATACAGTATTATCGAGTTTCCCACTCTTTGCGTTCCGTTCCCTGGCCACCTGATTTCTTGAACGGCTGTTATGTCCATATTTTGTTTTTCCAGTTCTTTGGCGGCATGTAAAGAGGCTCCAGGTCTATAAAGGCTAAGTAAGTTCCATGTTCCGAAATTCATTGTCCTTTTTCGTCGCGTGTTTCGTCTTGAGAGGTCCGTCCGGGTCTGAGGCGTGTTTCGTTGTCGTAACTATGGTTTTTTTCCAAGGAGGGATAGTTAGTCCCTCGCTTAACCCTCCTCTTTTATCCGGGCTCGGGACCGGCAACCATACTACTGGGCTACTCAATCCACCCAGCAGCACAGCAGGCAGAGTTCTTTCTATCTATTAGCGAGGATTAAATGATACTTAAATGCTGTGAAAATTGAAGGATAACCGGGTTACGGAGATAGAATCATACGTTCCCTGTGACTGCTATAAATTACAACTGGCCTCGCTTCAAATTTTACCTACCACCTGTCTACGGGGTGGGCGAGAACTATGTGACAAAAAAGATATCTAAATCCTGTTAAATTACATATAAAAAAACGTTCCTACTAATTGTGTGTAAAATCTTACTATAATATCACACAAAATAAATACATACCTATAAAATGATCGGTGCACAAAATATGAGCCAGGGCCTACAGATTAAACTGAACCTATGAAATCGTTTCCTCCCGTTTGCACTTTCCCAGTCCCTTCTTCCTGGGCGAGTGTATAGAAATTATCCAATAACAAAAGAAAAGAAAAATATATATTCTATCTATATAAATATCTATATATATATATATATATATATATATATATATATATATATATATATATATATATATATATACAGTGCTATTCAAAAGTCCCCTCCCCTTCTGAACGGCTACACTTACATCAATAAAATTTGGAGGGTGAAAATAAAGTGTTGTGAACTTCTCTACGAATGGTAACAGGTGACGGAATAGTAATAGATGACGTCACAGTGCCACTCTGGCCAATAATTTTAAATAAGACCTTATGGCTAGTGATATCTCGTTTGAAAGGCATTGACATTGGCTACATAGCCATAATAATTTTGTTTGGGTTTAAATTAATTTTGACGGATAAATTAAATAAATACCAAAATTATTGAAATTTTTTTGTTAAATTTAATTAATCCAATATGAACAATGAATTCTTATAGCAAGTGTTCGAAATGTGCTCCGTCTACTTCCTGACAGTAATACATCGGCCGGCGAGGTCCTATAGAATGGCCACCTCGGTCACCAGATCTGACACCATACGATTTTTTTCTATGGGGGTACTTGAAATCCAAGGTTTTCACTACGGCACCAGATAGCATTGGCGTTTTGAAAGAAAGAATTACTGAAGAATGCAATGCTATTTCAGCTGACACATTCGAACGAGTACGACAAGAGTTTACTAATAGGATGTATTACTGTCAGGAAGTAGACGGAGCACATTTCGAACACTTGCTATAAGAAACCATTGTTGATATTTGATTAATTAAATTTAAAAAAATAATTTCAATAATTTTGGTATTTATTTAATTTATCCGTCAAAATTAATTTAAACCCAAACAAAATTAATATGGCTATGTAGCCAATGTCAATGCCTTTCAAACGAGATATCACTTGCCATAAGGTCCATTTAAAATTATTGGCCAGAGTGGCACTGTGACGTCATCTATTACTATTACGTCACCTGTTACCATTCGTAGAGAAGTTTACAACACTTTATTTTCTCCCTTCAAATTTTATTAATGTAAGTGTAGCCGTTCAAAAGATACGAGGAGGGGAGGGACTTTTGAATAGCACTGTATGTATAAAAAAGAAGATGTAGGAATATCGCGTGATATGTTAACAACAACAATAAAGAAATTCATGGGTAATTCACGCAAAAAAGGGCTACTGAAACAGAGTGGTAACCGTGGACATGCATGTTTCTGGCTCATTTGCTGTCATAAGCACGGTATAACCAAATAAGGATGTGAAATATACCAAAGTTAGAGCAGCTCACACAAAAAAAATCCCAATTGATATTAGACGTACTCAAAAACTTAGGGCGTGGAAACTGCCTTTCTTCCGTCTCTTACTACTGACTGATTTCGATATAATGCTCTCGAGAAAATTAGCTTGAACGGTGGAGACGCCAGGTTTCTAGAACACGGTTTCGGGGTATGTTGGTTAACGGCTGGGGTGAGTTTACTCCGTGTTATTTCAGGAGGACAGTTTTCACTGTCAAGGATATCTGAGTATCACTCTGACGCCCTGAACACAACGGAGAGAGAAATTCTCCCGATAAACCCGCGAACACTCAAAATGAACTGACACCCGTCACCGTGGTAGGGAAGTACCTTTTCCCTTCGCGTTTTTCGCCCGACAACTCTCTTATCTGTCTGCTCTGAACTGACTTCCCCAAATTTTACGGGATTTTCTGCTGATTTGCAAAAGGTTGCGTATTTTGTCTTAGAATGGCCTTCGATTTTTTTAACTAACCGTTTGTGTAAACATATATTTAACCTAGTTTAGTTATTTACATTGTTGCAATGTTATGGTCCTTCCTCATTTGTACTAAACAAAAAGTATGTCGAGTTCTAGTTTTTTTCTATTTGAAATAAAACATATATTTAACCGTATGTTATGAATGTTACTGATGTAATTTTCCCTTTTTAATATTCGCATTTATCACAATATCTCAGTATACGTATTTTGAAGATTGTTGCTTTAAACTCTGTTCCAGAAAAACTGCTTCATATTTATAAAGTCCGTTTTCAATTATTGTTTTCAGTTTGATAGAATAGAATAGTCCTTGTTGCTGTTAATAAATGCTTCCAAATATTTATATTGATATACCCATTCTATTTTTTGTTTACTATGCGTTCAAGAATGTGAATTCTTAATTTTGTATATATTACTGTATTTTTAGAACATGTCAATTATTGCTAGTCTGTCGGTGATCTATTTGGGAGTATAAATTATTTTTGTATCTGCTTGATATTGTTGTAATTTGAAAGGTATAATTTATTTTATGCCTGTGACATTGTTGTATGATTAGACAAATACCTCGTTTTATAATATCATTTTTATTTATTGTTGTTAATGTTGTAACACTATAGGAAAGGAATTGTTTTGACTAAACGAATTATCTCATTACAATTTTTGTAAGACTCATTGTGTTCTTATATTTTGAACTACTACGGTTAATAGAGACGGAATCTTTGAAGAATGAATCGTTATCAGAACGCATGTAATAAAACCATTTTGCACCTTTGAAATTGCCTCGATAGCAATATTTGCTTTTAAAATGTCTTCAGTAGGACATTCATACATTTGAAATATTTTTCATTTGTGATTGAAAATCTAATGGCTGTGTTTCATTTTTGATTATAGTCAATGGTTCCTATCGAGGTAACAATAAGCACCAATCGACAAGGCCTATTTCACGAGTCCCACCAACATTCATGAAAACACACCCCCTTGAAGTTTTTGCATTTAAGACGCCTTCCAGCGTGAAGAAAGTCAGTTATCACTGGGTTATCACAGTTATCAGTAAGTTACTAGTGTTGGAAACAATCTCCAACACATTTATCTTTTATTTTTATAATTTAAGCTGACAATTTGTCGCTTAAAAATATATGTTGGTCAATCTGATTGACAGTTGATGACAGCTTATAGTGATGTGTCAGAAATGGCAAAGATCTGATGCTAATTTTTAGCAGTGAAAAAATGTTCGCATTTTAGTGGATTTTATTCCCTTCAAATATAAAATATCCAAAGCTCTGCCTTGGAGGCATCTCTCAAAGCTCTGGATTATTTCCATCTTTGTAGTGTAAATAGTTGTGTGAATAATTTGTGTAAATAATTTGTGTAAATAGTTTCTGTAAATATATGTATATAGAAAATTGGTGAGTCTATTTATCAGCAATCCAGAACACACAGTCCACTCTACATTGCTCACAACACAGATAATGTATCCTACAACCAGTTACACCGTTAACAAGTTAGTTAGTTGAATAGTGATCCGGTTGCTTAGTTGTGCAACAAAGTCGGGACATATCGTCCCTCCGAGAGCTACATCTAATCTAAGTCAAACAAATCGTATCTTAGTATTCAAGTCAAGCACGTGTATTCCAAGTCGAAACTCATCGTTTGTAAGTGTAATGCAAGTCGAAACTCATTGTTTATCAGTTACTAAGTCAAGCATACCGTTTCTCAGTCAATATTCGAGTTAATATCAAAGTAGAGATAGACAGTCGCTACTATTGGTTACCTCATCAAGCAGAAACGTAAGGTTTTCCCAAAATCATCAAGTTCGGGATTACCTTCCGATCTTAATACCATCGAAGTTCACACCATAATCCATTTGTACGATTTACTTGTGAATTTGTATATAATAACCTATTAATTTCGACATTAACGTTGTCATATTAAGATTACTAATATAGTTGAATACATCTACTACAGTCGACAAAGTCCAATTAATTAATAAAATGAAAAGCACTATCAAATGTATGTTATTATTTCGGGGTTCATGAACTCAAGAAATTTCGTTTTGCTGAGATTCATGTTTAGGTCATGTCTAATACTGACATTAAGCACTTTTTTATAGATTTACTGCGTCCACAGACTATATCCCATTGACCCGCATTTATTCAATGAAGAACAATTTCTTTATAAAAAACTGAAATGTTTCACCTGGGTCACTGCAGTAGCTAAAAATAAAACCTACGTGATTTCAGTAAAACCTTGCTCGAATACATTTCTTTAAAAACAAAAGAATACAGTTTATAAAAGGACCCAAAGAGACTTTTCTATCTCGACGCTCTCACTACTCCCATTTCTCCTCACCCATTGTTGCTGTTTCTACCCCATCATCCGTTAATCTCGTACAAGTAGTAAAGTTACGGACGTGTCGGTGAAAATATATCGCGACATAACTACGATATCTTCCCGAGGGTGGTAAATATGGCGGGTAATGATCCCATAAATAAATGCACATACAGGGTAGGGCGTAGGACGCAGGTGAAAATAAAGATTTTATCGACTGCTTGCTGTGTACTTAAATGTTGGGACTGAAATTGGAAAAAATTCTTGTTGTTGTGAGATGGAACTGCCAGTAATTTATAATTTTTAGAATACACTAAGTATTTGAAAGAAAAGCTTTAAATTTCATAATGTAAATCAGCTTAGGTTTCAAATCTAGATTGTCAAAAGAAACAAAATAATATCAAAGCAGTTATTCCTCTGAAAAATTAAGTATAAAATAATTATGATCGCATCAGACAAATTTGTGCAAACTGAACTGCTTATAATTTTTGAAGTGAAAACTTCTTTAGCCGCGTTGAGTGATTTTTGGTAGTGGAAAAGCTTATAGGTTCGCGTTACTGATGGCCTCGACATGCTCGTGACGTATTGCGCTTAGTGTTGGGGGCGATATATCGGTAACCGCGATAGTTCACCGGTGATCGATATTTTCGATAATCATTGTTTGAATTGATTAACTGTAGAATCACTGTGCAGTACAATAGTGACTACACGATAAACTTATATGTTTGCGCAGAAAAATAAATGTTAAAAGCAAAGCATTCATTGTCGAATCGATTTCCAACATTGTTATTGATATTTGCTTTGAAAAATTTAATATTATATGGTACTCTAATATTCGATATCAGCAAAATTTAAATTCTCAAAATTATTGGCTTAAATTGTCAGAAATAAAATACATGTCTCGTTATTTTTTTTTCAAAATAACGATTTATAAACTTATCATTATTTAATTTTACCAGTAGAACTTTATAAAAAAGTGTTGACCTATAATTAAACTATATTTTCATTAACAAAAATCACTAGTTTGAACTCATTAGGTTCGGATCGTAGTATCGTATCAAATAAAAATGTGTTTTTGTCATAATTAAAATGTGATAACAAAAATTTGTAAAAGTGCTGTTTTTCTACAAAATTTGTAAATATTCTCGCAATTTATTTACTTGTGTTTAAAATCGATAGGGCAGTCACTGACTCACAGACTGTCTTCTGAGCTGAGCTTTACTTATAGATTCTTTTTATTTCTATTCATATTTACTGTTTGTGATTTTGGTATCCAGGATCACATCAATATGTCAAACTTCCCCTCACAACCACCATTTACAAAAACCACCACTTCTTCAACCTCCAATAAACAATATATTACAATAAACGCAAATATCCCTTCAACACCTATATCTTATCATGCAGCTACCTCAGCAAGACCACCTCCTCCCCAGGTACCATCTGGAGATCAAGCCATAATTATTCCTTCTATAACCAACACTGTATTATTCGATTGTATCAAACCAATAGGAAACATTGTCTCCCCCAAAAAAGTACATTCCGCTTCCAGAATCTCCCATGGCCGCATATGTATCTATGTATCATCTACCAATCAAGTCGACGACCTTCTGAAATATAATCAAAACGTCTTAGTTAATTCCACTGTCATTCTTATTCATCGGCCAAAAGAATACTTATGATGAATACGCACATATACTGAGCTTCCGCTGTATAACCTACGTTCTACCAACCAGTAATGTTTTTTCGTTACAAACTTCGATTCTTATTACTCATCTAAATACATTACACAGAATATTAATTTCTACTGATGCACTTGCGTGCTTTCTATGCAGACTGGACGTACCGCTGAATGATGTCCCAACATTTTCACTTCCCTCGCCTTTCCCCCCCTATTAAAGATATCTGTCAATCTTGAAGCCTCCTCTTCTGGTGATCCAGCCACCACTGATTCCATTTCAGACATACCTGAATTAACCCCGGAAGTGCCACTCACCCCTCCCACCCTTCTTCTGTAACTGGCAAAAAACGAAACCCGCTCAAATGACAGCAATCTTGACTCTCCGCAGTCTATATGACCTTCCATTACTCCTATCGCAAATCCTAACTCAATGCCTCCTCCAGAATTCCCAATTTCCAAATAAAAAACCTGCAAAAAAAGAACCAAAAAATCTGGCTGAAAATGATTATCACAATATAAATTGAGTGAATGAAAAGGAAGAATACTCAGTGTGTATTTATTTATTAATTTCCAGCTAAGCACTTTCGTCGTTTTCATTCACTCAATTTACATCTAGTGTGTACACCATATCAACAGACAGTTCTGATCACAATATAAGCCTTGAATCGGGTTCTATTATACATAAACTCTTTGAAGAGTCTCCTGAATCTTTCTCCCTTAATACCATCGAACTTATTAAGTTTCTTGAAAATACACTCGGCGTCAACGACACTCCCCCTGAAGCCAATAAATGTATCTGCGAAACGGCCTCCCTACCAAAAGACTTGTCCTCAATTTATTCTAACATCAATTAAATATCTTTAAAGAATCGCATTACACGTCTGATTAATAAAATTAAATTTAAACTTCATCATGAGCTTAACAATCCTACTGAAGAATCTGTCTCTGATGGCGATAACACCACTAGCTCCTCCGCACTATCTCAGTAAATAACTTCTTTCTCTGTCTTTTCCTTAGTATCACTCTCTCCAATACAATGGAACTGCAATGGATGTTATCCTTGCTTAGAAAGAATTCAGAAAATCATCTCACTCGATAACCCCGACTTTCTCTGCCTGTAGGAAACCAATTTCAAAATTGACCATCAGCGCAATCTAAGAAACTTTGAATGTTACCATTACATCCGTACCAACTGTACGAGAGCCAGTGGCGGTACTTCAATATTTGTATCTAAGCGATGTATACTCATCTCATCTCCCACTAACCTCAAATTTAGAGGCAGTTTTTGTCACTGCTTGGTGCCCTAATAAGCTTATCATTTGCCGTATTTACATTCCACCTGACCATCCCATTAATAGAGAAGACTTAACTGATCTAATATTTCAGCTCCCCCACCCATATATTCTTGTTGGTGACTTCAATGCACACCACACCAAGTGGGGCGCTATCCGTGGTTGCACTAAAGGCAACTATATAGAAAACGTTATAAAGACGTCCGGAACCTGCTTGTTGAATACTGGACTGAAAACTCACTTTAACATCTCCTCGGGTTCCTTTTCTGCCATTGACCTCAGCTTTTGTGACCCTAAAACTGCACTTTCCGTTTCTTGGCAAGCTTCCGATGACCTACATGATAGCAACCACTTTCCTATCATTATATCTGAACTTTCTAATAAGGAAACTATCACCAGAAGCTTCTTGCACTTATAAAAACGTAAATTGGTCTGAGTTTATTTCTCTGTCCCAAATCTATTCGTCCTCTTTAGCTATTTCTGCGAATATAAATGATGCTCTAAAATGTTCACTGAAAATATACTTGCCGCTACCGAGACTCACATCGGTAAAACAGTCACTTCTTCGGCACAAAAAAATGTGCCCTGGTGGAATGCAGTTCGCAAAAATGGAAATCCGAGAGTCTAAACATGTTCTTAACAAGTTTGAAATAGAACAAAAGAAAACCTTCTTCCAAAAAAAAGCTCAAAGCTAAAGCTACATTCCTAGTCAAGCAAAGCAAAAAATCCTCATTGCAAAGTTATACCTTCTTGTTGTATGAAGTCTGGAATAAAATTACACAAATCCAAGGCAAGAAAACTAATACTAAAATCCTCTCATTAATATTCAATGATACTGTTATTTCCCATAGCCAAGCAATTGCGGAGTCACTCGCACAAAATTTTGAGGATACATTTAATAATCGTAACCCATTTCTGTTTCTGGCAATTCGCATACTCAGCCTTCCTCCACTCTTCAGTTGAATCCTCACGACGTTGCATCTGTCAAGGCCCCTTTCAATCTAATTTTTCTGAAATCAGCCTTGTCTACTCTTAGAAATTTTGCCGCCAGTCCGGACGATGTCATTCACATCTTTCTTAAAAAAGTATCCAATCCATCGCTCTCTAAGCTTGTCGAAATATATGACCACATCTCGAGTACTCATCAGTTTTCTGACACATGGCAAAAAATAAGTCCTACCGGTCGATTTCACTCACTTGCACTACATGCAAAAAAAATTATCAATAAAAGACTCCCTTGCTTTCTTGAAAAGTATAAAATCATTCCCAATGCCCAATCCGGCTTCCGGCGTCATCGATCCGCTCGCATTGTTCTCATCCAAACACAGTCTCTTCGGCAATAAATAATCATCAGGATGTCGTTGCAACTATCTTTGATATCGAAGGTGCCTTTGCCTCGATATCTAGAAAAAAAATACTGAATAAACTTTGCCAATATAATCTTCATGGTAACATTCTATCGTTCATCCATATTTTTTTAACTAATAGAACCTTCAGGTTCTCCGCTAATGGTAAACTCCCCTTGCATCATCCACAAAATGCTGGTGTCCCTCAACGATCAGTATTAAGTTCTACTCTATTAATCCTCACAATAAACGAGCTATGCTACAACTTTCCTAATCCCAATATGCCCAATATACTGATGATCTAATTGTTTATTGCCATAGTAAATCGGTCCCATCCACATGCAAACTCCTTCCTAACGCAGTAAACCTTCTACAAGGTAAATCTTTTCACTTGGGATTATCCTCATCTCAAAGTAAATCTAAACTAACAAAATTTTGAAGAAGATCATCTTCTTCCTTACCTAACATTTTCTTTAATGACTCCTTTTTACCTGTTGTAACACAATATAAAATTCTCGAAATAACAATCGACTATCGACTTAATTGGATACACCATATCCATGAACTGCAATGCATCTGTTTAGAGAGATTAAACATAATCAAAACCCTCAATTGCCTTCATTAGGGTTCAGACGAAATTGTACTATCCCCGATTCCACTACCTTCTTCTCCTGCTTGGACCACAAATTTTCGTATAATCGATACCTCACTCACCATTTATAATTAACAACAATCTCCCAATGCACTTGTAAATAAAGCATTCCTGGAAATCCTAGAAAAAAAATTTACGATTTAATACTCTATACCGATGCCTCCAAAACTAGCTCCGGTGTTGGTTGTGCAATTACCTTGAAACATTAACTCGTAGGCCCCTTCTCTTTCAAATGTATATACCTTCCCCACTAAAATATTGCCATATGTACTAATTCTCTTTTTTCGATTCAATCAACTAAAACCATCTTCACTGACCACCCAATTGTCCACAACACACATGACATTTATCAAACTCTCTTTGCTCGTGATGTAACGTCTCTCTCATCTTGCTTCCATCACACATTGGTATCACTGGTAATGAAACTGCTGATCATCACGCCAAAGAAGCTGCCTCTAGCAACAATCCAAAATAAATAGTCCAGCTTGCAACCGACCGCAAGTACCACTTCAAAAATTTTATGCAATATCTATGACACAATATTATGACAGCACTTTACGATATCCATCCATCCTCTTCTCCTGTCTCCCTGAAATTTATAACAAGTAGAGAAGCTACTATAATCAGAAGACTTCGAATTAGCTACACTAAACACACACAGTTATGTGATGTCTTCAGGAATTTGTCCTGTTTGTCGTAGCTGTAACGCTATAGTGACCGTTAAGCACATATTCTCTGACTGCAAACAATTTTCTACTACGTGTGAACGACTTGACCTACAGACTAACCTCAAGCGAATGCTCCACTGCTCCAACGAGATCAAAAAAGTTTTATATGCTATGACATATAATTTAAGAATAGCGATAGTTGTTAATTTATCCATGTTAATATTTGTAATTATTCTTTTGTGCCAATGATCAACGCTGTCGAGGCATGTTAAGCTAAAATAAAAAAAATTAATAAAGATCACAATTATTCCATTGTTTTGAGTATTCACCTTTGTCGGAAGTCCTTATAACTGCCTATTTTCATTTTTTTATATTGCTTATGTTATTTTTTCGCTACTGTTCAGTCTTCTGTCAGCGGTGTTTTCTGAGAGTGGGTGAATTCATTCGGATGGGTGAAATTTTTTTTGATAATATTTGGACCGGTTCACAGGTAGAAGAAGTAGGATTTACTACCATTTATTCGATTATATAATACTTTTTCTAATCAGAAATTCATGGTATGCCAAATCGTGCACCATCAATACTACTGGTTGTTTCGAACTTATGAAGCAACTCCCTCAAATAAGTCAACGAAATGTCTATCGTGAACTCTTTTATAAGAAATGCGTTTCTTTGAACATCTCACTAAATATCAAGAGTGACTGCACGTCACGTTTCGACTCCGCCCTCTTCTATATATTTTTGCACTAGACGGCAGACACTCTTATACCGAAAATTTAATCTTTTTCCTCTACCCACAATTCTATTTTTTTATTTACTTAAAAAGTATATTATCTACGGGCAAATTATGTATACATTTGCCATATAATTGATATATGATCTTCCATTTGCAACAGCAATGGTATTTATTAAAAAGATATTCAGTTCTAAAAACTAAAAGTTGTAACTTTCGTGAAAATATTTCTAAAGAAGAACTTTTGTCTTGAGTGGTTTCGATATTTCAGAAAGAAAAATCACTGTCGCCACCGGTGATTCATTTCTTGCAGATGTAGTGGTCGATGATTGAGTGAGATCAGCCCTGACTCTCGAACAGGTCGATATTCTTGAGACCGTTCCCAACGTCATGTATACGCAAGCCTGTGAATGCTCTATTTGCGAATAGTTCCTAAAACTGATATTCTCGAGCACCGTTCCTAAAATCATCGAATTGTGTCGTTCTCACGTAATATACTTGACAACAGCATTAGTTGACGTTGCAATACAAATGTCAATAGTCATTTTGGTATGTCAAATGTAAAGAAGTTAAGAAATATGTTATCAATTTCTTCTATAAAAATGAATTCTACACCAAAAATTGGGCCAAGTCTTATAAATTTTCTTTCTTGCCATATGATTTTTTAGATCAGCTTAAAATTCGTTAATAACTACGTATATATAATAATTTTATCTGAATAAATTTCAGTCAATAAATTGAGAATTATTTGGAAGAATGTTTCTTTGTAAGTATCAATTGAAAATTGAAAAAGTTGGATAAATTTAATAAACGACATGGTACTTTACGTGATTTCAAAATTTATTGTGATTCACTTTTGATTAGGTACATTAATTGTTTATTAAATGGAAATTTTATTCTTTCTAGAGTAACTTGAGACGTGTACATGGCGCAAAGTTTTACTGACATCCGTAGATGGCAGTTTTGGTAGTATTAAGATTACTACTACTTTACCACTTAGAGCACTTACCATTTTGCAGATTGGAATATTTGAACTTTGTTGAATTAGAAAGAAACTATTTGAATAAGATTTTGAATGAGTGATTTTACTTACCGATCACTGTTTACAAAAATTATTTCAAAGTTGGGTTCTTTCTTCCTTATAAGCGTATATATTTCGGCTAGTTGTGGAGTAAACGCTCTGCATGGTGGACACTGAAATACAAAGTTGCGATACATTATCTGTTCTTCCAAACTTTACTTAGTTAGACTATCTGTATCATAATATATAGTCAAAAGATATACATAAATGGATATATGTGCGTATTTAGCACAAACTTAACCGACAGTTCCTTCTGGTTATACCGGAAGTATATTGCAGCTTTGTCATGTTAAATATGATACTGTATATTAAGTATTACATTATCGAATTCTACGTAAGACTTTAGTGAAGGCAGTTGAGAACTTGTTTATTATAAATTCAGTGATTCAGTCAAAACTTCAATACTGCCTACAGAGTATGTAAAATATATTTAAGAGTATTGTAATATGTCAAATATCTTCATAAATTCTAATTGAAACTATTTTTCCTTCTTTCACTGGAATCTATTGCCGCAATAAAAGGAATTATGCTCACTTTTCTCTTTATAAACGTAATATATTTTGAGATATAGAGAATTTATCTGAAAATTTAGTTTATTATGTCTGTGGTGTTATCAGAGAGCGATTAACCAAATGCGACAATCCGCTGTCGCACAGCAGACACTGAGGAAAGACTCCTACATGTACACTGCAATAAAATGTGTATATGTGTAAACTAGGCGCAAGGAAATAAATATGTTTTAAAAGCTCTAAGCTTCCACACATGCAATATATGCAGAGAATGTAGTCAGTAATCTGATTTTCGGGTTTTATCCTCTTTATTATTTCATTTGAAAGTTTATCATCCATCCAAAATGATTCAAGGCGTCTTGCAGTATCCCCCTAAAACTTTTTAAAATATATTTATGATCTGGAAATTATTTTTTCTACAACTGCTATGAAAAGTAGCGTATTTCTCATAGTTTACTTAATTTCAAAACCATATATTGCTCATACTGTGAAAAATGTTATTTCTCACGCCACATTGCCCACACTACATACATGTATATAGATAATCCAGTAGGGGATACTCGATTCCCAGCCAACTTCAGAAGGTTATATCGATGCCCAGCCGTTTTCGGTGGGTGGTCCTCGTTGCTTAGACTTTTTCTACAAAACTATTTACTTGTATTCTTTAAATATGTGCAGTTGTAGAAAAAGTATAGTGTGCAACATGTGGGAAAAGTACTTTTCTCACTCGTGTGTTTTCACAACCGTGAGAAAAATTCATTATCGTTCAACTGAAAATGGTGAGCAAAATATCATATCGAATCATAAGTGAGCAAATTAAATAACTTTCTTCACAACGAGCAAAGTAAAGGTTAGATCGAACAATCGCTAGAATCGGTTCGGAATTATACAACGCATGTATTTCTGCATAGTACCGTTCGAACAAACTCTGAACTAAAAAAGTATTCTGGCCGAGCAAACAAGAACTGTTCTTGGTTCAATTGAGAACTGAACAGGGCAGTATGTTTGGGCTTGCGCTGTTAAATTTTCGTGTTTTAAAACATATAACAGCAGAACCCGCTTAATGGAATGCCGTTTCATAGATTATCCCGTTTATTCGAATAAAAATCATAAGTCCCAGATCAATAATTCATTTACACAATATTTTCGCTAGTATAAAATGGTGCAAAACATGCTGGCTACCTTCTTATGTCCTTTTTTGGAAAGTTCTTTGTATATACGATGGCTGCCTGCTCTGGACCTTTTTCTACTTACACTTAACTATTAGCCAGTAACCCAGCGTTCGCGTTGCCGGTCTTAAGCCCGGATAAAGGAGAAAGGTTCTCGGGTGAGGCTAGTAACCTACCCGGGGTAAAAAGAAAAACATACTCACAGACCCGGAGAAATGCCTCGGAACAGGAATGATTTAAAGATGACGAACCATGCAAGGAAAAGGTATATGAGTTGGAAGAAGAAAAATATGATAAGAGTCGAAACGTGGAATATAAAATCAGTGAAAAATAAAGAACAAGAGATCGTTGAAGAACTACGACACGGAAAGATCGACATATGTGCACTCCAGGAGACAAAGAAGAAGGGGAAGTGACATAAACAATACAATGATTACACTCTAATATATAGTGCTGTCAATAGAGAAGAAAGAGCTAAAGCAGGAGTGGGTATACTCATCAATAAAAAAATCAAAGACAGCATACAGGATTGCCATTACGTCACAGAAAGAATACTACACGTGAAACTAACAGCAGAACATAAATAACTACATATAATATGTGTATACAGTCCCGATGACTGTAAGCCAAAGGCAGAAAAAGAGGCCTTTTATGAGGAAATGCAAAAAATCCTAGATAATATCCCAAAAAACGATACTCTCTTATTGATGGGAAGAACGGGAAGAACATCATACCAGGCATTAAACAGAGATATAATGAAGACGTACTAAATGATAATGGGGAGTCAATGATCAATTTCTGCACATACAATTAAGTACGCATCAATAACACCTACTTCACACACAAGACACAACATAAATATACATTTCACAATGCGAGGGGTCAGAAATTAACCATAGATTACATAACAACAAATAAGAACATACACTCTTCTCAAATATTAGATGTGGCAACCTTGAATTCTGCGAACGTGGAAAGTGTCCATAGTCTGCTTTATCTGCAAAATAAGAATGGAAGTCCGACGGAAAACAAGAAATCGCAAAGAATAAACATCGAAAGTATGTGACAACCATCAATCAGGTATCTATATCAGAATATATTAACTTCCAAAATAGAAGCTAATACAATCTTGGAGGAAGATAACATAGAGATAGCATGAGAAAAACTAGAAAATAATCTGAACTCGGCGGCATGTTAGGCGTTAGGAACAAGAAGCCTAACAAAACGCTCTGGTTCCGACAAGAAATCTAAACAAAGTGTAAAGAAAAACGAGAAGCTCACTTAAAGTACTGATCATAACAAACGCCAGAAACTTACTACAAAAATATAAGAAAAGAAACTAAAGTATAAGTAAAGAAGACAAAGGATGGATACTGGCAGTTTTCTCATCAAGAATGGAAGCCGACTACTACGGACTGCAAAGGCAAATATGGAGATTCATTAGAAGGCAGAGAAAAGAAATAAGTGAATGAACAGAAACCAATAAAATAGATGTCGACACCTGGACCTCCTATATCACCCAACTGTTTAAGACAAGCGAAGACCAGACCCTACCAGAAACTCCAGATATAACAAGCGAAAACGTAACCGTCACAACGGAGGAAATCACTAAAGCCTTACAAAACCGAAAAAACCGTAAATTTCCAGGACCGGACAGAATTCCAAACGAAATGCTGAAATACGGTGGAAACACACGAACTGAACAACTAAGGATACTTGTACAGAAAATTATCTCCGGACATACAATACCAAATAGCTGGCGCACTAGCACAACGATCTTGATGTTTAAAAAGGGTGACAGAACGGTACCCGAGAACTACAGAGGAATAAACCTGCTCAGCACCGCTCTGAAACTGACCACAAAAGTCATAACCACCAAAATCACTAACGAAATAGATCTAGCAGATGAACAACAAGGCTTCAGATCCGGACGATCCTGTAATGATGCAGTTTTTGTTGTCAAGCAAGTCATGGAAAAGTCACTGGAATACAACGTTCCGGTCTTCTGCTGCTTTATAGACCTACAGAAGGCATTCGATTAGGTAGAGCTAAACGACGTAATTCACATGTTATATAAACGAAACATTCCACCAGATACCATCAAGACTATCAAAAACTTATACAGCAAAAATAACATACAGGCCAGAATTAATAACAAACTAACACAGCCGATAATAGTGGAAAGAGGAATACGTCGAGGGGACTCATTAAGCCCGCTGCTCTTTAACCTTATCATGGATGAAATTATCCATAAAGTCAAAAATCTGAATAGAGGGTACAGAATGGGCGAAGAAACTATCTCTATAGTATGCTATGCAGATTATGCCGTACTGATTGCGGAGAGTGAAGGAGATCTTCAGAGACTTTTACATCAATTTAATATAACTTTTTAGAATGATAATATCAACGAATAAAACCAAGAGTATGGTGATATCTATAGATCCAACAAGGGCCAAGCTGGAAGTGGACAGAACGATAATCCGGCACGAAAAAAGCATCAAATACCTGGGAATACTAATGCACAGTTACGGAGATACTGAAGCGGAAGTTGCCCAACAAATAAACAAAGCCAACAGAATAGCAGTATGTCTTAAATACACTATCTGACGATACAAACATGTACGGACAGAAACAAAGGCCAGGATTTATAAGACAGTAGTGAGGCCAATTATGACCTACACCGCGGTAACAAGGACAAAAAGACTGATGGGAACTTGTGAAATGAAAATAGTCCGTGATACCAAATTATGGGGCAGACAACGTAGCACAGACCTCAGGCAAAACTGTAATATAGAGAACATAAATGAATGGACACTGAAAAGGATAAAATAATGATATAGCCATATGAGTAGAATGGGAGAAAGAAGACTGGTGAAGATTGCACGAGACAGATCCCCAAACGGCCGAAGGAGTATTGGAAGGCCAAGGAAGAGTTGGAGTGATAACCTGGATATATAGTGAGGAGGCACCCGAAGATGGAGCAGCCGCAAGCCTATTAAGGAAGCAAGAAGAAGAAGACTTAATTATGCGATCATTCAGCGTAATTTGTTCCAAATTCTGGTAATAGGAATATTCAATGGGGGTTTAGATTATTTTTAAACATTGCCTTGAATGTGTTGAGTGTGTATAAGTTAAAATGGCTAGTTCAAGCTTTAAAAGCATAGATCTTACACTTAAAGACAAAGTGCAAGTAATTGACTACATTAACAAAGTTAAGTGCAGTCAATCAGAAGCAGCTCTGAAGTTTGAAATCTCGCTGGCCCAAGTAAGTAACTTTCTGAAGAGAAAATGAAGTGTACTATTTGGCTGGCAAAATAATTACAAATCAACATAAAACAGAAAACGTAGTGGCAAAAAATAAGAAGTCGAGAGCGAGTTAATCAATGAAAAAACAGCTCGTAATCGAAAGATCGCTTACAAATTCCTTTTAAAAAGGTTCACGGTAAAGCAAAAGATGCTGATGTGGTTGTAGTAGACCATTGGGAAACTTTTACTCTGCCAGGTTGGATAAAAGAATATGAGCCCAGTTCTATCTATAGTTGCGACGAAACTGCTCTTTATTATCGAGCAACTCCAGATGCGACCCTATGCTTTCGAGGAGTAAAAGCCATTGGTAGAAAAACTAACGAGGACAGACTAACCATTCTTTGTTGTGCAAATGCTGATGGAAATCATAAACTACCCATGTTAGTCATAGGAAAATCTGAGAAGTCCAGGAGTAATGCAAATGTAAAACCTCCACTTGTAAATTACACAGTCAACAAAAATGCGTGAATAACTGCAAAATTATTTAATAAATGGCTCACTAATTTTGACAAGGAAGTGGCAAATATGCATAGGAAGGGCTTGTTATTTGTTGACAATTGTTCAGCGCATAGAGCAGAAGTTAGGTTAAATAATGTAAAAACTTGTTATTTACCTCCCAATACAACATCATAGATACAGCCTATGGATCAAGGAATCATATCTGCATTCAAAGAAAATTACAAGAAGGAATTAATAAAAAAAATGTATATTAAGTATGGATGTTTATGATCCAACATCAAGATGTCATTGAAATGTCCAGAAAAATATCAATTTTATCAGCGAATAACGCTTGGCGTAAAGTATCTGGAAACTATGAAGAACTGTTTTAGTAAGTGTAAATTAATTTCAACAAATGAAGTATTGAATTTAGGAAATAACTTTCCAACTTCCCCAGAAGGAATGAATGGAGACGAGTCTAAAGGTTTTCCGAATTTGATAATGAGTTTTCAGTTTTTCAGGACATAGACAATCAAAATATTCAAAGTGGTAATGTGAATAATGAGGAAAACAGTGGCGATAGCGAGAAAGACACTGAAAATTATGAGTTGAATCCTACTAATATTCCAACTTGTCAAGAAGTCAAAACAGCTTGTGATGTGATAAGAAAGTTTCTTGAGAGTAAATCTAATACTGATGTCACAACTAACTATAAATTGGAACACGAAATAACGAACATTTTATGTAAAGAGAAAAAACAGTTCAAGATTTTTTGTGAAAACGTAAATTATTTTGTTCACAAATGTATATTTTACTTGTGTTAAATATATGCAACAATAATATTAATATCCAAAATACATTATTACAAATGCAAACAAGTCTTGTGCACAAGTTGATTTGTCAGCCGGCCGACTTCACCACATCATGTTGGATTTATAATTTTTAATCTTTATTAATCCCTTATAGGGATGGATTTTAGATTAGTAATTTTTAATTAATTAGTTGTATTTTAATATGTTCAACTCGTTTTCATTGTATGGACAATTTTGTGGATTCATCCTAGTATTACCTGACGAGTACCTGAGCACTGATGATGACTTGACAGTCGAAAGCGCTTTGCTACGATTTTAAAATTTTATTAAAGTTTACACGGAATACAACAAAAGTTTTCTTCAACTAAATTTATCCAAAACTTTATTCACTATGCAGTCCTGATTTTCCTTCAAAAATTGTCGATGCACACTCATCAAACACAACCCAGTGAGTCTGTCATCACGCATTGTACTCCTGAGCCAGGTTTTTACCCTTCGTAAGGTACTAAACGATCTTTCCACGGTAGCAGTAGTGGATGGGACAGCACTTAATATTAGCAGTGTTGCAGGGAAAAAACATTAGCTTCCTCCAAAAGTGCAGCCACTTCAATGTCCTTTAATTCATCTTCTGCTAAATTGTCTTTCTTCCACATATTGTACCACAAATCTAATTCTGCAGAGACATCACCCAACTTTTAAAATTCCATGAAAGATTCTGCATTATTTTTGAAATATTTTGAAGCCATTTTGAGTATGCTTGAAAGATGAAGATAAGTTAATGCAAAAGCAGATGTATTTTCGTTGGAGAATCTAGCATCCAAAGACGAAGTTAAAGAATCAAGATAGGGGATGATTATTGACCGCTTCCAGTATTCAATTGCAGACTCAGATGGTGGATTACTTCTGTGTACTTGCTTTTGAGTGACTCGTGGTACTGACAACTCAACCCCTACTTTCTCTGCGATATCAAGTGATTTTTTAAATAAATCATACGAAACATTTTCGACATCTTGTCGATCTTCTTTGATTACATCTAGAGTATCATCAATATGTTTCTTCACCATAACCAAATCCATACTTTTAACTTGTAAAACGTGTACAACGGGTTCCAAAATTGTAGAGTATCTTGCAATTATGTTTAATCCTAAGATAAATATTGGTTTAGTAACTGCACAGTGCAATTGGTAGACAGATTTTCTTGTTGCATAGTTTCCTTCGACGGATAGACGTTCTAGTGCTTTAACAATGTCAGTGAAGCTTTCTGAAATTTTTTTTATGTTCTTATATTTTTCCGACCATCTGGTCTCACAGAGCCTTGAAAGATTTGGAACCGATTTTCTATGGGCTGGTGATCCACGAAAGAAGGTTATTGTGTCTTTAACCATTGCAACGTGGAACACCCGTCAAATCCGAATCTCACATAATTATCGGCGGAAAAATTAAAATCTTCTAAAAATCTTTAAAATGCACTAACGATTGTAGAAGCATCTTGACATTTTAACTCAATGTAGCCTTCAAATGCATCTCTGATTATTTTTTGGCTTTCATCATAGAACCTTAATCCAATAGAAAGCTGCTCTTTTCCAGCGATATCTGCTGTTTCATCATCCATTACAGCATAAGCTTTTGCTCGTTTACAGTCTTCGATTATTTTTCCTTTGATAACTTCACCGCATAATTTTATGATCTCATTTTGAATTGTTGGTGAGGTATAGACTGCGTTTTTTAACATTTATCCAAGTGGCTCTTTAGCTTCTCATCACCGGAGTCAATCCTCAAATTTAAAAGGTCAAAGAAAACTGCTTCATTTCCTTCTTTTCCTATAAGCGGCAAATCATGAATTCCACAAAATATTATGCATGAAATAATTGCTGACAATATTTGTTTATCTTCTTCAATCGTCTTATGGTGCCCTATTTGCAACTGGACATCAACAGGAGCATTTTCAAGAAATGCTTTTGCAGCAGCTGCTGAAGATTTGTGGCAATGGCTGCCAACGTGCTTTCTACAATCTTCAAGTACATCCTTAAACTTCATGTAAGGCCTTACCATAAATGACCCCAGAACTCCTTTAACTGTAGCAATTCTTGGCGGAAATAAAACATAATACAAACATAGAGCACCTTCCAAACGACTTGAGTACACCCGCCATGGAGTATATTGATCTAACCAGCGAGGGTTAAATTTTCTATTTAAGTGAATGGGATCAGAAGCAAAATCGTAATTGGATGATGGAACCCAAGGGTTTGTCAACAATTCCTTCTTTTTTTAGAAGGTAAGTTATTGGCATGTCAATTTCATGTTAGTCATCGCGTTCTTCAGTTTGTTCAGAGGTCCCAGTTCCAGAGACAGCTTCATGTAGAAGTACTTGAGCCTCCTTCAAAAATAGATTCCGATTTTGATTTTCCGACGATTTTATTCTCATCTTCATCACAATCATTGTTTCCACTTCCACTACTGTCATCATAAACTTTTTTCAGTTTTAGAGATTTTTGAACTAAAAATAATAACCTAATATCATTCTTGTTCTTAGTCCCTAGTATAAAAATTAGTATAAAACAAAACTACCATGTAATGATAGCTTTTAATGTGGAGTGGATATACTATATCTGATGTTAATATTAAAAACGCAAAATGAAATTAATAGCACGTATAAAGTGCTGTTTGATCTTTTTTGTAACCAATTTCTTATATCCATATTGCCATTTCTGTCTCTTTATTCTGTGGTAAAACTATTGTTACGGATTTTCCCTCTTGTTTCTCGTGCCTCGCTTTCTATTCGCCGTATGCAACTTCGTATCCTGCACTATGTACTGTACTGTACTAACTGTCTTTACGCCGGGTAGGCAACTTTATATACCCTTTTGAGCCTAGAAATTGCCAGAACATTCGCATCGCCGGTTCCCGTATATACCTCACTTGTATCTCGATTTTCTCGAACTCGAAGAAAACCAGTGTCGTTTCGTTACACTATTAAATAGGCCACTGTCGCTAGACAAGAGTACTTACACACCAACTCAATATTTGTTATAAGAGTATTTATTTCGGATTCTGATGTAGGATTGTGTATTGAATGTTTCAAAATATTTTACACTAATACTACTTATTGAGTAAATTTATTTTAATTAATTGATAGGATGAATGAAAACAAAAAGGACTGTTAAGTGGTTGAATCGAACACTAAAAATTGACGTATCCTGAGAGTAAATCGAATACTCCTTTTTATCCAATTCTCGTGTGGGACAATTCTGGTGTGCACCAATGCATAGATCGAAAACGATGTTAATATATATATATATATATATATATATATATATATATATATATATATATATATATATATATAAGAAAGATAGTCTTTGCTGACTAGTTAGGAATAAAACTAGTGAATATTGGGGATTGCAGCAAAAAATTGGAAAAGATATACTCTTAGCGGAAAATGTCCAAGCTTTCGAGGATGTTTGTCCTCATCATCAGGGAAACTCCGAAGTGAGGTTAGATTCCATAAAGATGTAAAATCGTAAACTACAGATCGTAAATTGTGGAATATTCAAGTAGGAATTGAACCAACGGCCAAATCAATCGTGTCATAGCAACAATTGTAATTGTCGCAGCATTTTATAAAATAAAACCATTGATTTCATCTTCATGTGTCACCATACTAAACGCCGGCGGATCTGGTGCCCGGAGAAAGGTGTTGACGGCGTGTTTTGTAGTGAAACAGAATTCCCGTCCAATTTCGGCAAACAAGGTGATTAAAAAATAATTTTATTTGGCCATTTAACTAAAATTTTAGATTGCAATCTATGAACTTTTAAAATTCTACTAAATTAATTCAATACAATTTGGCAGCAAAACTTTCTAAATTTATCGAAATTTTTTTTGGTTACATTTATTTATATAATAAGTTTGTTTGAATAGAGAGGCCTGATCAGTCTACTCTAAATTAAAATTATATTTTCTTTGTTTTGATTTGAGTTCATTTTAATTGCTATATGTAATGACTAGTATTAAATGTTTTCAAAATTATTCAGTTGATTTCTCATTTTCATTAAAAAATTTTTTTATATGTTACAGTTAAAATTTACTATCTTCTGTGATCATAAATATCTGATTTTTGTCAATAGAATCTATAGTTCATTTTATTCTATTACATATTTGATAGTTGGGCAACAAAATTTCACATAATAAAATAAATAAAATCTCTCGGCGCTATATGAACCCTACCTGAGATAGGAGTATTTACAGAAATACGAAAATGGGAAATAAAATTGAAAAGGGCAAGATTCATATTATTATAAATATAATAATAGCACTGTGTCAGTTTTTCAAACAGGTTTGTTTTTTTGCTGATAAAATATATTTTAGTGACAAAGGACACGCGAATAATATTATTTATTAAAGCTTATTAATTAATTTTAAAATGTTCATAAAAGCAACCAAACGACCACAACAACAAACAAAATATATAAAACAGATAACACAAAAAAATATGCAGAACAGAAAAATATCTATATTAGAGATTTAATTTTTTGTTCATTGAAATTTAAAAATTATTTAATTTATTTTTGCTTCCAGGGGGGGAGGTTACCCCTCTCTGCCCTTCGCTGGCTACGCCCATGATCTAATGCCCATAGATGAAAGAATTCATTCATAAGCCGTGACAAATTTTGTAGCCAAGAATGCTTCTAGGCAAGACGTGGGGAGGAGCCGAGTGGAGCACTGAGTGGGGATTACGTTGCATTTCATCCTAAATTCTTAGCGAACATTGAAATTCGTCGGACTATGTTTTCCTGCATTCCCTGCTGATTTGTGCCTAGGAAGATATCTAGACAGGAGGCTCGCCTTCTGCACAGGGCAGGGCAATTGAAGATCACGTGCTTTGCGGTTTCCTCTGCTTCTCCACACATCCTGCAATGGCAATTTGTTATTTCAATCCCCATTTTCACAAGGTGTGCGTTGAATATCCAGTGGCCAGTTATGAATCCTACCATTTTTCGCAGTTCTTTCCTACCCAGTCTAAAAGCATTTGCTGCGTAGGAACTGGATGGTCCTTCTAGCATTCTTTTGGACTGAGCATGTCCCGTGATTTTGTTCCAGCGCTTTTGGTGTTCAAGCGACACCAAGTTGGGAACAGTTTTTCGTACGGCGCTGTATGAAACGCCGTATGCTGGTTCTGGTCCCATGAGGGTGAGATGAGCTCCTTTCTTGGCACACTTATCAGCTCCCTCATTTCCAGCTACCCCTGTATGGCTTGGCACCCAAGTAAGAATTACTCTATTGTCTTTTGCCAAGGTTTTCAAGGTATTGTGACAGTCTCACACTATCTTCGACGTATATCTGTGGCTTGCTAAGTCCAAAAGGGCCGCCCGACTGTCCGTGTTCACATAGATGGTCTTTTTGTTGTATTTCCTGTCTATGCATGTTCTGCCGCATTCGATTAGTGCAGCTATGTCTGCTTGAAATACGGTCGTCATTTTGTCAAGGCAAACACTTATGCTTTGCCTGGGTCTGACGCCGTAAACGCCTGCTCCTGTGCCCGTCAGGGTCTTTGACCCGTCGGTGTACCAGGTGATACTGTTCAACATACGTGGAGGTTCTCCCTGGGCCCATTCGGATCTGCCACTCAAGCTGACACGATATGGTATCTCAGTTTCCACGACCTTGGGCATTCTGTCAGGTGGCATTTCGATGATGTCGCACCTCATGGTGTCGTGTATTTTAGTATGTTTCATAGCATGGTGCTTGCACCAGTTGCCATTGCACTGCATTCTGTATGCAACCATTTAAGCCTTCCCTTGTATATAAAGATCTAATGGTGGGATGTTTAGCAGTATTTCCAATGCTGCGGTTGGGGTGCCCTTCATTGCGCCTGTAATGCTCAGACACGCAGCTCGCTGCACTTTAGAAAGCGTTTTGGTGGCTTCACCATCATTGGTCTGATTACTCTGGTGTAAAACGAGTTTACCATTGTCAGAGTTAGGCCCCAGGTGCACCCAATTGCTCGTCTCATCATCATTAGCGTAATCTGAGAACTTGCCGCACTTCAGTAGTTTTAAAGTTATTGAAGATAATAAATATTTTTTCAAAACCTTAAAGATATGCTTAATTTGACCTAAGAGATTACCATTACATTGTCTTTAATAAATTTATAGGGAAAACGATTTCAAAAGTAATCATAAACAATGTTTTAAGTGTCACCGTACATAACAATATTTGTAATAGGGAAAGCTTGGCAATCAATATGGAAGCGTGTATGTACTTTGCACATAAATAAATAGTTCGATGCTGGTCATAAGTTTATTTCTGTGTGTTGTACCTATGGGTTATTAGTTCATTGCGTGAATCCACGACTCGTTGCATGCAACGATCATGTTTACGAATTTGGATGCACAACCTTGTTTCAGCCATTCCACCGCACCAATCATGACGACAATTTTTTCAAGAATTTGTGTAAATTAAGTTGATTAATGCACTGTTCAACAGCTTTCCCAAATCGATTCTATTTTTCAACCGAGATCAACTTTCTGTGCACACTAATATTGCCACAAAACGATCTAAGCATATCAAAAATGTCAAATTTCCAGACGACAAGGACAGATTTTCCCCACAATACCAGTGTTGCCAGTTCTCAATAATAGTGACCTCCCTATTCATATTTAAGAAACAAGGTTTTAACTCCTCCACGACGTTAAATTATTATTACGTTTACAAAACTAAATCTCACCCAATTTGCCGAAAAATAGAATCCTTTGATTCCATCAGGTAAATCTTCGAACCGAATATCTTCTTTTGTGAAATTTTTATGTTCAGAGTAAAATGTACCACCAGGCTGTAATACAACATCTTTTAGAACCTGAAAAAAATATTCACTTATTGAATTGAATTTATTAAGTTTCAAGCAACTTATATTTGATTTGGTTTCATTTACCTGATCCACTGGTCTAGGTCTCCAAGGGAAGTTTACACCGCATGGATCTTCTAAAAGTTTTTCTTGCGCTGATACACTCACTGTAGTACCGTCTCTACCAAGTAAAACCAATGTTGGAACACCGGATTTTATTCTGTATCTTCTAGATAGCCTTGTCTGAAAAAAATAGGACCATTCTTATTATCTGAAACGTTTGTCATAATTATGTATCAAAATTTCAAAATATACTCTTGACGAAATCAACTGGAACTTTCTATCGTCTGATAAGATCTCGAATTAACATATATAGATGCCACAACAAATACAGAACTATAATTTTTTTTTCAGTAAGTAGCTGTAACATTTCATCTGACGTTTAATTCAAGAGTTACAGAAGAATTAGTCACATAACTTTGATCGCATTCAGGGAAAATTTAGTCATAAAGCACTGCAGCGCAGTTACTCTGTAGGTTACAGAACTACAGGAAGTTTCCTGTATTTTGCCATAACCTTCAATAATATATTTGTTTACTGAATAAAAGTTAACTAAACATTAATAATTTAGTTGAAGTACTAGACGATGAAGACGAGAATATTGTATTTAACAATGTTAATAACCTTAAGCACATTACTGCTTATGTGTTTGACGATTTGGGAGCACCCCTAAAAGCTGCTGTGGTAGTACCTAGAAGAAATCCTGGTCGGAACTAGAATTATATAGAACACATAATCTGGCCATCAATTTCTATAGGAGTACTAGGATCATCCACGCCCAATTGATCCGAATCCATTTTTCACTTCATTTTTTGAATACAGCTTTATTTACAGCATTAAATTTGCAGCGTTAAAAGTATATACTTGTCCGCTGCATAAAGCGCTGCAGCAAACATCGCCGAATTTCGTAAGTTCAGCCAAGTGCTGCAGCACTGCTGTTCTCCGAATTCGCCTTTGTCGTGTGATTTTACAAAGCTGCTTTTGATAAGTGTGATTCGATCTGTGCACTAGGAAATCCTCCATTATTGACAGGTTTTCTGGATTCAAAAGTGTTCATAAGAACACCTATCATGTACTATCCTTTGGTTACCCAAAAGAAGTACCTACTGGAAGACACCCAAAAATCCGTTCTGACAAACTGTGAAATGTATATGCAGAGGACAATTGACATTCTAAATGTATGAAAGGTATGTCTAAGCATACTTTGTCTGACCATTTGTCTGTGAGAGGACTGTTTTTGGGGAATTAACTAAAAGTCGACAAAAAAACAACAATGAGTCCAAGCATTGTTTAGAGCTGTTTCAACAAAATAATAAAATAAGGTTGTTGCATCGACGCCTAGCGATGGACGGAGTTAGGATCCAACATTACCTCTCAGAGTGAAATCGACAGTCAGGTGGGCGGCCCGTAAACCTCGACCAAAGCACCCAAAAGCGCAACAGAGTGTTGGCAAGGAGAAGAAACGACAGTCCATAGCGATTGCTATATCTTCCAACTGGATCGTCTAAACACGAAAATTTGGAAGAAAAGCCCCAAATTGTGAGAATTGTTCCCGCACCCACCCTATTCTCCAGATTTAGTCCACATAAACTTTTATCTGTCAGCGAACTAAAAAAAGTATCGTCTTGAATAGCATCAAGAACCAATTTTTATTATAGAGATAAATTGTTCTCCAGAATAGGCAACAAAATTAGTTGAAATTGTATCGCGTTTGAGACGGTGATGATGAATTAAATCTAATTTGACCTAAAAAATTGTTTTTTATTAGAGTGGGAACTCATTAGCCGACATTGTTATCTCTATAGATTCGTGATCTATTAGAGATCGACAAGGTCCTTGTGTTTCTTTTTGTATCTCAATCCAGAACAGTCGATTAGACGTATGAAACTACCTACCATTCTCTTATATTTCTGTTTTCATTCAAAATAAATATTCACAAGGGAACAGTTCTGAACATGTCTTTAAATCCCAAATGTTTAAACAATCTAATAAACTTGATTGTCACACTTACGCTAGCGGAAAATATAATTAGTCATGATCAGAATGTGTTTATAATAATGTTACGAAACAGCTGGTGTAGTCCCTGAATCCGACTCTGTCTAAGCCATGTATGAAAGTTAAAATTATGGCGGATGCACAGTGATTTATTAGAACTGTTTATGATTTTTTTTGTGACCATCTTATCTAGATATTGTTTTTGTGACCAGTCTTATCTATAAAATTCCACGGAACCGATTGTTTTTGTGTAAGCCGCAATCTAGAATCATCTAGTAAAAAAGCACCAATATATAAAGGACCGACCAGCGGGAGAAGTCAGTTTATAAAGGGATCTCGTGAGATAAACAAGTGAACAAGTAAATAGTCTAAGAAAATAAACAGTAGTGAAGTGTGGGGTAACATAAATAAATATATGCGTAAAACTGGCCAAGAGACTAAGTGACTTGAAAGTGACTGAGCTAAAGGCAGAATCGTAAAATCGCAAGTTGGAGACGTCCGGTAAGAAGAGTGAGTTAGTAGAAAGACTTGAAGTGGCACTGGTAAGTGACGGCTTGGATCCAGAAACATTTCTATTCAATGACGAGTCTTCCACCTCAATCTCATCAATTTCTACTAACATGGACGAGAAGATTTCAACTATAAAGAGCGATATTTCTACTATGAAGAATGATTTTTCTACTAATATGGACGAGAATATTTCCACTACGAAGAACGATATTTCTACTAATATAGACGAGAAGATTTCCACTATGAGGAACGATATTACTACTAATATGGACGAGAAGATTTCCACTATGAACAATGACATATCTTATCGGTAAAAAATGACATTTCTGCTGACGTCGAGAATCAAAATCAGACATTGAAAGCAAGATGACAACGATAGACGAGAAAATCAAGGAATTAGAGTGAAATATGGCAGATTTAAGAGCATAAGACACGTCAGCAGTAGGAAAGAAGATTGAATATATAAAAGCCTGCAAGCCAGAAATAAACTCCAGGATAGAAGACATTGGCAGTTTTGGACAAGTCAAGACCCCAACATTCGACGGAAAGACATCGTGGACCAATTATGTAAAACAGTTTGAAGCAGATGCTAGAGTGAATAATTGGTCCCACAGGGAGAAGGCAGCGAACTTAACTATTGCGGTTAGGGGAGATGCCTTACACGTACTGCAGACGATACCTCTGGAAGAAACGGATGACTTCGAGCAGCTGAAGAAGAGGTTGGATATGCGATATGGTCACGAACATCTAGAGTACTTGTACCAATCTCAGCTGACGAACCGAAGGCAGAATCGTGACGAAACCTTTCAAGAGTATAAAGTGGATATTGCCCGACTAGTTCTATTCGCTTTCCGTCAGCACCAGAGAACATGATGGAAAGTCTGGACATCCAGGGCTTTATTGATGGCTTACGTGACCCCGATATGCAGAGGACGCTTAGATTAGCCCATCCCAAAGCATAGGACGATGCATTGACTGCTGCTCTTGAATATGAAGCAGCCACGAATGCTTCGGGATATAACAAAGTCAGGACCATCCAAGAAAAAGGCGACGAAGACAGACTTGACCAGATAGTTAGTAGGATGAAAAGTATAATGGACAAGAGGCCGAGAATGATCAGATGCTGGAATTGTGGCGAGCTAGGGTATGTACGCAGTTCGTGTAAGCGCCCCAGGACTCTTGCAAACCAAGAACCCCAGTCACAGGAAAACTAGAACGGGTCGGCTACGAGGGGGCAGCACCGACTCATGATCGTTCCAAAGACCCTCTTATACTGATAGCTTTGCTCAGATGTTGCAACGACAGTGTATATGTAGATGGTGAAATGAATGGCTCTGCTGGTAAACACTGGAGCAATTAGAACCATTATACGACCAGAAATAATAAACCCCAAGAAGCAGCTTCTAACAACGAGACTGCGACTGCGGACTGCCACGGGCGAAAGTACCAACGTTCACGGTGAGACACAAATCCAATTGGGAATCGGCGCAGAAAAGTTCACGCATACGGTAATCGTAGCTGACATTGAAGAAGACGTGATTCTAGGAATGGACGTAATGAATGTACATGCTTCCCAATTAGACTTTAGAAACAGAACCATTGAAGTGGGTTCAGAAATGGTATTCCTTCATCCATATGAAGACAGCGCGGTGTTGGCAGCTGTACAGGAAGATACCGTCCTACCTGCATGAAGCCAAGAAACCACGACGAAGAGGTTGGCAAAGGAGTACTAAATTGAAGAGGATTGGTTACGTCGGCGAAAGAGATCCCAGAACGTGTGATAAACGTGAATTATTACCCAGTTACCATCAAGAAGGTAACCAGGATTGGATCCTACGTACCAGTGACGTCTATAGTTCGTCAAACAACGACCACTGACAATTCTAATGCCAGATTCGAACAGATGTTATCAGTAGCTGGTCAATCCTTGAATCGAGCTCAAAAAAAGAGAGAATTTCTATTGCAGTTTCGAGACCTATTTGTACCAAAAGGAGGAAAGACTGGTAAAACATTAGCCGTCAAACACAAAATCGATACTGGTAATGCTAAGCCAATTAGGCAATCATTTCGAAGACTTCCACGAGCGAAGGGAGAGGAAGCTGAAAGAATAATTTGAGGTATGGCAGAAGAAAAAGTAATAGAACCATATACTAGTCCATGGATGTCTCCGGCAGTGCTCGTCAACGAAAAGGATGGAACTACGAGATTCTGCGTGAATTATCGCCAGCTATACAACGTGACGAAGAAAGTCAGCTATCCTCTGCGTCGAATTGTCGATACGCTAAATATTTTCGTCGGCAGCAAACTGTTTTCTACCTTGGACCTGATGTCTGGATATTGGCAAGTGGACATGGACCCTGATGACAAAGAGAAGACTGCTTTTACCGCCGGATCTGGATTATGGCAATTCAACGACATGCTATTCGGGCTCTATAATGCGCCTGCTACATTTGAAAGACTCATGGAAAATGTTTTGAGAGGGTTGTCTTGGAAGACATGCCTGGTCTATTTGGACGACATCGTAGTACTGGGGAAGACATTTGACGAACACCTGAAGAATTTGGAAGAAGTATTCAAACGACTCCAAGCTGCCCAGCTCATGTTAAACCCGAAGAAATGTCAGTTATTCCAAAACAAAGTCAACTATCTAGGTCATATAGTAAGCAATGAAGGAGTGGCGGTGGGTCCAGAGAAAACTTCTTCCATTCAACAATGGCCGCAAACAACCGACAAACATCAAATTAGTTTCCTTGGACTTTGCACATATTATAGAAGATTTATCAGGAAGTTTGGAGATATTGCCAAGCCTCTAACTAGACTTACAGAAGAAGCAAGAGCTTTCCAATGGGACGAAGACTGTCAAACGGCTTTTAAAACCTTGAAGAGGCATTTAACCTTGGCGCCGATATTAGGATATCCATTATCATAGGGAGACTTTATTCTTGACACTGACGCAAGCATCGTAGGAATTGGTGGAGTGCTCTCACAGATTCAAGGAGGGCAAGAAAGAGTGCTGGGATATTTCAGTGAAGTCCTCTCCAAACCAGAACGAAACTACTGCGTCACAATAAGAGAACTTTTGGCGGTAGTGAAGTCCGTGGAACAGTATCTCTATGGTAGAAAGTTTTTAATCCGGACTGATCATGCAGCACTCAAGTGGTTGATGCAGTTCAAGAATCCCGAGGGCCAGATCGCTTGATGGATTGAACGACTTCAAGAGTACGATTTCAACATCGAACATCGAGCTGGTGTGAGTCACCGAAATGCCGACTCCCTGTCCAGAAGGCCGTGCCCAACATACTGCTCCCACTGCAACAAGGCAGAATCTAGGGAAGCTGCAGTTTCAAGAACTACTGTAGTCAATGAAGAATGGTCACCCATCAGGATCAGAGAAGATCAGGAGAATAATCCTCACCTAAAGAAGATTCGGCAAAGGAGGGAAGAAAATCGGCGACCTACATGGCAAGAAGTGTCAAGATTTTCACCGACATTCAAGGCATATTGGGCTCAGTGGGACTCCCTTGTCATGGAAGAAGGTCTGTTGAAAAGAGTCATTGAAAACGATGATGGTTCCGAGGAGACAGCTAGTAATCCCTAGAACGAGAGTAGCTGAAGTATTGAAGAAGTTACACGACAGGCCATCGGGAGGCCATCTGGGAGTGAAGAAAACCCTTCCGCGAGTCCTTGAAAGGTTTTATTGGATGAACAGCTCCGACGATGTGAAGGACTGGTGTAAGAAATGTCCGACTTGTGTTAAGAGTAGTGGACCACATCGCAAGAAAAAGGCACCCATGAAACAATATAATGTTGGAAGCCCTTTCGAAAGGATCGCTTTAGACATCGCTGGCCATTTCCGACGACAGAAAATGGTAGCAAGTACATACTGGTTGTAATGGGTTATTTTACAAAGTGGGTGAAAATTTACGCTATCCCGAACCAAGAGGCCACAACTGTCGCGGATGTATTGGTGAAAGAATTTTTCAGCCGATATGGAATTCCATTGGAAGTCCACAGTGACCAGGGAAGAAATTTCGAAAGCCATCTATTCCAGGTGATTTGCTACAAGCTGGGAATGAAGAAGATCAGGACAACAGCATTACATCCACAGTCAGATGGAATGCTCGAGAGAATAAACAGGACTATTGGAAAATACCTGTCCAAAGTAGTTTAAAGCCATCAGAGAGATTGGGACCAGTATCTTTCCCTATTCGCATTGGCTTATCGATCTGCCGTCAATGAGTCCACGGGTGAAACACCTGCGAATATCCTGCTTGGACGTGAAATGAGGCTTCCTTGTGACCTAGAATTTGGCTGTCGGCCTGGAGAAGATCTAGCAGGAGAAGACTAGATGATCCAATTGAGAAAATGGCTGGACGATATTCATGCATTAGTTCGAACAAATCTTCAAGTTACCAGCGACAGAATGAAAAGTCGGTACGACACGCAGGCCACAGTGGGCGGTTTTAAAGAAGGGGTCAAAGTATGGTTACTCAACCCGACGAGGAGAAAAGGATTTACTCCAAAATTACAAAAATCCTGGGAAGGTCCATACTCAATCAAGAAAAGGATCAATGATGTTATATTTCGTTTGCTAGATCCCCAACGGAAAACCAAAAGTAGTTCACCAAAACCGACTAGCGCCATTCGAAGGAGACCATGACCTAGATATAGGAGTAAACCATATTCGAGATGTGTCTGACCCTACCTTCGATGAATTTATGGGTGCGTATGGAGGAACTGGGAAATCTATATATGGAATCATCACAACAAGCACAAGATTTGTTCACTCTCCCGGAAGATTATTCACTCGCATACAACGTCCCCGCCCGTATCAAGAACGCACGATGGTTTGCAACCGTCTTTCGATAGAAGTTCGGGCAATTAGGAAAACTTGAAGACCAGATTCCAGCCCCTGGCAAAGCACTGAGGCTGGAGCACAATTCGCGGTACGTCTTCTACGTGGTAACTAAAAATGAACTTCAAGATTGATCTACCTACCGCGATGTGTGGGAAGCACTTGAAACCTCCGAGACCATGTGTTGTAATCCAGCAATGCCTAAGATAGCGAGTAACCAGTTGGATTGGCGAGTTATCAGGAACATGGTAGAGGCGATCTTCCAAGATACCGGTGTCCAAATATCAATTTGCAGCTACAACCCCCGTTATCAGTATCCGATCAAGACGGTGCCCTGTTATTTCCATAAGATCGGAAAGTGTAGAAATGGGGCCAGTTGCCGATTCAAACATCCCTTCTCGGCTACACAAAAGTTCCAGGAGGAACTTCCATTTGAGGAGGGAGTAATGCTACGAAACACTGGTGTAGTCCCTGAATGCCACTCTGTCCAAGCCTTGTATGAAAGTTAAAATTATGGCGGATGCGTAGGGATTTCTTAGAACTGTTTACGATTTTTTTTGTGACTTATCTAGAGATTGTTTTTGTGACCAGTCATATCTTGAAAATTCCAGAGAGCCGATTTCTTTTGAGTAAGCCGCAACGTATAAATATCTAGTAAAAAAGACACTAATATATAAAGGACCAACCAGCGGGAGAAGTCATTTAATAAAGTGAACTCGTGAGATAAACCAGTGAACAAGTAAATAGTCTAAGAAAATAAACAGTACTGAAGTGTTTTATATAAATTAGTTTAAGTACATATACTGTGAATATAATATAAATTAGTGAATAGTTTAGTGAATGAATAAACTGAGTGAGTAGATATAATGTGGTTATAAATTTATCCAACCCGTCAGGATAAACTGTTTTAAATAAATAAGAAAAACATTACAATAAGTTTGAACAGAGAATGGAGCAAAAACGACTATATTCCCAATAAACACACACACGTGTAATATACGTTTATATGTGGTAGCTGACGTTGATTAAACGTTACTGGTTGAATTTTGCAACGTGACTTTCGGAACCCATATTCAACCAAACGCTGTTTCTACCTATAATCAACGTATATGACTCAACTCATCACTATCCACTACCGTTATGTTACGTGTCCACACCGTGCTTTCTCAACGTATATTCAATCAAATGTGAAAACATTACATAAACGTTGAATATGACACTACTCACTAACTCTAACCTTTGAGCAACGTATATTCTACGTTTAAATAACACTTTTTTTTCTACGTTTAAAAACCATCGTGGAGATTACGGTATTGATCCGTTGAATGAAGAACTTAATAAGAACTAAATCATTTACGTTACCTTAAGACAACGTTTCTTATTACTTATTATTCAACGTTGTTGACTACCATTCTTCACTACTTCCATGAAACGTGTCCTCATCGTGCTTTCTCAACGTATATTAAATCAGAAGTTAGAAACAATACATAAACGTTGAATATATCACTACTCAATAACTCGAAGCTTTGAACAACCTATATTCTACGTTTAAATAACCCTTCTTTTCTACGTTCATTAAACTTTATGAAAATTGTCTTTTTGATCTGTTGAATGAAGAACTTAATAACAACAAAAGCATTTACTTCACCTTGAGACAACGTTTCTTATTACTTATTATTTAACGTTGTTGACTACCATTCTTCACTACTATCATGAAACGTGTCTTCATCGTACTTTCTCAACGTATATTCAATTAGAAGAGAAAAACATCACATAAACGTTGAATATAACGCTACTCAGTAACTCGAAGCTTCGAGCAACCAATATTCGACGGTTCTATATCCCTTTTTATCTATGTTGATTAAATTTTATGGAAATTACGTCATTGATCCGTTGAATGGATAACTAGATAACAACTACATTATTCACGTAACTTTGAGACAACGTTTCTGACTCCATATTATTCAAAGTTGTTGACTACCTCTCTTCACTACCATTGTGAAACCTGTCCTCATCATAATTTATCAATTAATATTCAATCAGAAGTTACATAAGCGTTGAATATACCTTCACAATTACTCGAAACTTTGAGCAACTTATATTCTACGTTTGAATAACTCTTTTTTCTAAGTTCATTAAATTTTATGAGAATTACGTTTTGAGTCCGTTGAATAAAGAAGTTAATAACAACTACATCATTCACGTTATCTTACGACCACGTCTTATATTGCTTATTATTCAACGTTGATTCAACTGATAGAAATGTATTGGATAGGTAGGTACGTTGAAAACCGATTGCTTCAGCAACTTGACTTCTGCAGTGATAGGTAGTTTTCATTGGACATTTTCAACTTTAATTCAATTGAATACATACATAGTGCCAAATAAATTTAATGTTTTTAAATGAAACTCAAGGTCTCTAGTTAATTCCACAATATAATACAAGTTATTGAAAATTCTGACAATTGTTTCGATAAATCAATATCATCGTCAGAATGACAGAAGTTACATTTCATTTGACGCCTACCTGATGTTAAATAATTATTTTTGGCTAGACCAAGAAGTGACCTACCTTGTGATTGGCTTAATATATGTTTATAGAAAAAAGAAGAAGATGTGATATTACAAATATTGAAGTTTAGATATTATTAGCCCTATGGTGATATCCTGGATATCATTTTTCCAATTAAGATCAGTATAACTGTGCAATGATATAGAAAACCAGGAAAACTATATCTGCTGATCTTTACAATTATCGCTTAAGAAGACAGTTTATTAGTGAAGAATTCCCTAATATGAGCATATTCCACAAAGTAAGGGTCGAGATAGTCAATTTCGTTTAAATAAATTTAATGTGAAATTTTTCATAATATGTGATTCGTGTTTTACGTTTTAGCACACAATGGAAACTATCTACTGAGAATGTGAAAAAGCCTTATCAACATTATATTCGGTAAATTTGTGATGGGTTATACTCGTATATCTTCAACATAAATTCATCCGGATCAAAGCAACGTGCAGACCACCCCCCTTCAACGTTTTCTCTTAGTGGTGTACTAACGTTGATTCAATTATAAAAATATTAGGTTGTTTCAATGTTTTTCTTCAACGTTCTTTATACGTTGATACATGATTTATAAAATTCATGTTTCTATTGCTTTTTTACTCGATTAATGAAAGTAATAGGTATGTCATGTAATTATTAATCAACCTTGTTAAATCCAATTTCTTCGTCACATCTAAAGATAATTTAGTTCCATGAAAATTGAATATGTTGAATAGAAATGGAACGTTTTCTCAACTTGATTGCCAAGTGTATTTCGTTGCATCAAACATAATGATTTAAAAAGTCTATATTAACTAATATTTTATATTTATTCTTCATTTTCTTGTCATCATTGTTTGAGTATTTATCGTTAAACATATGGGGCCTATGATTATAACTCTACAGCATACCTGTATCAATCATTCATGGATGGACTTTATGGATATTCTTAATATATTCATAATTTACCACTCCGTGGCAACATGCACGGTCAGTATAGTGGGGGGATCTCGTTGAACCAACACTCGAAATAGTCGCCATTTTGCATTTCCCGAAGTTTGTGTGTGCACGTGCTTGTTCGAGTGATTATAATTTGGTAAGTACCTTGTAAAGATTTTCTATATAACTGAATTCGGTATTGCATAAACTAAAAATATTTCCTTGTTGAAACTCTTATTCATTCTCAATTTACGGGTAACTAAGGTAGGTAAGTGTTAATCTGTAATATTTAGTACAGTTGACTCCAATAATCTTGTCGGGGTTGTAAGGTATAAACGCTTTTTACAGTGATGCTGAGTACTTATTATCACAGTCCCTGATCGGTAGGTACTCTCACACAATACTATGTTTTACAAAGTCATAATTTCCAGTCGAACAATGTCTATCCAATTTTAATAGGTTGATATAATCGATCACGTTGAAAATGGGTAGATGACAAACGTTGAAAACTGGTAGGTACAAATATAGTAGAAAATATGATTAAGTGAAATAGATAGATTTATGAAGATCGAGTATCAGAAGTTTTCCAACTAAGTAGTTTGAATAAGATCTTTTTTCGTTCATTTCATACCTATAAACTTAAACTTATTTTATATAATTCGCGTATAGTACTTTTCGGTAGTTTAAGAGTTTCCAACTGTTTTGTGCAATAATGGCTGGAAATGCAATATTATCTCCACAAAAAGTCCATTATTGAAATAAATTATTGATGGGCTGTATTTGTTGACAAATTCAGTTGAAAGCATAGTTGTGAGAGATGAAAATGTGGTTAAAGTGTCATGAACGTTCTCAACAATGCAAAATAAGTGTGCTATTTGAGAGGTTAGCTGTCATTACAATCTACTATTTAAATAAAATAAGGCGAATAATAATTATTGAACAAGTTTACCCTTATTAACCATAATTAATTATTGTTAGCAAATGTAGAAATTGACATGGTTGATAATTAAAATTATTAATAATATCTATTAAAATTAAAAAAAAATGTATGTTCATGACTTTGAATGTATGAACTAGTAACGGAGACACGAAGTATGAGACACGTTCCAAGAAATCGATTACCTTCAAAGATTCTGGATATGACTTTGCGTTTTTCTGCACACATTTAAATGTTTTTTCGAATATGAATACTATATTTCCACTCAACATTATAAATTTGCAGGTAACACGATTGGAATCAATTGGCGGAATTTCTTCGGAAGATCACATCAGAAGGATTTTGAGATTTTTGTTAACCAACGAGCAGGCTACCCTTTATTATTGGTAGGGCACTAATAAAACAGCTTCTAGGGATACCCGTGTAATCCAACTAATTTATGGTATGGTGCAGATATTGTGTTTGTCATAAAACTATTATACAATGCATTCCGTTTAAAACGAGCCACACTGAATAACTTTGGATACAATGATTTTCAGATAAAATAAAAAAACACGTCCACAATGATACACAGAGGGACACATTTTGTTATATTCAAACTGATGTAACTTTCACTATAGCACCCCCAGAGCACGTAATCACATTCTTTCAAATGAATCACACTACATTTTTTTGCATCAGATTCTCCTTGATGAGCAGATTTTTAAAAAGTACAATACATATGGTCTGAAACTTATCATCCCAAATAAGTTGTAGATGTAAGCTTCAGGGCATACGTATTGTACATTTTTGGAATCTGCACATCAAGGAGAATCTGATAATATAAATGAATATAGAGTGATCTATTTGAAACAATGTGGTGGCATGCTCTGGGAGTGCGATACTGAAAGTTAAATTGAGTGTGAATATGTCAAAATATGTCCCCCTGTGGTTAAAGTGTTTTAATTTTTCCTAAAAGTTATTGAGTGTGGCTCTTGTTTCGAATGCAATGCACTGTATCAATTATTTTTTGCAGTTGCCGTAAAAAAAGAATTTGGAGCTGCAACAGACATAGAGATAGCCGATGCCACTAAAGATTGGCTAAAGTTTGCAAAAAAGAGGATGAACGATGCCAACAAATCGAAAAGAAGAAATCCTTGGATGGAACATTAATATTTGTTCAATATTGAACAAAATATTTTCAAGTTTAAAGGAATATAAGTTCAGTTTATTTCTATAAATTTTTCATTATTTTTATGTTTTGGATGGAACATTCATATTTATTCAATTTTCAACAAATTTTTTAAGTTTAAAGGAATATTAGTTTAGTTTATTTTTATAATTTTTCTATTATTTTTATGTTTTGAATTGAACATTCATATTTACTCTATTTTCTACAAATGATTTTTAAGTTTAAAGAAATATTAATTAGTTTAGTCTATTTTTATGTTGTGTTATTATATTATATTTCTTTAAAAATATTGACATTGTTTTTATTTTCAGGGTTGGTACAAAATCCAGGAACAGCGAAATATCTCAAAAAATACACATTCTGACTAAAATTGGAAAAAGGCATTTTCGATTCTTTTTCAAAATTTATCCAATGACACCAAAGTCGTTTCCCCTTTCACTTCCACTGGGAATACATTGATTTCATGTGCCATAATCGACCCCCCTTTCCCTTGGGGAATATTATAATATTACCTGGATACTAGAATTCTTCGTTTAATTTCGGTGTTATTCTAGTATCTATTGGGGTCGCTACAAATCGATCGTCAACGTTGAAAAACATATTAATGCAACGTTACATCGAAACCAAAAGGTATCGTTGTAGTGAAGTAGATTTTCAATGAATAAATAACGTTGAAAAACCGTGATTGGGTAGAGTTACGTTGAAACCAAAATACAACCTTATATTTCAGTAGAATTCACATTACAATAAGTATGTTTGCAACGAGAAAACAAATCAATCATCAACGTTAAGAATTCGTATATCTGCAACGTTAGATCGAAACCAAAGGGTATCGTTTTAGTAAAGTAGATTTTCAATGGATAAATAACGTTGAAAAACCGTGACTTGGTAGAGTTACGTTGAAACCAAAATACAACGTTATATTTCAGTAGAATTCACATTACAATAAGTATGTTTGCAACGGCGAAACAAATCGAACATCAACGTTGGATATTCGTATATCTGCAACGTTACATCGAAACCAAACGGTATCGTTTTAGTGAAGTAGATTTTCAATGGATAAATAACGTTTAAATACCGTGAATAGGTAGAGTTACGTTGAAACCAAACCACAACGTTATATTTCAGTAGAATTTACATTATAATAACTATGTTTGCAACGAGGAAAGAACCTTGAATCAACGTAATAAAGTAACGTTACCGTAAAACCAGAATGAAACGTATTGCCTAACGACATTTTGCCGTTTTTTCACCGATGAATGCTGGTGGCGTTACTTGAAAAATTCAACGTTTTATTCACGTATCTGTGTTTATTGGGTTACCTGGTTTTAATATACATTGAAAATCATTAACAAGGAAATTATTTTTTAGTGGTTTCGTATCTCTCAAATTGTTCATCACAATAATTTTTATTTTCCTTGACAATGTTGTTTTATTTATATTATATACAAGAGGCAAACTAAGATCCTCCATATTCACTTCAAATCTTGCAGTTTCTGATCAAGCACTAAATTTTTTATATAATTTTTCCCATTCGTGTCAGAAGCAAACGGGAAGAGGGCGCAACTTACCGTATAAGTATGAACATTACACTGGCCTAACATCCCCTCATTGTTAAAAATGAACAAACGAGTCCTTCATAATAGCATTAACTCCGCCGATGGTATTCGAGATACGGATGAGTAAGTATCCCTGAGCGTCGTGGCAATCGTTATTTATTCATTATTTTCACGTCAATGATCGCAATAGAGTTTGAGTACAACGTTATTTCCATTATCCCCCCATTATCCCCACAATCGTCTACATACAAAATATGTTTCTACTAAAGCTATTGTTGGTAAATTGCTATTCATCGACTCCTATTCATAGTGAGTATATACCATGTAATTTATGGGAATTGTTTATACGAAATTCACTTGATTTCCAACATTGTTTTAGTTCATTTACTGTTTTGGATATAATTTACGGAACAGTTTAGGAAAAAGAGAGAATATATAATTTCGTTGAAATTATTTCTTTCAAAAATAATAGTTATTCGTTTAACTAGGCAGAGAAGTAACAGATCCACTGCCGCGGCTAGCCTAGCTTAATACAAGACATTAGAAAAGTCACACAAAAAATGGAAAAATTCATGATTTACAACAACTTTGTTATTGGTATGGATAACTATGACGTCTAGACAGGTAGGTGGTAAATTAGGATTTCAAAAAAGATATAATGTCAAAATAATTATCTGCAATATATGAGGGGTTTTTAACAAACTCCATTTGATCAGACATTTTCTCCAAATCTATAAACCTGATATCTTCTTTCTAGCCGTGACGTTCCTCAAACCAAACAAATCAAATTTCAGAAACTCCGAATATTGTCTCTTTAGACAACGGTGATGTTATCCGTCGTTATCCTTTAGACAACCGCCGGTGCCAACACTTCCCCTACGCAAACTAGTCTCCCAGCACATTTGAGATCGCAATAGGCAGAAATATAAATAACATATCCAAAATAAAAACACTAACCGATCTTAACTCTAGCCATGATCCCGTCCTCATCCATTTAAATCTATTACACAACATACACTATCCCGAGAAAACACAAATATACGACTACAGTCCTACAAACTGGAGCAAATTCAGAAAATACATCAACGAAAATTTCACAATAACAGATAAAATAGAAAAATAGAAACCACAGAAAATTTAGGAAAAACAGTAGAAAACCTACAAAATACGATCATCGCTGCAAGAAATCATTCCACAGCATTAAAACCCAAAATACACAACACCCTTCCCGATTATATAATTCAAATAATTCATGAAAAAATAGAATAACTAGAAGGCAGGGACGTTGTGATGGGGGGGGGGGTTGGAGTGATTGAGTTGGCAAATTTTGTAGTTAGTTGGTTAAACATCAATCAAGAAAACTGTTAATAAAACGTATTGTAAGAAACCACTTACATTTTTTTTACTGGTAAAATAATAATTAAGACATACAAATGTTTGTCTTTATAATTAAAAATTATATCTCGTGTTCTTACTGAAGTTATTATATTAAAACACCCAGTATTTCACTAACTTTTTATTGAAAAAGTACAAAAGTTTTATAATGAAAAAACTACATTTTTAGCTTGTCATTTTTTTTATATATGTATTTTTACACATAACCACACTCTGTTTTATAAGAGGCCTACTGCTCGCCTGTTTTACAGCCACAAACAGAGATCAAATATATTCTTAGTTTTTAGATAGTGTGGCGCCATCTATAATCAAGTTCATTTGGAATAACGGATAAATAATTTTATTGCATCAGAATTATGCACTTTAACACTTCCCCTCAATAAAATTATTTCAGCATACAAAGATTCCCAACAAAAATCCAAAAAATAAAACATACTTAACTCTAGGCGCAAACAAAAAATTTAAAATTCCATACCTAATGCTAATCGGAACTTTTCAAATTTTATCTTAGACAAAGGTTTTGTAAATAAGTCAGCTATCTGATCTTCGGTTTTAACATAAATAATTTCTACAATTCCTTCGTCTATTTTTTCCTTTATAAAGTTAAACTTAATATCTAAATGCTTAAGTCTTTTATTGTTTTCAGGACTATTGGCTAAGCAAATTGCTGCCCTGTTATCTTCGTATATCTTAGTCGGTTCATTTAGTTCTAATTGAAAATCAAGCAAAAGTTTACGTAGCCAACAGGCCTCTGTAACAGCTAGACTCAACGCTACATATTCGGACTCAGTAGACGAAATTGATACATTTTGTTGTTTTTTACTGGTCCAGGAAACAGTACAGTCAAACATTTTATAAATAATTCTCTTGACTAAGCTTTGTGCAACCTAGCTCTAAATTTTGTTCTATCTGTATACCCAGATATTGAGATATAACCCCTAAATCTTTCATATAAAAATTTTTATTTAATAGATTTTTTAAATTAGTTTCCTCATTTTTATCAGTGCCTAAAATTAACACATCATCTACATATATTAATAAGTAAAGCTTACTTTGTTTACACTTTGAATATAAACAATAATCATTCTGGGATCTTAAAAAATCATTTTGTATCATTAATGAATCAAACTTTTTGTTCCAACATTTTGGCGAGCTTTTTAAGCCATAAATTGACTTATTAAGTTTACAAACAAAATTACTGTTATTTACATTGTTACCTGGAAGCGACATATATACCTCTTCCTCTATATCACTATACAAAAATGCACCTCGGACGTCCATTTGGTGTATGGGCTGCTTAAACAAATTTGCTACTACAAGCAACATGCGAAAGGTTGTCAGCTTGGCTACTGGAGCGTAGAAGTCGTACAGTTCGTTATCACAGTCTTGTTGAAAGCCACATGCCACCAATCTCGCTTTAAATTCACTATCACTTTTTTGTTTGAGAGCCCATTTGCTCTGAATCACCTTTTTGTATGTCGGCCACGGCACTTCCGACCACGTATTATTTTCTTTTAACACTTTTAGTTCTTGATTTATTGCTTCTTGCCACTTCGATGAGTTTTCACTTAGTATTGCATCTTCATATGTAATTGGCTGTTCTGTTTCTGTGTAAAAACTTACATCATAATCTCTCATCCATAATGGTTGTCTAATGTCTCTTCTATTTGTTCTTCTTCTCAAATTTTCTTCCTCTCCATTTTCTGTGTCAATATCTGCATGATCCTGGTTTTCTGGTTGCTCTTTGGGTGGATAATCTTCTGTTTCTAATTGTAATTTTACTATTTCTTCATTTTCTGTTGTACTGATCAATTGGTTTTGATTTTCTGGAATAAAAACCACATCTCTATGTATACCAACTTCGTTTTTATCAGGAAAATATATGCGATAGCCCTTTACTGTATCACTATAGCCTACAAAGATGCCCAAGTAACTTTTTGCATCTAATTTTGTTCTTTTTTGTTTGGGAACATGTACAGCACATTTTGAGCCAAATTCTCTGAAAAATGTAATATCAAAATCCTTTTTGAACCAAAGTTTATATGGGGTTCCTTTTCTGGTAGAGTTACAACCAACTTTGTTAAGAACAAAAACCGCTGTATTTAAGGCTTCTGCCCAAAGGTCTTTATTTAAGTTCTTACTGTGCAACATTGTTCTTATTGTTTCGACCAGAGTCCTCATATCTCTTTCAGCTCGTCCATTTTGTTGTGGGGTATATGGACAAGTTGTCTCGTGTATAATTCCATTATTCTCGAACAATAATTTCAGATCTTTATTAACAAATTCCAATCCGTTGTCTGTTCTAAGTCGTTGTATTTGGCGGCCTGTTTGATTTTTGGTCATTTCAATAAACTTTCGGAAACAATTTATAACTTCTGATTTGTGTTTTAAGTAAAATACAAATCTGTAGCCTGAAAAATCATCTTTAATTAATAGGAAATATCTTGCCTGTCCTAGTGATTCTACTTCGAAAGGACCACATAAATCAGCATGCATAAGTTCACAAATATTCTTGGCTCTTGAACTGCTTAACTGGAAAGGCAATCTGTGTTGTTTTCCGAGAAGACAATCAGTACAATGTGGATTTTCTTGTTCTTTGTATTTTATTTCACGTGACTTTAATGTATTTCTTACTTGATCGAAATTTATGTGTACCAATTTTTTATGCCAATCTGTTAAAGTTTCTGTTATATAACATTCTTCAGGATTATTCACAGCCAATACAGTTTCCTTGTTCGTGTTAAACAACTTTACTACATATAAGCCATTCTCTTCTTTTTCGCCTTGTAGAATTTCTTTGTTATCTTTTGAGACTATAACCTTATTTTGTTTAAATAGAACTTCACCTCCGTTCTCAATTACTGCATTTACTGAGAGTAAATTTCGGCTTAAGTCAGGCACTAACAGTACATTATTTAATATGCACTTTTCGCCCACTATTCTTCCTCTTCCAACAGCTTGCATTTTCTCGTTTTTCTTGGCGACCAATATATCACTTTTTCTGTTTTCAATGCAATTAATAATATCTGCATTGTTGGTCATATGAGAAGTACAACCTGAATCCACAACAAACTTTTCACATATACTGGGAAAACATTGCGACAGCAATGCTACTTTGTTTTCACTTGTTTCGTCATTTTCAGAATGCTGAGAGTAGTTACTTGATGTTTGACCTTCCTTTTTTCTAAAAAAACAGTTTTCCAGTTTATGGTTGGTCTTCTTACATATTTTACACATTATATTATTTTTAGAATGACAATCTTTAGCGTAATGGCCTGGTTTTCCACATAAATAACATTTTCGTTCTTGTTGACCTTTTTGTTGACTGTATCTTTTATTATTAAAACCTTTTTGTCTTCTACCTTCTGCCCTAAAGGCTACTGTTTCATCCGTTGCTTCTTTCTGGTTAAATTTTGCCTCTTCTGCAATCAAACGTGATGTAAGATTTGTCAGGGTACGTTCACTAGCAGGAGTGGAATCCCATGCTGTGGAGAAATGTTTAAAGTTATCAGGTAATGTGCAAAGAATTTTTGACATTAGCATATCGTCATCGACTGTTTGATTCAACGATTTTAATCGGCAGCGTAGGTTTTCCATTTTACTAATATGTAAGCTCATATCAGTACCTTTTTCATATTTAAAATTAAAAAACTCTTGTAAAAGGCTACATTTTTGTTGTTCATTGTCTCTTTGAAAAATACCACATATTTTAGTAAACATTTCATGTGAATTTCCGCAATTTAAAACATGCATCATTAGTTTTTTATCAATTGATGTAACAATTGCTTTTTGTGCTTGAGCGTCCTTCTTTTTCCAATCATTTTTATCAGAGTCTTTGGTCATATCTTCAAACTTTTTGGTGCCCTCAACAATTTCAAATAGACTACTTGCCTTAAATAAAATTATAATTTGGAATTTCCACAATTCGAACGACTCACTATCTGTTAATTTGGTTATTAAGGACAAATCTTCTGAAGACGCCATTTTTGCTACTTTACACGTTTCTTTGGTTATTTTATTTCACAAAGATTTTAAGTTTTTACAGTTTTCTTAAACCACGTCGGTTTTAATTTTTATGCACAAAACGGGACTGGGCCCATAACCTGAAGTTATATTATATTAAAACACCCAGTATTTCACTAACTTTTTATTGAAAAAGTACAAAAGTTTTATAATGAAAAAACTACATTTTTAGCTTGTCATTTTTTTTATATGTATTTTTACACATAACCACACTCTGTTTTATAAGAGGCCTACTGCTCGCCTGTTTTACAGCCACAAACAGAGATCAAATATATTTTTAGTTTTTAGATAGTGTGGCGCCATCTATAATCAAGTTCATTTGGAATAACGGATAAATAATTTTATTGCATCAGAATTATGCCCTTTAACACTTACGTGCGGCGCATTTTATAAATTCCCGGTAAATTGAATAATATGCCAAATTGTAAATATAAGAAAATTAGATATATTACTTTTACTTTTCCGCCCAAACCTGTCTAATATGCGAGAAAAGTATTGGTTTACCGCAAAAAATGTTGGAATTTTGAAAAAAAAATTTGAGTCATTTTTACGTTTTCCATCAACAACAACACGAAAAAATGGTTTTTAGAAAAAAAATTCTGTGTGTATGTCGTCGTCGTCGTTGTCGTCGGCCACTTTTTCTTACATGTCTTGTTAGCACGATACAGCCTCCGGAGTACAATAATTCACCAATTTTATGATTGAATATTGTTAAGGACATGTCACAGATGAACCCTATTGATTTTCATCTCACCAGAGCCAGTACAACGGGTGCTATGGTACTTGAAGGACGACAATTTGTCATTTTTTGAGAGATTTCAGTTTGTTAGCACGATACAGCCTCCGGAGTTCAAGAAGTCACCCATTTTATGATTGAATATTATTCAGGACATCTCAGAGCCAATACAACATGTGCTACAGTACTTTAAGTACGATATTTTTGTAATTTTTGGAGAAATTTCAGTTTGTTAGCACAATACAGCCTCCAATTTTATGATTGGATATTATTTATTCAGAGCGTCTCAAAAATGAGCCCTATTTATATTCAGCTCACTAAAGCTAGTACAACGGGTGCTATGGTACTTGGAGTACCAAATTTTTGTCATTTTAGCAGAATTTTCAGCTTGTTAGCCCGATACAGCCTCCAGAGAGTATACGATTGATCAATTTTATGATTGAATATTGTTCAAGGAGTCTTACAGATGTACCCTATTGATTTTCAGTTGACTAGAGCGAGTACAGCGGGTCCTATAAATCCAGATATACTACATTATTTTTAGAAAAATTTCGGTTTGTTAGCACGATACATCCCCCGAAGTGTATACAAGTGAAAATTTTATGATAGAATATTGTTCAGGGCCACAGATGCGGAAAAGTTAGTTTTAATCTTTAAAACCATTTATTATTTTAAATCAATTGAGTTCAGTCGTTACTGGCAGTGGGAACTATAGTGACCAAGTGAGTTTTTTAAAAAAAGAGTTATATTTCCGTGCCGTGGTAATTTTTGTGTTCAATTAAGATCAAAATAAATTTTGAAAAAAATCGGCAAGGTAAAAGTGGTAGAATTAAAGTACAATGTTTAAACTGTGAAGCTGAATTTAACCTGGACTATAAAAGCACCCATGAAAAAAAATACACGCAGGAAGAACGGTGAGCATTAAAACTGTGGGCTCTGCCGAGAATCCATTTGTTTTAGCTCCAAAACGAAAAAAATGAGGAGATGCAGTCAACTTCAAAATGTAAGACAAAGCGCGCAAAGTAAAAACGATAGCTGTGGTTCTATTTTTTGTTTAACATCGCTTTTTACAATCTAGAGTAATTATTTATTACTTGCACATTCCACATCAACGATAGCATCGGTCTTTTTTTGCTACCGGCCTTAAATGCCGCAAAACGTAATACTTTGTTATTAGGGTTTCTGTGTAAACAGAACCAATTTTTCTAGTTTCATATAGAAAATTTATTGTAAAGAAACGGGGTGGGGCGAAAATAAAGAAAATCAAAAATTAAAACTTGTTTAAAAACGCAGTAGTTTTTATGTTAAAATAGGTTTTTGCCGTATATATTTTTTTTAAAAATGGTTTCCTATTTTTTTAAGGGGATGTTGTTAGTTTTTCAGCCTGTGATAGGGGGCATAAAATCCGATTTTATTTAAAAAAAGTCAATATGAATATGACATTGTTTTATTAAGTTAATTAATAGCAATATTACCCAATTGCAAGAAAAGCAATGGCAGTGGGGTTGATGTGGAAGTATTGGTATTGATTCAATTTGCGGTGGTTTTTTTCTTAATAATGGTGGGATGTTATTTATTAGGGCCAGGGTCCGACTCGTTCTTGCTCTCAGAGAATCTAGATACCAATGATGCAAAAAACACTCAGATTGACAACTATTTATTAACAAAAAATATGGCTGAGTATAAAAATGTTATGGAAATTAATGATGTTCAACAAGATCATATTATGCAAGGTATGATGTCTTATTGGTTTTTTCATTATTAGTTAGAGGCGGTTTGGCTAAAAACTTTTTATGTAGATATCCGACACATATTCAGGAAAAAACTAAAACCTATAATTTTTTTTGTATTTTATACACATGAAAGTGGTATCGCAAAATAACAGACTTGTACTCAGTGGCGTAGTTTAGGGGTACTAAGGGGAAGGGGTGGCATTTTCAACCCTAGAATTCTTCCGAATCCCTTTAGTTTTAATGAGTTTTCTATAGTATTCCGGACCCCAAGTATTTTTTTAACCTCAGAAAAATAAACGAAAAAAGCTAAAATTGCGCATCAGGTATCTGATACCTACAGCATAAGAAATAATTATTGTTTGTTAAGAAAGTTTTAAATATAAGTCTGTATTTTTTGTGCCCTACAATCTCCTTTTCTTTGTAAACCGCTTAAATGCATACCTGTAAAGGGCTTTACTTATTATTTAGTATAATGCTTAAATGTGTTTAGCCCTATATGTTTATAGTTTTAGACAATGTTAATGTAAATGCATTGCCTGTGCACGCTGGGGCTGAGGCTGATCAAATAGCAACGACCGAGACGAAAGGTATTCTATTATTATATTGTGTTAATAATAAATAATAACATATCAGTGTGTGTCCTAAACTTACTGAACTTATTCTTATTGGTTTTGAACCTAATAATTATGAGATTTAATTTTTAGAACCAACATGTCCCATTTTAAGTACAGCAGAGGCTGAAAGTATAAGCGAGACTTGGAATCAGTGTTTAGGAAGTTTGCACTTCTATCAAACATGCTCGAAATAAGTCAAAACTTGTTGCAAAAAATTCGCAATCGAGACGTAATTGACGAAAAAATAACAGTTTTACAAATTTTGGACATATCCGAAAAGCTGAAAACTGTGCTAAAACCGGCTTCTGGGTGGCATATATGCGTTCGTCTTGCTAGATTCGTACGTGTGGTCATTTCTGGAATTACGAGTTTTATGAGTGGCATACGATCGTTCTAGCAAGATGATCTCAGTTTTAACCAGGAGTCTAGAATGCTTCGTTAAAATGTTTCGGTTCAGCTCCAGCTTTGAGTTAATCTCAAGTTGTTTCTCAGTAGTTTACTGAAGTAAATCTAGTAATTTATTTTAATATGCCTACACTTCTCTCTTTCTCTCTCTCTCTTTCTCTCTCTATATTTATCTCTCGTGTGTTTCTCTATTTGTTTACAAATTCTCGGGAATCCTTCGCTATTTTCTCTCTCGGTATTTCGGTTCGTAAATAAGTACGTATCAAGTAGTAAATTTGGGCTACCATAAAAGAAACATTGTAAATTAGCAATAAGTGTAAATTGTGTAATAATTCTGTGTGAATATAGTAATAGTGTCGGAATTTGATTTTTGATTTAACTACAAACACTAATAATTGGAAAAACAGTGCTCTATCAACTTACGTGCACATACGTAAACAGAAAACACTATATTTCCATGACTACTTAGCGCACCGAAAGTGGGCTTTTCCATGCGCCCGTTCGAAAAATTTTACGTTGCGCTACTTACATGTCAAAATAATATGTTATGGAGAGTTCTCCAAAAATCGCAAATTGTTTGTTTATTTCTTTAGCGATAGGGTAAATAACGATTGTTTAGTCACAAATGTTCGATATTTTTAGTGAAAATATTTAAAAATGTTTTCACCAGTGAAACATATATCACGTGAAGCGGCAAAAGTATGTGCAGAATTACTGCCCAAGAAGCCACGCGAGAGATATGGAAACCAGTATCGTCTATTTTGCAACAGGCGCCACCAGAAGAAAGTTATAAATATATGTGACTCTTTTTTAAACGATCCTGTTAGCCAATCGTGATGAGAAAAAAAATCAAATCGACCAATAGCATCAGAATTACACTGAATAATTCCCTCATGTGTAAAAAATCCCATAAAAGGAGTGCAATTATCGATTGATTACAGCGGTAACTGTACTGTAGAAACCGAAAGAGCACTACAATGATTGCATTGTTTACGTATCCACGGAAATCCCATTGTGAATCCATGATAATTAAAAATAAAATCAGTTTGACAAGTAAAGTCAAAATAAACGGTTTTAAAGATTAAAACTTACTTTTCTGCATCTGTGGCCGTGAACAATATTTTACTATGAAATTGTTACTTGTATACACTTCGGGGGATGTATCGTGCTAACAAACCGAAATTTCTCCAAAAATTACCAAAAATATAGTATATCTGGATTTATAGAACCCGCTGTACTCGCTCTAGTCAACTGAAAATCAATAGGGTATATCTGTGAGACACATTGAACAATATTCAATCATAAAATTGATCAATCGTATACTCTCTGAAGGCTGTATCGTTAGTATATCTGGATTGAGGACCCGCTGTACTCGCTATAGTCAGCTGAAAATCAATATGGTACATCTGTGGAGGCTGTATCGTGCTAACAAACTGAACATTCTCCAAAAATGAAAAAAATTTGGTACTTCAAGTACCATAGCACCCGTTGTACTAGCTTTAGTGAGCTGATTATCAATAGGGTTAATCTTTGAGACGCCGTGAATAATATCCAATAATAAAATTGGTCACTTGTATATACTCCGGAGGCTGTATCGTGCTAACAAACTGAAACTTCTCCAAAAATGACAGAAATATCGTACTTAAAGTACTGTGGCACCTGTTGTATTGGCTCTGAAGAGCTGAAAATCAATAGAGTTCATCAGTGAGATGTCCTGAATAATATTCAATCATAAAATGGGTGACTTCTTGAACTCCGGGGGCTGTATCGTGCTAACAAACTGAAATTTCTCAAAAAATGACAAAATGTCGTACTTCAAGTACCATAGCACTCGTTGTACTGGCTCTGGTGAAATGAAAGCAATAGGGTTCATCTGTGACATGTCCTTAACAATAATCAATCATAAAATTGCTGACTTATTGCACTCCGGAGACTGTATCGTGCTAACAAGACATGTAAGGAAAAGTGGCCGACGACGACGACGACGACATATACACAGGATTTTTTTCCTAAAAACCATTTTTTCGTGTTGTTGTTGATGGAGAACGTAAACATAAAACAAAAAAAAATTTCAAAATTTCAACTTTTTTTGGGGTAAACCAATACTTTTCTCGCATATAGAAAGGTTGGGCAGAAAAGTAAAATATTTATAAAAATGTCTCGTTTCGGATGTGATTCATTGGGAATTATAGAAAGTAAAGTGATTGAAAGCGAACCAAATAACACTAAACACTAGACAATACGTGTGGCGACAGTTTATGAGCTTTTGTGCTGAAAAAAAATATGGTGGAATTCACTGTTAAAACTGTTATAGTTGTAGCGTAGTTCCAACTATTTGCCCAATTTATAGGAAATTTTAATGGTTTTTAAATAAAGTTCTGACTTTTATTTTGACTTTTAATCAATCATTCAAAAAAACAGGATCAGTAGGAAATTATCAAGTCAAACCACTGCTAACACTTCCCCTGGATCTTTGATTCCCAATTTTTTCAGATGATCATTCAAAACATTTGCTGATATGATCTTGGTGAATTGGTCAGCTAGGTTATTCTTTGACTCAACATATTTCAGAATTATTTTCTTCCGTTCTATCAAATCTCTGATATAAAATAGTCTCAAGTCTATGTGTTTGGATCTATCAGATGTGTTGTTTTCTGCTAATTTTATTGGTCCTTGATTGTCTACAAATATGGGAAATGTTTCAGCAAAAACATTCTCTATGTGGATTTCATGAACTAGCTTCTTCAAAAACATGAATTCTTTAGAGACTTCACTAAGTGCAACGAATTCAGATTCGACAGTGCTGAGAGCAACACAATTCTGTTTTCTGCTACACAAACTGATGGCTCCTCCTGCGAGAACAAATACATATCCGCTGAATGATTTCCTATCAATAGAATTTGAAGCCCAGTCTGCATCTGTGAAAGATTCGACTGTTCTCTCTGTCTTCTTATATTCAATACCATACGCTTTGGCCCTATTCAAATATCTCAGCATATGTTTTATTCCCATCCAGTGATGCTTGGTAGGATTATGGTTGAACTGACTCATGAAAGTTGCTGTGAATATCATGTCAGGCCTGGTCGTTACACTAAAATAAAGAATGCTTCCAATACACATTCGTTCGTCTTCGCTAAGTAATTCGTCGTCATTCATGCAAAACTTTTCCCCAATAGGTAAAGGTGTAGCTGCACCTTTTGCTTGTAACATGTTCATTTCTTTCAATAGCTTTACAGTATATAAAGTCTGGTTCAACATAATTGAATTTTCGTCTCTGGTCACTTTTATTGACAATACGTACCTTACGTACCATGAAACCAGCTTGAATTTTTTCATTTAAATCATACCCTGCACATTTGACTTTATGATAGAGGCTATTACGTCTCGTTAAATACTCATGGATTCATTCGTTCTGATTCTTAGTAGTATTTACGAAGTCCTTCAAGAGTAGTAACCCATGCCAAGTATCATATTTTGCGTGTATGCTTTCCAACGTCTCCTATACTTCTTTTGCCGTCTTGCACTCCATAACATCGTCGAGACTATCATTTCCAATCAACCGATATAATATCGACTTCGCATTGTGATCAATCTTTTTATTTTTGGGTTCTTGAATTTGGGTATCATTGAAACCAGGATCTATAGCATTCCACAAATTCTTCACCTCCAGAATCCCCTGTGCGCGCATCGGCCAATATCGATAATTCTCTAGATTAAGCTTTTCGATTTTTATATCTTTCATCATCGAATCAGATTCTTCGTCGTCTTTTTAGTAGAAAAAGTTCTTCGTCTGCTTTTACCTCGATTAAAAGTACGAATTACGTCGTCTGCTGAGAACTTTCAAAATTTTATAATACAAATCGTCCTGGGCCCTTAACCTGTTATAGTTGTAGCGTAGTTCCAACTATTTGCCCAATTTATGGGAAATTGTAATGGTTTTTAAATAAAGAAGTTCTTACTTTTATTTTGACATTTAATCAATCATTCAAAAAATCATTCATGTAAACTATGACAACAAGATACAGAATCAGTAGGAAATTATCAAGTCAAACCACTTCTAACAAAAACAATTTGGAACGTCACCGCAAAATTACTAATGAATAAGTTTTTCACCGAATATAAAATTATTTTTAACCCTTTTACTGACATTGGATTTAAAACAGCCAGACATGCGAAAAATGCCAAGAGAAAACAATTACAAACTGATCCAGCGAAAAGAAAAGAAAGTGCAGTTTTTCTAAAGTATGATGAATTTCACAATATGGTTCGTGGTTGTGATGAAGACACCCCAGATGGGTTACAAAGGAAGGTATTTTTTGTTTTAGCTTTTGAGTTAGCTTGGCGTGGTGGAGAAGGCTACAAGTGCTTAATTTCATACTTTAAAGAAGAAAAAAATAACATAGGTGAAAAAACAGGAAGGATTATTTACGACCCTGTATTTACTAAGATAACGCAAGGAGGGGAAAAACAATGCGCTTCACCGAAATGGCTAATATTGAATAAAATCAATCCTGATTTGTGTCCCTTTCGATTATACAAAAAATTCTTAGAAAAACGGGATGGAATAAAAACAAATCGACTTTTTCTTACCATAAATCCCGCCTGGAAATTGAACAGAAAATGGTTTAAAGATGTTCCCGCTGGACGATATACAGTAAGCAAATGCACTAACATACAAGTCAAAATATCGTGTTTGAATACAGAGAATATTAAACTAACTAACAATTCCTTACGATCTACTGCTGTCTCCTATCTCGCTAAAAAGGGTGTCGGCGAGCAGCAATTTATAAAAATCACTGGCCATTACAATTACAAATCAATAGCGCCATATCTTCAAATGGATGGAAGTCACCATGAAGAAATAGTGACAAAAATGCGTGGTAATGATGTACCACAGCACTTTCAAACATCTTCAGCCGTTAATGTATCTGCAATGTCTAATCAGAACACAAAGAGTTATTACAATTGTGTATTTCATTGCAATTCCTGCAACTTTTAGTTTAGGTTTACTTTAAAAAAACTCGTTTTATTATATATTTCCGTTCTTTCTAATAAAAATAGTTATGAAAAAGTCGTATTTTTGGGTCTTTTTATTGTGTTTGTACCTAACAGCATGTTTTAAAATGTATATTTTGTATTAAAAAAAATAAATAGGAATTCAATATTTAAACCAATATTTGTATTCGGGAAATATTCCCCCGAATTACACTCGTGCATCAAAATAACCAGATAATTTTGCATTCGAGCGTGTTGTCTTGGAAAAACTGCATTCGGTCATTTTCATATTTTCTTAAAAGACCCCTCCACCTTCGATGTCGGGCTCTTTCTCCAAAATATGAAAATGAACTCATGCAGTTTTTAGACAACACGCTGTCATGCAAAATTATCGGTATTTTTGATGCACTTGTGCAATTACTTCCGATAATTTGTTAGTAGCAAATTACAGCTACAACTTTTTCACGTTGTTTGATTGGATCTTCGTTTGAATGAATGCGTAAGAAAGTTAGCCATTGGCTTGGTTGTCTAGGTAACCCAGCTATTTGTCTCAATATAGACATTTCAAATTCAGCACCATCGCCATTATGAAGTATCACTCATATTTCGCTTCTGAGATTTTCTCTTATGTATGAGGTGCGTGAATTGGTATAAATTTGAAGAAACTTTACAATTAGTCATTTACAGAAACCAACATGAGCACGAGATTTGGTCAAAACTCGGCTGATTCAATCTGTAGACTGCAGTCTGATCTGCACTGCATAAAATGTTTCCATTAATGTTGCCCACATAGTTGTCAAAAACGCGGTTTCAAATCGGTCTAAATGACGAATAATACCTTCAGCCTCAGTACGAGTGACAGGTTTTTCAGAAATGTCATCAGCGATGGTGGTTAAGACTTCATAAATATTTTTATAATTTTTCTGCAAACTACGACATGCATCAGCTCTAGCAGCTCATCTTGTGACAGAAAGACTTTTTACAACAGAATTACCTTTCGAATTTTCAAGCAAATCTATGTGTTGATATAGAGAAAAAATTGTAAACTTTTTGGACGATGTCAAAAAATTGACGCGCTTCAGAACAACATTCTGCAGCATGCACTCCAATTAAGTTGAGCGAATGTGCAGAACATGGTACGTATAATACTAAATTATTCAACTGTTTCACACGCGCTTGCAACCCACTGTATGGGCTAGACATATTACTAGCATTATCAAAACTCTGTCCTCTTCAGTCTTTTATATCAATATCCCAATTATTCAAATTCTCCATTAGAGCTTCAATTAATTGCTGGGCCTTATGTCCAACGTTGTGTTTAAAACCAAGAAAACGTTCAACCGGTTTGCCATCATTCTTGACACTCCGAATAATGAAGGATAATTGATCAACATGAGAAACGTCGGGGGACGAATCTACACTGATTGAGTAATACTTATTTCCTTTTATTTCTGATACAATGATGTTTAACACTTTTTTCGCCATTATTTGAATAAATTCATCACATGTTGTAGACGACAAATAAGAAACATGCCCTCGTCCTGGATTACCATACTCTGCAATATGGTTAGCTAAGAATGGATCGAATTCGGCAATCAATTCCAAAGACATCATAAAGTTGCCATTTGATAATGATCCAAACTTCTCTTCATTCCCTCGAAAAGGCAAACCACGACTGGAGAACTTCTTGATGACAGGAACAACTCTATGAAGAACACCTTTTCAGTATTTTGCTTGTGCTTCTAAATGTGTTTTTAAAGATTTGTCGATTCCTACTGATTCTCCACGTTTCAACATCAAAATTTCACACTGTTTGTGAATTTGTGAATTTTCATGGACTTGAATTATTTGCTCAGCATGTTTCCAGTCCGAAAAACCTTTAGAAAATTTATTATTTTCTTTGCTAAAGAGACAACAGGGAGCACAGTATACATTTCCAGTTCGAGTAGAATATATCAAATATAAACGATTTTTTTCTCTCCATTCGCCATAGTTCTTACGAACAGGGATTTTGAAAGAAAACATGACTTATCAGTATATACACGTTTTGAGTTACAAAAGTCCGAATCCAGATTTTGGTTTATTGGGTTTTTTAATAACATGTCTATAGTAAAGTCATTAATTACCCATTCAGAAGGGTCACAGCTAATCACGCAATTGGTCTGGAACTAATATCCTTGCTGGTTGAGGTTTCACATTCACTATTATTGAATTCACTAAAGTCAGTACGTTAGCACTCGTAGGCGGTAGCATTCCTAGCGAGCATGTGTTGTATGACAGGCTCATCTGAGTTAGCGCCATCTACGTAATTCACCAAGTTTAGATCACTTGTTGACGCGGGAAATATAAACGGTCTGACAGTAAATTCTATAAGGAAATAGTTACAAAACTGTTTTTATGTTTTTTCTAATAACTTTAATTTTATTACCGAGAAGCATTTGCCGCCCCTCAAATTTTGCCGCTGTGGGCCCGGGCCCCACGGGCCCCTTATGATGATCCAGGACTGTGTATAGCGTGGTCTATTTGAGTAGGCTTCCTGTTAACCCCAAAGCCGAACCCAGAGCAGCACCTACGGAGGAAGAGGTCGAGGAAGCTGATACATCTATCCATTTCAGTTTCTAAAGTGAAGTTGATATTAGGGTGAATGTTATTGATGTTATTTAAAATGTGTTGAGCTGTTATTGTGTTGCCTTTAATTAGGCAAAAGATGTCGTCTGCGTATCTAAAGTATAGGAATATTTTTCTGTTCTTAGGGGTAATTGTTCATAATAGCTGATTCCTCTATGTATATCTATTATCATATATAAAACTGTGGCTCACCTATCTCCTTCTGTCCTTCTGCCCATACTACTTCGTTACTTTCCAGCGCTCGGAATTTTGGAGCCACGTTTGCATCCTTTTTCATAGTGTTTCGCAACAATTTATTGAAAATAAAAAATAAAGAAAATCATATTTGGACAGGTCCTATAAAATGAATCTTGGAAATATATTATTTACTGTTGATTTATTAAAGTCACAAATCTAATCGGAGTGACGTCGTTTGGTGAAACTACAGTTTTTCTGTAAATGACTCAAAAACATAGTCTTCTATTTAAAAAATGTTTACTATATTGATCGAACATTACGCCAACTAGGCTCACTGACATCGTAATTACTATTGATAAACATCAAATTCAACAAGCTTCTAAACCGTCCAACGTTTTAAATGGGGTTTCGGATTTATTTATTTTGTATGTTGATCATCTAGGTACACACAATGGCGATGTTTATAATTACTTGAATAGTTTCAAACTTCCAAATAAACTTGAAATTGGAATTTAAAATATTAGAAATACTTATTTTCCAGAATCCTTCTTATTAGACTACATTTGTTATACGAGTGAACTAAAAAATTTCTATATCCTACTGTTTTTGTTCAAGATAACTTCGAACATTAGCGCCAGTGGCATATTTTCTGGTAATTAATAAATAGCATATCTCTGAAATTTTAGTGATAGGGTTCAAAAGTACGTAACTAAGGAAAATTGATATTTTTGTGAAAAGTAGAACAAAAAAGACACTGATCTAAGATCATAATATAAACATGGGATGGATAGGTCAAAATATGAGGTGGAAGAGGGTAAAAATACCTGAAGCATAAAGAATAAATTCTTTAAACCAAGGAGCGTGAAAGATATACACAGTTCCAATTTCCAGATTTTCAATTAAAAAAAATCAAATATTTTTTTCTTTACATTTATTTCTCTAGTACAGAAAATTAATGTGTAGTATCATCCTGTGCATTGGAATGAAGTTGCAAGTATCCGGGCGTTTTCAACCCTTACGTCATCCCTCTCATTCGAGCAAAGTAGAAACACGGTATTTCAGACGTAGTAACCACTTACAACCAACATTTTCTAAGCTGATATTTTCTTAAAATTCCACGCTGTTTGCCTTTTATACGTAGTTCTTTATATAACTGAATGTGGCATTCATACATTCAGTGATTTCCAATTCTTCAATATACAGCGTGTCTAATTAAGCTGTATTAACATGGAAAACGAGTAAACGTTCCAAATTCTTCATAAAAAATTTAGCATGACCAAAAACTTTAATTACAATATCTATTTTTTTCTGCTAGGTAAGAAGACCATGGAAAAATATTAATTCTGCTCAACAGAAAACGTGAAAAGTATGAGAAAAATTTGATCAGATTCGAGAGCTGAGTTCAGATATGTAGGTAATTACATCCAATTACGTTGAAAAACGAGTTTTTTCAGCTTTTTAGGAACTTCTTGATGACAATAAAATATTTACGCACATCAGGATACTCTTAACACGAATAGAAATATTGTTCATTCTACGTGAAAACGTATTCGTGTTATAAATTGTCTTAATTGCGGGATACAACTATTGAATGCATAAAAGAGCAAAGCAATATTGAATAATATCAAGCTTATTTAGGAATTCACAGTAGGTTCAACAAAAAAACGCCAAAAACTGGTTAAGAATAGGAAGACCGAGTTTGAATTAGTTAAAATATCATTACGGAAATGGGAGTCTGGTATAAAATAATACCAGTACCAGTAAGTGAAAATGCGGTAATTTTGAACGAAATAAACATAAGCCGCATTGGATGCGACGGATTACAATAGATGACTTGGCTTTTGCTCTCTTATCCAAGAAGAGTTATAAGAAGCCCTGTTTTTTATAGAAAGTATAGTCTTTGTCCGACCAAGCAACATTTTCTCCCATTGGAACAGTCATTACAAAATTGTTATTCTCCGGGAGTTTTAATTAGATGTTCTAGGAAAGCTTAACGTAATTAAACTGCAAATTTGACGTATGAAAGTTTGTTAACAAAGTCTAATTATAGCCTTGTTTGAACAAGCTTATACCAGTGACAGTGAATAGTTTATTTCAGATGACAAATATGAAAGAATTGAAATAGAATACCCTATTTACTATTATGTATTTGGATAGAGCTACTTTTAGGGATAATGTCAATATAGAGTTTTTCTACGTAACATCGAGTGCCTTACGAGAATTGTCCAATTCAATTACGAAACAGTGTCCAGTATCTTCATAAAAAATGAAAATGTACCTAAACATTTTGCTAATTAGATCTTACCTGAGTGATAACGGCTACCTTGAAATTTTTAACGATCCAAAATGCATATATAATTGTGATGAATCAGCATTTTCCTTAGCACCAAAAGGTGACCAAACCGTATATACATTTGTTGCAAACGACGAAAAGGAATGTCTAACTACATTAATAATGTGCAACGCGGCTGGAGATCTGCGCCTCCGTTAGTTGTTTACTCGTATAATAAAAGAATCCCCAAACTAATTGCAGCTACTTTTCCTAAGAACTGCGCCGTTGGTAGGTCAGAAAATAGGTGGATGACCCAAGAAAGTTTTTTCGAATACATCGCTAATCCATTCTTATCCTAGTTAAAGGAGAACGATATTCCCCTTCCAATAGTGCTTTTTATTGATGGACACAAGTCACATCTTAATCTACAACTAAGCCAATTTTGCAGTTAAAATGGAATTATTTTATTAGCTTGTATCTGAACTCTACTCACATATTGCAGCCGTTAGATGTGGCTGTATTTCTTCACTTAAAGTCAGTTTGGAAAAAAGTAACAAAAAATTGGAGAACAGAACATTCTACCAAAGCCATTTCCAGGGAAGAGTTTGCCCTGCTTTTGGAGACTGCGGTGAACCAGGTAAAATCTTTACCACTGTGCATTGCCAACGGATTTAAAACTTGTGGTCTATGTCCTCTAAATCCAGATAATATTGAATATAAGAAGTTTTTTTAACTGATGCTACTTTGCAAAACGAGCCTAATTCTATGACAAATTCAAGCAAGGCTGAGACAAATCTTTTCTTGCTATATTTTGATGAAAGAAAAAATTAATAGTTTAAGTTATCCAACTCCGAATGGAAAGGCGAAATAAAAAACACCAATCTTTTTTATGTTTTTAAACGCCTTAAAGAAGAAAACTTTATTCACATTCCAAATCTTCCTATCTCTTTAACAACAATAACTGTCCAGGCCTAAATCGAGACTAATCAAGAACATTTAGCAAATAATAATCACAAAGACATCGCCGACATTTCAGTAACTAACAAAATGTCCGAACAAATTACTTTGATATCTCCGATAGTATTACCAATTAATCCCAACGCATTGGTAGCAGAGTCAACGGATGATATTATACTGGTCAAAGATAATTTTTTTCAATCTTTTGATTTAAACGATTTAAGTGCCACAGACCTTAATGTATCTGCTAGTGAAATTAACCTGAGCATTCTTTTAAATGGAACTTTTGGTCAATATGAGACCTCCGCTTCAGCACAAGAAACATTAAAGGATCAAAACATAACTAACTTGAGTTCAGAGAATGTAAATGAATTTAGACAAAAGGATAAAGAAACAAATATGTATAGTTCTAAAGAAAACACAAACAAATATGAACTACAGCAAAGTTCAAATAAAGCAAACTTTTTAGCTAACCCGAAAAATCAATCTGAACCAGTAAGAGATCAAAATTTTAATTCAGATAATTTTGATTCAAGAGAAATAACTAGGGACGAAATTGAAAAAAAAAGCAAGAAGTTGAATTTTGATACTGAAAATCACACTTAATGCAAATAAAGAAAACACCTTAGAGAGCCCGAAAGGGATGATCAAAAACAAAGTTGCTGACGAAGAAAAAACTCCTTCTAAGGTTAACGAAAGTACTTCAAACATACCCACCCCATTCAAAAAATATATATTCTGGGAAGAAACTGACCATAACAAAAAAACAACAGAATGAGAACCTAAAGAAAAAGTACCAGCAGTTGTAACGGCATTAGATTGGCAGGAATATCAACAGAAAAGGAACATAAAAAACTTAAATAACTTCAAAAAAAAGACAGAAAAACTAAGAAAAATGAAAAACTCAAATAAAAAGAGCAGGAGGTTGCAAAGAATAAGGAATCTAAATTAAAAAATGAGGAACATATTATTAAACCAAAAGAAAAACCAATAGTACAAAAGGTTGACAAGAATTATGTTGCAGTTAAATACGGCGGAAAACTGTTTCCAGGCTTAGTCGTTAAAAAAACGAAAACCAACTACACAGTTAAGTTTATGACTCCTATCGGTGCAAATTGGAAATGGCCCGAAAAGGAAGATATATTAACTTACGAAACAAAGGATGTTTTATGTGCAATTGCAGAACCAGTGCAAATAAATTCAAGAGGTCATTTTAAGATTAATGAATTTCCTGAAATAGAATGACATGGAAATTTCATTACTTTTATATTTTTTTGGTACACCTTTTACAAAATATTTTTATTGTTCATTAGTTAAGTTCCTAATGAACCAAAAAAATAAGTAAACACGTACCTTTTAGTGTTAAGTTCGTTTTTGTAGGTTTAAGTTCAATGAACCTTTTAAACATAATATCTTAGATAATATGATAACTTTGAAAAAAAAATTTGTTTTGTGTTCTTTCCATAATTTTCGAAAATAAATTCTCAACAAACCAAATAAAGTAATAGAATTCATTTTAACGACCTTAAGCTATGAGAATAGATATTTATGTAACAAGTGTGTAAAGTAGCCTTTTTTCGACGAATGTGAATATTGTCGCATGAGCCGCAGGCAAATGCGACAATCACATGAGTCGAAAAAAGGCCTTTACACGCGAATTGCATACACTATTTTTTCTACTACCGAAAATTTTATCAAAATACAGAGGTTTAATAGTAATTTCCTTTGCGCACTAAAGTAGGTTTACTTAACTTAACTATAACGCTTTTATTGATTCTTAATAAAATATATTATATATTGATCAATATTTTGAACATTTTAATCAAAATTACAACAAATTACCAAAATAACAGTCGAATTCAATTATTAACAATACTAATATTAAAGGTGCAATTTGTGCACTCGGACATTTTCGGAATATTTTGTTATTTTATTTTTCTTACACCATTCTTTAAAGAAATTGTATTTTGTTTCGTGAATATTCACAGATTTTTGAGGCAATAAATCATTAGAAGCATCCTGTGCTACGTGTAATATGTTTGATGGTGTAGAATCTAAAATAACATCATAGTTTCCTAAAAATGTTCAATACTTAAATATAAATACTGTTGCTTACCCTAGGTATAGTCGGAAGATCTCAATTTCAAATTTAAATGTCAGATTCAATGGACAAAGAAATGTCAGTCACTCACAGCCAACTTATAGGTACCTACCTATTCTATTATTTTCTAGTACCTAATAATTATTACGTAAGTATTTTACTGAATTCTTTATGTTTCAATCTCTGATTTAAAGAAAACTCAGATTTAATATCCGTTTATTATACCTATCTATATTTTTATAAGACTAGATAAAACTACATTCAAATTGGAACTTTTTCTTTACGCACTAGTGCGTAAAGTAAAGTTTTACGCACTCGAAAGTGTGTCTAAAGTACGTACTTTACGCGCGGTAGTAGAAAAATGTCTTTAATACATTTAAAAAATAAGAACTAACATATTAAGGGCCTTAGGGTGACGGGTACTGGGGTCGTTTACCTTACTGCTTAATTTAACGAGCAATAAGTTATTTTGATTGTGATATGAATTTTATTATTTCTGTAGATTGAGTTTGATTTTTGTATGGCTTAATCTACGCTTAGCTTTAACTTCTTATCTTGTGTAGGCTGATGCAGTTTTAAATCAAAAGAATCACTAAATTTCTCATTTTCACTGTGTTTTACCTGTCGTACCAGCGGCGGAAAAAGAATAAAGAAAACTACATAATAAAAAAAATTTCCTTTCTAGTGATTATGTCCGAATAATAGAAGAAGCAAGATGACAATCAGAAAAATATGAAATCAAAATGGTAAAATAGGATTTTTCACCAATTTTAACGAGACTTAGATATACTCGTCTATAAGATCTGGAAGAAAAGCCGGAGATTCAAATGTGGTTGATATAAAAACCCTACAATATAGACCTGAAGGAATAAAACGAAATTTGTCGATTGTTTGTGAAAACGTTTTTAAGAAACTCCATAAAGAAAGGCTGAAGATAACAAAAATGAATTTAAACATCTTCAAGAATTAAACCCCGTAACGCTGAAGGCTGTTGGCCATTTTACAATAGCTTGCCACATTATGAATAATTTTATGATGTTGTACTAAAGTATATAAAATTTATAGGTATAGAGATTTTGTTTAGTTATTTAGATAATAAAATTTTGAATTAATAAATTAACAATAAAAAATTCGACAATAACTCGTAACTCCTTATAACTTTTTCTAAGTATCACATGTTAGACCTTTGTATAGGATACAGATGTATTCAGTTAGCTGTTTTGCTGTGTTACTTTATCTTTTTCAATATAACTACGAAGTTTTTCGTCTTAACAGTTTCTGACTTACTTGGTATTGATTTGAGGCCAGCAATATGATGTTAATATTAGTTTGAAAGGAACGTGTGGTCCAGTACACTCAATTAGTATGGAACGTTGCATGAAACTCCAGAACAGAAAATCAGGTAGATATTTTTATGGACAAACTAAACCACTACGTACATGGACGTCTTCAATTGTAGTTCCAACAAGAAATCGTCTTATACTACAAAACATTATATCAAAATATCTTGAAATTATGTTCGTTGAGTAATTGATGTTCAAATATTCAGCAGATATTTTTTGGATCACTCTAGATTCAATAAACCATAACTATTTTAACGGCATATTTTTCAGCTGATTACAAAGCTTAACAACCACCAGACGCACAATTTGGTTTTTATTCCAAACTCTCCTTCAAAACCAAGTTAACTGAAAAAGCCATAATGGAAGTATTATTCGATTTTTCGTTTATCTAAAACGATCAGCGAGAGTCAAACGCCAAACGAGCCCATGAACTTCCAGAAGGCTCAAGCACAGTACGCTGAACGAAAACAAAATTAGCAAAAATTACCCCCATAAAATTTTATATGTCAGACTATTTTTCGGTTTTTATCGCTTTTTGCCATCCCAAATGGCACAAAATACAATAAAAGGAGATTTGTTGAAAATTTATGATGCTATTTGAAATATCCTAGGGGAAATATGATTTTAGAATTTTTAGCGGATGGTTTCTGACTTTGGATTTACGTAAAGAGAATGTTTGTTGTTCAAATTCAGGATTTCGGAGTGAAGTTGTTTTCATATATAACTGAAATATTCATGGAAAAACTTCCTATTCAACTCAGGTTTTCATTTGTTGTCTTATGTGACTTCCGTCATCAAAACTATTCTGGTATAAAATAGTAGATATGTTTGTTGTGACTTTTATCGTTCCTCAAAAAAGTATATTCACTATTGTAGAAATTCATCCCCAATAAAGAGAAATAATTATGGGCATGACTTTGAGTAGAACAATCATGGAAATTTTCTTAAAAATTCGATATAAGAGTACTCGATATAAAAGTGTGACCATATAACAATGAATAATTAATTTATTTTAATTCGTATGAAAATTACATAGCTACAGTGTTGATAACTTTTAAATGAAAAGTAGAAACTCGATACTTCGCAATCAATATATCTCGAGATCCCTAAAAATACGTAGCGTGTTATAAGAAATTTCTATTTAGTAATATACAGGCTGATGCGTTAGTATCTCAATAGATCTAAATTAAACTGCTACCAAAACATTCAACTAAAGAATAGACGAACCAAGTCAGTCATAAATCCATAGAAAAGGCGATCAATCATTACGTTGGGGAAGAAAGTCATTTTACATTGCTTTGGCAATATTTTTTCGCTCGTCGGACTTTGAATTTGTGGTTGGTAAACACGGTTGGAAAATAATGAATGAGAGCATCGTATGGTTTGTTTACGAGTGTTTTGCAAGATTGCCACGTTGTCTATCATTTTTCGGGATAAATCTATAAATTACATTCATTTTTTATTAGCATATAATAATATGTGCATTTCATATGAGGAGTCTTCAGAATTAACATGTCTTCTTGCGTTGTGAACAACTTAACTCAGATATGCACTAATTGCGACTTTTATGACTGTTTGTCCATGTAAATAAACACAAATGGATAATTTTATAGTTACTGCTAAATAAAAATTATTGCATAGGTATATATGTTTAAATAAATCACCTTATCACACATTACGATTTTTGAACACCAATTGTTTATGTGTTATACATTGAATGTTTGTTCTTTCAAATATGCGTTTGTGTGACCCTTTTGCGCAATACGTTCGCTGTTTTAATCAACAATTTGAAGAAGTGTGCCAATTTAATTCTGTTAGGGATTCCGAATTAAGGTTTATTCTCATTAGACGTACCAGGAACCGAATCGGCAACGGCAAGGTACATGCTCGGCGCGAGCAAGATTTCTTGAGGTAATTCACACTGCAATAGGCTTGCCGTGGGTTAAGTAGGTTTCAGCTTTGTGAAAAGTGAAATGTTCCCGACTTCTACGTTAATAAAAATTGCTCTGTTGTTAGATGAAGAAGAGCATGAAATGAACAATTCTAGAAAGAGAAAGAGACGTTATTGGGTACATAAAATGCTAAAAAACCGAAAGGAAGAAGGAGAATTTGCAACGTTGCACCCAGAACTTTTAGATGACCAGACAAAATTTTTCCAATATTATCGAATGTCTAGGGATGAGTTTGACAATTTATTGGACCAAATTCACCACTACACTCCCAAAATCCTAGGAATGCAAATACTACCAAGCCGGTAATGTATTCACACTTGTCTGAACCTGCACGGAACGTGCTCGGCAAATATTGTTTGAGAAGAACCCCGCGGGCAAAGGCCGTCGCTTGCCGAGACGTTGCCGGCATAATGTGAATTTAACCACACAAAAACCATATGATCAATGAAAAATATATTTTGCCGATTCGGTGCCTTGCCTGTGCCGAGCACGTGGCTTTTAAGCTTTCAACGAGTAAACACATATAGTCTTGTTTTCTGCATTTTTTTGGGTAAATACCATTAAATACGCGTTAGTTTTATGTGTATTATTTTTTCAAGTGGTAAGTCGCTTTAAATTTACCGTATAGTAATGACTAAATAATAGGCCAGTCCATCTGGCCAATTTCACTTAATATTTTGGTATCCAAAATATTAAAACCAAAAAATGTCAACTACAATAAACCAACAACAACCAGCTGGACCTAGCTTCGCAGCAGTCACTAAAAATTCAGTAAATAAACCACAAGCACCTATATCATTTCTAAGCAGAAAGCAAGCTATTGTCATGAATGCTCTCCCAGACGTCGTCCTTTTTGACTACATTAAGGCAATCGGCGAAATTGAAACACCTAAAAGGATTACCTTTGCATCACGCATTTCCAATCACCGTATATATCTATCTTCTGTATCCGTTATAGATAATCTCTTAAAAAATCATCCTTTTGTTACTATCAAAAAACGAATCATACCGATTCGTAGACTTATCACACCGGCAAAAAGATTACTACTCTCCAATGTTTGTCCCTCTATCCCTAACTCTCTTATCGAACAGGCCCTTAAAAATGAACTTGGGCTACAGCTCGCCTCTCCAATTTCCTTCATTTTCAGTTTCCGACGATCTATTTATGTTATACCTCAAAATGAACCTTTTGAAATACAAACTTCAATTGTAATCCTACGTGAAAATACGGACTACAGAATCTTCATTACTCCGGACAAATTTGAATGCTTCCTCTGTAAGCAGTCTGGACACACCTCAGATTCCTGCCCAAATCCGCAAGATATATCCTGCAACCCCCCTTCATCTTCTACCTTCAGACACGAAAGCCAAGACATATCTTCTGGCATATCACCTCCTCAACATTCCTCATCCAAAGAACATCCTGTCGATAACACTCCTTCCATTTCAAAAAAAAAACTACAGGACAACCCCAAATTTCAGATGGCTTAACACCCAACTTTGGCATTAAGAGGATACACTCCACTGACACCAGCCTCGAATCGCCTCCTATACAGATTACTATTATTCCTCCAATTCTCGACCTTGAAAATACTCCATCCCCCTCAACAGCTGCTTTTGTAATACCAATTTCAGCCCCTAAGAAAAAATCCAAACCTGAAAACAGAGACGTTTGTAAGATACGTCCCTGTAATCAAGCCAAAATAGAAAAATCAATTGGTACCGATCCTAAAACATTCTCACTATCGCCCATACAGTTAATATCTTTCCTGTAAAATTCTTTTGGCGGTAGTGATCCTTTGAAAGAAGACAATATATAGCTTTACCACTAATATCAAATCACTCATTGAAGACCTTCTACAAATATACCAAATTTTATCTGATAGATCTCTTGAAAATCGAATTGATAGATTGCAGAAAAAATTAAAACTCGCAATAAACCCCAATGATGCTGTCGAACTTGCAAGCCTATCGTCCATCAATTCAAACGACTCCAATCAGGAAGATTCCGATCTATTTTAATATATCTTTTATCCAACACATTTTCAACACCTTTATTTAATCTTCTTAATTTTAAAATTCAGTATTTCACAACGGAACTGCCACGGATATAATCCGCGCCTAGAACAAATTCAGCATCTAACCTCAATTTACCGCCCAGATTTCCTCTGTCTACAAGAGACCAACTTTAAAACAACTAATATCCCACGAAGTAAATCTTTTGAAGGGTACCATTCTATTAGAAATAACTGCTAAAGAGCTAGCGGGGGTTGATAAATATTCGCCTCAAACGAAATGTATTCAGAACTACTTCCTCTGACTACAAACCTGGAGGCAGTCGTCATAACGACATACTGCCCCAATAAGCTAACCATATGCTCCATATACGATTATATTCCTCCAGGTCATCCTCTAAAAGAAGATGAGCTTCTTGAACTAATATATCAACTGCCCCAGTCGTTTATCCTCACAGGAGACTTTAACGCTCACAACAACATGTGGGGTTCACAAAAGACATTTGGACGCGAAAAGGTAGTCGAAAATATATTGAACTGTACAAATTCTTGCCTACTCAATACATGGTGTAATACACACTTTAATATTTCCTCCGGTACCTTTTCTGCCATAGACCTAAGCATAAGTGATCCCAAATCAGCCACTTTTATGTCTTGGAAAACAGCTGATGGACTATTTCATAGTAATCACTACCAAATAATTATATCAAACAATCACAATGAAGCAGTTTCCGAAAAAAGTTATTGGTGCCTCAAAAAAGCTAACTGGTCTGAATATTCCACGACAGTTGATACTCTTTTACTCACACATGATGCTTACGCTTTCAACAATGTTGATGACTTGATGAAATCAATAACAGATTCAGTTTTCTCGGCTGCAAAGACCCACATTGGTAAAATGTTTTTTTTTGCCCAATCACAGGGCAGTTCCCTGGTGGAACTCCTCTTGTGATGACGCAATACGCCAATCCAAAAGAGTTCTGATCCTATATTTGAAAAACAAAAGTACCGACCATCTTATTAGTTACAAAAGACTCAAGGCCAAAGCTAAATATGTAGTAAAACAGAGTAAGAAATCATCTTGGAATTATGTATTCACTATAACCGAACATTCCAACCCTAGTCAACTATGAAAGAAAATTCGACAAAGTCAAGGTCACAAAACTAATAACAAAATTACCCGCCCCATTTCAAAAGGCTCGGATTTTGGATCATGAACATATTTCCAATATTCTTGCAAGTCATTTCGAAGCGAAGTCCAGGAATCACACAACAAAATATCCTCTAGTTGTAGCGTCCACACGGGTGAGCTATACGCTATTTTACAAGCATTCAAACATGTCCAACAACTTGCAAATGCACACATAGCCATATGCACAGACTCATTATCTTCCATCCATTCCATTAAGAATAAATTTACTACCCACCCCCTTGTCCAAGATATACACCACATATATCAACAACTAAAAAAACAAAATACAACAGTCACAATAACATGGGTCCCTTCCCATGTTGGGATTATTGGAAACGAAAAAGCTGATTGCCTTGCCAAAGAAGCTGCCTCAACTGCTACTGCCACGGTGAATCTTCAGCTTTGTAATGACTTAAAAGCTAGCCTGAAAAAATCAATCGTTCCAACTGGCAAATTCACTGGAGTCAAATTATGTGTTTACTGCGTGAAATTCAACCAATAGTAAATCAGTTTACCTGTCCCAATCTATCTAGGAAAAATATGGCTGTCATACGAAGATGACGTATAGGTGATACTAGACTTACGCATGGTTACCTAATGGCATCATCATCTCAGCTGAGCTGTCAGTATTGCCACGTAAAGCTCTGCATCAAGCATATCATCGTTGAATGTCCATACTTCACCACAAGACGCCTACAATTAGGAATACATACAAACTACAAGGAGATCCTAAATAGTGTAATGTTTTTGTTATTTATTTAAACAGTAAACGGGTGGGATAAATTTTAAACACACGGTATGGCTACTTACTAATTTATTTAAGCACTAAACTAATCACTAACACTTAATTTATATATACTCAACTAACCACTTTACCAATTTATATGCACACAAACTTAATTATTAATTTATATCAACACTTTTATATTCACTTATTCACTGTTTATTTGTCGAGATCACTTTATCAACTAACTAAAACTCTTTCGGGTCGTTTCCTTATATATACTAGTTCCTTTTTTACTAGAAAATTCCGGACCGCGGCTTACACAAAAACAATTGGCTCTGGCATGCTCTAGATAAGACTAGTCACAAAAACAATGTAGATGAGATAGTCACTATTCGTAAACAATTCGAGGAAACCCTGCGCTTCCGCCATAATTTCAACTTTCATACCTGGCTTAGACAGAGTCGGATTTAGGAACTATACCAGTCTGCTGTTTCGTAACAATAGTGATAATCAAGTTCGTAAAGTGATCAAGTTCCTAGAAGAAGAACAACTTATTAACAGAATTTAATCTTCCATAACGCAGTTTCCCGGTGACAGCATAAGTAATATTGACATAATAATTGGAACTATTATTAATAGAACAATTTTGAGAAGTCAAAAAATGTTAAAATCCGTTCAGTCAAACCGGAGTAATTTATGTTTAAAGGAAATTGCTTAAGATTTACACATTTCTTAGGATGTCTCGTAATACAAAAAAAATATCGACATGCGGTTTTCGCTATTCTGTTGCTAAGTTGGTCTACTTTTATATTCCTTAATTTAAACTGCATGTTTCCATTCAACATTTTTCAAGGATAGTTAGATTTAAAAAAATAAATAAATAGCGCCCTCTAGCGTATACGTTACTCACTAGGTTCTTTCGAAATTATAACTCTTACATTGGTAGAAAGGAGCTCTCTTCAAAAAGACTAAGTTTGCATAGAGAGGTTAAGTAGAACTGGAATTGCAGGCGTTTTTTCATAATAAAGTTCCCGCTTCCCCCCACCTCTTATTTGAAGAGATAGACTAAAACTTGTAAAATCAAATATACGCTGAATTTCTTGAAGAATACGATAATCATAGCTTAAATGCATCTTAATTAGGCAAAATTTGTGAATTATTCATTTTATAATTTTTGGTGTTTAATAACGCCCTCTGGCGGTGGACCTACAACTCTGTAAATCATTTCCAGGTTTTTCTCGAGGTCACTTTTGTTATAAATTTTTTTCCCGAAGCTGTACTATAAACGGTTCCCAAGATACGGCCGAGAGCCATTCTTATTGGAACACCCGGTACATCATGAAATAATATTGTTTTCAATATAAACGCTTTCATTATCTCATATTTACATTTAATGCTTTGTTTTAGGCATGGGATGTCGAAAGACTTTTCAATACAGATTCTTCTCAAAAAATTCAACCAGAAAAAAATTCAATCAAAAATGTTTTAATGTATTTGGAGAAGGAAGGAACATTAACAAATATGAACATGTAGATAAGATTAATTAATTGCTATTGATAATGATTGAACTGTTAATAGGAAGAAATAAATTTATAGAGCAGAATAAAACAATCCATAAAATTGCATCTCAAAATTAAAACGGCAACTGTAATAATATCTTCCTTCATTCATTAAATTTCACGTTAAATGTTTTCAGCCGAAACTAAACTTCTATAAACATTCCAAACTTTTCAAAACATACGTAATTCTCGTTACGTGCAGGCGAAAAGAAAATCGCGTTTATCAAGGGGTCGAAAAATAGAAAAGCAATTACGGTCTAGTGAAGAGACTAACCTTCAAATCGATCTCACTAAAAGGCATGGCAAACCATGGCAATCCCATCAAGCTCTCTTGGTGGCTACTTTCGATATCACCGTAATTATCGTTATGTGACCACATCACAACCTGAAAAAAGAAGCTAAAGTTATACATAGTTCAGTTTATAAATAGTGATTTTAACGTGAGTTCCAAGAAAAGGAAATCAAACTTTATTTATATCTTCATGGTTCAAGTACAGAATGAATTATCAAATAAAAAGCAGTATTATAGGGAACTATAGTTAAGATTATTTTTCTTATGCATATCTACTTTCTATTTAAGTTGTGTATATTGATGCAATGTGGGAAAACATGGAGAACCGTATCTACTAAATTTAAAAACCATTTAATGCAATATTCAGATTTAAATATAAAAGATAATTCAATTTATAATTATTAGTTTGATCAAGAACACTCAGATGCGCATTGACATATTTTATTTGTCTTATACTACTATATAAGGTTTTCTCAGAAGTGGTGATAATGTTAAAAGACGCTTCTTTCAAATTATATAAGTGATTGAGTAATTACAAAAGTTTGAAGTCTAAATACGTTTCGACCAATCCTTTTGTCAGAGAAATCACACTGACTCTATTGATTATTTAAAAAGTTTAAAAAGTCCCTCCATGTCCCCAGTTATGCCAAACGTTAAAAATGTCAGAGGCTTTAAATTACTATAAAATGTGTCATATTGCCACATTCTTGCTGAAAACTTCTATCCCACCCAGAAGAAATGAGTTGTATATAGTTTTTTGCAGTAACATGATATTGATATGAAATTAACTGTCTCAACCCTTACTTTGTGGAATCTACACATATTAGTGTTTTAAATGAAACTTATGGTTTCTAGTTAACTCCACAGTATATTGAAAAATGTTAAAAATTCTAAAAAATTGACTATTGTTTTGATATTACCTAAATATCATCGTCAGAATGACAGAAGTTACATTTCATTTGATGTCTACCTGATGTTCAATTATTTTTGACTAGTCCAAGAAGTGACCTATCTTGTGATTGACTTAATATATATTAATAGAAAAAAGAAGATATGATATTACAAATATTAAAGCTTAGATGATATTATTAGCCCTATGGGGATATCAAGGATATCATTTTTCCCAATTAAGATCAGTATAACTGTGTAATGATATAGAAAACCAGGAAAACTATATCTGCTGATCTTTACAATTATCACTTAAGAAGACAGTTTAAAAGAGGAGAACTCCCTAGATTTATCTGTTCATTGACGACTATATTATGGGTTTCTTGAGTGTCTTCTAATTCCCAATTCTTCAAGGAAATCCAGTTCTTGTTTCTTATCACAAATATGTAGTACTTCTAGTTCCGTGTTAGGTGTCAATGAATGATTGGTGTCAAGTAGATGTCTGGCGTAGTGGGATTTATCTGGTTGTTTTAATCTGTATGCTCGTAAGTGTTCACTATATCGGATTTCAAAATTTCTAAGGGTCTGACCCGAATAGACAGCATTATATTCTGGACATTTAAGTTTATATATACCAGGTTTCTCTAATTGTGATATTTTTGTTTTTACATTTAACAATGTTGTACTTATGTTACTTTTTGTTTTAAAAGAAATCGTTGTATTTGTTGCTAAAGATATTATCTTTGAAATATTATTAGAAATATTTTCTGCATATGTAATGGTTTTATAAGTTTTGATTTCTTTAGTTTGTTTAGGAAATATTATTTGTAATGTTACTTTTTCCTCTTTTTTATTAATTAGTTTATTTATCATAGGCGGGCGGGACACCCCCAGAAAGTCGCTTAGAAATAGCAGTATGTGACCACGCAGTACTAATCGCTAAGACCACTTTTACTTTATGTTTTCGGAGTCGCTGAATACGAATATGAAATTATTTTTACGATAAAATTGGGGGAACATGGAAAAAACGGTAATTTCGGGTAAAACTGTGACAATTGAATTTGGCATTTTTCTGTGTTCATCTCGCTATATCTTCCACATTTATCAATGAATCATTATGAAATTTTTTAAGACTATTGCGTATCTAAAGATCTAAACAACAAGCCTACTCCGAAAATTATGCGACAATTAATACTTGAACAGTAAATTTACAATTGTTTCCTTCTACGTGTTCCGAGTTTTGTCGTACAAATGCAAAAGTTGTGTTACGAAGTTTCGAATTTCTAAAAACTAATTATCCAGTATTAAAATGCAATACCTAAAGAAGTTTTGGGAAAGTTTCAGATCTAAATATTGAAAAGAAAAAAGATATGCTATTTCAAAGTCGAGCGTAGCGTGCGGCTGCACGGCGCGCTATAGCATATAGATGCTGATACTCGTTTAATATTTCATGTACAACGTATTCAACGCATAATGAGTGAAAACCAGTTAACAATTGTAGAATCTCCCGATACAGACGTTTTTTTATTACTACTATTTCATTTTGCAAGTTTCGAAAATAGACCTCAGCTATGGTTTTTCACGGGAAAAATATCCGTACGCACTGATTTCAGAAGGTATATACCTATTCATAGTTTAGCACAAAAATTAGGAAAAAATATCTGTTCGTCGTTGTTAGCTGCACACGCTCTAACAGGCTGTGATACTAATTCATCGTTATTTTACATAGGCAAAATCAAGGTGAATGCAGCATTACGACTTATGTCAGACGAAGAATTGACTAATTTAGCTACTATAACCGACTTAGACATACATGTTGCTCAAGAAGTAGTCAGTACATTCACATCTTATTTGTACGATCCAAAGAAAAAGTCAAAAGGTACACGTAACGATATAAATTCTTTAAGATATCATTTAACTATCGAAAAGAACTCTGAAATCGCAAGACTTCCTCCATCTGAACCCGCGATGCATAAACACATTTTAAGAGCTCTTTGGCAAATCAATGAGTGGAAACAAGCAATCGAACCTCTAATCATTTCCAAAGATGTGACAAAGTTTGGCTGGGTGGTAGAAACAGGTAGAAACAGTACTTTTGTTCGTGCACTGGCAAAAATGCTTGCGAAACTGACGTTTGCCCTTGTAGACAATCTAATTTGAAATGCTGTGATGTTTGTAGTTGTAATGATACATGTGTAAATAAAGAAATGATTGTAAATACAGATGAAATAAATGAAGATTTTTAAGATATTTCAATGGTTCTTATTTTAATTGATATATTAAAACCGTATTTCGGACGCATGTGAAGTTCCGACTCGGGTAGTCGCTGCTCGTGCTATAGCGCGCCGTGCTGCCGCACGCTACGCTCGACTTTGAAATTGCATATCTTTTTTTCTTTTCAATATTTAGAACTGAAACTTTCCCAAAAACTTCTTTAGGTATTGCATTTTAATACTGGATAATTAGTTTTTAGAAATTCGAAACTTCGTAACACAACTTTTGCATTTGTACGACAAAACTCGGAACACGTAAAAGTAAACAATTGTAATGAAATACGAATACCTAAAAGATAATTTTATGGTAGAAAATTTCAGAACACACGGTAAAACATATTTTATTTTTCATTTAATAATAACTGGAACGCGACACACATAATGTTTATTAAAACAACTACGAAGCCAAAACAGAATAGAGAAATAAAAAACATCTTACTGGGTCAAAGCGAAATAATTGTTTTGAATACAATCATTTCAATAACGAAAAACTAGCACGATTCAAAAAACAAAAGCTGTTTTTGCAACTCGACGAAAACCCCAAAACCGAAGTCGGGGGAAAACAAAAAAAGGAGTGTACACAGACCAGCAGCGGCAGTGAGTGTGTACCGGGGGTCGATCGCGCGAAGGGAAAAGGTTTTTCCCCTGCCACGGTGAACGGTACTAGTGTTTTTTTTAGTGTTAGCGGTACGAGTGGTAAAAACTACCCTATACGCTAATTGCCTTTCGACCTAGCACGATTCCGTTTATTGGCACGACTCGCGGTGAACAAGCAGATAGTAAGAAAAGTCAAGAAAATTCCCGGCGAGACGGAGGACGTTTATCAAGCAGTAAGTTTTTGAATTACATTCATATTGGGATAATTTTTACTAGTGATATATTTACTCGTTATTGGTCGAGCTGGATCCTGAACTTGGGTGTATAGGTCAATTGCTATATACAAGGTGTAGCGATAGCAAATATATTTATTAGATTTTTTTTGTTTGATTGTTGATTTTTTTCAAAGAGACGGGACATAGCTGTTCACTCTTCAGATTGAGTTTATCGTCCTGACAAATATATAATTTACCGTGTGTACTGGAATAATTTAGATTTTGCCGAGAGGCCGGAGCGTATGTTTTCCATATTTTCACGGGTTTCAGCGGAATTGCGCTAATAAGTCAATCTATTATAGAGAAATATTGTTATCAGTCTTTTGTTCAGCCGTAAATTATAAATTAAAACTCTTTCTTATTTTGCCAGCGTAAACGCATAAATTTATCGTAGGTAATTATATTCCTGGGGACTTTCGCAACTTGTAACGCCAGTGTCGATAAATAATTTAAATTGTTTTACTTAGCTCATCAGAATTTTTCTTTATAGAACAAAAATTTCACTTTCGTTCCCTGAAGGTCAATGACGACCGGAACGACGTAAAATGAATCATTGTTGCATATAAAGGTATTTACACGTAATAGTTATTTATTTTTTCTCGACACCGGAGAATAGAAGGATTGAGAAACGAATATATAAAACATACGCCTTTCACGCATTATTTTTGAATAACAAGACCAAGCCGATAAAAAGGGCTAGTTTTGCCGCACCACCGAACAAACGAGAATTCTGTTCATAAATTTGATTTTGTTTTTATAATTGCAGTATATACAGGAGTGGGTTTGATAATAAACCAATTTTAGATAAATGTGCATGGGTGGAGTTACACCAGGGAATTGGGATTAATTTAATCATACGGAATTGTAGTTTAATTTTAAATATTTATGTATAGCTGTATAGGAGGATTTGGAGAGATTATTTTATTATATATATTTTTTTTGTATAACGTGGAGGTTCTACATTATTTTTCCTATCACCCCTACTCCAAAAATTTCCCCCTCTGGAAGTGTAACAAACGTGGACGTGTGACGGAGACGAGGAGGACAAACCCTGTCCTGGCAAAGAAAGTTTCATCCGTTTTAAGACCAGGCGAACCTAGCAGAAACCAATCGGACTGGATTGCCTTACACGCTCAGCCGCGCACGGGAAGCAGAATTTGGTGATACATTTTATCAGAGTGGTGACAGCAGATTTAATTAGGGGTATACAAGTTATAACACTTTGATTTAGATTTAAAATACAACGAAGTATAGAGTTACTATTTCGTTACACTGATGACAGTTATTTAACTTACACTTTAATTTAGACATTATTACACTGGTGACAGCGGTTTTTTTGTTGAGAAACAACTCGGTAACAAAGGGTAGAGTTGTATATCTGGTGACAGCGGTTTGCGAACAATTCTCAAATTTCAACATAACCACCCAGGATTAGGGTGAAACTACATCAGGGTCTATTTTATTACACAATTGTAAATTTACTGTTCAAATATCAATTGTCGCAGAATTTTCGCAGTAGGCTTGTTGTTTAGATCTTTAGATATGCAATAGTCATAAAAAATTTCATAATGATACATTGATAAATGTAGAAGATATAGCGAGATGAACACAGAAAAACGCCAAATTCAATTGTCTCAATTTTATCCGAAATTGCCGTTTTTTTCCATGTTCCCCCAATTTTATCGTAAAAATAATTTCATATTCGTATTCAGCGACCCCGAATACATAAAGTAAAAGTGGTCTTAGCGATTAGTACTTCCGTGGTCACTGTAAGGTCAATTTGGGGGTGCATCCGCTCGCCTATCATATGTAATGGGTAACCGTTGGATGCTGCTGTGTGTTTAATTGTGTTAATCTCTCTATCAAAATTACATTTGTTCATAGGAACTGAAAATGCTCTATGTATCATTGAATTATATGCCGCTAGTTAATGGATCATGTGATGATTGGAACTGTATGGAATAGTCACATCAGTGTGTGTTGGTTTTCGGTGAATCGAATAATCAATTACATTATCAACTCTTTGAATCTTTGTGCTTTTTCTACACATCCGAAATGACAGTGACAGCTCCGAATGCATGAACCGAATAATTGAGCGTACCTGTAAAAAACGGCAAGGCAGTAGGTATTGAAATAAAAAATTGACTAGTAAACAGTAAACAAATAATTATTTGTGCTGTTTAACGTCTCAGTTTTTGCAGAATATTGCCGAAGATAATAAACTACAGGCCTATGATGGGTAAGTACATTAAACGGTAGTCATATCCTAACAGAAGCATAAAAACAATTTACTATTTCAGTTGTTGACGAATTTACAAAAAGCATCGTTTCGGGAATAATTCTGCTGAAGTCATTGACCAAATGATAGAAAGTAGTGAACCGGTGAAAACTGAGCAATACGTTTCACGGCAGTTTCAACAATTTTATAATGTTGGAAATTATCAACTAACTAAAAATACAGAGAATGAAGAACTAGCTCACGTTCTTAAAGATTGGGTGTAAAATATGAAGAACGATGGCGCAGATTATAAGGATGATATGGTGAACACTATGTGGAACCTCACTGCCAAATTGCAAAGAGTATCGAACCATAGATCCATTTAAAGATATTGCTGTACGAGAAGGGAAATTCGCCTTAGCGATATTTGGCTGGTTCCTCTAAGTTTAGTTGGTTGATCCTTTCCTTCCCGACATGTTTTTGAGTATTTTAAAACAAGAAGACTCGCCAACCTTTTGTTGACGGGAACGCTGAAATTGTCGTTGAGAATAAAGGAGTAATAAAAATACGGCTCACTCACAATCCCTCTATTTGAATTCTTACAAGAACGAAGTACCAAACTTTAGTATTGGATACGGCAACAGCGCTAAACTACCGTTGAACCGGTCTAGGCGACCATGCGAATTCAAACAATAATTTTTAATAAAAATAGTACTTACAATACAGAAATTCACCGACCAATGTCGGAAAAGCACTTCACGTCATATTTACACTCTCATTTGTTGCAGTTACATTAAATTGATAAACGAAATTAGGTATGTATTTAAACCAATGAATCAACACTTGATCATATCGTCACAAGAGGTGAGCCAAGACTACTGATTGCCTTTCGTTGGCGGTAATTTTGCGGCTTATGGCGCGGGAGGTACCAATTGGTTCCGTGAACATGAATAAAAGGCGCGGAGATTTAAACTTCGAACCTTTCGCTTAATGTTAAATTAAGATCCATTGTAGGAATTTATGGGAAATTCCTACATACTGGGGGCCGGGGCAAAGATGAGAGGAACAGTTTAGGAGCAGAATCCAAATTTTAAGCAAGAAGGAAGGAGAAAAGAAAAAGAACAAAGAAAAAAAAATACGTTCTACTCCAAATGTAGATAGAACTCAGTCCATCCATGGTAGAGGAGCTAACTTAGTAATAGGACGAATATAAACTCCATCCACAGTTCTTACACGTGCGGCACGAACATTGCCGTCTTTGCCAGTTAGTAGTTCCACTACCCTGGCAAGGGGCCAATTCAAAGGAGGACGGTCCTCCGATTGCACTAGTACAAGCTGATTAAGCTGAAGATTGTTTGAGGCTTTACACCACTTAGGTCGATGCTGCAGTCGATGCAGATAATCGGTGCTCCACCTCTTCCAGAATTCTTGGTTCATCTTAGTACATTGTTCCCAAAAAGTTAATCTGTTTACAGGGATGGTAGATAGATCGCGATCGGGATAAGCGGTTAAAGGTGCTCCGATCAAAAAATGACCTGGTGTCAAAGGAGATAGATCGGTAGGATCATTTGACATCGGGTATAATGGTCTGCTGTTCAAGATAGCTTCGATCTGACTCAGAACCGTGAAGAGTTCCTCGAAGGTAAGGCACGAATTGCCAATTATTTTGGTGAGGTGGGATTTGGCGCTTTTCACAGCCGCTTCCCATAAGCCACCCCAGTGCGGTGACCGCGGAGGAATAAACTTCCAACTAATTTCTGTAGTTGAAAGAAAAGACTGTATCTTATTGATACTTTCGGAAGATTTGAGAAAAATGGAGAGTTCTCGTAATTGATTTCTTGCTCCAACAAAGTTGGAACCATTATCAGTATAGATAGTCTGAGGATTCCCTCTACGACTGAGAAATCTTTTAAGAGTGGCGATAAATGCATCGGTAGAGAGATCACTTACTAATTCGATATGGATCGCCTTTGTCACCATGCATATGAATATGGCAATGTAGGCCTTTTGTATTGGGGCTTTTCTTAAGCGCGAAGATTTAATTTGTACAGGTCCAGCAAAATCGATGCCAGTTTTGGAAAAGGGGCGAGATTTTTGCACTCGGTCAAGGGGTAACGGGGACATTATTTGAGAGGCGAACTGGGCATTAAATCTAAAACAGGTGATGCAGCTTTTTATCAATTTTTTGACAAGACGAGTGCCATTCAAGGGCCAGTACTGTAGCCTTAAATTTCCTAACACATTTTGGGCTCCACCATGGCCAAGACGGCGATGTTCCCGTATTATTAGCAAATCAACAACATGATCATTTTGTGGTAACAGCAAGGGAAATTTTTGATTGAAAGGTAAAGTAGAAAATTGTAATCGGCCACCCACTCTTAGAAGGCCGTCATTATCCAAGAAAATGTTCAATGGAATTAAGTCTTTATTTCCAATCGGAACGTTAGTTTTTAAACAACGAATTTCGTTGAAGAAGTGTTTATGTTGAATTTGTTTGATTATAAAATCATGGGCAATTCGGAGATCGTCAACAGATAACGAACCAACGTCTCTGAATTTTCTCCTCGATAGGTTTATAAATTTGAATATATGGGCTATAACCCTATTTAAGGTTATAAATTTTGAGAATCGGAAAAATATAGGTTCCCAAAAGTTTAAGTCGCTGTTGACTATAGCAAGGTTGACCTTTTTGACTTCAGGCAAGTCGTCAATAGGTTCGAAAGAATCCATAGAATCAAAATCTTTAGATTCAAGTAGAAATCGAGGACCCTCGAACCAAAAAGTCCAGACATCAGATGAGAATTTACCACGAGAAAGTAAATCGGCTGGGTTTAAATCGGATTTGACATGTCGCCATATAAACTCTTTACTATTGTTTTGAATGGTTAGGACACGCCGAGCTACAAAGGGAGAAAAATCATTAGAAGACCGTTTCACCCAACTGAGAGCGACTTGAGAGTCGGACCATAAATTTATGGAAGAGATGTGAAGAGAAATGCATAGAATCTGAGCTATTCTACGAGCTAAAGTGGACAACAGCTCCATTGCACACAGCTCTAACTTGGGAATAGTCAAAGTAATTTTCAAAGGATTCACACGAGATTTAGCAGTAATTAGGCGAGAGGATCTAGAATTATCAGCGTAGATCGCTACTAAATAGAGACACCCTCCGTATGCCTTTTGACTGGCATCGCAAAACCCGTGGAGAGAACACGAAGTAATAATTTTTTGGTTAAATAGGTATCTGGGTACTCGGAGGTGAGCAGCTTCAGTTAATAAAGAAAGGAATTTATTAAACTGAGTAATTATGGATGTGTCGGAAATGGGAACATCCCACCCTATCTGGGATTTCCAGACCGATTGCATTAACAGTTTGCCAAACACGGTCAGATTGTTTACTAACCCAAGAGGGTCAAATGTACTGGCGACGGTACTTAATATCCTTCGTTTCGTTATATGAGAACAATCAGCCAACTTGGCAGTTTGGATGTGTAAAATATCAGACGCAGGATTCCATTTTAGTCCTAGAATTTTGCTTGACGAATCGTCAAAACTACGATCCAATTCAGCGTTAGGTAATTCATCGATTGACTGTAAAAACTTGAATGAATTTGATTGCCATTTGTGAAGTTGGAACTCATGTTTTCCAAGCATATTTGTCAATTCGGCATAAAGAGCCGGTAAGTCCATTTCCTTATTGGTTCCAGTTAAGATATCATCCATGTAGGTTTGATGAAGAATAGCCTGCTGCGCATTTGGACAATCGGGACTATTTAAGGCAATGTCTTTCAAGACTCGGGTGGCCAAGAAAGGGGCACAGTTCTGTCCGAAACTAAGCCTAGATAATTGGATACATTGAAGGGGTTTCGTGGGGTTATCCCTCCACAGTTTGTTTTGGAGATAGCGTTGCATGGGATTGATATCTATGAATCTATACATCATTTTGATGTCAGCACACAGGACATATTTATAGCATCTAAATCTGCACAAAATGTCGAATAGGTTATCCTGAACTTGGTATCCCTTCGACGTTAAATCATTAAGAGAGAAACCTGAATCGGTTTTAGCCGAAAAATCGAACACGATCCGAAGTTTGGTGGATGCGCTTTCCTCACGTATCACCGCCCTATGGGGTATAAAATACTTGAAATCATTAGACACAGTGTTATAGAAAGACAGAGGAATGACTTGAGCATGATTGAGTGTTAGATATTCTGAAATTACTTTTTTATATTCAGAGAAAAGGGTAGGATTAGCATTGAATTTTCTTTCAAGAGAAGAGAATCGTTGGATGGCTATACCGAATGACTGGCCTAGTTTTTTATTCTGATTTGCGAGTAGAGGCATATCTACCTGATACCGCCCCGATGGTAGGATAACGGTTGTATCCCGAAATAGTTGTTCAACATATTCCTCGCTGGGATCTTGTGATGGACATTCGGGAATTTCCTCAAGCTCCCAGAATTTCTCCATTGTCCTTTGGAGGTCAGAATATTGATAGACTTGATCATTATAAACCGTCAAAAAGGAATAAGCAGACTTAGGTTTATGCTGGGAGGAGTTAGCATTTCTCAAAGGGATAGGACCCGCGATAACATATCCCAGGTGAGTATCTATGAAGGAAGGAGAATAAGGATCCGTTTTAAGTACGGTCCCCTTAAGCAGGTAATGATATAAATCACAGCCAATAAGAAGATCTATTGGACCGGATTCAAAGAATAAAGGGTCAGCTAGCTCAAGTTTTATATGGGATGGAATTTTAAAATTAGAAGGTGAGATAGAAGATTGTGGTAAACTATTTGTTATTTTATCTATGACCGAGCAAGATATAGTGAAAGTACTGTAAGGTGCAATTTGAGAATTAAATGTGATATCTACCACTTCTCTACTATAGGTGTAGTTATTGCTACCTAATCCGGAAATATTAAGAGTTTGTTTTCGAGAGACTAAATTCAATTTTTGTACAAAGGCACGGTTAATAACGCTCATTTGACTAGCGGAATCAAGAAGAACTCGTCCAACCAAACACCGACCATTGAACCCATTAACATTCACTAAAGCCGTAGGCAATAGTACAATACTGTCTTTTGCTGACATGGCAGCCAAAGCAGTTTGATATCTCACTGACTCCGGAGGTTCAGGTGATTGATTAGGTGATGCAGAACTGGTATTTATGAAATTAGATCTATTAATTTGATCTGGGGACGTATTATTATGTACATTAATAGGAGAGGGGTGATTATTTACATTGGATAGAGAGGTTACATTGGGGCTTCCGGAAGAGGAGGCTCTAGGATTATTACGATTGTTAGAGTTGTTTGGCAATCTGTTCTGACTGTCAAAATGTAAGTAACTATGATGAGACTTATTGCAAGTTGCACATCTCCTAAGGGATTTACAATCGGTAGTACTATGGGTACTATTCAGGCAATTTACACAAAGTTTTTTAGCTTTGACTATCTGATACCTCTCTTGAGGTGATAAGGACATAAATTTGGAACAACCGTATATAAGATGAGAGGGGTCTGAACAATGAAGACAGCTCGGTCTATTAACCCGAGAAGAACTAGAATGGTACTGTTGCGAAGAACTTAAACTAGATACCAATGTCACCCTATTTTTACAAACATTATTAGACTTGGGGTTGAATTTACCCTTAGTGTTGGTTTCAAAAAGATTTAAATTTTCTAACATTGATTGGCGTTGCTGTAGAAAATCAAAGAAATATTCAGCTGTAGGGATAAGCTCTGGCTTGCGCTCACTTTCGAAGGCTCGTCTTGAATTAAAATCAAGTTTTTGCTCCATTAAAAATATTATTAATGACTCAAAATTTACTTCCGGCGATAAATTCATATTTTTAATCAAATCAAATGTCTTACGCGTCGATATCTGAAATTCGCGCAACTCGACCGGAGTACTTTTCAAGACAGGTTTTTGATCCACCAAAGTTTGGTACAAAGAATACAGTAATTTATATTTATCGTCATATGCCTTTTTAAGAATATTTAAGGCAATATTCAAATTTTGATTTGTTACGCTTAAGGACTCAATCATTTCCAAAGGTGGTCCACGTAACAGCCCTTTAAGGTAATAAAACTTTTCACCCTCCGACTTTAAATTATTATTATTAAGTACCAGTGCTGTGAACAGGTCGATAAAGGATGGCCACTCTGATGCAGCCCCTGAGAAAGGTTTAATGTTAATTTTAGGTAACACGACATTAGATACATCGTTTGGCCTAGTATTTAAATTGAGTGATTCTTTTTGCTTATTTTCTATTAGAAGTTCAAGCATAGCAATACAACTTTCAAAACGGTCGGCGACAACGTTCTCGGCCTCATCGTCGGAAGAGTAGTTGTCGTCGTCCGGGTTAGATAATGAAACGATTTCCAATTGGACTTTTTGATAATTGTCATAGTGACCAGATATGCTTTTAAGTTTGACTTTAAGTATATAGACCTCTTCGGAGCCAGTCAGCTCCGACACAAATGTTTCAATTCGAGATAATTGCGATTTGAAACCCCCTCTTTTATTTTTCAAGTGATTTAGCGACATGATTGAATCAAAGTGTAACCAATCAAAGTTGAACTCCACCTGAATTAAAATAAGCTTCTAAAGTAGCGAGTAAATTTTTACAATATATGGAATAACCGAATAGACAAAGAGCTTTTCCAATCAATGCGATAAGTATTTCAATAGCATGCAAATTACTGAAAATTAGTTTAACATTGTAAGAAAATACCTACCTACTTATAACCAAATACGGTATTAATATTCAAAATAATAAAGAAGAAATTACAGTGAATTATTTTTCACAGTGTACTAGAATCCATGTAAACGCAAATAGATAATCAATATTGAGATTAATAAACAAAATATCAAACATTGAGAAAACTGTAGATTATTTTTAACAGTGTAAGAAAATGTACCTACTTATAACCAAATACGGTATTAATATTCAAAATAATAAAGAAGAAAACACAGTGAATTATTTTTCACAGTGTACTAGAATGCATGTAAACGCAAATAGATAATCAATATTGAGATTAATAAACAAAATATCAAACATTGAAAAAAAAACTGTAGATTATTTTTAACAGTGTAAGAAAATGTACCTACTTATAACTAAATACACTAATTAAATATTCAAAGTAATAATGAAGAAAATACTGTGATTTATTCTTCACAGTGTACTAAAAATGCATATAAACGCACATTGCTAATTAATATTGAGATTAATAAACAAAATATCAAACATTGAGAAAACTGTAAATTATTTTTAACAGTGTAAGAAAATGTACCTAGATATAACTAAATACACTAATTAAATATTCAAAGTAATAATGAAGAAAATACTGTGATTTATTTTTCACAGGGTACTAAAATTGCATGTAAACGCAAAAAGATAATCAATATTAAACAAAGTATCTACTATTGAGCAAACTGTAAATTATTTTTAACAGTGTAGGAAAATGTACCTACTTATAACTAAATACACTAATTAAATATCCAAAGTAATAATGAAGAAAATACTGTGATTTATTTTTCACAGTGTACTAAAATGCATGTGAGCAAATAGATAATCAATATTAAACAAAGTATCTACTATTGAGCAAACTGTAAATTATTTTTAACAGTGTAAGAAAGTGTACCTAGATATAACTAAATACACTAATTAAATATCCAAAGTAATAATGAAGAAAATACTGTGATTTATTTTTCACAGTGTACTAAAAATACATATAAACGCACATAGATAATTGATAAACAAAATATCTAATATTTAGAAAACTGTAAATTACTTTTAACAGTGCAAGAAAATGTACCTAAATATAACTAAATACATTAATTAAATATCCTCAAACTTAACGATGTATTTATTATACCATGTATTATTGAGGTAACAAAAACCCGACATGTAAATAAACACTAGTTTCTTCAAAATATGCTGTTTATAAACACTTCCAAACCGGCTCCTAATCCTATACACCCCCCTTGAGCGAGGTGTCGTTGAAGTAAAAACGGCCAGCAGTTGACCATTCTAGATTCAGAACTCGCTTCGCGCGCTGTTGCCGGACTGTCTTTAATTTCCCGAGCAATCAAATCGCACTTATATACATATCACTGTTTCAGTATTTATTTTTTACAGTTTCTCAGCCCTCACGAGAGTCTAATGAACAACTTTTTGGAATGTTTATTAGAGAAAAGAAGAATAGGGTTCAGACAGACCCAAGAAATCAAATTGCCGCAAAGGCGGACATGGATATATCAAGTTGCTGCAGAGGCAAAAATGGATATGTCAAATTGACAGACTATATCCGGCTCGAAGGACCAATAAAAACTATGTACGAGAAGGGAAATTCGCCTTAGCGATATTTGGCTGGTTCCTCTAAGTTTAGTTGGTTGATCCTTTCCTTCCCGACATGTTTTTGAGTATTTTAAAACAAGAAGACTCGCCAACCTTTTGTTGACGGGAACGCTGAAATTGTCGTTGAGAATAAAGGAGTAATAAAAATACGGCTCACTCACAATCCCTCTATTTGAATTCTTACAAGAACGAAGTACCAAACTTTAGTATTGGATACGGCAACAGCGCTAAACTACCGTTGAACCGGTCTAGGCGACCATGCGAATTCAAACAATAATTTTTAATAAAAATAGTACTTACAATACAGAAATTCACCGACCAATGTCGGAAAAGCACTTCACGTCATATTTACACTCTCATTTGTTGCAGTTACATTAAATTGATAAACGAAATTAGGTATGTATTTAAACCAATGAATCAACACTTGATCATATCGTCACAAGAGGTGAGCCAAGACTACTGATTGCCTTTCGTTGGCGGTAATTTTGCGGCTTATGGCGCGGGAGGTACCAATTGGTTCCGTGAACATGAATAAAAGGCGCGGAGATTTAAACTTCGAACCTTTCGCTTAATGTTAAATTAAGATCCATTGTAGGAATTTATGGGAAATTCCTACAATTGCTTTTCACAACGTGGTACCCGCGAAAAACTCAAAACGTAGAGAGCTTCAGGCTATTCCGACAAAATGAAAAAATAGTGGTGTGGCATTGAAAACTGAAAAAATTCAGAAAATAATAGACACGTTAGATGAAAAGACGCCCAACGGATTAAAGCGTAAATTTTACGATAACGCAGCGGTGGAACTCGCTTGACGAGGAAATGAAGCTGTTTCATGTCTTATTGTTTCCTCAGCTCCCAAATTGAGGAAGTTTTTGAAATATTGATTAATCTCTGGTAAATATTTATAAACTGCAGGTGAATAGATCAGAAATTAATTTGTTTCGTTTGGGTTCACATTTTGTGGAATACTCCACAATGCAGAAAATGCACCGGAAAACGTTTGTAAATATATTTTTGATAAATTTGAAGTCGTTGATCTGTTAGAATCCACTATATTTAACATACTTTTCTTGGATTTATGAAAATATTGCATTTTAGGACATATTTATTAATCCGTTGAATATTTTGACTATTAGTAATTCCAGTTTCATCAGATTAATAATTGATACATGATGGGTTCATCCAAATGTGTATTAAAAATGCTATAGCGTAATCTAAAACATATGTCTCTTGATAACTAACTATTTTACTCATTATCACTCTCACCTGTATAACTTCAAATTTTTTCTCCTCAGTACCACCGCCACTTTTTAGCCTTTCGTGAAGATCTTTCAGTTTGTTGATAAACTCGTCACTCTGGAGATTAATATTAGCGAAAGAGAAATAAACGCCCGTAATATTTACATTTTGGAGAGCTTCACTGGTAGAGATAAGCTCAATGTTGTTGGAGTTAGAGTTGGTGTTCACAGAGTCGCATTTTATTAGTTTTTTACCGAAAAGGCGGTCGTGCCATTTTGTTTTTTCCATTGTGTAGAATTAGAGGTCGTTGATGGCTCCTCTCATTAACTAAACGTCATCGTTGAAAAGCTGAAAAGAAGTACAAAATGTTAGATAAATACGTTCATTATTATTAGAACAAATAATTTAGAATTTTTTGAACATCTCATATGTCTGGACCTGAGTTTTAAAAAGGACAATCTCCATTTTCAAGTTATAAAAATCGATGAAAAACTTCAAAATAATGTATATTTAAGAAAATTATGTTATTAATTAAATAGAAAGGTATTATAGTATTTAAATAGAGATTAGCCCTTTTATCAATGATTGTTATGGAAAATAGTACCCAATTTTTTCAGCTTTTTTTATGAAGTAGGGTAAAATAAACACAACATTGTCTCTATTTAATAGGTAAACTTAATTTATTTCGCGCAAATATAAAATTTAGTAGAAAAAATAAACCAATGTTAAGTAATTTAATGAAATTGACTGTCTCGACCCTTGCTTCGTGGAATATGCTCATATTAGTGTTTTTAAATGAAACTCAAGGTCTCTAGTTAATTCCACAATATAATACAAGTTATTGAAAATTCTAATAAATTGACAATTGTTTCGATAAATGAATATCATCGTCAGAATGACAGAAGTTACATTTAATTTTATGCCTACCTGATGTTTAGTAGTTATTTTTGGCTAGACCAAGAAGTAACCTAACTTGTGATTGGCTTAATATATGTTTATAGAAAAAAGAAGAAGATGTGATATTACAAATATTGGAGCTTAGATATTATTAGCCCTATGGTGATATCCTGGATATCATTTTTCCAATTAAGATCAGTATAACTGTGCAATGATATAGAAAACCAGGAAAACTATATCTGCTGATCTTTACAATTATCACTTAAGAAGACAGTTTATTAGTGGAGAATTCCCTAGATTTAACTGTTCATTGACAACTTCATATTGTGGGTTTCTTAAATGTCTTCTAGTTTCCAGTTCTTCAAGGAAATCCAGTTCTTGTTTTTTTTTCACAAATATGCAGTACTTCTAGTTCTGTGTTAGGTGTCAATGAATGATTGGTGTCAAGTAGATGTTTTGCGTAGTGGGATTTATCTGGTTGTTTTAATCTGTATGCTCGTAAGTGCTCACTGTATCGTATTTCAAAATTCCTTAGGGTCTGACCCAAATAGACAGCATTACATTCTGGACATTTGAGTTTATATATACCTGACTTCTTTAATAGTGGTATTTTTGTTTTTACATTTAACAATTTTGTACTAACGTTACTTTCTGTTCTAAAAGAAATTGTTGTATTCGTTGCTGAAGATATTATCCTTGAAATATTATTAGAAATATTTCCTGCATATGTGATGGTTTTATAAGTTTTAATTTCATCAGCTTGTTTAGGATATATTAGTTGTAATGCCACTTTTTCCTCTTTTTTACTAATTCGCTTATTTATCATATCTAATGGATAACCGTTAGATGTTGCTATTTGTCTAATTGTATTAATCTCTCTATCAAAATTACATTTGTTAATAGGAACTGAAAAAGCTCTATGTATCATTGAATTATATGCTGCTAGTCTGTGTGACACAGGGTGGTTAGAATTGAATGGAATTGTTACATCAGTTTGTGTTGGTTTTCGGTAAATTGAATAATCAAGTACATTATTAATTAAATTTACATTAGAAATTGAAGAAAATAGCTCAATCAATTTTCTTGATTTAAAAATTCAAAGAGTTAATAATGTACTTGATTATTCAATTTACCGAAAACCAACACAAACTGATGTAACAATTCCATTCAATTCTAACCACCCTGTGTCACACAGACTAGCAGCATATAATTCAATGATACATAGAGCTTTTTCAGTTCCTATGAACAAATGTAATTTTGATAGAGAGATTAATACAATTAGACAAATAGCAACATCTAACGGTTATCCATTAGATATGATAAATAAGCTAATTAGTAAAAAAGAGGAAAAAGTGGCATTACAACTAATATATCCTAAACAAGCTGATGGAATTAAAACTTATAAAACCATCACATATGCAGGAAATATTTCTAATAATATTTCAAAGATAATATCTTCAGCAACGAATACAACAATTTCTTTTAAAACAGAAAGTAACGTTAGTACAAAATTGTTAAATGTAAAAACAAAAATACCACTATTAAAGAAGTCAGGTATATATAAACTCAAATGTCCAAAATGTAATGCTGTCTATTTGGGTCAGACCCTTAGGAATTTTGAAATACGATACAGTGAGCACTTACGAGCATACAGATTAAAACAACCAGATAAATCCCACTACGCAAAACATCTACTTGACACCAATCATTCATTGACACCTAACACAGAACTAGAAGTACTGCATATTTGTGAAAAGAAACAAGAACTGGATTTCCTTGAAGAACTGGAAATTAGAAGACATTTAAGCAACCCACAATATGAAGTTGTCAATGAACAGTTAAATCTAGGGAATTCTCCACTAATAAACTGTCTTCTTAAGTGATAATTGTAAAGATCAACAGATATAGTTTTCCTGGTTTTCTATATCATTGCACAGTTATACTGATCTCAATTGGAAAAATGATATCCAGGATATCACCATAGGGCTAATAATATCTAAGCTTCAATATTTGTAATATCACATCTTCTTCTTTTTTCTATAAACATATATTAAGCCAATCACAAGTTAGGTTATTTCTTGGTCTAGCCAAAAATAACTACTAAACATCAGGTAGGCATAAAATGAAATGTAACTTCTGTCATTCTGACGATGATATTCATTTATCGAAACAATTGTCAATTTTTTAGAATTTTCAATAACTTGTATTATATTGTTGAATTAATTAGAGACCTTGAGTTTCATTTAAAAACACTAATAAGTTAAGTAATTTTATATTATTATAAACCTATACTAATAATAAAAAGTTTCGGATCATTTCAGACATTTTTACTCGATCGAATGTACTCCCCATTCCTATGCTGGTAGCCGACGAGTAAACATCGCTTATCGGTAATTATACCTCATAAATTCAAATCAAAATACGAGTTATTTGCTGTGTATTGTTAAAAGTAGTAAATAATTAACAATCATCATGTGATTTCTTCAATACTTGTGATCGATAGTATTAACAAATAAACATAATTATTTCCAAAAGTTTCAACAAGTGAAGACCTTTTATTTTCATCAGTGGCGTAACATCAAGTCAGGTAACTTATTTCCTGCAAAATATTTTCAGGGATTCATTAGGGACCCTTGTCTTTCCTTTTCATTTGTATTGGCTTTGGTATCCAGGGCCACGTACAAAATGAATAATTATCAATCCCAATCAACTTCAAACTCTGCTCCCCATAATTAACCTAATGCTACAAAGTCGTATGTTGCTGCTGCACAAACAAAACCTCCCCCACCAACCTTCCCTAAAAGAGAACAAGCAATCATCATGCACGCCATAACCAATACCACTCTATTTGAGTATATAACAGCCGTAGGTGAAATTGTAACCCCCAAAAACGTAACATTTGCCTCTAGAATCTCAAACAACCGCATATGCATCTATTTAAGCTCTACCGCTGTTGTCGATAGACTTCTTAATGAACACGATAGTATAGATATCAAATCTAACAATATACCTAATCGAAGGCTTACCACGTCTGCCAAACGAGTTCTGATTTCCAACGTTTCTCCCACTATCCCTCACTCTATCATAGAAAAAGATCTAAAAGACATCGGCCTACAGCTAGCCTCTCCTGTTTCATTCGTGAAATGTGGCGTACCGGATGATAAATATTCTCATATCATGAGTTTTCGCAGAATAACATATATATTATACCAGAAAACGAGAACTTCACTCTCCAAACATCCCTTTTAATTACTTTCGAAAATACTCCCTTCAGAATCTTTGTGTCCACGGATAAACTGGAATGTTTCTTATGTAAACTCCCTGGACACACCGCCGATTCTGGTACCAATCCACCTAACACTGAAATTCAAAATCCTCCACCGCCATCTCCAATAGTGCAAACAACTACTACACACTCTGACAATCTTCCTGTATCTAACACTCAGAGTATACATGTCGAAGATGATCAACCCAATCTGAGCAAGTAAATTTATCTGTAACTCAAGGAAAAAAGAGAGGTCTATCTACGGATAGCAACCTCGAAACTCCCTCTCAGCTCTCACCGATAGATACTCCGACCGACAACCAGATGTTCCCCCCTTTATACACAATACCCCAAAACTCAATCAAACAGCACAATAAAAAACCTAAAACGACCGGAAAAGAGGATTTTAAACTCACACCCACTAGTTACTCCACTATACAAGAGCTATGCAAAAGCAACTCTACTCACCTAACACTGACTGAAACACAACTCACCGCCTTCCTAGAAAACTCATTTGGCTTGTCAGACCCATTGAACGAAGCTCTCTCTTTCACAGCAAATATACAAGGTCTACTAAATGACTTAACTCTTATGTACAACATAACCAAAGAACGGTCTCTTAAAAATCGGTTGACTAGATTACAGAAGAAAATAAAGCATCAACTAAACCCTGAAGTTTCGTCTGACGATAAGAGCTACACATCAGAAACCCAAACTGACGAAGAGTCAAATAATCCCACCTCTTAATTAGCACGGAACTCGTTCAAACCATGAGTCCATATTAACAATATCATTATATACAATAATAATCTTCAAGCTAATCCAATGGAATTGTGATGGATTTTTTCCACGCCTGGAAAGAATCCAACAGCTCATATCCAATGAAAACACTCAAATCATGTGTCTCCAAGAAACAAATGCCAAAATTTCGAAACTTCCCCATCCAAAAAACTTTGAAGGTTACCATTACATACGCAATAATTGCAATAGAGCCAGTAGCGGTACTTAGATTTTTGTTTCTAATGACATATTTTCATCCCGTCTTCCCCTTAATACCGAACTGCATCTACACCGTTGAACACATTATTCTAGAATGCCAACAGTACACAGCTAGAAAACAACAGCACAACCTCAAGGGAAGTCTCCAAGAGATACTCGGAAATCCAGATAATGTCCCCTCCGTTCTCCAGATCCTGAAAGATGTACAGCTATACCACAAAATATGATATATTTATTGTATATTTTTACTGTTCCTGTGCGAGTGGCCTTTGTAGCCGAGCACGTTAATCGTAATAAAAAAAAATGTGCTCCCTCTATAATGTGGCTAGGATTACCAAAATGTGGCCAATGGTTGTTGTCTTCAGTATCTTGAATATAGCCGGTATAAATAATCAAATTATTTATACTGGAAATAAAAATAAAGTTGAAAGTCGTCCAGCTTTTTTGGGTACTCTTTCCAAAGAGTTATTATTTGAACACCATCAACGCAGACAGGCAAATCGAACAGGACTGCCTAGGTCTATTACGGATGGAATAAGCAGAATCTTTCCACTTCAAAAACGCTCTGATGCCGCAACAAACAGAGACACAAGAAAATTATGTGACCATTGCAAAACGATCAAAAAAGAAAAAAGGTTCACAAAATTTTCCTATCATTTCTGTCGTAAAAGATTATGTTTAGAACATTCTAATACTATTTGTCAAACTGATTGCTATAAACATAATTTTGAAAGTGATTCGGATTGTTAATTTAGTGACAAATTTGTACGGTTTGAAAAATTTTATAAACATGTTAGGTTTGTTCCCGAAGCAAGTTCTCAACTGTAATGAACATATTGAGTCTGCACATTATAAAATAAGCGTGCCAGCAGAGCAGAGTTCAGAGCAAATTATAATTGTTTGGTGTTCCCGCAAGACTAGTAACTTGTTCATATGTTTTCATATAAATGACTTTTCTTCTTTTATAGTTCTTTTGCTGTTTGGTTATGTTATTTGTTTGATGATAGCTGTCAATCATTTGTGTATATTATTGTTATTGTAAAAATGGATGCCTTTCTTATTGACAGTGAATCAGAAGTCGAATTTTCGGATATGTCCGAAGATGATAGTGAGTTTTCAGAGTTTGAAGAGGAATTATTACAGGATCGACAGCGCCCAAAAATGAGAACTACATTGAAGAAACGATACAGCAATATAATGACACCGAATTTATTGAACATTTTAGAATTAATAAAGAGTGTGTAAATAGCATTTCAAGAAAGTTTGAAAACAGCGATCTATTTCATCCCCAAACAGCTTACCGGTTTAACATTTCAATTAGTAGTTTGTTCCGAGTGATCCGTTGAGTTACATACTTCTTAAGTAACATGTCTCCTCAAGTAATCAAATGGCCAACACAAGAAGAAATGCAAGAAAGTGAGCAATTTTTCAGAAATAAAGGATTTCCTGGGGCTATAGGAGCAATTGGTGGTTCTCATATACGAACTGATAAGCCTGATAGAGACCCTGACTCCTACTATAACTGAAAAAAGTATTTTTCCATTCAAATAAGTGCAATCACATTCTAAACAATAAAATTATAATCTTACGGTAGAGGAGATTTATACATATTCTTTTCAAAATTTGCCAGGTTTATTCTCAATTTCAAAGCACAAAACATTGGACAATAAATTTAACTCAAAACTAAACATGAATATTATTTTAGCTCCAAGCAGTAAGTTATCATCGCATGGCGATAAAGAGCCTCTTCGTGGGATTTCCACGTTCTGTGTATGATGCAAGAGTTTTTACAAGAAGTCCGCTCTCTCATAATTTAGCACAAAAGTGTGGAAATCTTTTCATTACAGGTGATAGTGCATATGGTTGTACTAGACACTTGATTACTCCATTCAAAAATACTGGGAACTTAACTCGTCGTCAACGGCTTTTCAATACAAAATTATCTAGTTGTCGAATTAATATTGAGCATTGTTTTGGAATATCGGAACAAAAGTTCAGGCAATTATTTCATTGCAAGCTACGAAAAATTCCAGATATAATCCATTTTATTCGAGCTTGTTGTGTACTTCATAATTTATCAATAAATCAATTGAATGCTATAGTTGAAAATGAAAATAATGTTGGCCCAGAAGACATTGATCTAGAAGAAAATTTAGATGATGAATTTATGGAAATAGATGTTCCTGCAGGAAGTCAATATCGTGACTATTTATTAAGAACTTTATATTTATAATTTGTATCATCTACTTTTTATTGAATACAAAATTAACTTTTTGAGAAGATTAAAGTGTGATTTTTCCAAGTGTATATTCAAATTAACCTATGTTGTAGTCAGTTTGGACATTTCAAAGAAAAAAAAAATCAACATTCTCAAAAAAATATATATCAAACTAAAAAATGAATTTTCTTAAGAAACAACAGTATAAACATTCATATTAACCTATATAAAGTTCAGCTTAAGTACCTACTTCAAAGTAGAAAATAAATCAACTTTCTTAAAAAATATATTTCAAAATAAAAAATAAATATTCTTGAGAAGCAACAGTACATACATTCAAATTAATCTATATAAAGTCCAGTTCAGGTACTTCAAAGTAAATAATAAATCAACTAGCTTAAAAATATGTATCAAAATAAAAATATTTTAGAACAGTTTAAACATAATGAACACTTTTAAACTTTAGTCAAGTACTCCTTTATTAATTGGTTTCTTTCTTCCATCAAAATGTTTCTCCTTTTTTGTTCATTTAGTTTTTCTTTTTCCATGTCAAGTCTTTCCCGCTTTATTGCAAGTTGTTCTTTATAATAATAATAATAATATTTTAATCTATCTTGCCGTATTTGTTCCAGTACATCATTTCTATTTTTTTCTGATACTAGACCTGGAAGGTTTATCTTTTTTTTTTCTTCATTATTATTTACTAAATTGGAATTGGTATTTTCCTTTTTAGGCATTTGGGTTGTATTGAAAATTTGCGTTTAATTCAATAGTATCTTCAGCTAATAAAATCTCCGGATTTACTTTTTTTTGCTTGTGAAAAGTTTCATCCATTTCCTTCTCATATTTGAAATAGTTTTTTCCCCTTGGGGCCGTTCATAAAATACGTTCGCATACAAGGGGGGGGGGGGTTTGGCGAGTGTGACAAGATGTGACAAGGGGGGACAGGGGGTCTACGGCAGCGTGACGTTCGCCGTTCATTAAAAAATTTTACTGAGTATTCGTTCTCTCGATTTTTTTTTCAATTTTGTAATGATAGAAGTCATTTATTTCGTATTAGTTAATATACAGATATTTAAATGTATATATATTTATTACAATAAATTGTAACTTGATATATTTATTTTTTTCAACATGAGCGCTAGCTCTGTGGCACTCTGTGTCGCTGTAGCGTTTTGACTTGGCTCTAGTGGCGTTGCGATCCATCACAATCGATTTCTTTGTTTTCCCAATACATGAGAGAGTAACGTTTCTAAGCACTCTGCGCGTATTTTTCTTTCATTCGTCATTTAGCAGTGAACTAATGCAGACGCTTTTAACTCTCTTCTCAATTTAATGCTTTTCATTATAAAGTGAGGTATTTAGTCGAAATTTATAACTCTTGGATTGAGATATATATTGCAAGAAAAAGTCATCGATAAGAGGTGAACTTTATCAAAAATTATTCAACACGTATAAAAAGTGTTATCCGGATAAAAAATCAATCATCGTGCAAGAAAATGTCAACAAGATTTGGAACGATCTCAAGCACGAGCACAAAAGTGATGGCAAGCAGTTCGAAACAAATATTCAAAATTATATCGAATCTTTAAATCAAAAGATAACTCAGAATAAAGCAAGGAATTTAACGTTTTTTACAAGTATTAAGGTAAGTTAAGTTCTTTTTGAATCTGGTTTATATTTACTATTATCTGGTTCACACCAATACTACTCACGGTTTATATTATCATTACTATTTCGAAAACTTTTTATAAATGCATGATTTTGTTGGATTAATAATTAAGATCATAAGATTAGTAAATTAAACAATTTCGGTGTAAAATTATAGTGTAAACGAGCTTGTATAAGTCGCTATTTTATACAATCAGTTTATATATATACTTATAATTAATTCCTTTGATTTTTAGCCACTCAATACAGTCAAGGATTGTCCTCAAGCGTCGACGAGTAAAGAAGATCTTCCAAAACAAAAAACAGTTTCTACTGAAAAAAATTTACCTCGTGAAGAACAAATACACAGTTCAAAAACGGCTACACCTGCCCAAGATGAATGTAAAAAGAAAATTTCAGTTATGGAATCAAGTTTAAATTCATTACTTTTACAAAGAGATTCTGGATTGTCAACACCTGGACTTGATAAAGAAATAAAAAAATTAAAAGAAAAAATCGAAACTGAAAAAAAATCTCTCAATCGTAAAGAATCAGCACAACAAAGATCATCGAAATCTCGTGCAATGAAGAAAAGAAAGCTTGATGACATTTGTCTTGAGCATCCGGACGTTGCAGAAAAATTAAAAATAAGAAGTAATCCCGGTCGGCCGAGTTTAGAAGAGGATCAACCAGATATACTGCAAACTATCATGAAAATTGCTATTTTTGGTAGTTCTGCTGATGAACGACGTAGAACTGAGACAATAAGAAGCTGTAAAAATTTAGATCAGTTACACGAGCAATTAAAAAGTTTGGGTTTTCAACTGAGTAGGAGCGCTACGTACTTACGACTTTTACCACGAAATTCATCTTCTCGTGAAGGAAAGAGACATGTTTCTACAGTACCAGTAAAATTAATCCGTGCTCAAAATGACTTAAAGAAAAAACACATTGACACAGAGTTTGCGACAACTTCAATTAGATATTTAGAAAGTCTTGCTTCTTTTCTTGGACCCAATGAAGTATTTTTTCTTTCTCAGGATGATAAAGCCCGAGTTCCGATTGGACTCACAGCAGCTTCAAAACAAGCACCATTATTGATGCACATGCAATACAGAGTTTCTCTTCCTGACCATGTTTGGGTAGTAGCTGCTGGACACAAATTAATACCGTCTGTATATGTTGGTATTGTTATTGAGCCGAATGGTTTCGGAAATCCTTCAAAAATAACCTATTCAGGACCAACGTTTATAGCTATTCGAAGTGGCAAACATTCTAGTTCCACTGCTAACACACATTCCAATGATTTAAAAAAAATATTTGAACTGGAATCATTTAAAAGTCTCGCCTACAGAAACACCGGATCTACAAAACCTGTAGTAATCATTTCTGCTGATGGAGGTCCTGATGAAAATCCTCGCTACAGAAAAGTTATATTTTATGCTATCCAGCATTTTCGCGATTTTAATTTGGATGCTTTATTTGTTGTTACAAATGCACCAGGCAGAAGTGCTTACAATCGTGTAGAAAGAAGAATGGCTCCACTAAGTCATGAGCTAGCTGGCTTGATTTTGCCTCATGAGCATTATGGATCGCATTTAGATTCTTACGGTAAAACTATTGATAAAGATTTGGAAAAAAAGAACTTTGAATATGCAGGGACAACTTTGGCTAGTGTTTGGAAGTCGTTAAAAGTCGATGGTTACGATGTAGATGCAGAGTATATAGCACCAAAAGAAGATGATAGTGACAATGTACAAATAATAATTGATGATTGGTACTGTAAACATGTTCGTGAATCACAATACTTATTACAAATTTTGAAATGCTCAAACGAAGACTGCTGTGGCCAAACTAGAAGTAGTTTAAGAAGTTTAATTCCAGACGGATTTTTGCCTCCACCGATTAAATTACAACAAACTGAAAACGGATTAATAGTATCTCAAGTAAATTCGGATGATGGCACATTTATTAATCTATTTGCTCGTCTTGCAGTGAAACTTCAGCCTGAAGCTGCAGATTTTCAGCAAATTCCTTACGATTGGTTTTGTCCGTCAGTCCATGATAAATTGGCGAATAGAACATGTAAAGAATGTAGCCTATATCATACGTCTAATAAAACCTTACTGCAACATTTGAAGAATTTACATCCAAAAAAGAAAAGACAAGATGAAGTAGTTCGACGTATACAACCAACTCGCATTGTAGCTCGGCGAGCTCGTGAGCTGTTATGTATATTAGGAGATGAAAACGCTGGTACGGAAAATGCAGAATGGATAGATGACGATGAAGTGGATGGTAGTTTCGAAGATGTAGAAGAAGATGTTGCAATACCAATTATAGATGTTTCGGAGCATTTACAGAATCCTTGGACTTCTGATAAATAAAAATATTATTTATTTGTTTTTTATTTAAGATATTTATTAATTTATTTAAATTTTATTATAAAAATAAAAAAAAATATTTTCTAATATCAAAATTTGTGTATTATCAATCAAAATTTATCATGTTTAGGGGGGGAGGGGTCTTAGTTTTTGTGACGAAATATTTCCAGGGGGGGTCACAGAAAGTGTGACACAGTGTGACAACCAGGGGGGAGGGGGTCAAAAAAAATTAATTTTAGTGTGACGTATTTTATGAACGGCCCCCTTCCTGTTTTATTATTGTTATCAACAACCTTTTGTAGCTTCTTTCAAGGGTTTTCCACTTATTACTCACTGTTGACCCTGTCAAATTTAATCCATACTTTTCATTTAAAATTTCTGCAATAATTTAAAATAGCCTTCCCTAATTTTTTGTAATGTTCCTTATAAATATGGATTAGGGCCATAGTACTTGAATCTGTCCAATGCGTATATTGTTCAGTATCTGTCCAATATTGATTTGGTTCTGACTGAATCTCAGTTGAATTTATGTCCACACACAAAAATTCTTCCAAATCTATAAACAACGTTGTTAAAATCTTTCAATATTCCTTTAATCTATTCTAAACTTACCATACCTAACGGAGTCATTCATATTTAAAAAAAAAAGATTCTTCAATCTTAAAAATATCTTGTCAGTCAACAGTGGATGTTTATGTGCTGTGGATATTTATAACATAACTTTATATCAGGGTTGTTTCTGCTTATATCTTCTTTTCTCTCTCATCAAGATAGTAATCCAAGAATACTTTTCAGAACTGTTCCAGCACACATTTATTTGGAACCTACTTGGTACATTATTCTGTTCACGCATGCGCATCAGATGATGCTAATAACATGTTTGGAACTCGCTTTGGGAACAAACTTTATATATTTACCTCTTACTTGAGAATATTGATGTTTGTTTAGAATAATCTTCACTTTCTTTTACTCAATAAAATTTACAACAATGATATTTCACTTTACAATCACTCAATTTTTAATTAATAAGGGATAAGTATCTCTCAGATAACCGCGTGTATAAAATACTTCCGGTACTTATATTCAACTTGTGTATTTTAAAATGGAAAACATACTATGACAAGATATATTTTGATTCTATTGTGTGGTTGTTGTGTATTTGATAGAGCTGAATATTTCAATTTTTGTTTTACAATTGAAAGTTTAGGTGACGTGTTAGCGACATTAGCCTCTTCAAGCATAGCAAATAATACATAGATCATGTTATAATTTTTAGATACTGGACGAAAAAGCATATGCCTTGTATTGAGAAAGTCCTATTAGGCCGAAACCAATCCATAAATTCTCTCTCTCTCTCTCTCTCGCGCAGGCGCTCTCTCTCTCTCTCTCACACACTCACTCACTCTCTTCCTCTCTCTATCTTTCTCTCTCTGGTCGTTCGCTCATTACTGAGAATCATGATCATTGACAACTTGTGACTTTATCACTCTCCACTTACTTCGATTCCGCGCTTCACTCACAAAATCGACTTGGTGAACGCCCTCTAGATCTTCGCCCGATGTGTTCCCTGAAACTATCAACCTCTCCAGATTGTCATCATCTCTTCGTGCCACGTCTCAAAAAATCTCAATATGTTCGCAAGGCAAGTAGAAGTATTGTGGATTTTGAGCTCTCTAATGATTGACTCGTTCGACCTATGCGCTGTCAACTGTATTCGGAGCATGCGCTTCCAACACCAAATCTCGAACGCATCAATTCATCTTCTATCTGCTCCTGCCTAGGGAGGAAAAGTAAAAGTGACGTCATAGTACGTTATCAATGAAATAATTTTTGCAATTCCGAGACTAAAGTGGTCACTTTAGTCTCACATGTTAGAAACTATGTTAGACCCAAGGGATGTAAAGGGACAGTTAAAATCCCAAGGGATTTGAAGTACAAATAAAAACGTTCACCCACGATGCCTAGCTAAGCATTTTAAAAGTCCCTCCTCGATGCCCAGCCAAGCATTTTAAAAGTCCATCCTCGATGCCCACTCAAGTTTCATAAAAGTCCCTCCTCGATGCCCAGCCAAGCATTTAAAAGTCCATCCTCGATGCCCAGCCAAGTTTCATAAAAGTCCCTCCTCGATGCCCAGCCAAGCATTTTAAAAGTCCATCCTCGATGCCCAGTCAAGTTTCATAAAAGTCCCTCCTCGATGCCCAGCCAAGCATTTTAAAAGTCCATCCTCGATCCCCAGCCAAGTTTCATAAAAGTCCCTCCTCGATGCCCAGCTAAGCATTTTAAAAGTCCATCCTCGATGCCCAGTCAAGTTTCGTGAAATATGTAGTACTTATTAATTTTGTTTGTTAGTTTCATAAATAAATTTTTGAAAATGTTATTTGAGGGAGGTGGAAAAATCATATGTATAACGTGGGTGTAAAGTGCCTTCTCCTGTCTCGAATGATTACTGCCCTCCGCTACGCGTCGGGCAGTAAACTTCATCCTCGGGAGGAAAAGAAGCACTTTCCCCCCTTGTTATACAAATACCCAGATAGCACAAATTCGTCCAATGTACTTACAATGGAAGTCTACACGTGTACATTTAAATGTCCAGTGGACGTACACATGAGGTGCAATTGACGTCGAGGGAACGTACACTGGGCGTCCTGAGTTCACAAAGTTGGACGTTTATAAAACGTACACAACAAACGTCCAGTGGACGTGTTGGCAGTACTGACATTAATGTTTTATGTACGTCCACTGGAGGTATTATGTACATCCACTGTAGGTTTTATGTACATCCACTGGATGTTTTGTGTTTGTCCACAGGAGGTACTTTCTCTACGGGCTGTCCAAAATTATTTTCTTGCAGAATTCTGATTTTCTAGCAATTTTTAAAATGTCCAAATTATAGAATGGCGTAAGCAAACATTTTAATTATATCTTGTAACTTTTGACCAAATTTTAAAATTATTTTTCAATTAATCACCATCCTTCAAGACCGGATTTTGCACTAACTGGTTTTGATTTTAAAGAACAATAGAAGGTTGAGATCAAAATGAAAAGAAAAGTAATCTCAATGAAATTATATTTTCAAATAAATTTAAAATAAATAACAATTAACTTAAAAAATGTTTTCTCGAGATATATTTTCAAATATAAAGAAAAAATAAATAACAGTTAACTTAAAAAATGTTTTCTGGAGTTTTATTTTCCAATAAACAAAAATAAATAACAATTAACTTAAAAATGTTTTCTGAAGTTATTTTCAAATGAAGAATAATTAACGTAAGTGTTTTCTTTTTTTCCCGTTCCGTGCACCTCTTTAACCATTTTGCCATTTCCTTTTCCACACATTTTAGTGTTGTTTCAGGAAAAGCCTTTTGTGCTGCTTCTGGAAAAAAATACATTTTTTTACCATAAGTACTTACAAAAATAGGAGAATATTGATTGTAAAGAACCAGTAGTACTTAAAGTTCAAATGTAATAAAAAATTGAGCAATATATATACATAAATTTTATCAGTTAAAAAACAAAATTGTTATATATTTTAGGTACTTGTATCCTAAAATAATTGCCTTGAATATCTTGAGTATATGATACTTAATATTTCACTAAAGGTTTAATATTAGAAATGATACAAACATTGAGTAGTCATTATAAATATTTTAGAAATTTAAGAGTCACACTATGACACACTACATAATTAAAGATCTACTTGTAAGTAGTGCATAAGTATACAACTTCTACAAGTTTGCTGTACACTCTCATTAAAAATATTCAATAGGCATATGCGTTAATAGTGAAAAACACTTACCCATAACCAACTGTGCCAATTTTAGATCTCGAAAACTCTTCTTCGTCTTCCTCCCCAAAAAGCTATACTCTGCTCCAGCAAATTTATTTGAAATTAATTTTACCCCAGTTCAGAATACAAATTCATAAATTGTAGTTCCACCAATTTTTTACAATTCCATGGCCTAGAAAAATAATGAACAAGAAAATAAGGACAGATTTTTAAAATGTTTATGAGTAATTTAATATGAAAAGTTAAAATATTGTTATTACCGTTCTGTTCATATTTGCATCATATCCTCTTGAATTCAGTAAATATTGATTGACTTGTTTCTTCATTTTGAATAGAACTCCTATTCAATTGCTTTTTCAGCAAATCCCTTTCAGACATCACATCTGACAGCATTCCTTGCAACAGGTTTTGCTTTTTCAAAATTTTTGTTAGGTGTTCTAATATTAGATTTACATCCATTGCATCATTACCTAAAAACCATAATTATGAAATTATTTACTTGAAAATAGATGTTTATAAGAACTCACCAGTAGGAGTTACAGATTTAGTATGATTATCTAATCGTACAACGTTGGAGCTCCCTGAATGTATCACTATATTTTGTAACAAATTCCTTGATGTAGGTGGCAACTGATTTCCTGGAAATAATATTGTGTTACATGTTGTATAATACCCTTATTAATTATGTTAATCTAATTCATTTGAATCACTTCATTTTTTATCTAGTTAACTATATCATTTATTCAGCATGATGTATTTGATTAATTATCAATAGCTAACTTATACAACAATAGAAATGGTAATGCGGATAAATATAATAATAAAATAAACTACATAAAATTGGATAAAACTGTTTACTACTTGATTTATACAGGGGCAAACCATCAATATTTATTGTTAGTTCTAAACAAGCTAAAGTTGAATAGATGGTTGTTCCTAAAGTATTTAACAAATTATTTAATGCTCTTGTAACTCCAAAATGAAAGTACTGTCCAGGATACACTCGTCTCACACATAAATCCCTTGGAGTTTTTAAGAGTTCTACTATCAGAAGGTATATCAGGATGGGTATTTTTTTAGTATAGTTAACAATGCATTTAATGCATTATGAGGAATGTGAAATGTACATGCCCATTTGGCTAGTGGGCGATTGATATTATTATCAGAGTTATTTCCTGTGTTATTACAGAATAATTCCACATTATTCTCATTAATAAATTCTCTAGAATCTGATTTACTGATATAACTAAGATTATCATCAGTTTCAATATCAGATTCTAGCCCTGTTTCCCGTATTGAGCCTATGTGAATATTGTATATTATAATTATCTGAACTTTCTATTTCACATATTGTAGAATCTCTCGTTGCATTTAATGAAAGTAATGTTTTTTCCTTGCATTTTTATAGAGTGCTCGTCTTAATTTATATTTAGGCATTTTAGTTGAAAACAAACATAAATAAAATAACTACTACTGGTGCAAATGCTGAAAAAAGTGGTTATTTATGATAGCTTCTTCTCTCTTCTTTTGTTAAGTGATATAACTAATAGATATAATCAATCTGTAGACAAAAAGTCTAGTGTAGACATACAAATTTATTTAGTAGAGTGAACTTGTTTTATTAGTTTAGTTCATACTTTATCAAAATATTATGGCCGGGTCCTATGAATAAAAATACATATTTCATTCTTCATGATCTACACTGAACTTGAACTGATCAAATTATATAATATATAGTGTACATGACTTACGAGTAAGACGAAATTGTAAAGTGTAATAATAAGAAAAAGTAAATACTAAAAATAATCTTTCTTATAATTTACAAACTTATACAGAGTTATCTGGTTGGACAAAACAATAAAACGATGTAATAAAAATAACAATCAAAACCGACTGCTGGTAGTGCTAATTCTAGTAAAGCTCAAATCGGACATACATTTAAAATTAAAAATTACTTACTTTGTTTTTCTTGTTAAACAATATGAAAACGAACAGTAAGCAGAACATAAAACAAAAATGGCCAACGCGGAGCGCGCGCCTACCTACATATCATCTACTACACTGTTATACGTTCGCACAGATGTCAAAATTAAAAACGCATGGCATTCTTTACTATCGCCACCTCACAAAGTGTATAAAACAAAGATAAATACTACACGAGATTGCATTCGGAATTGGTGGTAGAACGAACAGTAGCTTCTCTATTGAGACTATTGAGAGGAAAATTTAAACACCAGAATGAAAGTTTTACATGAGCTTATGACATTTCATGAGCATATGAGTAAGTGGTAATGCAGAGCATTACGAAATATGTAATGATATAATTTATAATGTTCAATGAATTTTATACTACATACCTTTGCCTTGAAATATTTGTATTCTCACCAATTCCACTAGTCCAGTCGTGTGGCTTGTTTAGTAAACGTCCAAATCGTGTATACATGGATATATATATATATATATACTTGGATATTAACGTACCTTAAATGGACGTCCACTGGATGTATTTAAACGTACGTCCAGTAGACCTTCCAAAATATACGTACAATGGACGTCCAAAAAAAATCCGTGGACGTCTGGATATTAGACAACCTTTAAATGGACGTCCATAGAACATTGTGTGCTATCTGGGTAGCTATTGTTTTATTAACTCGATTTTATATAGTATTATACATGTGCCACAATTTATTATTTTTAAATCCAAATTCAAAATATTGTGTTACCCTCGTACGTATCAGCAGCATCGCAACCTTTAAAATTTTGCATGTGAAAGGTTCGTCGCCTGCTCTTCCCGGTAACTGCGTTTACAACGTTGTCAAGTTGTATGGCTTTCTCGCGCATCGTCAACTGCCAAAAATAATTTGCCAACCGGTACTCCTTACAATAACCAACTGTATGACACTAAAAATGACTAAAGAAGTGTTCAAATAGACGTCATTGTGACATTGTGATACTGTAAACAATGTTAGAATGAAGTCTCTCTTATACTCGAATTATAAAAAAATATTTATGACCGGTTAGAAGATGCTGGATCGTTTCGTCGTAAAAGAAAAGATGCTGACCATCCAAAAACTTACTGTAGATCAAGAAAACAGAAAATCCTGACCTAAGTTTACGACGAATGTCTGCAGCTATAGTGGTACCTAAATAATATATCCCATATATTATTTCTTTATGAAAAACTGTACCCGTATCACTTTACTCCAGTGCAGTATTTACTATCTGCAGATTTTACAAATAGGGAACAATTTTGTCTTCGATTCTTAGAGCGAATTAGTGATGATCCACACTTTTTGAGCAAGGTGCTGTTTACAGACGAAGCCACATTTACTCGTCGGAGTGTTTTCTACTTCAGAAATAAACATGTTTGGTATAATGAAAACCTGCATGTATTAATAGAACCTCATTTCCAACATGAATTTAAGATAAACATTTTGTCGTGGTTATTAACCCCGACCCAGATCATGTCGAGATTGATAAAACTGAAATAACTGTTAAACTAAATATAATAATAGACACGTGTTAGCAAGAGATATTTCAAGCTAACTACACACATATTTATAAACATTACACCAATTATTTATAACAAGAAGAAGAATCGCAAACATATAGGAATTAATTAATATTATGTTTTATTTTTCGATAACAACGAATGTATGTTTTTGGTACGAGTTGAACTTGACCGTCCTAATTAATTATAGGTCATGTACAGTTAATTTAAGTGTTATTTAGTGTGTAAATAAATCCAGTGATACTTGTCGAGATGTTTACTTTCACTCTATAATCCAGGTTGGGGTAAGTCCACAATTACTTTTATTCATGGCATAATCTTGTAATTTATGGTCGTTATCCGTCTCATCAACTATCAACAATGCATACAACACATAGCTATCCTACCATGTTCTGCTCCACCACTATAGATACAATAAAATTTGGTGTGGTATTGAAGGAAATCATGTGTTGGGGCGTGTTGAATTGCCATATAATCTGAATGGTTGTTTATACTTACATTTTTTAGAACATGATATACAGGAAATTGTAACGAGTTTTTTTCCTTTATAATTATTTTAAGTTTCCGAATATACTTTTATTTAATATTGCTTATAACCCGTTATACCCTCTGGCTTCTATTAGAAATTATTTTGATAGAAAATATTCATTCCGGATATTAATTTAAAATTTTGGCCGCGATACGATTGTAGAATTAATGTTTCCCCACTACCGCGGAATACAGAGTAAGAAGCGCGCAAGTCGAACTAACCAAGAGAGGTGGAAAGCAGTCTCAAACCAGAAAGGTTCTAGCAGGCTAGGGACACTGCAGACCGTGCCATTTATAGAGCCTGTCGAGTAACTGAAATTGGTAGATTATAAAAAATTTACAAACACTGTAACGTCGTTAGTAATCAAATTTTTTGATTTTTATAACTACGTATTCGCGATTTTAAAAAATTTGTCGACGACGACGACGAAACAATGGACAACGTCGACAATGGAGAATATGTCACGTTCATGTTTAAAAACAGTGTTTCTCTAGATTTGAGAAAGACGAAGGGAGGTTATTAATACAGTTTGATTTGCCTTCCCATATGAGAGGAAATTAACAAATATTGATGGTAAGTTTTATTGTATTCAATATAGCATGCTATAATTTTTGACATTTTAAAATGTACCTATTGAAAAAATAATAATTTTCGTTTTATTTTATGTCGATTTGATATTAGATGATGTCAATTGTTATATTTCGTCCATTCAATTCTTCGGGTTTATTTGATGGAAGAATAATTTCACTTTCATCTGAGAATGTATTCCACCATTGAAGAAAATAAACAATTTTGTATATTGTAGAGTATTAAATACTCAAATGAAACTCGAATTTTAGAATACATATTGTTTGGTTAAATACCAGACTGTTAAAATGAAAAAATTGTTTTTCTATTGATGCCTCATATTACCTATTTAAAGCACGCCTCAGCGTGTTTAAATCGAACTTCCAAACACGCGCGTTTTTTAAAGTCCCTATGGTAACAACAACAACTCGAGAAACGTAAGTATCAATGACAACTTTTTTTATTAGTTTTTAAATTGTATATTTTCATTGGGAACCAATGTCTTATTTAGTTTTTTCTGCAAAATTTATTTATATATTCATATATACATTGTATCCTCTTAAATATAAATAAAGAAACTTTTTGATTATTGATCTGACAGCAGTACCTCGTAACGTCAAATAAAAATAAATACTATTCAGGATGTAGTTTCACGAAACTTGGCTGGATATCGAGGACGGACTTCCAATTTTTTGTAGTAATAATATAATAATAATGTTTTATGATTTCAAAGTGCACCAATAAAAAAATAGCGTAAAGTATTCGTGTATAATTGGTCTTTCAAACACTTCGCGCCGTCGTGCTCAATGAGATCGAAAAATCGCGCGTGTTTGAAAGACCTCTTTATCCACTTATACTTTAATATAAATACTATTATTGATTTTGTTCAAATATTCATTTAATTGCAGTATACGTTCTTTTTTGCACTAGTGCAACAAAATTTTTGTTGCACTCATCTGTCATTCTTGTCAGTTTTGTGATGATTTATCACAAACATAATAGTTATTTATGTAATAAGGATCATAAAGACGATCATTATGGTACAAGTCGTGAATGTTATCGGGCGAGGCGTAGCAGAGTCCGATAACACGGCGTGTGCCATAATGATTGTTTATGATTCGTATTACATACAAAATTTTATCTGATGGCATTTATATCAATACATTTTCGAAAAATTAAAAACTGCATTTTCGACATGTCACAATGACAACTATTTTTAAAGGAGTGAGTATTGTGTAGTTTCAAATATTAGTAGGTGAGTGAGCTGTGCTTTGCCATTTCCTTGACAACGTCATCAGGTTGTAACGGCAATATTTATTTATCGCTGTCAAACTCAATAATTATTGTTAGGTAGAATTTAATATAATTTAAAAAATGAGTGATTCTGAAGCTGATAGTTTACCTTCTGATTTGGAAGAAATGTCGAGAAATATCGTGGACTCCCTTTTGCCGGAAAAATCACGGAGTGTATATGAAATGGTGTTTAATCGGTACGAAGAATGGTGTTCTGCTAAAAATATCAAGAATATCACTCATGAAAAAGTATTGTTGGCTTACTTTGATTGCTTATCTAAGGAAAGAAAACCATCTTCTCTTTGGTCGTATTATTCGATGATAAGAAGTATTTTATCAACAAGAAAAAACGTCGATATTAGTAAGTACCTACAGCTGGTTGCATTACTAAAACGTAAATCAGAAGGTTACAGAGCTAAAAAATCCAAAATTTTTACTAAACAAGATGTTACAAAAGTTTTTAACGGAAGCATAAGATGATACATACTTATTTAATAAAGTTGCCATGATAATTGGACTAAGTGGAGCATGCATTGACAAATATGCTTGTTGAAAATGTAATAGATGAAGGATCCGTTTTTAGAATTACATTACCGAATACAAAAACAAAGGTAATGCGAGAATTTTTTGTAACTTCGGGGAATATCCCAGGATTGAATATGGTAGAACTTGTCAGACAATATGTGAAAATACGACCTTGCAACACAAACCATCTACGTTTTTTTGTCACTTATAGAAATAAGAAATGCACAAAACAACCCGTTGGAACACATACCTTTGGTAAAATGCCAAAAGTAATTGCCACGTTCTTGAATTTACCTCGCCCTGAAGAATATACCGGGCATTGTTTTCGGCGATCGTCTGCTTCATTTTTGGCTGATTCTGGAGCTGATCTGTGTACCGTGAAACGCAATGGCGGATGGAAAAGCAATACTGTCGCTGAAGGTTACATCGAAAATTCGAAAGAGCAAAAGAAAAAAATATCTGAAGCAATTTTTGGTGCCAACAACCAAACAGGATTACAAGTTTGCCAACAATCATCAATTACTGATGTAAAAACTGTAGAATCCATTGGAATTAACATTACAAATTGTAGTAATTGTTCTTTTACCATTTATAATAAATAGTTTTGTACATAGTTATGCATTTTGAATAAACTTTTTTGATCAAACCATTACATGTTTTCCTTATAGAATTTCATTATGGTACTTAGTACCATAATGAATTCATTATGGTACTTAGTCCCATAATGAATTCATTATGGTACTTAGTTCCATAATGAGCTTTCTTATGTCATCAAAATTGAGTGACATAACGTTGTCATTATGACATGCCATCAGATAAACATTTAAATAAAATAAAAATCCAGAGCAAGTGTCTGATCCTGCTCTAATACAGCAATAATATATGTATATCTTACTACTTAGTCTCAACGAGTTACAATTATTGCAAAAATCTTTGATTATTCTAAATGGTCAAAGCGAAAACCAGCTATGATTAAGTACTGACAAGGTGGAAGCCATGAAGATACAAAAAAAAGAAGAACTTTTAATATTAATAAAGTTTGAGGTCCTAACATATCATATTCTAATTTTCCAGTTTTTGAATGAATGTAGAAAAAATATTGTATGCAACTCGTGCAAAACGTGTTTTTTGCACTCGACGTGTTGTCCAACTCGGCTCAAATTTCACGTCGCGTGCAAAAAACACTCACTTTTGCACTTGTTGCATAAATAACTATTTTGTTATATTGTTTCAATTCTACAATTCGTATAACTAAAATATCTCGGTAAATATCTTCACATGCTACTGCCTATTGATGTTCCCAAATTTTAGTAGTTTGTGATTTCGTTATACATAGCAAAAGATGGAAATACAGTAGAATGTTTCATTCGGTATTATCTATATAAATTTTTTCCATGTATATAGAAAGCTTTACAAAATCTACCGCAGTTATTTTGTTATACTATATTCAAGCCATTCCTTTTTTCTGTGTATCTGTCCCGTAACCCATACATGTACTTCCCAATTTCCCGTTAATATTTAAATCTACCTACCTGTATAGAATAAAATTTGAAGTAGTTAGTATTCGGCAACTAGCAAGTAACATCTGTTCGTCTAATTAAGATGGCTTCAAGTTCAAGTTTTTCTCCAATTCCTATTCAACGAGTTAGCAAACGTGCATATTCTTTGCGGGAAAAAACAATAATCCTGAACGTTTATGATGCTTTTGTGCACCAAAACCCCACAAGATCTGCTCGCGACATAATTACGAACTGTGCCAATATGATAGAGGTAGGAGAATCAACTATTTATACATTTTTACGTGAGGGAAAATGCCGGAACCTCGGTGAACCTATTCCTCACCCGGGGAAGAAACCATTAGAAATTGCCGACGATGTCAAAAACAGTGTACGTAGAATAGTGCATGGTACGTATTTCGCAAAAGAAATACCAACATTGGACAAGATTATGCAAGCCGCCCAGAATGCCGAAAACCTGCTACAACTATCAAGAACTAGAGTATGGAGAATTCTTAATGGAATGAACTTTCGGTGGGAAAAACAGAACAGAACATCTTTTTTTATTGATTGGCCGGATCTTGTCTGCTGGAGACGAGAATACTTAAGGTCAATCCGAAAATATCTCAACGAATGTAAGAATATTTTCTATTTGGATGAAACCTGGCTAAATGAAGGATACACCGTATCGAAAGTTTGGCAAGATAATAATATACTGAATTCCCGACAAGCTGTCATGGAGGGTTGGTCAACAGGATTAAGACTTCCCTATGGGAAGGGATACAGGCTTATTATTACCCATATAGGCAGTGAAAACGGATTTTTGGATCTAGGATTATTGGAATTTCAATCTAATTCAACCAAAGACTACCACGATGAAATGACGGCTGACGTTTTTGAGGAATATTTCCAGCAAATGATCGAATACATTCCCCAGAATTCAGTTATTGTAATGGATAACGCCAGCTATCATTCTCGATTAGTAGAAAAGCTTCCCACAAGTTCATGGAAAAAAGCGGCGATAATTGAGTGGTTGCAGTGTAAAGCCTAAAATCTCGATAATACAATGGCGAAAAAAGAACTTTTGCAAATTGTTAGACAGCGTGAGTCAGAGTTTAAAAAATTTGTAATCGATGAGATGGCAAAAAGTAGAAGTATCATTGTACATCGCTTACCCCCTTACCATTGTGAGCTGAACCCACTAGAGCTTATATGGGCACAAGTCAAAGGTTATGTTGCCAGGAACAACAAAACTTTTAAACTTCAAGAAGTACGGCAACTTTTGGTGGATTCATTGGCGAAGGTGACTGCCGAAAACTGGCAAAGCGCCATAAAACATGTTATAACTGAGAAGGGGAAAATGTGGGACATTGACGACTTAATCGACGAAACTACAGAAATCGAACCCTTAATTATTAACTTATGACAAGACGATTCTTCAGATTTTTTTGATCAAGAATTTAGTTAATAATGCTGTATATATTATAGTTAAAGTAATGTTCACCTGCAATTATCTGTTATAATTTTTTTCTTTTGTACAAGAATATGTGTGTATATAAATCTTAGTGCACAATTACTTTGTATTTTCATTATATTAAACGTTAAGCAAAAATCATATATAACCCTGTTCTACGGCTATGGACCGTTTGGTTACCTGCGTATGCTTTCATTTGCATTTTATGACCTATTGTTATTTAGAACTGTCTATTGAATTATATATAACTATATATAAATTAATTAAAATTGAGTGAATGTAAACGAAGAGTACTCAGTGTGTATATGTTTATTAATATGCAGCTAAACGCTTTCGGCCATTAGGCCATTATCAAAGCTGTCGTCATAAAGAAGATCCAAAACAGGTGTCAAATAACATCCAGCTGATAAAATCGAAACAATGTATGAAGTTAAGTCATTGTTACAATATCATTCAAAAAACCATTAAAATAACCCTTTAAGAGGGTGTACAATTAAATGTGTACAATTACATTCACTCAATCTATTGTTATTTGACCGATTACCGGGTGGCCTGGTCACAATTTCTTTCTTCTTAGTCTAGATACATTGTAAAACATAAATGAGAGATAAAATTTGTTGAGACAGCCGATCTCCGTTTTCCGTTTATGATAGGCGATCTGAGCTATCAACTACTTTGAAACGAAGTATAGTAAATTGTTCTTTTATATATTAAGTAAAAGCACCATATTCCACCGCATTTAGGCTCTTTTGAGTTCAAGTTTAAATATTATGAAAACTGATTTTGTTATATCATGTTTTGCATTTTTTAAACGTAAAATGATACGTTGTGAAATATAGAAATATATATATATACATACATATATATACATATACATATATATATATATATATATATATATACATATATATACATATATATATATATATATATATATATATATATATATATATATATATATATATATATATATATATATATATATATATATATATATATATAGAAGATGTAGGAATATCGCGTGAGCGTTTGGTTTCCCTGCTGAAATCCGTTATTTTGTGTTTTCCAATGTTTCGATTAACATCTTTGCTCCCAAATTTCACATCCTTATTTGGTTATGCCGTGCTGATGAGGAAAAATGAGCCAGAAACATGCATGTCCACGGTTACCACTCTATTTCAGTAGCCCTTTATTTTGCGTGAATTACCCATGAATATCTTTGTTGTTGTTATATATATATATATATATATATATATATTTTAAATTACGTCTACTTTTTTTTAAATTCCGGAATCTCCTTATTCCGGCATACATTTTTAACTAAGACTCTAATTCCGACATACGAGGTTTCAAATTTAGCCGTAATTTTTTATATTGTTTTTTATTAATATAGTTGTAATCATTTTAATGAAGTTAATTTAAAAATAATTCGCTTATAATAACAAAAAATAAAAACTTGTAACAACTTACACAAGTTTTTAAGAACTTACTTACTTCAATACAAAATTACATTTAAGTAAAACTGGAAATTGGCACGTTTAGTTTATATTTTCTATCTCAGGAACATAATGTATCCCAATCCGTTCCATCGCCTTAATACTAAATTTTTTTCAATAACTTGTGCTGAAAAATATTTATTCTCAAATATAAAAATGACGTAATCATCTTGTTGATAACTGCTCTCTTTTTACATTTTTTACTTTTTACTGGTTTTGCCTTTGCTTTGTTCATCATATCTTCTGATTTTTATTCTGTTCTTTTTCGCTTGCTACATTCTCCTGTTTGTTTGTTCTGCTGGTTATTCTTGAGTTATGTGTTCTTGGTTTACCTCTTTTGTTTATTGCCGTTTAATTTCTTAGGGATTGTTCCAATTTTCGCTTCGTTTTTCTTGTCAAGACTTTCTTTTTCTCTTTTATAATTTTTTCGGCTTCTAGTCGCCTTTGCTATGGCTACAATTGGTGTTCCTTTTTTGTTTTGGCTTTTTGGGGTTATAAAAGGCGTAGGAAACTTGGTCAGTGTTCTGAAATATGACGAAGATGGCTGACTACTATGCTCAGCCTCCAAACATTGCTGTCGACCGTTCTTAATACTTAATATACTATTGGTATACATTCTTTAAACATAAAAAACGTAATTTTCTAGTGAGAAATATATACGACATATTTTGCTCCTAGCAGGCCTAATTTACAATTATTTTCTTTTCTAATTGCAGCTCATATAGATTTTAAAATTTGATTTGAATAGAATAGAAAAAAATCGTTACTTGGGCGTATTACAATGTCATCAGCTTTGAAAACAAAAATGGGCCCTTATTTCGACACATTTTTTTAAACATGTATGTATAAGTTTATCTCGAAATTATAAACCAAAACCAATTAAAATCTATGTTTAAATTCTTTTGCTCGACATAAAAGAAAAATGCAACCAGCTTAGGTAAGCAAAACTTTAAAATTTTCGAAATCTTTTTAATTGTTCAATAATTCTAAGTACTTACCAAAATGCGAAAGGTTCTCCATCTGACACCTAGACTGATCCAGTCGGTACTAAAATGCAAACTATATCCAAGCAAGGAATGCGTACTCCACCACTTTGGCGATGTTGAGCAATTTAATAAATTCTGTAGCGGATAAATTAGATCACGTTTAGATATTCGTTATCAGTTTAAAGAAATTAACTGACAAAGTTTGACTTAAGAAATAGGGCGGAATTAGGGCTCGTTTCAGCAAATACCAGAATATGGTGCTTTCACCTTAATGAACACGGAATTATGTATATCATTAATGTATGGCTTATTATCGTTAGAATATCCACACCTAAATATACTCCAAGAGACATCCTGTAAGAAATCACGTCCTAAAATCTGTCCCGATCTATTAGACACTGAACACCGGGCTTGTTTTGATTTGAAAGTTGCCATGATTATCTTGGGAATGACAAAATATAAATCTTGTGAAATGTTTCCACTTTTAATTAAAAACTAAGTTATTTTGGGTGTGTAAAAGCCAACCATAATCATATGAAATATAATTGAATATTTGTAGAGGCTTATAGGCACTATTTTTTCGTTCGTATTTACTTCTGCAAACACGGACGAATGGTCCAATTGAATCATTGCCTCTTCCAAATATGAAAATCCGTTTTTAACGAATGAAAATTCAAAGAACTGCTTTTGATTTTTGCAGTCGCAAGTAGGTAATTAGCGACTGTAATATATTGCGCAGTTTCGAGCTTCATAATTATAATGAAATAAAATGATGTCTGGAGTAGTCCGCTTGAAAATATCAAATTATTTCAGTTTCATATTTTTATAAGTACCTATGAATTGTCATTGGCGTCCGGACCTGAATATCAGACAAATAAGTCGAAGTAATTTATGCTCCTCAGTCTTTACCGTTTTTCGAAAGAAATACTAAAAATTAAAACAGTAAAACGCGATAAATCGAAGTAGTATACAGTGATCTTTAAGTGCAGTACTTTTTTTCTCCAGTTATCATAGATCGATTAAAATATCGCTTTTGATATAATACCCACAAATTTTTGGTTATCAATTAACCAAAAAACTGGCTTCAGCTACTATCACTATCATTAATCGTTAATAGCCAAACCTATCGGTTTCGCTAGAAATAATCAGAGTCGGATTCAGGTTGAAACTATTGCCGAAATGAAAATTCGATTTAAAATTGAAACAATGAAATTCACTTAAAATTTACAAAATGTCAAGCGGCGCTTACAGGGGTCTGTCAACTAATCCCGATCAGCAAACTCTCACACATTCCACAATTACACAACAACAACCATCTCCAAAATTGCCAACTGAGGACCAAGCAATAATTTTTTCGTCGGTAGACACAAGAAAACTACAAGAGTCTACCATTGCAGTAGGAACCTTAGTACAACCAAAAATTGTACTGTTTTCATCAAGAATGTCAAATGAAAGAATTTGCAGCTACCTTTCAAGTAGACGATTTTCTGAGTCAACAAGGAGAAACTAAAATAGGAGAACACACTATAAAAGCACGCAAACTAATTACCCCAGCTAATAGATTACTTCTTTCTAACGTATGCCCATACCTCATGATGCAATTGCAAAGTGTTTAATCGAACTTGGTTTTAAATTATTGTCTCCAATTTCGTTTCTTAGAGCTGGAATACAAGACCCACAATACAGCCATGTGCTTAGTTTTCGAAGGCAAGTATACTATGTACCATTAGACAATAATACTGTACCTGACTCAGTCCTAATTGATTTCGATAATACTTCATATCGAATTTTCCTTTCTGATGGAGTAACTTGTTATAAGTGTCATCAGGCTGGTCACGTATCATCAGCTTGTACTATAACTCCCTCTCACGTTACTGTTCCACGATCTACGTTCCATCCTGCTAACACCTCCTCCCAAATGCAGGAATACTCCTGTTCACAATTAATGGGCCCTAGTTCCCAACAGAATAAGGAAATACACTCAACCGGTGAAACTCAGGAAGAAATGGATTCTCAAGAAAGTTCTAATCCGAATCACATAAATAAAGGTTCCCACTCCGAAGTATCATTTCCAGCTTGCTTCACTCCTACAGAAACACCGCAAGTAGATTTTACTAAACCTCAACCAGTACAAAATAAGGAGAAAAAAATGATCAAATCAGTCACTAGCACTTCGGATGCCATTAATATTGAGTCACTATTACAACCAACTAAACAACTGATTCAGGAAGCATCACCGCCATATGTACTAAACTACATCCAATTAGTAAGCCTCTTAGAAGACGTACATGGCTCTTCCACCCCTCTAGAAATTGCTCAGGAGTACACACAGAACATGCAAGGCCTACTACACATGCTGACGGAAATATATCCCTAGTTTCAAGAAAGAGTAATAAACGCCAGGATTACAAGAATCAAGAAGAACATTCTTAATAAAATAAAACAAGACTTGAATAACCAGTTTGACGTGTCGGAAGACACCGATGCGTCACATGATAGCACATACCCAGACAACATTAGATATTCTATAAATATCCGTGGAATATTCATTTTGGCATATTGGAATATTCTCTAAAAATGCCAAGAATATCTTTATGCTTTTTGGAATATTTCTAGAAAGTGAAAATGGGAATATGCTAAATATTCAGAGAATATTCCCAAATGAATATTCTTTTTCGTATTATATATAAGCTAGGATTATTCTGAGAATATTCAGAAAAGCATTATCTAAGAATGTTCTTCAATGAATGTTTCCAGAATATTCCATATATAATATAAATATTCGTGGTAGATTCATTTGGAATTTTGTAGAATTATTTCAAATAGTATATTCAGGGGATATTCTTTGTATATTCAAAATATTGCAGGAATATCCTCAGAATGTTCAGAACCATACATTTAATGGGGGGAGAGAGGAGGGTTAGTACATAGGATGCATGTAAATGCACTTCTTTCAAATTTCTGTATATCAATAAATTTTCATAGCCTGATGGAATTCTCTACTCGACCATTCACTGTATGGTGGCTTCTAAAGTGCAGAAAGCGGCACAGGCACAAATTGGATTCAGAACATTAGTCCAATAACATGAGTGCTTAATTCTGGTTACACCTAAGAAAAAGATATATTTTAACTACCTAAGCATAATAAAATAAAAAATTCAATATTAAATTGTCCAAATTTTTATTAGACAAACATAAACTTTATAACTCTATAAACTTTTAAAATTTATAAATGTTCAACTATAACTTGCATTTTATCGTTTTAAGGCAAAACGACAGCGCTTCACAAAATATATAAAGCAGGAATCTACTTGTTGAACATCAGTTTCGTAAAATATAATATTTATAGATACTTACATTCTCTTGTGAGGAATGAAAAATGAAGAAAAAACAAAATTGACCAAATACTTGTTTCTATCAAAAAATATAGGGTTAATCTTTTCAAATTTATAAATATTTATAGGGCCCACACACTGCGAGCTTTTAGCTATACCTAAATGGATAAAACTGTCCGGTTAAGGCTACATATCTGAGGTATAACTGAAAAACATCCTTATTGTTGATGTTTTTCAATCAGATATATCAATTTACCCGTCCGGGTAAGGCGGTGTTAAAAGCTGGCAGCGTGTGGATTCATAAACTTGCGTTATATCGTCACAGTCACTAGAATGTGTTGCGTCGGCCTGAGATGAACGTGCCAGTTGCTGTATCTGTAGTGTGGTATCTGCAATTATAAAAGTAATTGTAGTAATCATTTGTAGAAATTTTACAAATATAAGTATAAAAAATATCGATATTTTCTTAAATTAGTCACTATGCAGAATACATTACATTGACACTGGTACTCTATACTGTCGCTTAAATACCAAAGCATATGGTGATTAATTATTGTATGTTCTTCTCACGTAAGTTTTTACCAGCCTCAAGTTATTAAGATGATTTACTTGCTTAAATGAATGTTGGCTTAGTTTTATCAACAGATATAAATGTTTTAATTTTTCTGTTTCCATTATCTTAACACCAGGATATTCCCTTATACAAATTCCAAGAAGGTATTAATCCCGTCAAAAAGTATTAATTAATTATGCGGCCAGATGACAAAAAATAAATATCAACAGCTGATTATAATGTCTACTTAAATTTAATATTTACCAGACCGAGTAACTATTTTTGTTGGAGGATCATTCAATCAAATGTGACCTTTGCATTTTAACCATGGAAATAGGGTAGGCACAGCTAGCTGAAACAAATGCTTGAAATACCCTCCTTTGGAAACAAATTTTTCCTGAAAGTGAAGTTCACACAACCTATAATTCTTTTGTAAAGCTTCTGTAGTCTTTCCAAACAAATCTGCACAGTTACAATCTTCCAACCATAAGTGTGCCCTAAAACGTAAATAAATGTAGGTATTCACATGTCTATAAAATAAATCAACTACTAATTTAAATTGAATATGTCTTATTATTCAACATATTTTTTGCTGAACAGGGCTTGTCAGCAAAAAGCTTATTGTAGTACATATTACTATTTCATGTTATTAAAAGCAGAGGGACAGATCAATGTTAAACACCAAAAACATAGAATTACTCAACTTACAATGCATAGGTACATGTAAAGTAAAATGTAAAATATTGAAAAAAGTAATATATACCTATAATATATTGCATATAGAAACAATTACTCTTACCTCACAAGGTCTTTGGGAAATCCAAACATAATTATTCCTTCACCTGTTCTTGAGTGACATCCACGAACTGCACAAGTTATGCATCCCATAACAAATACAATAATTTCTCACTAAGAGTTCCACTAGTCACGATATTGTTGAAAACAAAATCAAAATATACTTTAATGAAAGCACAAGAATTTTTTTTGGTTAACATGAAATATGACATTGACATAGGGTAAAGTACGGATACTTGCCCTAGGCGGATAGACGCCCCGTTGTCAGCCATCTTGTAATAGAATAGTTGCGACGTTTTTCAAATACCGCGTTCCAAGCGTCTTACGTTCCATACCTTAGTCACAAAGTAGCAAGCGGCTGGAGTGCACGTGGGCGTTGCAACAGAACGTTAAATACCGAACTATTTCTAAAATATCCGAATAGTTTTGTGCCGTTAATTTGGATCGTTTGTAAAATCAAGGTAAGTAAAGTTTATTATGGTTTAAAGATCGAAATAGGTTAAATCGTGTATATATTTTGATTTTTTGGTGTAATTAAAGTCATTTTGATTAAACAAACTTGTTAGAGGGCTGGGGCATCTATCCGGACGCAATGGGATAGTTGCCCTGTTGAGTGGTACGGATACTTGCCTTTGGGGGATAGATGCCTCAATTATCAAGAACTGTGTGTGACTTTAGACTCACTTATAATTAATAGCAATAATTGATTAACAATATTTTTTACAGATAATGCCTCGTCGATATACTCGAAAAGTTGGCATTGCTCCTCGAGCAACCTGGTCAGAAGAAGCTCTAAAACAAGCTGTAAGTGAAGTAGAATCTAAAGCAATGAGCATCAATGCAGCCTCCAAACAGTTTGGTGTTCCTTCACGTACATTAAGGCGACGTATGTTAAAAAAGGACTACATTAAACGTGGTCTCGGAAAAATTCCTGCTCTTGGTTACGATGTAGAAAAAAAATTAGTTTTACATATTAAGAAATTGGAAAAAGCGGGCTTTCCATGTACCCGAACTGATGTTAGAAAATTGGCATTTCAGTTAGCACAACAGTTAAATATTAAACATAATTTTAATGTAGGTTCAGAAATGGCTGGAAAACAGTGGCTACAAAGCTTTTTAGAAAGACATGAAACTTTAAGTGTTAGACAAGCAGAAGGAATGTCTCGAGCTCGAGCACTAGGATTTACAAGGGAAGAAATTGAATCTTTTTTTAAACTGTATGAGGAAACTTTAAGTCAACACGATCTTTTTGACAAGCCAGGTCATATTTTTAATATGGACGAGACTGGTGTACAAATGAACAACAAACCCGGAAAAGTAATCGCTACCAAAGGAAGCAAATTGGTCCAACACATAACTTCTGGAGAAAAAGGTGAAACCATTTCGATTGTTACGTGCAATAATGCAGAAGGAGTTTTTCTACCACCTGTGTTAATCCTTAAAGGAGTAAATAAAAAACTGGAATTTTTGGACGGTTTACCACCTGGATCTAATGTATATATGAGTAAAAAATCTGCTTACATAAACTCGGAGCTATTCATGAAGTGGTTGGTAGAACATTTTATTCCTCGCAAACCTCAAGGTAAAGTTGTGTTACTACTTGATGGTCATGGTTCCCACTGCAACGATATTAATATGTTGGAAACAGCAGCTCTACATGACATAATTCTTTTGGGACTTCCCAGTCATACAACACACGGTTTACAACCGTTAGATCGTTCCTTTTTTAAACCTTTTAAAACATTTTATGCAACAGAATTGCGTCAGTGGATTGTTGCAAATAAGGAAAGAAAAATTACGAGATATCAAGCTGGAAGACTAATTGGTGCTGCTTGGATCAGGGCAACTTCTACGGTCAATGCTCTATCAGGTTTCAAGGCATGTGGAATTTTTCCGTACAACCCCAACGCTATACCTGATCATTATTACACGGTAGCAGATGCTTCCCAGTATTCTACGGAGAATGCTGTTACTACTAATATGTCTGAAAATAATTTAACGACACCAACAGAAAACGCAGACACTTTGCCAATCAAGGAAAATTTACTCGTTCCCATGAATTCCCCACCCTCCACATCTACAAGTGAACCGATGTTTGGATCTAATACTGTAGAAAAAGCGTCTTCTACCAGGCAAGCAACTGAAAAAATACCAATTGTTATTGAATGCTCCCCCTCTACATCTAAAAGTAAATCAGTTTTATTAGATATTAGTCCAACTCAACAACTTCTGCAGCTATCTCCAATTCCCATTGTTGCTAAAGTGCCAAGTAAAAGAAAAAGACAAGTAGCACAATTGTTAAATTCTCCCACTGTGATTAACGAAAAGAAAAAGAAAATTGAGGAAGCTTTACATAAAAGTCAGGAAAAAGAAAACAAAAAGATCAATAAGACAAATAAAGGTAAAACATCAAAAGGAAAAGAAATAGTTAAACCAACTACCCTTCAAAACGTTACTAATCGAAAAGAAAATTATAAGAAAAAAGAAAAGAAAAAGAAAAATATTGACATTCACTCCTCCTCTTCGGAATCAGAAGAATCCGAACTGTCCCATACTAGTGATGAACTAAATGAACAGTGTCGCGAGTGCCTTGAAATCTATGGTACCACTAAATCTACTGCTGATTGGATTCGATGTATTTCGTGTGAAAAATGGTTGCACGAAAATTGCACTCTTTATGGCGATTTCTGCAACAAATGTGGCCGTGCAGAGAAAATTAAAAATATAAGAAAATAATAGGGGTGGGGTGTAAATTTTTCTTAATACCTATCAATAAGGTGGGTACGATAGTGAAATAGTTTGAGTTTTTTCTTTTTATTGCTTTAATATAAACAAGTTTTTGAAATTAATATTTATTTAATGCCCTATTTCTATTTGGGGCGACTATCCCTCTCTAGCGAGGCAACTACCCCACCTCTGGAGGATAGATGGCCAAAAAAATGGTAAGTAAAATAACTATCCCTCTTGTCGGTGATCCAGTATAGACAAACTAACTTTTGTGGAAAAATAGCTAAATATATACACTAAAACGTAGTATAATTTACTTTCAGAAAATAAGACAAATTTTCCATTTATTAATTTTTTTCAAAAAGGTGGGCAAGTATCCGTACTTTACCCTATTACTTATTTGAAAGTTGAAACATGGCGTCTATCACACGTCACACCAGCCCATTCAGAAAATGCACTGTCTAAAAGTCGAAGTTTCGTCAGTTTGTGTTGGTCAATATTGTCTTATCTATGGTGTTGGTGTATTTTTTGCTAAACATTAGAATGGTGGACATTTTTTTTATAATATATTTAAGCTATGGGTGGATGTCAATCCACTCCAGTTCGATATAGGTTGATATATTAGATAAAACGGAAGAGAAACGAACCTATTGACACTTGACTTTGAGCATGAAAGGGCTTAAGCCCATCACAGGCACATGATATAAGAAATTAACCAATAAACGTGTGTACAGAGAACGCCAGTTGCATTTTAATTGCCTGGCGGTTGTTTGTTGACGCGATTGGGTACCTGTCATGATTTGGCTTTACGCTGAATGTTATAATTATGATTTATGTCCTTGTTCTCTTTTAATCACACGACGATATGACGAATAATATATATCCAATATCCACACCGTATCAACCGTTTATGTAGTGTTCATATCGAGCATATTTTTATATCTTTTTCTTATCTTATTATCTCTATCTCAACTTCAATGAGTTTAATACATGGTTAATTTGATATATTATATGTATCATTTGTATGAAGGTTATTTTAACTATTTACACCTATGCGTAGGGTTGAATATCCGGATAAATGTTTGAACTATAACTTTCGTCCCATGTGAAAAATAATATGAATTTTCTTTAATCATAAGTAAATATGCTTAAAAGAATATGCTAGGAATATTCAGTTTGGTAATATTCTTAAATGAATATTTTAAGAATACTCAATTTGATAATATTCTAAAATGAATATTTTAAGAATATTCATCAGGCTTGTTCTGTGAATCTTCACTAAGGACTATTAATAGAATATTCAAAAATAATATTAATATTATAAGAATATACTTAGTTGATTCGGAATATTCTCATACTTTTTGGTGTATTTAAAGATTATTCTATGAATATCCCATGTTGTCTGGGTATTAAATAAGCAAAAACAAACAAAATGACTATTTTTCAGTGGAACATTCAAGGTGTATTTACACATGTCGAAATGCTTCAACTTTTAATTAAACAAACACTTCCACAAGTCATCTGCCTACAAGAGACAAACTTCAAAATAAATCAAAAATATTTTTCAAAACATTCTTATGCCTATCACAAAATCAAAACCAGCACTAGTAAAGCCAGTGGTGGCGTATCTATATATGTCAACTCAAATTTGGAATCAGAAGAAACCCCTATACAATCAAAGTTAGAAGTTGTCGCAGTTAAAATAAAGTCCTCGATACAATTTTCTATATGCAACATATACTTTCCATCAGATACGAAAATTACCTCCAAACAACTCGAATCGTTAATAGATCAAATTCCAAAACCAAGGATTATAGTAGGTGATTTTAATGCACATAGTACTACATGGGGCTGTATGTCTACAGATAAAAGAGGTGAAGTCATAGAACATCTTTTAACCTCAACCAATCTTACATTACTTAATACGGGTGAAAAAACTCGCTTTAATTCAATAACTGGTAATCATTCTGCCATAGATCTCTCTGTATGTGAATACTCTTTAACTCCTAGCCTACACTCGTAAGTTTTACTGCATACTTATGATAGTGATCACTGGCCTATAATAATTTAAAATTAGAATTCCAAAAATACCGAAATATCCTTTTCATAAAAAAATGGAAGACAGAAAATGCAGATTGGGAATCTTATCAAAACATTATTAAAAACTTTCTACCGCATCTATCCTTACTTTCTCTGCTTAAAGCGTCTGCCACTATATTTGTTCTTCCTGGAATAAATTTCATCTCAAAATCATATTCTTGTAATATTAAACCCCATCTATGAACTCTACAAATTTCTTTTTTTAAATTGTTGTTAGTGAAGAATTATAAATTTTGCCCCTAATAAATAAAATCTAAATTTTGTTACACAGAAAATTACACTCGCCAATTCTAATTCTGATACCCCATAATTTCTCTCCTAATTTTTCGTTACCCTTGATACGAAACATATGGGTACTTCGATGTCATTCTGTATCTGTAGTAGTACTCTTGCAAACCTCTCTTTAGATGCGTCCGTTCGCAATATGAAAGGTAGATCATAATTAGGATTATAAACCTTCAATTGTTTCTTAAATGCTTCCTTTAAATTGTTAAAAGCCATTTCTGTTTCGTCAGTCCACTTCCATTTATTGTCCTTCTTTGGAAGCTTTATTAAAGGTATTTGTTTCATACTTAAATCAGGTATCAGACGTTTAAAATAATTCATCATCCCTAAAAATCCTCTCAGATATTTTAGGTTTGATGGTCTTTTATACTCTATTATTGCTTGTATTCTCTCTTCATCCATGGACATTCCATTTAGGTCTATTTTATATCCTAGGAAGCATATTTCTTCCTGATAAAATTTACATTTATTTTGATTTATTTTCAAACCTGCTCTATCTAATTCTCTTGAAATAATTTCAATATGTTTCAGGTGTTCTTCTTTATCATGCGAGAAAATCAATATATCATCGATATAATGAAGTGCAAAATCTTCAAATTTATTTAATATTTGGTGTAATGCTCTAACCAAAGCAGAACAAGCACTTTGTATATCATATGGGGCTACACAAAATCTGTACAACACACCATCAATAGAAAAACCTGTATAGTGTCTACTATTTTCACCCAAAGGAATTAGCCAAAAACTGTGTTTTAAGTCAATTTTAGAAAGTATTTTTGTATTCGTTATGCGCCCAAAAATCGCTTCCACATTCATAGAAGTCTCGTATTGTGGTACAGTGTATTGATTAATCTTCCTTGCATCTAGGCATAATCTCAATTCACCATTTGCCTTTTTTACTACCACGATAGGATTTACATATATTGTGTTACATCTTTCTATAATACCGTCTTTTAACATATTTTGTATTTCTGAATCAACTTATTTCCTATATTTGTAAGGTATGGGATATGTTCTTATTCTAAAATTCTCTATTCCCCTAACTTCTATCCTATGTACATAATTATTTGCCATTCTCATTTCTTTTTTAATCAATCCTTCATATTTCATTGGAAGGTAATATCGCCCTTGTCGTCGAAAAATTTTCTACAATGCTGGTAAAAGCTGCGGAAGAAACTATAGGAAAGAGAAGCAAACCAAAACGTAAACACAACCATGGTAGAATATTGAATGTCAAGAAGCTTTGAAACCTAGCAAACATGCCTTCAATGTTCTGAAAAAGCACCATACAGAGGAAAACCTAGTTAATTTTAGAAAGTACAGAGCAAAAGCGAGATATATGATTAAAAAAAGTAAACGAGAGTCTTGGAAACAGTATATTTATTCAATAACTGATGATACTACTCCGTCTGAAATGTGTCAAAAACTCCGCAGAATCAAAGGTATTGCATACAACCACAAGATACATTCTCTGAATATTAACGGAAATAATTTTTTCTACAACTACTATGCAAAACACGTTTTTCTACACAAATTTTTATGCGCAAAGCAAGCCTTTTCTTAATTAGTTTGATATCCGTTAGAAAAGTAATAATGTAGAGTGTGGGAAAAGTACACGTTATGGTACTTTTCCGCACGGAAATGTCACTTTGCTCACGGAAATGTCAATGTCAAATTTTGTTGACAATACTTTATAGTGGATTTCTGGGTGTTCAAATTTTAAATTTAAACTGAAAATTCTGTAATTAAACTATTTTTTAGATTATGTATTTTAGTTTATTGATTATAGATTATAAACAAAATCATTTATTACCCATTATTTTAGGAACTATGAACCGAGATCATAATTTATCTTTCGAGTTGTCGAATTCCGATATTGAGAACACTCCTCCAGATATTATCGAAAAGGCTCAAAATGCAATCGAAAATTTGTTACCTGAAGTTTCAAAAAACAAATATCAAAAACAATAAAGCAAATTTATGAACTGGAGGGAAATAAACAATATTAAATCATTCTCAGAAAATGTTTTGTTGGCTTATTTTCAAGAAATTTCTGCAAACTTTAAACCGTCTACACTGTGGTCTATATATTCAATGATAAGGTGCCTCATAAGTATCAAACATAACATAGATATTTCAAAGTATGCAAAACTTCGAGCATATTTAAAAAAGCAAAACGAAAAAAGCTGTGACAAAAAAATTCCCTTACATTGACATCTGCTGAAATCCATAAATTTTTAGAAGAAGCGCAAGACAATATCTATCTACTCGTCAAAGTAAGTCATAATTTTAAAGATTATATTTAGTTATTCAATCTATTATTATTTAGTAACCAATGTACTTCATAATATAGAAAAATCGAAATAAAAAATTTAAAATAAAATAAAACAGCGGAAAGACCTAAATACAGTATTTCACAATTGTTGCCGCGATAGCTTAGTGGAAAACACATCAGCATTGTAACGAAGAAGCCCGGGTTCAAATCCTGTTGACTTTTTTATAAATTTGCAATTTATTTAATCTTTTTACTTTAATTTTGGAACTAAATTAAAATTTTAATTTCAATCACAAATTTACTTGTAGGTTGTCATGGCTTTTGGATTAGCCGGAGCATGTCGAAGGGAAGAATTATGGAAATTAACTATTGATAACGTAAAATATTTACAAGAAGCCTTATCGGTTACTGTCCAATAACTAAGACAAAAATACCACGTACATTTACTGTAGTTGGAAAATTCTATGATTTATACAAAAAATATGCACGTCTGCGTCCACAAAATACAAATGAGAAGAGGTTATTTCTTAATCACCAACACGGAAAATGCACGCGGCAAGTAGTGGGCATAAATAAATTCGGAAATATGCCTAAACAAATTTCAGAATATTTATAATTACCTAACTCTGAATTGTACACGGGTCATTGTTTTAGACGATCTTCAGCTACAATTTTAGCAAATTCAGGCGGAGACTTATTAACTTTGAAGCGACATGGTGGATGGCGCTCAAATACAGTGGCGGAAGGATATATTGACGACTCGATATCAAACAAAATATTGCCAGCAAAATTGAAAAATCTATTATACTTGGGGCTTCGACTTCATATAATATTATTCCTAATGAAAAACAAGCATCAACATCTTCGTTGACAAGTATTCATTTGACTTCCGAGAGATACGGTAGCGTAGTGCCGGAGCTCTGATAAGTTATCAAGTGAACGCAGTAAAAAGTTGTTTAGTGAGCGATAACGATAAAATCAATTAGCATAAATTGTAGCTAAAAACAAAAATGTGCAAACATTGTTATCATCGTCGAAAAATTAAAATACGAGGGTAAATAATGAAATCAACAATTGTGCCGCAAACACAAAACGAAGCGATCTTAATGCAGCATAACCAAACCCTGTTTCAGGAGAATTATGTCAGATCGCAAAACGAACAAATTTTATATACAGAGTGGAAAAAAATGGAACAGGAGAAAATTAATGCCATTAACGAGGTACATAATCTCCAAGTCCAGTTAAATCAAGTGATGATAATGAATGAAGGACTGCAGAAAAAATTTGCAGAGTTAGAGAAAAGACTTCCTAAAGAGGACGAAACCATATCTGAATCAGTTACTTACCAAACTGATGAGGAAGAACTAGCAAAGGAGACAGAGTGGATACGCGCCAAAAATCGAAAGAAGCGTAAAATGGATACTTCATTGACACCACCACAACGAAGCCAAAATGTCCCAACTCCTATCGAAAAAACGAAAAAAGAACAAACCCCTCCACCAATCATCATAGATAATATCAAGGATTTCAATGATTGTCACCAGGTAATAGGGAAGACTGTAAATAGATTTCAGATTAAAATAATTAGTGATAGCAACGTTAAGGTCAATGTAGACAATATAGAAGATTACAGAACACTTAGCAAGCAACTCAACGAATGTAACTACTCATGGCATTCATACGAGAACAAACAAAACAGACCTATAAAGGTAATTGTTAACAAGCTCCACCATACTATTAAACCAGAGACAATAGTAGAAGACTTAAGGCATAGAGGATATAAACTGCTAGATGCTATTCCAAAACGAAGTTATAGAACTAAGAAACCCATAAATATGTTCATGCTAGTATTCAAACATGATGAAAATGTGGACAAAATTTATGGTATAACAGATATACAAGGAATAAGGGTAGAAATATTACCGCTAAGAAAAACAAGATTGGTACCACAATGCAAACGCTGTCAGGCATATGGCCATACTAAAGCTTACTGTGCAAAAGAGCCACGATGCGTACGATGTGTGGGCAAACACCTGACGAATGAATGCCCTCAACCTAAAAATGTACAACCAAAATGTGTTCACTGCGGCGAAGGACATCCAGCTAATTACAGAGGATGTGTAGTAGCCAAAGAAATGCAGAAACTAAAAGACAAAAATACTAAAAAAGTAATAAGGCCTAATCGACCACAGAGAGATAACAACAGAAACCCAGCTCCTGCGACAGAAAAATCACAAAGCAGGACTACTACAAACAATGCGGAAAACAGAAAAACTTACAATATGGCAGTAAAAAACACAACAGAAGATAATAAAAAACAAAACAACCCAACAACCGATCAAATTCTCCAACAAATATTGGATAAACTAAATAAACTGGACGATCGAATTACCAGATTGGAATATAGCAACAAAGGAGCTATCCCCAAGCGACTTGGTAATGAGAGACAGCCTTAGAATATTAGAATGGAATGCTAATGGCCTCATTCAACATCAGCAAGAATTACAGGCCATTCTAGAAATTGAAAAAATAGATATATGTCTCATTAGTGAAACGCATTTCACTAAGGAGTCATTCATCAAAATAAAAGGATATCAGGTATACCATACCATTCATCCAGATAATGCAGCCAAAGGTGGAAGTGCAGTTATAATAAAACAAAATATAGCACATCACCAAGAAATGAGCTATAAAACAGCCGAAATTCAAGCAACCACAGTCAGAATAAAAACAAAAACTTACGAATTGAATGTAACGGCAGTCTATTGTCCGCCAAAACACGCAATCAAGAGGAATAAATACATTGAATTCTTAAATAGCCTAGGGTACAGATTTATCATTGGAGGAGATTTCAATGCAAAACATGTACACTGGGGTTCTAGACTAACTAACACTAAAGGTAAGGAGCTACTAACAGCAATAAACCAAATTAAATGTGAAGCAATCTCGACAGGAAAACCAACTTATTGGCCTGCTGACCCTAACAAAATTCCAGACCTCATAGACTTCTTTGTGGCCAGGAATATCTCGACAAACTACATGCAAATAGAAGAAGCATGGGATATGAGTTCTGACCATTCCCCCATCCTTCTCACACTTAGTGAGACTATAATACAAAGAGAAAACTTACCAAGACTAGTCAACAACAAGACTGACTGGAAAAGTTTCCAGATTGAATTAGAAAACAACATTAACCTCTTAGTCCCGCTAAAAACCAAAGAACAGCTAGATGAAGAAGTAGAAAAACTCAACAAGGTTATTCAGAAAACTGCATGGAATAATACCCCGAGCATTACATCGAGAACAAAGGGAAATAATTACCCAAGAGAAATTAAAGAATTAATAACAGAAAAAAGAAAACTAAGACGGAAATGGCAACAATCTAGAGCACCAGTAGACAAAACTAGATTAAACAATGCCGCACAGAATTTAAAAAGAGAAATACAAAAAATCAAACATGAATCAATTAGTACTTACCTCAGTGAACTAACAAAGACAGCAGTACAGATTATTCCTTGTGGAAGGCTACTAAACGATTAAAGAGACCAATCCTGCATAGTCCTCCAATCAGAAATGAAGATGGAAGCTGGGCCAGAGATAACAATCAAAAAGCCAAAAGATTCGCTGATCACCTAGAAAATACCTTTCAACCTAACGAAGGAGAAGAATTATCAAGAATGGACTATGACCAAGAAGAATTAGAGATAAGACCTGTTACACCAAAAGAGGTAACTGCAGAGATAAAAGAAAACATTAACCCGAAAAAAGCCCCAGGATTTGACCTGATTACAGGAGAAATCCTAAAGCAGCTGCCCAAAAAAGCTATAATAAAACTGACACACCTGATAAATGCAGCTTTCAGGTTGAAATATGTCCCCAGAATGTGGAAAGTTGCAGAGGTGATTATGATACCCAAACCAGGCAAAAAACCTGAAGAAGTATCATCATACCGGCCAATATCATTACTACCAGTAGTTTCTAAATTATTTGAAAAACTTCTGATAAAGAGACTAAAACCAATAATAGAAGAAAGAAAATTGATACCTGATCACCAGTTTGGATTTCGCGAGAGCCATTCAACGATAGACCAGGTGCATAGAATAACAAATATTATAGAAAACGCATTGGAAGAAAGAAAAGTCTGTTCTGCAATCTTCCTAGATGTAGCACAGGCCTTTGATAAAGTATGGCATGAGGGGCTCAAACACAAACTCAGATGTCACCTACCTAAACAATACTCTGACCTTATGGATTCATATATATCAGAAAGAGTATTCAGAATAAAACAAGAAGAAGCATACTCTGAACTGAGAGAAATAAATGCTGGAGTACCACAAGGAAGTGTACTAGGACCAGTCCTCTACCTACTGTACACTAGTGACATTCCAAACCTAGAACATAATACCACAGCCACATTTGCAGACGACTCAGCTATCTTAGCTGTAGGCAAAAACCATGAAGAAGCAGCAAATAAACTGCAGAATAACATAGATCAGATTTATGAATGGACCAGAAGATGGAGGATCAGATTAAATGAAACAAAGTCAGTGCACATTAACTTCACCAACAAACGAAATCAACATGTACCAATTAGACTAAATAATGCTCAGATACCTTACGCCAATACAGCAAAATATCTGGGTATTACATTAGATGCGGGGTTACGCTGGAAGCCACATATCAAAAAGAAAAGAGAAGAATTAGGACTCAAATTTAGAAACATGCATTGGATATTGGGACGCAACTCCACTCTGTCTGTATACAATAAATTGCTATTATACAAGCAAACTCTGAAACCAGTTTGGACCTACGGCATCCAACTTTGGGGCTGTACCAGAGAAAGTAACATCCAGATCATACAACGATTCCAGAACAAAGTATTAAGGAACATCGTCAATGCGCCTTGGTACTCCCGAAACAGTGACCTCCACAGGGACCTGGAGATGGACACTGTCAGCCAGACAATCACTAAGTTTGCCAAAAGCCACGAACAACGGCTTTTAGACCATGTGAATGTAGAGGCCATCCAGCTCCTCGACAACACCAACCAGAAGAGAAGACTCAAGAGGACAAAGCCCTTTGAGTTAGTTAACTAGTGACAGTGTAAAGCAGAGCATAGTGCGGTAATTGCACGCTAGTGATAGTGTTTGTTTGTATTAGAGCCTAAGGAACTACTAATGAGTAAGACCTTTAGTTATAAGGTAGAAATTAGTAAATTAAGTTAGATTAAAATTGCTTATTGATCGTATTAATGATCAGATTGTAATTTCAAGAAAAGCCTATTAAGGTTTTTTTTAAATAAAAAAAAAAAAAAATCTTCGTTGACAAATTTTAACGATAACTTATCATCAAAAATAGATAATATACCAGGCATAACAATTCGGCCACAAACTTCTGCGCTCGTGGCAAAAGTAAGGCTTTGCGCACTTGTTGTACAAACTACTATTACTCATGACGGACAAATAACAAACGACTTAGCAGCTTCATTTCAGAAACACTCCGGTGACTCTATGTACGACCCTATATTCATAGAAAATAAGGACAACCTAAAACAAGAGATAGTCATCACCGAAAACAATCATATATTGAATTTAATACTAAGTATAAGTGAACTAAAGGTGTCAAAAACTCTAGTCCGGGGCCTGATGAAATGCTCTATAGCTTCCTTACGAATCTACCAGAAAATGCTAAACAATACCTTTTGGACATGTACAATTTTCTATTCAGTACGAAGCAGTTCCCTTAATCATGGAGAACAGCAATCGTAATTCCTCTTTTAACAACTATAAGTCGGATCCGAATTCTTATCAATTTCTTTAACATCCACTATATGCAAGCTATTAGAAAATATATTAAATGTCTGCAATACTTTTTGGAATCTAGCAATTTTTAATATGTGAACAATAAAGCGGAATTAGGAAAAACAGGCGTACAATGGACAACTTAGTTAAACTGGAATCTGTCATAGATGAAGCATTTGCGAGTAACCGTCAAGTACTAGCTGTTTTCTTCGATATAGTGAAAGCCTACGATACTGTGTGGAAATATGATGTCCTTTTAAAATTGAAACGGTGGGGTATTGATGGAAACTTCCTGGCATTCGTAGAGAACTTTGTCTATGGCAGAAATTTTAGAGTTAGATGTAATAATCAACTTTCAAACTCCAATAGGCAAGATAATGGAACTCCCCAAGGATCAACACTCAGTGCATCACTTCTCTTAGTAGCAATTAATCAAATAGTAGACCATATTAATACTCCGGTATAAATTGGTTTTTACACAGATGATCTTGTCATCTATGTTAGTAACAGAAACATCCACAAAGGCGCAACTATAATACAACAATCCATCCAGTCTCTAGAAGATTGGTCAGACAAGTCAGGCCTACGTTTTTCTGCAAACAGGACTAAAGCAATGTGTTTTTCAGTTAAAAACCAAATAAACCTGTCCAAGTTGACATTACACGAAGAGAATTTACAGTATGTAAGAGAACACAGATTCCTGGGAATGACACTCGATTCAAAACTCACTTGGAACAGCCACATTCAACAACTTAAAAAACCATGCATGCAAAATATCAACATTCTTAAAGTATTAGCAAATCAAATTGGTAAGCCGATACCACACAATTACTAAGTGTATATAAACACACAAATTCTAAGCAAGCTAGATCATGGTTCTATAGTGTACTCTTCAGTCAAACGTTGCCTATTGAAGCAACTGGACGTCATACAAAACACTGGACCAGTCCAGTGGAAATCCTTTATACGGAAGCTAACGAGCCTCCTCTTACAATCAGAAGGCACAAACTGAGTCTACAATACACAATACGCTGATCATTTTCATTTGATTTTCGACCAAAAACCAAATCTGCCCGCATCATTTAGTAAACGAATTATAGATTTCAATTTCCCGAAAATTATAACAAACAAGGTTAACTATCCTCCCATCTGGACCATAAAAATCCCTAAATGCAATACAAATCTTCTACTGTACCCTAAATCCAGTACTCCGTTCCCCCAGATTTTACAAAATTTTCAATAGAACAAAAATAGTATAAAAGCCACTACCAAATATACACAGATGCATCAAAAACATCTCAAATGGATGCAGGAGGCGCAGCTTTCGTCGACGAAACATCCACCTATTAGTTTCAGCTACCCAAGGAGTATTCCATATATTCGGCAGAATTGATAGCAATCTCCAAAGCTCTGCAACATATATTACAATAGTACAAATCAAAAGCAGTCATTTTTAATGATTCCTTAAGTGCAATACTGGGAATATTGAGAGTATACCCAAACCACCTAATGTTATGCCAAATTAAAACCGACCTTGAAGCACTCCACAATATGAATAAACAAGTCGAGTTCGTGTGGATTCTATTGAACGTCGGTATAATAGGAAATGAGGAAACTAATCGGGAAGCTAAAGATGCCTGCAGTATGAACAGAATAGATAATGAACCCCCTGAAATTCCACATTTCAACATCAGAAGCTGTATTAAACAACATTCGACGGAAATATGGCAAAACGATGGGAAAAACTTAGAGACAATAAACTCCGACGTGTCAACCCAAATCTACTACCAAAAGGGGAAATGTCACTAAGACGACGGGATCAAGTGATACAGCATCGCATGAGAATAGGACAGCAAGTGCGTATTGCAAAGTAAAGTAAATTTAAGTGTTGTTACGGAGTGTTGTATATTATGTAAGTAAAACTGAGATGCTACAATTTTTGAGTTTTATTTGAAGTTAACGTCGACGAAGAAACCCAGCCCAAAAAAAGGTAACACAGCTCGTTAGATTTACTAGTAAAATAGTCACCCTGGCGGAAGCGACGAGAATGTACTAAATCCCATCAAATCCGAACAAATGCTTTTTCGAAAAAAAAAATCCTGTGTGTATATCGTCATCGTCGTTGTTGTGGGCCACTTTTTGTAACATGTCTTGTTCGCACGATTCAGCTTCCGCAGTACAACAACTCACCAGTTTTATGATTGACATATCACAGACGAACCCTATTGATTTTCAGCTCACCAGAGCCGGTACAACGGGTGCTATTGTACCTGAAGTACCACATTTTTGGTAATTTTTGGAGAAATTTCAGTTTGTTAGAACGATACAGCCTCCGGAGTGTATACAAGTGACCAATTTTATTATTGTATATTGTTTAGAGCGCCTCACTGATGAATCCTATTTATTTTCATCTCACTAGAGCAAGTACAACGGGTGCTATGGTCCTTAAAGTACCACAATTTTGTATATTTTTGGAGAAATTTCAGTATACTAGGACGATACAGCCTCCGGAGTGCGGAAAAGATAGTTTTAATCTTTAAAACCGTTTATTTTAGCTTTATAGTCTATTTCTTAATGTCTGACAGCACAGTAGCCTCATTAAATATTCAAATAGAAAATTATCTCTTAGAGAGTGATCCTAAGAATTTTACAAGTAAATACTAAAATTCTAATGCAAAACAAGTAGGTGTCTGTATTGGTTATCTGTACATCCCTGTTTCAGCTCAAAATACAATATGGTAATAAAACTGAACAATGCCAGCGAAAGGATAAACAGTGCGGCAGTGGCGGAGATTACGATATTGGTTCATTATGCTTATTCAATTAGATTCGGTTAACATTACAGTTGAAATAAAATTCATTCGTTTAGGCCTATTAACAAGTTACATTTTCATTTTTATTAAATTAAATTAATCAAAAAAAATATAGTTTAATTTTCATAATTCAAATTTATTGACAATGAATTAATGTATATTAAGTAAAGTAAACATACCATTTATAGGAAATATAAAATTCAATCTATAGTATCATCCTCTTCGCTGGCCGTACAAGAATCATCCGAAGACTCGTCGAGAGAGATCACTATCGGTTCTATAGTTTGTTCTGTGAGGTTATCTAAAACCCACATTTTCTCATCCTCTTTAATTACATGATTCACAGCATCTCTCCAGTTCTCTTCAGTTGTTGTTGTCAATGAGTACTTCATGAGTTCACGAACATCTTTCATTTTAAATGTTTTATTATGTCTAGCTACATAACCTTTCATTTGGGCCCATATTAACTCTATCGCATTCAATTCACAATGGTATGGCGGCAAACGAAGCACTGTTATCCCACGATTCTTGGCTATTTCATCAATAACAAACTTTTTAAATTGTAGCTTGTGATCTGAAGCAACCTGTAAAAGTTCTGTTTTCAATATATCATCTTCAAATGGTATATCTTTCACGATTAACCAGTTTCTAATATCAGCTTTTCTCCAAGAGGTAGATGGAAGATTTTATGTTAATCGCGAATGATAAGTGGCATTGTCCATAACGATTACAGCATTATTTGGAATTAATTCGACCATTTGTGTAAAATACATCTGTAGTCATTTCTTCATGATAGTCTTTGGTTAATGTTGACTGAAACTCCACCTTCAACGAACCCTTGATTGCATCCAATATGCGTTATTATTAGTCGGCGACCTTCACCGTAGGAGTTTTCAGTCCAGTAGATAAACCTTCTATGAAAGCTTGACGACTGGTTTGAATACTTTTGTCCTGCCATATTTTTTTCACTGAATGTCCTTCATTGAGCCATGTCTCATCTAGATAATAGATTTGTCTTCCCTCCTGTCTGTATTTTCAGATATCTCGTAAATACTGGCGCCTCCAACATATTATTTCTTCGTTGTCGATTAGCACTGATTTGCGACTTTGCTTCTCCCAAGTAAAATTTTATTTGTGTAATATTCTCCACAAAGTTTTTCGCCCTATGTCATGCAAATGCTCGTCCTCCTTCTCCATTCTTAGAATTCTGTCAAGGGTTGGGATCTCTTTTTTAAAATATAATTCATGTAGTTTTCGTCTTATTGTATTTTGCATATGATCATCAAGGTCAAATGGTTTTCTTCCAGTTGACTTTTTAGGTGGAGATATATTTCCATTTTTCCTCTCTCTTAGAAGCCTGTAAATAGTAGATTCACTAACTCCTGTCATATTGGAACGTGTCGAAACTATATTTCTAACAGTAGCAGCCGGCATTTGATGTACAACAGTACCATGCACATTTAACACTAAATTCTTCGTTTGTAAGCTAATCACGCTCTCACACTTTACTGGGGTAAAACTTGAAGACATTTTTCACAACACAGTTAACACTTATGGAACAGAAGCGACTCTAAGCAAAACAAATTATACAAATTTGGGCGGGACCAAGTTTCACCGTATATACCAGCAAAATTTCTAAGTAGTCATTGGGACAATCCCTAGTAGGGCCCTATTGTAATGTTTCTTGGAAATGTTAATATCAACATTTCAAAAATCAGAAAGTAATTATCTGAAGAATGAATTGATAAATGGTTTGTTAATATGTCTCCCAAGAATTGACCTGCTTCAAATTCCCAAGATAATTAATGAAATATCCAGTCAGAATAGTTGCGTTACAAGATTATTTCAAAAATAATTCATTGTTTTAACTGTATGTACTCTACAAATGTATGAAGGTCAGTTAGTTGTTTTAACTAACCGAATTTACATTTATATTACCTTTATATATCAGATCGGGTATAAAATTAAATAGTAAATAAATTCCTTAGATGAACTGTGACGCTTATGCTTTACTACCTGACTAGCATCCGTGACCTTTTCGCGTGCTGTCAGTCAATGAGAAACAGACTATAGATAACTTTATACTTTGAATGTATGTAGTGGCGATGTACATTTTACTATCCATTTTACCATTACCATTTTACCATTACCATTTTACCATTTTACAATTACCATTTTACCATTTAATTTGTAGGGTCGCCATGTGGTGGTTACTTAGTAAGTGTCCCTCGTATAGACTACTTTAACCATAAAACCATTTATCTTGGAGAAACACTTACCTCGATGATTCATTGTTATTATTTTGAATCGTACAAATGTATGTACCGTATATTTACAATTTGTGTTCATAATTCTTAATATATTTATCCCAGTGAGTTTTTAAATGATGTTATTTATTCAACCCTTAAAGAATGGTTACGAAGTAAGTGTTTCTCCAAGATAAATGGTTTTATGGTTAAAGTAGTATATGCGAGGGACACTAAGTAACCACCACATGTAGACCACAGATAACCCACGTAGACCACCATAAAATTTAATTTCTCTCTCATATTAGATGCTAAGTTTCGCCACCATGAGCACTAGTGTCTAATCACCAGGGCACGCAGATTTTCTATACCCGTATTTAACAAACTGTTTTGGTGAAATGCTTTTAACTGAAAATGGGAGAATTGAAATTTTAATGATGATTGGTATTGGCGATAGGAGCAGCACTCAACAAGACGTATACACATTATTTCATGAAATGCATCTAGACCGTGAATGCTACTCTCAATTTATGGTAAGCAGAATAAAAATAAAATACATAGAATTATGACACGTTAGGGATGCATCGAAGCAAGGTAGACAGACCTACACTTAATGCAAATATTCAACAAGACCTAATTTTGTCGGCAGTAGACGATTGACACTGTAGAGTGTGGGGATTATTTAAGGATATGGAAAGTCTTCAGTATAAAATTTAAAAAAAAAGCAAAATATAATCCTTATAAAGTATGTCTCATCCACGAGTTGGTTGAAAATGGCTGTGATCGCAAAAATTAATTCTGTAGGTACATGATGAATCAAAACAATAAAAATTTCAGTAATAACGTTTTTTGGGACAGGGCAACATTTTATTTCAAACGGCACGTTAACCGGAAAAACGTGAATTGGATGCAAGAATGCCATACGCAACGTAGTAGTCTAGTCAACATGTACCATTTTTCCTAAAATGTTTGTATAGTCTCCGAAAATTACGACCATGGTCTCATTCGATTCGGAAAATTATCTAGAAAGTTTAAGGAAAAGTTCCAAAAGGGGCCGAAAAAAATTGCAATAGTTATAAACAATTAAGTGAAAAAAAAAGTAGGGGTTTGGTTTTTTTCGAATATCTCGAAAAATAATGAAAATTTTTTAAATTTGAAAAAAGATCTGGAAAGATCAGCAAATTTGCTAAAAAAAGTCTTGACTCCCGGAACTGTACCTCCAATATTTATAATTTTTACAAAGCCTTAAAAAATGAGCGAAAAGCGGGTGATCGGGCTTCCTCGCGCGTTGCGTCATATTCTGACGTAGCAACAAAAAAAAATTATTTCAACATATTAAATATGAATATTAAGGAATAAAAAAAATTATATAGCATTGGGATACATAAATAAACAATAATTCGTGGTCAAAAAATTTTTATCCCAATTTTTTCATAAATTATAGATTTGTTAATTTTTTTCACTTCGTGGAGTTATTGGTATTAGACTAACAAATAGATCACCGTAAAAAAATTTCAAAATTTTGTTTTTTCGCTTTTTTATTAACAATTGAAAATTAAAAATTAAAAAAAAAGTTTATAAATTTTTTTTGTTGATATCTTGAATGTTTTGATTTGATGGTTAAAAGCTACATAAAAATAATTTTTTAAAATTTTGTACTACCATTATTTAAGAAATTGTTATAAACAAATACATTGTTTATGAGCAAATCAAAAATTTTTTTTGTTATCTATTTATTAATACAAATTATGATTTTTAGAGAAAAAACGGTTCCTTAAAAAAAATTTTTTGTTGCTAAAAAATGCGTTTGTCAATTAACAATGGTTTTTTGAGTCTAAATTTTAAAACTACGGAACCGTTTTTTCTCTAAAAATCATAATTTTTATTGTTCTTTTAGATACATAAAAAAAAATTTTTTTATTCGTTTTTTCTTTGTTTATCTAATAAACAATTTGTTATAAACAAATGTATTTTTTCCGTTTATTTTTTTTAGTACTGAATCCCGAGATAAAAACAAATATGTGTTGTTTTATATGAAAAACATTTTTTTTCTATTTTTTACACAACTTTTAATATTATTATGCCTTTAAATTTGTCCTATTCGTGTGCTCTTTTGCTGTTATTATCAAAATTACTTCGAAACTATTGCAGATACGTCTATAACACTTCAAGTCTTTTTTGTTAACTATTAATTCATTAACAACTGAAGCCATTTATTGCAGTTCTAGCTCCATATATTGATTTCGGTTACATTATCTAAAAGTGTGTACTTATTATCTTTTAATGTTTTACTATAAGCAATATATGAATTAATTGCTTTTTGTTTTAAAGTAACAATCGGCAAAATATCAAGTCGATTTCCACAAATAGAGCAACTCACAGAAGTATCCATGTTTGTTAATAAATAAATTCACAACGAAATTTCACAATAAAATAATAATTGAATGAAGCGAACTATGTAACGGTTAACAGAATACTAAAACAGAGCGTACTCTGGAACTATATAAATGATTTTCTAGTCAGGTATAAAGGTAGACCCTATGAACCCCTAAGCAGATGTATCTTCAACGTAACAAAGGAATATTTCATACAGGTACAAACCGGAATTTTAAAGTAATTTTAAAATTCGTAAGTATTGAAAATTACATAAAAGTAATTAAGGAGACTCGTTAAATTCAAATTACCGTAACGACTAAAATAATTTTTCTCTAAGTCGGTGCAAATGAGAATCTTATTTATCATTAATGTAAGTAAGCTACTAAAAGTGCAAGTAATGGAATACTCGTGATTTGCTGATAGATAATAGTTAGTTAATAATATTTGAGGCTTAAAAGTATGAGAACAAAATTTTTTTCAATTTTTTTTAATAATTAATAGTTAATCATTGAATAAATAATGGAGCTAGAACTGCAATAAATGGCTTCAGTTGTTAATGAATTAATAGTTAACAAAAAGACTTGAAGTGTTATAGACGTATCTGCAATAGTTTCGAAGTAATTTTAATAATAACAGCAAAAGAGCACATGAATAGGACAAATTCAAAGGCATAATATTAAAAGTTATGTAAAAAATAGAAAAAAAATTTTTTCATATAAAACAACACATGGCTGTTTTTATCTCGGAGTTGAGTACTAAAAAAAATAAACGGAAAAAATACATTTGTTTATAACAAATTGTTTATTGAATAAACAAAGAAAAAACGAATGAAAAATTTTTTCTTATGTATCTAAAAGAACAATAAAAATTATGATTTTTAGAGAAAAAACAAAAAACGGTTCCTTAATTTTAAAATTTAGACTCAAAAAACGCATTTTTTAGCAACAAAAAAAATTTTTTAAGGAACCGTTTTTGCTCTAAAAATCATAATTTGTATTAATAAATAGATTACAAAAAAAGGTTTTTTTGATTTGCTCATAAACAATGTATTTGTTTATAACAAATTCTTAAATAATGGTAGTAAAAAATTTTAAAAAATTATTTTTATGTAGCTTTTAACCATCAGATATCAAAACATTCAAGATATCAACAATAAAAAATTTTATAAACTTTTTTTTAATTTTCAGTTGTTAATAAAAAAGCGAAAAAACAAAATTTTGAAATTTTTTTACGGTGATCTATTTGTTAGTCTAATACCAATAACTCCACGAAGTGAAAAAAATCTTAAGGCTTTTGTTCAATAGTTATCGTGGTTTTTATCTCAACATTAAATTTGGAAAAATTATTTAATTAACAAATCCATAATTTATGAAAAAATTGGGATAAAAACTTTTTGACCACGGATTATTGTTTATTTATGTATCCCAATGCTACATTAATTTTTTATTCCTTAATATTCATATTTAATATGTTTAAATAATTTTTTTGTTGCTACGTCAGAATGACACAAAACGCGCGGAAGCCCGATCACCCGTTTTTCGCTCATTTTTTAAGGCTTTGTAAAAATTATAAATATTGGGGAGTCAGGACTTTTTTTTAGCAAGTTTGCTGATCTTTTCAGATCTTTTTTCAAATTTAAAAAATTTTCATTATTTTTCGAGATATTCGAAAAAAACCAAACCCCTACTTTTTTTTCACTTTATAGTTTATAACTTTTGCAATTTTTTTCGGCACCTTTTGGAACTTTTCCTTAAACTTTCTAGATAATTTTCCGAATCGAATGAGACCATGGTCGTAATTTTCGGACACTATACAAAATTTTTAGGAAAAATGGTACATGTTGACTAGACTAGTAGGGGGTTTGTAAGACTATATTCCATATTTATTTGCTGAAAATTTAAAGGGACAATTATACCTGCATTTTCTGAAATATACATGAATTCCTGATTTGATCCAGATTTAGACCGCAGAATATATGGTTTCAACACGATGGCGCATCGCCAGGCTCAAGTTGTGTTTAGCCGAAATCAGTTACATGGAATATCGGTTTATAGGATGATTCTATACAAGAAAGCTCTAGCACTACATAATTTGATTTTTGCCGCGAAAATTCTTCGTTTCTGAGAAAACTCGAATTTTTAATTTTTCTACTATTAACTAAAATTCGAAACTTTACGGTGTTTTTAATAGTTTTTTTTGTTATAGAAGTACGTAAAAACATTCAATCTAACGGTGTGAACTAATTTTTATTCGAAAATGTATTTTTATCACAATAATTTTTATTGATTTTTCCGGGTTTAGAAGTGCTGAAATGTGATAGGAACATGAAAACTACATATTTTTGTTTGATTAATAATTTGCTATAACTTTTCTATATAACTTTTTCCGCGGAAATTTATCATAAGGGCGGTGTAATAGAAAACCTTCAATATTTCGAAGTTTTCTATAGTATTCTCAACTTTTTCACATACTTTCGGGATCGTGGAGTGAAGTGGGGTGTTGGGTGGGGAATATTATTTATGTGCGTTTTTTTTGCATTTATTGGAGATTTTGACCTTCTTACTGGGCCTTATAATTCACAGAAAAACAGATTTCGTTAGAACGACTCGTTGTGTGCAAAACCAAACAAGACTCAAAAATATTAAATAATATTGTTACGAGTTTTTTAAATAAGAAAAAAATTGTGAACGATGAAATAAAACAATATAATTTGTTTAAATCTTTATTTATTTGAACTAATGTTCAATTTAAACTTGTTGACGTACCTTATATCGATTTCGGGAGACAAATGGATGTGTTCAAACCACGTGTTTTTTGCGACAGTTTCATCCGGACGACATTTTGCTGATTTTGATCAACGGGAAATAATAATGGGAGAAAATATCAGGTTTGTTACCATGCCCTATACATTTGGTTTTACATAAGGGGTGTTTATGCAACAAACCATGTAAAAGACCGAATTCATAACCTTGTCGCGAACGAGGAAGAGCCATTTCTACAACTTGAGTCGACATTTTTGTAAATAATATGAACGTAAATATAAACGAAATAATTCAACTCAACTGAATATAGAATATTAAATTCACATATATGTACAATGTATACATACCTACATTTTATACTTTATCAGGATTGTCGTTTTATGCTTTATTAACAATGTTTTTTAAATTTTCTCATTTTTTGACCATAGCGATATTAAGTTGATAAGAATAGATATTATTCATTGATCTGTGTTAAAGGTCGGGAAGAGGATCACTGTATAGTGGTGAAACAACGCATTTCTGCGTATTTTCATTTTCGTATCGGTGCTTAAAAATAAGTCTACAATATAAAATAATACTAACTTTTCATGTATCTCATTACGTTACTTCTGAACCGCATTAAAAAAATGGCAACAGCGCATTTTACGCGGCAAAATTTGTTCAGTAATATACTCCCTGAGGTATTTAAATGACAAAAATAGTTTTTTCTTTTTTAACAGATTTCGGCTAAACGAAACTTGCCCCCATCGCCATATTCCACTATAGCTGTGCGCCAGTTTTTAGACAGAACATTTCCAAATCGATAAATCGAAAGAAGAGGAACAGTGAAATGGCCCGCTAGATTACCCGATATTACGCCATTAGACTTATTTTTATGTTATGCAAAATCTAAAATGTACACTAACAGACCTGACAATATCCGTGTCCTGAGAGCCGGAATCGGGCAGGAAACGCAGAAAGTAATGGCCAATATAGTACAAAATGCTAACGACGAGTTCAGTATCAAGTCAAGTAGTTTGTTAGAATATACGTTTATTCTTTATCAATTATTTAGTGAATAATTCACTCACTGGTTATTCACCCTGTATCATAGATTATTATTTTAAAAAATAGTAAATAAAACCAAAAAACGTTTTCGTGATTTTTTCAACTTATTGTTTATTCATCTAATAATGAATGTATGCATTACTTCATGAACGCTATGTAGATATATCTGTAAACACATGTATTTATTTTCTATATCTTCGCAACATGCTTTGTTACGTTGTAAAAATATCCTCACGTTTGATGACAGGACGTACTTAACATAAACATCTTTTATGTATTTACCTAAGAAATGTTGGAGTTGCCCAAACACAGCCACTAAAAAACACCAGTCACAAAACTTAATCAAAACACATACGAAAGAAAAAGTCTAGCAAAGACAAATAAAAAGAGAAACAAGATGAGATGACTTCACCTCCGACGATAGTTCACGCCGGAGCGTCGACTATTCCGGATCGATAACTATGGGGGCGTCGCGACGTCAAAACTTATACTGAATTCGAATTTCGAGACATGAAACGTTAGAGTCAGTAACGCCGTATTGCGCCACATGCGCCGCGTAACGAACATAAAAGAAGTTGGTGGTGTGGGTTGGACAAAAATATAAATTATTATACTGGTCAGGGCAGATACGGTAACCGTGTCTAAAAGTTTCGTTGAATATAAAGAATAAAAACGGTTAAAACAAATTGAATACATAGTTTTTTATTAAAGTATATTCAGAGGTAATTGGGTTCACAAACTTCTCAAGTGAAAAAGGTTTTTATTACCTAAATTAAATAAATTGACGACAGACAATAATAACAAAATGTGTTAGTCTTACAGATACTTCAAACTTGTTAATTATAAATATTCACAGAAAACAAGGACAGTGGCTAAATTTACATGTAGATATTTACGGAAAATTGATCGGGTTGTGCTCCACAACCGACTTTTATAAATTTGAGTTCGTTTACTTGATCCGATGGAACTACCTCTTTCGACAAGTTCAATAGGTTATGGAACGAGTCAATTCCATTTAACTCTAGAGCGGTAGGGTAACTTGGCTTATTGTGTGGTTACTATAAACAAAATTTCTAATTTTGTTATATACATAACCTCTCACATAAAAAATGGAAGGGGTGGAAAATGTGTTGCACATTGCTATATAGGGTGCGGCAGATAAACGGTTAATTAGAAATATCTCGAGAACTAAAGGTATCTAAATTATGAAAATTGGCATGAAGGGGTTTTGAATAATGAGCTATTTAATTGAAATATTGCCGTCACCATTCTACTTCCGGTTATACCGGAAGTTGCACATAACTTTGTAATTTTTAATGAAAGACCCTGTATATTTTTCAATTTTAGAAATATTTACGTTCCAGTTCGGTTTAAACATTCAAACGGATAAGGTGTTTGTGAATTCGAGAGCCGGTGTAATTAGCAATAATGAGTGCGAGCGAGTTGAGAGGTTCGCAGGAACCTCCTGTTCCGGGAATCCAAAACAACTATGATTCAAGTTTAATGGAGATGGGTCAAATATATGAAAATGGAAATAATAGTTCACTAAAGTCACAGCAGGAAAAAACAATAAACAAATATTCCTCAACTGATGAAGGTTCCTTTTTTGTATTTATTCAAAATAAAACTGGAAATATTGGTAAGCTACATAAGATTGCTACGGCTAGAGTAATTTTAAATGCAGAACCAGATATACGAGAAAATATTTTAAATATATCAGTTACAGGTTTGAATAAAGTAAAGGTCGAATTGAATTCTTATTTAAGTGTAAATAAATTAGTAGAATCGAAGTCTTTATCAGAGAAACAATACGAAGCATATATTCCGGTTTTCTTTACATCTAAAAAAGGGGTCATTAAAAATATTGATAAAGATATTAGTGAATTAGAATTAAAGGAGATAATTAGGCCAAGACTTAGAAATAAATTTAAAATAAATTTTGTCAAAAGAATGATGCGTAAAATAAACGATAAATTAATTCCTACAGCAACAATAATTGTAACCTTTAGGGGACAAATGATACCCAAGCAGGTAATAATAGAAAAAATTGTGTATGACGTAGAAATGTATATTCCAATGGTGATTCAATGCAAAAAATGTTTGAGGTACGGTCATATAAATATCCAATGTAGGGGTAGATTAAGATGCGCAATATGTGGGGATGAACACGAAAAACCGAAAGTAGGGCTATAAGAGGAGTATGTATTTTGTGTGATGGTGATCATTAAGCAACAGTAAGAAAAGATTGTTTAGAATTTCGGAAACAAAAAACAATAAAATATAGCATGGTAAATGAAAATATTGCATATATTGAAGCCAAAAGGAAATATGATAATAGTTATACTACAGTGACAAGAAGTCTTAATAAAAGTTCACAATATACAATTACTGCTACACGTAGGAGAAATGACGAATCTCATTCATCGAACAGATCAGGGTATTCAGATGAACATAGTAATATAATATCCACACCAAATATAAGCAATAGTCAACCAGTGTATAAAAATTACAAAAATAAACCCAATTATTACCCACAAATTCCAACCAACCACCACCATAAAAATACAGTTTGTGAGAATATTGTTACGAAACAGCACACTGGAATAGACCCTAAATCCGACTCTGTATAAGCCAGGTATCAAAGTTAAAATTATGGCGGATACGCACTGTTTTTTATAACTTTACGACCTTACGACTTATCTTATGTAAACATGGTTTTTGTGACCAGAGTTATCTAGAAAAGGCCAGAATCAATTGTTTTGTGTAAGCCGCAGCCCAGAATTCTCTAGTAAAAAAGGCACTGGTATATAAAGGACCGATCAGCGGACCAGTTAGTTGATAATTTGACATCGCGAAATAAACAAAGAATACACCGAACAGTAAAGTTCTAATTAATAATCAAGTTTGTGTGCATATAAATTAAATATAAGTGATTAGTTAAGTATATATAAATTAAGTGTTAGTGAGTTAGTGTTTAAATAAATTAGTAAGTAGCCATACCGAGTGTTTGAAATTTATCCCACCAGTAATAAAAACTTTTAATAAATAAGAAAAACATTACATTGGTGTCAGAAGTGGAATTATAAAAATAAATTGCTACGTAAAAATGGCCAAGAGATTAAGGGATCTGAAAGTGGCGGAATTAAGAGCAGAATTGGAAGATCGTGAGCTGGAAACGTCCTGTAAAAGAAAAGTGAATTAGTAGAACGACTCAAAGTGGCATTGGAAAATGACGGTTTTGATCCAGAAACAGTTTTATTTAATGACGAGGCTTCCACCTTAATCTCGTTAATTTCTGCTAACATGGACGAGAAGATTTCTGCCATGGAAGTGAACATGGGCGAAAAGATTTCGGCTATAAAGAACGGTATATCTGCCGATATCTTGTTAATGAAAAACGACATTGCCGCTGACATTGAAAATGAAATTTCGTCTCTAAAATCTGAAATCGAGGATAAGATGTCAACGATGGACGAGAAAATCGAGAATAAGATTACAACGATAGACGCGAAAATCAAGGAGTTAGAGGAAAAGATTGCCGATTCAAGAACGCGAGGCACGCCAGAGGAAGAAAAGAAGACCGAGCAAACGAAACCTTGCAAACCAGAAACACTACCTAAGTTTGAAGACATTGGCAGTTTTACCCGAGTCAAGGCCCCAACGTTCGATGTAAAAATGTCGTGGACGAATTATGTGAAACAATTCGAAGCAGCCGCTAGAGTGAATAATTGGTCCGATAGGGAGAAGGCAATAAACTTAACCATCGCGCTTCGGGGAGATGCCTTAGATGTACTTCAGGCGATACCTCTGGAGGAAACGGATGATTTCGAACAGCTGAAGAAGAGGTTGGACATGCGATGTGGTCATGAACATCTAGAACATTTGTACCAATCTCAGCTGAAGAACCGAAGGCAGAAACGTGAAGAATCCCTTCAAGAATATGAAGTGGATATTGCCCAACTCGTTCGATTTGCTTATCCATCAGCAGCAGAGAACATGATGGAATGTCTGGGCATACAGGCGTTTATTGACGGCTTACGGGACCCCGATATGCAGAGGACGCTTCGCTTAGCCCATCCCAAAGCATTGACAGCTGCTCTTGAATATGAAGCAGCAACGAAGGCTTCGGGTTACAACAAAGTTAGGACCATCCAAGAAGAAGGTGACGAAGACAGATTTGACCAGTTCGTCAGTTTAATGAAAAGTATGATGGACAAGAAGCCGAGATAGATCAGATGCTGGAATTGTGGCGAGTTAGGGCATGTACGTAGTTCGTGTAAGCGCCCCAAGACTCCTGCAAACCAAGAACCCCAGTCACAGGAAAACTAGAACGGGTCGGCTACGAGGGGGCAGCACCGACTCATGATCATTCCAAAGACCCTCTCATACTGATAGTTTCGCTCAGATGTCGCAACGACAGTGTATATGTGGATGGCGACGTAAATGGCAAGAAATATGCTCTTCTGGTTGACACTGGAGCAACCAGAACCATTATACGACCAGAGATAATAAACCCCAAGAAGGAGCTTCTACCAACGATACTGCGACTGCGGACCGCCACAGGCAAGAGTGCCAACGTTTACGGGGAAACACAAATCCAATTGGGAATTGGAGCAGAAAAGTTCACGCCTACGGTAATCGTAACTGACATTGAAGAAGACGTGATTCTGGGAATGGACGTAATGAATGTACATGGTTTCCAATTAGACTTTAGAAACAGAACCATTAAAGTGGGCTCCGAGGAGGTATTCCTTCATCCACATGAAGGCAGCGCGGTGTTGGCAGCTGTACAGGAAGATACCGTTCTACCTGCACGAAGCGAAACCATGATAGTAGCACATCTACAGGGAATCATGGAGGAAGGTACACCGGTGATGATGGAGCCAAGGAACCACGACGAAGAAGTTGGCAAAGGAGTACTAAATTGAAGAGGATTGGTTACGTCGGCGAAAGAGATCCCAGAACGTGTGATAAACGTGAATTATTACCCAGTTACCATCAAGAAGGTAACCAGGATTGGATCCTACGTACCAGTGACGTCTATAGTTCGCCAAACAACGACCACTGACAATTCCAATGCCAGATTCGAACAGATGTTATCAGTAGCTGGTCAATATTTGGATCGAGCTGAGAAAAAGAGAATGAGAGAATTTATCTTGCAGTATCGAGACTTATTCGTACCAAAAGGAGGAAAGAGTGGCAGAACATCAGCCGTCAAACAAAAAATCGATACTGGTAATGCTAAGCCAATTAGAAAATCAGCTCGAAGACTTCCACGAGCGAAGAGAGAGAAAGCTGAAAGAATAATTCGAGAGATGGCAGAAGAAAAAGTGATAGAACCATCTACTAGTCCATGGGTGTCTTCAGTAGTGCTCGTCAAGAAAAAGGTTGGAACTACGAGATTCTGCGTGGATTATCGCCAGCTTAACAACGTGACGAAGAAAGACAGCTATCCTCTGCCTCGAATTGACGATACGCTAGACACTTTGGCCGGCAGCAAACTGTTTTCCACTTTGGACCTGAAGTTTGGTTATTGGCAATTGGAAATGGAACCAGAAGATGAAGAGAAGACTGCTTTTACCACCGGATCTGGATTATGGCAATTCAACGTCATGCTATTCGGGCTCTGTAATGCGCCTGCGACATTTGAAAGACTTATGGAAAATGTCTTGAGAGGGTTGTCTTGGAAGACATGCCTGGTCTATTTGGACGACATCGTAGTACTGTTGAAGACATTTGGCGAATATCTGAAGAATTTGGAAGACGTATTCAAACGACTCCAAGCTGCCCAGCTCATGTTGAACCCGAAGAAATGTCAGCTGTTCCACAACCGAGTCAACTATCTAGGTCATATAGTGAGCAATGAAGGAGTGGCGGTGGATCCAGAGAAAACTTCTTCCATTCAACAATGGCCGCAAACAACCGACAAACATCAAATTAGGACTTTCCTTGGACTTTGCACGTATTATAGAAGATTTATCAGGAAGTTTGGAGATATTGCCAAGCTTCTAACGCGACTTACAGAAGAAGCAAGAGCTTTCCAATGGGACGAAGACTGTCAAACGGCTTTTGAAACTTTAAAGAGGCATTTAACCTCGGCGCCGATATTAGGATATCCATTACCAGAGGAAGACTTTATTCTTGACACTGACGCAAGAAACGTAGGAATTGGTAGAGTGCTCTCACAGATCCAAGGAGGGCAAGAAAGAGTGCTGGGATATTTCAGTAAAGTCCTCTCCAAACCAGAACGAAACTACTGCGTCACAAGAAGAGAACTTTTGGCAATAGTGAAGTCCGTGGAACACTTTTACCAGTATCTCTATGGTAGGAAGTTTTTAATCCGGACTGATCATGCAGCACTCAAGTGGTTGATGCAGTTCAAGAATCCCGAGGGCCAGATCGCTAGATGAATTGAACGACTTCAAGAATATGATTTCAACATCGAACATCGAGCCGGTGTGAGTCACCGAAATGCCGACTCCCTGTCCAGACGGCTGTGCCCAACAGACTGCTCCCACTGCAACAAGGTGAAATCTAGGGAAGCTACAGTTTCAAGAACTACTGTCGTCAACGAGGAATGGTCACCCACCAAGATCAGAGAAGATCAGGAGAATGATCCTCACCTGAAGATGATCCGGCAATGGAAGGAAGAAAATCGGTGACCTACCTGGCAAGAAGTGTCAAGATTTCCACCGATACTCAAGGCATATTGGGCTCAGTGGGACTCCCTTGTCCTGGAAGAAGGCCTATTGAAAAGAATCCTTGAGAACGATGATGGTTCCGGGAAGATAAGACAGATAGTTATCCCGAGAGCGAGAGTAGCTGAGGTACTGAAGAAGTTACACGACAGTCCATCGGGAGGTCATCTGGGAGTGAAGAAAACCCGTCAATGAGTCCGTGAAAGGTTTTATTGTATGAAAAGCTCCGGCGATGTGAAGGACTGGTGTAAGAAATGTACGACTTGTGCTACGAGTAATGGACCACATCGCAAGAGAAAGGCACCCATGAAACAGTACAATGTTGGAAGCCCTTTCGAAAGGATTGCATTAGACATCACTGGATCATTTCCGACAACAGCAAATGGTAGCAAATACATACTGGTTATAATGGATTATTTCACAAAGTGGGTGGAAATTTACGCTATCTCGAACCAAGAGACCACAACTGTCGCGGATGTATTGGTGAAAGAATTCATCAGCCGATATGGAGTGCCCATGGAAGTCCACAGTGACCAGGGAATAAATTTCGAAAGCCATCTATTCCAGGAGATTTGCGACAAGCTGGGAATGAAGAAGACCAGGACAACAGCTTTACATCCACAGTCAGATGGAATGGTCGAGAGAATGAACAGGACTATTGGAAAATACCTGGCCAAAGTAGTTTCCAGCGATCAGAGAGATTGGGACCAGTATCACTCCCTATTCGCATTGGCTTATCGATCTGCCGTCAATGAGTCCACGGGTGAAACACCTGCGAAAATCCTGTTTGGACGTGAAATGAGGCTTCCTTGTAACCTGGAATTTGGCTGTCGGCCTGGAGAAGATCTAACAGGCGAAGACTACGTGATCCAATTGAGAAGAAAGCTGGACGATATTCATGAATTAGTTCGAACCAATCTTCAAGTTGCCAGCGACAGAATGAAAAGTCGGTACGATTCGCAGGCCACAGAAGGCGGTTTTAAAGAAGGGGACAAAGTATGGTTACACAACCCGACGAGGAGAAAAGGATTTTCTCCATAATTACAAAAATCCTGGGAAGGTCCATATTTAATCAAGAAAAGGATCAATGATGTTATATATCGCATAAGCAAGATCCCCAACGGAAAACCAAAAGTAGTTCACCAAAACCGACTAGCCCCATTCGAAGGAGACCATGACCTAGAGGAAGGAGTGAACCTAATTCAAGATGTGTCTGACCCTACCTTCGATGAATTTATGGGCGCGTATGGAGGTACCGGGAAAGCTAGATATGGAGTCACTTCGGAACAACAACAAGATTTGTCCACTCTCCCGGAAGATTATTCACTGGCATACAACATCCCCGCCCGTATCAAGAACGCACGAGGGTTGGCAACCGTCTTTCGAAAGAAGTTCGGGCAATTAAAAAACTTGAAGACCAGATTCCAGCCACTGAAACTGAAACATAATTCGCGGTACGTCTTCTACGTGGAACTAAAGATGAATTTAAAGATCGATCCTCCCACCGCGATGTGTGGGAAGCACTTCGTAACCTCCGAGACCATGTGTTAGAATCCAGCGTGAAGAAACTGGCTATGCCTAAGATAGCGAGTAACCAGTTGGATTGGCGAGTTATCAGGATTATGGTAGAGGTTATCTTTAGAGATACCGGTGTCCAGATATTAATTTGCAGCTACAACCCCCGTTATCAGTATCCGATGAAGACGGTGCCCTGCTATTTCCATAAAATCGGAAAGTGTAGAAATGGGGCCAGTTGCCGATTCAAACATCCAGTCTCGGCTACACAAAAGTTCCAGGAGGAACTTCCATTTAAGGAGGGGGTAATGTTACGAAACAGCACACTGGAATAGACCCTAAATCCGACTCTGTATAAGCCAGGTATCAAAGTTAAAATTATGGCAGATACGCACTGTTTTTTATAACTGTTTACGACTTTACGACTTATCTTATGTAAACATTGTTTTTGTGACCAGCGTTATCTAGAAAAGGCCAGATTCAATTGTTTTTGTGTAAGCCGCAGCCCAGAATTCTCTAGTAAAAAGGCACTGGTATATAAAAAGGACCGATCAGCGGACCAGTTAGTTGATAGTTTGACATCGTGAAATAAACAAAGAATACACCGAACAGTAAAGTGCTAATTAATAATAAAGTTTGTGTTCATATAAATTAAATATAAGTGATTAGTTAAGTATATATAAATTAAGTGTTAGTGTTTAAATAAATTAGTAAGTAGCCATACCGAGTGTTTGAAATTTATCCCACCTGTAATAAAAACTTTTAATAAATAAGAAAACCATTACAATATATTAAAATCTTTTGCTGAAATTTTAAAAAATAATTCTGTTTCGATTCAAAATCAAAATTTCTTTGACGATCTTAAAAAAAATTTAAACCATATTCTTTCCAACGATGAATAAAATTAATGTTGTGCAGTGGAACGCCAGGTCCATTGTACACAATCACTTTAGGTCACTTTGAGAAATATATTTTTGGAAATCATATTAATATAGCACTTTTAAGTGAGACTTGGTTAAAAGGTGACAATAATGTAATTCACTTTACAGATTTCGACATATTTCGGAAAGTCAGAGATGATGGCTACGGTGGTGTAGCCATTTTAATAAAAAAAAAATATTCAAATTATTGACGTACCCAAATTCTATAAAATACGTTCTGTAGAGTGCGTCGCAGTCTCAGTAAAATTTAAAAATAGGAAAAAACTGAACATATATTCAATGTATGCCAAACCTAATCTGAATATTTCAGAAAATGAATGGAAAACTTTTTCTTCAGCAATAATACCTAGAAATTTTGTTGATAATTATTTTTTGGGATTATTTCGGCTTTTAGAGATTGACAAAAATAAATTAATATTTTTTATTAATTCCAATAACATTTCATAATTCATAGTAAATGTTATTCAAGTTATTATAATACTCCTAATAGAAATGCAGGTACAAACAATCTTTCCGAACTAGAAGATTTTATGATATATTTATCTACGATAATTGTTATTTTATCTTTATAACAATAATTTTACAAGTTAAAAAACATTTTCTGTTAAATTGTATTTTTATCTCTCGCGACCCCAGAATTTTGCTACGCGACCCCAAATGGGGTCGCGACTCATAGTTTAAGAAGCCCTGCTATAGAGGTATATCATGGGCTCCTGTATTCTTAAAACATTCGAAAGAATGATTAAAATGAGATTGGAAAATTGGTTGGAAAAAAATAAATTGATCTCAGAAACTCAGTATGGATTCAGAAAATCAAGATCCACGTTAGGAAATATCGCAAATCTAGTTTTGGACAATAATTTATCATTTTCAAAACCAAAATCGTTAATATCGATGCTCCTAGATATAGAAAGTGCCTATGATAATGGAAAATTAAACATTCTTCACAAACAAATGGAAAAAATTGGACTTCCAGGTGAATTCAATAAAAAAGTAGTATCAATTTACACGAACAGAAAAATATTTCTACAGGTAAATAACAAAATAGTAGGAAATAGAATTTCTAATATAGGTTTACCACAAGGAAGTATTTTGAGTCCAATTTCATACTTAATATATACATTTGATGTACACTCTAGTCTTTCGCATGAAGGAAAGATTCTGCAATTTGCAGTTGACGTTTGTCTCTATTCAGAAGGATTGGAAATTTCACAAGGTATAACTGCCATGAATACATTATATCAACGAATAGAAATATATTGTTTTAATAAAGGGTTAACTATCTCAGTTAAAAAAACGCAAACGTGTATATTCTCCAAAAAACATAATATACCGAGTCAAATATTATTAAATAGTACTATGTTTGACGTACAGTCGACCGTAAAATATTTAGGGGTAGTATTAGATAGAAAGATGTTATGGAAAGAACATATTCAACATATTGTAACAAAAGCAGATAAGGGACTCAATATATTAAGATCCGTGTGCCATACCAAGTGGGGTTCTGAACCAAATATTCCACTTATGTTATATAAATATTTCATCAGATCAATTATAGATTATGGATCCATTTTCTATTCTCAAGCTGCTGAAACTCATTGGAAAAAGCTGGACAGAATAATTAATAAATCACTTCGTCTGTGTTTAGGAGCTATGAAAAGCATTCCGTTATCAAACCTAGCTGTAGAATGTACAGAACCACCAATAAATCTCAGAAGAGAGTACCTTATAGACAAATTTCTGCTAAAACTCATCTCAAAAAATAGTAACATATTGATGAAAATTTACGAATTATCTATACAAGATCTGATTGCAAATTATTGGAAAAAGAAAAATACGATACTGTTAGTATCCTCATACACAGATAAAAAAAATTTACTGGAAGACATTTACATCTTAAATAAATTACCATACTACTCTGTAAATTGGGAAGATATTAAACCTACGAATGTGTATTATCTAAGAGATTACTCTAATTTCCCATTTGCAATAAGAAAGAGTATGTTCCTATATGACGTTGAAGAGTTTTTCCCTGGACATTATTTCATTTTTACAGACGCATCAAAAACTCAGCAGCACTGTATGATCCGAAGAAAGAGAAGTCTTTAGAAATAAGAATAAACAACAAACTATCAATATTCTCTGCTGAACTAATTGCGATTCTAGAAGCACTTAAATATATCAATTCTTTAGAGGAAATAAACAACAGATATATTATATTTTTGGACTCCAAAAGTGCAATTGTTTCGATCCAAAACATCACAAAAAAATTTAAAGGAAGTCTCAGTTACATAGTAGTCGAAATTATACAACTTATCTCCAAATTGTCATCCAGTGGAATAATTATTTCATTATGTTGGATTAAGGCACATTGTGGAATAAACTATAATGAAATAGTCGATGAAGCCGCAAAAAACTATAGAGAATACATGTATAATGGGAAATATAAATGTCCGGTGGAAGATCTTTATCCATTGATCAAGAAAAGTGTAATGCAGAAATGGCAACAATTATTTAATACATCCCAGAAAGGTCTATACTATAAAACTATTCAACCAACTATACAACACGAACCTTGGTTCAAGAGAACAAATTTCCATAAAAAAGCTATATCAACAATTTGCAGAATTCGATTTAATCATTGTTTAACACCTGTTTATAAACAAAAAATGAAACTGTCAGATAGTTATCTGTGTGAATGTGGAGAAGAAGGATCTCTGGAACACATAATATGGAACTGTAACCTAAATCAGGATAAAAATTCAAAATTCTTAGATGTTTTGTATAATTATATTTACTCTTCAAGAATTAAATTGGTAAGACCGTTTAACTTATAGCAATTAGTACAATCATCGGATATATTTACGTATAATTTATTGTATAAGCACGTTGTTAATTGTAACATATCATTCTAAGTAATCCTATGTTTTATTCCAACTGTAACCCTTTCTATCCGAGGCCCTTTCAGTGATGTATTAAAAATGCTTTGATAGGCCCCTAAGCGTGGCATGTGTCCTTGTCTAATCCTTAAAATAAAAAAGAATAATAAAAAAAATGGAATAGACAAAGTATATAAACGAAAAAAAAACTGGAAGAGACTAAATATATAAATGAGAAGAAAAATTATAAGTTATATTACTATATATGTATTATATTGTACAATAGATCATAAATAAAAGAATTGGTTGGGATTCCTACTTACTCTTCTGTAATAATTTAACTAAAACATATTCGGCTAATGGATTCGTTCCCTGGTCATAAACAAAAAAAATATTTACGTTATTCTGAACATTTTTTCTTAATACTTCCCTTTACCTATTTTGATTTGTTTTTTATATGAAAATTACATTTTTTTACCATTTACATAAAATTCAATATCCTCTAATGCAATTTGAATAAAAGTTTAAATTTCTTAAGAACTATTTACCACATACCGCTTTATCGTTTACACTGTGGAGTTACCTTTTTCACTATACAGGGTGCTGTCAAAATTGTAATAAAAACGGAATCCACAATCTTCGCGTAATTCCTTTTTTTCAAATGGGACACCCTGTATGTGATTATTTATTTTAGAAGAATACGTTGCGCACTATCGATATGTATTACTATTCCCTATACCTATCTCCTGCAGTTTTCAAATAAATCAGCTTTATACATTTTTGTCACAAAAAATTGATTTCTCGACAACCGTCCGGGAAGTACCCACTTCCCGGACATTTTTTCTTTGAGAAAGTAGCATTTCCCGGCCTAGTCCGGGAAGTACGTACTTCCCGGCCTAGGCCGGAAAGATTCATTCGTTACCATAGCAACGAAATAACGGCTGACAGTTCATATATTCTTTTAACGTAAAATATATTTTTATTTTATTTATATTTAAACGGATATAAATATATATACGAATATATAAATAAATTTTGCAGGAAAGAAAAACAAATAAGACATTGATTCACAATGAAAATATACAATTTAAAAACTAATAAAAAAAAATTACTAAACTTAAAGGTGGGATTTTGTGTCATCTTGTTCATAGAAGAGAACAGATGCTTCTCCACTGACTAAAGATTTCCACGATATTAATAGCACTCTTGAATTGTTATATTCGTGCCACTGTCCCGTGTAGGGATGTCGGCAAAATGCTGTGTAGTGACCATTATAAGTGGTTCCACAGTGATTAGATATAGCGTAGAGGTTGTACATACAAGGTGCCACATTATCAGCCGCGTAATGGTTCATATCAAGCCCTTCTATTGGAAAATCTATTGAATCATTAAGTTTTCCACTAAAACTTTCTGTTTGCGAAAAGCGCTTCAGGTGAATAACCAGTATTTTCGGAAATTTATGAATTGAGAATGATTTAATGCATCGTCTTCGTTCCTTACATTTCGAACAAGTTGGTTTCTCATCACCGTCGAGTGTTTCTTCTCTTGTAAACGAATCTAAACATTGTGAAAGTCTAATTGACCTGTTCTTTGTGGTATCGGAAGGGATAAATCCCAAAAAGGATCGTAGGTAACTGAACAGTGACCACAGTGTGTGCACTTGATTGTTGATTTTAATTGACCGACAAAGTTATCCATAATCTTGGAGTTGTCCATTCTCGCATATCTTAACCAAAATTCTTGTGCTTTCTCGATATCACTAAATTTGTCATCAATTTCTGTTAATATGGGATTTCGTTTTTTATATTATACCTTGTTGACATCTTCGTGAAGCCCTGCTAATAGGTAACGAAGAAACTCCTGTGCATCATGTTGAGTGTATCCCATGAACCTTGAAGTAAATCGCTGAATCTTACTTCTCAATGATACTGTATTAACCACTCTGTCTGAACCGTCTTCAGACCAAAGCTCTTGAATAACTTCAGCAAATGCTTTAATTAGTGTTCCTTTCATGCTAGATATGTTTATGTTAATATCTCTTATGTATGCGTCTTTCTTTAGATATTATAATAGGCACCTTGTGTTTGATAGGCATTGGATAATACTATTCATGAAACATGTGTTACCAATATTTTTGAGGCCTTTGAGACCCAAAGAATCTTGGGGAATACCCTTTATGGATCTGAATGTGGAAATATTGTTAAAAGCTCTTTCGCAAACACTATCATTGTACGAATAATTTCGGATTCTATGATTGTCTTTCTCACTTGAAATTAGTTGTCAGAAGTTTGCATGTTTTTTGAGCGCAATAAAATATGGAAAGCAGCGATAGTGACTTTGAAAATGTGCCCTGGGAAATTTCCAATATAGCGGCTACTGCTACAGCACAATTATTGCCAGAAAAATCAAAATCCAGGTACGAAAACGTTTATGATTTGTTCACGAAATTAATGGATATGCAGCAATGCAAAACTATTACAGAGGATGTAATTTTGGCTTATGTGGCGCAAAAATCTGAAACTGTCAACTCCTCTACTCTGTGGAGCATATACTTTATGTTTAAAAGTACCATCTTAGCCAAGAAAAATGTAAGCATAGCCACTTTCCCAAAGGTTATCGCATTTCTCAAAAGAAAGAATGTTGGTTACAAAGCCAAGAAATCAGAAGTCTTCAGCAGTGAGCAGATCAACAAATTCATTAGGGAAGCGGATAATAAAATATATCTAATGCTGAAGGTAATTTTAACAAAATATTACGATTGTAGAATATAAAGTATCAATTTAATTTTCAGATAGCAACAATTATTGGGTTAGCCGGTGCGTGTAGACAAGAAGAACTAACAAAAATGTCAATTGATCTAATGAACGACAAGGAAGGCATATTGCTTGTGAAAATACCGGAATCCAAAACACATATTGAGAGAACTTTTGTTGTAATTGGGCAAGAAAACCTGCTGTCGTATCGGCAATATTTATCTTTACGGCCATCCCATACTCCACATAACAGATTATTCGCGAATTACAAAAAAGGAAAATGTTCAACTCAGCCTGTTGGTATCCACAGTTTTGGGAGTCTTGGAATAAAAATCGCAAAATTTTTACATTTACCCATTCCTAAAAATTACATAGGCCATAGTATTCGTCGAACTTCGGCAACGTTATTCGCTGATAATGATAGAAACATCACAAATTTGAAAAGACACGGTGGCTGGAAGTCTACCAATGTGGCTGAAGGATATATAGATTCACTTATAAACAAAATTAAAATTGCCAAGACCATTCAAAAATCATCAGAAGGAAACAATCAATGTGAAACGGAAGCTTAGCTTTCTTGTTCTGCCTTCAACAATTTAAATATACCAAGCATTTCAATATTAGCAATTGCTCGAATTTTAATATAAATAAGAATCAGAATGTTTTTGTTAATATATAGTATTTTCTGTTCTGTTCTGTTTAATTCAAATAAGAATTAAAATGTATAGTAAAGAAATATGACGTATGATTTGTTATTCTACACAGTTGCCGAAAAAATATTGTACGCAAGACGACCGGAAACTGTTTTTTCGGACTCGCAGACATCCAGGACTCGCCTGCGCCTCGCCCTGGAATCTTTACTACTCGTCCGAAAAAACAGTACTTTCCGGCATTGTTACGTAAATTACTATTTTTTATAGGCTATGTGGTATTAATTTACTAAGTTAAACATTGAACAATTATACAGATACTATCAAAGATAATAAGGCACTAGCTTGTTAATGCAACAAATGTTCAAAATGTTGCCCATCAACTTCCAAACATTTATGGACTCTTAATCCGATTTTCATTAGTAGCTCTTGATAGTGATTCTCCATCTATTTCGTTAAAAACGTGAAGGACTTTGTTTATCATGTTTTCCTTAGTAGTGACAGGTTCAGAGAATACCTTGTTTTTAACATATCCCCAAATATAGTAATCTAATGGTGACAATTGTGGGGATCTTGGTGGCCAGAGAAACGGACCTTTATTAGCTATCCGTCTGTCGTTAAATATTTCATCAAGCAATGTGCCTACTCCTCGAAGATTGTGAGCCGATGCACAATCTTGTTGAAACCAAGCTTCGTTAGCCTCATTATTAGGTAAAGCGTGCATTGCTGGTTCCATTACTTGCCGTAAGATGTTGCAGTAACGCTTTACGTTTAAATTTTCGTCATAAATCATGAGAGCGAATATCTTATTATTTTTCACAGCAAAAAAAACATTAAACGAAAAGGACACTTGAAATTTACTATCCCATGTAACTTGAGGATTTTCGTCACTCCAGAAGTGACTGTTATGGCGGTTAAGCAAATCATTTTTAGTAAACTTCGATTCATCACACCAAATAATTTTTTTTTGTAAAATCTTCATCTTCTTGGCGTTTAATTAAAATCCAATCACAAAATTCTACACGTCTTACATAATCTCCAGGATGTAAATGCTGAGCTAGTGTATACGAATAAGGGGTCCAATGATGTTTTTTCAAAATTCTGTGAATTGTTCTAGTCGACACCTCTAACATTTTCTCACATTCTCTTAAGGATGAATTTGGATGAGCTGCAAAATATCCCAGGATGTCTATTTGTAAATCCTCATTATCGACATGGGTCTTGGGCTTATTTTTTCTACTTTTGAACTGACCAAACTGAAAACAGTTGTGCATCAAACGTTTTACAGTTTTATGATTTGGTCGAGGCTTTTCAGGATATCTCTCAGAAAACACACGGCAAGCTATGGATACTATTCTGTTATGCTCACCGTGCATCATAATTAAATTTAAAAAATCATCATTTATATATCCTAAATGTGCCATTATTATTTTGTGAAGAAAATTGAAGGCAAACTATTATTATACCTTTCGCACAACGGCATACAACAAGGTGAATACTAAACATTAACTGACATTGGTCAGAATATTCCATAGGTGACTTGTTAAATTAATTTTTTGTGACAAAAATGTATAAATCTGATTTATTTGAAAACTGCAGGAGATAGGTATAGGGAATAGTAGGGATAGTGGGCAACGTATTCTTCTAAAAAAAAAAAAGGAATTACGCGAAGATTGTGGATTCCGTTTTTATTCCAATTTTGACAGCACCCTGTATAATAAAAAAGGTAACTTCACAGTGTAAACGATAAAGCGGTGTGTGGTAAATAGTTCCTGAGAAATTTAAACTTTTATTCAAATTACATTAGAGGATATTGAATTTTATGTACACGGTAAAAAAGTGTAATTTTCATATAAAAAACATTACAACTCAAAAACGGTTCAAAATAGGTATAGGGAAGTATTGACAGAAAATGTTCAGAATAACGTAGATATTTCTAAAATTGAAAAATATACAGGGTCTTTCATTAAAAATAACAAAGTTATGTGCAACTTCCGGTATAACCGGAAGTAGAATGGTGACGGCAATATTTTCATTAAATAGCTCATCATTCAAAACCCCTTCATGCCAATTTTCATAATTCCGATACCTTTAGTTCTCGAGATATTTCTAATTGACCATTTATCTGCCGCACCCTGTATAGCGACAACTCAGAAATGGCTTCCCGAACTTGTACTTAAATGCTTTCGGATACCTCCAGAACCGAGTAACAACACGTCACGTGAGTTTAAGAACCCAGTACTGGATCCAGGTTAGATTTCCGTAAATACAATATGTAAACTAAAAAAACTGTCAAAAGTAAATTCGAACTCATCTGTAATGCCATAAGAGCAAAACTATGACATTTCTAAAAAAATGAAACTCGTTTTAAGTTCAAAACTTGGTTTTATTAGTTTCACAATTTTTTTTCTATGAACATACAAGTAATAATAAACAAATTCGCTAAGTTTCCAGGCATACGAAATAAACTGCATATTATTAGTATTAACTTCCATCATGTCAAAAATGTAGCTTACTTTTATTACGAATGGAAAACAGAAGAATTAAAGGTATGCCAGTAAGTATATTTTTCTTTTAAATAATAAACTGTCAATTCAAAAAACTATTGTACCGAATTATAATAGGTAAGGAACGCGAAGAAGTAGAGTGTACATAAATCAATGAGATATTCGTTACTCTTCTATTCCTCATTAATTAACTCCAATAAATCAAGAGAACATTGAAATCGTTTTTTCTTTATTCTCTTCAAGTCTCCTAGCACAAATTCCTCATTAATAAATATAAAATTCATTCTTAAAGCAGGACTAATAATTTTTCTGTTTTCTCGTATTTCCGAAGAAGGTTTTCCTCATTTAAAAACGTCAAATTCACTTTAAAAGCAAGCGTGAGCGTGACTAACTTTTCCGATGTCTTGTTCAATTTTCCACCAATCCCACATTAATGAATGTCAAATTTCCTTTGAAATCAAGTAGTCGGATTCGTAATTTTTATGTTTGTGGAATTTTTCAGTGATGAATTTATAAATGTATTTTTTTGTTTACTTTAACAAAATTACTTCTTGTATAATTATTTGTACTGAAAAAATCTCTACTTTTATATAATATTTAATACTTTTTAATAATTGTTTTTCAAATATTCACGACTGTTTAGTTTACCATTTTGTAAAAAGGCCAAGTAACGCTCTAAAATTACTGTTCACTTCATATTTCAGTAGTTCTCTGATTATTGCGAAGGCTCTTAAAGAAAATAATACCATATTCGAATGACTCAGGTATTGTAAACTGGTTCATCCAAATTGTATTTGAGGTAGTTCACATTATATTAAAAAAATCACATGTGACTTGGAACTTCTTTATCATTCTTTGGATTCAATCAATCATGTGATAATATTAACTTCAAATTAGATGAGAGATATAAAGTCTACTAGGGTTTTGCGACTTGACAAAAATGACAATTCCTCCAATGAATTGAATAAACCAAACAGGAAAGAGTATCCCGAAAAGTGCTTATTGGTTATTGTTCTTAGAATACCACAATTACGTCCTTCTTAAAGCTGGCGAGGAAAAATATAAATAAAAGAAAATTAATTAGATCTCGAAGTGCGATGTAACAGAATAAATCATTTTGATAATTTACTTAAAAAGGTTTAAGAATGATTTTTGTCATCTTAAGCTTATATGGTACTGAAGTTTTATATTATAAAAAGGAGTGTAATGAAAACTCGTTGACGTAATTACATAAATACATATAAACATGTTTATGTATTTCATATAGAGATACAAGCAATGCTATTTTTACATTCCACGTCAATGAAAACAGAATATTTGCTACATATATATAGGAAAAAACAATACCTTATTTAAAAATAACTATACATACAACAAATCTAATTCTTTTATACCTACATACAGAATAACTAAACATATTTTATATTTCACAATTAGAAATAAATTTTCTACTGTCTATAATACTTTTAATTGAATGCATTTCAGCAAGATTCACTAAACTAATAACATATCTACAGATTTTCTTTTGATTTTTCCCATTCCCTATTATTGAAAATCCAGAGGTGATCTGGTAATTTCTTTAAGCAAATCAACTTCAAGAGATGTATAATCACATGAAACATAATTAACCTTCTCAAACTATTTCGTATTTGCAGATGTTAATTTGAAAGATATAATTTATGACAGCAGCAGTAAGTTGCTATTAGACTCGCTAATTCTAAATGTAACTAAAAAAATTAATTGAGAACTACAAAAATATGAAGTTACCAATACAATACCACTGAGGCTAAGTATTGACAGCATGAGACTGATCAAAAGAATCTTCTGTATATGACTTTTGAACATAATAGTAAAACAGAGAGCAAAGTTCATCTAGTATTCTATCAGCCATATAACTGTTTTATAACATACAAAATCGGGATTATGTAGTTACCACGAAAAGAAGAAGAGAGTAGTTTTAATCGTTTATGGGCAGCATTTTTCTTCGCGGTATTTGGATCGGTAGTAAAACCCTACAGCAACGTAGATACTTTGTGCTTTGTATAATTCAAAACAGTGTGCGTAGCTGCTCTAGTTTTATCAAGGAGTATAAAATGCCCCTAGTATCTAGAAGCTCTTCTTAAAATTCACGATGTCGTGAAGAAATTTTGCAGGAATCAGCTGAAATAGTGATTACCTAATCGATTTGTAAAAGAGGCATGAGGTAAATTTCAACATTTTTTTCAAAACTACTGGAGTTCTTAGATTTTGATTTAAACTCTTCATTTGCAGAGGAAATTTTACTGTTAGAATCAGTGGTAGACGGATTTCATGTGACTCGTATAACTTCTCTTCATATTGCAGTATTTTATTGCATGTGATAATAGCTTTAAAATTAATACTGCAGATCTCAAGTTTAGGACAATAATTTATAATCATACGAGAAACTTAGCCAATTTGTTTATTTCACTTCCATAACCGGCACAGTTTAACAGGGACATGGGGGACAGCAAGGATAACAGGGAGGACAGCAAGGGGGACAAGGACAACAAGGAGGACTGCAAATAGGCGCAGGGGGACAGGGACAAGGTGGAGGACATGGAGGCGGACAGCACGCAATCGGTGGTGGACACGGTAAAGGACAAGGTGCCGAAGGGGCAACAGGTACAATTTTCGCAACAGGTACTAATGGTGGTGGAGTTGGTATTATTACTGGTGGACATGGAGGTTTCGCTACAAGAGGTACATGAGGTGGAGGGCACACTGGATTTGGAGCACAAGGTCCACATGGACCACAAGGTGGGCAACAAGGCCCACATGGTCCACATGGTCCACATGGTCCACAAGGCCCACAAGGCCCACAAGGCCCACATGGTCCACAAGGCCCACATGGTCCACAAGGACCGCAAGGTGGACAAGGACCGCAGGGTGGACATGGTCCACAATTCGGTAGCTTGATGTATGCAGGATAACATTGATAATCTTCCAAATCGCTGTCGCCATTCTTGTTCATTAGATGTTTGCCGGTGGAATAAACACTCGGAGCACAATGGGCATGACCTCTTCCGCCGCAGAGTGGGGCGCCTTGGCACTCCCATCGCATACAGCTGTCCTGAAACGGTAAGAATGAAAAATGAAAGAAATTCATTTAGAAGTTAGGTGGAAGCTAGTGTTGGTATTTTGGAAGACTTTGGTCCCAAATTTTAGTTTAGAATTGTTGCCTTACACTGTTTAGAAAAGTCTCTATAAATATTATAGAAAGTACCAATTTATTAAATATAACGACACACAAATTGAAATTAGGGTGTTTTCAAAACACACTCTCTCATATAGCACAATAAAAATATAAAACAATTAGTTAATTAAGTAGCAGCGGTTAGTAGGTCATACACATTTTATAGGTACATTGTCCACCATAATGTTCGCTATATATGGGAAAAATTTGTAGTTGTAGTATATAGGAAAATTTCGTATATACGATCGATCCTGCATGGTCAATAATCTAAAATAACATTTTGACATCAGTCACGTGAACACTGTCATGGCCGCAAATTAGAAAAATTCGATGTGAAAATGCGTAAAGTGGGGTTAGATGTCAAAATATCAAAAAAATTGTTTGGAAAAAGTGAATAGAATGATGGTTTAGCAGTAAGTACGACATTTGAAGCAAAAACAACAAAAAACAAGAAATTTCGCATTTTTCCCCATTGCGGTCTTCTGAAATAATGCCTGCCCCAATTTCATTGTTGAAAAAGTTCAAGAAACACCATATGTAATGTATAAACGTAAAACTATTCTAAATTAGTGTTTTTAAATGAAACTCTTGGTCTATAGTTAATTCCACAATGTAATAAAAGTTGTTGAAAATTCTAAAAAATTGACAATTGTTTCGATAAATCAATCAGAATGACAGAAGTTACATATATACAATTGTCAATATTTTGGAATTTTCAACAACTTTTATTACATTGTGGAATTAACTAGAGACCAAGAGTTTCATTTAAAAACACTAATATGAGCATATTCCACGAAGTAAGGGTCGAGACAGTTAATTTCTATTCTAAATTGATTATTGAAATCACTCCTAGAGAATTAAATGGAAATATTAGTTGAACATTTGTAACTTTCCTGTAGCAATACACTGTATGTTGTCAATTTGTGAAGTTTAAAATAATTTAGTACTGATACCACAATTGGAAATAACGGTTTTTGATATTGTGAATAATTATTTCTTTAAATTATTAAAACTCATTAACTACTCATAATAATAATAATAAATTGAATTATTTGACCAACTTATTACTATTTTCTGAAACAATATTTAACAGATGACCCACTAACTAACTATACGAATAAATAAATAAATAAATAAATAACTTATTATTTCAAAACACAAATTCAAAATTCTTCATGTCCCCATCTCGTTCCATACATTTCACCGTCCTGAAATGTATTTCCCTTTGAACATTTCGGAGCGTACCTTAATTAATAACATATACGGAATCCCTTATGAATTGTTCTAAATGTGCGACGTCTCTGAATGGTCTTTCTAGATAAACCCTGTTTTTTAAATAGCCCTATAAGACCTAGCGGGCCAATGATTTACTGAATAGCGACCTATCCAATGATTACCAAATTTGTTTTCTAACCATCCTCTTACTTCTAGAGTTGAATGAATTGATGCACCCACATGTAGAAAATTAATATTGGCTAGCATTGCCAGTGGGATGCCATCCAAAAATTGGCTTAATTCGTTTTCCAACAAAGTCGAATAACGTCTGGCATTAAGGTTTTCTCTAAAGAAAAATGGACCAATAATTTGACAATTCCAAACTCCCCACTATACATTAACCTTGACTCTATATTGGTTATTATTTGCTATAAAAAAATGGGGGTTTGTGTCTGCCCACCAACGACAGTTTTGTGAGCTTACTGTTCCATTTGATGAGAAAGTAGATTCGTCGGAGAATAAAACAATTTCTGTGAAATTTGGATTATCCTCTATCATCCCTTGATATCAAGCGCAAAAATCAAACCGGGCGTCATAATCTCTATCCTTCATAACTTGAATAAATTTATGCTTGTACGGGTGAATCTTATTGTTTTTCAAAATACGGCCAATCGAAGTTGAAGAAACTTCAGTATTTTGATAAACGTACGCTATGGATACTTGAGGATTTTCTGTAACGGCCAAAAGCACCTCCAAACTTTTTTCATGAGGCACTTTCAATTTATTTTCAACTGAACCAGTTTCGTTAAACTTCTTTAATAATCTTGCTACAGTTGTATAATGGACGTTTTTGCCAGGATGTCTTTGGTTAAAAATATTAGCAGCTTCTCTCGAACATTTAAAATTTTCTCCACAAATTATAACCAAGTCTATATTTTCTTCACGTGGCAGTATAGAAGGCTTTTCAGTAAAAATATCTTCGCAGAATGTGTAAATAAAAGATAGAAGTAAGTAAACTTAACGAGAACGGAAAATTACGGATCAAATGTCACAATGATGTTACACCAGTATTCATTTATGATTTCAAAGTCCGTTTAGGTAATTTAAAATTTTGTATTGCGGCAAAATTGCCAGACAAAAAATTGCTCTAGGATGGTGAAATGTATGGAACTAGGAATCCCTTTGAAACGCATGCAGACATTTTAAAGATAGTAAATTGACTTGTATATTAGCGCATCGGTTTTTTGCGTCAATATTGTTTCGAAAAGGAATCATTGCCCTTATTAAATAACCCAACAAACAGTGAAGTGCCGGCGAAAGGGTGGCCGTAAGTCTGTACGGATAGTCCAGTAAATGAAGGAGGAAAAAAAGGCAAAGTTAACATTAATGACGCCCTATTTTCATCTTCCGGTTGGAACTAGCATTTGGTACCTCGTTAAACATGAGACAACGTTTTGCATGAAAACGCGTGCGAGGGCGGAGAAAATGGCCCCAAAAGACCAGAAAAATAGGTTTTCAGCCAATATCTCCTAAAATATGGCAGTTGAGAGATTTTCGGTTGGGATAAAAATTGAAGTTCAGTTAATTTTCTACAAAAATTGCCCTTATGATTTTTTTCGCGACATTAATATTTTCTGAAAAAAAACGGGTTGAAAAACCGGAAAGTTTGAGACTTGTGAAATATGAAAGTTTTGTACAAAATTTGAGCTGGGGGGTGTTGGAAATCCATTATTTGCAATGTTTTGGATTGTGGAAGCTAATTGTAGATGGCGCCACCACATTTTACAGATTGGGAAAATCCTCGGTGCCATAAATGAGAAACCCTGTAACCTGACATTTTTTATGGATATTTATGTTTCCGAGGGTCTTGTTTTCCTCTCAGATGAGGCCTCAAGATATACTTATTAGGAAAACAGGCTATAAGATTAATTACAGCAAGATGGACGTCACCAGTTGACCTGAATCTAGCAACAATCAGCTTTGCACATGTGGCAAAATACTGAAGTTCATTAGGTTTTTGGTAAGGAAAACTGAAAATGCCTCAAGGGTGAAGAATATTTACCCATAATACTCGGCAACAATTTCTTGCAGATTCTCCGCAAATTTTTGCAAATTTTTTTGCAACCAGACTGATTGAGGTTTTTGGAATAAAGAGTTATAAACGTTCTTCATGTTTCATTTATTATAGAAAAATATATTTTTATTCATTTATTTATTTATTTATCACCGAGAGAACCCAATATAATGATACAAGAATAATACATTATAGACTAAAATATTACATAGAAATTTTTTAACAAAAGTACAAGACATTCACGGGTTAGTTGTCCGTGAATTAAGGAAAAAAGTATATAAAAATACATTGCAATTATAACATAAATCTGTTCGTCACCAGTCATCATCTGATTCTTGGTCAAGAACTTCTTCTGGGTCTAGAGTTCTCTCTAGCTCTTACCCCGTCAACAACTTCTTCTGAGTCTAGAGTTTCCTCTAATTCTACCTCTTGGGATAACATATTATCGCTGTCTTTATAATTCGAACACTGGCATGACTCACACGAACCACAAATAGATGAGCAAGGTAGCCCTGCTTTCTTGCATCAACATGTTCCCTTACATTATTTCTTACATTGACAAAATATCATCTTTAAGATTGCCGAAAGCGCTGGCTCTTTAATGGTTTGGACCGGCATGAGTATATCCTCTGCACGTTTCCATCCCCATTTTTCTGGTGGCGGTCGTTTCCGAGCCACTGTTGGACTTGCAAATATACCCGAAAAAGGTGCTGCCTTGCAGCTTCGGGTGTGGGGGGCAAGGTTGAAAGTTTGAGCGCAGTTGGGTTTCTGTCTCTGGTGAATCGCTTAAAGATCTCGTATCTAATCTTTGTCAGGGTTTGGCCATCATCATCACTGTACATCGACGCAATGACAGTTTGCCCGTCCTGAAATACGGTCTCGTGGGGAAGATTCTGGTTTTTAAAACTTTCAATAACCGCTTCCAGTTCCTTGTTCTTCGTTACTTTTCCCTCTAATTTGCCGACTACTGACCTTTTCCCTTTCCCGAAAAAAGTTGTATCGCTTCCCGAAATATCATGGAGCAATAAAATATTATCTCTAACGAAGGGTCGTGCATCCAAGCTCTTGGAGGAAAACTTTTGCCACAGAACACACAATTGGCCCTGGAATCAAATTCATCACTCATGCGCTCTTTTTTCTTCTTGGGGCTGCACAATTGTTCTAATTTTTTGGTTTCGTCAGAGTCAAAATTGTTGCACTGGAAGCTGCCATTTCTACCTTTGACAATGTAGCGTCTCCTGCACTGTTTGTGCATTTGTAAAGACGTTTGTTTTTCCAAAAAAATATGATGTTTATCCTTCCTTTCCTTGCTAACATCAATCAAATTTTCTAAGCCACGAGTTACGGTGACAGCATCCGCAGAAACGGGTTCCTTACAAAGGAAACACACTGCTGTAGCAGAGTATACCTCCATTTTTCTATAACAAGAAAGAATAGATCAAGATTTCACTTAGAATAGTTGCTTGTAAACAAATGTTCTTGAATAAAAACAACATGAACAAATTCTCACCTTTTGCTCCAATTTTACAAGATTTGAATCTCCACTTTCTATGTTTTGGGTTGGTGATAAAAGTTAATTTTAACAAAAAACGTCAATATATGTTCAATATTCTTCACTTTTATGACTTTTCTTTCTATAATTGACAATATTATTTATCAAAATAATGACAGAAAACAAACACACTTATGCCTCCAAGCGTGGCCGCATGGTTTGTAGCAGACGACACGAGCGCCACGTAGAGCACACACGCGACGAACGACGGAGGAACGAAAGTAATAAATTATAGCGTGTACATTTAGATATTCTGTTTTTTCCCGGGCTATCAAAAGTATGACTTATATACATCGATGGAAAGGTGGGATTTCCCCCGTTACACTAGTTAAGGTGTTAAAATGTTAGAAATGAAGAGCAAGGAGAAAAAAAACCACCAAAAAAAGTGCGTTTTTTCCTTGAGCCCGCGTTTTCTAGTTTTATTGAAAAATTGACGACTTCGTCAAAAAAAGTAATTGCACAATCGAAAAGGAGACCTTCTTATCTTTCAAATGATGTATCATAGAGACCAACCCGATCATGTATAAATTTTTAATTGATGGTTGTTCACAAAATTTCTCCGCGCTCCAAAAACAGCAAAAATTTGGGATCCAATAAACAACGATTAAATGAAAATTAAAAAAAATTAGGGTATACAAATTTCATAGATGACAAAGGACCTTATGAGGATCCATAATCAAGAAAATTTTGAGTTAATTAGTGGTATACAAAAAAATAGGAACAAATTCCTGGCGAAAACCTATTTTTCTGGTCTTTTGGGGCCATTTTCTCCACCCTCGCACGCGTTTCCATGCAAAACTTTGTCTCATGTTTAATGGGTACCAAATGCTACTTCCAACCGGAAGATAAAAATAGGGCGTCATTAATGTTAACTTTTTCCCTTTATTTACTGGACTAAGACGGGACAACGCCTGTGACTGTAAACAAATGTTGGCCCATTGCAAAATTTTGGTCAATGTTTGTAATATCTGTTTACAGTTGATGCCCTTTGGCCAAAAGTATGATTATGGCCCACCCTCGGCATTAATATATTTGCCCATTGATGTTTTGTTGATCAAAAACCAATGTATTTAATGTCAAGGCTTGAACCACATCGCCATTTACATTCGTCAGTCGCATTTTGTCTCGGACAACATTGCTAGGTAATCTCATCTCCGATGGTGAGGTTCGCAGACAAAAGCATGACCAAATAGTTCAAAAATATGAAAAGGAGAAGATGCATATGGAAATAAATTTTAACTATATGTACGGCAGCCGTGAATATAACTTATGAGTTTATACTCATTGGCAATTGATAATTTTTCAAATCTCTGAAAATTATTTTTGCCCTAGTCATTCAACAATATTTCGGCTAGAGAATAATTTTTATATACTTATTAGAAATTACTCGTTCCGTTTATCTGCATATATGTTATATTCCCGGCCCTTGGACTCGCAAGTTTGGCGCGTGGTGCGTTTGCTCTTCATTTGAGATTTGAGGTTATATAGTAGTGTCCAGAGATAAAAATAAACGGTTTAAAAGATTAAAACTAATTTTTCCGCATCTGTGGCCCTGAACAATATTCTACCATAAAAGTGTTACTTGTATACAATTCGGGGGATGTATCGTGCTAACAAACCGAAATTTCTCCAAAAATAATCCAAACTTTAGTATATCTGGATTTATAGGACCCGCTGTACTCTCTCTAGTCAATTCAAAATCAATAGGGTACATCTGCGAGACACCTTGAACAATATTCAATCATAAAATTGATCAATCGTATTCTCTCCGGAGGCGTGCTAACAAGCTGAAAATTCTCCAAAAATAACAAAAATTTGGTACTCCAAGTACCATAGCACCCGTTGTACTGGCTTTAGTGAGCTGAATATCAATAGGGTTTATCTTTGAGACGCTCTGAATAATATCCAATCATAAAATTGGTCACTTGTATATACTCAGGAGGCTGTATCGTGCTAACAAAATGAAAATTCTCCAAAAATGACAAAAATTTGGTACTTCAAGTACCATAGCACCCGTTGTACTGGCTTTAGTGAGCTGAATATCAATAGGGTTCATCTTTGAGACGCTCTGAATAATATCCAATCATAAAATTGGTCACTAGTATATACTCCGGAGGCTGTATCGTGCTAACAAACTGAAACTTCTCCAAAAATGACAAAAATATCGTACTTAAAGTACTGTAGCACCTGTTGTATTGGCTCTGGTGAGCTGAAAATCAATAGGGTTCATCAGTGAGATATCCTGAATAATATTCAATCATAAAATTGGTGACTTGTTGAACTCCGGAGACTGTATCGTGCTAACAAACTGAAATTTATCAAAAAATGACAAAATGTCGTACTTCAAGTACCATAGCACCCGTTGTACTGGCTCTGGTGAACTGAAAATCAATATGGTTCATCTGCGATATGTCCTTAACAATATTCAATCATAAAATTGTTGACTTATTGCACTCTGTAGGCTGTATCGTGCTAACAAGACATGTAAGAAAAAGTGGACGACGACGACATACACACAGGATTATTTTTCTAAAAACCGTTTTTTTGTGTTGTTGTTGAAACGTGAAAATAACTCAAAAAAAATTTTCTAAATTCCAACTTTTTTTGGGGTAAACCAATACTTTTCTCGCATATAGAAAGGTTGGGCGGAAAAGTAATATAAATATACGTGAATATGGCCAGTGCAATTGGAAATAAGTAAGTACAATTTTTTCAAATTGATTTGAGACAAAATACCTAAAGTTTGTATTTGTGTTCTTGGCGGTAAGAGAAAGGATTCGAGGGAATGTTTTGTAAGGATGGTTGTGACACACGGTCCGAAGATTATTGGTCAAGATACTTAGCCATGATTTATCATTGACAAAACGAACTGGGCTGGAAAAAATAATGAATTGGCTTTCAGCCAATTTAACAACTTGAGGAAAGTAATCACAGATAATAACTTTCTGTATTAAAAAGTAAAGAAATGTGTTATTATTTATGAATTTTATTAGCTCGAATGATTCCGTTATGCAAGGACTTGTCAACAACGGAAGTTGACGTAATTATCAGGCAATGGCTGAGAAGTGCTGCAGATGGGAAGGGTGGACGGGACCGTAGGAGAACCGTGCCTTCAAATAATAAGGACATATAGCATAATACTATAATATACAGGGTGTTTTCAAATGACACTTACAACGTTTGCATGTAGATACCTCTCGTGAAATTGGACAAGATGATATAGGTATTGAGGGGTCCAACCCATATACTTTTAGAAATACAGGGTGTTAAAGTTATGAAATATATAATGTTTTAATTTGATAACTTTGAAATGGAAGAATATATTGATCTGACATTTGGCAGGTTGTTTTTAAATGTAAAAGGGCATATTTTTATGGGAAAACATGTTTCAATTCTTGATCCAATGGTGTACATTTGGAAGAATATGTCACCTTTCCCCTCCCATTTTTTACGCCACTGGCATTTGAAGCTATTTCTATTTGATTTTGTATTCCTCAATAGTTTTCACGTGAAAAACGCATAACCTTTACATATCAAAAAATTTGTAGTTTTCAAGATGTTTAATGTTTTTATGAAGTCTGCAGGATCATTTTTTAATAAAAAAATGAAAAAAAAAAATTTTTCTTGAATGTTTTTTAATAACTACCAAACTACTAATGGTTAGAATATGTATCAGGAACTAATTTGTGAAACAGCAATGCATATAAAACATTGAGAGAGGATTGTTAAAATACTTTTCCAAACTTGTAATTCTATTAACAAAAGAATTAATGACAATAAAAAATAAGATTACAAAGTTAAATAATATCTCATTCAAACATAATTTTTAACTAAGCAGCCAACAAATTTTATAAGATGATCAAAATTTTGTCCATTTACATTTACACATAATCTGCAACGTTTTCTCATTGAAAATCGCATACCTTGGAAATACTGGCGATTGCCGGAATTAATTTCTGTAACTGCATGGATTCTTGCTATCAGTGCCTCCTCCGTATAGTAGGCTATGGATGTGATGTCAATAATGAAATGGTAAATGTAATTTTGTTTAACGTCAAAACGAAAATGAATTATTTGTAATTGAATTGGTTTGTGCAACTTTCACACTTTTTGTTATGATGGATTATACTTTTGAAGACATGGTTGATATGCAACTAACATACGGAAAAGCCAGAAAGAACGGTAGACGTTCCGAGCGCTTGTATAGAGAAATATATCCCAATCGACCTAGATTTCCATGTCACACAACATTTTCTCAAACTGACAAGAGATTTCGAGAATTTGGACAATTCAATTCATAATTACAAGGTAGCGGTAGAAAACGAACTGTACGAACTATGCGATTAGAGGAGGCTGTTATAGAGCGTATTGAAAATAGACACGATTTAGGCACTCGCACCATTGGCAAATCTTGAAATGTAAGTAACTCAACCGATTGAAATATTTTAAATGAACAGCAGTTGTATCCTTATAAGTATACCCAAGTTTAGGCACTAAAACCAACAGATTTTCCTCAAAGAGTGGAGTTTGCCAATTGGTACACCCAAAAATGTTTAGAAAATAGGAATGTTACCGAATTTGCTCTATTTACTGATGAAGCCAAATTCACACGTTAAGGAATTTTTAATTCAAGGAATAGCCACGTGTGGGATGACGAAAATCCATATGTTATTCGACAACGTGGTTTTCAGGGAAAATTCTCGCTTAACGTGTGGGAGGCATTCTTGGAGATTGTATAGTGGGTCCATATTTATTACCTACTAAACTCAATGGTAATATTTATTGTAATTTTCTGAGAGAAACCCTGCCTGGTTTATTAAACGACGTTGTACCATTAAATATTAGGGCGAATATGGATAATGTATGGTTTCAGCTCGATGGGGCATCTGTACTTTATTCTCTAGCGGCCGGACAAGTTATAACCCAATAATACGGAAACAACTGGATAGGCCGAGGTGGACCTAATATGTGGCCTGCGAAGTCACCGGATTTAAATCCAATCGATTTCTTTCTGTGGGGTTACATGAAGTCCCTAGTCTACGATACAATAGTAGAAACGGAGGAGGAACTGATAGCAAGAATCCATGCAGCTACAGAAATTATTTCCGACAATCGCCAGTTTTTCCAAGGTATGCGATTTCCAATGAGAAAACGTTGCAGATTATGTGTAAATGTAAATGGACATAATTTTGAATATCTTTTTTATTTTGCTGGCTGCTCAGTTAAAAATTATGTTTGAACGGGATATTATTTAATTTTGTAATTATCTCATTTTTTATTGTCATTGTTTTGTTAATAAAATGACAAGTTTGGAAAAGTATTTTCAACAATCCTCTCTCGATGTTTTATATGCATTGCTGTTTCACAAATTAGTTCCTGTTACATATTCTAACCACTATAAATTATTAAAAAACATTCAAGAAAAATATTTTTTTCATTAAAAAGTGATCTTGCAGACTTCATAAAAACATTAAATATCTTGAAAACTACAACTTTTTTGTTATGTGAAGGTTATGCGTTTTTCATGTGAAAACTATTGAGGAATACAAAATCAAGTAAAAATACCTCCAAATGCCAGTGACGTAAAAAATGGGAGGGGAAAGGTGACATATTCTTCCAAATGGATACCACTGGATCAAAAATTGAAACATTTTTTCCCATCGAAATATGCACTTTTACATTTAAAAACCACCTGCCAAATGTCAGATCAATATATACAACCATTTTAAAGTTATAAAATTAAAACATTATATTTTTCATAACTTTAACACCTTGTATTTCGAAAAGTAAATGGGTTGGACCCCTCAATCCCTATATCATCTTGTCCAATTTTACGAGAGGTATCTACATGTAAACGTTGTAAGTGTCATTTGAAAACACCCTGTATAACTTTTGAAAAATGGTTTCGTTTTTTGTATTTACTTAAAATAAATGTTTTTTTACAATATGCTTGTTATATTCATTGCAAACCGTGGTAGTAAAAGGTATCCCCCTGAGTTTCTCCGTATGTAGGCCCAGCAATAGCCCTACATAAGAAAAAATTAGACAGGCCGACATTGGGCCGACCATATGCCTCTCAATTATTGATGTTGGGCTATTGCTGGCCAACCATCATTGAGCCCAATGGTATGCTGGCCCATTGCCGGCCCGCTATGCGGGGGTTGCTGTCGGACGTTGTAAACCTATAGATGTGGGGCCGCGCCGCTAAATATATGATGGGCCACTTCTGTCAAATACGGGGAAACTTCAGCAGGCCAACGCCTTGACGACAGTTTGTTTGTTGGGAGTAATAATTTAATAATTATTATTAATGTAAGTAGACAACGCTTTGAAACTTTGATGGAATATTACATAAAAAATCAATAACGGCTCTTTTCAATTGCAATATGACAATTAAATTATTTGAAACCGCACAAACTGACAAGATATAGGGCATTGCTACAGAAAAGTTTCATGCGCTCAACGAATATTTTCATTTTATTCTCTAGGAATGACCTAAATCAATATTTCTAAATTGTTTTACCCTTACACAATAAACACTACGTTACGCTAACTACTTCAACAATTAAATCGGTGTAATATCATTTCAAAAGAGGGCCATGGCGAAAATACGATTTTTTCTATTTTTTGTATTTTTCGTTCCAAATTTCATAAGTGGCCCTAAAATATCGTTCTGATCACTTTTTCCAAATAACTTTTTTCGATATTTTGTTATCTAAACCCACTTTTCGCATTTTCTCATCTAATTTTTCGAATTTGCCGCCATGACAGTAGCCACGTGACTGATGTCAAAAGGTATTTTTAGGTTATCGGTCGTGCAGGATTAATTGCATATATTAAATTTTCCTCTATACTACAACTAAAAATGTTTCCCATATGTAGCTAACATTATGGTGGACACGATCAATATCTTTATTCACAAGAACAATATATAACATAAGAAGAAAAATTTCCCTTTAAAATCAAGAAGATTTCTCCTTCATGTTGGTAATTATTCTGTTCTACGTAAAATAATGTCGAATGGTACGTCACCCCCATAATCTTAATAACGGTGGTAATCCGGATGAAAAGTCGTTTTGAAATAAATTTGAAAATATGAACAAATATTTTTAATTCATTTTTACCTCGCACCACTTCAATAAACCCGACTATCTCGAATTCGGGCGCTATGTAACTTACGCCATCAAATTTGGTTATATTGCTCAATAATATAATATAATATAAGTATCGTTCACTAAGTACGAAAAGTTTAATTATCCGGTCTGGCCATCATTCGAAAACTCTCAATTAATAGATGTACTTTAACTACAGAATATCAACCCCCCCCCTTTTATCATTAAAAAATTTACATTGCCGTATTTTCCAAAAACATACCTGCAGTCCATTAGATCTTTCACAATCGCAACCCATGTACATTATTCCACCTCTTAGTTCCCTAGATCTCGCTCTTTTTCCACATCCTCTTTTATATTTACCTCTTCTGTAGCATACCATCATTTTAGGAGGATTACAAGGAACACATGGTTGTTCTTCAGTTGGACTGCAAAGAGGGATCGCTGCAGGAGGTACTGGAGTGCAAATTGGTAAAATCGGAGGTACCATTGTTGGAGGACATCCTCCTGGTGGACATGCCACTGGGCAACAAGTAGTTGGAGGACAACATGTGCCTGGCGCACAAGCTGGACCTAAAAATATCAATCAGATAAATTTATTGATAAAATATCCTCTGAGCTACTTCTCTCCTATATGTAAAGATGGCAAATCAGTACCTAAACATATTGAACTTATAAATAACTTACTTGGACAAGGCCCGCAGGGTCCGCAAGAAGGCCCACAAGGTCCACAAGAAGGCCCACAAGGTCCACAAGAAGGCCCACAAGGTCCGGGTGAAATATATGGCGAACAAATTGGTAAGCATGGTTTAGGTAACGGATCGTATATCTCGATTACGGGCCCCACAGGACTGACACAGGGAACACAAGGTTGACACGGATCACAATTAGTAGGGCCACAACAACCTCCATCAATTTGATTTACTAAATCTTTCAAATTGTTGAGTAAAGATTTCCTTTGAGCGCTTTTGTCACAACACCGGGGAGCCATGCTGTAATATATCACTTTAATTTTGTAGTTTACCAAAGACTTCGATTGAACACTACATTAATAATTTTGATATTTTCATAAATTGAAATAAAATTCTACTAATAATTTGACAAATATGTTTTATTAAGTTGGCATGGTGATATTCATTTACTAACATATTTTTTTTAAAATAAACTGAGCTCAATATGTATTTAAATAGTGACAAGTTTTAATGTGAGAAAATTTTCATTTTAATAAAGTATAACCGAACAGGATTTATCTATAAGGTGCAATTAAATAAGTAATACGTTTCTAGCCAGGTTTATTATTAAATGGCTAGTTCTGATAGGGAGACAACCACCATAACAGTTGTAGAGGAGTGTTATCACGGAACATAAAATCGATCGGATGGGCCACTCGCTATAGAACAATAAATGCGCGCATTCTGCAAGCTCTGTGACATTAGGTACGTTCTTTTTGACTGAGATCTCAGATCACTTCGGTTAAGGTGATCTGAGATAAAGTGGTGTGAGTAAGCACCAAAAAGAACGACATCTCAATTGAATCACGCGATCTGTCGACGCATGCGTGAATAAGAAACAAAACATTTAATAATAATAATAATGTTATTGTATCCATAATTTGTAACAAAAGAAAAATAGATTATGTGTTTATATGTCAATAGTTAAAACTATAGATAACCTTGGTTAAAACTACAAATAACCCAAGCAAATCAAATATTTGTTCATCCCCTCCACTTTATTTCCGACTCAAGTCCAACTGATTCCCCCTTACAACACATTCAGCATCGGTGAAGGGGGAGGAAAAATGTCGGCTCACTTAAAGTGAGTAAAACAAAAAGAACGCTCACATTACTGAGGTGAGCTGAGATTAACTGAGATCTCAGTCAAAAAGAACGTACCTATTGTTCTAAAGCAAGCTGTTGCCGAATATTTCTCTTCCTTGGTTTTCATTTGTGTAGTTTTCCTATTTGTAGTTTAGTATAACAAGTATTGAAAATGAAACATTTCACACGAGTTTGCAGTTTAGTTGACGAAGTTATGAATTTTATGCGTAACAGATTAACAATTACAGAAAATTCAATAATTCTCTCCAGTTCGCTCTTTCACTTGCTAATAATTCAAAAGTAAATCTTGAAATGTCAGATAGACAACGATAATCATCGACCCGTGTGCAAAATAATTACACACATCTGTCGCTGACCGTTAAATGACTGCGCTCTAGCACTAGCGGTCGCCATTTTTTCCAGCGAATTCATTTTCCGCTAAGTGGGTCAGCGGTTCGTTATGTCAACAACAACAAATAAGAATTCTAATCTCTAAGTTAAAATTTCTGTGTTATAGTTTGTATTAGTGTTTAATAAAGTTTAATTATGGCAGAAAATACTAAAATATATACAACTGAAGAATTTAAGGTTGATGGATAAATATTGCCTGGAAATATCCCAATGAATCTGGTAGAACTGTTGTATGATGGTAAGCTATGATAATTAGTCTTGCGGTGGGTATCTTTTGTCTTTCAATTACAGGTGAAATCAATTCCACAATATTATTTTCATCCGCAAGTTCTTCCAAGATGAAGTAGTTTATAAGGTTTTCCATTGAAGGGGCTTTGTATTTAGATGATAAATTTGAAGGTTATGTGCCGTGTTTATCTGTTTGTCACAGAGCATCAAAGCATAGACGTTCAGCTACGAACAAGCGCATTCACACAGCGCCGTAGATAGCGCCAACTTTGCTCTGGCGTGGCTGAACGCGCCCAATGTCATTCATTTATATTTATCCGTCACCCGTCACCTGTCATTCTAGTACCAAACACCGCCATTGTATATTGGTTTTATTATTATTAAATGCTTGTCTTGTACATTAATGAAAATTGAAATATTATCCAAATTTTATCATTTCCCCAGATGTGGTAGAATTAGTTAAACTCTGACGTTATTCAATTGATTATCACCCACGATGTTAGCTCATCATATAGATGGTAACAACAGAACTCAAGATGTTATTGTTGTTGAAGATATTACTTTCGAGTCTTTGTTATTATCTGAGAATGTCTTGAACGGACTAACGAAAAATGGATTTAAGAAACCTTCACCTATTCAGGTAAAAGCTATCCCAATAGGAAGATGCGGTTTTGGTAAGAAATTCATATTACTGTCTGTTTATAACTGGTAATTTTTATTCCTTTTTCAGATTTAATTGTAAAATCTAAATCTGGTACTGGAAAAACACTCGTATTTTCTATTATAGCTTTAGAATCCCTTAAACCTAAACCTAAAAACTTGGCAGTGTTGATTTTGACACCAGCAAGAGAGATTGCTGTTCAAGTTCAAGATGTAATCAAACAATTAGGATTTTTCTTTGATGGTAAGGAATTCAGTTAACCCCTGGAGTGGACGCGTGTTTGATTTTACAAGGGGCACCTTAGATCGTACCCACGGAATTAAAGAATATTTACCAAAAATCAATCATATGTTATAAAAATTGTATCTAATCATGGTACTATACTTACAGAAGGTAAAGCAAAATTGTAAACAAAAAATTTTGATCCGTGATATTAATAAACATTATTTATTGGCAAAGTTGCACTGAACACCCTATAGAAATGTTATTCCACAAAAGTCATGACACAAGTTTGGCACACACGTACAGTACTTATGTTATAAACAAGAATTTTTGGCAAAATGGCACTTTTATCACATTTTGAGATCTTTGCATAATGCACATGTAAGATTGTACTCGTTCTTTCATATTAGTCCAATAATAATCATTTGGCAAGATTTTTTAAACATATTTACCTTCGCATCTGCGTCTTTTTCATGAATTATATCATTACTTACATAAATCACAAAAGCATTTATTCCAGTAATGTTAAGAAGTTGGTAGAAAATCACCATTGGCCATCTACAAGTACTCCTAGCAACATTATACTTAGAACTTAATTGGTCCACAGTATCAACTCAACATTCCGTGGAGTTGTAAAATGTATTTATCTCTGGTTTGCAGTCCTCACCAGAGTTTGGATCGATAGAGTCATCATGGTATAGAGTGGACAACAATTTCCCTTTGGAATGTAGGAAACAATGTTTTTATATTCCGTAAAACCAAACGTACTAGTTTTTGGTGGTCTAGCTATGAAATTGTCTGAATCCTTCATCTCTTTCAACTTCTTCAAACAATTTTTGCAACCTCTCTTGTGTGAGGATCCATTACACTGAGAATCCCATGACATTTATATGAACTAATCGAGATAATGGGATTTTAAGACGTACGAGGTTATTTCGATAATTTTTTCTCCTTACCCAACTAACTAAATAAGTAACAAATTGTTTATTAATGTAAAAAACACAGTTGTTATATGTAATGTTATTTCTACATGATAACATTGAATGTTGTGACATGGAATTCTCTATCATGCATAGATTATGTTTTTGCACTCAAAAAATTACCAGAAATATTCTATGTACTTGTGGTATTATATGTGAAAAAATAATTCCACTTGGGAAAGCAAGAACATCTTCACTCTAAAATCACAACTTTACAGGAGAGGCGATTGAAAATTTTTGTTAATTTAAATCTTAGGTACACCTAAACTATTCATAGTTAAAATGTAAATTTTTGTACATTGCAGGGTTGGGCTGATTAAAATCATGATTTAAATCGCTTGATTTTTAAAATTAAAATCATGATTTAAAATCAATTTTTTTCTTTTTTATTCAAAACCAGATAAGATAATATAAAAGTTTTCTCAAAAATCAAAAGAAGTATCTGCTTTTAGCAAAAACAAAAGAAAAGAAGTACATAATTCCAAATTCTTAAACTAAACGTAACACCTAAATTTAATTACTGTATATTTTCAGTGTATTCATTTTTGTTATACAATTTAAACAAAAACAAGAATTTTCCTCCTTTTTCTATGCCTAATCTGTTTCTAATATCCGAGTGTACAAGACCAAAAGAGCTAAATACGCGTTCTACTGAAGCTGAAGAAGCAGTTGCACACAGGAACTGTTTTATTATTGGCAACTGTTTCATGATTTCCGGCTCATCATTTTGTGATAACCACATTTATAGACCGTTTACATTTTTTATTACTTCGTCTGAAAACAAAACTCGCTTAAATGGAGCACTGCGGGCATTTAACTTTATTACCAAAGGTAACAGTCCAGTGTTTTCATATAACTCGTTAATTGTTTCTAAAGCTATATTCTTTTCTTCTGGTGTTAACTGGTATTTTGTTTTTGGTGGATTCAACATATACGCTATAAAATGATATGGCGCTAGTGCTTGCTTATATCAATTATTAAATTGTTGTGTTTTTTGTAATGGTAATTCCACAGATTCATCAAAGATATATTGCAAATGTTTCCACTGCTCTACAGCATCTGTGATAGTAGCATTTTTCCTCTGCACAGTATCAAGAGCAACTGATATAGGTTTTAAAATGTTTAAATAATCTTGCGCTGTATGTTTAATCGCAATATATGAAACTTTTTGGTAAATAGTGGAATCAATCTCTTTTTTATTTTCTTCGCAGACTTTTAATATGATGTCTCACTGAGTGACATATGTCTCTAAGCAGTCGCCAAGGCTATTCTATCGCACATCGCTTGGAAGGACTAAAGCGCTGCCTCCAGCTTGACTGTATTTAGCTCTAGCCAAATGGTTATTTCGAAAATACTTAACAATTTGGACCACATGTTCTTTAATGTCTTTAACTTGAAAGTCCTTGCATAATAAATTAAAAATATGTGCAGAGCAGCCATAAGTTATAACTTTTTGCTTTCGTTTTTTCTTCTAATGTTTTTCTCATAAGTGTCATATTTGCGGCATTGTCTATCACAAAAGATTTTACGGTACACTTGTATTTTAATTCACATGATGAAATCAGGTCACAAACTATTTGAGTTAAATATTCTGAAGTATGTGGATTTCCTGATGTGTCAATAGTTTCGTATAGGAGGGCTTGTCCATCTTCAGTGGTTATCATTGCACATATCACTGTTTTGTTGTGCACGCTTGATCACCCATCAATTGACATATTTACGGACTGTCCTGACAGGGTGGAGAAACATTTTTCTTTTTCCTCTTCATAGATTTCGTCCAAAAGACTTGTTGCTACCGTTTTTCTCGAGGGCAGTGTATATACCAGGCCTTAATAACTGAATGGCTTTTCGCCCTTCGCCCGAATTAGTAGCGAAAATAGAAAAATAGCCTTTGCTATTTGTTTGTCAAGTTTATGTTTTTCAGCAGTTGAAGTCCGCATTACAAAAACACTCATGGTAGGCTGAGTTTTGATTGCTTTCTTTTTTTGGACTAGCTCAAAAGTTGTTGGACTTGTGGGTACTTTCGGTGGAGTTTTTCTAACATATGAACTATCCGTCATGAGTGAACTACAACTTGAGGCAGATGATGTGCTAGCAAAACTGTCAAGCGACATTCGACTCTCTAGAAAGAGAAAAAACATAATTGAAATTGATTAATTGATGATATATTGATATAGTATTGAATTTAAAATAAAGTGAAAATGTTCAATAGAGATTTAAAAGTATAGAAGAGTAATCTTTAATTAACCTGGGAAAGGTAGCGTTAAAAAAGTTACATTAAAGGCCACGTGTTAGATTTCACCTAACATTTAAAACAATCCTATATGCCTAAAATCTATATCCTAAAATATCTATAAATGAATACTTAAAAATTATATTATCTTTGTTAAAGATATCTATCAAAAAAAATTTAAAATTATCTCAAAAATGTATCTTCTTCTTTTCATTGACTTTCAGACCTTAAGGTCCATAGTCTCCCTATTGGGATTCCTAGCCTCATTTGTCCCGCAGCGTTGGCCAACTCTATTGCTTTAAATCAGTAGGGAGTTTGTGATTTCGGTGATTTAGTTTCTGCTCTGAAGTCTGTCCTTTGCTTCTTCTACTATTCTTTTCCATTCTTTCTGGTCTTTTGTTTTGTTCTTCCAGTCATTTATTCCAATTTCTTCAAAATTTTCTTCTACACCATCCAACCATCTAGTTTTCGGTCATCCCCTTGCACACCTTTCATTACCTAGACGTTGTACATGTCCTGCCCACCTTAATCGTTTACTTCTTATTTCATTTGTTATTATTGGGCTATTTAATTTTTTATTAACTTCGTTTCGTGGTTTATTAATATTCTCCATACTCCATTTTCTTTAATTGGGCCATATATTCTCCGTAGTATTTTCCTTTCCCAGATTTCTAATGTGTTTTCCTCTTTTTTTTTGTTAAATTTCAGGTTTCTGTGGCGTAAAGTATGACTGGTCTAATTACTGTCTTGTATATTTTAATGTTTGTAGACAATATCTTTGATTTAAATGTGTCTTTTAATGCATAGAAACATTTGTTACCCTGTTGTATTCTGTTATTTATCAAAAATGTATCTACTTATAATATAATACGTATATATTTAAAAAATATCTCAGAATATATAATTAAAAATTACACTATGTTACTTAACTTATAATTAATATTTATGTCTCAAAACTTTCACTAAATTATCTCAAAAATAAAATATCAAGTGCTTGGAGAATCAACAAAAACCAAAAATGTTAGGCAAAATCTAACCACGCGATCATTCCCGGGTTAATAATAAAAATCTTTATTAAATATAAATAAAATTAAATTAATAATTTAATTACCTGTATTCCTCTCTCGATAATTACAAACATCGTGGTGTGCTTTAAGTCTTTGGACTAACCCTTGAATATCTTTCTTGCACTTTCTACAAATAGCACTACACCCCAATTTATTTGGATTTGTTGTCTTAATATAGAACTGCCATATTGGGTCCTCTTTTCTTCCATTCATTTTACTTTATTTATATGTTTTCACTTCACTTAACTAACCTAACTAGCGAAATGCGTGAAATTGTTGGGCAACGTCCATTTATAGGTTGAGAAGGAAAACAAGCCTCGACAGGAATATTCTTGCAAAAAGCACAACAAACGCGTTCGTGCCTCACTCGGCACTGTAGAGTGAGTGTATAGGACATAAGGAAAACAAATCGCGACAAGAATTTTCTTGCAAGAAGCGCGACAAATGCGTTGTCACATGTTTTTGAACCGCAAATTGTATTATAATTTTTAGACTTATGCATTGAAATAATTAACAATAATTTCAAAGAAATACATTGAAATAATTAACAATAATTTCAAAGAATCGAAATGTTCAAATTTTATATTCAAATTTAAAAAATCAAATAAATCGCAAAGGTTTTTGATTTTTTTAATAAAAATCAGATTTTGCCCAACCCTGGTACATTGTATTATCGAATACTGTACTTTATGATGGCGTTTGCAAAAGTTAATAATAATTGATAATCTTCAACAGGGTGTAGAGTTACCATTAAAAAAATCCTAAATTTTCAGATCATTATAATGGTAACTTGTTACATTACTTAGGTATAAATATTTGGTGCAATTATATATTACGTATGGTTGCAAGTACCTACCTAGTAAATAAATGAGGTAATAATGAAATTATCAAAATTGATTAGTATTTAAGTACCTACAAACATTTATCATAATAATAATTATTACAATTTTAGAATAAAAACATTTCTTTAAATTTGATTAGTCATCTTCTGAATCGCTCTGAGTATGGTTGGTTGTTGTGTTCAAAAATAGTAAATTTATGTAGAAAGTGATATGCTCAAGGAATGTGTTTCAGTAAAGCTATTAAATGTTCATATTTTTTCTGTTTCATTGGTAGCGGTTTTTGACTTTTATCATCTCTTGTTCATCAATGACCAATTTTCTGGTTTCATAATTAATTTTCTGTCTCCTACTCAAAATCATACTTAAATTTTATGGTGTTAGTACTTTCCGGTTCCACAAAACTCTTTCTAATTAGTGTCCATTTGATTTTTCCATCATTTTCATCTTTGGTGAAATTTAAATTTTCAATTAGTTTTTTCAGATTAAAAAATCTTGTTGACTCATTTCAGTTACTCTGTAGGGCTCTCCACTGCGTTGAGCCATTTTATCAAGCATTACCCATTGTGCTGGTACATAAACTTCTTTTTAGATTTGATCTTTCTATTAGAGTATGCATACTATCTCCCTCATTCTGGGTGTGACCCTTTTCTAGACATCTCTGCATGATTGATTTGATAATAAATTTTTTCACACAATATCTATATAGGTTAAAAAGGAATCTATTTCTTATTTGCCCTGCACAATTATCCAAATAGAACACAAACTCCTGTTTTCGAGAACGAACCATCTTTCATAAATTTCATAAGGCAACTTCAGATTATATTAGTTCCTCTATGTGCAATAGTGTAATAAAACCTCCTTCAATAGAGCTGTCATCAGTGTAACAAATTGCTCCCTATACCTCCTTCACATAACTGGTTATTAATAAAAGAACGCTGTCACCACTCTAAATAAACGTCGCCACTTGTAATACAAAAAAATCCCATCTTTTCTTTACTCTATATCGATCCCGACCTTCGAGTCACCAGTTTCTTCCTCCAATGTGCGGCTGAGCGTGTAAGGCAAATCCAGTCCGAGTTGAGCTGGGTACGCCTGGTCTTATAAAATATGGTGGAACCACAAAGTTGTATAAAAAAATATAATAAAAGTTTCTCTGAGTGTATATATATATATATATATATATATATATATATATAAAACTGGTGAATATTGGGGAAAGCAGCAAGAAGAAACGGAAAACGTGTACTCTTAACGGAAAATTTTCAAGCTTTCGAGGATGATTGTCCTCATCATCAGGAATACTGAAATGGAAAAACAGCATTAAGATACTGTAGTTGATAAGTAAGATACAATATAGAAGAAATCGCAACAGGTGCGAACTTACCTCCGAATTGAGGTTAGAATCCATTATGTTGTATAAAAATAAACTACGGATATTAAAAATATGAAACAGTTCACTAACAAAGGTTTTGTTATCCTTAGATTACAACTATAACCTTCTTTCCACTAATGACAATCACGTTCCCTCAATTGACACTGCCCCTTTTGCAGATAGCTAACATATCTCCACCTCCTATTTTGGGTGCATTGGTGTTGGTAGATGCACCCATTATCACTTTATTATAATTATACATATATATTACATAATTATTATTTTTACTTTAATAATTACTATATTACAATATTATTATTATTATTATAAAATTGCTTTTGCTCTTTGTCTTCTTGGCTGGTGATTTCAACTTTATCTTCCACGGTATATGTTTTGTTATTATACAAACCTCTTACCATTGGGGATATATTATTTCCTCTTCTTCTTTCTTATGAATGCAATTTCTCAACTCCACTGTATTCTTCTCTTCCATCCAAATATGAACTTTCACAGCGGAGACCACTCTCTTTTGGTACTTGTTGTCACGTTCATCCACTTAACTATTGGTTGGCATCATTGCCTGTCAACTAATCCCTCCAAATTAGAAGAAATATGATATCACTTTCCGGCCGGCTTTTGACAAGAAAAAAGCACTCGTGTTTCGTTTGTCTGCAAAATGGTGTTAGATGTTGGCTTTTTTAGTCATCTCATTGTGATTGTGCTATTTTAAACCTTTGTTAGTGAACTGTTTCATATTTTTAATATCCGTAGTTTATTTTTATACAACATAATGGATTCTAACCTCAATTCGGAGGTAAGTTCGCACCTGTTGCGATTTCTTCTATATTGTATCTTATTTATCAACTACAGTATCTTGATGCTGTTTTTCCATTTCAGTATTCCTGATGATGAGGACAATCATCCTCGAAAGCTTGAAAATGTTCCGTTAAGAGTACACGTTTTCCGTTTCTTCTTGCAGCTTTCCCCAATATTCACCAGTTTTATTCCTAACAGTCAGCAAAGACTATCTTCCTTTATATATATATATATATATATATATATATATATAATTAATTATAAAACAAAATCCCAATATTACCCAAATAAATAAAGTCCCCCGGTATAAGCCTACCTAAACATTTATCTATAAATTGTGCATCCTAACCTACCCCTGTATTACATGTAACTATCCCACAAAACAAAATTATGATAAAGCCCTCGCCTTGCGTTAGAACAACTAAACTAACCCCTTATCGCTTTGGTATTTCAAAGAAGGCATGAGAGGCGTATGGTTTTTTTCTTTTTCTTGTTTCCTAAATTTTGATATTCACCGGTGTCGAGGCGCGAAATAAAATATTATATGTATTTACTTTTTTAAATCGAAATGTTATGCTAGCTTACGCTGGTTTTGCGCCATTGACCTTGATCGGAATATGAAAGTAAAATTTAAATCGTAACAAAATACTGCTGATCTAAGAACAATAAAATATTTGTCGACACTGGCGTTTCGAGTTGCAAAATTCCAAGTCTTTGAATCACCCACAATATTTTTAGTTTACTCATAAATAAGAAATTTCTGATCACGTCTGAACAAAAGAAAGCAATTTCTTTTTAGATTATTTGTCAGAACAAGTTCACTGGAACCTAAGGAAAATGGAAAATCATACGCTCCGGCCCTTTTTATTTATACCACGTACAAGTTAACCTTACTTAAATTTCTATCTCCGTCCTACCTACGAGGTGGAAACGAATTATGTGGTGCAACAAAATAATAACTACTAATTAGAAAAAAACCTAACTCTTGTCAGGTTAGCGAAACTCTGCAAAATTAAATTATATCATCACACATGGTAAAGTTTATATATTACAGAACGAGCTGTGCCCCCAAAAATTTGTGAGCCTGGACATGCAATATTTAACTGAGAACGACCAGGTTTGTCCAGTTCCCTTGAAAGATCAGAAAAATCAACTAAATATATTTGTTATCGCTACTCCCTATGTATAACATTTGAATTATAACTTCCAAGTTCAGAATCCAGCGCAAATAATAACGAATAAATGTCTCAAAATGAAACAACGTTTAAATCTCAATTTGTTCAAAAACTTACGGCGTTGGAAAACTTCCCTTCTCTGGCCTGGCTACTGCTTATTTCTTCGCTATCTTTTTAGCCACCGCGGGTAGTGCTAATAACCGGTATCGTGCTATGTTGAAAAGAACTTAGCGTAGAGGGTGATTCTACCGTTTTGTGTCTCGAACGGGGGACAGTGTTCACCGTCAAGGATATCTCAGTATTCCTATTACACCCTGACACAACGGAGAGAACTTTACCTCTGGTACCGCTAACACTAAAAAAAAACTACTACCGTTACCGTGACAGGGAAAGGACTTTTCCCTTCGCGTTTTCGACCGACACTCTCTGCTGCCGCTCTCCGCCCTTCGTTTTTGCTCTTCCCCAGACTTCGGGTTTGGGTTTTTTGTCGAATTGCAAAATCAACTTTTTATGTTTTGAAGCGTGCTAATTTTTCGTTATCAAAATAATTGTATTCAAAACAATTATTTTGCTTTGACCCAGTAAAGTGTTTTATTTGTTCCAAGCTGTTTTGATTTCGTATTATTTTTCTAAACAAAATGTGGGTCGCATTCTATTTTTTTATTTTGATTTAAAATAAAATATGTTTTACCATGTGTTCTGAAATTTTCTACAATAAATTTATCTCTTTGGTATTCTATTTATTACAATAGTTTCATCCCACATATAACTAAAACCCACTGCATCGCCAATATCAAATACAGTCAAATTATAAGTGGAGTATTTTAATTTATAATAAAAAGTACTTACTTATTTATGACTAATAAATACTTTTTGTAGATCAAAACAACTAACTGAAACTCGCTGATCTATCTTTGCTCTTTTCTTATCTGCTTCTTTCAGTTTTCTTGTTAATTATTTTTTTTTAAATGTGTATCTGTACTTTTTCTGGTTTTTCACTTTCCATAAGTAATTTGTAAGAATCACACATCTCACACTGATCTTTTTTAGGTTGAAACAATCCAATATTGAATTGTTTATACAAGTAATGCATGTGAGAGATGCTTGGAATAATTTGGTGTGATTCCATCCTGGGAAATAAATTGATGTGGTTTCTCACAGTCACGTGAATGTCCTTTAAATTTTGATTTGTGTTTGGAGGTAAGTCACCTCTCTTGTCAGGAGATAGGATTCCCAATTGAGAGAGATTCAATTTTGCCATTGCAGTCTTGATCCACCGATCGCTAATATCCAACATATTTATAAAAAGACTTTTATATACTCTTAATTGCAAATCCCCTAAAGTTATATTATAAGCCAGTGAACAAGACTGAAGAGACTCAGTGTCTTTAACTACACTCACTTTTTTGGTAAAATTTTTACATGTTTCAATAAATCTGCAATTTGAATGCTGTGATTTCCTTACTTCCAAAACATGTTAAATATATTTTCGCGTTTTTCAGGCGAATACTTCTGATAACATTTTAATCTCCATTTCTTCAACTCAGTCAGGTTTCAGTTGTCTTCTCGTCACAATTTTATTGATTGTAATGGATTTACAAGCGGATCCTAAATTGCGCTCTAGTTTTATCACATTGCGCTTCCATAATGACACGAGTATACGAGTTATTACGAGCGGATAATTTGCGAACATTTCGTGTAAATGTTATTTTTGAGCACTGTTCGAAAGTTAAATTATTGTACGTGTGAAATAGATTTGGCATCGTGGTAATTTCGAAGGTGTTTGATATGACATATTTTAAAGGTTAGTTATCAAAAAAAGATGTGTTTTATTTTGTTTATCACACCCGCGCCGCGCCGGTAATAAATAAATTATTAATAATTAATAGAACAGTGAGAATTGTTTTTAAAAAATGGCTGAAAATCCTGCTGTTCCTCATAAAAGTGCCAGAGGTGGAAACACGTCAAGTGAACAAAAGAAAGAAAATTTTGTTAGAGTTTATAAAGAAAAATCCTAGTCTCGCAAGTGGTAAATTTTCAAACAATTTCACTCAAAAAGATGGTCAGATTTTATGGCAAGACATCAGCAAAATATTAAACAGTTACCCTGGAGCGAATAAAGACTGGAAGTCGTGGCGTAAGGTAATGAAAAGTCGAAATATTTTTGGTTTGTGTTGTACTAATGATACTATATTTTATAGACATGGCAAGATATATGATCTCGCACTAAAAAGAAAAGAAGTATATACTTAAGCCAACGCAGAGGGACCGGAGGCGGACCATACCAAACAAGTCCAACCACTGACTTAGGATGTCTTGGAGACTGTCAAAACAGTCTCCATAGAAGGCCACCAAAATGTATTGGAATCCCAGGTAGAATTTGACTTTCAAGGCCTACAAGAATTCCCACCAAGATCAACATCCCCTATATATATATATATATATATATATATATATATATATATATATATATATATATATATATATATATATATATACCATTGCCAGACAAACCAGCAGATGACCAACAGATGTTGGATTCACCCACAAATAATCAGCAGTCAATTATTGAAGTGTCCAAAACTCCCACACATATTGGCTATAATACAAATGAGAAGGTTATACAGTTAACTGCATCAAATGTGGTAGAAAAGACTAAACCTTTCCCCCGGGCATCCAGAAAAAAACTTGTTTATGCTTCTGAAGCCTCTGATATGTATAGACAATCCCTCGAAAAAAAAAAACAGGATCAAAGAAAAATATTATGCACAAAAAATTGCTAGAACGGATTGCGGTAGCAAAGGAAAGAAGTGCTTGTGCCCAAGAAGATATGGCAAAGCAGATTACAGGATTTAATCAAACTTTGTCAGCTATTTATGAATCTTTATGTTAGCGCAGTGGTATTATTGTTATTTCCAATTTCAAATATGGAAAAAAATTGTTTGATCACTTTTTTGTGTCAATACCAAACTGTTCCTTTTGTGTTTATTTTCCTTGTAGGTTATTTATAATGTTGTTTGATTTGGTTTGTAAGACATGATTTTTAGTTTTGAAAAAGAATTTTTGATTTCATACCAAATTTTACTTTTAGTCTTATGTGTCTAGAATGTTTGATATGGTTTGTAAAAGAAGCAAAAATGTTATTTGCCTTTATATAAGACTATTTTGAATAAAGACACCAAATACAGATTACATTTTTGTTTTATTCAATAGAAGCTCGATAGTATCTAAAACATAGGTAGGAAGGTACAAGAAAAAAACAGTCAAAGTAAAAAGATTTTACAAATGATTTCTGAACACATTATATATTATTTGACTTCTTTTCTGTCTTCCAGCAGCAAGTTCAGGATTAACACGTCTTAAATTATTGTCCACATTATTTTCATGATCTACATTATTATTTAATATGCCAAAATCTACTATATTTACAGGTAGTTCATCTTCGGGATTTGGCACATTATACTCCAGACAAATGTTATGCAGAACTACACATGTATTTATAATTCGACATGCAACAGCAGGCTTATAATGTAGGACTCTATCTTTCAAAAAGAATCTAAACCTTATTTTCAGTAGTCCGTTACATCTTTCAATTATATTCCGAGTTCTTTTATGAGCTACATTGTAATTGTGTTCAGGTGAGTTCTGAAGAGGTTCAACTTCAAGAGGTGTCAATAGCCATGTTCTTAAAGGGTACCCAGAATCACCTAGTTAAAAAAAAATTAAAATATTTGATACATTATTTGTCGTTACGATAACTAACCCAATAAGTAATAACTTGTATTCCCTCTAGTATGCAAATTTCTTAAAATATTTTGAACATTTGAATTTGACCAAATGAAAGCGTCATTTGTGCTTCCTGGGTATCTTGCGTTCACATTTAATATTTTCATTTTACTATCACAGATCTAAAAATGAGTGTTACGTACTAACTGTAGACTGTGATACTGCCATGAATATACTTTTAGCAATGTCCATTTGATAACTACCACAAGCAAAGAACCGCAGTGCTATCAAATACAGAAATTTATATGAAATATAGGTCTTATAGGTAGTTTTTATAATAGTTAGTAGGTATAATATAGGTACAAAAACTTACCCTCGTTTCGACACTTAAGTCAGTAGTTCTACTTTGTGGTCTCATAAATGGTTCTACAATGTTTATTAAGTAACGGCAAAGTTCTTTTGTTAGACGAAAATATTGAGTGAAATGGTGTTCACTTGAGACTTCGAATGGATCCATGATCTCAAATCGGTTATTTCTTTGAAATTGTGCCTCTTCAACATTTTCCAGGTTCTCAATATTAGCAGTTTGTTGTAAATCGTCCATTTCAAATTATATAAATATATATGTAGATTATAATTTTTTCAAATGTCAGATTATGCCAATCATTCGCATATGGTCTACGACAACCAAATACCGCTCGTTGATTTATTGCGAATACTCGCAATTTAGCGAATGGTCAAAAATAGCAGTATGCCGGTTTTTGTTCGCACGTTCAATATTGCGTATAACCTTGAAATGTGCGAATGGTCAAAAATAGCGGCCCTGGCATCAATTTAAAGGGATATTTTTTTTCTTGGATGTGAGGTTCCTCAAATTTGCTCTTGGATCTTAATTTTCCGATTGTTGATTTTGTGTTTCAGTGTTAGTGATATTCAAAACCTCGACCTCAGAACAACATCCATATTAATGAAAATTTAGTATTTTAAAATTTAATGCAGTACCTCAGAAGGCTCTACTTGACGCTGACGGCAATTCCATATTGCTCCTGAAAATTTCGTAATAAAATTACTTACTGTATAACCCTACTACACTTCTTACCTCGATAGGCGGAAAAACATCTAAATTATTGTTGAGCACAATAGGTATATTTTAAAATAAACGGTCTATTCATTTTTTACTATATTAGAAAATGTTCAAAAATTCACCGAGTGAATAAATAAATTTCCGTCTGTGTTTTCTTGCAAAACTTCTATCGATACTTATTTGTAACTGGGACCCTCATCAGAACTATCCCAAATCTCATTTTCATCGCTAGTAACATCCCTACTGTTACCAATATCTCTGTTATCATTTTTATTAATTATTGTGGAAGCATCTTGTAAGAAAATTGCAAATTGGTATTGAAATAAATACATTACTTTCGTAAGAAAACAGTAATATATAAATCACATAATAAACTAGTAATACATTAAATAAATAATTACCTGGAGCTAAGTTTCATATAATGTTCTCGATGACATTTTGGTTTCTTTATTCACAAATTATTAACAATGTAACAATTAAGTATATCACAACTAAATATTAATTAGGAACAATCCATTCCTATTTTGATAGCCGACGAGTAAACATCACTTATCGGTTATCGGTACTTAATAGATTGTTAACTTTAAATCAAAATACGAGTTTTTCTGTGTATTGTGAAAAAGTAGAACAATCACTACGTGAATTTTTACAAAACTGCTGATTGACAATTAAACATAACTAATTCCAGAAGTATCAACTATTAGGGACATTTTATTCTACCAGTGGCGTAACATCAAGAGGGCAATCTGCTAGCTACCAAAGAGGGCAGCAGCGATTTAGAGAACTTTAACAATAGTCCAGGAGACAAAATATCACCATGAGCAGTTCAAGTGATGGAGAATAGATGGAAATGAGGACAATGGAACATGGAGAAAAGTGTGTCACAAAAGGAAAAGGCGAGGAAACTCCCCTACATCGAATAACCCAAAACAATTTATTGCTGATGCTGAAGATATCCACAGAGTGATATTTGGCATCCCTACTAACAACAAGTAATCAAGCTGACCACCAAAAAAACACAAAAAAATATCAGCCAAGCAGAAGCAATATCAATAAAAACATACATGAAGAAAGCTCAATGGAAAATACACTGCAAGGCAAAAACAAGGCAACAAATGAAACAAATCCCACAAATTCACTATACAGACCAAATTTTTCTGCAAAAATGAGGGAGGTCACAAACAAACCATTAGATAGATAGATAGTTTATTTAGCAATCTTGCTATTACATTCACAATATTTACAAAAATAATATAAAATCATTATACTTTATGCGCTAATTACTTGTCAAATAACTGGATAGGAATAATTATGAATAATTTATTTTTACATAATGATAAGCTTCTCTAATGAAAGTGTCAAGGGCGCTACAAGATTTTATAGGAATTGACAAATTATTATATAACAATAAAACTTTGTAAAATAGAGAATTTTGTGTTGAACTAGTTCTTGAAGTTGGTATATATATGTTACTACATGTTCTAGTGTTGTAAGTATGCATGTATCTAACAAAACTAATTTTGTTGGACATATATTTTGGTAACATGTTAAGAATTATTTTAAAAATAAAAATCACGTTTTGTAAAACCATCCGCTGATTAACACTCATAAAGCCTTAGCGGTCAAGCATGTATTTAATACCAGTGTACCTATTTACTCTTAAAATAACCTTCATTGCTTTATTTTGTAAAATTTGTAATTTAGACTTCTCAGACTAGCTTAAATAATATAAAATTGTTGGGCAATACTCAAAATGCGATGCAATTATAGTTTTATATAATGTAACTCTTGACATTAGAGACAGATTTAAACTTATTCTTCTAAAATAATTGATTTTTTTATTAATTTTCTTATGAACATACTGACCATGTTTTTTAAAATTCAAATCTTTATCAATAATAACACCTAAGTATTTACATTCACTAACAAGCTTTAAGGACTGATCGAACAACTTTTTTATTTGTGTTTACATACAAATAATTGTCAATAAGCCACGATTCTAATAATTTAATAATATTTTGCATTTTATTCATCGTCTCTTCCACATTTTCACCCTCCACTGAAAGTATGGTATCATCAGCAAATAAATTTAAAACTAATGGAATATCACAGAACTTAACAATATCATTAATATATAAAATAATACTTTAATATTTATTTAAATACTTATTCTACATAAAGGCCTCTGAGGACATGCAAAAAATTCTCAGACGTATGGGACACAGTTCATCCAAACACAGAGGATGTAATACTTTCAACAAAGCAGGGCTTTCTGCTAAAGTCCAATGTAAACAAAACAACTATAACAGACACTTTTCACCAACTAATTTCCGATAAAAAAAATATCAAATTATAAGGAAACTCGAGCATCACAAAAACCCACTAAGAACTTACCTGACTCTGGTGCTTCATATAGTATCATGATAGGTACGGTCGAACACGACTTTTCCGAAAACGAAATTAGTGAACACTTAACAAAATGCAAAATAGAACATCGTTATTGCAAACGAATTATATCAAGAGCAACAAACAAACCAACATTAATGATTAGAGTAATCACACCCTGTTAGGAGGCATCAGAAAAGTTGCTGGTGGATGGGATGTTCTATAAACACAGATACTACCCGGTTTATCCATGCAACCCACCGGCACCAATCCCACAACCATGTTCTCGCTGTCAAGCATTCACTCACGCACGTGAACACTGCACAACACCTATAAAATGCACCAAATGTGAAGGTCCTCACCACTATAGCAAATGCAACAGTCATCTATCACCGAAATGTGCATCATGCGGAGCTGAAGACCATTCAGCATGATCCTTGAAGTGCCCTCGTAGACCAACTAAGCCAATCGAAGGAATTCCTAATGGTCAGATCAAGACACTCAACAAGAAATCCCACGAAATCGACCCAAAAATAACCAAAAACTCCAAAATACATTCAGCAGTCACCATTCACGATATGATTATTGACACATATGTCAACAAATTAAATAAAATGAATAGCACCAACAAAGATGAAATAATTGCAAAGCTGAGAAAAAAATTCGTAGCCCAATACTCCATAGACACAGTTGCGCATTTCTCGGGAAATCGATTCTATATTTTGATGTTCGACTTGGAGCAACCTTCGAAGACTGAACCTATCTAAGGGAATAATAATATTCAAGTTCACGTCGACAGTTAAAATCATGTACGCCAATCTCAACAGTTACTCACCGAGGAAACACCTCATCAACAACATTATTGAGAGACATAAAATAAACTGTGCATTATTTGTGGAAACAAAAACAAAACAAAATAGTAACACAAACTACAGAAACTGGAACATTCTACAACTAAATGGAAGCGTAGTAAACACTAATGTGTGTGGTGGAAGTTTGATACAGGCGGATCCAGGACTAAACATGCTAAAAGACAACCCTCCCAAAATGAATAACCCGCTTAATGAGTTGCTTCACTTTTCAATTCCATTTCTACGAGATAAACTACACATTTTTCTTGTATATATTTACCCAAATACACCCATCGAACAAACGCTTTCCAACAAAGCACCCCTATACAAATATGCTGTGATTGTAGGAGATCTAAATGTGAATCGGAATAAAAGCAGACAAATGGCGCCTACTCCTCCAACCTTCGGAATGGCCAATAACCCAGATCGTGTAAAATACACGAAAAACATCAAAAATAATATAGTAACAGTAGGAAACCCATCCAGTTTTAGGAACAGAACATGATGCAATAGAAATAACCATCGACGTACAAAGACGAATCATAGAGCAAGAAATAATAAAAAAGAACATAAAGAAGTGTGATATAGACAAACTTAACGAGAGGTTGGAGGAGTACATTGATCTTATGGGGGACGATCCGATTGATAGAAGAAAAATTGAACAATCCAATACCACAATAACATCACTCACAATAGAAAACAGCCCAGACATGAAAATAAAACACTACATCCACGAACTACCACCATACATTATCAAAATGATAAAAACCGGAAAAAAAATGCATAGGGATTATCTGAGAGATCCCAATGTTAGGCAAAAACGCAACTGAACAATTACAACAAAAATGTACAAGCCCTAATTAGACAATACAAAGAACACAAATCGGCTACAGTGTGTACTGAAATAAACGCTAGCAACGGTAAAGATTACTGGCAACAAATTAGAAAACTAACAAACTACAAAGGAATATCAAAATCACAGCTAATTTAAGAAAACAACATAGTGTATGCCACTGATGAAGAAAAAACAGAAGTATTTGCAAATTACTACAAGGAAACGTTCAGAGAAAACCATGAACCCCAATACGATCAACCAATATATGATGAAATCGGACAGTGGTGTGATGTATACTTTGAAGGGGAACATGGAGCACACAACAGTAATATAGAAGATGTGTATTTTGAAATATTAAGCAAAGAAAATAGTACTGTTCCAGGACATGACCACATTACTAAAAATCTATTACGAATACTGAGTGAAAAGATACACAGATATCTCATCAAAATATACGAGTACTCTTTGAAGCATTACTACTTTCCTAGTGAGTGGAAGCAGCGAATCATTATCACCATTCCTAGACCTAATACGAACCATCATAGAGCAAAAAACTACCGTCCTATCACTCTTCTTTCAGTCTTGGAAAAGCAATTCGAAAACATCATGAAATATCTGTTACAAAATGAAATCGGACACAAAATTCCTGATTACCAATTAGGCTTTAAACATCAAACTTCTACCATTCACCCAGCACCAATTTAAGATCCAACATTCAAGCTAACCAACTAATGGGAAACCATTTTGCAGCCCTATTTCTTGATATAAGCAAGGCATTTGATAGTATTTGGCACAAAGGACTACTCTACAAACTAATCACACTAGAATGCCCTCGATATTTGATCCTGCTCCTGAAAGACTATCTTGAGAACAGAACTCTGCAAGTCAAAATCAACGACCAATACTCGGCAACATTCCACAACGAATTAGGAGTTCCACAAGGATCTCCATTGTCTCCTCTTCTATATAATGTTTACTGTCACGACATATACAACTACAGTCATCATGAAGACTACTTCAATAACAATCGTTACATTTTGCAGTATGCTGATGACACGGCCTTGACTAGTCACAACAGAACCCTCTCGAAAACCGTTGAAAATCTACAAGACAGGACCCTGATCTGGTTCAACAAATTGAGACTGAAAGTTAATCCAGACAAGTCACAATATATAATATTTAACCACAATAATTTACCAAACTCACCTAAAATAAATATAGACGGCAAAGACATTCACTGCGTGAACTATGCGAGGTATCTGGGGGTAGATATAGACCACAAATTGAACTTTAAACAACATGCTAGCATAAAGAGGAAATGTGACAGTAGGAGCAAACACTTTCGGAGTTTAACATTCAAGAATTCAGGGATAAGTAAGAAAACAATTCAATATGCCGACCTATCCTAGAATACTGTCACCCAATACACCTTACTGCGAAGACTCTACCATCAAGACACCAGAAACCACTTCCTTGAGAACCATTGCGAAGATAAGACACCCCAGAAATCCTCTGCACAACCCGCCCAATAACCTACTGTACGAAACAACAGGAATTATCCTCATAAATCAACGCATACACAACCTTTCTGAAAAGTTTGCACCTAAAGAGAGACTAAGCCGTTTCTGTACGAACAGGAATCAAGAAAGAAGGTCACACAGAAAATACCCACTCAATACCATATGGGAGCACATTCAAAATTTCAATATGTAAGGAATAAGAAGACCACATACCATTTTTTTTTTGTTTTTTTCCTCTTTGTATATATTTTTAATTCACTAGTATTACCTAATAATTATACAAAACACCATGGAATATATTGTAACAGGCTGAAGGACCTCGGTCGATGGCCTATTGGGTGACCCAATAAAGTACACTAATTATTATTATTAGGAACAATCACGACTGCACTATCCAACAGACAAGAACTGATTATTAATAAGGCCGTTAAATAGTGACAAATAGGCGCAAATGTAGTAATGATTAGAATTGGCTGAAGAAAATTAACCCACCCACCTTCGATCTGATTATGGTGCGAAATTAATATGCGATTATTGATTTTGGAAATGTTATTATTGTTAGAAAATTATGATCCTTCGTTAATTCCGATCATAAGACAGAGAATCTCTAAGAACTTACAATGAAAATGTTTCTTAGGCCTAGATATACGATGAAGTGAGAACTAAAATCGACATTAAATAAAATTAATTCAACTGTCTCGACCCTTACTTCGTGGAATCTACTAATATTAGTGTTTTAAATGAAACTTACTGTTTCTAGCTAATTCCACAATATATTGAAAAAATGTTGAAAATTCTAAAAAATTGACAATTGTTTCGATATTAAATATCATCGTCAGAATGACAGAAGTTACATTTCATTTGATGCCTACCTGATTTTTAATAGTTATTTTTTGCTAGACCAAGAAGTGACCTACCGTGTGATTGACTTAATATATATGTTAATAGAAAAAAGAAAAATATATCGTCGGGTTACTGCTAAAACAAGTTATTTTTACGATTTCCATAAACAACACGAAAAAACGGTTTTTAGAAAAAATCCTGTGTGTATGTCGTCGTTGTCGTCGGCCACTTCTCCTATCATGTCTTGTTAGCAAGATACAGCCTCCGGAGTGCAATAAGTCACCAATTTTATGATGGAATATTGTTAAGGACATTTCACAGATGAACCCTATTGATTTTCAGCTCACCAGAGCCAGTACAACGGGTGCTATGGTACTTGAAGTACGACATTTTGTCGTTTTTCGAGAAATTTCAGTTTGGTAGCACGATACAGCCTCCGGAATTCAACAAGTCACCAATTTTATGATTGAATATTATTCAGGGCATCTCACTGATGAACCCTATTGATTTTCAGCTCACCAGAGCCAATACAACCGGTGCTACAGTACTTTAAGTACGATATTTTTGTCATTTTTGGAAAAGTTTCAGTTTGTTAGCACAATACAGCCTCCGGAGTATATACACGTGACAAATTTTATGATTGGATATTATTCAGAGCGTCTCAAAGATGAACTCTATTGATATTCAGCTCACTAAAGCCAGTACAACGGGTGCTATGGTACTTGAAGTACCAAATTTTTGTCATTTTTGGAGAATTTTCAGTTTGTTAGCACGATACAGCCTCCACAGATGTACCCTATTGATTTTCAGCTGACTACAGCGAGTACAGCGGGTCCTAAATCCAGATATACTAAATTTTTGGAGAAATTTCGGTTTGTTAGCACGATACATCCCCCGAAGTGTATACAAGTAACAATTTTATGATAGAATATTGTTCAGGGCCACAGATGTGGAAAAGTTAGTTTTAATCTTTAAAACCGTTTATTTTTGGTTTTATTTCTCATTATTAGTTTTGAAAGCTCTTCCAAATCGAAGAAGTCCTTATACTTAACCTCTTCTACGGTAACGGCTTTTTATTTGACATAGACGTCCTTGCCATACGGAAAATATTTAGCCAGTCATGCATAGTGTAAACGGAAATATTTTTTTTTGTCTTTTCGATAGCGTTATGCATGCTATCTACCTCCATATAGCTGTGTCCACTCTCTAGGAATTTATGTTCTATCACAGATAAGTTGGGTTTTCTTTGAACCAAATATATACAACAACAAGGCACTAATATTTTGATTACGGTTCTGCCCGATGCAGGTATCAGAGAAGAGAGAGAGAGTTCTGTTACAATCGAAGGGAGTTTACCTACATACCTCAAGAGGCACGTACCAATTTCGAGGCTTCCCTTTTTTCCTTTTAGTTCAGTCCATGAGAAGCAATATGCATTATTCGGTATGGATAATTCATACACTGTTAAATTGTATGTGCAAATTTTGCGGCTGTAGTACATTGGACTAACATCAATCACTACTTGGAATCTGCAGTATGCATTGAAGATCAAAAGTGCAGCAGACGAAGTTAACTTCTCGATGGGCTCTCTCTTTATCTTCCAATTTTGCTCTGTAGCAATCGTTTTTCCGCACAATGTGACTCTCGTAATTTTCTATAAGTTGTTCCTTTAATCAGCTGTCTCATATTGTGTACAAGTCTGACATTGGTCTTTTTTAGCGGTAAAAAAAGACAGATTGTAATTCGTGCAGAATATTCTTCTGTATGTTATGAGAGATACCGCCCTCAGATTATCTTTCTCGCACATCTCCTTATACAAGTTATGCATTTTTGCAATACTTAACTTGGTATCAAGATATTGCCCTTCGTACATTTCCGCGTGTAGTGAGATACCATCACAGGAAATCTTTGGATATGATTTTTCACCATCTCTATATCAGAATCCTTTGTTTTATTGTAGGGTGCCTTTTTACCTTTTTGATCATTGCTGGCAAACAAGCCTCCTTCACATTTAAATTTGAAGGCATGTTCAACGACTTCTTTGCTTATACAAAGAGTTTTTATTAAAAAATCCCTGCAGACTCTGCTGCTAATAGTGTCATATTCAAGAAAGTAGCGTTTAGAATCCAGTCGCGGCTTCTTAGTACTTCCTGGAGTTGATTTTCTTCGTTCAATTGCATGGCTCTCAACCCTGCTTAGGATGAAATCCTTTCGCCGATCAAAATCGGTTGACCAATAGTTGTCACATATCATATTTCTTGCGACTTGATTTAACTTATCTGTGCATTTGAAGCGACAGTTAGAACAACCAATGGGTTTAGGAGCCTTAGTTTCTAATTTTTGGCGTTTTTTAATATTCTTCTTCCATTTACTCGGATCACATTTTTTTCAGCGTATTCTATGTGTCAGATCTTTCGGCAAAGTATTATGTAAATTACCATTTTTCTCTACAATATCTGAAACAAAAATAAGGGTAACGAGTTAGAACTTACTTCATAATATTATTTTGAAAAACAAAACGTCAAAATTGGATAATAAAAAAATATACCTTCTTCTGAAGAACTGTCTGATCCTAGCACATAATCTTTGTCTTTTATCTAGCGATCGGAATCGTCTAAAATTGCTGCCAATTCATTACGTATACGCTCTAGATTGCATAATGCTGTTTCCTCTATATTAGTAGAGCCTTCTTTCGAGGTGTTGGGCTTATTATGTGAGTTATTTACCGGCATTTTGTCTTCTAACAAACGAAATAAATAACAATGTTGAATGTAAACATCTCATTTAATAATAATACACTTACCATTATTAAGTTCAAACACCATTTTCAACATACGAGAACTACGAGAAGGCATTTTTAAATTAATATAACTACTAAAAAATCTCAAGTTTTTCATACTCCAACAATAAGTGCACGCTACAACTCAAATTTTTAGGTTATGTTTATCCAAAAACTTTAGACAAATCCGAACAGCTGATACAGAATCACGTGTGTATTTCCGAATTTTATAATGCCAAAATAAACTAAGTGCCAACTATTTTACTGAATGTGATGAAGATTGTGTATTTTGCCGAAAACAGTACAGCAAAAACCAGATATCTGGCAGATGTCTTAGTTTCACATGATAAAAATATTCTTATACATTTTTTTCTTACAGCAAAAACAAGCTAAGTGACTTTTGTCTTGTTTTGGTACAACTGGAGGTTTCAAATGATAAAATACTTTTCAATTTTGTGATCCAACTGTACTCCTCTCGTTTTAGCAGACTAAAAATTGTAAAAATTGAGTTGGGTTTTTTGGACACTTTTTTTGCCTACCTTAACAGCTTGTTTGGAGCTGTCAGGTTTTGTCAATATGTATTTCGAACATTTTATAATCCAATACAGTACTTAACTCCGAATTGAGTAAAAGTGGAGTTACCTACCTTGTTTTGGAAGTAACCCGTCGATATGATATTACAAATATTAAAGCTTAGCTATTATTAGCCCTATTAGGGAGTTTAAAAGTGGAGAACTTCCTAGATTTATCTTATGACAACTTCATATTGTGGGTTTCTTAAGTGTCTTCTAATTTCCAATTCTTCAAGGAAATCCAGCTCTTGTTTTATATCACAAATATGTAGTACTTCTAGTTCTGTGTTAGGTGTCAATTAATGATTGGTGTCAAGTAGATGTTTTGCGTAGTTGGATTTATCTGGTTGTTTTAATCTGTATGCCCATAAGTGTTCACTGTATCGGATTTCAAAATTTCTAAGGGTCTGACTCAAATAGACAGCATTACATTCAAGTTTATATATACCTGATTTCTTCAATGGTGATGTTTTTGTTTTTACATTTAACAATTTTGTACTTACGTTACTTTCTGTTTCAAAAGAAATTATTGTATTCGTTGCTGAAGATATTATTAGAAATATTTCCTGCATATGTGAGGGTTTTATAAGTTTTTATTTTTTAGTTTGTTTAGGAAATATTAGTTGTAATGCCATTTTTTTCTCTTTTTTAATAATTAGTTTATTTATCATATGTAATGGATAACCGGCGGATGTTGCTATTTGTTTAATTGTATTAATCTCTATCAAAATTACATTTGTTCATAGGAACTGAAATTACTCTATGTATCATTGAATTATATACCGCTAGTTTATGTGACATGGAGATTCCAATGATACCAAAATTAGAAAATAGATAAAAATCGCACATTGAATTAGCCATAGTACCTACCTATATCATGGCTTTTTTAAATAACTCCTTTGGTGAACAAAATAATAATACTTACTCAAACCTGCTGGTTGGGTCCAACATACCGAAATTGATGCTTTGCATTTCACAGCATTAAAACTACTAATTAGAATATGGTGTAATCTAACTTGAAGTTACTGATTAGCACAGATGTTGATGCACACTCTGGTGAAAGTATCAACACTATTAAGATTTACGTGTGCCAGACAGACTCAACACATCCACTCCAGGGTTAAATAACAATGTTATTTCTAATATTTTGAACAGATTATTCAGTTAACTGATTTTTATAAAGGAGCTAAAAATATGTTTTATTCTAGGTTTACAAGTAGAATCCTTCATAGGTGGAACGGCATTGGCACAAGACAAAGCAAAATGCAAACATTGTAACATAGCTGTTGGTACACCGGGTAGGATAAAACATCTCATCAACGAAAAATTTCTAAATACCAATTCTGTTAATCTATTTATTCTTGATGAAGCTGATAAACTACTTGAACTAAGTTTTCTTAATGACATTAATGAAATTTATAACAGCTTGCCTTCCAAAAAGCAGATCATTACAACAAGTGCAACGTATCCCAATCAGTTGAAAGAACTTTTATCTGAATACATGCTTTCGCCAACACAAGTTACTACAGAAATAAACAGTCCTCTATTACTTGGATTAAAACAGTTTGTTGCGGTCACCAGTCAATCTTTTAGTTCTGTACAGATAATGAAAGCCAAAAATGATATATTGTGTAAAATACTAACAGATATATCTTTTACACAATGCCTCATTTTCACTAACTACCAAACGAGAGCAGAAAGTCTTAGTAACATTCTAAATCAAAAAGGATGGGCAGCTACTTACATATCTGCTGCACAAAAACAAGAACAAAGGTTGTTAGCTATTAATCAGTTGAAGGATTTTAAATGTAGGATTTTGTTATCGACTGATTTGACAGCTCGAGGTAAGTTTTTTATTGGAAAAAAATTTTCTTTAATTATAAATCTTGCATTACAGGTATAGATGCTGCAAATGTAGATCTGGTCATCAATTATGACATTCCAAATGACACCATGACATACCTCCATAGAATGGGAAGAGCTGGTAGATATGGCTCCATGGGTGTATGCATAAATTTAGCTTCAAGAGGTTCTGAATTACTAGGTCTTCAGGAAATTCTTGGAAATATAGGGGGAAACACCTTACTTATACCCAAATTACCAAAATTTGTTGGTAGCATACCAGAATTGTTGAAAATAAGTATACCTCCAGAAGACCATATTTGTAGTATGGTCAATATTGCTAAGGATAAAACTGCATTTAATAGAAAAATGTATGAGGAGAAACCTGAAATTAAAAGAAAGTGCAAATCGAAAAATAAACCACAAAAACAATCTGATAAAATAGTGAATATGCTGAATCAATCAACAATTGAAGTTGAAGATATCAAAAAACAAGTAACTGATATGGATACAGACCAAATTTTAGATTCTTTATTAAATGAGAACTTCAAATTAGAATCCAGTTCAGAAATCACAGAGAAAGAAAAAACATTTGATGCAAATGCAGTAATGGAACTACTATCTCAGAATAATCCAAAGAAATTTGAAACTAAATCTGATGATTCTGTTAAAAAGAAAGTTTCCACTGAAAAACAAGAGGAAGAATCATTGCTTTTAAAAAATAAAGCTCTCCTGAATGTATCTCAAATTTTAAATAATAACACCACAGAAGACCAATTATATATTGAACAACATTTAAACATCATAAAAACTCAAGATAAAAATAAAGTGAATGAAATGTCTCAGAAGTCAATATCAGATATTTTAAATATATTGGAACATACCGAAGATACCTATAACGCCAAAGAAAAAGTATCTGATAATGAAAATGTTCCAGATGTTCAACCATCTACATCCAAGATTGCTGTTGAAGAATCCAATCTTGATTTTGAGAATATATTTCAGTTTGGACATGACAAGCTAGTATATTCGAATGATACCAGCTGGAAAGAAGATTTAACAAACATAGTTAAAGACAAACTCTCAATATCAGCAGTAACTTGTGAGGATGAGGATTGTATTGAACAAGGTGAAGAATTTGTTGATGAAGATGATGAATGTATTGATGAAGATGAAGAATATAATGAAGAAGAGGAAGAGTTTATAGAAGATGAAGAATACGTTGAAGATGATGATGGTGATAATGCAGAAGGTGAATCTGACCAGGTTCACATGCACATTGCAAAGAAACCAAAAAAAGAATCAGTTAGTGAAACTGAGGAAATAGATCCAATGAAATGGATACCTGTGAAAAAAGTTCCCAAACCAGAATTTGAAGTTATACCCACCTGTATCTTAGAGACACGGAAGAATTCAAATGAATATGAAGAATACGGTCGTTACTTTGAGGAATGTAGCAACAACTTATGGGAAAATGGCTTAAATTTCGATAGACCATATGTGTTTAATGAATGGTTTACTTATGAGTGGGAAGTAGAACTGTATGGAATTAGGAATTGTGTACAACAAAATATCTATCTAAATGAGATGGCAAAATTTCAGAATAACCGATCTGGGAATTAAGTTAGGTATGTTTGACTGATTCCTCACTCCTATATTATTATCAGGGACAGAGACAAAGCCATATTGTGTTTTCTCTTATAATTTATTTTATAGAGTGTGCATTTTCAATAATAAACTATAAGGAAACATGCAAATGTTTATTCTTTTTGACAAACCAAATGAGATAACTTCTGGTTTATTACAAATATTGAGATAGCGAAATAAATATTAGAAATATTTCAGTACAAACTTGAACTTTTTTAATCTTGTATTTTAATTAGTGTGCAGTTTGTTGAATAATCTTATATTTTTTGGAGTGGCTCATCTTTTTTCTTACTTTAACAAGTTCGCTGCAGATTGTCTAGTGATGTGAACAGCTGAGTGTTGAGTGACCTGGCACACCCAGCTTCAAAATACAACAGCTACTAATCCCTCTCTACCATTCACAGTTGGTCTCTTATTAACAGTGCTGTTTCTCAAAATTGTACTGTTTAACATTTATGAAGTAGTGTAAAAATTTTATAATGGAATGACAACACTGATAATGTACTAGGGCAGACAGGGACGACTTTAACCTATTGGGCCCGTATGACCTTGATAGAGTACATTTTTTTAGAATAGACAGTGATAGAAGATAAGTAAGGTTCAAGATATTTTCATTTCTTCAGATTAAATTGATATACCGTAAAACGGGGTTACATTGAACATTTTCTTCATATTTTGTTGAATAACTTTTGTATCTGTCGCTCAATCGATTAAAAAAATACCATTTATGGGTCACCATAGAAGCATGACTTTACATACGTTAGATTATGTAATGGGCGTAGCTATGTAGAGATAGCTATAAAAAAGTTGCTGTTCAATTTTACCCCGGGGTCGGGGTAATATTGAACTTAGTATAAATGGGTGTCTACGAGCCCACAGGTTATTCGTTCAATTTAACCCCGTCAGTGAAACAAGCGGACAAAATTACTGTGGAGAGGTTTGTTTATTTTTTTTCTCAATGTCAAGGTGGTTATTTATTGACAAAATATTTTTTTACATTTTTTTTTATTAAACTTTAAATTCTTTTACACAGTCTTATAAAATCATATTTCAAACTAAAGAAATTAGTAATTCTCAAGTCAAATGACAAAAAAATTAGGGAAACGTATAAACAACAGTCTTTAGAAGGATTTTAGCCCAGTAGGGGTAGTATACCCATCAAATTGGATCGAAAGAACAACTTTTCCGCGGCGGTCTTCAGCTGGAGCTAGCAGAAGTTTCAAAATCTGAAGGAATTACGACTGAATTGTCTATCTGAAAATAAATCAACAATCGATTTTGATATACCTAATGCAAAATGCACTGAACAATTTTACCTCTGGCCAATAGAAGGCTGAATTCTTCGCAATTCTCAGGAACTTGTGACCACATAGTCTCCATCAGGCAATTTTTCTTTTATAAGACCAACGAAAAATTTCAAGGTCTGTTTGGTTGCGAATCTCACGAGCACATAATCGTTGACGACTGCAGCCCCTGTTGGCCTCTCGATCTCCTCGTTCTCTTCTTGGTGCATTTCATCACAAAATGTCTCGAAACAACAATCAGGTTCGTCCTGAAGATCTAGTTCGTTGTCGGAACTGTCACTATCCAATTCCTTAGCAGACTTTTTCTTATTATTGGTGGGTGGTGCAGAACATCCAGAACTTTCCCATATTTCAACATCTTCCAGTCCAATGCTTTTACCCGGTGCGATGTTAATTTTCTTTTTTCTTTGAGTTCTAGTTCCTTTTTTTGTTCCTAATATCCTGTAGAAATTGTATAACTGTGTCGTTTAAGCTGTTTTCAAAACTTTGATTTGATTCAGTATCATCAGCAACAGACAATTTCTTTAATATTTGATTTCTATCTAAAGGGTATATTCCCGTTGTCCGAAAGCCACTTTGAAGGTTTTGTTCACCGGTTTCTGCGATTTTCAACATCAGCTTCTTTAAAAGTTTTGGAAACATCTCCTTTGGTTGGAAGACCAGTTGATCCCGTTGCTAACTTATAATCGCTGAGTATTGCACGCCATTGTTTCTTCAGTGGTGCGAACACCGCGACATCCAGGAGTTGAGCGATATGCGTGGTATTCTGCGGTAAACATTTGAATCGAATATTATTTTCAACCGACAGTCTGATAACTTGCTCAGAAAAATGTCTCGCCAAATCCCCGATTAATACTTTGGACTCCTTCTTGATGTCTCGTGGAATAAAGGAAAACAGAAGTAAACCAATTTAAAAATGTTGCATAATTGAACCATCCATGAGTTGTTCGGTTGTATCTGTTTTTGTCGGGTCCTCCTTCCGTCCAAGTTGTCCAAAGGTTTTCTGCTTTGTAGACTACATACAGAGGCAGCAGAACTTCTGAAGCGCTTCCACGAAACATCAAAGAAATGTTCGATTTTGAGTGAGACAATAAACGTTCTGGGTATTTCACCCCTCTGTTAAAAAAGCATCTTGTAGACCCAGGGTCATCCGTTAAATTTGTCTCATTGAAATTGTATATACAATCGGGGGAAGTCTAGACATTGCTCAAGGTTATCAAAATATGCAATGAAAACTTCTCTAGTGAAATATGCTCTATTTGGGTTTATATTTTGAGATTTTCTTGCACTTATTTCTCTGTTTCTTTTCAGAAAACCTTTAATCCATCGATACCAGGCAAATTATTTTTAAACTGCCTAACTGTCTTACCCATTGTATCCAAATGGCTTTTCATAACATGTCGTAAATCATCGTGAGTCGAAGGAAAGCCCCATTCAGCGGTTTTCAAGAGCATCTTGACCAGTGCCTTTTCTTCGTCGTTGTTTAAAACTGTGGGCCTTCCGACGTCCTTCATTTTTTTGTTGTTCAGTTTGTGGCTGAATGTTCCTTTTGGAATTTCGTATTTCTTCGACGCCTTGGAAAGTGACAACTGTTTTGTTTTAATTTCGCGGATTGCTTGTTCCACAGTATCAGAGGTGTACTTTTTATATGATCGACTACCCAACTTTCTAACGTAATCACGCATGTTGGAATGAGATTATCGCACTGCACCACAACTGAATTTCCTAACCTCACAATGTTTCAACCGCCAAGCCAACCAACGTTATACTGATCGAAATTGATTCAAAACTAGGTAGGTAACGCCAGACAATAATATTTACATGGAACTCGATTGATGCCGCCCGACCACGTTGAATCCTGCCGTTCAATGTTCCAAAAAAATTAACATATTTTTTGTATTAAAGAATTAAAAATATTTCTGAACACTAATCATTTACGGTATTATGTAGAATATGGTTCAAATAGGTACTATATAGTATCGTGGAAAATTAGTTATGAGAAGATATCTTTTGCATATCGCCAGTTACACACCAAGGTTTGAGAGGTTTTTTTAAACATTTTATTTCAAAAACATTTTTTTTTCGTTAATTTTGAGAACCTGCGACAAATTTTATCAGGAAGTCCAAGAAAAACATATTTGCAACCCTCAAAAAAATATATCGGTCCCAAAAAAAAATTCAGGCCAATTTGTAGAAAAATATAATCTTCATTGCAAAATTGTTCAATGTAACCCCGTTTTATGGTATAAGAAATAATCCACAATAGTCAAAGTTGCTCCTTCAGCATCTACTAGTAAGTACTTAAAAATCTGTGATAACTGAAGTGGTATCCTTCTTGATTTTAGATTAGAAGAAACAATAACTTCTTCAAAATCAATGTATTTCATTGAGTATATCACATTCTATTGACATCAGCGACAACCTAGACAATCTCATGAAACATTATTGTAGGTACTCCTCAATTCATTTTGGACTATTTCCAATTTGCTGAAAGATCGTTATCCACTACAGTACGTTACCATCATGCTTAAAAATATTCTTTTTGTTCTATTTCCACATCTGGAATTGGATGTCTACAATTTTGTGTTCATTCAAATTATGATAAATTCCTAATATGTTATTAGTTCCTTCATTCTCACCATGAACAAGATTCATATATTCCGTTAAATGCAAATATTCCATTTCCAATAACTCTATTGTTTACATCTTTATTGCAACTTTTAATTAACTCTTCAGAGTTAAGAATTTTCAGTGATGAAAGAAGCCGAAATGTTCAATGATCTTACATGAACTTAATTTTTGTTTTAGGTGAAGATTCGGGTTATGATGGGAAGAAAGATTTCTACTTGAAATTTCTCGTTTCCAGTCAGTTGCACTGATGGAGCCATCAAAAAAGCGTGAGCTTCTATGTCTTGGTCTCTGATGAAGGTCCTTGTAGTCTGATTCAGGGTTTCGTCTTTTGGCGGAGGATTCAAAAGTTGATATACCTATGCCATCTATAGTTGCTTACTATTATTGTGTGGTAAATAATTTAAGAATAAGTTTGAAACAGGATATATGGGTAAAAAAAATAACAGTTCATATTTATTTATTTTCAAGATATCTACAGATAGTAGATAAGATAAAAGTAGCTATACATAATTTTAACAAAATTTACCTCAATGATTCTTTAAGTTCAACTAAAATCATAACTTATTGCTGTAATCATTGACTCATTTTTTAATCCCTATGTTTAAAAACACAACGTAATAATTATAAATTCAACTTTTTGATTATGTTGTTAGAACCCAAATTTGAGATATCATATTATTTGAAGGTATTTAATGCTTTTTTGTTGGAACTAAATCAACTTCACTCACTTGAATGGTACAAAAAAAGGCTCAGTTATATTGTGTATGGTTTGAATATATTTCATATAATAGAGTATTCAGAACTAGAAACTAATATAGGAATGAAAGAAAAATAACTTAAGAAAATTCATTGCAACCAAATTTTGTGAAGAAAGCAGTATTAATCATAGCTTGGCATGTGGTCCAGGGGAAAGGTTATACAGTGTTAGGAAAATTCTGTGGGCACATATGTTTTATCGTAAATGTGTTAGAAAGAGACAAACTACATATAAATTCAGTGTATCATTATTTTTCGCTAACAGGATATAAAGTGGAAAACGTGCAATTACTGTATGTGTAAATAAGGCGGAAGGAGTATACTCCCACCACGTGTAAAGGTAGACACCGCTTTCGAGAGACCTGTAATGTGGACAGTTTAGATAAATTGAGAAATAATAAGATTGTACTAAACCGATAGCTTAATGCAATGAACAATAAAAAAATCAACATTACTTTCGTTTATCCCTTCATGATTAATTTACAAAGAAATAATTCAGTAGTAATAATCTAATTCACTATATTAGTTAGGTTAGTATTGGAATAAATAACTAACATGCGAAATAAAATTCGTATTAATAATAATATGTGTTTCCAAATATCTCAATTCTAATTTTTCGCTAACAGGATGTCATAAGTGGAAAACCCACAACGCCGGCCTCTTACAAATTCTTTGTAGCTACTAACAGTATTGCCAATTTTCATTGTATATTTATAATAATTGTAAAATGCATTGTTCTAACATGAGAAAAAGTTATAAGAAGATTTTAATTATGATAATTCAAGAGGTTGTAACAGATTAAGATATAATTAATTCCATCTATTCGTTGAACATTTTATGGTAATACTGGAAATTGTTCTAGTTTTCAGTTTGAAAGCGGTTATACCTTTACTTTTTTTCAGATTTGGCAACGTGAAATTGGTCTTGAAACATCTGCTGTGGTTCGAATGTGTTAGTAAAAAAAAATTGGTATCTTTATCGTTTGTATGCAAATGAGAACGAATTATCTGTGTAAACACACACACAGTACAAATTAAAAAGAAACGAAAATAAAAATAAAATCGAATTCTAATGAAAATGCCTACAATTTTTAAATAAAAGTAATATTATGGTATGTAATAAATTAAAAAATAAAACTTCTTAAATCTTCAATGAGCTTAAATCAAATGTTCGAATAAACCCCCCCCCGTTTTGAGCTAAGCAGTAACCGAGACGGTTTTAAAATGCTTGACGAACACGTATGAGCATTTCAAGTGTTATTTGCATACAAATTTGTAGAATGTGTTCCCTTAGTTCATTTAGAGAAGTGGCTCTGGTTTCTTGTAACCCATAAATTCTCGATTTTACATAACCCCAGAAAAATAAATCGTTGGGAGCCAGATCGGGAGATCTCGCAGGCCATCTTATGTTACCATTCGGGAAGATTATCCGATTGGGAAATTGTGTATTTCAAAAATTTATTGCTAGTCGATAATTATGTGATTCACAACCGTTATGTTGGTACCAGATATCATTGAAGTTGACACCTAATTGTATAAGGGCAGGAGTAATTTGATTTTCCAGCATGTCCAAATATTTTTGTCCGGTTAAATTGCCGTCAATGAAAAATGGTCCAATTAAATGTTCACCTAATACTCCAGCCCAAACATTTAACTTTTGGGGATATTGAGTTCTATTATTGTAATGTTTGTGTAGATTTATCCTTGACCAATATCGAATAACGGATGAATTACGTGCACCGTGTATGGGAAAAGTCGATTCATTTGTGAACAAAATATTTTTCGAAAAGTTTGCGTCCAATATTGTATTCTTTCCATAACTATTTCACAAAATTCCATGCTACGAAATTGATCGTCTGGAAAAATGTCATGGCTCTTTTTCATTTTGAAACTACGATAACCATTTTTTTCAATACAGTCTGAATCGTTTTCGGATCAAAATCCATGCTAAATGAGTGGACGATTGTAGGGGATTATTTTCCACACTGGCTCAAATTAAAATATCTCTTTTTTCTTTTTCGGATTGGGTTTGACGATTTAGTGTACGCGGTCCATGTTTAGTAGGATTGATACATCCATGCTCTTCAAAAATTTTTATAACCGTTCTGACATGTTTTTTGCTAATTGATTGGGCATTTTCGAATGCCACAATAAACAAATTTTCTTCTATTTCTCGATATGAATGACCCTGGTAGTACCATTTTACAATTTGCACTTTATGGTGTACTTGCATACTCTTTTTAATAAGATTTGCAAAAAATCGTTACTCATTCGCAAACAAACGTTTAGTGAAGTACCCAGATTGTACAGTTAAATATCTTCAAGAAGCGCACGCGCGATTCGTATTCGTCTGGTATAATAATCTACGCTGGCTTTTAATTCTCTGTCTCATGATTGTCCTCCTCTAACACACTGGTAACGCCATGTGATCGTTATAATTTCCCTTTTGTCGTGAGAGGTTATCGTTTTACGTTGAAATTAAATGTTACTGATTTCTCTCACAAATAAAAAGAAAAATTTTAAGGGCACTGCAATCTAACGCGTGGATTGAAAATGAAGAGAGGGGGCAGATAAAAATAGAATAATTAGAGATGCAAACGAAATAGTTTTATCAGCAGCGTAGGAAACAGGCGATTTACATTGAAATTTTTTTAAAACCAGAAGACAGTTAAACAAATAATAGCATATGACTTATTTCTCATTTTATTATATCCGTTTAAGAAAATGGTGATACACTGAATACACTTTTTTTATTACAACATATTGTCGCTTTTGGACTCTGTATTGTTGCCATAGGTTATTCCTTATGATGTTAATGAAAATTATTATGTTTATATTCATTAATTGGACCCTCAATATCGACGAATGTAATTTTTTTAGCCATCTTTCAGTGATTTTTCAGTGGTACTTATTTCAAATACCTGCTAGGTACGTTTTAATTTATTGTTCAAATCATATTAGCGTGTACTACCCGAACTGATATAGTGAATTAGTTTATTACTACTGAATTATTTCTTTGTAAATTAATCATGAAGGGATAAACGAAAGTAATGTTGATTTTTTTATTGTTCATTGCATTAAGCTATCAGTATAGTACAATCTTATTATTTCTCAATTAATAAACTAAACTGTTCACATTACACATCTGTATTTCTAACATTAACTTCTTTCATTGCGATCTTTAACATAATGAGTTGTTTATACAACATTTTTCTGTGGTAAAGTGACTAGTAATAGCCTGAATGCATTTCTAATTTGTTTATTTAAAACTGTAAGTAAAAGCCAGACATAAGAGCTACTGCACGCTTCTCGAAGGCGGTGCCTGCCAGACATCCCATTACACTTACAGTTATTTCGTTTCTCACTTCCCAACACTGTATATTGGAAACGATCTTTTCAGTATTTTTGATAAAATTGAACATCTTTTATGTTTTTACGAGTATCGTTTCCTTTTTTTTTCAGGAGTCTCTAAAGTTACTTCTTTTACAAAAATTTATCAAATATTCCTTTTTTTCGGTGAACAATCGTCTCTAGTTTTCTTCTAGGAGCAGGAATCATTTTTCATAAAGCACCAGATTTTAGCCTTCTTTGTTTGATAAAAATTACTCATTTTTTGCTCCTTGCTGGCTCTATTTTTATTTATGTATGGATATATCTGCTCTTTATACTCTTAATTCTGTCCCCATGGTTATTTTTTATACTCTTGTCGTAATTTCCCATATATTCAATATACTGAATCTAACAAAAATTATAGGTGATCATATTTAGATAAACTCAAATCCAAAACTAAAAATGTGTAGAAGATATATAGTTTTAGAGGAAAGTAGTTGTAAGTGTGAAGCAACAATAAAATGTAGTATTTTGTATTTCTAATATCCTTTTGGAACAAACCTCACTGTGTGCGTTAATCATAAATCAGGTTAAACAAAAAATTAACAAGAAGGATCACCTCAAAAATTTCTATACTATATACTATGTGACATTGAAAATGCAACACCTAGTAAACATCAATATATTTTAATACATTTGTAGACTGGGTACATAGATACATATTAAAGTAAATGTCCCAATTATCGACAGAGTCCCAATAATCGACAATTTCGAATTATATTCTATATAATAAGATAAAGAGGGCTCTCATGGAATTGTTCATTGGACAAGTTTATAGTTTCTTGAACATATCTGAATTTACCACCAATTCCTTCCTAACATCCCCACCTCAAAAACTGCATATAATCAGTCGAGTGTCAGTCGTCGTCGAGAGAGCATATGAAACGTTAACTTAGCAGTCAACATTTCGAATATTGATTTAAATAAATAATTTTGCTACGAATGTTAAATTTATTGGTGGAATAGACCACACGTCTTCCTAGTCTATATTTTAAATTCAACTAATTGAGTGTTGGTGGAATTAACGTTAAGGTTAACTCGTTCCAAAAAAAATCCTAAATAGGAATTCGGAATGCGCCACTCGTGCTATGCTCACTCCCACTATAAATTTTGTCATGTTTATTTAGTTATACCACCCGTCGCCGGTAGCGCTACATAATCAATGAACTGTCAGATTTTTAAAATCTCGCCATTTCTATAACCTCCATCTCATTTTGATACTTCGATCGCCATTATCAGCCATTGATTTCGTTTGTATATTATACGGTTATTATTATATTAATTTGTATAAACAGACATTTTTGTGCTTTTCAAGTGATTGTGTATATTAAACATTAACAATATGGTTCAATACTGTATTGTTCCCACTTGTAAAAATACAAGTAAAGACATTAAAATGCATCTCCTTCCTAAACAAACTTAAAAGCAAATGCAGTTCCAAACTTACATATACCAGCACCAACAAGAAGTATGGAGGAATTACCTGAGAAGAACCAGGACATTGTTGAATCCCAAGGTAATGTACAATACTATTGTGGAAATTGACCCATATCATAAATAGTCGTAGGAAAAACTGGTTTTAGGAAATATATTTTAATCTGACAGCGAAAAACACAAAAAAGTAATTTTTTGTAGTTTCATCAGCTTTCTTCATAATTATGAGGAGCAGCCCAGTAAATATGAAAATTTAGATTTGCTACACTATAATTGAAGTTCTCACTAGGAATCGTTTTCAGTGTGTGCTATTGAATATGTCAAAAATAGACAAAGCCACAAACTTTGTTGTATATTACAAAAGTTAAAAGCGATTTGGCCTATTTATTTTTGTTTTGCTAAAAAAAATTTTCTGATGATGCTTTAAAAAAGTTTCATTTTGACTTAGCAAATATAACTAAAGCTTTTACTATTACAGGTTCAGAGTCATATCCTGCCATCGCCTCCTGCAGCACTCCAACTACCTCGAATTCCATTCTTACTACATTAAAGACACCCAGCAAACGTAAAGGTAAATTTTTAGAGTATGTAGAAAGTTTACTGTTTTGACCCTTACTTTGTTGAAACTAACTGTTTCTAAATAATTCCAGACTATATTTTAAAAAGTAATATGTAAAAAGTAAATCGCAATAATAAATGTAAGTAAAAAATAGTACATATAATATTTTTTCAGATATTAAACAAAGATTGAATTTACTAAGCCATGGAGATTCAAGTAGAGCTATTCAGCTAACGCCCAAAGCTAGAAAATTTTATGTAATTGCCAAAAACATGGTTTCACTAGCCAGAAAAATTGACAGACAAAATTCCGGTGTACGAAAACAACTGTTTGAGATTAAAAAAAGAGTTGAATTATAAATAAATCTAAATTTGGAATAAGTAAATTGATTTGTTTCCTGTTTTTTCATGAATAAAAATAATGTGTTCAAGCAGTCTTTTATTTTGGAATATTAATTCCACTTTTCATAAAATTCCTTATTAATAGCGTTGTCGATTGATAAAATTGGTGTAAGCTAATGTATTCTCGAGCCCTTTAAAAAGGTGCATGAAAATACATTAGAGCTCACTATTTCTATCTGTTGAAAATAAATAGCAAAAATAGTTATTTCCATATATTTCAAAAAGCCCGCTGGTTCTATATGCAGCGCTATAGCGGTGGGTTGAAGAAGTAAAATAACATTGAATAATTATTCAGTAGAGTGGCCCATCTATTGTATATTATATTATCTTATCTATGGCGCCACTATACGATACATCTTTCGAGAGGTTAGTTGACGCATCAATTCTGATAAAAGTTTGATCCAATATAAAACTTGTTCTCTAAGAACAAATTCGTGGGATTACTGGTGTGTTTCACATTTTTTTTCCTGTTCAAAATTTACTAGAACTGATAAAGGTTTTTGTCCAGTACGAATCTTTAAGCTAGTATGTATAATTGTTAGAAAAAAAGGTATAAGTAAAGTTTTATGTATCTATCTGGATAGATATCTGAATACGTTTTATATTGTAAAGTCTTTTTGTAACACACTTGGTGTTATTGTAGCGGAAACTCCAGGACTAATCTACTTTTGTGTGTAAATTCTACCAAAGTACCTGACATAAGAAGTGTGCTATTGTATTAATTCCAAATAGCATGACATTACAGTAATGGTTGTACTGTAAGAGGACGCAGCTGTTCACCTGTATAGAGTACAGACAATTATACAATTAAAGAAGATTTTCCGGAATACAACCTTCGAACAACAACTCTTAAGTTGAGTAATTTTATTTTGTATGGCTTCACCACTATCATTTTTATCTGTTCGTTTAAGGTCAAAATTTCTTTTTGTTCACTCATACTGACACCTACTAACCACTTTTTATAAAATTTTATAACTCGTTTATTTTACATACATTATATTTATACATATTTTGATCCAGGAGTTTTATTTATTATACAGGTAATACCTGAAAAATTGCCTTCAGCACATTTTTTTTGTGAACATTTATTAAAACCAGCAGGTAACAGCAATTAAGAGTTGGCTGATATATGTGAATGATTTTTTTCTAATTTAGTTTAGGAACAAAAATTAGTGGCACCCTTAATTAAATTTCATTTTATCTTTATCTCATTTCTTTTCTCTTCCTTTTCTTTCCTTAGTTCATCTTACTTCTTTCTGATAACAGAGCCCTGAGAACTGGCTTTGTTATCTCCATTCACATTATCAGTTTGGAAAGAACCTACTCTCTTTTTATTTATTCTTTTCTTTCATATTTTTTTTACCCTGAGAGTACAAGCTTGTGTTTCAAGCACCGTTTTGCTAGCTGATCTGGTAAGAGAGCACCTTTTACTCATGTACGTGTCTCCAAATCCGCATAATTTTAGTGAAGCATGATATTTTTAGGATGAGCGTACTTCTATATGGTTAATTTTCTTTAGTTCAATGGTGCAAGGAAGGCACTGGTACGAATTATTCTTAAAACGCCACCCAGAGATTTCTCAAAGAGGAACACAAAATTTAACCAATGCCAGATCTTCTGTTACAGAATTGAAAATCAGAGGATGGTTTTCTGAGATTCAAAATTACATAGACGACAACAACTTAGCAGACGTGTGGAATGATCCTAAAAGGATATTGAATTGTGATGAATCGGCCTTTTCCCTCAGCCCTAAAGAAGAGCGAGTGCTCGTTAAAAAAGGACATAAAGCCATTTACTCATTCATAAACAATGACGAGAAGAGTGCGTCACCACGTTAGTTATGTCCAAAGCAGTAGGGGACCATATCCAATAGTAATGTTTGCTTATTAAAAGGTTACCTCAATATATCACAGCAAAAATACCATCTAATTGAGCGGTAGGTTGTTCAGATTCAGGCTGGATCACCGGAGAGTCATTCTATGAATACATTCTGAATGTATTCTTTCCGTGGTTGAAGGGAAATAATGTCACCTTTCCTGTGATACTCTTTGTAGATGAACATAGTTCCCACCTAACAATGACGTTAAGCGAGTTTTGTTCTAACAATGGAATTGTTGTAATCAGCCTCTTTCCAAATTCTATTCATATCCTCCAACCAGTGGATGTAGCACTATTCCGACCATTGAAACATGAATGGAAGAAAGCTGTCATCAATTGGGGGATGGAAAATCAAGGAGGCAGATTTTGGAAAGAAGATTTTGCCCCTCTATTGCACAAAGTTCTGAATATATTAAAAAATACGCCTGACATTTTCAAAAATGGATTCTGTAGTTGTGGGTAATGTCCTTTTCAACCCAATAATATCAAATATGATACATTTTTCAAAACAAATGTGGGACCATCAAATCAAGGCACAGGAAAGCGAAGTGTGGTTGAAAAGTGGAACATTAAATATATCTCGGATTATTTTGAAACAAGAAACAGAGAGAAAGCTGAAATGTTTCGCAATATCGGAGTTGGTGAATGGACTGGTGCAATTTATCAGAGAATAAGGCGAGTTACTAGCAGATGGTGATATATCGCAGACACCGACACTTGTGAACATTCCAGTAGGTGATGATGGCATCAAACATGAGGATATAATAACAGTTCAAGATATAATTCAAGCACCAAATTGTCATAGCGGTTCCTTCAGAAGCATGTAATTACGCAAATGATGTTTTCGAATCCAGTGGAATAGAAATCGCCAATTTCTCTTTCGTCCCTTTTGAATGTCACGGCAGATAACTTGAATGTAGATATGCTATTGGATTCTAATGACCTCCATGATTACACTGACGCTGATAAAAACTTCTTGGATCTACATCAAGAAAGCACAGAACAAAAGTATAATAAACACGATGTCAATACATCAAATCATTGAATGAACACCCAAACTCTTAGTAAAGCAACAGTACGAAATGATGATGATAGTGAACCAAATAAATCGGATCTCGAAAATGATTTAGATGAAAACCAAGCTACGGTAGAAGAAAGAACAGAACATCATGAAGCATTATAAGAAAAAACACCAATAAAGAGAATATCTGGGGAAGACAACATCCACACTCCTTTCAAGAAAACTTTGTCCTGGCCTTCTTCAGAAAATCGAACAACTACTAGAAATAACAGGAAAAAAAAGAAAAATTACCTGCTGTTGCATCTTCCTCAAGTTGGCAAGAATATCACAAGAGAAAATTAGAGAAAAAACAGACGGAGGAGAGAAAGAAAGAAGACAGGAAGTTAGCAAAACCAGTTAAGAGTAGACAAAAATCCAGAATTGAGGGAGAGATTGAGCAAGAAAATTAGCCTCCATCGGGAATTGACCAATACGATATCGGTGACTACGTGATCGTTGAATATGATTCTGAGTATTTTCCTGGTTTAGTTATAGATACCTCCGAACAATTATATACAATAGAAGTTATGGCAAAGAGTGGGAGAACTGGAAATTGTCAAATGTTGATGACGTTTTGGAGTTCGATTTTGAAAAAATTATATGTACAATTGCAGAGCCAAAACAATTGAATAAACGTAGAGTATACGAAGTACCTGAAATGGATAGAATAGTTCCTAGAAATTGATTTTACACCAAAGAGTTTTTTGTTATGTTTTATTTTATTCAAGAATTTATATTTTATTTAGTTTAATAGAATATATTTTTTTAAATTGATAACTGCTTTGATTTACTCAGTGTCGAAAACTGGTCCAGATACATGTCGATGATTTTGGTTATTCATATTTTCGAGGTGTCGAAAATTGAGACATCTGCTTCGTGTTTTGATTTATTCATGGTACAAAGATTCAGAATATTACTATCGCAACCAAATAAAAGTTCTCCTTGAATTCGTAAATTAGTCGTCATTCTCACGAACATGCTATTGTGTTGAATTGGGACATTTACCTTAATTCATTAAAAGTTTATTATGATTTATAGTTGCTTTTGGTGTCTAGCAGAACGAATTCGAGCATTTGTTTATTGGCTGGAACACATTTTGTTTGGATCGTGAGGTTTTGCTTACTCGAGGAGTTATGGTTTGGGGTGCCAGAACGTATGCAAGTAGGTCTCCTTTAGTATTCCTAGAGGGCAATATGAATGCACAAACTTCATTCAATACGTCTGGTACCTCTGTTACATTGTCCTATCTACAAGAGCTATAAAATCCCATTTTTCAATACGATAATGCTAGGTCCCATAGTGTTGAGGTCACTATAAGGTTTTTAGGTTATGCTGAAATCTCCTTTCTGTAGCCTGCTCAGTCACCTGATCTTTCGCCAATAAGGCACATGTAGGATTACATAGACAGAAGGTTAAGTCAGTTACATGTTCCACCACAGGAAGATATCAATCACCTAATTCGCGGCATGCTTAAATTATGAAACACATTTATAGTCTAAGGCTGCATGCCTTGTAGAATAGAGAAGTGCATTAATTCACAAGGTGCTCTAAGGCATTATTGAATTTCTGGGTTATAGGTGTTTCAAAATTATGAAACTTTATTTAATTAACCAAGTTTATGCACCCACTCCACGGATGGGGTGAAAAATGATTAAATAGTTTTGTGAAAAATTTCATTCTTGATCAAAAGTTTTGCTTGTTCTGAAACCACATAAAATGAAATAAAATTCAAGTTTTCAAAAGCCGTCTCATTTTATAGCCAGTTTTATGAAAACCGTATGAATTTTTGCACTAAGTTCGAAAATAAGGTATTAATCTATTGAAATGACGTTTACGATGTTGGTTAGTAACTCAACTTTTATAAATAATTTTCAAATTGTCATTCTTTAAGAATATTTGACAACAATGTTAACTATTCAATCTTATTAAGTGTTATGGTATTGGGGGAGTTTCGTACCAGTATGCAATTGCAAAATTTCACGAAAAATATCCACATGTACCCATTACGCGGTGTGGATTAAAAAAATTAATAAAGAAGTTTGATGAGACAGGATCTGTTCAAGAGAAAAATAAATTGAAAACGGCGTACGTTGAGGAGGATGGTGCAGCTAGTGCACTAGCTATGCATTCGTTAAGGGAAAATCCCAAGTTGAGTCTACGAAAAAGAGCAGTGGAGGTAGGTTTTTGCAAGAGCCACTTACAGAAAATATTGAATCAAAACAAAATTCATCCATTCAAACCGAAATTTATTCAAACCTCACAAGATAATGATTATGACACAAGGTGATTGGTGAAAAACTTATGCATGACCGATTCTTTCACAATCATATTTTGTTTTCTGATGAAGCAACGTTTACAACCAACGGAGTAATTTCTTTTCAAAATTGTCGATATTGGGCCAGCGAAAACCCGAGCTACAGGATTAACTGTGATAGTCAATTTGCTAAAAAAGTTAATGTTTGGCGTGCGGTTTTACCGGATCGAATAATTGGACTGTATTTTCTGGAAGATAAATTAAATCAGGAGGTATATTTGTATTTGCTGGACAACTTCTTAATACCTGAATTAGGAAATATTCCAAAGGCGTAAAATGTACTTTCAACATGATGGATGTTCGTTACATTCGAATTTGCTAATTAGAGGATGGCTGGATGAATATTTTCCTGAGCGATGGATGGGACGTTATGGACCAATATTTTTTCCGCCCCGGTTTAACTATTTTAGAATTTTTTATGGGGCTACTTAAAACAAAAAGTTTACGCAAATAATTTAAACCATACTATCGTTGACTTGAAACGAGCTATCATTGATGCCGTTAACGAAATTACCCCAGAAATACTTACAAATAATTGAGAGATGTTTTGAAGCTGGGGGAGGATATATTGAATAGATGTGTTTTGTTTACTTAGTGTTTCTTACATTATTATTATGTACTGTTATTTTCGATATTGATTATAATTCTTGAATAGTTAACATTGTCAAATATTTCTTAATGAATGACAATTTGAAAATTATTTATAAAAGTTGACAGTTTAATTGGTACATCGTAAACGTCACTCACTGGATTAATTAATTATTTTCGAACTTGGTGCAAAAATTCATACGGTTTTCATAAAACTGGCTATAAAATGAGACGGCTTTTGAAAACTTGAATTTTATTTCATTTTATGGGGTGTCAGAACAAACAAAACTTTTTATCCAGAATGACATTTTTTACTAAAACTAATATTTAAACATTTTTCACCTATAGGTTACCCCATCCGTGGACACGCTGTATAAGCCAAAATGTATTAAAATATATTGGTGTTTGCCAGGTGCTGTATTTTGAATGTTAATGTTAGTAATAAACTATCACAATATGATAATATTCCGAAGAATTCAAAAACTGGGTAGTTTATTTACAAAATATGCCCGAAGCCCTAAAAGTTCACAACGCACATAATACTCGTACAGAATTTTCAAATTTGATATTTAAGTTCCTAGATTATTATTCGTGTGTTCGGAAATCCACATTAGTTAAGTGATTACAACAATTAGTATTTCCAAATTGTCATTAAAAATGCTATAAGTTAGAGTAATGTAATTTTGAAACTTTCATTTTATGTTCAGAATTGCATAACAAAATTTATGATAGTGATAGTAGTGATATTCAAAACGTTCCTTCCGATGTCGAAGAGGTCGTGGCAATGGCAATAAAACTTTGGCGTCCAGCAAAATTTCGGAAACAATAGTTTATAATAAGTTCAATGAATGGTTGATGTCAAAAAATCTTGATAACTTAAGGAGAACGTATTTTTAGTCTAATTTTATGCAAGAGGTAAACATATCAAACCATCGATATTTCGGTCTGAGGATTCTATGGTTAAGTCTTCACTATTAGTTAACAAATATATTGGCCATAAAAAATTTTCTAAGTTAACGGCGTCTATGGAAAACCAAATATGCTGTCACTGCAGGAACTTTCGCGTATTTACTAGGGAACAGTTAGGCTACATTCTTAATCAATTCGCTGGCCAAGTGGCACGCAAGCTAAGCAAATCTAATTCAGTGTGATCGTTCACAACGGAATTTGGCGTCAAAGTTGAAGTCGTCGAAATTTCTTGCAAGCTGCAAACTTTCACTTAGACATGCACTTCGTGCCGGCTATGGGACATGCGCAATATTATTTGTTTTTTGATATATCTGACTGTCTGATAGTTTGACATTTTCATCGAATTATGTGTTTTTGGTTTGTTTTTCTTGATTTTTCCGTACGACTGATTGATTAAAAAAATAAAATGGATGAGGAGGACATATTACTTCTACTTTACTTGCACCAATGCTGATTTTGCTTTAAAATAAAAGGCAATTTTTGATGCAGTTTGGTCTTGGTCGTAGAATGGTTTGTAATTGGAAATGCACTGTAACAAAAATGCATCCTTGAATTGATATTCCGCGTTGTCAATCACTACTAAACTCCAGAATATACTGCTATAAAAAATAAATCAAATTTATATATTATAACATCTAACCTCAGACTGAACTAAATACAGACAGAATCATGCTTCGACCATACATATTGAAGGAATCCTGACAATTATTTAGGTATGAACGCGCTTGCGTTAAAGTCGACTTTGAAGTTATTGTAAATGGCAAATTTCGTGCCAAAGTGCCACTTGGCCAGCGAATTGATTACGAATGTAGCCTTATACAACTTTTTAAACGATTTGCCTGACGACAGTTTATTGATGACGAAGGTTGGTAATTTTATGTTAAATTGTGTGAATATTTTATGATAATGTTTCCAAATTGTAGATCGTGGCAATTTTTGGAATTGTTGGTATTCTATGAATGAATGAATAATAATATGTGATCCCATACGTTGCTGTCACTTGTCAGTTTGTTTGGTTGTCAGTTTACAATATGTTGTAAAATCATACTCCTGTTTAAAAATTGTAAAAAAAAACATATTGTTCCAATCGGTCTATTAAAGTTAGTGTTTTTGTGTTATTGATTCTAAATCAACCCCTAGCATATAAAACAACAGGAATTGCGGTGGTTGTTATGAGAGAAGACTTACAGAAGATGAGTATCAAAGATATTTGTTCGGTGCTGATTGTAAAAATAATCACTTTAAAGACTAACAAATCTCGGGTGTTCCTCAGTGACAGCGACACGAATGATAACAAAAAAAATTGACATTTACAGAAGATACGTTTTACTTCGTTCTCCACAAAGGTCCCATCAACGATTATTTGTCTATTACCATTACAATTAACACCTTTGAAAGAATTCCAAGCCAAATTGCGTTATCTTGGGGTTAGCAAATCCGACCGAGTTCAGTCTCCAATAACAGTACTTACTCTATGTGACAATATGTAGAAGATTCAATAATTTCTAACCACATTTTGCACGAAAGTACAATTATTCAAGTAAATATCCAAAATAATCTCCCTGAAACTTTTTGTTCGACGACACCAAGGATTATTATAAAAAATTGCGCAAACTGTATAACTAACATCGACGTATGTTCTACAGTTTAATTTAATGCAAGAAGAAGCAATTTCAATATAGCGAAACTTTTGCAAGTGATGTGGTCCTATTAATGAACAGGCGGTTGTGTAATTAAGGTATGAGGTTGCGAATAGCATCCCCTTTAGTTCACGCATATTGCAAAATTTTCGCACTGTTGTAATTGCTTCTACTTGCAAATTATATCTTCAGAGTTCTTAAATCTGCCCTTTCGTTCATATTATAGAGTTTAATAATTGTTTGTATTAATTTAATAAAAACACTGGTGTTCTAAAAAACTTTTGCAACGAATATTGATGGAAAAAGCACTCAAATTTTTATACGATAGTAGGTAAAATTATTTAATGACAGGAACTATTAAAAAAATAGTGGTTGTTAGTTAAAATTTTCAATCTTTTTCTTACCTCAATATATATAATTATATCACTGTATAATAAAATTCCACCTAAAATAGCAGAGTCCCTATTTGAATTCAGTCTGAGAATTGTTCTCTGTACATTTTCTTATAAATAGTCGGTTAATCTACGAGGAAGTCTAAAAGCCGCTGGTATCGTAACGAAATATCTGAAAGTAAAATCATGAGCACCATCTTCAATAAAGGAAGGATATTTGTCTCTGTTCTTAAAATAGAGCTAGGGAACAGCAAGATTTGATTCATGCTCAAAATTAGTTTTCAAAGGTAGTTGTGCAAAAAAGTATCGTTACAATGATCAACTAGCTATCAAATATTCCTCATTTAAAACTGGGGTACAACAAAATAAACCGAATCAAATAACCAAGATTTCCTCTTAATTGTATTTATATAATAGTTTGATTTTTATGCTATAAAAAGACTTGTTCTATTCAACAGTTTTAATCATTAAAATCAACCATTTAGTGGTTCACAACTTTCTCAATTTTGAGTTCTAACTTCATTTTTGTTACATTTTTAAAAACTTCGATTCAATCATCGATATAACAGGTATCTTTCTTATAATACATGATTTATTTCAATATTTTATAAACTTTGCAAAAATCACTATAAAATAAAGTTTAAAATTAATTCCTCGCGGCACCTATCACTTTTAATTTTCGCAAAAAAATCTTACACTAAAGTTTTCTTCATGGATGCGTGTACAAGAGGTCGTCAAGCAAAGGATATTCAGTGAATCGTTTCAACTTCATACTGAACCCTAGAAGCTGTTGATATACAACATTTCAATTAAACAGAAAACACCATTCTGGGGGTATGAAACTAATTCAATTACTGAGTATATTAAAAGTAAATATAGGAAATAATTTTTTTTGTAAAATACATGTTGAAGTCATAGAGTTAACGCTCCTATATTACTTCAATACCATGGTGCTAGTGTATATGGATTTGCCTTAATAGGTCCTAAATGTTTTGCATGCATATCCGAAGATTTAATCTCAATTGTAAATATATACATGGTGTCCCGCATTAGAAGCGACACAGAGCAGAGGCGTATAGGGGACCTCAAAATATGACGATTGGGGCAATTTACCTCTATACCAAGATGCAACCCTGAGGAGTTATAGGGCCCAAAATTTCGAGAAAAAAAAATTTCTTTGCAACCCTTCAACTGAAAAATACCAAATTTGGTAGGTATACTCTATGAGACTGTTAAGGGCATTAAGTAGTGGTAAGTAGAAGGCGATCGAATGATTCTAGGGGGTTATTTAGGGGTGACCTTAACTTAAAATTTCACAGAAGTTTTTGATCTGTCAGTAGATTTGAAAAATAATTTTTTCATACCATGGATAATTCAGTTCTAAAACTTTTCTTATCCTTGTAATTTGGCATAAAACATTTGCAAGGAAACGACGAATAACTAAAAATGAATAATTGGCCTCCCCGCTCACCGAACCTCAATAAATGTGATTTCCTTCTTTGGGGGGCGTTAAAGGAGTCTGATTATTCTTTTCCAGTTGATCCCTGAGAAGAATTGTGGAATCGCATTGCAAATAAATGCAATATAATAAGAAATGATTATCAGCTACTGGCCAGAGTTGACTTCAATTTTCGGCGAAGAATAATTTTGTGTCTATGAGAAAATGGTGATCATTTTCAGCGATTTCTTCAAATTAAAATGTTCATGTTCTTTTTACAATATTATTAATTCGTTTTTCCATCAAATTGTTCTTATTGAAATGTATCTATTAATCTGTTAAATCTGAAATAAAATTCATGATATGGATGGAGTAAATTACGTCTAATAGATACTCGTCTTTTCCTTGAAAATTGCAAAGTTTTTGCAAAATTACAAGAGTAAAAAGAGTTTTAGAATTAAATTATATATACTATGAAAATGAAATATTTCAAATCTACTGACATATAAAAAACTTCTGTGAAATTTTAAGGGTAGGTCGCCCCTAATTAACCATCCAGAATGGTTCGATCGCCTTCTACTTACCATTACTCAATGCCCTTTACAGTCTCATGCAGTGTACCAAATTTGGTATTTTTAAGTGGAAGGGTTGCAAAGAAATTATTTATTTTCGAAATTTTGTGCCCTACTTTGAGGCTCTATAACTCCTGAGGGATGCAACTTGGTATAGAAGTTAATTATCCCCAATCGGCATATTTTGGTCTTCCCTATACGCATCTGCTCTGTGTCGGTTCTTATGCGGGACACCCTATATAGAATTGTTGGATACTTGGGTATATGAATGAAACCATGCATTTTGATTTACAGTGGACTACTAGCAAAAGCCAATCAATTTAAGAATCATTCAAAGAATACCATCATAAACATAGAACCTCCGATACACAACGGTGATCTACATTAGTCTCTGTTATCTACATCTGCCATCTGTGCACCTGTCAAGTAATTAAAAAGGTTCAATTAATATTTCATCTGACAGTAACATATTTTTTTATGTTAGAAATTCATACTTTTCTCCCAATAGACATCGTCGCATATCTAATTTTATTTAAATGATGTTTTCATCTAGTTGCAAACGGAAACAATTTACTGGATTGTTATTTTATAGGAACTATTGTTAGCAGATGATAGTACAATCTAGGTAGTTTCTCAGTTTGGTTTTAAAGTGTGTACGTTGAGCAATATTTTCGAAATATTCTCGTGTGTTCTTGTTGACTCAGGTTTGTACTTCAAATTATATTTTATTCATAGTTTTTATTAGTACTATTTATAGTAGGTATAATGGATCCTTACGAAAGGGAAATAACACATATGTACGAAAATGTATCTTATGATGAGGTTTCAATTTATGACACCGACGAGTCCTGAAGGAGAGGATGAGGATAGCGATCATCAGATAGATTCTGAACAAGACGTCCCATAATATGGAGACGATTAAGTAAACCTCTGACTCACGACGTGGACAGACAATTATAATATTATGGAAAATAAGATCTCCTTACAGTGCTATATCTGGTCCCCCTAACGTTGGCAATTACATTGTCGAGTCGTTCTCGGCTTTCTGTTAATCTAAAAAGATGTTCGGCACTGCGTATTCCAGTTCAATCGCGAATGTGCTTCAGCCCTGACATCCGTTTCGTTCCAACTCCCCTGCGGCCCTCGATTTTATCTTTCATTATAAGCTGCAGAATTTTGTTTCATTCTCCTCTAAGAATATGCCCTAAGTACGATAACTTTCATATTTTAATAGTTTTAAATAATTCAGGAACGGCATTTTCTCTCTCTAATACTGCATAGCTGCCCAGAGTATACTTATACGCAACCACATCTCAAATGCTTCCAGGCGTTTGATCTTAGTAGCCTTTATAGTCCAGGTCTTAGCTCCATACAATAACACAGGCCAAATATAACATTTGATCATTCTTTCTCCCAATTTTAGGTTTAAATGGTCATTACAGAAGAATGATATCCTCTTAAAAGTTGTGCAAGCTGTTTCAACTCTACACTTGATCTCTTTATCTGAATCTAGGTGTTCTGTGATGTAGCATCCAAGAAAAGACGGTACGATGAAATGGAAAACATTTACTTCTTCTAGAATTGACTGAAGAAAAACCTGACTCTCTACACAAGCAAAAAGGACACTGCAAGTATTGCAAATAGAAAAACAACCCGTTTTTTAAAAAATCTAAATATTGACTCTATATGAGTCACATAATATCAAATTGTAGAGCATGTAGAGGAAGATACTTGGACTAATTGTGATGAACGTAATCACCCTGACAATTTATTATTATATTGTAAATTTCGTACAATATGGAATGTGTACATTATTTAGATAGATGATTTTTAATACAATTACCGTAGCTCGTCACCACCCATCAGGCCCTACGTCATAATGCCGTACCTAACAGATCATGTCAGACGTCATATTAACCTCGAAATAGACGTCTTGCGGACGTCTAAGTAACGACCAAATGTCAGCGTCATTATGGTTATTTTGACGTTGCATACAGGTACAATGATCATTAAGACCTACTTATTTGGTTGATAACAAGAAATTCGTGTTATTATGGGAACAGTTTCTCTTTATTACAACCTAAACCTTAAATTTATAAAAAAACATCAAAGTTGAACTTTTTTAAAAAAATTCTGATATCAAAGGGGATTGAAAATCCCCAAAAGAATGTTTGATTCCGATTTCGATGAATTTTTTCATAGTGGGGGGGGGTTTGATACGAGGATTACAATAAAGTTGTCAGTTGTCCATAAAAAAATTATTTCAGGTGGAAAACTGAGAAAAATTTATGAAAATGGGATTTTCCGGAAAACTCTGCCGTGCCAAGGAAAAACGCAGTAAGTACAAGAAAGTAAAATGGCAGTTAAACACATACACAAATTGAAAGACCATTTGAGGTCGTTCAATTCAAAATATATTCATGAAATTCAGTTCAACTGAGTATTATTGTTCCAGTTTAATGTTTTATGAATTTTGGAACAATTCGAAGAATATTTCAAAAAATATATCAATTACTGTGATTATGAACACGAGGTTGAGCCGTTTCCATAAAATAAAACGTAGTAAGTGACTACTTACTATATTTTAATTTATGAAAAAAATCCATATCTTGATAATCATGTGTATGTGTTTTTAATAATTTTTTATTCAACTTTTCTTACTATTCACAAACTGAGATCACAACTGCAATTCCGCATTGGTAAATAAAAACAAACGAAACGAATTATCAATAGGTAACATATAAAATAATAATGGATGCGAAATTTCAACCGTAAGAACAAATAAATGAGTATTTTAAGTAGAATTAATTTTCTTTTTTGACCGGAAGGTTTTTCCAGAACTGTAAACGAGTTTTGTCCATCAATGGTCCCACTACTTTCAATAAAGCCTCCTTTTTGGTTTTCTCGATGCCGTCTTCCACACTCAGAGCAGTGGATTCAATACCAATCGTTTCCATTGAAGCTTTTTTGATGAAATTCAGCTCAAGTTCTGTTTCGGAACTGAAATCTGTTTTATACTTCAATGTGAACTTCCCTCGCTCTGCGCGAATCTGTACAATATCACTCAAATATGGCTTAGGTTTATTGAGTTTTGTATTATTAGTCTTTGCCATGGAATGATGGTCTTTCCATTGGAAAGAATCGTTGATCTGCATGGATTTTACATCAACTTTTCCTGAATTTCATTTTGAAACTGAATCTACAAAGTCCTGGAAAAATATGTCTTATTTTTCTTTTTTAAACTTAATTCGACTTGGTGGTGAAAGCTGTCGGCACTCCTGAAAGTGTGTCCTGGTTCGAAATAATTAACTTCCAAGTGACACCATGCTAGAATTCACAATATGCACACAAAAACTGAGCATACACCAGTTTTTGTTCTGAGCGGAACAATTATCTAGCCAAATGATTATATTCTTGGTATTCCTATTATGCAAGAAGAATTGGTAAAGTAATAATATCCTCCTTTTTTCGAGAAGTTATTGCTTCGTGCCACAAAACTGCGAATGGTCGTCGAGATTTCTCCACTCTTCCCACCGGTACGAAACTTTCGTTGTAAGATGTGAGGCGTCTGATAAAAATAACTACCTTGAACATATCCATACGAGGTAACATAATTATCTTCTGTAAGTCAGCTGATATGTGTTTTCATCAAATATCGTATCTGCATGTTTTTTGTAACGTTTCCTACTTTCTACTACTTTGGAATTATGTGCGGCCATTTACTGCATATTTCACATTTTGTGTCTAAATTGTTCTTGGTATGTTCTGAATTGTGTAAACGAAACATCTCACAATGTTCACACTGTTCGTGACCAAGTTTTGTGAAATGAATGTTCATTTCGCCCACTACTTTTCGGTATAGTTCATATGAAATTTTTGTATTCGGGTACTCACGACAAAAATCGCTGAACATGAAGTTAATTGTGACGTCATCCAGTAGGTATCTAACGTTGAGAGCGGTTCCCTCCTATAATGAGAGGTTTCTTGATCTCTGTCAATTTTAGCTTTATTGGGATGATGCCCACGCCGATCGGGTGCAGGGGTGCTTGAAGACCTCGCAACTGTTGATAAAGCACGGAAAACAATGCCGTAGTTCTTGGGTTTGTAACCGAGAGACGTCAAAAAAAATAGTTTACAAATGTGCCGCTTTGTACCTTCTTTACTATGGAGATGATATTGTATAGTTACATTTCGTTGAGATGATTCTGTTTTGAGCGTTCTGCGTTTAACAGAACACTGATGTAGAATGGAAGATTTCTGTTGTTCCCAGTTTAACTTCCAGTACTCGCTATTGATTTTATACCTTTGCTCATCATCAAACTTGTCACCACATTTCAATTTACACTTATCGACATTACATCCTTTTAAAACTCTATGATTTTCTTGCAATTTCAATCGTTTTTCCTGTAATTTTTCAATTTTGGGCCGTTTGATTTCTCTCTTTCTCACTGTTCCTTTCTTTGTATACTCTGAAACATTATTATAGTATGAGCTAATTAATACTCTGAATATTGCAACTTATACTAACCTCTTCCATTTGACTGGACAGTTGTTTCTTGTATTTTTGCTTGTGATATCTGGATTAGTCCTTCTCTTGATTCTTCTTCGAGCAATACTTCTTCCAATTGTGATAACTCCTGGTTTGGGTCTGGAAATGGTAATATTTCGTTAATTAATTACCTTGGTAATGTGTGAAGAAGATTACTAACCTTCTGCTAGGCTGACAAAGTCTATAATAGTACTATTCTCGTTTTCAAGATCTTCTTGAAATATAATTGGTATGTCGTCTATTTCTTTGTGACTTTCAATCGCGAGTTCCGGCATAATGAGAATACTTTCATGGGCATCTAATTGAACAAGTTCTTGAATAACAACTGGTATTTCTACCAGTTCACTCCGTCCTACACTAGTTTTAGGAATAAGAACATTCCCACTTTCGATATTTTCAGTTCTTTGCAAACAATCTATTTCCTGATTAGCGATTTCTACTTCTGGTAATGCATCTGCTTGCTACTGCAACACTTTCTGTAATTCTTTATCGCGCACCATCGCCATTATTTTTGTTGATCTACTTCCAAACATTGCCGCGTATAAATTGAACCTACTCTCTGGAATCAACGGAGACAACCGAGCTGAGCTCAGTGAGTTGAAATAATCTACTTGTTGATTCTTGTCCGTACACTTAAGACAATAAGTTAAAATGTAGTATCTACGAATTGTATGTTAAAACATAGTGTCTACTTTTAGCTACTGCTTTCTTTCTTACTCAGATGCAGATACTATATTTTGAGGTACAAAAGGAACGATTCCTGCACTTACTGTGATCATTTCCACGACAATATCTCAGCAATCATTGTATATACTGCATTATTTCTTGCATATTCGAATTCAACGCGTTCGAATACATGGGTGTAGATAAAAAACTGATTTTCGACTTTTCTGCACTTGCTGCGTTTTTTCTTAGGACGGCAGAACTGTACATCAGATTTTGCTCTTTTACAAAATTAGACTCATTTTTTAGGTTCTGAACCTACATATATAATTGTATTAAAAAATTCGGTCACTTTTTGGGTTATACCGATATTTTTTAAAAGTAGTTTTTTTGGACTGAAATATATTTATACATATAAGGTAAAGTAAAAACACCAAATTATATGTGATTTTGATAATTTTAAAAAAAATTCAATTTTTTAGCCTTCCTAGAACCACATTGTGGGGTAACCCGTGAGCCTGCCGTTCTGTTGTTCTTAAACACGCGTTTGTGCTTTTTAGATATCGAACTCTGGGTCCATGTAACTTTAGTAGTTGTATTTTTGGGCCAGATTTTCAGAATAGTCGGAAAGTTTTTACCCCACATTGTGGTTTGCGTTATAATTTTTTCTCGTAAGTTTAAAGGTTATTTTTCCCTTATCTAATTTTTGTTTATTATCGGACAATGAATGATAAAAAACTTCAATATACTAAACGACAGACATCGCATGAAAGAACGCACCCTCCTATAGAAATAGTTATTTATATTTCAAGTTGCGATAGCTTACTTTTAGATGTGAGGTCTTCTTAAATTGTCGGGGCGAAGCGTAAGCGTAGCCGAGGCTGTTTAAAAACTTCGAATTCAAAAGTGAAGGACGTGGAATATAAAAATTGTGTAATGTTGGTCCGGATTCTCGCTACAAAAAACAATGTGCCAATAAAATTTGTAGTCACAGAATATTGGGTAGCATTTGTTGACCGTTATATGCAACTTCGGCCAAAAAAAGCTCAAGATGAACGCTTCTTTTATGGGTATGAGCGTGGCAGATGTGTAAATCAGGTAGTTGGAAAACATACAATTGCAAAAATGCCATGGTAAATTTCTTAAAATCCCAAACCCAAATCAGTTGACCGGCCACTCGTTTCGCAGAACGTCTTCTACATTATTAGCCAATGTCCCGGACGTCGATATTTTAGATATGAAAAGACGTGGCGGAAGGATATAGATATAGCAGACTTCATGAGCCATAAAATAAAAATGCTAATAAAATTATGCCCGAAAAAAAGATACAGATTCAGCAACATGAAAGTGAAGAAACAGAAGCTCATGTAAATCGACAAAGAAGTAAATATTTCTAGTGCCGTTGCATTTGCTCAAGAGTTCAGTCAACATTTAAATCTTTCTGGAACATACAATAATTGTATTTTTACATTTACTTTTCCTTCAAAATAAATAATCAAGTTTAAATTTTTGCATTTTGTCGCCCAAGGAACGAAAGTTTTTCATACCTAGCAACCCATCACGTAGCATGTTTTACTTTGGCTTTCAATTACCTTATCAAAATAGAAAGTGGCACTTTCTTATAGGGGAGAATGAAAAAGAACTTTGGCACGAGTTATACAAAGACAATCCGAATGAAGATACACATGGCCAGGAGTTTTTCGATGAAGAAGATAGCAAAGATGAGAATTGTATCTTAGTCAACGATTCGGTACCTGATGAATATACATGACAAGAAATATAAGAAGACTTACAAAACAATGGAGATATTGTGGATATAGAACTTACAGAAGATAGTGCCAGGTTTTTAATCGTAAGGCTGGTTTCAAATATTGCTACTCACAACTATTAGTTTCGAAGAAAACAAGAACCTCTGCAAATGCAAAACAAGAAGGCGGCCTTTAAAAATTGTATACGGTATGTTTTAGACGCTGCAAGAATCAAGTCCTTTATATTGTACCGATTCCAAACATTGGTGATAGTCGAGCTAGTTTTAAAAAAAATATCTGATGTTTTGGTGGACCATATCAAGCAAAGAGGAGAAAATAAGCGATTCTCAAGAAAATTAAGACAATCTACTCCCGACTATCTTGGATATCATGACGATCTGTCGCTCCAAGAACACAAAAACCGCTCACGTCGTTGTGATTTTTGTCCAGGATCTCGGCACCGAAAGAGATGCCATATTTATCTTCAATGTAGAAAAATATGGAAAAGAACATCAATTTAATATTTGTGAAAGTGTAAATCACAATCTCACATTTATCATCCATCCTTTATTTACAATTTCTCATCAAAAATGTTTGTTTCTATTTTTATTATTGTTTATTTCTTAATCAGCCAATCAGACTTTTATTTTGTGAGTAGCGTTCTAGATCTAGAACAAATTATTTAAAAAATCTATGATAACGAGCATATATTTCCTATGTCACATTAGAAGTAATGTCAAAAATGGACCTGTGACCCTACGTTGTGGTTGGTGTTTGAATTGCTCCACGCTGTGGTTCTAATAGTTAATCATATAATATAAATGTATTATGTGTTTAGTACTCAAAAAACCACTACACTATATTAAATATTTCTGACTTTCGCACGAAACTCGTATTTATAGAAAAAAAATATCAGTATGGCAATGTGTAGGTCCTGTATGCTAGATTGCCAATTCGCCAAATGTGATTTATAAAATTTCATTGATTTAGGTTATGTCAACAATTTTATTGTCATTGTGCTTACAGTATTCCTATAATGTTGTCTGTATTTGTGCTTTACTAGTTATATAGTTATAAAAATTGCTTTTTCATAACAAACATAGTGTGAATAAGCTTGTTATTGTCGTTTATTTGTATATACAAAATGCCAAATAAATTAAACAGTCTTAGCAAGGAACTTGTGTCCTGATTAATTCAGTATTTTGAACAATAACGTGATAAGAATGGACCAGTTGTGCCTTAAACTGCTGTAAGAGTAGTAATTTAAAGGTTATAGAAACGTCTAGATGTAATAAATAGATTTTTTTGATGTGAAAACTTCTTTAGTCCCGTTGAGCGATTTTTGGTAGGGGAAAAGCTTATAGGTTAGCATTACAGATGACCTCGACACGCTACCGTGGTGTTTGGCGCTTAGTGTTGGGCGATTTATCGGTAACCTCGATATTTCACCGGTGATTCACTTGCAGATTTGCTAATAGGTGTATTCGATAATCATTATTTGAATTGATTAATTGTAGAAACACTGTGCAGTACAATAGTGAGTACTCAATATACTTATATGTTTGTGTAGAAAAATAAATGATGGAAGCGAAGCATTTATTGTCGAATATTTCAAACATTGTTTTTGATATTTGCTTTGAAAAATCTAATATTATTTATTTTTATAATATTTGATATCTGCAAAATTTAAAATTCTATAAAATTTTTTATAACAAATTTAGATTGTCAAAATTATTGGCTTAAATTGTTAGAAATAAAATACATGTGTTGTTATTTTTTTCAAAATATCATTTAACTTCACTATTAGAAAGTATTAACATATTTATAATCAGACTATAATTGATTTAAAACATTTAAAAAAGTACAGTTAGTTATTCCAAAGTTTACAGAATAAAATTATTTTATTCTGTAAACTTTGGTTATTCCATTGTATTGAGTTTCCACTTCTGTCGGCATTCCTTATAACTGCCTATTTTAATTTTTCGTTAGAACTTTCCTACTGAAATGTAGTTCTATGAAATATATATTACGTTAATTCACCGTAGTTATTAATAATTAGTTTAGATGTAACTTATTAGTGGAGTAGTTAAGATGAATAAATTCTAGTGATCCTAAGTGTTAATTGATTATCGATTCTTCCACAGTCCAGTAGAGTCAGATGGACCCCACATCAAGATAATGAACCCTATACAACAATCTTTTATTACATTATAATTGAAAAGCAAGTCTGCCGAAAAAATGTTCTATTAATATTCAATTAAAGTGCAAATATGGTAGTAGTTATATTATACCTGAAAGAGTTTAAAAATCTGGCCCGTATCGAATTATTTTCATAACTTCCCACGGAAAGAGATTGTAAATTTTGCGATTCAACAAAAAATCCTTGCTGATACGATACTCTTGTACACATCCATTTGTTATACTGTGAAATTCGTTCATAGTTAAGTGTGTAGAATATATCCAATATTCCTATATTGCTAGTGCCTGTGCATGGAAGCGCAGCCCGTGAAGTGAGACAGTAAATATGAATATATCATTTTTTTTATTTGACCGTTGTGCGCAAGCGCCACGACTCTAGTGGGGCAATTGGAGAAGGGTCACCTTCCTATCTCATATATTATCGATACAAATTGGGAGCACTAACTGATGCGTACGCTCCCTTTACAATCATGCGCACAAGGCTCAGCGTATTATAAATGAGACAGACGTATATATGTCTGCACCGTAACGGTCAAATATCTTCCTATTCCCACTAACAATATAGGAGTATTACATATACGGTGTGTAGTAGCATTTATAATACTTATAACATTGTTGCAAAATCTAACTAACGATAATATTTCATAACGAACGCCCAAAAATATTTTTTAAAAAACAACAAAGCACGTAAAATGCACCAATTGTTATTAAATTCTCCAGAACTATTACACTTTTCTGCTGCATTTTTTTAAATAGTTGATGTGTAGTTGTCTGAATGCGTGATATTCTATATGACTCCCGAAAGACGATCCAAGTTTCTGAAAAATAAAATGTAAGAGAAAAGTATTAGTATTAGTATTCTGAATTCTAAAAATCGTAGAACTATTCATTACAGCATCACCTTTAAGTCCATCCTCAACATTCTCTTTCTCCCACCAACTTTTCAAACCGGTAAAGCTTTTTTACTCTACCACTATATAGAACATGTATTTAGAGTTCAAACCAAAAATAACATTTCTATATATTTCCAAATTCATGTATACATAAATTCAATTTATCAATTATAATTATCACTGGTGCTACATCAATTCGGTCAGGGGTTTGTTTATTAATATGGGCGTTTCTGTTGGAGAATAAGGTGTTTTACTGAATTAGAAAAAAATCAAAAACAAAACATTTAAAAGTTTTCACTTCTTAATTTGTTTTATAATATGCGAAATTGTAGTCGCCATAAATACCCTATCTTGTAAAGGAGAGAGAGAATCTGGGTGGGGACTTTAAGTTGACGTTGATAATTTATGACATGAGATTCCACTATAATGAATCAACTGCTGACTAAGAAATGCTCGTCCACGAGTAGAATAGTGAAATTGTAGAGCTTTTGAACGGCGTAGCTTTTGTGATAAGTGACAAGTTTGGGCAAACAATCGCCCGAAACGAGAGGTATCAGGTGAACATAAATTAAAGTTGTAATTGATAATTGATACCGATGTTAGCCCATTCGATTGGAGTTGGCTGAAACGCCAAAACACATTTACTAGAATGGCATAGTTGACAATCCCGAAGAGAATTGATCACCGTTAGTTCTTCTTAAAAAATTGGAAAGGACAAATAGATGCAAGCAAGAATGAACAGTTTATAAAAAGAGAACATGCTCGTCACCTTGAGTGGAACCAGGGTTATAAAACATCGAAAAAACGCAGTAGGTACACAAGACGACAACTAAGTGTAGCTTGAAAGCAATGACATCTATTTCCACTATAGATCGAAGACTAAGCAACCATAGGTGATTGTTCGAACAGACTTGAACTGTCTTTTCATAGCTTTCTACGAAACGATACCAATTCGGTCTGTTCAAATCCTTTGAACACCTTTTCACGCTATTGTATCTTTACAGGACCATACTAATCTGATAAAATAAAATGTGAGAATAAAGAGTTTTCATATTGAGACCAACGTTTCGTCGAGTATAAGCAGTTTCCAAGAAGTTCAGCTACTCGGAACAGTCTTTGAAAGGATTTATGTTTAGTTGCTGAAGCATATTTCACTATAGTCTAAGAGTCTGTGGGTCAATTTAGATAACTTCACCGTTATGACTACCAATACAAATTGGTATCAGAAGAAATATAATTCAATTACAAAAATAACAATATAGGCTTGCTTACAAAAAATTGTTCGTAGAATGTTATTGCCATGCTACAAAGTTTTAACTTCGGAGCGATTGAATATGTGCGAGAGAGAACGTAGATTATCCGAAGTCCGTGTGATAGAACATGACGCATCCTAGCAGCTGCGTGTGACTAGTATGTTGTATGTAACCCAGTGCGCATGCTCCCATACACGGGACTAGCAGAAACAGTCTTATTTATTGTAGAATAAACGGTTTTAGATTAAAACTAACTTTTCCGCATCTGTGAGATGCCCTGATTAATATTCTATCATAAAATTGTCACTTGTATACACTTCGGGGGATGTATCGTGTTAACAAACCGAAATGTATCCAAAAGTAACCAAAAATGCAGTATATCTGGATTTACAGGACCCACTGTACTCGCTATAGTCAGCTGAAAATCAATAGGGTTCATCTGTGAGACACATTGAATGAGACGCCCGAAATTTCTCCAAAAAGGACAAAAATGTGACACTTCAGGTACCATAGCACCCGTTGTACCAGCTCTGGTGAACTTAAAATCAGTAAGGTTAATCTATAAGACGCCCTGAACAATATTCAATCATAAAATGGGTCACTTGTTTACACGCTGGAGGCTGTATCGTGCTAACAAACTGAAAATTCTCCAAAAATGACAAAAATTGGGTACCTCAAGTACCATAGCACTAGTTGTACTGGCTTTAGTGAGCCGAATAATATCCAGTCATAAAATTGGTCACTTGTATATACTCCAAAGGCTATAGCGTGCTAGCAAACTGAAATTTCTCCAAAAATTACTAAAATGTCGTACTTAATGTACTATAGCACCTGTTGTACTGGCTGGTGGTTCATCTGTGAGATGTTCTGAATAATATTCAATCATAAAATTGGTGACTTTTTGCACTCCGGAGGCTGTATCGTGCTAACAAACTGAAATTTCTCAAAAAATGACAAAAATGTATTTCAAGTACCATAGCATCCGTTGTACTGGCTAGTGTGAGCTGAAAATCAATAGGGTTCATCTGTGAGATGTCCTGAACAATATTCAATAATAAAATTGGTGATATGTTGCACTCCGGAGGCTGTATGGTGCTAACAAGACATGTAACCAAAAGTGGCCGACGACGACGACATACACAAAGAATTTTTTTTCTAAAAACCATTTTTTCGTGTTTTTTCTTGATGAAAAACGTGAAAATAACTCATAAATTTTTTTCAAAATTTCAACTTTTTTGTGGGTAAACCAATACTTTTCTCGCATATTAGATAGGTTAGACGGAAAAGTAAAAATATTTTCTGACAACACGTGCTCAGTGCTATTTTTAATTGAAAAACTTGAGTAAAAATTTTTTTTTTCTGTAATTCAAAAAAATCTATTATTGATTTTAATGATGATGATACGAGTAATGAGCCCTTTGAAAATATTAAAAATAAAGCGACTAGTGCAGATGATCGTGAGGTGAGAAAATATGAGTTCCTTGGAAATAAAGCACCCGATCTGTTTCGTAATAAAGTTTTAATAATAGTAATCTTTAAACAAGTTAACAAATAATTTAATTAAATGTAACAAAATTGTATCAAAGTTGAACGTTAATTTGTATTACAGAAGGGTGAATGGTATATTTTTATAATGTTTTAAAACGGTCGTTTAGTTCAGTCCTTGGATACACACTGAAGTTCAGCTTCTCTTCAAAACCCTAAAAGGCGTTACAACTATTTCGTGAGGATCAACAGATGCCATAAACTGTGAATGAGTTACCTTTTCTCACACTTATAAGAATCCTTTACCTAAATACTAACATTTTTACGTTCTAAAGGGCGAGAACTACGGAATTGAGTATATTATATTTTAAAATCAAATATGCAGGGTTTTATACATTTTCAACAGTTCATTCACAACTTAAACATCAACATATTGCTTACCATAAGCCATGGTATGCTTTTTTTCTAACCAAAGAAAAACGAGACCAAGATAATCATTCAGATTCCAGTTGGCAAACGTACAGAAACCTTCATAAACAAGCTTTTGAGTCTATAATACATTTTTTTTTCAAATGAAATAATTGAAAATAATAAAGTAATATACTTCAATCAGTGTTTTAAATGAAACTCACGAAATAAGGGTCGAGACAGTTAATTTCATACTTCAATCAGTTATTTTTAAGATACCAAGCTCTATTGTTAGAATGTGGAAGAAGTACAATCGATCTCGTTGATATTGAAGATTGCCGAGCTGAAATGTTTAACAATTGAAGCATCTAGCGGACCGGATAATCAGAAGATAATATATAAAAGAGACATCGACGTTTCAGTTATGGCTAACAATACAAAATCTTAGGAGAAAAAACGAAGAAAAGTTCGATGACGTTTGTTTTCAGTTAAGAAACTGTATAAAAAATATGAATCATGAGCCGCTGCCTAAACGACTAACAGCTGAAGATGTGATTCGCGGGGAATGTGAAATACCAAAGTTATTCGATTTTATGTTTAATCTCATTAAAGGACCCGATTTTTCCGATAAAACTTCAACCGAGGCTACAACAAAAGTATTATCGATTTGCAGTGACTTAATTTATGCTGTCACAAGGGTACACGCAAACCAGCGAAAAAGTTGACACTTGGTTTAGCATTGAAGTCACTAATTCTCGTAAAGTGATTACGATCCTCAATAAATATGGTGATGAGATTAGATTTTAACGGGGTTACAATGCACTGAGACCTAAGGTTTATTGTGCCTCCCCCCCTATCAGAGCTCTTCTCGCTACTACTACAGTTCGCCTTCCAGTTCCAGGGTTCTAATGAACTCTAGTATTTGGAACGGCTTCAACGAGGTTATATCCTCACTCTTACAAATTTCTTGTTCGAAGCATTTCTTGCGTTGGCTTGCAATGGCGAGGCATTCCAGAACTAGGTGATCCGGAGTTTAATCCTCCTCCCCACAGAATCTACACTCGTCAGTTTCTGCTAGACCTATTCTCATTAGGTGCTTCCTAAGGCAGCAGTGTCCTGTAAGAAAGCCCGTGAGGAGATGTAGCTTATTTTTACTGAGGTCCAAATATTTTTTGGATGTAGCAGTGTCAAAGTTCAGTAGGAACTTTTTGGAATGTTCCAACCCGGGAAGGCACCGCCAGAGTGCTTCTCTTTCGGTTTCCCTCTTCTTCCGAAACTCTTTCTTATAGGAGCATTTTTCTACACTACAGAAAGGCTCCGGGTCAATAAAGGGCGTTTGTGTTCCTTTCATGGCAAGTGTATTGACCTCTTCATTTCCTGTGATTCCCAAGTGGCCAGGAACCCAGACTAAAGAGCCCCTGTTATTCTTGCCTAATTCATCAAGTTTTCTTCGGCACTCCCATGCCAACTTTGAGTCAATGACATGGGAGCTCAATGCTTTGATAGCTGCTTGACTATCAGAATGGATCGATATGTCACATTTCTGATAGTTTCTTTCTAGGTTAATTTCCACGCATCTTTCAATCGCAAGTATATCTGCCTGAAAGACGCTCGGGAAGGAGTCTAACGATAATGAGTATCTAGTGCCAGGCCCAAATACTCCAGCGCCTGCTCCAGTGGTGGTTTTTGAACCATCCGTATACCATCTAATGGTGTTTTCTTTGAGAGTTTGGGTGGTGTATTCCCTCTCCCAGTCTCTCCACGTATCTAGCATCGTAGTGAAATTCTTTTGGATACTTACTCTCTTGATCATTTCGTCACTGGGAAGATTCGCTAATGAGATGTATTTTATTAGAGAGGACTAGGCTACCTGATTTTTAATACTCTCATTGCTTGATCCTTCCTTAGAGGAGACAAATCGAACTCCTTTTGATTTTGCAGAAGGAGAGTCGGAGTTAGTTTCAGGTTTTAATGTTGAATATAGCAGAGGTGGATTTGCTATAATTTTTTTGGCTGAATATCGTAATATTTTTTTTATAAGAATAATATGTATTTTTTTATTTATAGGAGCAAATTTGGTTAGTTATATATTTTTTCTAAAATTAACTTTTTTATCTTTTTTTTGATTATGAATTCGAGGGGCATTGCCTCGTTATCGTTATGATAAATTAATATATTTAGCTTGAAAAGGGTATTTACCTATTTCATTCTCTTGGGCAGATGTTTCTATCACCAGATGTAGAGGTGTGAGATCTGTAATGATCTCAAGTGCCCTAGTTGGACACGTTCTCATAGCTCCAGTGATGCACACACAGGCAAGCCTTTGAACTTTATCGAGGGTTTTCCACGTGCTGTACTGACTTGCTTTTGTGTGCCAAACTATTGCCCCATGCGTAATTGCTGGTCTCACAATCATGACGTACATCCATCGCAGTATTTTTGAGTTACAGCCTCACCTCTTACCAGCTAGATTTCTGCACGCCATCAAAGCTCTTATTGCTTTACTAGCAGTTATTTCAACATGCTTATTCCACAGAAGCTTACTGTCTAGGGTTATCCCTAGATATTTAACTTCTGATTTCCATTCTATGATTTCCCCGTTTAAGGATATGGATTTCATGGCTGGACGTGTTCTTTTCCGGGTAAATGGAATTACTATGGTCTTGTTTGGGTTAATGTTTAGCCCCACTGATAAGCACCATTGCTCAATGATTCCGAGGCCCTTTTGTAATAAATCACACAAGGTACTCTCGAACTTGCCTCTGACTATATGAACTATGTCATCAACATAGCCCATACATTCGAAGCCAAGCTCCGTTAGCCTGTAGAGCAGCTCATCTACTATGAGGCTCTATAGAAGGGGCGATATCACTCCCCCTTGAGGTGTCCCCCGAGTGGCTTTAACTGAGGTGATTTGATTCCCCACCTGTGTCTCTTACAATAGTATAAAATAAATATGGTGACTCGATTTCTTAAAATTTGACTGAATAACTTGAAACGGAAATGACTTATACATCGATTCAATATAACAAAATATTACCAACCGGTATTAGCACATCGAATGGTTGTACTCATGTAGCATTCGACAATTTTCATGGCTTTGTGGATAAGACTTCAGGTAAAGATACGATGCATGACATAGTTGATATAGTCTATCAATTTTGAAATACACAAATTGAAGATCCTGAGATTGAACAAATGAGGGCATCTACGCCCGTACATAATGACATTTAAGAACAACACGAGCCTTTATGAAAAAGAAGACGTTTCGTTGAAATCTCACGAGAAATTCGCACTTCTTACTTCAAACCGGCTGTAATTATGCTGATGCTTGAAGCTGATTCATTCACAAACATTATCGAAGTATGCAAAGGTGCAACAGAGATTACTATAAACAAATATATTTTGTGGATTATGTCTTTACTTAGCAAATATTCAATTCCCTCGTGGTTGGGCTATAACTGCTTGTTGTCAAATGATCTTAGTGAAATCCAGACAATTGAATATCTCTCACCTATTAATTCCTCTCCAACCTCGTATGCCCTAGTGAATGAAACCCTGATCATGGGTAATGAAATTGTAGCAAAGTGTAATCAAGAACAAATTATTGTAACATATGATTTGGATGTTACTAAAATTTTTATTAATTTATTATCGAAATAAAGTTTTATGTTGGTCGCACCAAAATATTTTTCTACAATAAATACGACTTTCTGCTAGTCCCGTGTATGGAAGAATGCGCACTGGGTCACATCCAACATATTGGTCGCACGCAGCTGCTATGCTGCGTCTATCAGATGAACTTCGGATAATCTACCTGCTTGCCAGATAGCTATAAATAAAAATCAGTAGGCAAACATACCAAGGCATTATTATCTATGCTAAAAACTATCGTTGCGACTAAATTTGTTTGGTTATCATAGGAGTGAAGGTGATGAAAAAAAATTGATTAAAATGAATTCAATTCAAAATAGCCATGAACACTTTTCGATAAGCAAGCCATTATAGGCGTATTTAGAAATCAACAATATTTCATAATAAACTGTTTTAAAGATTAAAACTAACTTTTCCGCATCTGTGGCCCTGAACAATATTCTATCATAAAATTGTTACTTGTATACACTTCGGGGGATGTATCGTGCTAACAAACCGAAATTTCTCCAAAAATAACCAAAAATTTAGTATATCCAGTTTTATAGGAACCGCTGTACTCGCTCTAGTCAACTGAAAATGAATAGGGTACATCTGTGAGACACCTTGAACAATACTTATTCATAAAGTTGATCAATCGTATACTCTCTGGAGGCTGTATCATGCTAACAAACGGAAAATTCTCCAATAATGACAAAAATTTGGTACTTCAAGTACCACAGCACCCGTTGTACTGGCTTTAGTGAGCTCAATATCAATAGGGTTCATCTTTAAGACGCTCTGAATAATATTCAATCATAAAATTCATCACTTGTATATACTCCGGAGGCTGTATCCTGCTAACAAACTGAAACTTCTCCAAAAATGACAAAAATATCGTACTTAAAGTACTGTAGCACCGGTTGTATTGGCTCTGGTGAGCTGAAAATCAATAGGGTTCATCAGTGAGATGCCCTGAATAATATTCAATCATAAAATTGGTGACTTGTTGAATTCCGGAGGCTGTATCGTGCTACCAAACTGAAATTTCTCGAAAAACGACAAAATGTCGTACTTCAAGTACCATAGCACCCGTTGTACTGGCTCTGGTGAGCTGAAAATCAATAGGGTTCATCTGTGAAATGTCCTTAACAATATTCCATCATAAAATTGGTGACTTATTGCACTCCGGAGGCTGTATCGTGCTAACAAGACTTGCAAGGAAAAGTGGCCGACGACAACGACGACGACATACACTCAGGATTTTTTTTCTAAAAACCGTTTTTTCGTGTTGTTGTTGATGGATAACGTAAAAATAACTCAAAAAAAATTTCAAATTTCCAACTTTTTTGTGGGTAAACCAATACTTTTCTCGCATATTAGATAGGTTGGCGGAAAAGTAATAAACGGTTTTAAAGATTAAAACTAACTTTTCCGCATCTGTGACCCTGAACAATATTCTATCATAAAATTGTTACTTGTATACACTTCGGGGGATGTATCGTGTTAACAAACCGAAATTTCTCCAAAAATAACAAAAAAATTAGTATTCGTGGATTTATAGGACCCGCTGTACTCGCTCTAGTCAACTGAAAATCAATAAGGTACATCTGTGAGACACCTTGAACAATATTCAATCATAAAATTGATCAATCGTATACTCTTTGGAGGCTGTATCGTGCTAACAATCTGAAAATTCTCCAAAAATTACAAAAATTTGGTACTTTAAGTACCATCGTACCCGTTGTAATGGCTTTAGTGGGCTGACTATCAATAGGGTTCATATTTGAGAGTCTCTGAATAATATCAAATCATAAAATTGGTCACTTGTATATACTCGAGAGGCTGTATCGTGCTAACAAACTGAAAATTCTCCAAAAATGACAAAAATATCGTAGTTAAAGTACTGTATCACCTGTTGTATTGGCTCTGGTGAGCTGAAAATCAATAGGGTTCATCAGTGAGATGTCCTGAATAATATTCAATCATAAAATTGGTGACTTGTTGTACTCCGGAAGCTGTATCGTGCTAACAAACTGAAATTTCTCAAAAAACAACAAAATTTCGTACTTCAAGTACCATAGCAGCCGTTGTACTGGCTCTGGTGAGTTGAAAATCAATAGGGTTCATCTGTGACATGTCCTTAACAATATTCAATCATAAAATTGGTGACTTATTGCACTCCGGAGGCTGTATCGTGCTAACAAGACATGTACGGAAAAGTGGCCGACGACAACGACGACGATGACATACACACAGGATTTTTTTTCTAAAAACCGTTTTTTCAAGTTGTTGTTGATGGAAAACGTAAAAATAACTAAATTTCAAAATTCCAACTTTTTTTGGGGTAAACCAATACTTTTCTCGCATATAGATAGGTTGGGCGGAAAAGTAAAAATTAGGTTATCAGATGGGTGATGGTCGATCTCCCACGGTCTCCTTACTATTACTAGTAGTAAAGGATCCTAATAGAAAACGTCCCTCACCTATCTTGTTTAATGGATGAAAATAGTTTTATATCAAAAAATACAATGCGAGTGACTATCACTAATTCAAAATTTAAAAATTATTTTCTACCAATCGAAAGTATGAAACCTATAGAATCTGCAAACGTTCGGCTGTTTATTATCAAAATAAATATAATTTCATTGAGAACACGATGACGTAAGGTTGTTTGCAAAAAATCTGCCATGAATTCCGGTTGGCGAACTTATAAAAGTGAAATATTGGAGCGAATTAACATGCCAACAGAGAAGAGGACACAGGGTTTCGTGTAGTTTCTAAAAAGTCAAACTTTTTTCCAAATATAAAATAAAAAAAACTTACTAAGGGCCGTAATACAATACAAACTTATATTATTGTCATTTTAAAAAACAAACATAATCCTATTAAAACATTTTTCAATTAATAAATATTCATCAGAAGTAAAATTTTCATCTTCTGTAATTTCTACAATATATTGTATTTTTGAAGGAGTGTCCTCAATGACTCCATTTCGTTTTAAATAATCATCTAAAAACCAAGCTCTTTTTTCAGGTAGCAGCAAAGCTTTGTCCTCTTCTATCGCACCGTGTATTTCGCTCGGAACTGTCTGTTGTTCATGTTGATTCGTCCCAATATTTCAATTTTCAATGCTCGTCAGCCACATAGAGCATAGAGCAATAATACGTCAGCCCCAGAATTTCGGTTTGCAACCAATCTTATATTACCGTGTTCGCAATGAAATTACCTTTATTTCATTAAACAGATAAGAGAATATTACAATACCGACTTCCATATTCTTCATAGTTTCGATTGGTATTTGATTTATTTATTTAACAAATTAGCCAATACACTTAGGATGTATTTTTAAGCATTGAATTTTATATAAAATAATTTTTATCCATTAAACAGGTGAGTGAAATTTGTTTTCTATTCGGATTTTGGAATATAATCAGTTTACGGGTGTCTTATTATGTATTACTTTTCCGCCCAACCTATATAATATGCGAGAAAAGTATTGGTTTACCCCGGAAAAAGGTGGTATTTTGGATTTTTTTAAATTATTTTTACGTTTCCCACCATGAACCACACAAAAAAACGGTTTTTAGAAATAAAATCCTGTCTGTATGTCGTCGTTGTCGTCTGCCACTTTTCGTAACATGGTATTGTTAGCACGATACAGCCCCCGCAATGCAACAAGTCAAGAATTTTGTGATTGAGTATTGTTCAAAACATCTCACATCTCACAGATGAACCCTATTGATTTTCAGCTCACCAGAGCCAGTACAACGGGTGCTATTGTACTTTAAGTACGACATTTTTGTCATTTTTGGAGAAATTTCAATTTGTTAACACGATACAGCCTCCGGAATGTATACAATTGAGCAATTTCATGATTGGATATTGTTCAGAGAGTCTCACAGATGAACTCCATCGATTTTCAACTGACTAGAACTAGTACAACGGGTGCTATGGTACTCGAAGTACCAAAATTTCAACTTTTGGGGAATGTTTAGTTTTTTAGCACGATAAAACCTCTGGAGTGTCTACAAGTGACCAATTTTATGATATATGCATATTGTTCAGGGTGTCATATAGATGAACCTTATTGATTTTCAGCTCACTGGAACTAGTCCAACGGATGTTATGGCACTGGAAGTGCCACATTTTTGGTCATTTTTGGAGACATTTCGGGTTGTTAGCACGATACAGCCTCCGGGGTGTATACGAGTACAAGTGACCAATATTATAATTGGATATTCTTCAGTGTGTATCACAAATGAACCGTATTGATTTTCAGCTCACTAGAGCGAGTACAACGGGTCCTATAAATACAGATATACTACATTTTTGGTTATTTTTGAGACGATTTTATGATAGGATATTGTTTGGGGCGTCTCACAGATGCGGAAAAGTTAGTTTTGATCTTTAAAACCGTTTATTTTTTTCTTATATTCTCCTGAAGCAGCGACTAACAATACTTGGCGAAACTTTGGGTGTGACATTCAAAAGTATACTGTTTCAATCCGGAAGTTTCTCTTCTCAAATTGACTTTTGAGGCGGATGTCTTCGTTTTATTATAATTCCATTACTCAATAATGTTTTACGATGCTAGGATAACGTAGTTCAGTAGCTAGTAGTGTATGGCCATATTTAGCTCAATAATATAGACTGAATAGAACAGAAACTTTTTATATTTGACTGCTGGAAAAGGAATGGAAAGGTATATTACACGTGGAAAACCATGAGAACATGTTTCGATAAAGTGATTAATCTACTGGAGGTGTAAATATTGGTTTATTGCTAACATTTTCTAAACTAGAACAAGTTACCTACCTCTAACTGCTACGAGGACGGATTGTGTCCCTTAGATATGGAATTGTTGGTTTGTCGTGGCGATAAAGGTGTCATCGTAGAGCAGAAAAGTAACCTGGTCTCTTCCGTCGGCGAATTATCCAGGGGCGGAGGTGGCGGACAGATATACAGGGGCACTTCACTGACATTATCACCACAAATTTTCAACTTATTCGAATCTATCATTGGCATATCATTACACGACTGTTTTTCTTTCAAAATATCGTCCAATAGAAATAATTGTGATTTTAGTAATCGAGTTCGTTCCAATTCTTGCTGATACGTCGACAGATTTTTACTTGCTGATTTTTGACTTGACGTTCTACGGGTGGCTGGTGGAGAAGATAATCTTTTATTAGGACTGTAATCGCTACTAAATCCCACTTCTGATCCGGACATGTTGTCAGATATTAATCGTTCACTTTCGGGATCCGCGTTTCGATTACTACTACTGTCTGACTTCTTTAGAATCGATTTCGAACGACGGTGGAGCTCTAATTGGGGACTTGTACGACTGTCGATCGAGTCTACTGATAGAGAAGATTTGCTTCCACTATTTTTTCCTAAAAGACAAAAAGAATTAATTATCAATCTACAAAAAAATAACAACAAAAACTCTCGAAACGTTTGAAAAAATCAGTTTGCATTTGGTTATTTCAGAGGCCTGTAACTTTTTTTGTGTGCACAATGTGTAGGCAAATTTGATTTATTCGAGTTATTTTCGACTCCTAATAAGTGGCATAATTCGTTAATTTTATTAATATATGATAACATAACTGATAAATGTCAAATTATTTAGTTCTTTTCTTCACTATTAATAGAAAGAGATGCCACTTAATAATTATGTCGGTTATGTTATCAGATATATCATCATAAAATATAACAGTTACTGGCCTATTATTATTTCACTTTTAATACCTATTACGCCATAATATATCTGCGTCATTCGAACTGTACTTTAGCAACCAAGAAGTTCGCCGATAAAGCAGAAATTTTTGGCAATGTCAGTTTTAGTTGATATTCATGCTTCATTGTCCGATTTTTAAAGGTATGTAAAAGCACTCAATTCAACTTATTTAACTACATAATTGGTACGGAAATGTTGCAATTTAAATGTAGTTTAAGCCTGCATATATATTTTGGGGTTATAATGGCCTCGTGTGTAGGGGTAATGGTGGCCGGCCACTATTACCCCATTTTTTTTATAAACAATACAGGGTGTTTCTTCATAAATTCTTATATTTCAGATGCCTCGAGTTTACAAGAGAAAAAGCGACAAAGCAGGATGGACTGCTTAACAACTTACTGCAGCAATAAATAATGGCAGAAGCGTCCGTGAAGTCGCAAGAAGTTTTGCTATTCCTAGATATACACTTCAAATACGAATAAAGCAAAATAACACATCAGAGGCTTCTTTAGGTCGAAATTCGGTATTTTCAAAACACGTCACATCGACTCCAACCGCTGGATGTGGCATTTTACTCATCCTTGAAATCAGCATATAACATTGAATGTGCACATTATCTAAGAAGTCATCCTCATGAACGTATCACAACGTCTGAAATAGCTGAAATATACACCCCACAAAAATTATCGCATCAATCATTATTTTTTAAATATTTTAAATGTGTTGCCTGTTTTTCGAATTTTATTATTATCACGAATTAAAACACCAATAGTTACGCCTTTTGCAACATTTATTTTATATCAGTTTAATCTACAGAGGACAAAAAGTTTGATTTACCAAAACATAGAAAATATCAAAAAAATTGTACAAAACATCTATACAAAAAAATGAACGGTGCTTAAACTAAAACCAGCCAATGAATTTCTAACAGCGTGCGTTGCCGCCCCTCGCTCTAATTACAGCTTCCATTCGTCTTGGAAGGCTTCTAAACAGGTTCTGGACGTATCTTTCCGGCATGTTTTCCCAGAAGTTAAAAAGAACATTTTGAAGATCATCTAGTGTTCTTATTGGTGCCGGATGTTGCTTAATTTGCCATCCTAGATGGTCCCAGACATACTCTATTGGGTTACGGGCTACGTGCAGGCCAATTCAGTGTGGGTATCTCGACCTCTTCTAAGTACTGCCGAACCACTCTAGCAGCGTGTGGACGAGCATTCTCGTGCATTAGCACAGAGTTGTCACCGATATGGGGCATATAGGGCACTACATGGGGTTCTAGGATATTGATTATGTACCTGTCAGCATTTAGTCTTCCATCATTCACTGGTACTAACTCCGTGCGACCCTCGAAATAAATTCTTTCCCAAACCATGATAGAGCCACCATCAAAGCTTTCAAAATTAACCTGATCGTGCCGTTCACCACGGCGCCTATGTACTGGTACACGCCTATCTGATGAATACAGACACAACCTTGAATCATCCGTGAATAAAATATTGGACCAATCTTGAATATTCCAATTTGCTTGCTCTCGAGAAAATTCCAATCTTGCTACTCGATATTCTCTGGTAAGACGTGGACCTCTAGCTGGCACTGGCTCGTATACCTACTTCTCTCAGACTATTTCAAACTGTTTGTAGGCTTATTCGGATATTACGAGCAGCCAACAGATCTGTTTGCAGCCTTAGAGCGGTGGTATGCCTAATTCTTAACGCCGTTAACCTCAAATAACGATCATCTACTACCGAAGTTACCCTTCCGCGGCCGTGTTCGGGTCTTCTGGTTAGCTGCCCTGTTTCTTAGTAGCGAATAACAACTCTGGATATGGTGCTTTGTTGAACTCCAATTACCCCGGCGACGTATTTTTGACTGCGGCCATCTTGTATGAGCGCGAGGATTCTAGCGGCTCCTTCATTCGTCACATGTCTTGTTAAACGTTGAGGCACATCCATTATTAACAAAATAAATTTAAAGTTCTACTATACAATAAAACAATTTGCTCAAAAAGTTCTCGATCTCAATGCATTCTCCAAGACAGAAATGATTTACTCGAGCATGTTTGCTTCCAAAAAAATTTGTGAGAAATTGTGATAATTTTTTGCCCATGATAAGAAACCAGAAATATCTATTAAGTTGATACATATACAGATTGTCCCAAAAAACTAAAATTAAGTATTAAAAATATCCTAAAATACCAGTGATGCGATAATTTTTGTATTGCGTATATTTCAAAATGCATATGGTCGCGTAGCCACACCAATTAAAGCCATTAAAGGATTTGAGAATACAGGCATATTTCCATGCAAACCAGAAAATTTTACCGATGAAAACTTTGCTCCAGGTGAATTATTTATACAAGAACTGTATGGAAAAAAACAAAATCAAGAGGAGGAGGTAATCGAACTAGATGAGGAAAAGAATAATATGGAAGTTACGGAGAATACAGAAAATACGACACCTGATAAAAAGCATGACTTATCGTTTGTTGACATAATTCCAATACCAGGATGCTCGGTGGACAACTCAGTTGGAAATAAAAGATCCAACCATAATAGCAGTAGGAAGCAACATTCAGAAATAATGACGTCAACTCCAATGAAGTCAATCTTAGAAGAAAAGCAGCGGAAAAAGGAGGAACAAATTAGAGTTAAAGTTGATAAAGGAACAAAACGAAAAATATGTGTCGACAAATCAACTCCTTTAAAACCCAGCCCTACTCCTCAAATATTACCCAAAAGAAAATGCTTAAAAACCCGGATGATCACAGAAAATACTTCATCTGAAGTAGATGATCGCGACATCGACGTTAACGAGGATATTTGTGCAATTTGTGGCGAATTCGGTAAGAATAAAGAACTGTGGATCAAGTGTAGTATTTGTAGTCTTTGGGCACATAAAGACTGTACCAGTTTTGAGGGAAAAATATATATTTGCGATTTTTGTCAGTAAAATGGGGGTAATACCGGCATTGACCACTATTACCTCTTAATCGTGGGTAATTATAGCCACCCGCAGCATTCTGAAAAAACGTTCGTATTTTTTAAAAATTTTGTTTGATTATTTTCAGTAAATACACTTTGAAGTAGTTTGAAGTTTTATTTACTGTAATATTTTAGAAATCTGAGCAGGTATAACGGCAGAAACAAAAAAATGCTTAGGCAGCCGCCATTCCCCCCTTTCCGCTAATGACGCACGGGTAAAGATCCAATAGTTCAACTGTATATAGGCCACACATAGAAATTGATGCACATCATCAATGACGTTCGTTTTGTATAATCTCGAACAGATAGGATCAGTTTCTTCGTATTATTTTATCGAATTATTTGTGTCAATATCTTGTTAATTATTAAAACTAATATATTATTTACCATAATCAAAAACCTTACAGATATTAGTTCGTCAATATTTCTTCAAATATACATAGTTTAAGTTTTATCATGTATTTACATCTCGGGTGTTCCGCTTGAAGATCTATGAGCGTCAACTGGCAGTTGACAGTTGGCAATTTCCTACAGTTGAATTAATGGATCTTTACCCATGCGTCATTAATATCTGATAACATAACCGACATAATTATTACATGGCATCTCTTTCTATTAATAGTGAAGAACAGAACAAAATAATTTGACATTTGTCGGTTATGTTATCGGATATTAATGACGCACGGGTAAAGATCCAATAATTGTGTGCGCATGTGCCAAAATAACTAAATAGTCGCTGCCAACAACTCGTTATATCATTAATCCATTAATTAAGAGTGAACGTGATAATATTGGTCCATTACTACCTTAAGGGTATGCATATATTTATTGTATTCGTTAACTAAAACAAGAATAACCGGCAAAATATGTTTATGGAATCAAATATCTGCATAACCTCATTGTTTTAATGAAATTCACTGTTTTGATCTTTACTCTGTGGAATCTTAACAAATTACTAAAATTAAAACTTCAGCTTTTTAAAAATGTAAACATTTGTAACTTTTAATTTTGGTAAATAAAGATGACACGCGAGTCTTTTTGTAAGTTCGTGCTGTAACTATTTAAATATCGCCACCAGACTTTCAATTTTTTAAAGTATGCATTTTAAATTTGTTTTGTTATTTATAGACTGAAATAAGTAGAAGTTACCAAAAGCTTTATGTTTTTATTGCAAATTTAAACATTATGGCAATAGTGCTATTCAACACTTCAATCTTGATTCCGATTTTGTTTATAATCGAAATCGAATGTTTGTTGAACGACCAAAAAAAATTGTCATTTCTCATGTCAAATAAATCAATATTGATATAACCTCATCATTATTTTGGTTCATTTCACGTGTATTTCACACTTTTCACAAGTTCATTTACTCATTTAATTACGTTTAATTTTATAGAAGCTGTTCTGTTAACTAAAAACGTTACAATTGCAAAATATCAGTCACATCACATATAGACAAACGGTGGTTTATTTACATTTTTCGACCAATCACATGTTTCCGATTTATGATTGTTTTCAATAGCATCATAATTTTAGACCGATTGATATCGAAGATCTATTGTTGAACATGTTGTTTTTTAAATGACAGGAAATGATTGCAATCGATTGTCGCGTTGAATAGCACTATTAACTAAGAAAAAAAATATAGCAATTAAATCTTATAGAAATTGTTTAATGTGGCCTCCGTCCTGGTCTATGCACTTTTGAAACTTGTACGTCAAAAAAGAAATTTGTTGCATATCTTTTGGAATTCCATCAATAACATTTTTGATGTTATTTTTTAACTCATCTATGTTTTGAGCAATGGGACTACAGCACCTATCCTTAACATAACTCCTTTAAAAAATATCAAGTATAAACAATTCAGGAGAGTTCGGCGCAGGGCCAGCGAAAGGCTAGTTTAACGCCCGTACGAAAGGCAAATGTTCCGCCCCCTCCCCCCTCGATTTGATGAAACACATATTTTTAAAATTTTGTAAGTTTTGCTATAACTGTTATGTGGAATCAGTTTACAAAGTTAAAATAAAAATACTCCAAGAAAAACTAATACGTTATCTACTATATTCACTTTCATAATCGTGTGTAAATTAAAATACAAAAGAACAGAAGAAAATTATTTATTAAATATTAAAAAAACTAATAATGCGCGAAACTCAATACAAGCGTTTGTCGTATTGTTTTGATTAAGATGCATATGGTTGATGTCGTATCAGTCACGTGATGGAAAAGACTCAGCATATCTACTGTAGGTATTGAAAAATTTTGTTGATGGACTTACCCGCTTTTAATGTTAAATTTTGAAGACCAAATAAGTGCTGGTTGATGATACGAGTTGCTGATGCCAAACCTCTAGAAGACATAAATGACGGTCTCTTCTTTTTCTCCAAACTTTCTTGAGAATCATTATCGAGGTAGTCTCCTCTTTCTCCAAATCTGGTTCGTGGTCGACCCTTTGAAAAAAACATGAAATACACTTACATTGTTTATTAAATTTACTAAAAATCAACAAATATTATGAGGCGAGATCCTCTCACCTGAAATCTAGTTTTTCTGTTCTTGGTGAGCGGCGAATCATTCAAACTAACTCTACTTCCTCTTTCCAGCAACCCGAAACCTCTAAAACTCTCGTCCATCGGAGAAGTTCCCAAACTCCTCAATGCAGTATCCCCCGAAGCCGATTTCTTAACTCCTCCACTTCTTATGATCCCAGTTGATATGACGGGGCTGTTATCTCCACTCTTATCCAGTGGATTCACATATAAATTGCTGTCGATAATATTGGTATCCACTATATCTGATGTCAAATCGCCTTGTGAGTTGAAAGGGTGTGTCGTGCAACTGGCAAAAGTATCCGAACTATCCATGCTGTTAAGGTCAACGCTATTTACATTGTTCTTCTTTTCCATGTCCAATTCGGGAAAGCCGAAGTGGTTTATGCCCTGTTCGGATTCTTTGATAAGTCGCATTTCGAGGCAAACCGGATTTCTGAAATCGCTTGTTGTCAAGGGCATTAGATTTTCAGCATCAACGAACTCCTTAAAGTTCTGTGGAAGTGTTGAAATTTCAGTTCATATAAAACTTTCAAAGTATTACCGAAATATAATTCCATAAAATGTTGGATCATTAGCAAATTTTTTTCGACTTCTATAACTTGAGCTACTTTATTAATAGGCCAAGCTATAGAGATTTTTTCATGTAAAATGTGTTAGAAGGAAACGAGCTGCGTCATTGTTTAGAGAATAGTTTCATATGATAGAGTGAGATATTTTCCACTCGACGTTATTATTTATAACTTGTTATTAACAATTTTATGCAAAAATCGCTTTTTTTTTAGTTTTTTGCTTATAAAATTAAAACTGTTGGGGTAATCGTGATGGCGATAACGTTTGGAGGTATGAAAATTTTACTTACGATATCGTTTTTGTAAATTGAAATCCGACCATGCCTGTCGCATTCAGGCCTGCCGGAAAATTACATAGTAACAAATTGAAATGGCCACAGATCGAAAACTACGCATCGGACAGTGCCTACTGGTTGTACCGGGTGATCAGTTAAGGGTAGCGAGCGGCCATATCTCATAAGATATTGGTCGTATAGTTTTAGAAACAAAAAATTAATGATAAGTGTCGTCAAGAGAAATTGCTGGAAATTATTGTCAAACGTCCGCTAGGGGGATAACAAGCAGTGGCGTGCCATTTTTTAATGTAATAAAATTATATTTTGTTCAATATCGACGGTTCAAAAAAGGTAGATGATTAATTTTTTCCATTAAATTCTAGAAAAATGTATCCTCTTTTCAAATATGTAAAAATGAATATATCATTACATTTGTTTTTTTTTGAAAAAAACTCAAAAATTTGCTACCATTTCAGTTAACGCCATCTAGCGGCGAAGACGAAAGTCAAAAAGTCAAAACCAAGTGAGCGTTTTCTAGTGTTTATTATGCTCTTTCATATGAGCCCAAACTTATTAAAATTGGTCAAGCGAAACCGGAGAAATCTTGGTTTGTTTAAAAAAACAATTGAACCTCCCTCACCGCTTTATTTTGATAGATAGAACAAAACATTTTAGTCAAAAAGTGTAGGTGAATAGTTACTAAATATGAAAATGATATCATCGATATGCTTTCATTAGGCAAAATTCTATAAAAATCCCATTTTTCTACTTAGTATTAGTTGTTACGCCCTCTAGCAGACGTTTGACAAACCCGAAAATAATTTCCAGCAATTTCTCTTGGCGACTTCTATCATGAATTTTTTTTCTAAATCTATACGACAATATCTTATGAGATATAGCCGCTCGCTACCCTTAATTGATCACCCGGTACATATAAAGTTTATATTGAAAACTAATACTTGCCGGAGTATCAACGCTGCAACTTAAATAATAACCGAGTTATAAATTTTTGAAAAAAATGTACTTTTGCCGGTTTTTCCCGATTTTCTCCTAAGCTAAGAGGTCCGATCGAGTTGTTCGACCTATCATTTTCTTCATGTTTTTATTCTCTATAATTTCTCTTTTGACGCCATCACGATTGCCCTGACAGTTTTAGTTTTATAAGCAAAAAACTTAAAAAAAGCGATTTTTTGCATAAAATTGTTAATAACAAAGTTATGGATAATAAAGTCCACTCCAAATCTCTGTAGCTTGTCCTATAATACCAAATAATAGAATCTGAATATAGTAATAAACGAATTCAAATTTAGTAGTTTCTCAATTTCTGAGCAAATCTTTTAGTTCGTTTCGGATTCCAATATTTATTTTGGTAATTACATAGAATTGACATATTCTGTTGAATGTAGAATCTTTCTCACGAATGATTTTGTATTTAGAAGTCTTGGTTTTACTTGTGAAGAGTTTTGACGTCTACTTCCAAAGCAGGTTCATGTTCTAACACATTTTTCTATCAGAACGTTCAAAACGTATGTTTAACCAACATTTTATGAAATTCTAACTCAAACATTTAATTAAAACAAATAATATTTTATTTAAAATGATTTAGGAGAATCCAAAAAGATTAGGAAAATTTGAACAATCTATAGCAGGCATTTTGGATTATTATTTTGTATATACGATAAAATATCAAACAACGTTTTTAAATACAAATATCAGGTATTATTAATGAAGTTTTTCATCGAATTTGTGACTTTTCGGTTGCAGTTCAAAGTGTCCAGGCAGTTTTAATGGATTTTACATGTTATAAAACGTTGTTATTGAAAACATTGACAAAGAACCTCATTAAAATAAAACATATGCATTTTGTTTGTTACTGTGTTCATAATTTGTCCAAAAACCACCATATAACGAAAGCAGCAATTCATAGAGATCCCTTGTTCCAATTTCATTGGTAGGTACTTATTGCCACACTTGGTTCAATCTTTGACATCATTTATTCTGAAATTTCAATATCATCAGTCATACACTTTTTATCTTTGAAAATAACAAACGTATTGTTCAATTACCTCAATTAAATTATACAGTTATATTAAAAAAATGTTACTGTTATAGTTTTTAATAAGGACTGGTGAAGGAATTAATTAAATTGCAAATTCACCAAAAGTAACAAACTGTATTATTCTCTTGACATTGACATTACATGTATATATATAAACGGCAACAACATTGCCTACTACATAAATTACATATTACTAAATATTCTAACACACCCCCTCGATTTCAAATGTTTTATAGTAAACAAAAATATTAAATCGTATATATTGACATACCACATAACTTAAATAAACATGACATTTACAAAATGCTAATTTTGTTTCTAAGGTAAACAAACTGTTCTGTATTTAAAGGTTTGGTCAGTATGTCGGCTAAATTTTGGTCAGTTGAAACATATTGAATAAAAATCTCTTTACTAGAAACTAAATCTTTTAGATAATGGTGCTTTATGTCAATATGTTTTGCTCTCTTGGAGTTTTCATTACCCTTACTCATTGAGATTGAGCTTTTATTGTCGCAGTATAGAGCTGGTTTGCTAAAAATTAGAAAGTCTTTTAAAATTCCTCTCAAGTTTACAAGGTCTTGCGAACAAGAAGCCGCCGCCACATACTCCGCTTCGGACGATGATAAGGCAACACAACTTTGCTTCTTTGAAGACCACAGTATTGGATTTTTTCCAAATAATATAAGACAACCGCTTATACTCCTTCGATCATCTCTATCTGTTCCCCAATCTGAATCATAAAGCCCTTTTAGTGTAACGTTTTCATCTGTATTTTTGTAATATTCTATCCCTAGTTTCTTTGTTCCCTTTAAATACCTTAGTACCCTTTTACCAGCGTTCCATACTTCTATTGTTGGTCGGTCTAAAAATCTGCTTAGATATGATACTGCAAATCCTATGTCAGGTCTGCTAGTTGTTGCAAGATACATTAATCCGCCTATTAACTGACGATATGGGACATCATGTACAATTTCAGTTTCGATGTAGTGGAATCTTTTTTTCATTGGAGTTCTTTTCGGATTACATTCTTCCATATTGAAGTTACATAGCAGTTTCTCTATAAACTTTTCTTGGTTGATTTTTAGTTGGTTTTCTGTTCTCGCTATTTTCATACCCAAAAAGTTCCTAATTTCGCCCAAGTCTTTTGCTTGAAAATATTGTTTTAATACATTAACAGTTTCTTCGACATCATTTTCTTGTCGTATAAGTAAAATGTCATCTACATAAATAACTATCCAGACTTTGTCAGTATAATACAAACAACAGTCATAGCTTGACCTTCTAAATTTATTTCTAATAGCAAAATCGTTAAAGGTATCGTTCCAAACCTTCGGAGACTCTTTAAGCCCATATAAAGCTCTATTCAATTTTAATATTGGTGATCTTGTCTCTAGTCCCAATGGGGCATAAATGAAAACTTCATTTTCCAATATTCCATTCAGGAAAGCCGTTGGAATGTCTAATTGTCGAATAATATAACCCTTTTGTAACGCCACCGACAACATTAATCTAATTATAGATATTCTGGCTACAGGTGAGTAAAATGGCTCAAAAGGATCTTCGCCTTTAACTTGAAAACCTTTGGCTACGATTCTCGCTTTCTTTGCTTCTAAAAACCCATTTTGTTTGTATTGCTTTTTGTCCTTTTGGTAGTTCTGTTTCGGTCCATGTATTTAACTTACTATGAGCATCTAGTTCTTTTTGGATAGCTTCTTTCCATCCTTCTTCTTCAATTGCTTCTTTATATCTTTTGCTGTTTTGGAGTCCTTCACCAAGTCTAAGTATTTGTCAGTTAAGCATTGAACGATGATGCTCTTCACTTTTGCATCTTTTAATTTGAAATCATTTTCATCTCGATCTGCTGTAAAGTCAGCTTCTGTATTTATTAATGCACTAGATAGTTGTCTTTCTTCTAGTATGGTTCTCACCCGAAACTTCCAATTATTGAAATTGCTGGAACTTGTCAACTGCGGCATATTTACCACTGTACTACTTGTACTAGCCATATTTGAAGAGACTTTTTGATCAACTTGAACTTGCTTTCTATATTTGTAATTTTAATAGTCCATAACCTGTTATAGTTTTTAATAAGAACTGGTGAAGGAATTAATTAAATTGCAAATTCACCAAAAGTAACAAACTGTATTATTCTCTTGACATTGACATTACATGTATATATATAAACGGCAACAACATTGCCTACTACATAAATTACATATTACTAAATATTCTAACACACCCCCTCGATTTCAAATGTTTTATAGTAAACAAAAATATGAAATCGTATATATTGACATACCACATAACTTAAATAAACATGACATTTACAAAATGCTAATTTTGTTTCAAACGTAAACAAACTGTTCTGTATTTAAAGGTTTGGTCAGTATGTCGGCTAAATTTTGGTCAGTTGAAACATATTGAATAAAAATCTCTTTACTAGAAACTAAATCGTTTAGATAATGGTGCTTTATGTCAATATGCTTTGCTCTCTTGACATTGACATTACATGTATATATATAAACGGCAACAACATTGCCTACTACATAAATTACATATTACTAAATATTCTAACAGTTACAACTATTAGAAAGAAACGCTAACGTCATCCTATTTGTGTAATACCGGCCGGGATTATTGGAGGTTATGAAACATCATAGGTTGTCAAAAATATAATATAATTGACGAGAGGCTATTTCGACCGCAGCGCTATTCTTGAGATCGTTCGCAAAGTCACGTATGAGCATCGATGCGAATGGTCTAGGTGCGAACGGATGCTAGGACCGGTATTCTTGACTACCCTTCGTAGTGACATGCGAATGTTTGAATTCTCTGCTTAAGTAACATTTGGCAACGTAGTAATTTTTGAGAAGTGTCAAATAAAAGACGATTTTTTAGGGTTATTTTGTATTATGTTTAGGCTATGAAAGAGAGGGGACGCGTAATCTGTATTTCAAGCCGATAATTCGATATTTGCAATATATAGCAAATCATCATTCATTCCAATAATACCTTATTAAACTGCGACACTTAAATACTCTTATTCGTAATCCAACACTACGACTATAAGATAAAACTGCATGAAACTAAACAAGAACAATAAACACAACAAAGACTTTAAACAAGACATAAAAAATGTAAAACCGAAAATGACAGATATAAGCCACAGATGAAAGTGATTTAAGTGATGTGTGCGTACGATTTGTCGGAGATGACCACTCGCTGATTTTGTGAGTATACGTAGCTCATGCGACTGGTCGAGAATATCAAATTCACACAACCGTTCGCAAGTGTTAAACATGCGAACAACCTTGAAACTTGCAAACGGTCAAGAATAGCACCGCTCTGACCGTACCGACGATGCCAAATGTTAATGACACTAAGTTAATACGTAATCAAATAACCGATTATAGTTCAAAATTTGTAAGGTTAGATAATCTTTGGTAATAATAATACCTAAGTAGTAATTGTATGATATATTTCAAAATCACTAGATATTATATTAATTTGATATTAATGTGATAAGATATGTAGGTAATGACAATTTGTCATATAGGAATAAAACCTAGGTAAGTACGAGGTCTGATAAAAAAATAACCGTTATTTTCAAATTTCGTGAGTTACGTATGTTAGATTTTCGCATTTTTTTTCTGTTATATTGGGACACATGTCTGTTATATATGTTGGCAATATCAGCTATTTTGGATTGTCAGTTTGTTTTTGACAGATAAAAAGGTTAATCGTGTTTTGATGCGCTCTTCGATTTTTTACTATTCAAAAAAATGGATGAAAGTAACTGTATTAAGTTTGGTGTAAAAAATGAAATTAAATGCGCAAGGACATTTGAAATGTTGACTGTGGCGTTTGGCGAGTCTACTATGAGCAGAACACAAGTTCAATTAGCGTCCAGAAGAGCCAAGACCGAAAAAAGCACGTCAAATTCGGTCTAATGTGAATGTTTTGCTCACGTTTTCTTCGACTACAATGACGTGGTGCATCATGAATCCTTGCCACTACGTCGTACGGTCAATAAGGAATACTACCTTGAAGTTATGCGCTGTTTGCGCGAAGCAGTTCTTCAGAAACGCACAGAATTGTGGAAAAAGCAATCATGGATTTTGCACCATGATAACGCACCAGCTCACACATCGATGCTTGTGCGTGAGTTCTTGGCCACAAACAAAACCGTTATCATGCTTCAACCACCGTATTCACCGGACTTGGCCCCCGCTGACTTTTTCCTCTTCCCAATACTGAAGACACCGATGAAAGGAAAGTGTTTTGCTACGATTGAGAAGATAAAAGAAAAATCGAAACAGGAGCTGTTGGCGAAACCAAAAAGCGCGTTTCAGAAGTGTTTCGAGGATTGGAAAAAACGCTGGCATGAGTGTATTATATCTGATGGGGATTACTTTGAAGGGAACAAGATAGTTATTGATGAATAAATACTTTTTGAAAAAATTGAAAATAACGATTATTTTTTTATCAGACCTCGTATTCGTAATTCTATTATATTTTGATATATATAGTGTAATAATCTTTAGTAAATAAAACTTTGCAGTTTGTTTTCAATTTTTTCATTGGAATCCGCATTTTAACATGAAATATCTAAAGATGTGTGAACTACCTACCTAAAAATACTTTTCAAACAAAGTAGTAAAATTTATTTATTTACATAACTTATAGGAACATAGGAACAGGGATACACTTCTCAGATATCCATTTCCGTTGTGGAATGGTACTGGTGGACTGCGGGTACCAAGAATCAGCAGACTGGCTCATGAGGTCAGCGCCGAAATCAAACTCTTGGGTAGGACCCGAATTGGTGACTCGATGTGGAGACGACATCCCAAAGCCGGTCACCATAACGGTGTTCTTCCCAAGAAGCCACGACATGAAATTGGAGAAGATCCTCCAACTTGTCGAGGTTCAGAACTCCAACCTCACTGCAGAAGCTTGGAAGATCCTGAACTCTTAAAAAGAGGACAGGGAACTATCTTCGCGATTGGGATCGATTACCAATCTGGGGAGGCTCTGAAGGCAGGAGGTTACGCGCTAAACTTCCGTTTTGGGTGTATCGCTGTCTCGGGACTGGGAAAAAAGAGAACCCCGCGGAGGACATGGAGATATCCTCCACATCCGGAACCTCTGGAAAAAGGAAAAAAGGCGGAAACTTGACCTTGGGTCAGCCCGAGATCTTCTCCGGCTCTGCTGGGGTGACTAGGGATGCGGAGTTCGCCTCTGCATCCCGGGAAACTGGGCGGAGCAGTCTGGGCGTCGAGTGTCTGACTCGAGATCAAGAAACCTGCTTGAACTCCGAGGAAGATATTGCCATGGTGGTCGAAGAGAGTCAGGGAAAGATAAAGGAGGGAGATGAATAGAGGCTGAGTAACTCGGCCTCTCTCATCCATAAATGTTCACGTTCACGAATGTAGCTCAGAATAACCAGCATCACGCGAAGGGAGCTTCAGCAGTGATTGTAAGGTTGTTCGCTAAACTACAACTGGATATTGTACTGATCCAAGAACCATAGATCAACGAAGAAGGCCAAATCAAAGGTTTGGCTAAATTGATTTATGATTAAAGGCAAGTATATCCGCGTGCCTGTGTAATTATAAGGAATAACATTGTTCCAATCATGGTTCACCTCAACATTGGGGGTATCGACCGAGGCATCGTCATTGCCTCTACCTACTTCGCTAGAGACGGGCCGATGCCACCGCCTAAAGAAGTACAAGAGCTAGTGAGCAGACGGAATTGTTAATGTTGCTGCTATGAATAATGTAAAATATTGGTTGGGTGATGAGCGAGCCACCACTTTCCGACCATACGATCGTGTCAAAAGCTCGTTCAGAAAAGAAAGCTCCATGATGGAATGAGAAACTGTCAAACCTTAGAAAAGAGGTCCGTTCAGTTGTCCACTGTCAAAAGCTCGTTCAGAAAATGAAAAGGTCCATGGTGGAATGAGAACCTGTCAAACCTTAGAAGAGAGGTTCGTCGTCTCGTTAATAAATCCAAACGTACAATCAGTACAATAAAGAGACTAGGAAGGCCAAAAGGCTTAATTTTCAAGCCTTTTGTGAAAAGATAACTTCCACTCACACAGCGGTCAGACTACAACAGGTCATGGCAAATGGGGGAACTAATCCCACAATGCCGTTGAAAAAGTCAGACGGATCATACATGGAAGGTGAAGAGGAACGATCGATTCTTCTTTTTAGAATCCACTTTACAGGTAGTGAACCAGCAACAAGCACTGTAATAGCAAGAACACCAAAAAATCCCGCAAGGAAGATTGGGACCTTGCTAAGAAAATATTTACCAGACAACGGTTGGAATGGGCAATAAGTACCTTTCAACCATATGAATCACCAGGAGTGGATGGAATATTTCTAGCACTCCTGCAGCAAGGGATAGAGAAGATTCTTCCTCGCGTGCTGAAGGTTACAAGAACAAGTCTAGCAGTGGGCTTAATACCTAGAAAATGGAGAAGGGCAAGGATAACCTTCATACCCAAAATAGGGAAAAACATGGGACTGATTCCCAATCTTTTAGACCCATCTGCTTAACATCGTTTCTACTCAAAACGATGGAGAAAGTAGTGGATAACTACATAAGAACAGAGAACCTGGAGAATATATCACTTAATAAATGTCAGCATGCCTACAGAACGGGTCGATCAACTGAGACGGCTCTATATCAGCTGACCGAAGTCCTCCAGAGAACTCTGAACAACAAAGAAATCGCAATGTGCGCATTCCTGGATATATCAGGGGCCTTTGACAACACATCTCATGTGTCTGTCAAAGGAGCACTAAAAAGGCGAGGAGTAAATGAAACCGTTGTAAAATGGATGTATGAGTTGTTGACGACGAGGATAGCTGAGACACAAGTGGGGAATCAAACCACCTCAGTTAAAGCCACTTCGCGGGGGACACCTCAAGGGGGAGTGATATCTTCCCTTCCATGGAGCCTCGTAGCAGATGAGTTGCTCTACAGGCTAACGGTGCTTGGCTTCGAATGTATGAGCTATGCTGATGACATAGTTCTATTAGTCAGAGGCAAGTTCGAGAGCACCTTGTGTGATTTAGTATTCAACAATGGTGCTTGTCAGTGGGGCTAAACATTAACCCAAACAAGACCATAGTAATTCCATTTACCCGGAAAAGAATACTTCCACCCATGAAACCCCTATCTTTAAACGGGGAAATCATAGAATGGAAATCAGAAGTTAAATATCTAGGCATAACCCTAGACAGTAAGCTTCTGTGGAATAAGCATGTTGAAATAACTGCTAGTAAAGCAATAAGAGCTTTGATGGTGTGCAGAAATCTAGCTGGTAAGAGTTTGGGCTGTAACATAAAAATGCTGCGATGGATGTGCGCCATGATGGTGGGACCGGCAATTACGTATGGGGCAATAGTTTGGCATACAAAAGCAAGTCAGTGCAGCACGAGGAAGACCCTCGACAAAGTTCAAAGGCTTGCATGTGTGTGCATCACTGGAGCTATGAGAATGTGTCCAACTAGGGCACTTGAGATCATTACAGATCTCACACCTCTACATCTGGTGATAGAAAGATCTTCCCAAGAGGTAATTCTTAGAATATCCAAGGAAGGTTCAGGCAATGAGAGTATTAAAAATCAGGGAGCCTGGTCCTCTCTAACAAAATACATCTCATCAGCGAATCTTCCCAGTGACGAAATGATCAAGAAAATAAGTATCGAAAATAATTTCACTACGATGCTTAATAAGAGGAGAGACTAGGAAAGGGAATACACCACCCAAACTCTCAAATAAAACACCATTAGATGGTATACAGATGGTTCAAAAACCAGGCACTGGAGTAGTTGGGCCTGACACCAGATACTCATTATCGTTAGGTTCCTTCCCGGGCATCTTTCAGGCAGACATATTTGCGATCGAAAAATGCATGGACATGAACCTAGAAAGAAACTCAGAAATGAAACATATTGATCCATTCTGATAGTCAAGCAGCTATCAAAGCATTGAGCTCCCATGTCATTGACTCAAAGTTGGCATGGGAGTGTCGAAGGAAACTTGATGAATTAGGCAAGAATAACAGGATCTCTTTAGCCTAGGTTCCTGGCCACTCGGGAATTACGGGAAATGAAGAGGCCAATACACTTGCCAGGAAAGGAGCACAAACGCCCTTTATTGGCCCGGAGCCTTTATGTGGTGTAGGAAAATGCTCCTATAAGAAAGAGGAAACCGAAAGAGAAGTACTCTAGCGGTGCTATCCCGGGTTGGAACATTCCAAAAAATTCCTGCGGAACTTCGACACTGCTAGATCCAAAAAATATTTGGATCTCAGTAAAAATATGCTACATCTCCTCACGGGCTTTCTTACAGGACACTGCCGTCTTAGGAAGCACCTAATGAGAATAGGTCTAGCAGAAATTAACGAGTATAGATTCTGTGGGGAGGAGGATGAAACTCCGGATCACGTAGTTCTAGAATACCTCGCCATTGAAAGCCGACGCAAGAAATGCTTCAGACAAGAAACTTGTAAGAGTGATGATCTAACCTCGTTGAAGCCGTCCCAAATACTAGAGTTCATTAGAACCCTGGAACTGGAAGGCGAGCTGTAGTAGTAGTGAGAACAGCTCTGTTGGGGGGGGGGGGGGAGTGAGCACAATAAACCTCAGGTTTCAGGGCATTGTAAATCCGTGGAAATCTAATCTAATCTATAGGAACATTCAACATACTGCTGATCATTAGAAGGAAATAAGGATATTGAAAGAATGAATCATCAAGGGAATACCTCAAATAATATTGAATTTGCCTTCCTCCTTGTGGCATAACCCTGCTCCCAGACAGTACAAATACATCTTAAAGACGTGTCTAAGACATCCATCCTAAGATGTTCAGGACGTCTTCAAGACAGTAAAATATCCAAAAGACGTCTTTAAGATGTCAATTGATACAAAACGGGATGTCTTAAACAGGTCTTCATGTCGTCAATACGGATATAAGTGGAACGTCTTCAAGATGTATTGGGTATGTCCAGTCTATGTCCCAGTATGGACACAAATAAAACATTTTCTGGGTATTACCAATTGATGTACCCAGCACCTTATGTAACGAGGTTATAAGTTTTCTCCCAACATGTTTTTTCTAATACTATACTTTAAAAAAACTCTTTCATTAATAACAAAAATTTCATAAAACTGAAAAAAAATTGATACCTCGTATTAAAATACATGGTACTGCATAATGTTTTCCATATATTCACTGTAAACCAAAATTTTTCGGTCAGAACCGCAAAATTTTGATTTTCTTTTAATACGCTTCCTTAAAAAATTTTAAAATTACGAAACTATGTTATATATCGATTCCTTTTTTACGCCATTCGATAGAGGAAAGATGCATCTCAATTACTCTCCATATTTGAATTCTTCCATTTTATATTAGTAGACAGTACCTATACGGATTTAATCCTGGAGTAGAAATTTTTATTCACAGCATTTGTTATCGAAGATTTGTGCCACATCGTAAGAAACTTGCACATATTTTGTGATCTTCCAATGGTTTCTCTGTGTGTTAGAATAAAGTACATTCTATTTTTCACAACTTTTAATTGCACTTTTGTGAGTGGTGAGATTGTGTTTATTTCACTTGTTAATTTTGTATTTCCACTATGACAAGAGCAGAATAAAATCTTATCACTTTAAATTTTGCCATTTGCATTTGGTAACACTTGTACGGTTTGGGCGAAATCGCTTCTCGTTATAATTGTTCTTTATATCACTTTAACTGACGCTCGACGCTAGTGATTTCCGTTTTGACAACCTATGACATTTGATAACCTCCAATAATATCAGCCGGTTTTATGCAAATAGGATGACGATAGCCACTCATTGTAATACTTGTACCCTTCTTTTTAATACTAATGTACAACCTGCTTCCAAAAACTTATCGGCCGGTATCAACGATAGGCATTTGGTAACAATTTTCTACAAGTCAATTTTGAAAAAGTTGACTGATCACCTTTGGAAAGAAGATTAAATCGACTTTAACACTTAAGAATTGAAAGGAACTGTTCTTCTAGAGTGATATTTCTGAAGAAGTATGTAACTCAGTCTTTCAGCTGATATTCGTAATATTAATAAGATATATTTTTTTAATGACCGAGGTCTTTCTATTGGAAGGTAATTTCGGCGATGGGCTTCAGATTTTGGGTATAGCTTCAATTAGTTGAGTGCTTAACTTTGCTGTCAAGGATCGGTATAGCTGCTGGTATATTATTTCCTAAAGTCTGAGTTATTAGGTTCAATCAGGTGAAGTATAAAGTATAAATAGTATTATGAAAATTGGCATGGAGTAGCCAGAAAACTCTATATACTCATTGGGGCGGTCGTGGATTACTTTGGCTAGTAGTGGGAGTGAGAAATATGGAAGCTTTTTATTTTGTTTTGAAGAGAGTATACTCATCTACTCGATGTTCCATTGTGTTGCAGTATGATGCAGTGCGATTGAAGGTCGTTTATAATGTCTACTGCAGGGACTAGATCAATATAGAAAAATAAATTATTTTCGAGAGTTCAAAGAGAAGGGAAGAATAATGTAGACGGTATGATTGTAGCCAGTAACTATCCTAATGGCACGTAGAGGAATGAGATAGGAAAAATTTTCCGCAAAACTCCTTGATGATATTATGAGGGGGTTCAAAAGATGAAAAAATTAATAATGCTAATGGAGCAAACAACTGCCGGGCCAGGAGTTTCGATACAGGTTTTAAATGAATTGATAGAGTACCAGCTTCTTGGACAACAGTCTCTTAGAACGTTTTTCTTATATGTCCGTGAAAATCTTTATAGTTCTACATTTATAATTCATCTAAATATCTTGGGTCTTTATTTCATCCCAAAAATCTACGATAAAAATATTGATTTAATTGTATAATTTGAGCATTCGCTTGATGGCAGTTCCGACTTCGCAATTTTTTTATTAAATAATTGAAACTGAATTGAATATTTAATACTATAATCAAAAACCAGCGGCTCCACTGCAGAAGGTCTAATATCTGTTGCGTTCCTTAAAGGTAATTTTTGAACAAATAAATCATCCAGTTAGGTATGCATTGCACAGTATTTCTAAATTTGAGGTTTTTGAGTGTTGCTAAGGCGCTTTTATTAAGTAAATTTCAAGTTAAATTAGCTAAATGCTTAACTATAGCATTCGTTGTCTAAAGTAAATGCGTTCGTGCACTGAATATGTGCTTCTAAAATATATTCAAGAAAAATAGTGTTTGAACAGTTTTTCGTTCAGTATACGATAAGTATCAAAAGTTTATGTTGATTTTGAAACCACTCAGTAACTACATCTGATTAAATTGATGAAAAGTAAGTAATAACAAATAAATAATTGAAAAAGGGGCGTTAAACTTGAAACAACACGGCGAATAGTTGTTTCTATCTATACGTTTCAAAATAATAATTAGTTATGTACAACAAAGTGTAGTTATACTGTAACTAAGAATTGGAGATGATAAATGTAAAATTCATTTATAACTGATGGAAATACTCGAATAATGTATGTCAATGAATTTGAGTAGAAAGTTGTACGGAGGGAACTCGTTTGTTGTTCATTAGAATTTGGTATGGTTTTCATAAGAAATCTAATTATTCATCGTGAATTTTTCTGTTTTCACTTGTTAACTGATTTCCATGCCAAACATAGTATCAACAGTAACAATGTGCTTTATGAATATCGAATAGGAATTGATTCATTCCAGCATATTTTCAGCGACCCTCACGCGATAGTTTTTCTAGATAATTAAGGTCTTTCGGCACTAGTCTGACGGCAACGGGCTTTATGAGGAAACAATCATTTAAAATGGCACGAATTGGTTCGTTACATCCATAAATTTAAGCAGCTATCTCTCTCAGAATAAAATGACGATATTTAGTCACCATTTCTTTTAGTTTGGTGATGTTATATTTAGTTGAAGACGTTGATGGCCTATCAGAGTGGTCAAAATCTTCCCTCACATCTCGACCGACTTTTTAATGTACTGTATCACTCATACTCACTTGTTTTTGATAGAGTCTATTCATCATAGGTCGTCTTCAGGATTTTCAACGATTCCTAAATGCAAGATACAAGATTGGTTCTTTACTCGATATTTGTATCCACTGTAAAACTCTCAAAATACTTAAGATGAGTTCCTAGTGAAAATATAGAGCGATAGTGTAATATAGTCAAATCGCAACTCCTTTTCTCAATGGCAACCATACGTTATCCAAGATGTTGATATAGATAATTTTCGTGTGTAAATCACCCAAAAATGTGCCAACACATCGAGGACCATCAACGCTTATTCGTGTCGAAATATTGACGGAAAAGCACTACTGTCAATTCTGCTCAACGAACATTCATTAATTTTTTAGTGCGATAAACTGGCTTTCCACTATTAGATGATTGACGTCTCCTCATCAATGAATACTACGTTTTCTGAAGTCGGTAAAGAATGTCTACTTTTTCGGCGTATCTTCAGACCCCAATATAAGCTATTCCAGTATTACTATGAAACAAACTTTCCCGTCTTTTTATATTAATCGTTAACTTTGTCGCGTCCCCGCTACTTTGTGTTGTGTATATAATTGTCTTTCTTTTTTTTCTATTATTATTCTTTTATTGCTTTTTTTATCAATTGTTTTTAAATATAATCTGCTTCTTCGTAACTTCTCGACCCTTGTCGTGCGAAAACCAAGCTGTCTGCTGAAGTCGACGAGAAGCAGAAACGATAAATAGAATTGTTAAAACTGAAGTCGAATCGAGAGGTTATAACGAGACTTTGTGTTGTGTACGTAGTGTCTCCAATCTACCTTAAAGAAGGGGGTCCCAGACTTCTGCATCCATCTGGAAGACCGCAGATCATACACGCAAGGTGAGACAAGGGCTTCGTTACTAATCTCATAAAGATACAATCCATTTTCTCTCAACTAGCTATCGGAAGGTCTAAGGGCGATCACAGCCCTATTTATTTTACAAACTTCATTTGATAAAACGTGTTTGACATCTTTGGTTCATAGTTGTCAAGGAAAATACAGAGGAAAAGTATGCAATCATAACATTTTTAGATCGGGAGATAGTTTTTTTTTACATTTTTAGCAACATTTACTAACTCCAGTGATATCCCGCACACCTGGACATCATGGTAACTTTATTTCTGTTTTAAAAAATTTGTTATCGATAAGTAGGTATTTAACCCAAATAAGAAAACAGTAATTGTCAAGGAAACGAATCCATAGACAATAAAATGGTAACGAAAAGTTGTTATGCAAAGATGTTAAAGATTAAAACTAACTTTTCCGTATCTGTGAGATGCCCTGAACAATATTCTATCATAAAATTGTCACTTCTATATGTGTGTATGCTAACAAACCAAAATTTCTCCAAAAAGTAACAAAAATGTATAGTATATCTGGATTTATAGGACTCGCTGCACTCGCTCTAGTCAGCTGAAAATCAATAGGGTAAATATGTAAGACACCTTGAAAAATATCCAATTATAAAATTGGTCACTTGTATACACTCCGGAGGCTGTATCGTACTAAAAACCCAACATTTCTCCAAGAAGGACCAAAAATGTGGCACTTCTGGTACCATAGCACCCGTTGTACTAGCTTTAGTGAGATGAATATCAATAGGGATCATCTTTGAGACGCCCTGAATATACAATCATAAAATTGGTCACTTGTTGCACTCCGGAGGCTGTATCGTGCTAACAAACTGAAGTTTCTCAAAAAATGACAGAAATGTCTTACTTCAAGTGCCATAGCACTGGCTCTGGTGAGCTGAAAATCAATAGGGTTCATCTGCGAAATGTCCCGAACAAAATTCAATCATAAAATTGGTGACTTGCTGCACTCCGGAGGCTGTATCGTGCTAACAAGACATGTAACGAAAAGTGACAGGCGACGACGACACACAGATTTTTTTTATAAAAACCGTTTTTTGTGTTGTTCTGAATGAAAAACGTAAAAAGTTGGACGGAAAAGTGAAATTCCTTAATTTATGATAATGTTCAGATTTCAGAAAAAGTAGTATCTGTACCTCGTAGTAAAAGCACATTCCCGGGCTTCAATGCTTGTTAGCCTCAGCCTAACGCCTCGACCCACAATTTAGTATATACACAATGTACTATTGTTAAAAATTCCCCAGCGTGGGTAAATCATTACTTTACAAACCCGACTCTCATAACTTTATTTTTCGCATTTTGTAGACACTTCATACGTTAAATTAACAAAATTCCAATTACGGTTCGTTGCGATAGAAATTCTACACCCACCAAAAAATTTATCTTCCAAACTAAACCTCTTCAAAGAGTATAACATAATAATATCCTCCAAATTAAAATTTTAGTTCTGGGAAAAATGTAATACAATATTCATGAAACTCTCAAATTAATGCTTTCTCTGCTTTTAGAAATGTCTTTATGCTTCCTTCATTCGATTTAATTGCATGGAACTCGTACGGTTTCGACTTTAAATCAAAATTACTTCGAATGAAAAGAAATTTTCATCAGCTGTACATATATATTCGAGGAGCGGCTTATATTTGAACGAAAATGGTTAGTTTCAATAGAGGGATATAAGAATAAGCTTTGTCGGAGTGGATTCAATTGTTCGAGAATATGTTAATATATACATAAATAGCGTATCATTAAATGGCCATAATGTTCGTAGATGTCGATCAATCATAGTTATTTGGATGCAAAATTTGATAAACATTGATGAGATAGGAAGTTCTCCTGTTATCACGAAAATCTTATTCGACCCATTTTAAGGGGTCAAGGAGTTTAGTACAACTCCAAGGGAATAGCCGAGGAGGTCAGGCAAACCTGACCGACGTGACCCTGCATAGCAATGGCCTCTAAAGATTTATGGCGAGAGGCTATTGTGAACTGAACACAACGGATCTAAACAAGGCATTCTTCTCCTTGCAGTGCATATCCGGTTCGGATGCTGGCGACTAGCATGGCTATTCTAACATTGTTTGCGATTTTGAAGCCTAGAGGCATAGTTGATAAAATCCCCCTAATACAAGGCCAAGTATCAGGATCCACAGCGTGGAGGAGGGAGATTGTTCCCCGGTTCGAGCGTGAAGCGGCTGAATGATCTGACGTTCGGAGTGCGTCGGGCAGGGGTATCCCACTATGGAAAACTGCCTGGTACACATCGCGTTTCATAAGACGTTGGGGATTGCCTTTAACAGCCGGCCAAGTAGAGGAGAACTACAACAAAAAGCTCCCCAAGTCACAGGTGGAACGGCATAGGCATATCATTGCATGGCTAGTGGGTAGACTAGTCGTTATTATGTGAACTCCAGGGCATATGGCGCACTCTGGTTTCAATAGCCTTCATGCGGCACGCGGGGTTCTGCTGTAGGTAACCGTTTTTTCACTAGCTTCTGGTATGACCGTATATGGAAACCTCAAAAGAAAAAACTCAGGGCGAGGCAGACTCCCCAAAAACTATAGAAGACGAAATCCTTATGGAAATGGACTGCATCGTACAGGACGTTGAACGTCCCGAAATTAAAGCTACCCTGCTTAAATCTGGTAGTGAGGAGGAAACTGATTCAACTTGAAAAGCCCTCTTGAAATAAAGAATCAGGCTCTCTGGTGCTGCTAGAAAGAGTTTTAAATACCTAATCAAACAATACTTCGCAATAAAAGAGGCCAGACGAAAGGCCGCTGAACCCTTCGGGGGGAGACACTCGCTGAACGTGGACTAAAAAGAGTCTTGTGTGACTACCCCTTCGAGAATATTTATTGGCATTGGGGGTCGAGTGGCACATAATTTGAAAGGTATTCCGATTCTCTTTAAAGATATGCTAACATTTTTGTGTTCAGTGTTAAAATTAATCATAAAAACCAGCTGGAAGTGTGAGTGAAAGAAATAAAAAAAAAGTTGTCACAAAAGTTTTAATCAAAGTGTTCAAATTGTGGTCCGTTTACTTCCAAACAATAATACAACCTTTGTTCAACACTGTTCCAAACATTTTGTAGCATAACAGGAGTTATTTCACCACATGCCACAGTTATCCGGTGGCGAAGATCTTCTAAAGAGTTCGGTTCCGTTTTGTGAACAAAAAGTCCAACAGTGATAGATCAGGCGATTTTGGGAGCCATTCAATGGAACCTCTTCCACCAATCCTATGTGCGGGAAAATGCTGATCTAAAGAGTCACGTACAGGAGCTGCATAATGTGGGGGAGAGCCAAGCTGTTGGAAAAAAAAATCATTTTCTGGGATCTGATCATCGTTTTCCATTATCTCCACAATTTAAGGGTAGATGTGGTCTTCGAGCAAATTAAGATAACATTCACCTGTTAAGTTATGAGGTAGGAAAAACGGAGCAATAATATTATTTCCAAAAACGGCCACACATTCAATTTTTGTGGAGCCTGTGTATGGTGTTCTCTCGCAATTGCAGGATTTGCATCACTCCAGTATCTGCAATTATGTCTGTTCACGTGACCATTAAGAAAAAACGTGCATTCGTCAGAAAAGCATATCGAATATAAAAAGTGGGGGTTGTCCACCTGTCTTCTAGTCATCTCCTCACAAAATTGGATACGGCGATCTGGATCGTCTTCGTTGAGCTCTTGCACGAGATGAATCTTATTGGTATGGAATTTATGCTGCTTCAAGACCCTCTGATGCTTCTACGCGGAATTCCTGTAGCTGGTGCTATTTGTCTCGTGCTTGAAGTGGGATCAAATGCAACATGTCCCAAAAGTGCAACCTGTGTAGCCTCGTTCGTAACAGAATGTTGATGACGTTCATTAAAAACTCTTGCAGCTGGCCGTGTAGACTCGTTGTTTCTAAAATAGTGTGCAACAATTTCAGTTTTCTCTGCAGTGGTGTAAACCATGAGAATTAGATTCATTTACTTTGAACTAGAGAATGAAGGAATTTCACTAAAATAAAACTAGGTAGCCGTAAAATTCTACTAAAAACTATTTCTTATCACGTCAATAGGTCACAAACATCTTTTTTACTATTTCAGTAATAAATGAGAATAGGTTTATAATTTAAAAGGTATAAGAGATTTAATTTCATTTGTAGTATTTAGATTTCCACGAATTTAATTTTTCATTCCTTATTTTATTTGTCCTTCTTTTTTTATAAAAATAATAACATTTTATTAGAATGTTATTACCTAATTATTAATTCAGCGTTTTATTCAGATTTCTTCAGCGGAGATTTCAATCTGGTTTTTGTCATTGATTTTAACACTTAACACAAAAATGTTAGCATGTCTTTAAAGAGAATCGAAATACCTTTCAAATTATGTGCCACTCGACCCCCATGCCATTAAATATTCTCGAAGAGGTAGTCACCCCTTTTAGGGGGATGACCGTACAACCATAAGTTAACTACAAAAAGTTGTCCACCTCGAAAACAAAATCGACGTGTCTCGGGGTTTGCCGCAAAAACCTCCCCCGCCAACAATATTTGAGGTGGACTATTTCTAATGCGCCACCCTGTTTATTTCTTATAAACAAAGACAAGTTCCAAGTGTGAGCGTGTCTGAATAAAACACCTCGGTTTTGTCATTTTGTTCATGGAATATTCAAATTTATTAGCTTTATACAATCATTTCAATCAAGGATAGGCGTTTTTAAGCTTGTGAAAGATTTTATTATTACTACTTGCAGATCTGCCAGAGAAAATTATGGTGACAATGCGGTAGGATATGTACAGGTTAGAAGAGAAAAAATATTTGTTTAGTGAAAGGCAGAATTACACCCAAACATAATATAACCAAAAAACCTTACTCCATAGTCTATTAAGATATGATGGAACTGAGGAAACGATAATTTCTGTAGAATGTGTAACTATAAACAACCCCAAAAGACTACACACCTACAACACTTACGCAAGCATGCGTGTAACCGAAAAATATCAAGTGTGTACTATAGTGAAGTGGCACCGTGAAGCAAGAAATCGAGCGTCCGGCATCTGACGTCATGACATGTCGCAGGTTTTTACGGGGGAGGACCTTAGTGCAAACTTCAATCTAAGATTTCTCCGTTATTTTAAAACCGATTTTAATTTGGTAAGCGTTCTTTTAATCAGTAAATTGCGATCTATTCAAATAATGAATAACAAAAAAACATGCAACTTCCTCATTGTACCACAGAATACCCCACTTCTGTGTTTGTGCGATTTTAAAATGACAACCACTGACTGAAATGAATCAGACTTTGTGAAAGTAGTAGATTAGAAATTGTAATTAATTTTTGGCGAACAAAAGCTACACTAATTCAGTCGCCTTCTTGACTGTACTGCTATAGGAATTGTGAATAAGCGGCCCGTCCATACTGTTGAAAGACAAATAAATTCTGAATAACCAACAAAACGAGGAAGAGAGCGGAGAATCAGAAGAGAAAAAAATTATAGTTTTAATAATGATTAGGATGATTATTAACAGATGAATATGAAATGAACATAAGCTTTAATTAATTGTTATTAATTCAAATTTAAAAAAAAATCATATTCATCTATATGCATCTTAGAATATAATAAAAGAGTAATGAGTAATAGTAAAAATCGAGACTATGCAATAAAAACTGGTAAGCGAGATACTTCCGGCAATTTCCAAGCCCACAAATTTTTGAATTGGCAATAAAATCTATCTAGTAATAAAATTAATACATTTGTGGTCGACAAATTGAATTGTTGGCCGAGGCGTTTGACCTACTAAAATGATTCACTCTGTATTAGAAATACTTTGCGATATCCTCAAAAATACAAATCATAGTAATAACTCACAGGTATAACAAAAATATACAGCGTGTGTGAATGAAATAATAAAAAGTTATTTTAATTTTGATTATTTCAATTTCATGTCAGTAATGGATGCTTATTTGTGGAATAATAATTTTTTAAATACTTTTTTATTGGAATGTCCAAACACTATTTTCCTAAAAATCGTGCAAAGTGAATGTGAAAAAGTAAGCATGCTAAAAACTGTTAATAACTAATGTGCAACAAACCTTTTAGGATATATTCGATTGATTTCGTTTTTTTAAATAATTTTATAAATAATATGATTTAATGTACCTATCCAATTCTCACGTTTTGGCATTAAACGTTATTAATCATTGAAACAGATAATAAACATGATATATGATATTGTATAAAATAATAATTCAGAAATGAAATTGAACTATTATCAGGAAGTGCATCAACTTTTTTTTGGGGTTAAAGTCGGAGAAATCAACGACACTTTTTTTGAAAAATTGACAGTTTAGTGCGTCTAAACTATAGTCGTGAGTCCTGATAATCCTTCATTTCGTTTCCATCTAGTGACTCGCTATAATATTCACTCATAGTAACGAGAGGACTGCAATGCTATTTTTCAAAAACCGCCCACATAACTGATAGAAGAGTATTAGTTGTAATAAAGAAAGTGTTTAAAAAATTCTCTGATATATTTTTTCATCAAGAATAAATTCATTATTTCAATGCCCAATGCCGAATAACGACAGTTGGGGTAAAGTGAAGAGTTTCATGGCTGCTTAATTCATATAATGGTTTCGAGTAACACTAATTAAGCTATAGTATGCCGAAAATAAGAAACTAAATTATTTGCTACATAACACACCCTTCAGTATGTGTAGAGAAATGGACATTCAAGTTATGTATTCATGACATTGTCAAATTCACAGTTTCTAGGGTATTTTTATATGCGACATCACATATATGTTTCTATTTTATATCACAGTTTTTATATTTTGACTAAAAAATGTGATCGGGAAAGCGGTTTAAATGACATAATCGCCACCTGAACGAGGTTTAATTATTTTTGCGAAAACTTCATAGAAAAACATACTCAGCTTTAACTAATTCATGACATATTCCTGTCAATATCACATAAGCAGGATGACGTGAATTTTAGCCCTGTTATTATAGACTCAATTTCACGAAAATTGAAACCACATGAAGTTGGAACATTAACAATCGCAGAAACCAAATTCTGTTTTGTCTATCTACGCCGGTTAGTAACGAACAATGGCCGATAGCCACTTTATAATTTGACATTTGAGAGTTATGTTTCTGGTTGTTTATTTGTTGAATATTTTAAAACGCTTAGCAAGTTTATAAGTGGGTGCTGTGTGTTTTATTTAAACTAAAACCATATTTTCTAAAAAACTTGTTGGTGTGAAAGCAAAAACTATCATAGTCGATGCACTAAAATTTGAATAACTGCAAAGGGATATAAGTTACAATTTCTACATCCTGAAGAAAAGGTCACCTACTTTAAAATGCAAGTTTGATCAAGAAACTTCTGTCAGTTTACCTCTAGAACGAGTTTTTAATCCAGAATTACTTTTAACAGTGTTAAGAGAAAAATACTTTTATATTGAAGTATATTATTTTTTTTAGGAAACGGAAACACATGTGGGACACAACGATGAAATACGTGCCAAAATATTGAAGAAAAAACTAAAAATAATATAGTAAATTAACAGCAGGTGTTACAATTGACAGGGTATTGCAGGAGAGCGAGTTTGTTCAGGCACTGTCAGCACTACATCAGAAGATGATTTTAATTTACGTGAGACATCTGTAACTTAATTGAATTATCAAAAAGAAGTAACCCATTTTATTGAAGAAAGGTCCAGCGCACAAACTTCACTTAGCTTAAAAGATATAAGAGAGGTAATTGTAATTGAAATTTATTTTTCAAAATATACTTCAATTCAAGAGAACTCTATTTCAAACAACTTAAACTACGCACCATTGGCAAAATTCAATAAGGTATTTGAAAAAATAAAAATGTATGTCATGCAAATTCCAGAAGAAGAAGAAGTTTGTAAAATAATAGAAATAGAGAAACAGGCATACTATCCTAATGATGATAGAATGAAGAATAGGATGCGTATTTAAATGTTTGTGTAAGAATGTTTTGTTTATTATAATTAAAATTTGTGTTTGCTTTATGTTAAATTGGAATTTCTTCTATTTTCCATAAATTGAAATAAACAATTTTATAACTTCCTCACCTTTTTTGTTTCCTAAATAATGTTCCTACTTACGACTTGAGGTAAGTTTGCAAATTACTTTGTTTTTAATTCAAATACTTTATTCAACTTTTAGTATTAAATTAATATTAAAAAATTGCCTTGAGAAATGTAAAAATAATAAACCGCCTGGATCTGATGGAATTTCATATGAATTTTATGAAAATCTACCACAAAATTGGGTATTATACATATGCTTATTGTTAAATACTATTTTGGAAACAGAAAAAATTTCCTCCGAATGGCACAATATTATAATGCTTATGTTACATAAAAAGGGACTTATTGATGACCCTGGAAACTACAGAGGACTCTTATTAACTGTATGACCAAGCTTTTTACATCTCTTATTTTAATTATACTTTCAAAATTTTGTGATTCATGCAATATACTCCCTGAGACGCAGTCTGGCTTCCGGGTCGGCAGAGGTTGCATGGATAATGTGTTTATTCTGAATGCAGTTACTCAAATACATCTTAGGCTCAAAAAACGCAAAGTTTTTGTAGCCTTTGTTGATTTTCGGAAGGCATTTGATTGTGTAGATCATAACATTTTGTATAGTAAATTATTCACGTCGGGTGTCAGCTCAAAAATGATTCGTTTGATAAAGAATATATATGACAAGGCTTTCAAGACAATAAGAGTAAATGGCCAGCATTCAAAACCATACGGGAGTGTCAAGGGTGTTTTACAAGGCGAAACTTTAATCCCATTATTGTTCTCTATTTTTGTAACTTATATGGTGCAATTTTTTGTAGAGCGGGGTCACCTAGGGTTAAACATTGACAATACTAAAGCATTAATGTTGCTTATGTACGCAGATGATCTGATGATCGTTAGTGATTCGCAGATTGATCTCAATAAGAAACTTAAAACTTTACATGAATACTCGGTCCGTAACAAACTTTCAGTAAATATTTCAAAGACTAAAATCATGATATTCGGGAGAGGTGGCTTCCACAATAATTATAATAATTACAATTTTTATTATAATGATGGAAACCTTGATATTGCTACTTCGTCCTCGTTATTTTTTGAAATGTCTGTTATGACAGTGACTAAAGTGAAACAAGCCTTTGCAGCCGTCACTGATATAATGGTTCGCTCCAGAATGACTTCTTGGGAGTCAAAATTGAAATTATATAATTTTATTGTAATAGCTATGCTGTTATATTGCGTTGGTGTCTGGGGTCTAAGATATGGAAATATCCTTGAACGAGCCCAAATAGGTTTATTCAAAAACCTACTTGGTTTGCTACGAAGTTCCCCGGATTACGTTGTTAGAATGGAAGCTTCAGTAATAAAATTAGATTACACTGTTTTTAAAAGCGCTTTATGTTGGCTGTCAAAATTTATAGCAATGGAGGACTTACGTCTACCAAAAATTTGTTTTCTACGTCTACTCCAACTATCGGACGATGATTTGAATTGATCTTTGGAATCTTTTCAAATGACAGAACTAAATCTTAAAAAATCCGTAATGGAATACTTGCCTTATATGAAAATAAGCTGAGATCAGATGATCTTAATAGCCTGGCTTCTTCTGAATCTCTCTGGTTATTCAAATTTTTAAATAATAACTCTTTTTAAAACGAAACCTACCATCACATGTTCATAAAATTATAGCGCAAATCAGAACGGGTAACAAAAGAATGATTAAGTTTACTTATAAAGGTTCAGCATATATAATAAACAGCGAAGAAATCTGCACAATATGTAATCTAAAAGCGCCAGAATGCGGCTTTCACATATTTTTTGAGTGCCCTCTATACCAACCGTACAGAATGATCTATCTGACAGATATTGCAAATATTGACTTTCTGGTTAAGATCCTTGACACTGGGACCTCCAGGCAATTGACAAATGTAGCTTATTCTATTAGTAATCCCTAAAACTTAGATCGTTTATATTTGATGAGTGACAACCTGAAATATCGAAATGTCAAATACTATTACTTACTTATTAATTTTGTTTGTGGTTAGGACCCTTGCAATAAGATTTTGTAAATTTCTTAAATGCAATAAAGATAATAATGAAAAAGTATACTTTTAGTATTGCTTGTTTTCCCTAACCATAATCTATAAGCAACATAGCGATAAAACTTTAAATACACCACCAATCTTCAAAGGAACTGGAAATTATTATTAATATTCTAATTTTGTGTTAACCTACAAAATGTTAAATCTATGCACCACTGATTTTCCATTTTACAATATGGCGGTGATTTTGACAACAAGTGACGCATACGACTGCAACTTCAGTTGGCTTCAACTTTCGTCAAACGAACTCTACAAACCTATAGATATAGAACATGACAAATACTATTGTTGTTCTGAAAGGGAACATTTGTTCAAAATTTTGATATAATTTATATCTTAATATCAATGACTCTATAAATGATGCCCAATATTTTTTCTAAATGCCCAATCTGTTTTCTTCATATTAAAAAACCATTCAGTATATAAATCGTTATTTCAAAATATAGATATGTTTAATAACCTAATATAGTGATAGTATTTCACCTTGTTCATATTGTTTTGAAATGGTATAACCAAAGGGGCAATATACGTATATTCAACAGAGAGTAAGATTTGGTATCAATTGTTAACCATCCATTATAAATATTGTGAAATTATTCAAGTAGTTTGCTGTGATTAAATCGAGGAATGGGTAACGTTTTGTAATCTTCGAGGATGATGTTGTACAGATTTGCAATATTATATGAGAAGCTAGATCGGAATAACGAGGTTTTATGTTTCGGCATACTAATTTTATTTTTAAATCTTACATTAATTAATATTGGGAACTTCTGATCTCTTTTTAATTTTTTTCGATAGGTAAAAAGGAATTTTGGTAAACATAATTTTATGAAATAGTACTGATCCATGAAGAATACGTCTATTTTTATGTTCAGACAGCCAAGGTCTGCAAGATGCTTAGAGGTTGGATTGCGACGTCTGATACCACAAATAAATCGAACAAACATATTTTGATTTCGCTGCAGTCGATTTTGATCTAGTGTGTTAAGGCTAGTCCATATATTACATCACAATAGTTAAACTGTGAAAGCACGAGACTATCACAGAGCATAATTTTGGTTGCTTTATTAAATAATTGTCTATGTGAGAATAGAAGTTTTAACTTGCAAAATGCTTTCTGAATAATTGATGAGATATGATTGGAGAATGTTAAGGAATCATCTAAAACGAGACCTAGGTTTTTTTCACACTCAGATAAAATTAAATTATCAATGTTAATTTTCAAATGTATTTTACTTTTGACTTTATTTTTCTCAATTCTACGTCCAAATAGCATAGCTTTTGATTTTGAAGGATTTATGCTTAGGCATAATTTATAAGAAATATCTACAATAGTCTCTAATTCTTCATTAATTTTCATACAAGCATTTACAACTTCTGATTCTTTAAAATCCACGTACAATTGTGTATCGTCGGCATAATAGTGAGCCTTCATATAATTGAAGTGATTTGAAAAGTGGGAGGTGTATAGGGTAAATAGCAAGGGTCCTAAGATTGAACCTTGCGGAACTCCTCGCCATAGGTAAATTTTCCTAGATAATTTTTTATTTATAAATACTCTTTGAGATCTATGATCTAAATAGGATTGCATCATTTTTTGCGCTTGTTTATCAAAACACATATAGTTAAATAATGACAAAAGCAGGGGGTGAATAATTTTATCGAATGCCTTTGAGTAATCTAGTAAGATTAAAATGCATAGATGGTTGGAATCAATATAAGAATAAATGTCATCCAAAACTTTGAGGAGTGCAGTAGTGCAGCTGTATCCTGGACGAAACCCCGACTTCCCGACTGGTGTTCAGGTAGAAGGTCGAATTTGGTGATGTGTTGACGAATCTGTTCATCCATCACTTTTTCTAGGATTTTAGAAAAGATACTCTGAATACTTATGGGACGAAGTTCATTGAAATCAGCAGGATTATCCGTCTTAGGTATGGGTAGAACTCTAGATTCTTTCCAAACTAGAGGAAAAACGGAATTTTCTAGGCAATAATTATATATGTGAGTAGTAAATGATAAAATATGTGGACAACAATAGAGAATCATAGTGATATTAATATTATCAGGTCCAGCTGCATTTGAATTTATTGAAAGTATTTTTTCATAAACTTTTAACTCATCAATTTCCCTAAATTTAAAATTATCAACATTCGGTAGTTTAGTTGAAAGATAGTGGCTTAGAATAGCAGCATCTGGGTTATTGTCACCACCAATGCCATTGATGAAATGATTATTTATTGAGTCGGGATCTTGTAAGTGATCAGGAATAACTGTTGAACTTTTTTTGTTATGAATGATGTTATGCTTTTTCATTTCTTTCCAGATATTTTTCTTTCGTTTCAGTTGAAATTCAAAATATGCCTTTTTCTCGTGTTTAATTGCATGATTGACTTCATTACGAATTGATTTATAGTAATTCCAATGATTCTCATTTTTTGATTTTTTGAATTTTAATAATGCTTTATCTCTCAATTTCATCATGTCCCTCAATGTATCAGTTAACCATGGAGACTTTTTTCTTGTTATTTTAACTTGACGCAGTGGTGCATGTGTTTGGAATAAATTTGAAATAGTTGAATTTAAAATTTTGATTTTACTTTCAATGTTATCAAGATGATAAATTTGTTGAAGATCGGAAGCTATTAAATTCTGATGATAATGATGCGGTTCAAAATTCCTAAAGTCGCGGAACGTAAATTCAAACGGTTTAGGTTTTTTGATAGATAGCGATCCAATGCAACAAGATGGAAGGGAATGGTCTGATACTAAGGGACATTTAGTAACATTTACATTACTGATTTTCAAATTTTCTGAACACAATATAATGTCGAGTAATTTTGGTCCTCTTGTTGGTTGGTTATCAATTTGAATAATATTGTAAGTGTCAAAAAGTGACTGCAGAGTTCTACACTGTAGGCTGCTTGGGTCTAAAAAGTTTATATTAAGGTCTCCCGCGCAAATAACATAATCAAAAAATGGCGATAATGTGCCTAAACATAAATCAAATTCATTAGCAAAATCCTGATAAGGAAAATCATTAGGTCTGTAAAGTGAACCCAAGACATAATTTTTATTATTAAAACAAAACGAAATACATAACTGTTCGGAATTAATGTTATTCAAATTAGTAATAAGTTTAGACTTGAATCAATTTTTGATATATATATATATATATATATATATATATATATATATATATATATATATATATATATATATATATATAACAGTACCCCCGCCTTTTCTCGGAGATCTATCACGTCTAAACATTTTATATGCCGGTAAATTTACTAATCTATCAACAATATGTGGTTTCAGCCACGACTCCGAAACTGTAATTAAATCAAATTTGTCTAATACTGCATCTTTGAATGCAAGAAAATTCGCTAAGATAGATCGTGCATTTATATGGCAAACAGATAATGGCTCATTCATTTTATTACATGTACTAAGAGATATTACAAGCTTCAAACAAAATAATACCAAAATTTAAGACCATTACAAATAAAAGTTCAAAAGATATTATTACTATATTAAAACAAGACAATATACCACAATTATGACATCTATAAATAAAGAGTAGAGTTGGAAAATAGCGTAAGTACCACTATAACCGTTATTTCTTATTGCCGCTTCTTGTAACTCTATCTAGAGATGACGGGATCCCTCTTATCTTAATACTCTCGCTTGAAGGTGGATCTGGAATTGGTAATGTCGTCTCCGTTTGTTGAGCAACGTTTGGTGCTGTTGAGTTATCTATAGACTGTAGTTGATTAACACTATACTCAACACCATTTACTATTAAATATTTACCATGAATTTTAGCTGTATGTTTCTGCGTTCTTGCAACTTTAAGGTGCTTAATTAGGGTTTTTTTTATCTTCCCTATCTTCCTTGCAAAGCAGAAGGCAATACCACTTTCTCAAATTCTTAGGAAATACGAGAATTAAGTAGGCCATCTGAAGTTGAGCAGGTAATTGGTGGTTGTTGATAATTCTCCGTTGATGTTGAAGGCTGAGGCTCTGAAATTGGATTCTGGACCAAATAATGAGCAAATCTTTATTTTTATATTTGCACGAGCCACCTTTGATACGTTTTCTACTGGAGCAACTGTGCTGGAAAAGGGAAAAATACCAGCTTTTTGAAATCTACGCTGAATAAAGACCGGATTCAATTTCGACTAAATTCTTGAAATAATGACAGAAAAAATTGCTTTTGGCAACTTCTAGCCATAGTTTTTTCTTTGCTTTTTGATCACCGCTTCGTCCCACATTAATCGCAAGGGCCTCAAAACACTCAGGTCCATGGGCTGTAGATCGTGACTAGTCTATGGGGGCAACATTAAGATAACTATATTCTCTCAATTATTGCAATACTGAAATGCGACACGTGTTGGTCGTAGATTAAAACGGCTGGCCTTTCAGGAGAAATATTAGAAATTGTTCATAAAAAAGCTCTGTAACGTTTTAGTGTCCATCAACCCATTTTTGGTGGCTGCATATGTTGTTCCAGGATATTCTTCTGCTTTGGGTGGGATCCACGAGTCCCACAATTTTATTCCTTTAAAAACTAACAAGGGGGGTAGTTTCCCCTGCAGCATTACCTCCCATCAAAACAGTAATGTTTTCTCTCCCACAGCCACTGTTAGTACTGTGAGCAGCAGTACCCTTTTTTCCAACAACCCTTATTCTGCTGGGTTCCAAACAAAAACTGATTTCATCTACATTCCATAGACGATTTGAAAGAATATCATGAGAATCATCTTTAAGAAGACTATATCGGAATATTAATTCCGTTGTTCATAAAATTACTCATTAATAGAATTTTCGATTGATAAAATTAGTGTAAACCAATGTATTCTCGCGCCCTTTAAAAAGGTGCACGAGAATGCATTAGTGCATCAGTTGAAAATAAAAAATAGCAAAAAAGCCCGCTACTTCTAGCTACAGCGCTCGAGCGACGGGTTGAATAACTAAAATAACATTAATTAAGTATTCAGGAGAGTGGCCTATCTATTTTATTTTTTTAATCTATGGCGCTGACTTTCCGATGGTGGGCTACGATGCGGTTACCCTGTATGAAACCTAGCGCCCGATAGCAGCGTTGGTTAGTTTATTTGAACGTTACTTTTAAAATAAACATCTAGGGTTTCAGTAGCTCCAAATTTTCACTTATTCCGGTATTATCTTACATTGTTTTGTTATTCTATTGATTACATATTTTACAAATTAGGGAATTTGAACTTTCATTAAACTGAAATTACTCTTTAGAAATCTACGTATACGCTACACTATGTCGCTTCCCTACTTGGTATTATTGAACCGGCAATCCAGATAATAAACTCACAAACACGTTATCCCAGAAATTGTGAATATACCAATGTCAACAACACATAATTTGAATTTGAATTAATATACCTATTTTAATTCATTTCTGGATATTTATATACTCTCATCTTTTTGCATTTAATTGCAAATAGTATTCTGTGTGTTAGTTTGTTAATTTTCTAATTTTATTGTGATTATTAATTCCATTTTTAGTAGAAACGATAACGTCACACAGACAGATATTGATGGATTATTGTGTTTGGACTCACCTGTGATAAAATAAAGAGTAAAGAAGTTCTACATTATCAATCGTTATCGCTTAAATGATATTGGTACGTAGTGGAATGCATTCTCCTTGACATCTTCCATTACAATCCTGTAACGTAGCATTAGCTTTCGTTACCTTATACATTATGATCATTTCATTAGACCAAACTTAATAATTAATAGAAACAATAAAACAAAATTTTTCCTATATAAAAAAAACTAAGAATGTACTGTAGAAAACGTGTTATTTGCCTTATGAAATTTACTATGGAAGTCTTCCCTTCTACCTTGGCAGATGGGAAATGCAAAATAACTCATCAAAATTAGATATTTATTATACGAGATAAGTATATGAGAATATTATATTAACAATAATTTTTCTTTTTATAATGTTGAAGATTAGAAAAGAATATTAATCATGCTGTACAAAATATTTGAATTAAAACATAATAGCGGAGGAACTTCTTCATTTATATTGTTTCTCATTGTATTCATTAAAGAGCTCCCGTAAAAAAGATTTCTGATTAACATTAGTTTTGAGAAACATTGTTTGTTGTTTAAAATGAAATTTGTATAATTTGAATATTTTAGATTTAGTTAAAAATCTCGGAAAATACGAGCTGTTGTTTTATTGAAGTGAATACTTCTGGTAGTCCCAGGAGTTCGTACCAAAAACTTGGGAGATGATAGAGAGACTAAAAATGATGATGGTATTTCATATAAAAAAATTTCTTTCCGCCCTCCGTTAACGAACTATATAGCTCTAAAGTTGGGAATTAAAAATGGTTTTTTATATTTATAATTATTAAATGGCTGCTTGGGCTTTGGTAAAATTCTAACCGTTAATATACACCATAATTGCTCAGATTTTCGCGTTATGAAAAAGTCTACGCTATACTTGAGAACTCAGGTGCGGATGCGGCAATATTACTATTGTTCTATGAATGTCAGAATGACAGCTTGGATTGAAAATAAGAAAAGGGCTGAATAGGCGTAGTATTCACAGTCACCTGTTAAGGTGACAGTCTATAATTTTCAAGATTTTGCTATTGTGTTCCATATCATGCCCTGCGATTTTTTATGGCCACTGCTAAACTGCATTTTTAACGCCTTCTATTCGCTTGGAAGGTTACTAACGAACTTTATTTTACTGATTGCTGTAATACCGTCAAAGTAATACATCAAAATGTCAGGAATAAAACAATAAAAAATGGATCAGTATATTAGAAACTTTGACAGAGTTTTATTGTATTTGTCATTTTTTAAAGAGAAATAATTTTTTAACTTGTAGATGACTTTACTGTAGCATAAAGAAAAGCCAAAAAGGTTTTAATTACAACAGACCTTTCGTCTAGTTCCGATATTTACAAAGGACGGGGATCAAGGATACGGAAAAAATACAAGGTATATGTCCCATCACTCTATATAGTTCTGATTCAGACGAGAGTCCCTCATTAAATCGTAACATTGATCCTGTTTGTAAACCTACACCACAAACAAATTGTAAGTATTTGAAGATATTAATAAGAATGTTTTGTGCAAATAATATATTTTTCACTATTGTATAAAAAGTCGGGGAAATATAAATCGGGTAGTACTTCTCCAAAGATTCAAGTGAAATCTATTGCCGAAACTATGAGGTCTGACGCTGAAGGAATTTCCATTGAGAATAAAGAATCAACTGATATGGCTAGATTTGCTGTTCCTAGAGGTAATTTGTTTCTTAAGTCAAATCATAATTTATAATAACCTAGAGTTTGCATATTAAATTTGACTTTTAGTATAAAAGTACTTAATTTTATAATGTACCTTTTTTATTTTTTTTTAGAGTCAAAACCTTGTGGCTGTGGAATCAGATGAACACTTCACGAAAGAGATAAATCATCACCACAAATAGATACATTTGATGATCTAGGTGATTAAACTAAATAATTTTCATTTAAAAACACTAAATTATTTTAATTAATTTTTATATTTAATCATATTTTAAATTTATTTTAGAATTTAAAAGGTTGATGATAGATGAAATATCTCAATTAAATTTAAAAATCAACACTTTAGTTGAAAGTGTTGGCACTCTCTTGAAACACAAAGAATTCCGGGTAACCTGCAAGTACCATCGTTTGAAAATAATGTGAAAACGTTATATGAAAAAACTCCAGTAATTCGACATTCGACGCATATTTTTAAAATCCTAATTCAACGTACTCGATCAAATACTGTCCCTAGTACTGCAAATCGACATTACAGATCATTTCTCAACAATACTACAGATAGTACTGGAAAAGACCAAATGCCCCAAGGAACGAGGAATAGTGAAATACATAGATGAAACAAAACTTAAAAATACAATCAGACAAAAATCTTGGGATTTCTTATACTTGAATCCAGATCCTAACTATGCAACAAATACTTTCATTGACACTTCAAAAGTATATAGACGACTGTACATATACAAAAAAATGTAAAAGGAAAAACACGAAGATCGCCCCTTGGATGACAAATGCTTTACTTACCTCCACTACCACAAAAAATAAAATGGCTCAACTTTTGAGAAGAAACCTGTCCTATTTTATAAACAAAATTTTATAGTAAATTTTTGAAACTATTTGTCGACATTCGTCTTTTAATAAACTATCCTAATTAACAAAAACGGAAAAAAGCTTTAAACAGCTTTTTGAAACAACCTATCCAAAAGAAAATAACAGGTTGTTTCAAAAAGTGTTTAAACTTGGTGTGACTGTTTATATTTGTTTATTTAAGAAAAAACAATATAGGCATACTTTAAAAAACCTTCAATATTTGCTTGGCTTGCCATCTAGTAGTAGCTAGTAAACTGTGACTAATCATGCAGGTCTCTTTATTTTTTCCCTGTTGGTGAATAATAACCTTCCACCACAATAGATGGCGCAGCACTCGACAAAACTTTGTGGCTTCGGACTTAGTACAGGAGATTCCATGCTTCCCCGTATTAAAAGTATTTATCTATGTTCCATATTGAGACGTACTGGTATGTTATAGAATATTCTAGTCCTTTCTGGAAAGTTCTTTCTATATATATAAATCAGTTGTGGCAGAGTCAGTCAGTCAATAATAGTTTAATGTGTTGATAAGTTGAATTGTTAAGAAGTAGTATTGAATTTTGCCAAATATTGAATAAAGTTGTGAAAGTTATAACAGTGGTGATAGCGGTAAAAGTAATTGATGGGCAATACTAGAAGTTCAAATTACGACACCGATATGGAAGCTAATAGTGGAGCACCAGCTAATAGTGGAGCACTGTCCGATTTTAGTTCTACCTTTAAAACTAAAATAGAAAGCCTAAAAACAGACATAAAAGCAGTTAATGAAGATTTGGCAACAGTAGAAAAAGATTTAAAAACAGTAGAGAAATATTTAAAAACGACAGAGGAAGATTTAAAAACGGACCAGCTTGACCTAAGACAAAAATTATATGCATTAGTAAAGAAAATAGAAGCTAATCACAATGATAGCAGTTTCATTAGTGATAGTGCCAGAACTGAAATAGTAAATTTGAGAGACAACCAGGTTAAGCCATCTACATATGATGGCCAATCACCTTGGGAGACATATTGACGCCAATTTGAAGCAGCAGCTAGTGCTAATTGGTGAAATGATCAAGAGAAAACCACCTCCCTCATGTTTGCTCTTCGTGGATAAGCCGCATGTATTCTGCATTTATTACCCCAAGGCAACCCTAGCTATGACATCATTATCCAAGCTTTAAAGAACATGTATGGACAGCAACATTTAAAACAAGTTTTCCAAAGTCAATTGTAGGTACGCATGTGAAAATTAGACGATAACCTCCAAGAATATGGAAGTGACATAGAAAGAATATTGAGTTTAGCCTATCCACTGGCACCTAAAGAATTTTTGGAACAATTTGGCGTTCAAGCATTCATTGATGGTTTAAGAGTTACAGAAATGCAACAAGCCCTTCGATTACGCCACCATCTGACACTACAAGAAGTATTAACTTTTGTTCAAGAATTCGAAGCTGCTAAAACCATTTCCAAAACTGGACGTCCAAAATTACGAGCAATACACTTCGAGGAGGAGAATTTAACCGAAGTTATGGCTAGAATCGAAAACCTACTGAAAGACGCGCTACAAAGAAGTACACCATTTCAAGAATCCCGGAAATGTTTCAACTGCGGCAGAATTGGACATCTGCAGAGAACGTGTAGAGTTCCATCAAGATCTCGAAGCCAAGTTAAAAGCTCGGATAATCAGACAACATCAAGTCAACATACATACTCGCAGCGCCCAGTTAGAAATAAAGCTCACAGCCCCACAAGAAACAACCCTAGATGATCATCTCCATACCAAAGGCGATCACCAACACCTGATCGGCGCTCTAATACCAGCAACCAGGAAAACTACTAAAAGTCGACTATTCGAGGCGGTTGTCGACTAAAACCATTCGAAGCCCCACGATTCGCACATATTCTTTGTTTAAAAATGGCCGAAATTTAGCTGTTAGGGGACAACTAGAAAATCATGATTGCCGACACTGGGGCAACTAGATCATTTTCACGCCCAGATATGTTGACACGGAAATATGCAAGAATACCTAAAGGCCTTGTGCTGGAAACCGCAACTGGTCATACTACTCCGATTTTGGGACAAGTAACAGCATCCATTCGAATTTGAAACGCGGCTATAATTCACTCATTTTTGGTAGCAAACATTATGGATGAATGTGTTTTGAATTTATTCATTATGCAAGACAAATTTGTAATAGATTTGAAAAAAAAATTATCCATCGACAACGAAGATGTAATCCTCAGTGGTGAAAATGATGAATTGCACAAAATGAAAGTTATAGTTGATAAAGATATAAGAATTCCGGCAAATTCAGAAAGCATTCTCATGGCTCATTTTAAAGAAAAATCTAAAGATCTGACTATTGGATTTATTGATTCACATGAACCGACAGAAGATGGAGTGATGGTAGCCAAATGTAAAAATAGAACAGCAAACTCCCGTCCGTGTTGCCAATACATCTAGGAGACTAGTTGAACTAAAGAAAAATCACCAGTTGGGATATTGTGAACCAGTGAAGAGCATAGTGAATTTAGGAGATAATACAAAACTCGAAAAAAAACCACAAAATAAAGTCGGCGACTAACTTATAAAGACACTCATCAAAGACTTTGACAAACTAACATCCGAAGAAGCGAGCAATGCAAAGAAACTTGTCTTGAATCACCTTAGCCTTTTCGAAACCGGATAATTTACGGGGCGAACCAACTTGGTCCACCATAGAATTGATACAAGAGATGCACCACCGATACGTCAAAACCGAAGAAGACTTCCATTCGCTAAACAAAAAGATGTAGCGAATATGATACAAGACATGTTGGATGAGAACATTATTCCTCTGGACCGTGGTGTTCTCCAGTTGTTTTAGTAACTAAGGAAAATGGTAGAACCAGATTCGGCGTTGAGTATTGCAAATTAAATCAACTTACTGTAAAAGACAGCCACTCCCTGCCACGTATAGACGATTGACTGGACACCCTATCCGGCTGTCAGTTGTTTACCACATTAGACTTAATGAGAGGATACTGGCAAGTTGAATTTTATCCCGATGATAGAGATAAAACAGCCTTTTCTGCTGGAAATGGCCTTTATCGACTCCAAGTACTTTCATTTGGTCTATGCAATGCTCCAGCCACTTTTGAAAGACTTATAGAAATGGTGTTAAAAGGACTGACGTGGAAAACCTGTCTGTGTTATTTAGATGACATCGTTAGAATGGAAAAAATATTCGACGAATAACTAAACAATCTAGAAGAAGTTTTTAGCCGACTGAAAAATGCAAACTTAAAATAGAATTCCAAGAAATGTTGCTTATTTCAACGCGAAGTTTGATATTTGGGTCACGTTATGTTAGCAGAGGGTATAAAAACTGATCCGGCAAAAATTTCAGCGATTCAAGACTGGCCAAAACCAAGAGATAAACATTCGTCAATTTTTGGGACTTTGTACATATTACCGGAAATTAGTTCAAAATTTTGGAAAGATGGCCAAACCTTTACACAGACTTACTAAAAACAACACATCATTCGATTGGGATCTAGAATACCAAAATGCCTTTACTGAACTCAAAAAGAGGTTGTTCACCGCACCGGTTTTAGCGTACCCTGAAGAAGAAGTTCAATTTATTCTCGACTGCGACGCTTCACAACATGGCAAAGGAGCTATCCTTGCACAGCAACAACATGACGAAGGAAAAGTAATTGCTTATTTTAGTAAGACCCTGGGAAGGGCGGAGACAAATTAGTGCGTTACAAGAAAATAACTGTTAGCAATTGTAAAGGCTATTGAACACTTTCACACATACGAGTATGGCAGAACCTTCATCATCAGAAGCGACCATAAAGCACAGTGGCTGATAAATTTTAAAAATGCGAAAAGACAAATTACAAGATGGTGAAAGGGACTTCAGCAGTACAATGTTGAAATAGTTTATAGAAGAGGTCGCTATCACGAAAATGCGGATACCCTATCCAGAAGTCCATGTATTCAACAACAATGCAAATATTGCCAAAGAATTGAGGAAAAGGAAAGTAATAATAACCAAATAAACAAAGATGAAAAGATATAATTGCTGCATGCAACAACAATAAGAAGCGACTCGGACGAAAACATGTGGTCAGTAGAAAACCTAAGGAAATTTCAAAAGAAAGATGAAGACTTAAAAGTTGTCCGGACCTGGCTACAAAATGGAGTTAGACCCGATTGGCAAGAAATGTCCAGGTATGGTTCAACAATCAAAAGATACTGGACACAATGGGATGCCCTTACTCTTCGCGATGGTGTACTCCATCGGACGTGTGAGAACTCTAATGGTGTATTTACGATCCACCAATTTGTCTTGCCTAAATCACTTGTTCGTGAAGTGATGGAAGAACTTCATAGTAGTCGTTCAGGAGGACATTACGGAGTTGGGAAAACCTTAGCCAAAGATCGTGAACGATTCTACTGGGTCAACTGTCGCCAAGACATTACAGAATGATGTAAGAAATGTGACTTATGCAGCGGAAAGAAGGGACCAAAAACTAGGAATTGTGGAAAAATGGCTCAATATCTGTCCGGTGAACCATTTTAGAGAGTAGGTGTAGACATACTCGGGCCACTACCAAAAACAGAAAAAGGTAACAAGTACTTAATGAGCTATGGATTACTTTTCCAAGTGGCCAGAAGTGGTACCAATTCATAACCAAGAGGCTGCAACCGTCGCTGGAGCATTTATGAATAATGTCATCGCATGCGGAGTAGCATTGGAAGTACATTACGACCAAGGAAATTTTTTTGAATCAGAATTGTGGACAGAATTAATAAAAATCCTCGGGATTAAGAAAACTCGAACTACATGAATGCATCCACAGTCTGATGGTTTAGTGGAACGTCATAACAGGACAATTTGCTAATATTTAGCGTTATTTGTCTCCTAAAACCAGCAAAATTGGGATGAACTGATTCCATTATTCCTCTTATCTTATCGGAGTGCACAGCATGTATCCACTGGCTTCAATGTTGGTAACTGGGCGAAAAATGAAACTTCATAGAGATATCCTCTTTGGAAAACCGCCTTCTTCGTCCCGAGAAGAAGACCAAAGTCTGCCTCAATATGTTGAAGGCCTTCAACAAAAGTTAAAGAAGATTCACGAGTTTGCAAGGACGCGACTGAAACTAACCAGCGAAAAGATGAAGAGACAGTTGGATAAAAAACTTGAAGAAGAGATATCTAAGCCCTGTGATGCAGTTTGGTTGTACCAGCCCAGAAGAAAGAAAGGGTTAACTCCGAAACTTCAAAGAAATTGGGAAGGTCCCTATCTGGTGGTCAAGAAAACCAACGACCTAATTTATCGCATTCGTCTGACAACAAAAAGTAAACCTAAGGTCGTTCAAATCGAGAGATTGGCTCGCTATTACGGTGATGACCCACCTAATTGGTTTCAAGAAGACGTCGAAGTACCTGTTATTCGAGGCGAATAACTTGAAGAGCGGAAGCAATGTTACACCTGTTCTATGAATGTCTCTCATTTGTTAATTCGCCTTGTTCGTTAATCGCAAGGGAGCTGAATCATTTTCGTAGAAATAATCTAAATTTCGAACCCCAACACACTCTTTTCAATTCTAATGATTTGGTAAAGAGAATTAAAAACATGGAACTTCCCTCGAACGCCATTCTAGCTTCGGTTGATGTAACCAACTTATACACCAATGTTCCCGTGGAACTAACCTTGGGTCTCATTGGGGATTTATTGATTGATTCATCGTTGGATGACTATGTGGTGGAGAATGTTTTCAGTTTATTGTTATTAGTATTACAACAAAACTTCTTCATATTTAATAATAAAATTTATGAACAGAAGAAGGGTCTTGGTATGGGAAATCCACTACCTCCTCTCTTGGCAGATATCCCTATGGACAAATTTTCAATAGCCAATTCTCAGGGAACATGGTTTTCTGGTATAGATATGTCGATGACTTGGTCTTCGTTTTCAAGGGGATGTTAACGTTTTAAACGGTGATTTTTTTAAATTTTATTAACAACTTACACATAGACCTCAAATTTACTTTGGAATTGGAAAATAACTACACTCTCAATTTCTTGGATTTATCTTTGAAGAGGGTTAATCAGCACGTTTCTTTTGGCAGATATAGAAATAATACTGAGACACCTCATGTTATTCCTACTGACGGCAATCACCCTTTTCAGCAGAAGCTTTCGTCGTTCAGGTCATACGTTCATCGGCTTTTTTTGATTACAATGTGTCCTGATGATTTTAATAAAGAATTAGAAACAATCAAACTTTTAGCAGTTAAGAACGGTTACTCCACAACTCTAATTGACAATTTAGTTAATAGAAAGAAGGATAAGCTTTTACTAAATGACACATATACATTAGACAAAAGGGAACAACAAAAATTTGTTAGCATTTCTTACTACGGTCCACTTTTCTATCTAGTGGCCAACATTATTCAGAATAGAACAGAATATAAAGTAGCGTTTAAAACTCCACTAAAAATAAAAACTATCTTTTCTCGAACCAAAGACCAAATTTCACAATTAGATAAAAGTGGGGTTTATAAATTGACTTGCATCAATTGCACCGCTGACTACATAGGGCAGTGTGGTAGGAGGTTTAAGTTGAGAATCCAGGAACATTTGACAAGGAATAGTTCCGTTTTCTACAGACATTTGCAATTTAATAACCATTCTTTTGTGGTGGATGACAATTTTAAAATTTTTCATGATTGTGAACATGGAACTAGACTGAACGCTTTGCAGAACTTAGAAATTTTTGAATCAATTAATAACGAAAATACTATATCATTAAATTTAAAATCAACTATTGAAGTTACGCCTCTGTTTAGGATTTTCGATTATAAAAAATTATCTTCACTTGAGTGTGTTAACCATCAAATTATTTAAAACGTTAGTTCGTCTAGTTCTGTTGTCTTGTCTTGTTTTTGCTGTTTATTTTAAATTCGTGCTGTTATCCGTCCTGTGTGAATTTTTTTAATTGTCTGGTAAGTTACAGGTTATTTGAATAGAATCATAATTGCTATATTGAATTTACCATCATAATTGTAGCTTACCCGCCCCGAAGATGACTTTGTTAAATCGAAACTAGTCGGCATGTGGCAATAAAAACTTTGTACGAATTTTAGGATTTTAATACATTTACCTACACCTATTTTGAATACATTTTTGGTTGGAACATATTTTAATTCACTGCCTAGAATCTTGATGATGCATTATTGTACAATAATTTCTTGAGTTGAAACAAATCTCATATTTCATGCTGATCACGACAAATAAATAGCTGGTTCCTCATATTTTCCCGATTTATCATCCAGTTATCCATTTTATGTAAAAAAATAAAATTATACGTTATAAGTATTTTTCAATAATTGTTTCGAGTTGCATTCTTCAACAGTGATACATTCCAAAAATTTTCATGATACTCTGACTTAACAATTAATTAATCGATAAATATAAAGATAGATATAAATAGCAATAACTATCCAAATATTAATCAGATATGATTTCATGCGGAATTTAATATTCGGTCTAATAAAATGATCAATAATGTTATTTTCTTTTCCCCGAATGCATATTTTGTTAATAATAGTTGATACATAATAAATAATCAATAGTTATCGTGAAAATTGTGAGGTTTATTTATAAATAACAAGTTTTGATTGATTTTATCAACGAATACAGATGATACCGCATACAACGTGGCAAGGGATGAAAAATTATGATGATTTCAGATAGAATGCAGGGCATCAAAGATTAATTCGAAATGTAGGAACGGGTATCCTCAGACTATATCAATGACCATGAACACTCGTCCTGTGTTTCAAAAAAGAAACAAAGTAGAGCAGAAAATGGATGGGAAATGACAAAGTTACAGACGCAGTTTGTTTTTAACAAAACTTACCTAAAATCATTCAAATTTCTGGATATCAAAACCTGAATTACAATAGATAAATTACGATTTTGTTCTTTACACCGATCGCGACAGTTTGAATACCGTTCAAATATGTATATACTACGCTTCCATCATATTGATAGCATAAACTCAGGTAATAAACTGAAAACGGCAATAAACCAGAGGCGGACGGATTATTTAATTTGTAGCGCCAGAGTATAAAAATAACTTATTGTAAACTTTCTTACATTAAGTTTAAACTAACTTTATCTTTTTAAATGTACCGAGGAGAAGGAAGAAATATTTATTATTTAATCGAGACTTTGCTAAACGAAGGCCATCCCGTATCAAAAGTATGGGTAGATGCGACACGGAAAAGTTCACACTAGGCGTTCGTCGAAGGAGTATCTACTGATCTGAATAATATTCCCGTTGGAAAAGGACGCAGACTTATTATAACCCATATTGGCAATTAAAACGGCTTTGTCAATGGTGGGTTATTGAGTTTTGAATCTAAATCAACTAAAGATTACCACGAAGAAATGACCGCCGACGTTATTGAGGAATATTTTGAGCAGATGTTAGATTTAATTACAGAACATTCTGTAATTGTTCTGGATAAGACTCAAGACTGGTAGAGAAATTGCCAATAGCTGCGTGAAGAAAACCAGAAATTATCGCCTGGTTGGATTGTTGTAGATAGTTAAATAACCCTTTAAACATTTTGTTAGGCTTTATTGTACAAAAAGAATTACAGACAAATAATTGACAACTAACTTGTCAAAGTGAATTTAAACAAACAAGTGTAGTGAGTAAACTTAAATAAATAACTCTATAATATTCACTCCGCCTACGTAACATAATCGTTCAAATGCAAAGAAGGGTTCTCGTTTACTTCTTCTGAGAGATTCTTGACAAACTTCGGGTAATGGAATATAAACGTCAGTTTTTCCAAATTCCGCATATTGAGGAGGAGTTGAAGCGTTTGTTTCTAATGAAACTACATTTTCGGAGAATAATTCTTGTAAAAGTTCTTACATTAATGTTCCAGTAGGTGAAAGATGTCGCGTGGAAACAATTATTTCTCTATCACCAGACAGCTTAACATATGAATATTCAGGATTTCCTTACAACAACTTCACTTTTTCAACCAAAGGCTTGGAATGAGGCACTTCATTGAGACTGTTCACGAATTCATAAAGCATGAAAGTATAGTCATTCCACTTTTTTATCTGGGAAAACTGAACATTCTTTCATGAGGTGTTGCGTTTATTGACGTACATAACAAAGAACGAATAGAGTGTAATGCTTCCTGATATACTTGTTCCCATTTATCAATTTCAAGTTGATGAGTTCTCAGGGCTAATTCAATTGTCTTCCAGATAATTCCAACGTAACGTTCGCATTGTCCATTACCTTGCGGGTTATAACCAGCAGTTCGATTTGTAGCGATACCTGCAGTACCAAGGAATGACTTAAGCTCCTGTGACATGAAGCTTGAGCCTTTGTCAGAGTGTATATATGCAGTTGTACCAAATAAAACAAACAGTTCTTTGAGTTTAGATATAACAGTACTTGAAAATAGATCTTTACACAGAAAAGCAAACGGAAAACGAGAAAATTCATCAACAACAATCAAAAGGTAACGATTTTTGGAAGATCAAGGTAATGGTCCTTTAAAATCTAATGTTAAATTTTTCTAGTGGCTGAGTAGCTTTTATAAGATGACTTTCTCTCTTATGAAATCGTGGCTTAATTTCAGCACCCACACAACACGAGGATATTGTTGATCGTATCTCTTCTAGCGAGAAGGGAAGGCTGTTACTTCTTACACAGTGATACAATCTTGTTTCTCCAGGGTGACATAAGGCTTCATGTAGAGAACGTAGTTACTGTAATTTTTTTGTAGTAGATGAACAGATTCGTGATAAAGTATCAGCTGATATATTATATTTGCCAGGTCAATAAATAATTTCATAGTTATAACTTGAAAGTTCTAATTTCCAGCGCAAGATTTTCTCATTTTTAATTTTTCCGAACTGTTTTCTGTTAAACATAAAAGAAACTTACCGTTAATCTGTTATAAGTTGAAAATAACGGCCTATGAGGTAGTGCCTCCATTTCCTCAAGGCTTCTACAATAGTATATGCTCCCTTTTCAATCGAAGAGTGATGTTGTTCTGATTTTGATGGTGTTCTTGAAAAGAAGGCAACTGGCCGATTATTTTGAGATAAAGTAGCTCCAATCGCAAAATCCGAGGCGTCAGTTTCTACAGTAAAGGTAGCTTGGTCATCAACAGGTGAAAGAACTGCATTTTGAATATCTGGTTTCAATTCTTCGGAAGGCCTTTATTGCTTGAGAATTCAAAGGAAATGCACTCCTAGTAAGTTGACTTGCTAGCAAATCCAGGAATAAATTGAGCATAATGAGAAAACATACCAAGTGCTCTCCGTAGGCTGGAGACGTTCAGGTGGGATGAATGGATTTATAGCTAATTACGTAACCCCAAAGATGGATTTCTTTCATTGAGAAATTGCTCTTCCATATTCAACGTTAGATTATACTGAGAAACAACTTCCATAAATTGTTTTAAATTTTTATCGTGTTCGTCTTGATTATTGCCACAAATTGCTATATCGTCCAAATATACTTCTACACCTTTAAAACCTTCAATTTAGATAATTCGAGTGATAGCTCGCTGAAAAGCAGGGACTTAATTTCGAACACCAAGGGGAATACGTTTAAATTGATAAACCTTTCCACATGCTTCGAATGCTGTATATGGCTTGTCTTCTTCGACTATGGGTATTTGATAGTAAGCACTTTTGAGATCAAGAGAACTGTACACTTGGTTTGAAGCAACTTTATTCAAAATACTGTCTATTCTAGGTAAAGGGAAGGCATCTAAAACAGTGTATCTATTTATCGTCTGGGAGTTGTCAACCACCCTTCTACGACGACGTCTTTCTGAAGATTTTACTAAAACCTGAGCTCGCCATTGTGAAAAACTCTCTTCAATTATATTATTTTTTAATAAGTTGTGAGTTTCAAGCTCAATAAACTTCAAATCTGATTCAGTATATCTTCGACATTTAGTGCAAAATGGCTTACATTCAGATGAGAGATTTGTGAAAATTCGGAAAGGTTCGATATTAGCTGTTGCCACACTACAAATATTAAAAGGTTCCTGTTCACCACCAAATTGCACCTGCATGTCTTCTAAGAATATCATGACCTACTATTAAGTCGGAACAGAAATTTGGAAGAATACTAATAGTAATCTCTTCATATTTATGTCCTTGCAGACACAGATTTATTTTACACTGTCGTTTTGTTGATGAATGAAGAGATGTAGAGCCATGGACACTTTCTCTGGTTTACTTGTAGGTACAGAAATCATGAGCTTATCAATCATATTTTCATTAATGAAGCTTGATGACCTGCCTGTATCTACTAGACCGGAAGCCATTTATAGTAACAGGGATAACAGCTTGTCTCAAACAAGGAAGTATAGAAGCAATATAGTTAGAAAAATGAACAGATTTACCAGTTGCTTTCATTTTGCTACTTTTCATACAAACTTTTTGCCAATGACCTTTGGTACCACAAGCTCTGCAAACTGTATTCTTCGCAGGACACTCTGCTCCAAAATGCTTTTGAAGACCACAAAAGTAACACTTTGCATTGATAGCAGCAATAGTTTCTTGCTCTGTACATTTGACAGATATTTCATCATTTTTGTTTATAGCTGAAGTAGTGGAGCTCTGGACAACAGCATTTACTGCCGATGATGATAAATATTGCCGTGATTGATACTGTGCGAGCTCCACAGATCTTGCTTGACTAAATGCTTCAACTAAAGTTAGAGTATGATTTTCTAGCAATCTTTGCCTAATGAGTGATGATTGTAATCCATCTATAAACGCATCTCTTATACTTTCATCCCTGTTGATGTCTGCAGTAACAGATTTGAAGTTGTAGTCTTTTGCTAAGCGTTTTAAAGATTCAAGGTATCTGTCAATAGTCTCTCCAGATTCCTGAGCTTATGCCACGCAAATATTTCATTCACCGGTTTTATATAGATATTTTTCAAAATACTAACTGCATTATTGTAAGTATCGCATTCACTTATGTAGTCATAAACGGGAGGAGATATAAAATTTGTGAGAACCTTTAGCTTGTCCATCTCCTCTAGTTCAACTGCAAAAATAAAATTTTTAAAAGTCTTAAACCAGTAATTCCAATGTAGAGATGCATTTGTTTCGTCAGGGTTCAAATGGAATCTTTCAGGTCGTAAGGCACGTTCCATGGTCGATTCTTATACAGCCTCTTTTTGTACAATAAATTGTTGTAGATATTTGAATAACCTTTTAAACCTTTTGTTAGGCTTTATTATACAAAAAGAATTACAGACAAATAATTGACAACTAACTTGTCAAAATGAATGTGAACAAACAAGGAGCATTCGGTAAAAGCAGAATTATTAGTAATTGTGAAACATCACTAAACAAATTTAAAAAAAAAGGAAATTGAGAAAATGGCATTAGAACGTGGAGTAAGTGTGCTATTATACAAAAAGAATTACAGACAAATAATTGACAGCTAACTTGTCAAAAGAATTTAAATAAACAAGGAGCATTCGGTAAAAGCAGAATTATTAGTAATTGTGAAACATAACTAAACAAATTTAAAAAAAAGGAAATTGACGAAATGGCATTAGAACGTGGAGTGTGCTACGAGTACCACCATACCATTGCGAGATTAACTCAATTGAACTATATGGCCCAAGTAAAGGGTGGCGTAGCACAGCACAACAAAACTTATGAATTAAAAGACGTACAACAATTACTGCATAAATCCTTATCAAAGGTAACTCCAGATAATTGAAAAAAAGCTGTGAGTCACACTCATAAAGAACAACTTAAGATGTGGCAAACGTACCATATTATTGATAAAGTTGTTGAACCCATAATAGTTAACATTGGAGTTGACTATTCATCAGATTCCGATTTAACAAGTGAATGCTAATTACATCATCTACCAGTTTTTAGCAAATCTGCCCCTTTTAGGGCTACAACTTATTTTTTATGTTGATTTACTATTATTATTTCAATATTATGTCGTTTCTTTATTAAAAGACACACTGCTATTTTTCTAGTTGAACTATAACAGAATAAATAATGAATAATAACAAATTAGTAAGCAAGATACCAGTATCTAACACACTTATTGACAGCTTCCCGTTAAAATCAGTTTGAAATTTTTATTATATAAATCATAACTTTAATCGGTTCTTCCGTAAAAACACAACACTCCGTCCGTGACAGTGATATTTCGGACTTATAAACTTCAGGACAATAAGCAACGGGCCTCGACAACAATTCTACTATATACCTGGTAGCCCTACTCAACGTAAAACTTGTTTATTAAATAACCGTACAAAACTGGTCAGAAACACCCAAACTTGTTAGAACAACTCAGTACAGTTAAACTGGGAATTGGATACATAATGTGCTAATCACTATGACGGATACGAAGTGTAGCATATTTCTTCAGAGAGATAATTTCTAACCGTTCTTGCATATCTACGAAAGTACTGTTAGCAATGGGAAATCTCAACATTTGGAAGGTTTTGTCTAAAATATCCTCATTATCAAAAGTTTCTAGCATGACAGTGACAACAAAGGTATTGGAATAAAATTGAATCTTGTCCAACTTCATTCTCCTATGTTGTCAGGGAGTGGTGGTAGTCGGTGGCTCCTTACTTACAAAAAATATCTTCTAGCCTGATGATCATATGCAATTACTTCATTCCTCAATTATAACTAATGTTATCTCTGTAAAACAATTGAACAACATGGATTCAAAATCGAGATAGGGTTATAGATTTGGAGCTAGCAGCATAGTATATCTAGTTGTGAATGTGTCTGAATCTACTCTGTCCATGAAACTTATCAGCGTAGGCCCAATGTTCCCACGAGTTTTATGATACCTGTGTTTATGAGAAGTGCAATTTTAAACAGATTACCATGCTTATAACCACTATGCCTGGTACTTGTGTGACGTGCGGCTATGATCTTATGACTGCATTGTGTTGGTAGACGCCGTTTGTAAAAATGAATGGAGTTTTGACAACGTAACTGGTGATAGAAGGTATTTTGGATAACTTCTGTAATGTGGACTAAATACCATGTCTTAAAATAAGATGGAGTTGTCATACAGTATGCAGGTGAGTCATGTTGATCTGATTATTTGTTTAGATAGGAGAAATTTCTTAAAGGGAGATGATTTGCTTTTCCTGCATAATATATCATTACAAATTTGCTCCTGTTATTTGACTATTACCGTGAACTCTTGGAAGTTGGAATGCTGAGTTCTACGACAACTATTGTAACCTGTAGGGAACCAATCTCCAAATGATTAGCGTACAATCCTTTTTCTATAGCGCCGACGACATTGCAAAGCAACAACAGAAACAGCAAAATCTTTGTTGTGAGATCAAAATTATGAGATCAAAGTCACAGCAGTCTTTTTAGAAAATTGGACATATTTTATTTTATTTCTTTGAATTTATTATTTCCTAGCAACCTTATTCTATCGTATTCAAGAAATGAAAATAATAAACGAGGATATTTATAAGTTAACCTCACAAATTTCAGTATTATTGATTATTTCTCGCTTTATCGCACAGGAAACAAATTAGTAAATCGCAAATTTCAGCAAAAATTTGCTGATTAGCATACGTAAGTTATCAATGCATGAAGCGTGAAAATGCCAGGCTGTTTAACTCCAGGCATCAATTGCACAAACAAAAGCAGAGTTAAAAAATTTAACAGTCAAAACCGTTTTCCATGCAAATTGATTCAAGTAGCGTGGAAAAATGGAAAAAGTAAATAATCGTTCTAAATCTGTTGTTATAAAAAATTAATAAACCGGTCATACGAATCGAAAATCAAGAGATAAATGTTTGAAGTAGAAACCGTAAAAGTTTTTCATCTATTTCTATCATTTCTATTTATAATGATCGTTTGGTTAATGATCGTTGGTACTAGATATTAAAAAAGAGTCATTGGTTGAAAACAGTAAAATATGCCAAGCTGCTATTTTTCTGTTTCTTTTCGCCATAAAATAGTTATTTATGTAACAAGTGTGTAAAGTAGCCTTTTTTCGACGAATGTGAATATTGTCGCATGAGCCGCAGGCGAATGCGTCTATCACACGAGTCGAAAAAAGGCCTTTACACACGAATTGCATACACTATTTTTTCTACTACCGAAATTTTTATCCAAATACAAAAGTTTAATAGTAATTATCTTTGCGCACTAAAGTAGGTTTAATTTCTCTTTAGAAGAAACTATAACGCTTTTATTGATTCCTAATAAAATATATTATATATTGATTAATATTTTGAACATTTTAATAAAAATTACAACAAAACAACAGACGAAATAAATTATTGACAATACTAATATTAAAGGTGCAATTTGTGCACTCGGACATTTTCGGAATATTTTGTGATTTTATTTTTCCTACACCATTCTTTAAACAAATTGTATTTTGTTTCGTGAATATTCACAGATTTTTGGGGCAATAAATCATTAGAAGCATTCTGTGATACGTGTAATATGTTTGATGGTGTATTTTCAAAATAATCTCCTGAGAGATCATCAGAGGAATCCATTCTTATAATTATATCTACCTACCTATTCCGTTTTCTAAAAAAAGAATCTAAAATAACATCATAGTTTCCTAAAAATGTTCAATACTTAAATATAAATACTTTTGCTTACCCTAGGTATAGTCGGAAGATCTCAATTTCAAATTTAAATGTCAGATTAAATGCACAAAGAAATGTCAGTCACTCACAGCCAACATATAGGTACCTACCTATGCACCCTATTATATTATTTTCTAGTACCCAATAATTATTACGTATGTTTCAATCTCTGATTTAATATCCGTTTTTATTATACCTACCTATATTTTTATAAGACTAGATAAAACTACATACAAATTGGAAATTTTGCTTTACGCACTAGTGCGTAAAAAAACTCTACGCCCTAGTGCGTAAAGTAAAGTTTTACGCACTCGCAAGTGTGTCTAAAGAACGTACTTTACGCACGGTAGTAGAAAAAATTATTATTAATAAAGTTGCCTTTCTAAATCATTTCAAATATTTCTTCATTCATTTATTTAGAGTTATTTTATTACAAATAAAATAGTAAATTCTGAAATTCCAATGGAACATAAAAGGATTCCAAGTGCTACTGAAATTGTGATGCTCCACTTTTTTATTCATATTGATTTGAACCTACTCTACATCATATCAAACAGGAAATCTCAAAATTCCAATCTTGGATGAGTAAATTTTTTTAAGACATTCCATGTATTCCTGAGATTATAATTTATAACTTGAAGCTAGAACATCTGATCTATTTATTAACCGTCATAAAGGCAAATTGACGTATATATACCTCAGAAATAATATCCATAGGTCGTCAAATAAATTCTAAAGTAACTTCTTGAAAAACTGTATTCAATAAACTTTTTTTCAAAGGACCAGTGGGTTTTAATCCACAAATAACAAATAATTACATTAAGGTAAATAAAAATCTTCTTAACTTACATAAATAATGCACAATAACATATGAATTTCAAAACTTAGACAGACATTTTTAACTTTTTTTTCTTGGATTGGCTGATAAAAGAAAACGGAAGATAATAAGGGCCGGAAATATTAAAAGAGTTTGAAAGAGTTTCAAACATACTCACAAAGCTTCTTACGATCGAAAAAAATAAAAAAAAAGTTACAATGCAAAGATTCAACTAAGTATCTCCACCTAACAAAAACGTACCATTTAACAACGGAAAAATTAGCTTTCTAATTAGTCTTCTTTTGGTAAAAGACATAATTTGTAATATTTCTAATATAAGTTACAGATTTCGTTTTAATTTTGACTAAATAAATTTTATCATCTTTACTAGGAATAATTTCAACAACTCTAGCAAGGGGCCATTCTAACGGACGTGAATTTTCTTCCTTGAGCAATACAATATTATTTTCCATTAAATTCGAATGAGGAATGAGCCATTTTGGTCTACTTTGCAATTGGTTTAAATATTCCCTTATCCAACGTTTCCAAAAATTCTGTTGAACACGAGTACATCTTTCAAAACTAGTTAAGCGTTTTTCAGTAATCTTTGGTGTATCAGGTTCAAGAAAGTTTGTCACCAATCAAGAAATGTCCAGGAGTTAAACAAGATAAGTCATTTGTATTATTTGAAAGCCATTCTTTAAACAAATTGTATTTTGTTTCGTGAATATTCACAGATTTTTGGGGCAATAAATCATTAGAAGCATTCTGTGATACGTGTAATATGTTTGATGGTGTATTTTCAAAATAATCTCCTGAGAGATCATCAGAGGAATCCATTCTTATAATTATATCTACCTACCTATTCCGTTTTCTAAAAAAAGAATCTAAAATAACATCATAGTTTCCTAAAAATGTTCAATACTTAAATATAAATACTTTTGCTTACCCTAGGTATAGTCGGAAGATCTCAATTTCAAATTTAAATGTCAGATTAAATGCACAAAGAAATGTCAGTCACTCACAGCCAACATATAGGTACCTACCTATGCACCCTATTATATTATTTTCTAGTACCCAATAATTATTACGTATGTTTCAATCTCTGATTTAATATCCGTTTTTATTATACCTACCTATATTTTTATAAGACTAGATAAAACTACATACAAATTGGAAATTTTGCTTTACGCACTAGTGCGTAAAAAAACTCTACGCCCTAGTGCGTAAAGTAAAGTTTTACGCACTCGCAAGTGTGTCTAAAGAACGTACTTTACGCACGGTAGTAGAAAAAATTATTATTAATAAAGTTGCCTTTCTAAATCATTTCAAATATTTCTTCATTCATTTATTTAGAGTTATTTTATTACAAATAAAATAGTAAATTCTGAAATTCCAATGGAACATAAAAGGATTCCAAGTGCTACTGAAATTGTGATGCTCCACTTTTTTATTCATATTGATTTGAACCTACTCTACATCATATCAAACAGGAAATCTCAAAATTCCAATCTTGGATGAGTAAATTTTTTTAAGACATTCCATGTATTCCTGAGATTATAATTTATAACTTGAAGCTAGAACATCTGATCTATTTATTAACCGTCATAAAGGCAAATTGACGTATATATACCTCAGAAATAATATCCATAGGTCGTCAAATAAATTCTAAAGTAACTTCTTGAAAAACTGTATTCAATAAACTTTTTTTCAAAGGACCAGTGGGTTTTAATCCACAAATAACAAATAATTACATTAAGGTAAATAAAAATCTTCTTAACTTACATAAATAATGCACAATAACATATGAATTTCAAAACTTAGACAGACATTTTTAACTTTTTTTTCTTGGATTGGCTGATAAAAGAAAACGGAAGATAATAAGGGCCGGAAATATTAAAAGAGTTTGAAAGAGTTTCAAACATACTCACAAAGCTTCTTACGATCGAAAAAAATAAAAAAAAAGTTACAATGCAAAGATTCAACTAAGTATCTCCACCTAACAAAAACGTACCATTTAACAACGGAAAAATTAGCTTTCTAATTAGTCTTCTTTTGGTAAAAGACATAATTTGTAATATTTCTAATATAAGTTACAGATTTCGTTTTAATTTTGACTAAATAAATTTTATCATCTTTACTAGGAATAATTTCAACAACTCTAGCAAGGGGCCATTCTAACGGACGTGAATTTTCTTCCTTGAGCAATACAATATTATTTTCCATTAAATTCGAATGAGGAATGAGCCATTTTGGTCTACTTTGCAATTGGTTTAAATATTCCCTTATCCAACGTTTCCAAAAATTCTGTTGAACACGAGTACATCTTTCAAAACTAGTTAAGCGTTTTTCAGTAATCTTTGGTGTATCAGGTTCAAGAAAGTTTGTCACCAATCAAGAAATGTCCAGGAGTTAAACAAGATAAGTCATTTGTATTATTTGAAAGTGGTTGGAGAGGTCTCTATTGTTTCTATTTGTGCTAAAATAATGTTGAATTCATCAAATGTGAAATGGGCATTTCAACCTTTTTTGTATAAATGATGCTATGTTTTCTTTACTACAGCGTCCCAAGAGAGTTAGTTCCATTATCACTGAATATGATCGAATGATTACCTCTTCTTGAGATAAATCTTTTTAATGTGAGTATAAAAGCATCAATCGATAAACTAAAAACCAGCTCTAAATGAGAAATCATACAAACAAAACCAAAAGATGTGATGATTTAATAAGAAATAGACCACCAAAATCCACTCCAACTTTTGAAAAAAGTCTGCACGGTTTGAATCTATCTGAAGGTATATTTGACATCATTTGTTCCTACGATTTTGCATTGAATCTAGCACAGACTATACATTTTCTGATAATTGTTTCGATTTCTACAATTAACCAATTAAAGTCCAATATTTTAAACGAGAATTTTGACTATGTGGCTTGCGCACCAGTATGCCCTAATCTCAAGTGCTCGTATCTTAGCATAAGTGTTGTAACCACATTATTTGAAGGTAGTAAAATTGGAAATTTCTGATCATAATGCAGATGAGAATTAGCTAAACGATCTCCTCTAAAAATACCACAAATATGAATAAAGGGAGCTAATTGCATAATAGGTTTATTGGAAATTATTTGATTGGCTTTTAATTCCGAAATTTCTTTAAGTACTGCATTTGCAAAATTTTCATTATAAAAACTTGTCCATTTTTTAATTCATCTACAGTTAGTGGACCTAAATACTTCTGAGAATCGAGTTTGATAATATACGAGAATCTTAAAGAGAAGGCAACAACTCTTTTCAATTTAACAATCGAGGAATACCTATTTAGAAAATAGGGAATTTCAAAAATCTCAGAAAGTATCCTGTTTAGGATTAAATGAGGAAACATTATTCTCTCTTTCTTCAGGAATTGTGGCCCATGCCACCACAACGAACTTTTAATTATATCCTTTGGAGGAAAGTTAAATTTAGAATTTCAGAACCTATATTTGACACAAAAATTGTCCATCTAGAAGGATGTGATTTGAGCCAGCACAAGACTATTTGAGAATTTGTCCACAAATCCGGAGTAAAGGAAGAAACTCTATTTTTAAAAATTTAAATTATTTTTGTAATAAAATTTTCTAATAAGACTGCAACAGATAACTCAAGACGTGCCAGTGTAATGGTTTTTTAAAGGAGATACTCTATTTTTTGAAGCTATAAAATTACAAGAAATCAAAACATTGCCATAGAATGCTCGAATATAAACAGTAACAAATGCCTTTAATCTACTATCGTAAAATCCATGAAATCCACCTTTCAAAATTTTATTTTTGAAAAAAATGTGTCTAGGAATTAATAATAACTGAGAAAGTTCATGAATTTGTGAAATGAAATTTGTCCACTGACATAGAAGTTCAGAGTTTAATTCATCATCCCAACCCAATTTTGACATACAAATATTTTGAATTAGAATTTTTACTACTACAAGGACAGGAGATATAATCCCTAAGGGATCAAACGTGTCTGCAATTTGGGATTAGACAACTTGTTTAGTAATCGTATTTTTACTAGGATTTTTAGGAATTTTTACTGAAAATTGATCCAAATTTGTTTCGCACGAAACGCCTAACACTTTATTTGAAGAACTTTCTATTTTCAAATCAATACTTTCTTGAGAATGATTTTTTTCTTAGAAATTGTGGATAATTACAAGCCTACTTATGCAATGAAAAATTTGCTGAATGTAGCAACTTTACTGACTGTAAGCTTCTGTCAAATCATCTGTGGAATCACTACCTTATAAAACATTATCTACATAACACTGACAAGAATGACATCAGAAGATAAGGGAAATTTTTCTTTATATCTATTCCTAAGCTAACTCATTCAGCTTACGAGTAGCTAAATATGGAGCATTATTTGTGCCATATGTAACAGTTAGTAGTTCTAAACACCTTAAAGGATTTGTAGGATTTTCTCGCTATAATATATTCTGCAGAAATGTCTGATTTGGATTTAATCTAATCTTTCAATGTATTTTTCGTATATCTCAAGTTAGCACAAAATTGAACATACGAAAGCGACAAAGAATATCAAATAGTCTTGATGAATTGTGAAACTCTTTAACATGATATTGTTTAACGAAACATTGGACGCACTTTTCATGCTAGCAAACACTACTCTCAACTCAAATATTCATTTTCTTAGAACAAATTTACTAATTTCGAAGGAACATACTAGCATGATGCAACAAAACATATTCATCTATAACGGATTTAGAATCTTTGAATAAACTAGGATTTTTCTGAAAAAGTTTTTCTAAATTGTCAAATCTATTTTTTGCCATGGAATAGGAATTACCTAACTTCAAATGCCCATTTGAACTTTTTAAAGCCTAAATTGAACCATTTTATAGAATTTGTACACTATTTTGAAGATATTCCAACTCTTCATCGGTACTAAGAATTTTATTTTTTGAGGAAATTTCTTCTATTTCCCAGAATTTTTGCAATAACTTGTCAGTATCAGAATTTTGAAGGAAGAAACAACAACTATTATTTGAACTGTCACCTTGTGAAGCATATGAAATAGCTTCTCTGGGAATAGGACCACGTACTATATAACCTAACTTTATATAAATTAGTGTCCAGAAAATTTTCTGTATTTTTATTATACCACCATTTATCAGATTAAAATAAATAACAACTCCTAAGAGTATGTCAATTTGAGAAGGAATGTGGAAATTAGGATCTCCTAATTTCACATTTGAAGGAATTAGAATTTTTTCTCTACGCAATGAAAATTGAGGCAAATTTTTTGAAAATTTTTTAGAACCAAGCAATTTATGTTAAAACTAACATTTCTTGCAATATTGGGATGAATATTAATATCTACCATTCTATTAGAATTTGTTACTATACCATCAACCCCATTTATTTGAATAACCTTTGATTGTGGAAAAAGTTGGAGAATTTCTGTTAAGGTTTCTGTAATTAATGTAACTGTACTACAAGGATTTAAAACAGCTTTTACTTGAATAGGCTTGTTTTCTGTAACAAGTGCAGTTGCTAGGAGTACTTCTTCACTAGAGGATAAAGTGGACAAAGTAATACCATTACTTGGAGTTGCAGACGGATGTTCTAATTGTTGATTTGAAGGAGTTTTATCAAAGTTTCTACTGTAATCAGGGATGCGTGAATTGTCATTACTATTTTAAAATGGTCTATGAACATTTGAACTATACTGTGAATTTCTAGGATAATTTAAACTACTTTGTGAATTTCTAGGAGTATTTACCAATCTATTTGACTAATTGTTATGATTGTTATTATCAAAGGTAGAACTATATTGACTAAAGTTGTTTGAATTTTGGTAATTAAAATTTCTGTGTCTATTTTGACTATTTTTATATTAGGATTCTGCAAATTTCTATGAAACCATTGAGAGTTGGGTGAATACCTGGGACTGAAATTTCTATTATTTGAAGAAGTTTGTTTCCATAACAAAGTATGATCATAGTTTGGACATTTTCAACACCCAGTGGAGGAGCAATCACTTACATAATGGTTGTAGGCTCGCCAATTTATACATAACTTGTTATTTTTTATGAATTGCAGCTTTTCATTGTGGGAAATGCCACTGAATTTCAAACAACTATAAATTCTATGATTATTTTGATTGCAACATAGACATTTACCTGTTAAAACTTGTGAATTCACTCTATTTTCATTAGTAACTTGAACAGCTGGTCTTGTTTTTTGTGAAATATTAACATAATGACAGGTTTTCTGTCCCAGACCTCTTTTCTGAGTGGGATTTAAATCAGGAATTACTTATCTTTCGAGAATTGAACACCTATATTCTAGAAATTGAAGAAATTGAGGTAACGTTGGTCTTGCATTTGGAGGAATTTCAAAGTGAAAGGCCTCTTGTATTATTATCTAATTTTTGGGTGAAAATGAATACTAATAACAAATCCCAATCATCACCATTTCAACAAAATTTCTGAGACCATCTATATTTTGTTTTATGGGGGTGACAAATTCTCTGAGGGTTGTGGAATTTATTTTGCTCAAGGAAGGCGTATCTAACAAATTTTTAATATAAGCATAAATAATATTCAGTTGATTATCATATCTACTCTTTAACGAATCTAGAGCTACCTTGAAATTATCACTAGATAATTGAAGATTCGAAATTAAGTGAAATGGTTCATCTTTTACATAAGACTTAAGTAAATTAACTTTTCAATATCTGTTAACGAGGATTTTTTTAGTATCAAAGTTTCAAATAATTGTAAGAATGCATTCCAATTAGTAATATTGTCTGAAGATTCTTGAATGATTAATTAAGATTTGTTTACTTTTCAGAAATAGGTCACATATATCACTTGCAACATATTTTGAGAATTTCAAATGTGTCTGTACTATCACGTATATTGGGAAAAGTTAATATATTTGTAGCTCCAATAGTTCATTGTTCGTAATTAGATTCCCAAATAACAAAACATCTCAATAATTTAACAATAAAACGTACCGAAGAAGAATATATTTCAAGCACATATAATAAAAAAAAGTGGAGGTCGGTCCTGATACCTATACCATACCGGTCGGTGTATTGATATCAGCTCCTATTATTTTAATAATTTAGTAGTGAACATTTATTAAAATCTGTATTTAGTTTGTGTAAGTGTACCAACAACGTTATCAACTTTGAGGAAAACCAGTGAGTTATGTTTTTCTTCCCCATAATTTGATGATATATTCAAATCCATACATAAACACAATCAGATAGGATAGTTTCTAGTTATCTTATCGCTTGGGCAGCCGGTTTTAATAGCCGGACTGTTCAATAGCGAACAGGACCGCAGTTAAACAAATGTCCATTAATATATTATCAACAACAATGAACGTAGAAAAGATTGAGTCTTCTGACTACAGAAGTACTCAAACGATAACTCATCCCATCTCTCAACCTACCTACTCACAAGCAGCGTCTAAGAAATTTTACCCATCAAAAGCACGGGCCCTCATATTTCAATCTTTAGACGGTGTGAAATTAGAAGAATATGTATATGCACTCGGCCCTAAAGTTCAACCAAAAAATATAAATGCCTGTGGATATGGTGTACACACTAGATGTAAATTGAGTGAATGAAAACGACGAATACTCAGTGTGTATTAGTTTATTACTTTCCAGCTAAGCGCTTTCGGCTATTAAGCCGTCGTCATTTAAAAAAGTAGTTGTCAAAGCCATCAAGTTGATTAAAAACAATACTCAAGATAGAATCATCGTTATGATTGAGTCATTGGAATAAAAACATTAAAATACCCTATTGGAAGGGTGTAAAATTAGAATTTACATCATGTGAATTATAATTTTACACCCTTCCAATAGGGTATTTTAATGTTTTTATTCCAATGACTCAATCATAACGATGATTCTATCTTGAGTATTGTTTTTAATCAACTTGATGGCTTTGACAACTACTTTTTTAAATGACGACGGCTTTGATAATGGCTTAATAGCCGAAAGCGCTTAGCTGGAAAGTAATAAACTAATACACACTGAGTATTCGTCGTTTTCATTCACTCAAAAAATATAACGTTTGCATCAAGAATTTCATACAACCGAATTCGCATATATTTATCAAGTAAATCTACATTAGAAGAATATTTAACAAATGATGGTAAATATCTATAAATAACGAAATTATATCAGCAAGAAGATTGATTACCCCATCAAGTCGTATTTTACTATCAAATGTGTATCCCTCTATTCCCGATCAAACTCTAGAGACAGAATTGAAAAATATGCGCTTCAATTTGCTATCACCTGTAAGTTCCGTAAGAGCGGGTTTTTCTAAAACAGAATATGGCCATATCGGTAGTTTCCGACGTCAAGTATACTCGACTCCCCTACAAGACGATACAAATATCCCAGATTCATTCCTAGTCACCCATGAGAACACTTCCCACCGTATCTTCTTGTCCATCGACTAAGAGTCCTGTTTTAAATGTAAACAGCCTGGTCATATAGCATCTCAATGCACAATAATCTCCACTACTCCAATAGAATCACATGCCCCAACTTTTGATATTCATAACTCAAATTTATCAACATTGCCATCAGAACCCGAAACATCACCAAATTCTCAGGAAAATAGTACTGTACCACTCACTTCGAGTCAAGTTAAAAGAAAATCATCAGATCGACAATCTCCAGAAATTGACAATAACACAGAACCTCAATTTGCAAAACCTGTTACCCAGCCTCCAAAAAAAAACAAATAAAAAAACCCATACAAGAACTACTTAAGCCCACTAAGTCTCTTATCGATGATCCCGACTCTCGTTTTCCTCTTAACTTCGACCAACTCATTGATCTATTTGATAATTGCTATGGTACACCCAATCCCGAATTGATTGCTCAAAATTACACCAATGACTTGCCAGCACTGTGTAAAATGCTTGAAGAAATATATCCACATATTTCTGATCGCAGTATTAAAACCAGATGCACTAAAATACGGCGGAAAAAATGTAAGCATGCTTGTAATCCTCAAACCACTGACACTGAAAGAGATTCATCGTAGGAAACGGTTTTAGAAAAGGACGCTCAACAATTGATAATATAATTGACTTAGAATCCGACATTTACGAAGCATTCCTTAACAAGCAAACAGTTCTAGCCGTATTTTTTGACATCAAACGTGCATATGATACAGCTTGGAAGCATAACATTTTATTAAAATTATACGATTGGGGAATAAATGGAAATATGCTAGCATTCATTAAAAACTATTCACATAAACGATCCTTTCATGTGAAATTGAACGGACATTTCTCGAATAACAAAGAACTAGAAAATGGCACTCCTCAAGGCTCGATAATAAGCGTAACACTATTTTTAATCGCAATGAACGATATTTTAAATAATCTTGAAAAGCCATTGAAGGGGAAATTATACGCAGATGATTTAGTTTTATATATTAAGGGTAAAAACATATACTACATGACGTCTGTCATGCAGCAACATATTCGACATCTTGAAACCTGGTCTGAGTCTACAGGATTCCAATTCTCCACAGAGAAAACCAAATACAACATTTTTTCCAAAATCCCATTTTTTTTTCAACCCTTCACTCAAGTTATACAACAATAATTTGAATCTATGTGATCATATAAAATATCTCGGTATGATTTGGGATTACAAGCTGACTTGGACAACTCACATTAACGACCTGATTTGTAAAACTCACAAAAGTTCTAATCTGCTCAAAATACAAAATTCATTTCCTCCCCTCTTCCATGGATAATAAAACCACCACTATGTGATACATCGTTGACAAGTTTTGATAAGAGCGAAACAAACCATACCCTAATTAGAGGAAAATATCATGAAAAAATATCTTAATTCCAATAATATACCCATATCTGTACTGATGCCTCTAAAATGGATACTGGAGTTGGAGCCGCACTTGTAACACCAAATGCAATAATCAAATTTAGACTACCTCATATTACAACCATTCTAGTCGGAGAACTGTATGCGATATTTCAAGCTCTGGTCCATGCCGATAGAGAAAATTTAAAACACTTGCTCATAGTAACGGATTCATTGAACTCAATTGAAAGTTTACGCCAGACATATCCATCAAATCCAATACTGATACTAATTAGGCAAAAACTATCCCAGCTATACAATTCAGGAGCAGTTATACAGTTTTTATGGGTGCCTTCATACACAGGAATAGAGGGAAATGAGGGAGTCGTTGCAGCAGCCAAAACTGCAATTCAGGATCCTAATGCCACCGAAGTCACGAGAGCTACGATGTCAGACATCAAAATACATATTAAGGCATCGGTTAACAACGCTTGGCAACATCAGTGGTCTCAATCTCACGATAAACTTAGAGAAGTGAAAAGAGTAGTTAAACCGTGGAGGAGCGTTCCTGAAAATAGGAAGGAACAAGTTATCTTGACCCGTCTTCGAATAGGTCACACCCGATTTTCCCATGGACACTTAATGTCAAAATCCGAACAATCCCGATGTACAGTGCCCTTTAACAGTCAAACATGTATTGATAGACTGTCCAAAGTTGTCACTGCAATGAGTGTCATTTAACATCCCACCTACTATGTACCATTTGCTCGGAGAAGAATTCAATATGGAAAACTTGGTAGCTTATTTACGAACTATTCAGTTTTTGCACAAAATTTGAACGTTTAATATTATAATCGTTTGTGTTCTTATACCTGTAATACCTGTAGTACTATTTAATATGTATTATTGTAACATTGGGTAGCGCTAATAACCTAAAGGGTTGATGCGCTTTATTTTTCTTAAATAAAAAAAGTTCAACTGGAAATATAGCTACTTTTTGTCTATATAATACTATAAATAAAAATTAGAAATAATATGGCATCAAAACAGCATTTCAAAAGCTGATCAAAGAAACATTTTGTAATCTGAAACAAGTACCTTAGCTAGTCATGTGATGTAGTGTATTATATAAAGCCTTAGCTTGAGCATTACATCCTAGACTAGAAGAGTGTAAGGTGTTGTGAGCTTGTGAAGAGAGTGCAAATCGGATTTTGGAGTGCTTCAATGAAACTCTTAACTGTAACTTTGACAACAAAGCAAATAGAAATTAGTGTTTGGATTTTCATTACTCATATCTGCTCCACTTAACGGCACACAAATTTATAATGGTATTATGTTACGTACGTTTTTAATTTGCAACTTAAATTAATTGTAAGGAATTTTCCCAGAATCAATAGTTAATAAAAAAAATTGAAGGTGATTCCTAAAATAATGTAATAGGACAATCTGAAAGTGAGAATCTATCTCTAATCTAACATGCGAAGTGTTGAGGCACGCATTTTAACAATCCATCTTCTCATGTGAAATAAAACATTTTGGCACATTAATTTGTCGGCTGTTACAGAAATTCCTTTAATTCAGGCTATACCAATCTCATTTTGAACAGATCTAAGTAATTGTGTAATATAGACATTTTAGTATGATTAATTCATTTTAACTTTATAATAATCACATATAGAATTTTAACGCCCGCACCTTTAACAACTTTTTAATTTCGAACATCTTAAACCGAATGAGCACGTCATCAGTTGTTATCATGTGAATTATTTATCGCCTTAAGGCTGTCAAGATGTTCCAATAAATTCTATATTTAATAGTATCTTTATGGCATAAACCTCGTATACAGGATGTGGCCCGATAAATTTCCACTATATGGAAATTACTCGATACTTCGGATACCACGTGAAAAATACTGAAAAGTACACTTTTCGAGAAACTAATTTCTTCAATTAAAAATTCACAGTGTATTTTGAGAGTTAACATCTTCTGTCCATTAAATTTTAAGGTTGTTAATCGGAAATTTGAATTTTGTTTTCCTTTAATTGATAAGTTTTTCTGGAAGTTAACTAGTTATTTCTGGATGTTGAATAAATCTCCAAGGATCTCTGACTTTTGAAATTGAGGAAATAAATGATGGAACTCTACATAAACATTCCGGGTTCGATTGATGGGATGAATAATTATGTTCCTTGTGCTTTTGTTGCGTAATATATCTTAAATGAATATATTTCCATTAATAAATTCATTATGTGGGTGAGAAAATGAAATCATGTGAGCACTAATAAAAACGACAAATGGTAGCAGAAAAATGGACGTAGTTGTCAACCCTATCTCCCTGCCAATATACGATGTAGTTATCTTGAGGCACATAGTGGAGCGGCGATAAAAGCGACGATAAGAGATAAGACAAGAGCGACGAATACAACCACACATTTCAATAGAACATCGCATAGTGGGACGAAAAGCAATGTGAAATGAGCGCTATTACACGCAATAAGAGAGAAGCAATCAAACATGTTTGTTTTCTTCGGTATTCTCGGTGATCAAATTGCTCTTTAGCAACCAAATTTTTTAGAAGAACCAAAGTTTTAATATATAGTATCAATACAGAGACGGTCTGGTGGAACAATAACCTGAAGGGTCCCAGATCAAAGCCAAAATGAACAAGGACTGGAATACATATCTGACAAAGCTCACCCAGTACAATTAGAAGTTCCGCAAGGCAACGAAGAAATCGTGGGAGCGTTTCTGTGAGGAGATTACAGAAATGCCGGAGTGCACCAAGGTGCACAGGGTCATTGAAAGGGAAGGTGCTCCTGGCCCCTTAAAAGGATCGGACGGGCTATATACGAGCACAAATAAGGCTTAGGCTGTTAATCAGTACCGACTGAATTGATTAACAGGTCCAGAGGCCCAGAAGATCACTAAAGATGAACTGGAATAGGGCAAAGGAATTGGTAACGTATGAGAAAACTAAATGGGTAATGGGCGAGTTCCATCCCTTGAAATCGCCAAGACCAGATGGAATTTACCCAGTACTGCTCCAGAAAGGTCAGAACATATTACTGCCATACCTATGTAACATTTTCAAAGCATGTATCTGCCAAAAATCGGCAGGATTTCAGGCCAAACGCCCATGTCATATAGACCTATCTGCATGTCCTCATTCCTGCATAAAGCACGGGAAAAAATTGTGAATAGACATATTAGAGACTACACAATTACACTCGATCCCATGAGCGCTCGCCAATACGCCATAAACCAGAAAATTCTACAGACTCCGCACTGGATGATCTTAACAGACTCCAGTGAATTGATTATAAAGAGGTGGCACTAGACGTATTCCTGGATATATAGGGGATGTTCAACAACGTTCCTACAATATAAGTAATGAACGCACTGATGCGTAGGAACATTTCGCACGCCATATGCAACTGGATATAGGCCAGTCTAAGAGATAGGGTCATCATATTCATTATAGGCGAAGACACAGTAGAAGCAAAGGTGGGAAGGGCCTGCCCGCAGGTAGATGCTCTATCGCCATAATACTGGGTGGTCCTAGTCGACGATCCCCTAGCAAAAATGCCAAGGAGAGATTTCACTGACTTGACTATGCCAATGACATAGTGCTAGTAATCAGAGGCATGATCAGAAAGAACGCGAAACGCATTGAACGTAGTAGACAAATGGGGCAGGGAAGAGGGTCTATCGGTTAATCCGCAGAAAACCGTTACTGTCCCCTTCACAAGAAAGAAAGTACTGACAGGCCTTAGATGCCCCAAGCTTAACAACGTAGACAACAATGGTGAAAAGTCTACCGCTCTATGACGACGCGTTTATCCAATATGGCAGATTTTCCAAAATGGCTGACCATTATTTGAGACAGTTATACATATTATTATGTTAATGTTAATATTGATGTTTTCTGTTACTGTTCGATGATAGTATATTATATAATGAGTGTGATAAGTAGGATTATAGCGCATGCAAAGTGAAGTTTACGAAACGAGCCGCAGGTGAGTTTTTAAAACTTTACTTTCCGTGCGCTTAAACCTCTACCACGTGAGTTGTGAATATTGAAAAATTGTTGCAGGTTCTAGCAAGTTGTTCTGAGATGCATTAAAAATGGAGATGGAAAAGTGTTTTATTTGTGACGAGCTGTTTCAAGAAAATGACGTTGTACGAGCGGTTTGACATTGAAGCTACCTAGCGCTAGATGCAGCACAAACACAAAAACTTTTTCTGTCTTAGAAATTACGATCTATCAAACGTCAGCTGTTAAAATTTAGACAAATTCATCGATTAGTTTATTTGTTGTAGTCGTTTGAAGTAAGCAACTTTTATGTTTCTTGGAAAATGGAAAGAAGTGAATTTCGTGTAGTGATTAAACACTATTATTTGGAAGGAAAAACGGCGAAAGAGACAAAAGAGAAGCTTGATAAACATTACGGCGAATCTACTCCGTCAGATTATATGGTAAAATATTGGATTGCTGAATTTAAACGGGGCCGACCAAGCACTGCAACAATACCATCAACAGGAAGGCTAAAAGAGGTGGTTACTGAAGAAAATCCTCGATATCGTTATGAATGATCGCCGGGTCAAAATACGTGAGATTGCTGAAATGGTAAACATATCATATGAACGTGTGTTCAACATTTTGTATGAACATTTGCATATGAAAAAGCTATCGGCAAGATGGGTGCTGCGTTTGCTCAGTGTTGAACAAAAACGAGTTCGACAGATCACTTCACAGTGGTGTTTGGACATGATAAAGCATAATCCTGCTGATTTTTGGCGTAGGTTAATAACTGTTGATGAAACGTGGGTCCACCACTACACACCTGAAACCAAAAATCAATCGAAGCAATGGGTGGAAGCTGGTGGAAGAGCTCCGAAGAAGGCGAAGACAGCGAAATCGGCTGGCAAGGTTATGGCCACTGTATTTTGGGATGCACACGGAATATTGCTCATCGATTATCTTGAAAAGGGATCCACAATCACAGGAGAGTATTATCGTGCATTATTGGATCAATTGGTTAATGCAATCAAGGAAAAACGACCACATTCAAACAAGAAAAAAGTGCTCTTTCTTCAAGACAACGCACCGGTTCACACGGCATTAGATACGATGCTAAAACTACGAGAAATCCACTTCGAATTGGTTGATCATCCACCTTATAGTCCAGATTTAGCCCCTAGTGACTTTTTCCTGTTTCCAAACTTGAAAAAATGGCTCGCAGGAAAAAGATTCATCTCAACCGAAGAAGTGATTACCAAAACTAATGCGTATTTTGCTAATGCGTATTTTGAGGGGTTCCCAAAATCGTATTATTCAGATGGTATGAAAAAGTTGTAAAATCGTCTTACTAAGTGTATTGAGCTAAAAGTAGACTATGTTGAGAAATAAATGGTTTTTGAAAAAAAAATGTTTTTTTCCTACTTAGGTAGCTTCAATATCAATCCGCCTCGTATCTGTACTTACTGAAAGAGGAGTGATTGGAATAAAGAAAACATGCAAGGAAAGAAAAATATCTACGTTTCACGTTTGTGTTGACAGAAGGTTCACAAGAAATGTAAAGTGCGTTTTGTTAATTTGAAAACTCCATCTCAGGAGAAAGAATCAGATCCCACAACTTCCCGTGTTCTGCGGTCATGTGAATCTCAGTTTGATTTTAGAAAAAAATGTTTTTTCTGTGGTGTTGTGATAAGTGTATACTTCAGGGAGAGGAAGAAAAATGCTTGGTTTTACGCACGTACAGTTGAATCCAAATCATCAGTTTTAAGGAAATGCAACGAACGCAGTGATGAGTGGGCAGTCAAAGTTAAAAGACGTATCGAAAATGTGTCTGATTTACATGCTGTAGATGCATGTTATCACAAACAGTGTTCTGTCCATTTTCATACTGGAAAACTAATTCCAGTGCAGTTTACTGATACCCCTTCGACTACATCATCTTCAGGTCGTCCAGAGGACTCAGTTCGACAGGAAATTGTTCTCCAAGTAGCTAAATATATAAAGGAAAATGATGAAGAGCAAACTACTGTGAAAGAACTTGTTGTAAGAATGCGAGAATTACTGCCAGAAAATAGTGAACCATATTGTCCATATATGAAACGAAAACTGAAAGAGCATTTTGAAGATAATATTTTTATAGGAACAATTGCAGGAATTGCTGATATCGTTACTTTCAAAAGTACAGCTACATATGTGTTGCGATATTACCACAGTCAAAGCCATGAAGATATAGATGAGATTCGAAAAAATATCATTATGGCAGCTGCTGAAATAATAAGGAATGATATTAAAGATATCCCTGTAGATCCAGAAGTATATCCACCAATTGAAAACATGAGTAGTGTTGACTATAATGTAAGCTATATTCCTGATTCCTTAAGGATGCTATTATCATTTCTAGTTACTGGCAAAACCAACAAGTTCTTGTTGCTTCTATAGGGCAGTTAGTTGTAACCCTCTGTAAGGGGGTGCTTACAGATTGCCGGGTAGGGTTGTACAGTCAGAGACAGGATCCCAAAATAAAATAAGTTTATTCTTATAAAAATATCTACAGACTCTATTTACATATGTACAACAAGATTAATACCTGGCCTAAAATTAAATATTTATTATATCGGTCCGGATAAGGTTGCGTATATAATTATTTCTCGTCGACCGGGGAGATATACCTACGGAATAGTGGTTTGAACGATGCGAACGCTGAGACTTCGATACACGGGTATAAGCGGTGATGCGGGTTCTGGATGCTCGTCAGAGTCAATACCTCGGGCGAGACGAAGTACCTCTAAGTCAGTACCTTAGAGGCTAGAAGTACAGGAATATGTGAGAGTCAATACCTCTCACACGGGTGGCCGTAGTTTGGTAGGTCAATACCCTACCAAATGGAAGGAAGGATGCTCGGCAAGTCAATACCTTGCCGACGGAAGGGTGGAGTCTAACGAGTCAATACCTCACCAGACTGGAGGAGAAGTCCTTTCGAGTCAATGCCTCGACCGAACTGTCTCATTGAAGTTGTTGGTCGGTTTATATATCCATCAGCTGTCGATAAAAACTGGATTGGTTCGAACCATAGGCGTCTCATCAGCGGTATTCACTGGAACATCGTTACATCCCTCTCTCCTCGGGGAAACAAATTGTTTGGCACCTAATAATTTTTTTAGCACCCACCTGAAAAGATATCTTATCCGTACTCCTAAAAAATAAGAATTAATCTACTCGTTCCTAAAAAAAAGTATAGACCTGTCTGTCGGTCTGTCGGTCTGTCGGTCTGTCGGTCTGTCGGTCTGTCGGTCTGTCGGTCTTGTCGGTCTGTCGGTCTGTCGGTCTTGTCGGTCTGTCGGTCTGTCGGTCTTGTCGGTCTGTCGGTCTGTTGGTCAGCCGGTCTGTCGGTCTGCCGGTCTGTATGTCTATGATATATTCTTGGGTTTTTTCATTTTCTCTTGGCATTCGGTTGCGTACCTGGGCTTCTAGTAATTGTGTATTATCTGTCGTCGAAAAGAGATTTGTGAAGTCTCTTACAAAATCCTTCCAATTGTCCCAATACTTTTTGTCGTTGCGGTACCAGAGTATTGCTTTGCCCTCCATGGTTTCTGGTAGCGCTTTTAGCATGACGTTATCCTGTATTTCGTATGTGGTTTGGAGCTCATCTATGCGTTTCTAGGAACTCTATAGAGTCTCTAGAACGGTCGTAATGTAGTCCCCATTTTCTGATTGCATCCATTTGTTTGCATATGTCTTCTCTCGTCATGTCTGTGCGGCCTGGCCTACGGGGAGTGGTTTTATGGTTTTCTTCTTAGCTGATCTAATTTCATCCACCAGTTTTGTTCTTAGTTCCTCGACATTGCGTTCCGTTGGTTTATCTCGGTTTCCTAGTTCTGTTATTAATTCTTCCTTTCTTAATTTGTAGATCCACCCAACTCTGACTGATTCGTCTTGGTTTGAGGTGTCTTCGTCGTCTGTCATTTTGTGTCTGTGTCCGCCGGCTGTTTCGGATCGCCCTGTATATTTCTGTTTTTTTTCTTTTTAACTCTATTGGTAGTTTTCTGTACTGTATATATATTTTGAGGAATATGGACTGCTCTTATTTCATCTTTTTACTGCTCGGGTGCCTAGTCTAATAGTGTAAAATCCAATCTACGTGACTATACAAGTGAAGAAAAAAACAATGGAACTAGCGAAGAAGATATTAGTAGTTAATTCATGGTACAGGAACGCAATTAAAACCATCTGAAAAATTATGAAAAATTGAGGTTTTTCACAATTTTTTGCTAATTTCGATGGCATTGCGCGACCGGAAGAAACATTAATAACAATAATAAAAACTGCTATGTTCCCGTCTCTACCAATGGCAACTTTTGTGCACTATACCACCCTACTACTCAAGTTGAGCATATTAGTTTAACATTGGGTATTAAAACGATTTTTAACTTGCTGGAAATTAATGCCTCTAGGCGGGTTTTTTCGATCTAATTTTATTGGCCAATTAATTTTCGCCTGAATTCAAATTTCAAATAACATAAATAATACCATCAAGCTCTTGTCAACTTCTATTTGCACAATCTGTAAATCCCTCAAGCCTCTTAAATATGTAATAGTGGTCTCACAAAAAATGAAGTCGACTAGGGTAAACTTTGTTTTATTAAAACATTAACCTAACAAAACTGTCCTTTTATTAAAGTTTAAGCTTTTTGCCGTTGAGGTAAACCAATAAAGAGAAGACATTCCTACTGACCAGGTAAGTCGAATGGATCAGAATGTATCAACAAATAACATACTATTCTAGACAGAGTAATTGACATTGGAGGAACAAATGAGAACATAATTTGTGTAATAGATTAGTCAACTAAAAATAATTGCAAAGGACCCCGCAGTTTTTGATCGGAAAATGGATTTCAGTCAATCTCTTTGAAACTAACTGGAAAATGTTCTCCAAGATATCGCAATAAAAGTCACCATGGTCGCAAGAGCTGAAGATCTCAAATTCTCGAGCAATAGTTCAATACTAGGAAAAATTTATAGATACCCTTACATCGCATATCCATATAGTATCAACCTGTCTGAAATAATTTTTATGCCACTGAATAGAATAGGATAGGAAAATGTAAGCGATTTTTATTGATTTTCCACAACTGTTTGCCTACTACAGCCACCTGAATTTGAAAAAATTGATTTTATACTAGCTCTAGTAACACTAGATAATATTTTTGATATGTCGATGAAATCAGCTTATTGACAAGATTTTAAAAATGTAATAATATATAGGGTGTTTTATTTAATTGTATTGCATATTGTATTCGTATTTATAGTTTTGAGGGATACTCAAAACTATAAATACGAATACAATATGCCAAAGTATTGCCGGCGCAGTTTTCAGTACTACCGAATTGTATGGGCAATTGGAATAACTGGGATTTTTTTGAAGATTGGTGGCATTCATATTAAAAAGGTTCAATTGCAGTTGTATTGAATACCTTTAATAAAAAAAGTGAAAATATGAAACCTAAACAGTGATTTCTAAAGATCTTGCAGGAAAAGTATTATGGTTCTACAGTGTTAGCAAAATTCTGAGGGCACATATGTTTTATCGTCAATATGTTCGAAAGAGACAAATACATTTAAATTCAGTGTATTATTCTTTTTCGCTAACAGGATATCATAAAGTGGAAAACGTCTGGTAGGCACCGCTCTCGAGAGGCGTGTCCATAACATCAATGTCTTAAGTATTATGTCTACATACGAACTAGATAACAGAAACAGTGTTGCCAACTTTCATTGTATATTTATATTAATTGTAAAATGCATTGTTCCAACATGAGAACAAGTTATAAGAAATTAACTGTCTCGACCCTTACTTCGTGGAATCGACTCATATTAGTATTTTAAATGAAACTCAATGTTTCTAGCTAATTCCACAGTATAATGAAAAATGTTGAAAATTCTAAAATATGGACAATTGTTTCGATAACTGATTATCTTCGTCAGAATGACAGAAGATACATTTCATTTGATGCATACCTGATGTTTAGTAGTTATTTTTGGCTAGACCAATCTACACGTTGGAAGTATGCCCTTAAAATATTCATTTTTATTTATTAGAGAAATCATTCTCCATTAAATTTCAACGTAAAACGATAATTCTCTCATAGTTAACGGGAAAATATAAGGGTCACATGGCATTACCAGTGTGTTAGAGAAAGCCAATAGTGTGACAGACAATCAAAAGCCAGAGTAGATTATTATACCAGACCAATACGAATCGCGCGTGCGCCTCTTGAGGATATTTATTTGTACATCTGGGTACTGACTGGGTACGTCACTCAATGTTGCTGTTTAGCTCCAAACTCGAACATTTTATTTAAAATCATTAAAGAATTAAGAAGTTTTATTTTTTAATTTATTACCTATCAGAATATTACTTATATTTAAAAATAGTAGGTACTTTCATTAAAATTTGATGTTATTTAAGTTTATTATCATAGCGTTTTATTAATTTGTAATGTGTGTGTTTACACTTAGAATTCGTTTCTCATTTGCTAACGTAAAACACTAAATTTTTTTTTACTAATACATTCAAACCCCAGATGTTCAGAGACAAATTTCACGTTGCCAAATCTGAAAAAAGTAAAGGTTTTAACCGCTTTCAAACTAAAAACTAGACCAATTTCCAGCCTTACAATAAAATGTTCAACAAATAGATGGGATTAATTATCTTGATCTGTTACAACCTCTTGAATTATCATAATTAAAAGCTTCTTATAACTTAGTGTTTTAAATGAAACTCAATGTTTCTAGCTAATTCCACAATATAATGAAAAATGTTGAAAATTCTAAAAAATTGACAAATGTTTCGATAACTGAATATCATCGGAACTTACATTTCATTTGATGCCTACCTGATGTTTGTTTAGTAGTTATTTTTGGCTACACTAAGAAGTGACCTACCTTGTGATTGACTTAATATATGTTAATAGAAAAAAGAACAAGATGTGGTATTACAAATATTGAAGCTTAGATATCATTAGCCCTATGGTGATATCCTGGATATCATTTTTCCAATTAATATCAGTATAACTGTGCAATGATATAGAAAACCAGGAAAACTATATCTGCTGATCTTTACAATTATCACCTAAGAAGACAGTTTAATAGTGGAGGACTCCCTAGATGTATCTGTTCATTACTTCATATTGTGGGTTTCTTTCACATAAACTAGCGGCATATAATTCGATGATACATAGAGCATTTTCAGTTCCTATGAACAAATGTAATTCTGATAGAGAGATTAATACAATTAGACAAATAGCAACATCCAACGGTTATCCATTACATATGATAAATAAGCTAATTAATTGAAAAGAGGAAAAAGTGGCATTACATCTAATATTTCCTAAACAGACTGAAGAAATAAAAACTTATAAAACCATCACATATGCAGGAAATATTTCTAATAATATTTCAAAGATAACATCTTCAACAACGAATACAACAATTTCTTTCAAAACAGAAAGTAACGTAAGTACAAAATTGTTAAATGTAAAAACTAAAATACCACCATTAAAGGAATCAGGTATATATAAACTCAAATGTTTAGAATGTAATGCTGTCTATTTGGGTCAGACCCTTAGAAATTTTGAAATCCGATACAGTGAACACTTACGAGAATACATATTAAAATAACCAGATAAATCCCATTACGCAAAACATCTACTTAACAGCAATCATTCATTGACACCTCACACAGAACTAGAAGTACTACATATTTTTGATAAGAAACAAGATATCATCATAGGGCTAATAATATCCAAGCTTCAATATTTGTAATATCACATTTTCTTTTTTCTAATAACATATATTCTTTCAATCATTTCTTGGTCTAGCCAAAAATAACTACTAAACATCAGGTAGGCATCAAATGAAATGTAAGTTCCGATGATATTCAGATATCGAAAAAATTGTCAATTTTTTAGAATTTTCAACATTTTTCATTACATTGTGGAATTAGCTAGAAACATTGAGTTTCATTTAAAACACTAAGTTATAAGAAGCTTTTAATTATAATAATTCAAGAGGTTGTAACAGATTAAGATAATCAATCCCATCTATTTATTGAACATTTTATTGTAATGCTGGAAATTGTTCTAGTTTTTAGTTTGAAAGCGGTTGAAACCTTTACTTTTTTCAGATTTAGCAACGTGAACTTTGTCTCTGAACATCTGGGGTTTGAATGTATTAGTAAAAATTTTTTTTGTGTTTTACGTTTGCAAATGAGAAACGAATTCTCTGTGTAAACACACACAGTACAAATTAAAAAACGCTATGATACTATTCTCAAATATAAGTGATATTCTGATAAATTAAAAAATAAAACTTCTCAATTCTTTAATGATTTTAAATCCATTGTTCGAATAAACCCCCATTTTGAGCTAAACAACAACATTGAGTGACATACAGATAAACATCCTCAAGAGACGCATGCGCGATTCGTATTCGTCTGGTATAATAATCTACGCTGGGTTTTTATTGTCTGTCTCACTATTGGCTTTCTCTAACACACTGGTAATGCCATGTGACCCTTATATTTTCCCGTTAACTATGAGATAATTCTCGTTCTACGTTGAAATTTAATGAAGAATGATTTCTCTTATAAATAAAAAGGATTATTTTAAGGGCATACTTCCAACGTGTAGATTGAAAATGAAGAGAGGAGATAGATAAAAATAGAAATATTACGGCTGTAGACGAAATCGTTTTATCAGGAGCGTAGGAATTACAGACGGTGTATTATTGAGATATATTTGTAAATAGAATACAGTTATAATACAAATATTGGCAAACGACTTATTTCGCATGTTATGATACCCTGTTAAAGAAAATGGTGATACACTGAATATACTTGTTTCATTACAACATATTGTCGCTTTTGTACTCTGTATTGTTGCCATAGAATATTCCTTATGATGTTAATGAAAATTATGATGCTTATGCCCTGTGTCTGTCAAAGAAGCACTAAAAAGGCGAGGAGTAGAGGAAACCATTGTAAAATGGATGTATGAGTTGTTGACGACGAGGATAGCTGAGACACAGGTGGGAAATCAAACCACCCCAGTTAAAGCCACACGGGGAACACCTCAAGGGGAAGTGATATCTCCCCTTCTATGGAGCCTTGTAGTAGATGAGTTGCTCTACAGGCTAACGGAGCTTGGCTTCGAATGTATGGGCTATGCTGATGGCATAGTTCTAATAGTCAGAGGCAAGTTCGAGAGCACCTTGTGTGATTTATTACGAAAGGGCCTCAGAATAATTGAGCAATGGTAATTGTCAGTGGGGCTAAACATCAACCCAAACAAGACTATAGTAATTCCATTTACCTGGAAAAGAACAGTTCCAGCCATGAAACCCATATCCTTAAACGGGGAAATCATAGAATGGGAATCAGAAGTTAAATATCTAGGGACAACCCTAGACAGTAAGCTTCTGTGGAATGAGCATGTTGAAATAACTGCTAGTAAAGCAATAAGAGCTTTGATGGCGTGTAGAAATCTAGCTGGTAAGAGGTGGGACTGTAACACAAAAATACTGCGATGGATGTATGCCATGATTGTGAGACCAGCAATTATGTATGGGGCAATAGTTTGGCATACAAAAGCAAGTCAGTACAGCACGAGGAATACCCTCGACAAAGTTCAAAGGCTTGCCTGTGTGTGCATCACTGGAGCTATGAGAACGTGTCCAACTAAGGCACTTGAGATCATTACTGATCTCACACCTCTTCATCTGGTGATAGAAAAATCTGCCCAACAGGCAATTCTTAGAATATCTAAGGAAGGTTAAGGTAATGAGAGGGAGCCTGATCCTCTCTAACAAAATACATCTCATCAGCGAATCTTTCCAGTGACGAAATGATCAAGAAAGTAAGAATCGAAAAGAATGTCACTACGATGCTAAATACGAGGAGAGACTGGGAAAGGGAATTCAACACCCAAACTCTCAAAGAAAACACCAATAAGATAGTATAGGGATGGTTCAAAAACCACCACTGGAGCAGGCGCTAGAGTATTTGGGCCTGGCACTAGATACTCATTATCGTTAGGCTTCTTCCCGAGCGTCTTTCAGGCAGAAATACTTGCGATTGAAGGATGCGTGGAAATGAACCTAGAAAGAAACTATCAGAAATGTAATATATCGATCCATTCTGATAGTCAAGCAGCTATAAAAGCATTGAGCTCCCATGTCGTTGACTCAAAGTTGGCATGGGAGTGCCGAAGAAAACTTAATGAATTAGGCAAGAATAACAGGGTCTCTCTAGTCTGGGTTTCTGGCCACTCGGGAATCACAGGAAATGACCACTTGCTAGGAAAGGAGCACAAACGCCCTTTATTGGCCCTGAGCCTTTCTGTCATGTAGGAAAATGCTCCTATAAGAAAGAGTTTCGGAAGAAGGAGGAAACCGAAAGAGAAGCACTCTGGCGGTGCCTTCCCGGGTTGGAACATTCCAAAAAGTTGCTGCGGAACTTTGACACTGCTTGATCCAAAAAATATTTGAACTTCAGTAAAAATAAGCTACATCTCCTCACGGGCTTTCTTACAGGACACTGCCGCCTTAGGAAGCACCTAATGAGAATAGGTCTAGTAGAAACTGACGAGTGTAGATTCTGTGGGGAGGAGGATGACACTCCGGATCACCTAGTTCTGGAAACTTGTAATAATGAGGATATAACCTCGTTGAAGCCGTTCCAAATACTAGAGTTCATTAGAACCCTGGAACTGGATGGCGAGCTGTAGTAGTAGCAAGAACAGCTCTGATAGGGGGACACAATAAACCTTAGATTTCAGTGCATTGTAACCCCGGTAATTTCATTTAATACGACTAATACGTTCGCATTTATCTGAGGTGTTGGTTCGCAACTGAAAGTGAAGATGGCGCCAACTGACTACTTCTCGCTTGTGTAACTACACGAACCAAGAGAGGTTGTCGGAGGGTGTAATCTTCAGTTCGGATTAGAGATTCTGAACTGGAAGGCATTACGGCACTCTTGAAGAGACCCAAGAAGGTCGAAACGCGTAAGTGTACTATGCTCTTCCGCTATCAGTTGCGAATCACCACAGATGTCCGTATCGGCAAAATGGCCGATCGACGTCACGATTTTCGAAGGGGATGTAATTCAATATTCTGCGTGGTATTAGCCAGGAATGTAGTTGTTTTGCCCTTCGAAGGACGGTCAGGCCAATAAGTCGAAATTATTGAAATTTCGACTAAAACAGGTGTAGTAGAAAATCGAAATTTATATATATATATATATATATATATATATATATATATATATATATATATATATATATATATATATATCGATTTTTCGTATTATTGCACTAATGGCACAGAACAGCTTTTTGCACGAGAATTTAAGATCTTCAGCTATTGCGATCATGCAGACTTTCGATTGCGATGTCTTTGAGAACATACTCCAGTTGGTTCCACTGAGATCGACTGAAAGCCATTTTCCCATCAAAAACTGCGAGGTCCTTTGATTATATTATCTATCAATCAATGAACAAGAAAAGTAAACTCGAACTGTACTCTAATTTCCGTACCTACATACAAAAATTGCAATCAATTTGAGTTCCGTGTATTTCAGTTCAGTATCAAGACCCATTGTTAATAGGTCGTATCTTCTAAATATACAAACATATTATTTATGAGTCCCGATCATTAGGTAAACGAAGTGTATACAATAGTCTACTCTAACCAACTACAACATTCATGTTTACGCAAATTCAAACATTAAGATATATACTATAATATTTCAAACTGCTTTTAGAAATACAAAGTTTTGACCGTAAATTTTTTTCTACATCTAAAATGTTTCAAGTTATGCATAACAACCACTGAAGCGATCGATTAGTAATTCATAAATTCAATCTAGGCTAAATCATAATAATTTATTTCTTGGTAAAGCACACAAAGAATATTTATTTCTGTTCAAAAAAATGATATTTAAAGATTATGAATAACAAACCATTAGTTTGTTTGGTTTTATAAAGACGATACAAAATTTTTACGAACGAAAAAAATAGAGTGAGGTTTTATAATTATCCATTATTTATAATTATCCACTCTTTGTTAAGAATATCTCATTTCAATTAGCATATTGAGTCGAGGTCGGCAATAGTTGTTCGTAATGTTTATTCGAAGAATTTTGTTCCAGCTAATTCCTAATTCAATACAAAATTTTTGTAGAAGTAATGTAGTGTAGAAAGTTCCACAAATTATTGGAATTTCTTTTCCCGTTTGTCAGTTTCCTTTGTCATAAAGAAAAGCGGCTGAGGATCATCATAAGCAATTCATGAAAACTATAAGCGGAATAAAGAACTCAAGGAATCTTCGAATAAAAGTGTTTTGAATTACAGTTTCAAATATTCGCAAATTTTAATTCCATGTCCAAGAGATATCAATTTCGAATTTATACATAAACGTCTTCTACACTGCTAAACATAAAATTGAGGTCACAATGTACTATGAAGTTATTTTCGAAATTCTTATTTTGTGGGAGATGGCCGCGGTTAAAATAAAACTGCGGAAAATGTTGCTTTCAGTTGTACAACGAGTATGGCAGCGGTGCAAAGAGGATATGCTTCAGGACAAGGAAGAAGTACAAGAGCTATAAGAGTTGAGTTACAAAAGGTAGGGATGGCCGCTCTACCCCTACTAGAGCTTTGAGAAATTGAACTGTCTCGTCAGTTTCCTTTCGAAATCATTGGTAAAGTTAGGGCTCGCGAAAACCAGATGATCTGTGCGGCACTTACAACAAGATGTGTGTACTATATTATTAACTTTGTTAGTGGAAGAAGATAACGAACCAGGTAGGAAAATATATCAAAATCATTTGGTATTGGTTATTTTATTTCTGGTTTTTAATTTTTTTATGAAAAAAATGATGAAAATGTGTTCACAGTGTGAATATAGATCGAGAAAATATGGGTAAATTTCACACATTACCGTTCCATTCATGCTAAAATCCAATTCATTTCATATTTAAACTTTTTTCTTCGGACTTTTGTTGTCACTGAGGACAAGTCCTATAGAATAGAATGTTCTTGCACATGTCTGATAAGTTTTTCGTTTCACTCACCGTTCTTGATTACAATATACGTCTACGGAACGCAAAAGCACGCGAGCAAATGGTGCATGCAGCGTTCTACTATTTTTATTTATTCACATTTGAAGTATTTGTCCGCAATCACTCTGGTTTGCGCGAGCCTTTGTTAGAAGTTTGTATAATTAGAGCTACTCAACTAGGTTGAATTTTGCTCAAGAACATTTTCATTACCGTCAATTGAGTTTGAACAAAACATTTTTTTCTTTTCAATCAATTAGTCAACTTTGGTAGAACTGAAGCAAATCCGAAAAATGGGACAATATACGAAATGACTCCAAAAACTGGCCTTTATTTGATGATTGGCAGTGTATATTCATGAGAAAGCGTAACGGAGAAAAAGTTATGGATCAATCCAATTTAACACTGTAATTTGTCTCAACTAAAAGATGTATGTGCATTGCACTTTGCAGTAAATGAGTAAAAGAAAGTTCAAAGTTCATTGCTGCTGGTTGAAACACTTATTATATTACCGAGATAAATGTAAATCCTTTGAATAACCTGGGGAAACATAAAATTTATGTTGTCAGATAAACCATAACTAATTTTGAAATATAAAAAAATGAAATTAGCGTAAAATGTGCTTCTCAAAAAAAGGAGCTTCCAAAATATTGAAGTGTTGAGCTCCTAATTAATTAACTGAATAGTTTATATTCATATCAAGACATGCAACTATGAATAGTTTACATAGGAAAATCATTATCAACATAAAGCTGTTATTCTATTTTATGATCATATGATAGTGCTGTGTTAGATTCTAGAATAATTCAAATACGAAAAACCTGACCACGCTTTTATAGTAAAATTAATATAGCGATGAAATATATATTTCTAATGAAGAGGAAAATTCAATCTAATTGTTCATTTTAGGTGTATTTTTTTATTCCAATTTAAGAATAAATATGTTTTGTGCGTTTACCATATCCAGCAATATTAAAAAAATATTCTAGCTTCTACTTAAAATAATTGAAAAATGTTAAACATTTCGAAAGCCAAAACAATAAAGCAAGACACATAACACATAAACGTACTGCAATAGAATTCATACTACCTTTGACGTACAGAAACAACATTCAAATTCACTAGGAATTTCTTCAATTTTTTCAGTCTTCTTCAGCGTATCAGATTTTTTACTCTCAGCCTATAAAATACAAACACTAATAATTTTTTGAATAACAAATAATTCATTTGTGATTTATGCGGTAATACCTGTTAAATGACTTTTTGTTAGAGATGTTAATAAGAATTTAGCAAATTTTCATGAGGAAGTTCAGTTATTGTCTCAATTCACTAGGCTTTTACATAATAACTGGATATACACTGTGAATTTTGTGCAAGTATATTATTTTCTTTGATGTATGTCGACTATACTAACAAAATACTTAATAGAATTTTAAATTTTTTCGAAAAACTCTCTTCCAAAAAAGAGGGCCCAATAGTACCTAAAGGTTGTTTCCAGAAATCTGTAAGACTGGTGCGAAAGAACTACAAAATATACTACTCTCAACAAAACAATTCTCAATATAACGTGCCAGAGTAAAACAGCTTTAGGAACCAGTAAAATATTGAATTTAGCTTAAGCATCAGTATATACTGTTTGAACGAGAGGAGTTTGTATAATGAAGATCATACCGGAAGCGTTTGCGCTAAGGCTCCAAAAATACTGTGCAAATGCAATGCACTAAATTCGTATAGCGGCAATACGTACACTCGCTGCATGAGTATCTTCCAATTAGAGATTTTACAATAATTGTATGTGTGTATTATCAGAATATCTTCATCACTTCCATTATAGAAGGAGAAAAAATACTGAATAATTATCAAGTGATGTAAAGTATTTTTCACCGCTATAACAATCGTATCAAAAAGCAGGCCCTGTATATCAGCGACAGGTAACTAATTTTTTCTTCAAACGTCAGTAAATCTGTCATTTTTCGACTGTGTGCACTGCATTTCTATAAATCACTATTTAGGAACTAATTGGTTGTTATGTAAGTGAACTTACTCGATAAAACTGCTTATCAATTCGGAATTAAAACGCAGTCGGAGACGCAATAATTGTAAAAAATAAATTAATATTGTTGACAGTGTCCACTGACAGCTTTATGTTACATTACTATAGCAACAACCGACATCGGTCTAAACCGCCTTGCGAACCCAATTATGTTTCAAAATTATTACTATCAGAAACAGACGTTTTCGCATTAATTTTTCGACATTTGAAGAAAAAACAGCATATTTTATTTGGAGGAAAAGTTACTTTTCATGACTTGCTCTCTATTACCAGCCTCACTCCGTTCGGCTGATGTTGAACATGAGCGCGTCATGAAAAGTATCACTTTTCCTCCATATAAAATAATATACTATACACTGAACAAATAATTTTCAAGTTTTATGGTGTTCATTTACTCTTGCTACCTTGCATGGTCTTTACAAGTAGTCAGGTGGAACAGGAACTGCATACATTCAATACGTTTTACGTATCTTATTTTGTATTCCGTTTTTTAAACGAGCCTTACATCTTCAATGTTTTCATTTAAGTAGTATTATAAGGAGTATTATCCATATTTTATGAAGCTGGTAAATTGTACTTCTGAAATTCATTTCATAACAGAATGATTATTCATGCAGCCATAATAGTACGGACTAAAAGGAGAATAATACTTTCAGTTTGTGTAAACTCAAACAGCTCTTTATAATTTTCTTGGATTTCTCGTTTTTCCATGTATATACAAATATTTCTAAAGGATCCATGTTTCATCAGGAAAAACGACAGTAATTGTCTATATAAAAAGTTTTTATGCAGTATATTCACTAGCATACCATATAAGTTTTTTTTACGTATGAATTCCTGATCATTCATCCAGAAAAGTTGAGCTCAACAGAAACTGAGGACTTTGGAATATAAAACACATTTTGTGTTTCATTCGTAGTGAAATGAATTTATTATGAAATTCATACTCCATTTAACCTCTTGAATTTAAACCCGCTTTTTATGACTATTCTTCTGGAAAGAGAAAAACACTTGGAATTATGAGGTTTAAACTACTCAAGAGAAATTATAAGAGGGAGTTTCAAAACCTAGAGGACGAACTGAAGTTTCAAATATAAATAGGTGTTTTAGAACGAAAAAAGGGGTAGCTATGGCAGATATAGGTGTTATAGAGGAGACCAAGAAAAAACGATTCATGGGCGGAGGCAAGTAATTCACTCACGGATAATTAAATGAATGTACGAAATTTCGAAATTTCGAACAGTGTTCCTTTGCCATTGAAAAATTGGATGTTGATAAGAGGCACCGAATATCTATCCTCTCATTTCAATTCTATCCATTTTGATTGTTATAACTTGGAATCATTTCGTTTACCGAATTATCGCCCAAACATAATAACGTACGGGTCAGAATACTATTCACTTAGTGGTAATTTATTGATAGATAAGAAAACTGGCACCTTGATTTAAAAACAAACGCTTATAGCCACAAACATAGTACTAGTATCTGAGAACGATGGAACTAAAATGTGTTTCTTACAGCTAAAAACGCTAAAAATGACTATACTTATAATCTCTTATCAAGTTTCTTATCAAACTCTGCACACAGGCAAATTAAATATCATTTTTTCCAGTTATAAGAAAGGCAATTATGCAAACCATACTTCCTGTCACTACAAAGCATTATTGCAAACATTAAAAGCAGCAAATGCATAGTTAACAACACATTATTTCTTACAGTTCTTAAAAAATTCTAATTTCTCTACCTTATTCCAAGTCATATGTCATATCAATGTAAACTATGCATTACTAAGAAACCACCCTTATGTAGGATAGTTTTATTAAATAATCTATGAAACAATTGCAATAATAGGAACAACTTACCGATGGTGATATACACTCCTTAGGAGTACTAGGAATTAGTTGCGTTTCATCTTGTGCTAACGGAGCTACGTTGGGAGTTTGTTGATACGTTTCATCGGTCTCTAAACATATCTTCCTCTGAGAAGATGGTGAAGCGGGTACCGGGGGACCTTCATTGGTTGGAAGACAAGGCAGAGTGGAAGAATTGCTACGCCGATGACGACTCGGAAAGTGTTCGAAATTTCTGTAGCATCCGGTACCGGTTTGACTCTGATTTCTGCTACCCGCCAACGATTCTCCCTCGGTGCTGTTGCCGTCAGCATGAGACATATTGTGGCCTAACGAGATATCTGTCAGGTCTTTTGTTTTTTTGTATCTTTTTTATTTGGATTTCTCATTGAGATACCGGGCCATGCGTGCACTCAGCAACTATCAATTACGGAGGTTTTGCGTACTCATACTGGCAGAAATCATCGATATTAAGTCTCTTTTAACGGAAAAGGCAGTACCTTGAATCGTGTATTGAATTGGATAGAAACTATTATAGTGAACAGCCGATAACTTTTATATGGGGAGTACATTACAGATTTTAGCTGTTATGTTTCGTTTTTGGGTAAAAATCAACGTCTCGCTATTATAAGCGGCTTATTTAGGAGGGAGAAGAGAACAAGTTTATGCTGAGATACTTGTAACCTGGGATCTAGTCAATCAACATCTTCATAGTCTTTGAATGATCAACTGTCGAGCTTAGCTTAAGAATCCGCAAATAATATCTCGCAAAACGTTGAGTTCACTACTCAAAAATTATTAATTCCATCTGTCTGCTTCTTTTCATGTTTCTCAGATATTATATTGTATCATGAAATTAACTGTCTCGGCCCTTATATTCACTACTCAATATAATTTTAGAGATCGCAAAGTTGCATCTATTTGTATGGCAATCAAAATTTTGGTGATTATCAACCACAGTTCTCAGAACCGATTTTCCAGCAAAAAAATTATAGAAAAATGGATACTTTTATTTTCAATATTTTCTATTCATTACCAAAAAAAGAAATGACATTAGTCTATTTACCGTTTAAAAACAAAGTGAAAAAAGTGTCGTATTATATATAATATGTAATAAAGAAATTAATTCTGATACAACCTTCATCCACTTCGTCCCAACCATATCAACTGTGAGTTGATCTCATCTCCACACAAAACATTTCCTGTTACACTGTCTTCCTCACAGAAGAAAACTCGAAAGAAACCAATTGAACGCAATTCTGTTTGAAACACAAAATTATCTGAGTGAAAATTGCGCCAGTCAGGTTATTCTAAAATGATAATTCGATTTTTTATTCACAATCTTTGCCTCCCTGATTTGTGTCGAAAAATAGCTCACCTCTTCAGAAGACGAGTATTAAAAAATAATAATAAACTTGGAGCACTGGAAAAAGCTATAGTTAGATTTTTCACTTTGCCAAATCCTAACCTTTATGCTGGACTTTTTTTTCGACGATTATTGGTTAACCTATTGGTTAATGGTGGTGGTGATTTGACTTCTACAAAAAGACATGGTGGGTGTAAGTCAATATCAGTAGCAGAATGTCTTGTATTCCATGAAATAAAATGAGACCCTAACTACAAACAAGTCGTTGACAAGTGCAAATATAAAACTAATTTAATTTCACAATCAATTTTGATTCGAATAAATGAAATAGAATATAGCATATCTCGTCTTTGTTATTTAATAGTCACAGAAAAAGTATAATTTCCTACTCTCGGGTAATGGCTATTACTCACTAGAATGATTACGCTACTGGCCTGCGGATTAAAAAACAAATACATTAGTTGTTATGGTTCCTACGGCCTATCGGCGCAAGTATTGAATTTTATCCAAATATCTTTTCGTTTTTTTGTTATACAATTTCTTCCTTAAATTCTTTATACAATCATTTCTCGTTAAGGGCTCTGGAATCAATCTTTACTTTAGATTTGTAAAACTAATATTGCGTTTTCTGTTTTCCCTTTAATATTCATATAGTCAGGAACAGAGAATATTCTGGAAAATTATATGTAGGTTTTTTATATAATTATTTTTAAAATGTTTTGTGATTTTTTTCACAATTTCGGAAATGTTTATTAAGTATAATTTCACTTTCAAATTGTGGTTGTAATATCCAACACATTAAAAACATCCATTATAAGTACCTAGTCCAACGTTTTGTTGATAAAAAATATTTCCATTTCGAGAAAGGTACGTTCAAATCAAAATTATTTCTTATCTCATTACTTTATTTCTCCATTTTCCGGTCAATATATCTTTCAACGTTTTAGACAGCACCTTAAAAAGTTCCATTTCAGATCTTGAAAAAACTCAATATCTTTTCTAGTAAATCGGATATTATAACTGTACTGAAAACTCTATACAGAAAAGTCGTGAATGAACGAAGTGATATACTTTATAGCCGACGTCTCATTTTTATTAAAACATTAATTGGCTTGCTTCAAAAAACGGAGCACCAGTGATAATTAATTACCCCAACATGTATTTTTATCTCGGTTGATGTTTCTTTTATAGCGACATCTCAAGCGTTCAAAGTCTTTCAAGGTGATAAACTATAGTGTTTAAAGAGATCATGAAAAGTGCAATAAAATATTTCCACGATATTAATGAGGAATAGTGCTTAAAGTATACATTCTCTGGTAATTTGCAAGCGATTTTTACATATTATGATTTCAGTGAAATCCATGTTCATGTAATTCTGTTCACTATTTATATCTGAGACAGATATACATTGAATTTAAATTTCTTTCGTTTGATTATCGTGTTAATCATCTTGAAAGGTCTCCTTTCGTGCTCAGCCTTCTGCCAAGAGTACATTTCTCTCTTATCATCACTAAATTTGTAATCTGACAAAGCCTGGATCACCTTAGCCACAACCAGCTTTTTGATTATCGTTGATTTCTTCTTAATACTCTTATGGTTGCGTAAGCATTAAAACGATTTTAGTATTCTTCAGGTAAGTTACCACTAATTTTGTATTCAAGTTCTCACACAACACTTTGCCAAAACCTTCCTGATAGAGTTTTTTAATGCAGTAGTATGTAAAAGAAAACGCGTACTGCTTTTAACAAGTTTAATTTTTATGTGAAAAGTTCGACATTTATTTTTAATTTTACAAAACACATCTTTTTTTATTTACTTTGGAACTAACCAGAATATCGATACGTCAAATTAAACAAAAATTATCATGAGTACCAACACAAGAGCTTTGTTAGTTCTCTTATAGCTAGGCGTGGTTATTACTTCAGATAATTTTTTTGTAAACCCATACTCCCACACGTGTCAGTATTTTTCATTCAATACTTTTAATATCAAGTAATAATTTCAAAACGTTTTGATTGACGTTCGTTCTTGGTAGGTATTCCATTTTTAAATTTTCTGTCTTGCTTGTCTGCTATCACCCCTTCGACGGCACCAAAGAGATTTTTCTCTCGTCTGAAGGATCCTGATGTAGGTTTCTATTTGCTGTATAAATTGCAACCTGGCTTCTCGTTTCCTTCGGCATAATATGAATTTTTTAAATATTAAGGGTAGAATGATCACCCCTTCGACGGCACCGGAGAGATTTTCCTCTCGTCTGGAAAATCTTGATATAGGTTCCTATTTTCTGTATAAATTGCAACCTGGCTTCTCGTTTCCTTTGGTATAATATGAATTTTTTAAATATTGAGGGTGGAATTATCACCCCTTCGACGGCACCGAAGAAATTTTTCTCTCGTCTGAAGGATCCTGATGTAGGTTTCTATTTGCTGTATAAATTGCAACCTGGCTTCTCGTTTCCTTTGGTATAATATGAATTTTTTAAATATTGAGGGTGGAATTATCACCCCTTCGACGGCACCGAAGAGATTTTTCTCTCGTCTGTAGGTTTCTATTTGCTGTATAAATTGCAACCTGGCTTCTCGTTTCCTTCGGCATAATATGAATTTTTTAAATATTAAGGGTAGAATGATCACCCCTTCGACGGCACCGGAGAGATTTTCCTCTCGTCTGGAAAATCTTGATATAGGTTCCTATTTTCTGTATAAATTGCAACCTGGCTTCTCGTTTCCTTCGGCATAATATGAATTTTTTAAATATTAAGGGTGGAATTATCACCCCTTCGACGACACCGAAGAGATTTTCCTCTCGTCTGGAAAATCTTGATATAGGTTCCTATTTTCTGTATAAAATGCAACCTGGCTTCTCGTTTCCTTTGGCATAATATGAATTTTTTAAATATTAAGGGTGGAATTATCACCCCTTCGACGGCACCGACGAGATTTTCCACTCGTCTGGAGGATCCTGATATAGGTTCCTATTTTCTGTATAATTTGCAACCTGGTTTCTCGTTTCCTTCGGCATAATATGAATTTTTTAAATATTAAGGGTGGAATTATCACCCCTTCGACGACACCGAAGAGGTTTTCCTCTCGTCTGGTGGATCCTGATATAGGTCTCTAATTTCTTTATGAATGCCAACCTGGCTTTTCGTTTCCTTCGGTACAGTATGCATTTTTCAAATATTAAGGGTGGAAGTATCACCCCTTCGACGGCACCGAAGAGATTTTCCTCTCGTCTGGAGAATCCTGATATAGGTCTCTATTCTCTGTATGAATTTCAACCTGGCTTCTCGTTTCCTTCGGTACAGTATTAATTTTTTAAATATTAAGGGTGGAATTATCTCCCCTTCGACGACACTGAAGAGATTTTCCTCTTGTTTGGAGGATCCTGATATAGGTTTCTATTTTCTGCATAAATTACAACCTGGCTTCTCGTTTCCTTTGGCATAATATGAATTTTTTAAATATTAAGGGTGGAATTATCACCCCTTCGACGGCACCGACGAGATTTTCCACTCGTATGGAGGATCCTGATATAGGTTCCTATTTTCTGTATAAATTGCAACCTGGCTTCTCGTTTCCTTCGGCATAATATGAATTTTTTAAATAATAAGGGTGGAATTATCACCCCTTCGACGACACCGAAGAGATTTTCCTCTCGTCCGGAAAATCTTGATATAGGTTCCTATTTTCTGTATAAATTGCAACCTGGCTTCTCGTTTCCTTTGGCATAATATGAATTTTTTAAATATTAAGGGTGGAATTATCACCCCTTCGACGGCACCGACGAGATTTTCCACTCGTCTGGAGGATCCTGATATTGGTTCCTATTTTCTGTATAATTTGCAACCTGGTTTCTCGTTTCCTTCGGCATAATATGAATTTTTTAAATATTAAGGGTGGAATTATCACCCCTTCGACGACACCGAAGAGATTTTCCTCTCGTCTGGTGGATCCTGATATAGGTCTCTAATTTCTTCATGAATGCCAACCTGGCTTTTCGTTTCCTTCGGTACAGTATGCATTTTTCAAATATTAAGGGTGGAAGTATCACCCCTTCGACGGCACCGAAGAGATTTTTCTCTCGTCTGAAGGATCCTGATGTAGGTTTCTATTTGCTGTATAAATTGCAACCTGGCTTCTCGTTTCCTTCGGCATAATATGAATTTTTTAAATATTAAGGGTAGAATGATCACCCCTTCGACGGCACCGGAGAGATTTTCCTCTCGTCTGGAAAATCTTGATATAGGTTCCTATTTTTGTATGAATTGCAACATGGCTTCTCGTTCCCTTCAGCACAAGATGAATGTTGTGTTAAGAGCATCGAACAGATTTTCTTCTCTGAATTAATTCCAACGCTTCTACATATTATCCATATTTCATTCCTGAAGCAATAAATACATAAGAATTTCGGTAAAAAATGTGACATTCGATTTTCGCTAAGGAATGAAGCGTCATTTTTTATAATCAAACAGTTGATATAGAAGAAATATGTTCACCACCTCCTCCGATCTTAGAAACAGCACCTTCGGCAAATCACACATGCATACTGCCAAATTCATATTACTTCTGTTCTTTCAATAAAATCTTTCAAATCCATATACCAGCAGCCTCCGACGCCTATGATTTTTCGGGCGTTTCCGTCATTTTGGCTGCCAACTATTGGCTGCTAATTTCACACCGGTGTTTTTAATGAATAAATATTTATATTAAATTGATCAAGCCTATCATACAAGCCATTTATTTTTAGATAAATGTTTTTGACTTACGCTCTACGAGGCACGGAACAATGAAAAAGAAGAACTGTCAATCTAACACCAGATTGACTTTTCTAGTTTTCGTTAAGTAAAGGAAAAAACTACAGCTTGGCAACATCACAATATTTTGTTTTTGGGCAACGTCATCATTTTTTTATCGTAAATAAACTATATGCAGGAAATTCAAAAGATCATATCACATAAAATGGCCAACAACGGTCTTGAATCACCAGTTTATTTTTAAAATTGTAGTAACCTTACATAAACTTTAATCAAAAAATAAGTACCAACTCTGCGTTTTTCTGATCCTCGAAAAAAAAAACGTGTACATGTGTTGAAAATTCGATTTCACACCCGTTTACTTAATTGAGCATTATAACATTGTTTACAGTGTCAGAATGAAGTATCTTCAAACACTTTTTTAGTAATTTTTAGTGTCATACAGTTGGTTAATGTATGTAGTATATACTTTTAATGGACATTTCATTTTAACTTTGAAACAAATCATAAAATGGTCTAGCGTTGTTCTATCTAGCAAAGTATTATATTAAATGGTCTCAAAGGTAAATTTGAATGAATTATATATTAAAAATATTAATAAATAACTAATGTAGGATCAATATATACATAACGTTCGATTTTTGGGAAAAAATACCTGATATCTATATGAAGATGAAATAATTCTGTTCATGATATAATATAAATAGATCGCAAGCATATACGAAGAAGCTCTTTTTTAAACAAATAATCATCCTCTGTTTGCTTAAATGAAAGTTTGTTTACAATTTACACAATTATTCGGTCATAATAACATACATTACTAAAAAAGTGTTAGAAGAGATTTCTTTGTGACACTGTAAACAATGTTATAATGAAGTCTCTTTTATACGCGAATTATAAAAATATTTTTATATCATAGAATCTGATCGCTTCCAAATGAATATATCTATAATTTAAATAAGGAGATATTCGAAATTTTCACAGACACTTTCCTGATTTGTTCTGCCAGTATGCTTTGTTAAACCTCTAGTGAAGAGCAAAATAAAAGAAACGGAACATTTACAAAAGACTTAAGCTTTTTCGGAAAGATATTTCAAAACAATAATTGAAGAAAAAATGTGTTTTGACAAGAGTGCTCTATATTTAACGTAAATATGCGATTTACAAAAGTTCGAACATAAGCGATTTACATGCTTCTTTTTGGAGTTTAAGAACTTTACGTGTACGTGTTTTTGTTTTTAAGAATGCCTGCGATTGTCTTCGTTTTCACCAATAAGGGCGCACTTTTCACCTGTTAAGAAGACAGCACAGTCTTAGCACAGGTGTAAAACAAAGACGTGCACATTGAAAGCATGAACTATGATTGATCTTGCATCTTGATCTTAATATTATTTAATCTTTACTAAATTATTTATTTACAATCATCTAATTGGACATGTTAGATCCACCAATTGAACCACTATCTCAACACATTCAAATTAATATTATCAACAGTGGCAATAACAATAAATGTTACTTAACAAAGACTTGAAAGTGGTCGTTGTATATCTTGATATTGCATACGATGACAATTCAACAAAAACTTGCTTGAAAGCCTGTCAACTTGGAATGGAAGGGAACTTCAGGTTCAACTTCAAAGTTATCTTAGCAGAATTTATAACCAAGAAAGTTTTTTCGTAAAAAGCGGTAAAACCAATTCCACTTACATGGAAAGAAGCATGCATAACATCCAGTCATAATATAAACTGTTTTAAAGATTAAAACTAACTTTTACGCATCTATGAGATGCCCTGATTAACATTCTATCATAAAATTCTCACTTGTATACACCTTGGGGGGATGTATCGTATTAACAAACCGAAATTTCTCCGAAAGTAACCAAAAATGCAGTATATCTGGATTTATAGGACCCGTTGTACTCGCTATAGTCAGCTGAAAATCAATAGGGTGAGGTGTTCTGAAAAATATTCAATCATAAAATTGGTGATTTGTTGCACTCCGGAGGCTGTATCGTGCTAACAAGACATGTATCGAAAAGTGGCCGACGACAACCACGACGACGACATACACACTGGATTTCTTTTCTAAAAACCATTATTCCGTGTTGTTCTTGATGAAAAACTTACAAATAACTCACATTTTTTTTTCAAAATTTCAACTTTTTTGTGGGTAAACCAATACATTTCTCGCATATAGATAGGTTGGGCGGAAAAGTCAAAGGAAGAAGGAATGACTGCTCTAACTATAGATCCATTTTAGTCACAAGTACAATGAGTAAACTATATAGACGAATTCAACATTAAAAATTATGTAATATGTGTACGGCCGAAAGCTTTGTAGTATCTAAAGGCCTACGACAGGGATGCTATTTGTCTCCAACACTATTTAAAATAAACGGTTCTAAAGATTAAAACTAACTTTTCCGCATCTGGGAGATGCTCTGAATAATATTCTATCATAAAATTATCACTTGTATACACTTCGGGGGATGTATCCTGTTAACAAACCGAAATTTCTCCAGAAGTAACAAAAAATGCAGTTTATCTGGATTTATAGGACCCGCTGTACTCGCTATAGTCAGCTGAAATTCAATAGGATAGATCTGTGAGACACCTTGAAAAGTATCCAATTATGAAATTTGCCACTTGTATACTCTCTGGAGGCTCTATCGTTCTAATCCGAAATTTCTCCAAAAAGGACAAAAAATGTGGCACTTCAGGTACCATAGCACCCGTTGTATTAGCCCTGTTCAGCTAAAAATCAATAAGGTTCATCTATAAGATGCCGTGAATAATATTCAATCATAAAATGGGTCACTTGTATACACGCTGGAGGCTGTATTGTGCTAACAAACTGAAAATTCTCCAAAAATGACAAAAATTTGGTACATCAAGTACCATAGCACTGGTTGTACTGACTTTAGTGAGCTGAATCTCAATAGGGTTCATCTTTGAGACGCCCTGAACAATATCCAATCATAAAATTGGTCACTTGTATATTTTCCGGAGGCTGTATAGTGCTAACAAACTGAAATTTCTCCAAAAATGACAAAAATGTCGCACTTAAAGTACTATAGCACATGTTGTACTGGCAGTGGTGAGCTAAATATCAATAAGGTTCATCCGTGAGTTGTTCTGAATAATACTCAATCATAAAATAGGTGATTTGTTGCACTTCGGAGGCTGTATCGTGCTAACAAGACATGTAACGAAAAGTGGCCGACGACAACGACGACGACGACGACGACGACTACATACACACAGGATTTTTTTTCTAAAAACCATTTTTTCGCATTGTTCTTGATGAAAAACGTAAAAATAACTCAAAAATGTTTTTCAAAATTTCAATTTTTTTGTGGGTAAACTAATACTTTTCTCGCATATAGATAGGTTGGGCGGAAAAGTAATATATCTAAACGAAGCACATCGAAAATGGAGATCTTGAAGTGGAATGGGAATACAACTTAATGACGAGAAAACTTTATACACCTTCCATTTTGTAGAAAGTCAAGTTGTAGTGGCTCAAAGCTGGGAAGATTAGGAGCTGAAGACAACAATGCTCTTGGCCGAATACGAAAAATAAGGACTATCGGTCAACAGTGTTGTACCCAGACTTGAACCGTGAAGTGTGGGGGGACGTAATAAAAATATTTTTGACCAAAAAACATATTTATCTATCTAACAATTTTGAGTGTTACAAGACATAATCTAAGCCCCCTGGCTTGAGAGCTTGGTCATCAATTATTTCTTCAGTTGATATTACTTCTACTCTATGAACTGGCATCATAGCTATTCCATTAAGCCTCACTTGGGCAGTAGTTTTTCTTAAATAAGTTTCTGTACATTTTATCGTTGAAAGGGTCCTATCTGGTGTAGCAGTGGACACAGGTATTGTAAAAACAGAAACTGAGATCAAGCAAATTATACTAAAAGGTAGAAAGTTCATTGAATACCTGAACCCAATACTAGGGTCTAAAAATATGTCGCAGAACAAAAACATCAACTATATAATTCCATCTTTAAAAGTATAGTACTGCATTATGGATGTGAACCGTGGCAGTTAACCAAACATATGAAGCGTCGACTTTTGGCACTTGAGATGGACTTCTGGCGACGATCTGCAGGAAATTCGAAAATGATGAGAATAAGAAACGATCAGATCGATGAAATACAGGTACGGCAACTAATTTGGTACGGGCATATGAGAAGAATGTGCGACGAACGTCTGCCAAATTTTTTAATCGTTTCTTGAGTTTCCACTAGGGAAAAAGAGATCCAGAGAACCATTATTTTTATGGTGATAAGTCTACTCGCATTATCTTCTTTGGTGGTTCAGATAAAACCCCTTATATATGATATTAGATTCTGATAGTTCTTCTATTTCAGTATTTGAGTAAACTCCTTGTGAGTATTTTAATACTTTTGCCTATATTTATGATGGTCATGAGTTTTCTGTGATTCGAACGAACCTTTCATTTTGACAATTTTTTCTGAATTGTACTGGATGATGGTGGAATTTTTAATTCAGAGTTCTGTCATTAATAAGAATACATTCCTCGCCAAAAATTTGCAGCAGGTACCCTGTGAAATACAGAAACTAACTACAGGTGGGTCTGATAATAACAAAACACGTTTTATTTCAAGATATTACTAAATAAATGTTCAAGAGATGTTCTGACTTTCAAAACAAACATTGAAAATTTTAGATAACAGTAGGTCAAATTGAGCTGGTCAACGGGGCATTTGCAATTAATCCCAGAGAGCTGTAACCAAAGTTTGCTTTCAACTTCTGCTTCGACTCATGTATTATCAGAAAGTGACTTTCGATAAAATATAAGAAAACAACAGCACCCTGGAGCAAGATCGCCATTTTAACAAAAAACAATTATACACGAGCTTCACTTGATATTGTGACAAACGGTTCATTTTGATGCCTCCATACCTCGTCCAAGAGACTGTAATATTGAAAGCAAGATTTATCTATGAAAACTGCAGCTATCCTTTCTACTTAACACTATTTGACCATTCTCAATTTGATAATCCAACACCTTAAAGGCCGCTCGTCCTTTGGAGGCGTTTTCTTCCGAATTGTTTTCGTCAGAAATCGAACGTTGAAATGCGAATCATTCCATTACAGTAAAACTTACTCAAGGTCGTACACTATTCGCTAAATTATTGGGACGAAAATGTGCGACGATCCCCAACAGATGGAATTTTTCGCAGTTCGGACAGTTTGGTCTGAAACGCGTCCAAAGGATCAACGACCTAATTATTTACATATGAAAAGGAGCTTTTGGTTTGTTTTCTTCAAATATAAAGATAATACCGGGGATTAAAAACAAAAGTGTTATAAAAACATAAGGCTAGTACAGTTTGAGACCAGTTGATGAAAGAAAAAAAAGCGGTTCAAGAGATAGACAAAAGTTGGATATATGTGAAATTTGTGTTGCCGAATACTTTTGAAAGGTATTTCGCAGATTTTACAGTGGCGGAAATATTGGGAAGTTGAGGGTATTGAGATTAGAGAGCGCAACTAATGTTTTCAATTATGAATCAACATAAAGCGAAAATGATTTCAACAAACAGTTCATTGGTAAATTGAAAAGTTATCAAAAAAATTATCCAGAAATGTACCGGGTGTCTGATTAGAGAGGTAACCCGCTGTATCTATTTATAGTACCGCTGGAGAAAAAAGTCTGTATTAGAAACTTGAATACGAGAAACAGCTGTAAATTACTTTCTAGATTTCTACTCGACAGCTTGAGGGCGTAGTTCACAATAATAACACAAAAACATCATTTTACTATAATAAATATACCGTTATAGTACTACAAAATTTAAATATTCGTAATCATTACATCATTTTACGTAAGTTTGCTCCAACATTTTTCCTCTATCTTGTAAAATAAATAGTAGAGGTGAGTAGGAAGCTGACTCAATAAAACTGTTGTATTAGTGTTTTAAATGAAACTCAACGTTTCTAGCTTATTCCACAATATAATGCAAAATATAAAAAATTGTCAATTTTTTAGAATTTTTAATATTTTTCATTATATCGTGGAATTAGCTAGAAACGTTGAGTTTCATTTAAAACACTAATATGAGTAGATTCCACGAAGTAAGGGTCGAGACAGTTAAAACTGTTGTAACTTGTATTCCGCTTTATGGATTTGAAAAGGAATTCAACGCCTAATAAAACACTATAACATCGTTCCATTCCAGTGATTTTAACGGTCGCTAGGTGGCGGTGATTGAACAATTGTTTTGTTTTCACCTTTTTTGGGGAATCTTCAAATGCGATCCTACAATTTTTAATCATTTACTTGAAATAGGATGGAATTGAAAATAAAAAGGTAAAAATCGCATCACAATATCTATTGTCTAAGCGAAGATACGAGAGAAAAAATAGATATACATCAAAATAGGATTTTGACAAAATCAGTATCTTTGCAACAATAACCAACAATCAATTACGTAACAATAATATCATAAATAAACTACATTGTACAAAGTAACCTAAAGATAATGCACGAAATGCTTTCAATATTTTTCGATGCAGATATTTAATCTCTGTGTGGTAGAAAAGAGAGTATCTTTCATTTTAGTGCGGAGAATACTATCAAATGCGTTTTGTATTCGTTGAATAAGATCTGTTCTTTTTGCAGGTCATGTTTGACATATTAAAACACAGTGAGATTGGAAGATTTTGGCGGCCACGGGAATATGATACCTCCTCCTATCCACCTACACTCATATTGTTGGTTAAAAAAATGCATCACTTCATTTGTAAAGTGGAGTGGCCAGCCATCTTGTTGTATCCACATATTTTGCCGTACTGCTAAAGTAACATATTCTAATAATATAGGCAATTCATCTCTTATGAATTTTAAGTACCGCTCGCCATTTAAATGTTTATCATCTATAATCCCACGCAATACGTTAACTGACCAGCGACCCTGTTCAAAATCTTGTTGCATCCAGTGAAGATTTTGATCAGACCAATAGTGTGTTATGTTTATTTACAGATAATATTACTGGACACGTAGCTTCATTGGACCACATTATATTTGATCAAAAATTTGAATTTTTATTCAGCATCTCCTTAAGACTAGAGTTCAGTTCTCACTAAATATATTTCCGGCAATAGGCCAATGTTGCAAAACCTGTCACTTTATATAAGCAAATTTTCAGCTAGAAATCGCACATCGGGAGATATCATAAAAATGAGATAAGAGGCTGAGGGTACTTTTGAATTAGAATTTAGAATGTCCAAATACAATTTACATTTATTTGACGGGTAAATCAGCTTAATCAGCTTCTAATATTTCTATCGGTATATTAAATAAAATGCAATTTGAGGTTGTAGTGAAGCTTCTTTTTATTTTCAACTGACAATTCTATTTTTTTAATTGACAGAAATGAGAAATCATAATCAACATTTTCATTATAATATACATAGTGAACAAAGTGAACATATTGTATTTCTAACATCCTCCCACCGCATTTGTCATTTTCTTGACGGTCAAAAATTTCCAACACCGTCATCCAATCTTCTTGGCGGTTGAATCTTTCTTCCACTTCTTGTGATAATCAGTCTAGTCTCATGTTCTGGTTCTTCTTTTATTCTATGGCCTTTAAGTTCACTATGTTCTGGTTTTTCTTTCAGTCTAGGTTCGCTAAGTTTAACCTTTTCTCCCAAACCCGCAGTATCTTCTGCAGATGTCACTTCTAATGGGTACAAATTTTGTACCGGTCTAACAATGGTTTTTTCCAGGATAAGTTTCTAATACAAGACCTAGCGGCCAACTTAGTCTCTTCTGTTCGGATCCGATTAATACATTAATACAACTTCTCCCTTTTGTATCTATTGAGTTTCTTTAGACTTTCGAAACATTAGTGCTATTCAACGCGCCAATCGATTACAATCATTTCCTGTCATTTAAAAAACAACAACTTCAACAATACATTTTCGATGTCAATCGATCACTCTGATTATAATCGGTCTAAAATTATGATGCTATTGAAAACAATCGTAAATCGGAAGCATGTGATTGGTCGAAAAATTTAAATAAACTACCGTTTGTCTATGGGTAATGTGATGTGAGTGATATTTTGCAATTGTATATTACATTACTGGTTTAACAGAACAGCTTCTATCAAATTAAACGAGATTAAACTAAATGAACTTGTGAAATACACGTGAAATGAACTAAAATAATGATGAGGTTATGTCACTAAAAATGACAATTTTTTTTGGTCGTTCAACAAACATCAATCCGTTTTCGATTATAAACTAAATCGGAATCAATATCGAAGTGTTGAATAGCACTATTATCAGCTTGTAACAAGCCGATCGGCTGTTACGATTTCCATCGAACTATGGTATTTTAATTTCATTGTACTAATGATTCGAAATTAAAAAACTTGTTTCTCTTACAAATTTTGTGTATTTAAACGATATCGTACAGAAGAAAAGTCTCTTCCTATTAGTAACAATTATAAGTTAGTACCTACATCGTAATGGATTCACATATTTGCTGGCGAGTTAGATTCTTGAAATATTTTTTCTCCATGTGTATTCTATGTTTTATTTCAAATTATAATATGGGCTGGCGTTTGATGAATTTTGTAGATTCAATTCTTTTTTATTGTAAAAAAGAAACATTTCATATACTTTTGAAGCAAATTTTTAATTATTCCTTTTCATTCTCTTTTAGCTTCATAATTCCGCATTTTCTGTTTATTTAGGGAACAAGGCGAATATGATAGAACAGACTTCTGTTACATTCATTTTAAAAACTAGATTCAGTTTTTTATGTGTTGAAGCATAGGCTTCCTGTCTGTTCTATCTACTCCTTCCTTCCCAGAATTTTTTCTTAATTTTTGATCCTTTTTTTTCTTTCCTCAGTTCTGCAGCCTACCCAGGCCCTATGAATACAAAACACCGATAGAAACAACACGAAACCGACCGGGATGGATTAAGGACCATATCTCCATCTCCATAAGTCCTTCGTCTTATATTCAATTCATGGAAATCTAGAATTGGAGATTTTTATTGTATAACTGCGTTCGTATTCTTCTTGTATTTTGGATATGCAGTTAATGTGAATTATTTTATTATTATTATTATTGATATATAATTTAATTAATTCGAAGAAACCTTTAATATTTGATGTCACCCCATTCTAGTATTAGTAACGGTACTTTGACTGAGTTTACACTGACAGTGGCGCCCTAGTATTTTTTGCTGATTACTGAGATGGTGTGGGAAATCTATATTAAAAGTTTATTTAGTTTCAACTAGCAACTCAAACTTTTTTTATTACTTTAACTTAAATTTTCATTTCCGCAATTCACATTTTTATAGACGCAGTTTTACGATACAATTTAAAAAACTTTGCTTCGAAATTTCAACTTCATATCGTTTCCTTATTTGTTATTTTCGTCAGGAAGATATTACAGGTTTTATGATGGTCAGTTTTTTTGTGTGTAGTGAAGGTAATTAAGTATATTTGCGATAATAGTTGACATTAAGGAATTTGTCTACTTATTGTTTTTCTGCCTTGACAAAAGTTGTAGTAGTTAACTTAGTTAACAACTTTGATACTGTTTCATATTTGATTTTCAGCAATTTATACTAACTTGGACCATCGCGTTAAAATATTTTCAGTATTTTGTTTTGTTGAGTTAAAGTACATATAAGGTTTTCCAGTTTTTAACCTTTTTAGTTTTTTTGTTTAATTAAAGTATCGCTTAAAAACTGGTGGTGTCAAATTTAATATCGATTGTTCACCCCATCTCAGTGTTAGCTATGAAAATACAATAACTGTCGTGGAATACCACTACCTGAGGAAGAGTCCCAAGCTGAGGAAGAAATATATGTGACAAGGTGACTAAGATATTCTGATCTGAATCTTTTTGTTAAATCCTCTTTTAGTTTCAATCTATACTTCAGGTGTCTATTTAGGGTACTGCTATCTACTTCGTCTAAATCTTTTGTCTCCACCGTCTGAATATCTTGTAGAAACATGACTGAAGTAAGAGGTATCAAATCATTCTTGTCTTTGGACACATATGTGAGAGGTCGGGAGTTCGTAAGAGCTTCACATTCACAATAAGATTGTCTGTAGCTCGTCATATCTTAATGAAACTCTACCCAATATTTTTCTTAATAATTTTTTGAGCAGCCGTATCAGGCGCTACCACCATCCTCCCTACCATGCTCCTATAGGAGGATTGAATAGCCATGAAATTCTTTCAACGTTACTGAATTCATTAATTTTGGTCCAGTATAAATTTTTCAATGCATTTTCACTTTATACAAAATTTGTTCCATTATCACTGTAGAGAATTTTTGGTATTCCTCTTCTAGTAATAAATTTTGGTAAAGCTTGTGAAAAACTATCTGTTGACAGGCCAGACACAAGCACCAAATGAACTGATCTGTAGATCGGGCATGTAAAAACCCAGACCCATATCTTCACATTATTTCTAATATATAGTGGACCAGTCAAATCCGCACCAGTGAGTTGAAATATCACTGTATCGGCAATTCGATTTCTAGACAGAAGTAAACTGGACATCTCATAATATTTTATTTCGTGTATTTTGCAAATCACAGATTCAATTGTTTCTCTACCTTGTACTATCCAAAACTTGTCTCTCAATACTCATAGTAGACCAACATGAGTACCAACATGATGTAATTTCCTATGGCGTTGCTCAATCACTCTTATGACCACAGGGTGAGTAGATGGCATCATTTGAAATCTGAAATATTCTGTATCTTATCGCTCTGTAATTCTAGTTTTCAGTCTTAGTATGTCTTCATCATCTGTAAATGTTTGAAGTGATTGTAGAAAGGGATCTTCTTTTGTATCTAAAAAATATTCTTATTGAATCATTTGGATAATGAGTTTCTCAGCCTTTTCAATTTCATCTAGTCAGAGTAGTTTGCATTATTTTGGTATTGATTTCATCCAAATTTAAAACTTCATTTATTTTTCTATTTTTTTTTCTTTGCAATTTGTAGCAAATCTCAGTATCCATGCATCTAAATTTACAATCTTCTGGTACTTTGAATATCGAAAATAATACCAATTTGAATTTTTTTTATTGTTGACTAAAGTTAAGGTGCTATTTTTCTTTTCCTCGAAAACAATCTGTTCATTAACTTCAGTTTTTTCTTTTGGCCAATCATCTGCACTTTTTTTCAGTCATATCGCACCTTTCCACCAATAATTTCTCAGATTTCTGGATGGTAAATCGGCTAAATTCAACTCTCCAGGGACAAAATTCCAAATCTCAACATATAATAAAGCCAATTACAATGATCCAGTATTTGATTGTAATCTGTTGCTTTTAATACTTGATGAAGAGATACACGATACGGATGAAAACGATTTATTTTTAAAATAGAGTGAACACAATACCTAGAAGTTCCTAACTCGCAAGCTAGTTTTCTCACATTAACTTGTTGATCTGTGGCAATGTATCCTAAAATATCTATTCCATCTATTTGTGAATAGTATCTTCGCAGACGTGTAGAATTTCTTTTAGGTTGAACAGATCCAGTTTGTTCAAACGTTTAACCAAATCTTAAATGGCCCTCTGCAAAAATGTTATCGCATGGGATATCTTAATGCATATTCTCTTGCTGCAATCGGAGCATTCTCAAAACATCCAAAATACATTTTTAACATACCATAAGCTTCGCTATTTGGTTAAGGCATTACGTATTTTTAAATTACTAATCTTTACAGGTTCATAAATTCACTCTATTAATTTTACATTTAAGTTGTCAACCGTTTATGACATGTGGACGCCTACATTATATTATATTTTCAATTTACTTAACACGTTCGCGACGACGTGCTCTACCAGTGGAACACGGACAAACTTCGAAATAGCCGACGTGGTACATCGCTTAATTACTTTCGAGACGACGGCTAAACCATAGATTGTCCACGGACGAAATTTTTTTTCGTTTCTTTGTGTAATATTTGTACGTTTGTAGTCAATAAATATATTTGAAACTATAATTTAAAATTTTTTCGTTGTTTTATAGCTTTCTATGAGTGTACCATATGTGGTACACGACGCCTATAACGAAGCTTTTTCCATGGAACCGTTGTGTACCACAAATGGGCATTAGCAAAAGATGTTGTTTACTCCGATATAGTAGACGCGCTGAAGTTAACAAGCAATATAACCTTAAAAACGGAGAACGGAAAGTGTTTTTATCGCAGACAGTTCAGGTAAATCAATTGTTTACTCATTCATTTAGTTATAATTAGTAATATATAATACTAGAAAAGGTGATAAAGACAATTATTATTGAAATTAACTGTCTCGACCCTTACTTCGTGGAATCTGCTCATAATAGTGTTTTAAATGAAACTCACGGTTTCTAGTTAATTCCACAGTATAATAAAAGTTATTGAAAATTCTAAAAAATTGACAATTGTAAAGATCAGCAGATATAGTTTTCCTGGTTTTCTATATCATTGCACAGTTATACTGATCTTAATTGGAAAAATGATATCCAGGATATCACCATAGGGCTAATAATATCTAAGCTTCAATATTTGTAATATCACATCTTCTTCTTTTTTCCATAAACATATATTAAGTCAATCACAAGTTAGGTCACTTCTTGGTCTAGCCAAAAATAACTACTAACATCAGGTAGGCATCAAATGAAATGTAACTTCTGTCATTCTGACGATGATATTGATTTATCGAAACAATTGTCAATTTTTTAGAATTTTCAATAACTTTTATTATATTGTGGAATTAACTAGAAACCGTGAGTTTCATTTAAAACGCAATTATTATTGTCTATTTTAATATTTTTCTGTAATGTTTTCACAATCACGTGTATTTACCGCAAGAACTAGTTAAATTGTTGACCATGTGACTTTTTGTTACTTTTTCTCACGCATAAGCATGAGGTAAAGTGACTCTTGTTCCATTTTTGTGACTTTTGTAAGTAGACTGTTTGTTACAGATACATGACTTCGAGGAGTAAAATTTTTTGAAATTGTTGGAAAAAACTGCAACTAGTGCTGAGCCTAGTACTAGTTCTAATTTAACAGTGGAAGATAAGGAGTCACCCAGAAACGTTCCTACTCCTAAAAACTTATCGGGTAACACATCCAAGAATTTATGTTCTGCCGTGGCTCGACTAATTCTGGTTTAACAGTTAAAATTAAGGAGTCACCCAGCAATATTCTTGCTCCAGATAACTTATCTGTTAATCTTTTAACTACTCCTTCCGAAAATGTGTAAATGGAAGAAGAAATACCTTCATCATCCCTAACACGATCCCAGCCGGGAAAATATGTGTATTCCTCTTCAGAAGAATCTGAGCCGTATCCAGATTCCAGCGATTCCTATGTTTCTTCCAGCGATGATAGCGATAATGAGTATGCTGCTGAGGAAAATATAGATAATGATGTTTCATCTGCCGACGATGTTTTATCTGCCAATGATAACAATGATGATGATAATAATGAAGACTTGTTAGGTTCGGTAGACCAAACAAATAATTAGGTCCTTTGCACTTATTTAGTACCCCCCTTTCGATTTTTGTTTCAAACACACAGGGATTGTAGATAGAAATATAGATTTGGCCAATCCTTATAAAATCTACAGGCATTTTATAACCAACGAAATTATTGACATTATTGTCCTGGAAACCAATAGGTATGCCAATCAATATATTGAAAGTCGCCGAATTCGTCCTAGATCCCTCATAAAGAAATGGAAAGAAACCAATCGAAGGGAAATACAAAAGTTTCTTGCGATCATGTTGAAGTGGGTATCTCTCATCTTCCAAGAATGCGTATGTATTGGGCATCTACAGAAAGATATGGAAATCCTCTTATCCAAAAGACTATGAAGAGGGATAGGTTTGAATGCCTATTAAGGTGTTTGCATTTTTCGAACAATGCAGATCCTGCCATGAGAGTAGATTATTTAAATTGAGAAATATCGTGGACCTGATTTGTCGACAGTTTCAGTCAACAATTGTTCCGGGGAAAGATATTGTTATAGACGAGACTATGATACCACAAATATAGGGTCAAATTATACAACGTGTGCACTCCAGAAGGATATACTTACAACTTAAACATATATGCTGGCAAAAATAATGAGGTAACTAGTAACGAAGGACATACATATGATGTATGTATGCAGCTAATGGAAGGGCTCACAAATGTGGGGCGAACACTATATATCGATAATTTCTACAGCAGTGTGGGGTTATGTCAAGACCTATTAAAATGTAAAACATATACATGCGGAACACTGAGAGCTAATAGAAAGAACATCCCAAAGACAGTGTCTGGAAAAAGACTCAAGAGAGGGAAGATTTATGCAGAAGAAAATGATGATGGAGTGAGATTAGTAAAATATTTTGATAAGAGACCAATTTTGATGGTAACCACTGAACCGGATCATACAGATGTACTACTTCCTACCGGCAAAAAAAACAGACATAATGAGGATGTCGTAAAACCCAGAGTTGTTATTGACTATAACAAGGCTAAAAAAGGTGTGGATGTTTTTTTTGAAATTGTGTTGGGAACTTGTGTTGTAAATAGTTGGTGTTTCTTCACCAACTATGGAAACAATGCAAAAAATTGTGGACATATTAGAAATAAGAGAGAAAATCATTGATCAGCTTTTGCTTAGTGATAATGACGATGATGGAAATGACGGCGATTTGCAGCGACCAAAGAAAAAAAATCGCAATCACTAGCTTCTTTGGTAACTCATAAATTTAAAAAATACGATGGCCCTGCCAAGAATACAAGAAAACGTTGTGTTATGTGTTATGAACGAATCCACGACGAGAAAGGATCCAAAGAAGCGAGAGCAAAAATCAGACGTGTAACTACCTATTGTGAGGACCGCACAAATCAACCACCCATGTGTTTGGCGTGTTTCAATATCAAACAAATAGGAATTTGTTATTATTGATTAAAAATAAGTTTCCATTTTTTGAATCTTTATTATGTTAATTGTAACAAATTTGATCCATGTTTGAACCTCAAATTTGAACGTAATCACATAATATGATTTGGAATGTATAACCATCTGTTTATTTTTGTTTTTCATTTATTTTGATAAATACGTTACTTTCTAGCAAAAAAAATAATATTTTTTTATATCACAGCTATTATTTTTTTTTTCATTTTTGGGTACCTATCCGTATCCCTAACCTGTTGACGGATGCACCAAGGATGGTACATGGGTATAGGGACATTTCTACAGCCGTTACTACAATATTAAAAGCTTACCTCAAAAACGCAGGATTTTACAAAGCATTGTATGTCTATATACCAATGTCCAATACTGGCGCACGACGGCTGTTAGTAAGATTCGAAATGTACCATTAGTGGTACACGTCGTCACAGAAAGTGATCTTAAAAATAAATGTTCAACCACGAGTGAAATGTACCATATATAGCCTCGTCGTGAACGTGTTAAGTATCAAACTCGATCTCCTAGTATACCTATTTTTCATCGTATCGTCGCTTAAAATACAGATATTGAGATGCTATTTTTAGCATTTTTTTTAAATTCCATCCTTTTTCGAGTAAATGATAAATATAGCATCCCATTTGAAGATTCTCAACAAACGTTGAAAACAATACAATTATTCAATTACCGCCACCTGGCGAGCGTTAAAACCACTGGAGTGAAACGACGATATAGAATTTTATTAAGCATCGGATGCACTTTCAAATGATACTAAGTTTGTCAAAATACAAAAAGCGGAACAAAAGTTACAACAGTTTTATTAAGTCAACTTTCCCACTTACCCCTACCAGTCATTTTACAAGATAGGGGAAAAAGTACTAGAACAAACTTGCGTCAAACGATCTAATGTTTACGAATATTTAAATTTTGTGGTACTATAACGGTACATTTATTACAGAAAAATTATATTTTTGTGTTATTATTGTGAGCTACACTCTCTAGTGGTGGAGTAGAAAACTGTTTCTTGTATGCGAGTTTGTAATAACGATTTTTTCTGTAAGCTGTACGATAAATACTTTCTGAGGTACAGCGGGTTACCTCTCTCAATCAGACACCTAGTAGTCTGGTTCACAAGTCCCATTTTCCTCAGAACCTAAACCGGACCACCGAAAATTATTATTTTGGTCTCATTCGATTCGAAATGGCATCTAGAACATTCTGTCAAAGTTGCAAAAGGGGCTGAAAAAAATGCAAAAGTTATAAACAATAAAGTAAAATAAAAAATAAGGGTTTGGTTTTTTGAAATATTTCAAAAACTATTTGAGATAATCGGAATTTAAAAAAAGATCCTTAAAGAGCAGGAAACCACCTAAAAGAAAGTCCTACCTCCCGGTACTGTACCGACAATACTTATAATTTTAATTTAGTGGCGAAAATAACGGTAAAAACGCGTGGTTCGGCTGCCGCGCGCATCGCCCCAATCTGACAGATGAACTAAAAAGTTATTTTAACTGATTAAATATTAATATTAAGGGATAAAAAAATTTGGGTACTGAGTAGACATATGAATAAACAATAATCCGTAAAAAACGTTTATCACAATTTTTTTATTAATTATGCTTTTGTTAATTAGTTAAATTTCACCATTTTATTGTTACCATAAAAACGCTGATTATTTCCAAACAAGAAATCTAGATTTTTTTTTGTTTTTTTAGAGGTATTCTTAAAAGGGTTTAGAAGAGATCCCCGTTGAAAAAATTTTAATTTTTCACTTTTTTATTAACAATGAAATGTATTAGAAAATTAATTATATAAATAAAGCCATCAAGAAATTTTTTTTTCCAAATATTGTTAATATTTTGTTTTCTTATTGATGAAAGCCATATGACAATAATTTATTTTTATTTTTAACTAACATTATTTAAATAATTGTTATAAACTAATGCATTGTTTATAAGATTTTTGAAAACTTTTTTTTGGTATTTCATCCTTGATGAAAATATTGATTTTTAAAAGAAAAATCGTTTCTTAAAAAAATGTTTTATTGACAAAAAATGCACTTGTTAATTAACAATTAGCAAGACCCTTCAAATCCCAGAACAGATGCTTCTACAAAGCAACAAAGAACCATTATAATAGGTTGGGACCGAAATTCGAAGGTGATTTAAAAATTGTACAGTATTAAGAATAGACAAAAGAAGGAGGCTCATTAGAATATAATTTACATTATCAGTCAACCTTCAAAAATTTTAAAATAGTCTTCGTAAGCATCTATGCTAATTATAATTTAATGAGTTTTCAATGATGGCTAATTACGCGAATAGAAGGTAATCAGGCGTAGAATAAGAATGTAACATAAATGAAAAAAATTTAAATATTAATATTCATAATTTTTTAAATAATAAAGTTGAAGCTTGGTATCAAAGCTCAATTTTTTCATTTATTAATGAAGAACAAAAAAGTCTTGAAATGTTCTTATCATATTTTCATTAGTTTATAAGATATTTGAATTGAAAAGTAAAAAAAAGTAAAATTCGGGTGAAATTAATAAATAACAATAAAAAATGTTAATAAACAATTGAGTTAGAGGTTCGCTCCAGAGCTCAATTTGTTTAATAATTAATAACGAACAAAAAAGTTTTGAAGTGTTTTCGTCGCATCTTTAATAGTTTATAACAATAAGTAAAAACAGAAAGAAAACTACAGGTCCAAAAATACAATATATTTAAAAATTATATAAAAAATATAGAAAATTTTTTTTACATAAAAAATTATATGTGGTTGTTTTTGTAATATTTTTTAGTATTTAAAAAATTTTTTCGTAGAAATGCATTTGCTTATAACAAATTATTATTTGTTTGACAAACAAATAAAAAATTAATAAAAAAATAGTTTTTTTATAATACGAAAGAACATAATAAATAATGATTTTTTAAAAAAAATGGTTCCTTAATATTAATATTTAGTAACAAAAAAAAATTGTTAATTAACAAGTGCGTTTTTTGTCAATAAAAAAAATTTTTAAATCAATATTTTCATCATGGATGAAATTCCAAAAAAAAAGTTTTCTAAAATCTGATAATCAATGCATTTGTTTATAACAATTATTTAAGTAATGTATTAACAATAATTGGAAAACAAATTTTCCTGATGGCTTTATTTATATAATTAATTTTTTAATGCCTTTCATTGTTAATAAAAAAGTGAAAAATCCAAATTTTTGAATTTTTCCAACGGGGATCTCTTCTAACCCTTTTAAGATTAGCTCCAAAAAATCAAAAAAATTCAAGACTTCCTGTTTTGATATAACTAGCGTTTTTATGTTAACAATAAAATGGTGAAAATTAACTAATTAATAAAAAAATTGTAATAAATTATTTTTACGGATTATTGTTGATTCATATGTCTACTTAATACCAACATTTTTGTATTCCTTAATATCAGTATTCAATCAGTTAAAATAACTTTTCAGTTCATGTCAGGTTGGGGCGATGCGCGCGGCAGCCGAACCACGCGTTTTTACCGTTATTTTCGCCGCTAAATTAAAATTACAAGGATTGTCGGTACTGTTCCGGGAGAGACTTCTTTTTAGGAAATTTCCTGCTCGTTAAGGATCTTTCTCAAATTTCGATTATCTCAAATGGTTTTTGAAATATTTCAAAAAAACCAAACGCTTATTATTTATTTTACTTTATTGTTTATAACTATTGCATTTTTTTTCAGCCCCTCTTGCAACTTTGATAGAATGTTCTAGAAGCCATTCCGAATCGAATGAGACCAAAATCATAGTTTTCGATGGTCCGGTTTAGGTTCCGAGGAAAATGGGACTTGTGATCCAGACTATTATAGTACATATGTGGTGAATTCATATTAAAAATGAATAACTCGTGAATCATTGTATTGTTCAATATTCCTCTTTGGGATTACTCAACAAAACTTCATGTGAAAGAATTAAATGTTCTATTTCCTTATTATATTCACACAGTCTGAAGGTTGTTTAATAGTTAATTACAAGTATACCCATTATTTAAAAAATGTGCCTAGTTAAAGTTTCATTTTTATTGATAGCAAGATCAGCCATAGCTACATATCCATTGCAATAAGTATAAACAAAAATTATGTGAACCATAGATGAAAAATAAAGACAAAGGAAACTGCAATAAATAAAATAATAAAAGTAACATTTATGGCATAAGATGCTTCCACAATATTTGTCATTGATTTTAAATCATTTCAAAATTTATTATGCCTGAATTTGTTCATTTAATATGATGATTAATACGATTAATTAGTGTATGTTTTGAATTGTTTAGAGACCAATTCAATCTATCAGTGTTGAAACAGAAATATGGAATACTTATGTATTGATACAAACAACTAACTTGATCACCATATTCAATAATATTATTTTTTTATCAAATCAAATTTCGAAGTTTTTTTTGAGAAGCATCTTATATTATACTTAAAATTGATTATATAAATCATGCGAAATATCCTCACCTGTATCTACAATTACATCGATGAGATCCATACTTTTAGCGAACGCGTCTCTAAGGTTGATATGATGAAACGAAACTATGCTACCTTCTCTTTTGGCTCGTTCTAACGCTTCTCTCCTCTTCAGAGCCTTCTCTCTTCTCATTTGATTCTTATAAAACTCGGCAAAATTATTAACAATGATAGGAATGGGCAACGCAATTACCAATACCCCGCAAATACAACATACGCTTCCTATTACTTTTCCAAGGGGTGTAGTAGGGTATATGTCACCGTAACCAACCTAATTTTTGGGGTAGATTATAGAATTATTAGATTAAAATCCGCAATATTTTTGTTACTACAGATTCTTCAGTGGATAAATTTCTATCTCATGTTTTTAATATGAAACAAGGTGTTGAATTCCAAAATAAATAGGATATACTAATTTTATCGTTTGACCGTAATACAGTGAGAGGCATACGTTAAAGTATGAATGCTAGGACTTTTTGCTTTTTCTCATTACAGTAGTAGTCCAGGAGCAGTAAAGATACATACATAATTACGTCGTTACGTAACTTAGATATTCTCAAGATTGATCGAAAGTGATATATACAATCATATTATAAGTATGCGCTAGCTCAGAAAGTTGTGCTATTTGCAAAAAAAAAATCGAGAACTGCAAAAATGCACGAAAAAGCCGCTTTTTCTATCACTATTTTCAATATAACTCTGTACGTATGCAGTTTAGAGAAAAAATCATAACTTGTGAATTGGTTCGTTATGAAATTTTCTACAAGATAGAATTGGTTTAAAAGTCGAATTTATTATCTTTTCGTTGCTAGATAACAATAAATCGGAAAAGAAAGTGACGAAAATTGTGGTAATTTTGAGGCGCGTAACAACCAGGTAAGAAATTGCACAATTATACTATAAATAGAGATTTAAGTACTTTAGAGTATTACAAAATGAAATACCAAAACTCGATCCAAATTTATTCGTTAGTTTTGACGTGGTTGATTTGCTGATTTAACCGAGCAAAAAAAACACTGTTTTTCCGCGTCATTGCTGGGAACAAAATTTTGCATTTTGATTGCTGTCGATTTTTTTACACATTGTTGGGCCTTTTAGCTATCATATAGAATCGATATAAGGTATTTTCTTTTTTCTAACAACTTTTGGCGCGATTTTGAAAGTTTGTAAAAATTTCACTTAATTAACAAATTATTTCGGGAAGCGGTTATACGCGTTGAAAAAAATCTTAAGGTACTAAAAGAAAGTTCTCGGAAAGACGCTTAATTAGAAAAAAATCGTTCAGACTGGTCGAATAAGTTCTGAGATATTAACTGGGCACGTATTATATGGGGTGAAGCCCTTACTAGTTTCGGACACCTATGTATTACACGGAGAAAAAGAAAACGTTGCAGGTACTGACAAATTCTGACTACTAACTACTCGAGTAGAGAAAAATATGCATAGTGGGCGCGCATTAGACGCGCAGAAGGTACAAACGCGTCCGTCCATACCGGGCCGCCGCGACTTTTCTCTCCCTACTCGATCGGGTTTGAACATGCAGAGTATAGCAGACTTACACGTGTCTATTCGCGTAGTTGCATACAGTACAATAAAAGTGCTGGAAATTACAAATTGAACAGTGGTATCAACGAGCCTAAAATGATGTAAAGATGTAGTTATTTGAAAATCTTATATATATATATATATATATATATATATATATATATATATATATATATAAGCATTATCACTATGTAAATATTTAAATTTCCAACAACTATTGGTGCACAACGCATTCCTACCATCGATATTATCATTTGCTTAAATATACAACAACGTTCAAAACTGTGAAATTTTAATTAGTAGTAATACGCCGGTAATCTTTCATAATGTTGCTATGAAACATTGAGAAATAGGTTCCTCTCGATTCGGTATATCGATTTAAAAAAAATGATCAGAATCGAAGCAATAGAAGCCGAGATATCGCGTACTAAAGCGCCCGCGCTGGTTTTTAACGCTCGATTTCAATTTCCGCCGCTCATCCCCACCCCTCCGGTTTTGCCCCTCAGATGGTTGTCTCGCCAACATTCATGGAATTTTCCTGCAAAAAGCACACGTACAATATCATTTATATAGACGCCTACGAAAAGTACTCGGACAAACCTACCAAATTCTTTTTTTTGATTGTTCCACTATGCGTAGTTTTGCAGATAACTTTTGTCAAATTTGGCAGTTAATATCTCAGAACTTATTTGACCAATCTGAACGATTTTTTTTAAATTAAGCGTTTTTCCGAGAACTTTCTTCTAGTACCTTAAGATTTTTTTCAACGCGTAAAACCGCTTCCCGAAATAATTTGTAAATTAAGTAAAAATTTTACAAACTTTCAAAATCGCGCCAAAAATTGTTAAAAAAAAGAAAATCGACCTCATATCGATTCTATATATAGCTAACGGGCCCAACAATGTGTAAAAAAGTCCACAGCAATCAAAATGCAAAATTTTGTTCCCAGCATTGACGCGGAAAAACAGTGTTTTTTTTGCTCGGTTAAATCAACAAATCAACCACGTCAAAACCAACAAATAAATTTGGATCGGGTTTTGGTATTTCATTTTGTAATACTCTAATGTACTTAAATCTCTATTTATAGTATAATTGTACAATTTCTTACCTGGTTGTTACGCGCCTCAAAATTACCACGATTTTCGTCACTTTTTTTCCGATTTATTGCTATCTAGCAACGAAAATATGATAAATTCGACTTTTAAACCAATTTAATCTTGTTGAAAAGTTCATAACGAACAAGCGAACTGCATACGTACAGAGTACAACTTTCTGAGCTAGCACATACTTATAATATGATTGTATATATCATTTTCGATTAATCTTGAGAATATCTAAGTTACGTAACGACACAACCATAACTGGTAGGTTTTGAGTCTAATTCTCCTGGATTTTAGGTAAAACTGCTTTTGGCCTGCAAACCTTGATTAACGGTGACTTTGCTAGTTATCAGATTATAAAGGTGTGCAATAAATAGACTCATTAACAATAATTCGGGCTTTCATATATGTGATTTAAACAACGAAACATTATTTATAAAGCCAGACCCAGTATAATGGCGAAAAAGCCCGACAGATCGTAAATTTATATAATTTATAAATAATTTAATTTATAAATTTATAGTATTTGGTAATTATTATATTACTTGAGCAATTCAATATTTAGATAATTTAATAATATTTTCTAATCTCTTAATGTATCTGTTGAGACTTTTTGACAGCTGATGTCAAAAGAGAGAAGAGATGAAAAACGTAGTACCGAAAGACACACATTTTGTGCTTGTCATTTTTTGTAAGTTTACTGTAAATAAAGTTTTCTCAAATTACATGTGCGCAATATACTCATTATACAATTTAGTGAGCCGGATTTTTGAGCTGAATTTCATGGTCCACGTGTCATCAAATCACCGGCAGAAATTTGGAGCCAACGAGAACCTGTCGACAGCAGATATCAGCTAAGAAATAGTAAGTAGAAATTGTAGCGAAGAAAAAAGTGTGAGACCTGTATATGTATTCTTTATTTTTCTAAATTTTCCCCCTTGTTGTGATTGAAAATTGTTTCGACTTATAAAAATGAATATTTCCTTTAGTATTCCCACAAATCTTGAAGTAAAATGACGGATGTTCAGGATGCTGCCAAATTAAAGGTTTTGATTAAAACAAGGGGTATTATATAATGAGACAAACGCACATTGAGAGTAGAATAGAAAAACACCAACCAGTTCTGAGCGACTTTGATAATATACAGGGAGAAATAGAAAACTTTTCAGATGAAGTAGATATAGAAGTAGGATCTAGGGAGGGATTTGAGAGTGTTTGTCACAAGTTATTAGCCGCAGCCGAAGATATAATACCAGAATTTTATATACCGCGAGAACAGACAAATTCTGACTAAAATTCTGACATTTCCATTTCCGTCGATGTGGGTAATAGGTGGGGAAATAAAATTGCCGGATATCGAATTACCTAAATTTGGGGGAAATACGGTAATTTTTTAGAATCTACAGATTTATTTGATAGTTTTATAAATTCAGATAAGCGTTTAGCGGAAATTCAAAAATTTCACTAGCTAAGGGCATAATTGTTTGGGGGAGCCCCGCAGGTTGAATGTAGCATAGAGTTCACAGCAGATAATTATGGACTTATGTGGAATACTTTCTGTAACACATATTATGATCGAGCAATGATTATCGATAATCATGTGCGAGCTTTGTTCAATTTACGGGAATAAACAGAAGAGTTTAGTATCAAGTTGAGGAAAATGCTTGGTAACATTTCCAAATACTTAAGGTCGTTAGAGAGCTTAAAGCGGCCGGTGGCCCATTGGGATACTTTACTTTCCCATATTTAGTTCTAAATTAGGTATGAAAACAGCGAGAGAATGGGAGGAGAAATGTGCGAAAGGGCAAGTTAGGCGTGCAGAAGCCGATAGTGAGAAAGAATCAGATCAGGGATTGCTGACTTTGGATAATTTTAAGATTTTCATGAAGAGAAATGCTGATCTAATCGAGACATTGGAGTTATAAAGAAACATTAATGAAGGTAAAGGTGGCATACTATTTTCCATAACACAATATATTAAACGTAAAGAATCAGACGACCAAACTTAGAGTTGCCTTTGCCGGTTCTGCGAAGTCGGACACCGGGAAATCTTTGAATGATCTTCAGTATGTGGGTCCCACAATTCAGGACGATTTGATATCCATACTTTTGAGATTTAGCATGTGCAACATAGTGATATGTGGATATATTGTCAAGATGTATCGCCGAATTTGAATACATCCTGAGCAGAGATGCCTACGGAGGATACTGTGGAGACGGACTCCTATGGTAACGCGTATTTCTCCATCTTAGTAGTACGTTGTATGCAACAGTTGTCTAAAGAAAGTAATTTCTAACCCGAATGTTTCGAAGTTAATCGAGAGAGATTTTTATATGGATCACATAATTTCGGGTACAGACACAGTTCAGAAAATCATTTCTCTGTGTAATAACTTGCGAGTAGTTTTGAGCTATAGAAATGAGCATCTAATAGTGATGAGGTATTGCAGTATCTCAAGGACAGTATACATATTTCAAGTCTCATCCACGCAGACTCTACACGTGTAAATCGCCGGGTGACAGATATAGAAATCAAATAGATTTTTTTTTTTTGTGTTTGAGCATCAACATCTAGGTCATTGTGCTCGTCGATATATCATTGGGGTAATTTATATTTTATAAAATAAATTTGTGGACTTTAGATAAGTTATCACCTGGTTAAGCTCGTCATTTTGGTTTCTAAGAATGTTTTCGATCTGGGGTATTTTGAGGAATTGTCTGTGAAAATTGAAGGCTGCACAAGTTAATATATGTTGGGTTGTCAGTGGGATGCCGCACTTCTCACATCTGGGTTTGTTCTTTCCAAGGAGGAGGTGTAAATGGGTTAGGTTTGTGTGGCCTATCCTTAATCGGCTGAGGACGACTTGTTCACGCCTTGTAAGAGTTTTGGGGTAGAACCATTTTTGTGCGCTCGGTTTAATGTGTCTTAATTGTCCGTCATATGTATTCCATCTGTTCTGCCATGCTTCGTAAATTTTATTCTTTGTATCCGTTTTCATATCCAGGAAGGTGTTAGGTATGCCTTTGTCAACTGTTCCGCTTGTGGCTTTTTTTGCTACTAGATCAGCTTCAGTATTACCGGTAATATCGGTATGCCCAGGTATCCACATTATTGAAATAGTCCTTTGCATACTGTATAGATGGGTTGATAATTCTTGAATGCGTACAACCCATTCATTTGCAGAAAAACGATTTTTTGTCGAGAGAGTGGCAGTTAAGGAATCCGTACAAACTAAACATTTTTCAAAGCTGCTCTGACTGAAGTACAACAACGCTTGCCATATTGCATACAACTCGGCATTAAGTATACTAGACTCTTGGTTTAGGGTCCAAAAGAAGGAATCTACACCGATTACGATTGCCGCCCCTGTTCCATTATCTGATTTGGAACCATCTGTGTAGATGACTAAATGTTCGTTGTATAGATCCATTTGTTCTAAAAATAGCGTTCGGTAGATCGATGGAGCGGTATCTTCTTTTTTGTATTTACTGAGAGATATGTTTATTTGTGGTAGTTTTCTTAGCCATGGAGGAGTGTCATACGAATAGGTCATTTTTTCTATTTGTAAGTTTATCCTGTACTCTTCAGATATGTCTGAAAAACGAATACTGGATGGTTTAGTTGAACTACGTCTTAGTGTGTGTGGACTGGGAAGGTTTGTGAAAATCTTGTTATTTAAATGGTTGGGTAACGTTTGTATTTTCACGCCATATGTTATGAGCTGCATATCTCTCCTTAAGTTTAGGGGTAAGGACGAAGCATCGCATAAGATTGCTTCTATAGGGCTTGTTCTAAATGCACCGATTGCATGTCTTACTGCGAGATTTTGGATTTTATTTAGCTGGTTCAAGTGTGAACGTCTTGCAGAACCATAAACAATACAGCCAAAGTCAATTTTGGATTGCACTAAAGTTTGATAGATGCGTAATAAAATTTCTCTGTCGGACCCCCATCGGATACTCGACAAACATTTGATAATGTTAATAACTCTTCGGCATCTGTTAATCAGATATTCAATGTGCGGTCTCCAGTTTAATTTTTGGTCAAGTATCATACCTAATAATTTTGTTTTATGTTTTATCTCGATATTTTGACTTTGCAGCTTTAGTTGTGGTTCGGCGTGGTCGGATCTTAATCTGCAGAAATGGATGGCGTGGGACTTCGAAGGTGAAAATTTAAAACCGCTGGCTCTAGCAGTTTCTTCTAGGCTGTTGATTTGTCCTTGTAATGAATTCTCAATTTCGGGAATTGAATGACTGTAAGAATAAATGGTTAGATCGTCGACATATAAAGCTGCTTTGGTGTTTTCTACGATGTTACAAACAAGACAGTTAATTGCAATGGCAAAAAGAGTTACGCTAAGAACTGAGCCTTGTCGTATTCCGTTTTCTAAGGCTCGTGTTGATGAAAATTCATTGTCAATTCTTACACAAAAGAATCTTTCCGAGAGAAAATCATTTAGAATATTAGGTAACGCTCCACGGAGGCCCCATGTGTGTATTTGTTTCATTATTGCATATCTCCAAGTCATGTCATACGCTTTTTGCAAGTCGAACATGACTGCGACGAGGTGTTGTCTTTTAGAAAAGGAATTTTGAATGTTAGTCTCTAATGCGACTAGGGCATCTAGAGAGGAGTGATTTCGTCGACAGCCCACTTGGAGGTTTGATAGAAGGCCGCGTGATTCTAGCACAAAGGTTAGCCTGTTGTTCACCATTTTTTCAAATATTTTTCCGATACACGATATTAGTGAAATTGGTCTATAGTTTGTAGGATTTGTCATTGAATCTCGATTTTTTAAGATCGGGATAATGATAGCCGTTTTCCAGTTACTAGGGTAGGTATTCGCTGACCATATTTTGTTGAAGAGAGTTAAGAGTTTCTCTTTCTCGTTTCTAGGTAAATGAGTTATCATTCCATACATAACTGAGTCCAGTCCCGGTGCACTATCTTTGCAGGTATTAAGGGTGTTGGCCAGTTCGTCGAAAATGAAAGGGACGTTGTACGGAAGGTCTGCGTCATCGGTATTAAAATCCAGGTTGAGAGATTCTTCAGTAGTTTTTGTTCTTTGGAAGTCGGGGCAATAATTTTCCGAGCTGCTAATTGATTCAAAGTGGTCAGCGAAAACTTCAGCTATATCGTGGGGATCGGTTAAAAATATGTTGTTATTTTCTATTGTATGGGGGGTGGTAGATTGATATTTGCCTGATATTGTTTTGATTTTTCTCCATATCTCGGATACCTCGGAGTCAGTTGTTAAGGTTGATACATATTCTTCCCATGTCCTTCTTTTGCTTTCTTTAATTAAACGTCGGGCGGCTGATCTTAGTTTTTTGAATTGTACTAAATTATAGTTTGTAGGCGATTTTCGGAATCTGTTGAGTGCATTTTTCCTTGCTGATATTGCTTCCCTAATTTCATTATTCCACAACGGTACCATTTTAGATAATATTTTACTTTTAGATTTGGGGATAGTTGCATCGGCTGCCACTAGAATAGATTTGGTCACTGCCTCTACCATTTCGTTAATGGAGTTACTCGAATCGAGGTTTGGAAGAGACACTATATTTGAGTAGTCAGTCCAATTGGCTTTTCCGGTAAGCCACCTTTCTGTAGAAAGTTTAACCTTTGTTGGGATATTAGTGGTAACAGAGATTGGGAAGTGATCACTGGAATGGAGACCTTCTAATGGGTTCCAGTGAAACTGATGGGTTATATTTGGGGAGCATAGGGTTAGGTCGACAGCTGAAAAGGAGTTTGAGCCTTGATTGAAATGTGTGGGCTTTCCATTGTTTAGAAGGCATATATTTGAGTCGTCAATAAATTTCTCCAAACGTTTTCCTCTAGTATCAGTTGTTAAAGATCCCCAAGAGGGAGAATGGGCGTTGAAATCTCCCATAATTATGCATGGGGTCGGTAATTGTACGAATATGTTTTCAATGTCATATGAGTTCCAGTTTGAATCTGGAAGATATATGCTGCATATGGCAAGCTTTATTGGAGTATCAATTTTAATAGCCACCGCTTGTAACCTGGTATTGAGGGTTACCCTTTTAGCCGGGATTTCTTCCTTTAGTAAAACTGCCACTCCACCCCTTGCTCTAATATTTGGTTTCACATCTTTCCTGAAAGTTTGGAATCCTCTAAAGGTAAAGATTTCGTTCGGTCTCAGGTGTGTCTCTTGTAGAGCGAAAAGTATGGGGTTCAAATTGCTCCTTATTATTTGCAGTTCTGGAAGGTGTGAATTAAGTCCATTACAGTTCCATTGAATGAATTTTGTATTATTATCCATTAAAATTGTGTAAAAAGGGATAAATAAATATGTGTATAATAAGGAAAATTGGTTGTAAATATATATTATGTGTATATAAATGAAATAATTTTATGAAAGAATAAATGATAAGGTTAAAAAAATATGAATCTTAGAACTATAAAATATCACGGGGGTTGATTTTCGTGGGTTTATGTGAAACTAGCTAGGTCAGGTTCGATTTCTGCGAGGTTTTTCTGGGTCTACCTTTCTTCCACCCGCGTTTTCTTTTTTTCTTTGTTTGCCCACCTGACGAAGTTTCAATAATGATCGAATCAAGATCTGAGCTGTATGTTCTGTTGGTGTGTTCGTTGTCTTCATTATTAGGGTTCGTTTGTGGCGTTTGAAAAGATATTGCGAAGAGTTCTGTTAGAGCTTTTGTTAGGTGTGGAATTAAAGAGTTGGCCAATTCTTGAGGGTTATACGGGGCTGGTTGGGTTGGTGGGCAGGATGTGGTGGCAGTAGCGTATGAAATATTTTCTTTTGGGGTGGAAATTATTACTTTTCTTCTGGCTTCTTGGTAAGATATGTTGTCTTTTACTTTAATTTCTTGTATTGCTACCTCTTGTTTGTAGATCGGGCATTCTTTCGCGCGTGCGGAATGTGGTCCTTTGCAATGTATACATGTTAATGGTGTTTCACATGCGTTACCGGGGTGCAAAGGTTTGCCGCATACACATACCTGATCTTTAGTACATTTTGTCGCAGTGTGGCCGAAAAGTTGGCATTTAAAACATCTGAGGGGGGGCGGGATGTACGGGCGAGTTTTCAATATATAAAAAGCTATCTTCACTTCTTTAGGGAGCTTTGGTGAGTCGAAGGTGAGGATGTGGCTCGGTGTATCGATAATTTTTCCTTCGCGTTTGGTTTTAATTCTTCGGATTGCAGTTACACCTTGGTCTTTTATTTCTTCCAATATTTCTTCTACAGTGCAGTTGAGTAGATCGCGACAAGTAATGACTCCCTTAGATTGGTTTAATCCTGTATGTGGTATAATTTCTACTTCGTCGTCGAGGAACTTTGTTATTTGTAATAAACGCTTAGATTGTGCAGCAGAAGTTGTTTCGATTAATAAGCCGTCTTTAGTTTTACGCAAATTTTTAACTTGCCCAACTTGTCCATAGAAAAATTTGTTTATCAGAAAAGGATTCGTGCTTCCGAAATCCCCTACTTTTTTCCTTACGATCAGGAACCGGGGCGAAACCGCCGTCTCCCGATTCGTATTTGTTTGAGGCTGTGAGATAACGGCTACAGATCCCGCCCCATAATCTGTAACAGTTGTTTGGTTTTTATAGGAAGAGGTGCTCATATAATATCCCACGAGTTTGGAAGAAATAAAAAGTCGGCTACGACAGTGCGACAGATTTTATCTTTATCAATAAAAGATCGAAAACTTCTGTGAGTAATGCTTAAACTTTTCCAGGCGCGGACTGTGGTAGTGACCATCAACTGCTAGTAATGGATTTCAGACTTAGATTCAAAAATATTCGTAGACCCTCGACTAGACAAAATAGGTTAACACTAGAAGAATTGGATATTTTCAGAGACAGTATTAAACCAGTATTAGAAAATGTAAAATACAACGATGACGTCAAGGAATCGTGGATACGTCTTAGGGAGGGTCTCCTGAAAACGGCTAGCCAATGTCGCCGACCAGGAAATGTGAATGGTCGCAAACCATGGATCAGCGACGAGACATGGCAAGTAATAGAACAGAGGAAACAACTGAAAAAGGTCCTCTCGATAAAACGACCTATAAATCCCTATCAAAAGATATTCAGAAGAGATGTCGTGAAGACAGAGGAAAATACATATCCAACATATGTCGAGAGATAGAATCACACTCGCACCGAATTGAAACCAAAGATCTGTTTCAAAAGGCAAAACTTCTCGCAAGAGAATTTAAACCGCGCAATTATGCAATTCAAACTGAACATGGCGCTGTCGTTGTGGACATCGAAGAAATATTAAACGTTTGGCAGAAATATTGCACAGATTTGTTCAAAGAACAACAGGCCCTAGAAGGAGACGATAGAATTCTCAATATAAATGAAATAACGCACGAACCTAACATCATGCGTGCAGAGGTAGAGGAAGCAATAGCTCATTTGAAAAGAAGAAAATCACCAGGCGGTGACAATATAATGGGAGAACTGTTGCAGAAGTTGGATCAACAGGGCATTAAAATCTTAACCGATCTGTGTAATATAATATGGTCTCTGGCCCAAAGACTGGTCTACCTTTATATTCATTCCACTTCATAAAAAGGGTGCAACCACAAAGTGAAGCAACTACCGTACTATTTCTTTGATATCACATCCGAGTAAGATTCTACTTCGTATTATAAAGCGATGTTTAGAGACATATCTGGATCGACAGATTTCCCAGGAACAGGCAGGGTTTGTGAAGGGCAAGGGTACCAGAGAACAGATGCTTAATCTACTACAACTTATAGAGAAATGCAGAAAATTCAATATCCCAATGGTCATCTGCTTTTTGGACTACCAAAAGGCCTTTGACTGTGTCAACTGGAAAATGCTGTGGAGATTTCTCCGAGAGATGAGAGTGCCTGAACATCTAATTGCACTTATAAGAAACCTTTACGACAACAGCATGGCCAAGGTGAGAATAGAGAACCAGCACTCATTCCCATTTAAGACCTGCAGGGGCGTTCGTCAGAGATGCATCCTCTCTCCAGATCTCTTTAACATCTACGGAGAATACATAATGAGAAAGGCATTGGATGAATGGCATGGAGGAATCTCAATTGCGGGTAAAAATATCACAAATCTGAGATATGCAGACGATACAACATTAATAGCTGCGTCAGAAGAGGAAATGCTGGATCTATCTCCTAATAGTCCAGGCGGTAGAGCAGTAAAAGTAGGGTGTAATGGATGTTGTTTGATAACGCAAAAATTTTTATGCAGAAAGTTGTCGAACATTGTGTACAACAATAATCTATGTTTGCCTACTTCAAAAAGTGTTTGCTAAATGCTGTAAAACAACAAATGTACCGAAATATCGAAAAATGATCCATTTTTCGATACATTTGTGTCTGAAACTTTGAAACAAAGCCTTAAATAAAAAAAAAGTACTCTTCATTTTTTGTTCATTTGACGATTTCGTATGTTATGAGAATCGTGAATCGAAAAACTTTAATTTTCCATGAATAATATGCGAAAATTAGTAAAAAATCATACGTAAACTTTGAGAAATTTTTTCGGTAAGTAAAAATTGATAAATATTTATCAAATTTTTAGAAAAGATAGTGAAGGATATGACAATTACGCCCTAAAATGTTTGTAACGATCGACCGCGTAGTTTTTCACTGCCACAATTATTAATTAATAAATTATAAAAAAGTTGATCGCGCGTACCTTGTTTAAACAACGGTGAAAAATGAGCACACAATTTTTAACAGTTACTTAGTGTCATAACAAACAATAAGCAATTATAAAAATATCCATTTTAGTTTTTAATAATTTTTCACAATTTTTTTAAATTTTGTCAAATTTTTTCCATTATAAATAAGGACGCTTTGTTATGATAAACAAAGACCATTTAAGAAAGAAAATATACGTTTTATCAATATTTATTATTAAAACGTTTAATTAGTTGCATGATTTGATAAACATTAAACAAAATTATTTATAATAGAAAAAATTTGACAAAATTTAAAAAAATTGTTAAAACGTAAAATGGATATTTTTATAATTGCTTATTGTTTGTTATGACACTAAGTAGCTGTTAAAAATTGCGTGCTCCTTTTTCACCGTTGTTTAAACAATGTACGCGCGATCAACTTTTTTATAATTTGTTAATTAAAAATTGTGGCAGTGAAAAACTACGCGGTCGATCGTTACAAAAATTTTTGTGCGCAATTGTCATATGTTTAACTATCTTTTCTGAAAATTTGATAAATATTTATCAATTTTTATTTACCGAAAAAATTTCACAAAATTTACGTATGATTTTTTACTAATTTTCGCATATTATTCATAGAAAATTAAAGTTTATCGATTCGCGATTCTCATAACCTTATAGAAAATCGTCCAACAAAAAAAAAGAAGGAGTAATTTTTTTTTCATTTAAGGCTTTGTTTCAAAGTTTTAGACACAAATCTATCGAAAAATGGATTATTTTTCGATATTTTGGTACATTTGTTGTTCTACAGCATTTACCAAGTACTTTTTGGAGTAGGGAAACATAGATTATTGTTGTACACAATATTCGGCAACTTACTGCATAAAAATTTTTGCGTTATCAAACAACATCCATTTCGATTGCTCTATCGCCTGGACTATAAACAGAGTGGAGACAGAGAGCAATAACTGTGGCCTTATGAAAAACGCGGAGAAAAACCAAAATTATGATAGTTGATCGTTCATACACTCTGCAATTGACGACAGATGCTCTACAAAAATTTCTAATCGTTGACCATATCATGTACCTTGGCTCATATATTAGTGAATGAAGGACATCAAATGATGCTGGTGGCTGTGTACACGTATAGGGTAAGGAAGAAAAATATATTTGTATCACGTGTAAAATTTAATTTATTTTTGCATAGCGCGCTTTCAGCTCTCTAGACATAGAGCCATCATCAGTGCTCAATCTAAAAATATATATTCAAATCACAACCAATATTGTTAAATTACTACATAAAATTCAAGTTGAGAAAGTTAACAATAGTAATATATGAATTTAATTTAAAGGTAATACAAAAAGGTTTTAATATTAGAAATTTAATAATAAAAAATAATTTTAATTGCATTGAAGTTACTATTATTTAAATTTAGTATATGTGTCATAATGAGGTTTTTTGAAACAAAAAAACAGAAATGAAACCAGATGTAAAACATATTAGGTAGGTATAAAAAGTTTTATATTATTAATTGATTTTTAACGAAGAAAAGAAAACTAGATATGAAATTTAATTGCATACATAATTATTTTTAATATTATTTATGATTATTAAAACTGAAAATATCGAATTGCTAGTTAAGTGAAAGTTTGACTAAGTTTTTTTATGAAATTTTTTTTAATTTAAAGATAAAAAGGTTGATAAAAAATACGTACTGTCAGATTCTATATAATAAAATTTCCTGGCTTCATCGCCTCCATTAATAATTTACGAGGTTAATAATTTTTTTACATTATACAAACTTGGACATCACATTTAAAATTTTTTAAAATCGAATTTTACTTCCAAAAAATTATTTTCTTAAACACCTGTCATGTTAGAACCTCTACAGGTGGTTGTGTCGGTTTGACTGACAAATATGAGAACTTCAACTGTCAATTGGGTTTGTTCGATTGTTTGTGAATACTCTGTTCAATTTGAGAGATCGAATGCAAAAATGATTATTTATTTAAATTCAGAAACGTAATTTCAAACAACAATGAAATCAATTATGTGTAATATTCTATTTAATTTAGTAATTGTAATGAATGATTAGCAATTTAATTAGGTTAGTAATTGTAGTGAATGATTAACAATTTAATTAGGATATTTAAAATTATTTAGAAGGTTAAATTGAGAAAACACACAAAAATAAATATAAATTTTAATGTGAAAACATCAGCAATCGCACTTATCTCATATTTTCGAGATGCCATTCTGGGCCTTAACTTACAGAAAAGACACAGGACGGAATCCCGAATGCCTCTATATAGGTGTGAAGATAGTTTCTATCCAGCCATAAAAGTACTCTAATTTTCTTCATGTTGGAAGGGTGGGATCTAATGATGTATTATCATATATTAGTATCACCGGTTCAAGTGAAAGTGATATCCGAAGGAGAATTGGACTAGTTAAAGGTGCAATGAGTCGACGATACAAGATTTGGAAAGATAGATCTATTACTAAAAACCCTAAAATGAAACTAGTTCAGTCGTTGATTTTTCCATCTTCCGATATGGAGCTGAAACGTGGACAATTAAAGCAGCAGACACAAAAAGAATTGATTCCTTCGAGATGTGGTGCTGGAGACGCTAGCTCAGAATTCCGTGGAGGAGGAACGAGTCATTCCTTAGAGAACTGAACATTCGCAATAGACTCTCTTCTGCCTGCCTGGCGAACATATTGAGATTCTTTGGACACATCGTGCAAAAAGATAAAAACAACCTGGAGAAGCTGATAGTGTAGGGAAACGCAGAAGGGCGAAGGCGCAGAGGACGCTCACCAATCAGATGGACTGATCAGATCCAAAAGGCCACCGGTAGTTCGTTCTGCGGCTCTGTAAATATAGCTCGGGATCTAAGTTAATGGAGAGAAATAACGTCACAAGCTGTCAGTGATCATTATTCTCAGTAATGAGAGAACGATGATGAAGAAGAAGAAGGAGAGTAGTATAATATCAAAACATTGGGTTTGGATTGGGTATGTACGCAAGATATCTTGACGTATCATATTTCAGAACCGGAATTCCAGAAAGTTACCAAGCGCGTGATATTGTCTGAAATATCACTTATATTTTATCAATAAGGTCTTTTGGCACCTACCGTTATTCTGGCGAAAATTCTTCTTTTAGTGGGGACTAAATTGAGACAAGCGCGCCGTTGCCCGGTTGATCTGACAGCTGATGTCAAGAGACAATAGTTGAAAAACTTCGAACCGAGAGACACACTTCGTGCTTGTTATTTTTCGTAAATTCACTGTGAATAAAGTTTTCTCAAATTACATGTACATGTGCATATATTCATTATACAACAGTATCTACGTAGACAAGGAGATACAATTTCTCCTAAGCTCTTTAGAACAGTGCTAGAATACTCTTTCAAAAAATTAAACTGAGAAGGAAAATTTATAAACATTTACGACAAGTTCATGTTTTAACTTCGAATCACCGATGATATTGTCATACTTACGGACAATATGGTAGATGCCCAACAGATGGTCACCGATTGAATGTTGACATAGAATTGAATCTCGACCAAACCAAATTCATGACATACTTTGTAACAAATAATTACATTAAAGTCTATGGAATCGAAGGTCATAAATATAAATATATAGATCATGAGCTGAGAATAGGAAGAAATAACCAAACGTGCGAGATAAATCGCTGGATACCACAAGGATGGGTAGCCATTGGTAAATTGAATAATATGTTAAGAGGAGACTTGCCCATATGTTTGAAAATGAAGTCTATGAGCAATATATTGTACCTGTGATGACGAATGGGATGGCAGATACTTTTACCCTAGAAAACGCGGTATGGAAAGGGCAATACTGTGGATCGCGATAGAAGATAAATTTCCAAATGAAATCATAAGAACAAGAACCAAGTTCATTGACATCTTCAAAATCATAACTCAAAAGACGTGGAAATGGTATGTAGCCCGAATTGTTGATAATAGATGGATAAAAAAAATGTTGGAATAGAGACCTAGAACGGATAAGAGAAGTAGCGGCAGGCCATCGGCAAGATGGAGTGATGATATGAGGAAAATTCTATGAAATTGGATAAACCCCGCCAAAGATAGAGACCGATGGATTACACTGGAAGTGGCCTTTATCCAGCAGAGGATGAGAACGGCTGATGATAGTAATTTACAACAAAATTAATTCATTCAGGACCATTTGAATTGTTAACAAGTGCCCAGATACAGTAAAAGGTCGAGTGGAAGCCAAAGAAAATCATTTGTGTGCATGATTACACATGGACAGCATATGTCTGGTTTCTTCTGCATTTAGACTGTATCTATATGTGTATTATACCGTTCAAGTTGTCTGGCTTCATAAATACTGTTATGAAAGAAATAGTTGTCGATACAACATATAAAAATGACTCAAGCACTCTTACCTGCTGAAGTGAAATTTCTATCCTTCGCAATTCAACTTTTGGCTGGAAGGCGCTCTTAGTCTATGAATTTCTATATAAGTAATTATTTTGTGAATATTTTTGTTCAGTAGACAAATGGTGTTTTAAGAAGATTATTCTTCAAGATTTTTTCCCAAATACATATCTATAATGACTTAATATGTAATTTGTATGTAATTTTTTTCAAACTCGAATGAACTATTAGGATCAACGACGTTGTGTTAGCTAATCTATATGTAGAAATGTCCTATGAATTTGATTGTTTTGTATAACATAATCGATTCTCTAGATACATATTCTTTTGAACACATATTAATAAGGTCCAGATATTTCTTACAGAAATATTTGGTACCTGAGATACAAATACTTCTTTGAATCGCACAGAAATTGATGGAAACATATGATTTCATTAAAATAGAACTATACTCAATGTAGCTGTGGTAATAATCAGTATTTTTTTTAATTAAATAAGCAAAACTGTGGACCTGGAGAAAATTAATGGTCGGCCCGTTCCCCAGATAAATTTCTACTTGATTATATTCAATGATTCAATTGATTAATTCATGATGACTATGTATAGGGTCGAATACACCATGAAATGAATAAAATTAGAATAGAAACGCCAACAATATTCTGTTCATATTAGTTATTGTATAATTTGACAGACATTTTCAAATTAATTTCTTCTATCAATATACCCAATTGTGCTCATTGTATATTTCTCAATCAATAATTCCATATAAACGAGACGTTTTTATATTTTTATTATTTATATAAATTATTAGTGATTATCATAAAATATGCATCAAAGATCTTGCATTTAAAGTAAGCAAACGTGAATGATCAATTTTTATTTTGGAATTCCATGTAAATAAAGAACCTGTAGTAATAAGATATTACGTTATACAATTCTGAACCCTACTAACCGTAGTCATGGTAATTCCTGCCCACCAGAAGGTCTCTGGAATGCTTATGAATTTAGTACCGGGCTCTTCCTTCTCAGCGAAGTAGCAAAGGCTAGAAAAAATCAGCACTCCCATAGCCAAAAACAGCATGAGCAAGCCTAGCTCCTTATAAGAATTTCGTAGTGTGAAGCCTAAGGATTGGAGCCCAGTGGAATGTCTAGCTAATTTTAATATACGCAAGATACGCATGATTCTAAATACTTGTACTACGCGCCTCACATCTTGAAACTGATCTGTGGCGTTTTTATTAGTCTCTAATAGAAAAAGGGATACGAAATAAGGAAGGATGGCTAGTAAGTCGATTATGTTCAAGCCGCCTTTGAAAAATTTCCATTTATTCGGCGAAGCACTGAATCTTAATATGTATTCTAAAGAAAACCACGTTATGCATACGGCTTCTACCATCGCTAGCTGAGGATTGTCTTGGAAGTTACCCTTTTCATCGTTAACTTGCATACTGGGGATTGTGTTGAGGGTAAGTGCTATTGTTGATAGTACTATGAATAGGATGGAAACGATGGCTATTACCTGGAAGATATAGGGAAAGTGAAAATGAGTGTTGTAGCCATAAGTGAGGATTATAAAGAGCAGGAACCAACTCAAATCTAATAAATTCATATTTAGGAGAATCGAATCATACTTATTTTGCACGTAATATAATATTTAGCATGTCTGTTAAGAGGGTAGGTTTGAAACCTATCACTCTCTTGTAGTTAAGAAGAAAGAAAATATGGCAAATATAACCTTAACCCAAAAGACATTTTTTATATAATGGTAGACGATAAAATCTGTAGAGCCTAATATTTTTTAAAACTGCTCTCTCTATTTAACTGTCCTCTGACGAATCACACGTTCTATCAATATAATTCACTGAGTAGAGACTAAAAAAGGGAGGTTACGTTACAAACGGTCCGGTAGTACTACATTTTTGATATGTCGTCTAGGATGGTTAGTAAGTGTTTAAAATATAAAATGCACAATCCCCCCTCCGCGCCCGCCGCCATAATGAAAAAACCGAAAAAAAAATTCCCGATTTTCGATTAGGTGCATTTTAACTAGAAAATAGTTCTATACAATATTGTAGAGAATTTAATTTTCTATAATCCACATTTTACAACTTCTGTGATCGTATCCTCATGTATTATTTATTTTATGAATATTCATCGGTTCTGTAGGATAATAAGAAAACAGATTTTCCACTATGCCGACGTTTCGGATTTATTTGAATCATTTATCAAGGCTACAAAGATATACATGTAAATGGTGATTATGACTATTAAATACTCAATAAAAACATTAAAACTTCAAAAACTTTAAAACCTTAAAAACTTCAAAACCTTAAAAAATGTATACTCATGTAAAAATTTAAAAATTCAAAAATTTGAATAAAATTCCAAAAAACTAAAAACTTAAAAATCTCTCACATTTTTGTCTCTAAGAAACATCATCAAATTAAATTAAATCAGAATGTTCTGGCACGTCATATAAAAACAAAGCAATGCACAATCTTCAAATATTGGTAAAATATTTTCCTTTTTATTGAGATTCTATAAACAAACTGTACCTTTATATTTGGTGTTGAAAGTAAATTATACGTATTCATTGATAAACGAAAAACAAAAATTATGTTGGACTGGGACAGCTTTTTGAATACAGTGTGTCCTCGAAAAATTCTTAGTATTTGTTAAAAAACCAAAAATTATCTATTATAGATATTATTTATTGAGCTAGTATCGATTGTTTTTTAATTTTATATAATTGGTAATTATGTGTTTGTAAATTTTATTCAAGTTGATAGTATCTGATTTTTTGTTTGCTGTATTGTCACTCAATTCAATAAATATTATTTCGCTTAGAAGTCGTTTGTGATAGTTAGTCTCTTTATCTAGGATGTTGACGGTTTCAAAGTCAAATTTGTGATATTGTTCGAATGCATGGGTTGCAAATGCTGTTTTTTCTGATTAGTCCCTATGTTTTTCTTCACATGAGTTCTTGTGGGCATATATTCTGTTTTTTAACCTTTGCTTGGTTTGACCAATATATCGCATTCCAAACAATTTATTTTGTAAATAAGGTTTGATTCATAGTCTCTCGGTAATTTGTCCTTCATAGAGGAATAAAAACAATTTACCGTTTTTGTATGGTAAAATACGATTTTTGTTCTTTCTGTTTGGAGTATGTGTTTCAATTTTTCCGAAAGACCCTTAACATAAGGCATCTTAAAATATCTATATGGATCTCCAGTCAATACTGGTGTTAAACTTCTCTCAATATTTTATTAATTATAATATTACAAACATTAAGGGGATAATCATTAAACAGCAATTTTTCTTTGAACATATTTTCATGTAAATATTCAGGACTACTGAGTATAATAATTTTATTTTTGACAGTAGTCATGACATTTAATTTTAGAGCAAAAGGATGTGGTGAATGATAATTTAAAACTCTCTTAGAACTAACAGGTTATTCATAATGATTAAATTTAATTCTTTGATCTTCAGTTCTAATCAATAACACATTCAAAAATGGAATGGAGTTTTTATTTCCTGTTTTTATTGTGAACTGTAAGCCCGAATGATAGGAATTGGAAGCTATTAGTATAGAATTAATTTTTGATTTCGTAACAGCTAAAATAGTGTCGTCAACATATACTTTAACCCATTGGTTCCCAACGGGGGCGATACCGCCCCCCTGTGGGCGCTGCAGCCTTTTAAGGTGGCGGTAGCGGATTCAGAAGCAAATAATAAGCAGTCAAGAGGAATGGTGAGATTAAAATGATTTAATAAGGGTTAATAAGCAGTTTTAAATTAGCATTAATAATAATACTAATAATTATAATAATTTATTTTAGTTCAGAATAGAAGTATATGACTTGTCCTCGCACGTTGATGTGCAAACGCGCGATGTTCATACAAAATAACATGTTTCGACATGTTCGCACACAGACAAGTTGAATCATGCACGAAATGAAACGTATAAAAGCAACAGCTCTACGAATTTTTTGTTAGTTAGTTGTATGTGCTTGGCCGCGATATATACTCGTGAATCATAAGCTTTACCGTAGTAAATAATCGTGAGTGGTGTGTCATTTTATAAACATTACTATTTATTAATCTATCGAGAATTTAATTTTTGTATGAAAGTGGCTGAATCTACTTCTAAATTAAAAAAGAAATGCCGGCAATACAGTATTGAATATTTAAAATATGGATTTGCGGAATCTTATACAAACAAATCATTACCCTTGTGTTTAATTTGAAGAAAAGTTTTTTCAAATGAAGCTATGAAACCTTCTAGGCTACAAGAGCATTTACATAAAATGCATCCTGATAAGAAAAACAAAGATATATTCTATTTTCAAGAACTCGAAAAACAATATTTAAAACAGTCGTCTTCTAAACGAGACGATGATGGGCTACGAGCCTCATATAACGTTTCATTGGTAATCGCGAAGTCAGGAAAACCACACACTATTGGCGAGGAATTTATTTTGCCGGCAGTCGAAGAGATATTAAAAACTGTTCTCCATCAAAAGACACCATTTGATAATCGTTAAAAAAATTCCTCTCAGTAATAATTCAGTGCAAAGAAGAACAGATGAAATGGCATATGAGGTTGAAATATCAGTATGCGATTACCTATAGACTTGCAAATTTTCCATTCAACTCGATGAATCAACTCTACCAAGTATCGAAGCTCTACTCTTATCATACGTACGATTTATAAAAGAAGAAAATAAAATCATCAAGAGTTATTATTGGCTAAGAATTTGGAATCTGCTACAAAGGGACATTCTATATTTAATATCATGCAAGAATTTTTTCAAGAGAAAGAAATTCCTATTAGCAATATTTTGTTTGCTGCCACTGATGGTGCTCCAGCAATGATAATGGTTTTATAGCACACTTGAGAAAAGCAGTGCCAAATGTACTCGCTGTATATTGTATTATTCACCGTCAGCATTTGGTTGCAAAAAAATTAAATGAACGTCTTCATGGGTCCCTCAATAACGTTATTAAAACAAAACAATATCATTAGAAGCAATTCATTAAATGACCGTTTGTTTCATAAGCTTTGCAATGAAAATGATGAAGACTACAATCGCTTGCTGCTGCACACAGAAGTACGTTGGGTCTCTAAAGGTGTTTGTCTGAATCGTTTTTTCAATATATTTGACTCAGTGTTGGAAGAAAACGAACAATTGCGCGAAAACCTGATTACATCAAAAAATTACATCGCTTATTTGACGGACCTGTTTAAAGTATTTAATCAAGTTAATCTACAATTGCAAGGTGATGATTTAAATTTAATTAAAACTAAAAACGTCATAGCTGCTTTTGCAGGAAAACTTCTTATATTCAAAAGAAATCTTGGTAGAGGTGAGTACAACCATTTTCCCACATTATCAACAGTGTCTGCAAAACCGACAGATTTACTTACTTACTGCCACCACTTGGAAGTTCTTCATGTTGATTTTACAGAGCGTTTCCAAGATATTTTAAACATGGAAATACCAAGTTGGGTTATAGATCCTTTCGCAAATACATATTAGAACTCACAACTAACGAAGAACTGAAAGTAAAATTCAAACGTGGATATCAAGAGTTTTGGCTTCAAAAACCAATACCAGTTCTCTATCCTGGATTGTGGACAATAGTACAGAAGTTGTTAATTGCATTTCCTTCGTCTTATATGGCTGAGCGTGCATTCAGTGCAGTAACTGATTTGCTGTCAAAGAAGAGGAACAGACTACACATCACTGAACGTGGCGATCTGCGATTTATGTTAACGAAATTGGAACCCGATATTAACAAACTGGTAACACTCCACCAGCCTCAACCGTCTCATTGATTTTTTCTTTATTATTAATTTTGTATTTCTTATTGTATTGCATTTCTTATTTCTATTGTATTTCTGTGTTTATATTTAAAAGTTTAATAAACAATTCTATTGTACATTTGGTAGTCGTTTAATAAATTTCTACTTCATCATTCCTCTAAAATAAAATTTAGACATTAACTGAAATTAAAGCTAAATGCAGGTCAATTGGGACGGTACAGATGATATTCAAATAAAATTAACTACATTGGTCTAACCAGCGACTGGGGGGGGGGGGAGGGGGAGGCGTTGAAATTTTTGTTCTCTTCTATATGGGGCGGTGGTCCAGAAAAGATTGGGAACCACTGCTTTAACCAATGGTATTCCATAATCTAACCTTGAAACTACCGTAGAAATCAAATCTCCCATTAATAGGGCAGCTAATATGGGGCTTACTGGGTTTCCCATTGCTGACCCGCCCTTCTGTTTAGCGGGTAAGCCCCATATGAGCAGCGCTATTAATGGAAGATTTGATTTCTACTGTAGTTTCAACCGTCAACATCCTAGATAAAGAGACTAACTATCACAAACGTCTTTTAAGCGAAATGATATTTATTGAATTGAGTGAGAATATAGTAAACAAAAAATCAGATACTGACAACTTGAATAAAATTTACAAACACATAATTACCAATTATATACAATTAAAAAACAATCGATACTAGCTCAATAAATAATATCTATCATAGATAATTTTTGGTTCTTTAACAATTACTAAGAATTTTTCGAGGACACACTGTATTCAAAAAGCTGTCCCAGTCCAACATAATTAGTAGATTTTTGGCAATTTTTGTTTTTCGTTTATCAATGAATACATAGAATCTCAATAAAAAGAAAAATAAGTTATTACCAATGTTTGAAGATTGTGCATTGCTTTGTTTCTATATGACGTGCCAGAACACTCTGATATATTTTCATGTTTTCTCGGCTATTTTTTAATGTGACAAGGAAATAAATCATGTCTGCTTGACGGAAAAAGCCTCACTAGAGAGATTGAGAAATTTTATTTTATTTGATGATGTTTTTTAGAGACACAAATGTGAGATTTTCAAATTTTTAGTTTTTTGGAATTTTATTGAAATTTTTGAATTTTTAAATTTTTTCATGAGTATAAGTTTTTAAGGTTTTAAAGTTTTATAAAAGTTTTTGAAGTTTTCATGTTTTTATTGAGTATTCAATTGTTAGAATCACCATTTTCATGTATATCTTTGTAGCCTTAATAAAGGATTCAAAAATAAATCCGAAACGTCGGCATAGTGGAAAATCTGTTTTCTTGTTATCTTACAGAAACGATGAATATTCATAAAATAATCAACATTTTAAATTTTGTTTTCAGGACAGATACTTAGGCACTTTTATAAAAATTAAAGAATCTAATTTTCCGGAAATTTGTCAAACTTTAAAACGCTATAATTCAGTTATGGCCTATTCTAGGAAAACAAGTATCAGAGTAAAGTTTGTGAGGAACTCAATTACCTACGCATGTACATTTTTTAAACCAACTGCACGGTGTGGAGGGGGGTGGGGGTTAAAAGTGAATGTTAAAACAACGGAATATTGCTGTTCTATAATATTGTTTAAAAAAATCACCAGTTTTGGCGGGAATTAGGAGTTTATAGCAATCCTACTTGAGTTTCTTAGATGTTACAGCGTAAATCACATGAGGCAGGTACTATATCACTCTAATACATAGTGGTTAGAAAGGATGTTCAATTGCAAATAATCCACCAATACAGCAGATACATTTTTTAAAGATTCATTTATTAAACGAAGTTAGAACAAAAGGCCATAAGAAAACAAATTTACATAAACAAATTTATATTCGCTTCGCTCGTTTCGTGGGGAGTAAGTTGAAGAAGTCGGGTTCTTCATTCTTCATTTTAGTCAATTAATGAAGTTACCTGTTAATAAACTCTGGGCCTACACAGAATTTGCAAAGGGCGGAACACTTAAGGGACACCTTTCTACAGCTACACGGCCCCATACAACCAGTTGTGCATCTGCATGAAATGGTATTGAGCATGTTAGGGGGAGCAGCGTCTCTACTCATCTCGATGGGCTCCAGTCTTCGAAATCTTTTCACCAGCGCAACCCGAGAGGGTGCTTGACAATCCCTATCCATTCCATGGCTTGATGGTATGTTCTCAGGAAGTGGAAATGTGCAGCGTCAGTGGTCGGAGTTAGTTTAGCATGGTGGCATTTGTTTTCAATTTGCTATAGCGAAGGGAGTTCAACGACTATTCTCTTCTGCCGCATACAGGGATTTTCTCTCCAGCTGCTGCAATTTCCTGGGGGGCTAGCAGCAGCGTCTTTGAATTTATCCGCCTGCTCCAGTAATGAAGGGGACAGATACATCCTTTGGAGTTGTACTTGTAGGAGGAGGCAGATTAGATATCGACTGACGTAGACATTTGCAACTATCAACCTGTCAGCATCTTCGGAAGCTTAGTCTGTGGCTTTGTTTGTCGCTTGCATTTCACTGGAGAGCACTTTAATGAATCAGTCCTTGTTCCTCTCATTGGTCATGAACTTACCCTGAGGTGTCGAGTTCACAGTTGCTTTGTCAAACACCACGTCTGATGATGAGTTTGCCTTGTATCTTCTTGCTTGTTTAGCAGTCTTGGTCTCTTGCTAAGAAGGATCTGTAGGGCAGCCATCAAATATCACCATCAGATCGGTGCCATAGTGGCGCTGAACGTACTTGACGTAGTCCTGGCATTTCAATTCGGTGAGTATTGGTAAGCAATCCATTGAATGAGATTCTCTGTAAGTTTATAATTATCAAATTTTCATCTTCTTGATATTTGGTATTGTTATCTGTTTTTCTTCAAAGTAATGTTTCTTATAAGTCATCGTTTCATTTCTTTCTTCAGATTTCTACACTTCTTCGGCCTGATGGTGCTCGTCTCGGGCAATTTCTACTATACCTTCATCCGTCATCGTATTTATATATTTATTCACACATATGCATCTTATGTTTTGGCTAGTTTTCTTTTCCTATATTGTTTTTGCTGTTTTTTCTCAAGGTCTTCATTTCATTTTGAGTTTTCTGTGTTTCTAGTCTCCGGGTTGTCTGTGTTTTTAGTCTAGTCTCGACGGTATAAGTCATAACAGGTCTTATTATAGACTTGTGCATTCCTAGTGGATCATTACCAATATAAAATTTTAATAGCTCTATATATGTACACACAAAATCAAAATTTTTAACGTTGATCGTATTGTTTGAATCGACTTGACTATAAAAAATATATGATTTATAGGACGTTAGCTGAATTTAAGATAATCGACTCAGTATATCCATTTACAAGAATTTCATTGTGTGTATTTGTAGAAACTGTTTAAAGTGTACATGAGGGCTTGATGAGCGATACACCTATTCACTTGCGATCCTACGTTCTTAGAATAATATTTGGACAACAAATAGATGAAACAACAGGAGCGTGGAGGAGGCGGAACATTGTAGAATTGACGATACTGTATGACAGTGAAAACATAGTCAGATACATAAAAGCTAAAGCAATAAGATGGGCAGGTCATGTAATGAGATCAGAAGACTACAGATTATTAAAATGAGAATTTTCTAACAGGTCGGATGGCAGAGATCAATAGGCTGACACAAAAAAGATGGAAGTATGCCGTCGCAGCAGACTTATCTAGGATTGGAGTCCAGCTGGAAATGGAAGCACAAGTTCGTAGGAGGTGGAGAGCGATAGTGGATACGGCTTAGACTCATCCAGAGGTGTAGGGCCAGGAAAGAAAGAAATGCTCTCAGCAAAGTATTTGTTTGTGTTCATTTGAACATTTGATATCAACTAGCGAAACTAAGCTATCGCGATGTTAGGACTAACCAGTTGTCCTTTTTTTCATCTTTCAATCAAAATATACCTAGTAAGAGTCTTGAAAGTACGGAAAGTAAGTTGGTTCCTGTTACTAATGCAGAATTACTGGAATCAGTTACGTTCCGAATTCTTTCGAATTTTAACATTGGGTTCTGTTTGGAGTTGACTCCATTATTTTGGTGGAAGGGGATAAGGCTTGTTTGTTAACTTCAAATCATGGTTTGGAGGTAATCAATCCAAGCTCAATGAAGCAAAATCCTCAATCGCATGTTCAGACTGCTCATCTCAAATTTTTCTATCAAAATCGATCATGAATCCCTTAAATCGTGCGATATTGAGAACGAATGTCCAATAGAATAGGAACATTTGAATTACAATGTTGTTTTAGAGAGGGTTCTGGAATATTATCATTACAAAAAGTGACATGCGTATTATCTCAAAAATTCCATAAGAACCAATATAAGAAGTAAAAATCCTTTCACATCTTAACATGGATTTTTAGTTATATTAAAATCAAGAAATTGGTTTGTTGTTTGATTACTCACGAGGAAAGCCATAATTATAATACTAGGAATACCAATAGAGCATATTCACTATATAATTCTGGGATTAAGGCTTTTTATGCATTATTTAGAGAACTTCTTTACTGTTAGAGTTTTTATACTGTTCCTGGCTATTTGTTTTGTAATTTGTATCCACAATAATGTTCATGAGTATGTTACGAAACTATTTTACAGTGAAATTAACTGTCTCGACCCTTACTTCGTGGAATCTACTCATATTAGTGTTTTAAATGGAACTCAACGTTTCTAGCTAATTCCACAATATAATGAAAAATGTTGAAAATTCTAAAAAATTGACAATTGTTTCGATAACTGAATATCATCGTCAGAATGATAGAAGTTACATTTCATTTGATGATTGACTTAATAAATGTTAGAAGAATGGTTAGAAGAAGATGTGATATTACAAATATTGGAGCTTAGATATTATTAGCCCTATGGTGATATCCTGGATATCATTTTTCCAATTAAGATCAGTATAACTGTGCAATCATATAGAAAACAAGGAAAACTATATCTGCTGATCTTTACAATTGTCACTTAAGAAGACAGTTTAATAGTAGAGAACTCCCTCGATTTATCTGTTCATTGACGACTTCATATTGTGGGTTTCTTAAGTGTCTTCTAATTTCCAACTCTTTAAGGAAATCCAGTTCTTGTTTCGTATCACAAATATGTAGTACTTCTAGTTCTGTATTAGGTGGGTAGAGGGGTAGAACTGCAAGCGTATGCAGACGACCTTGTCATTCTGGCAAGAACCAAGTCAGGACGGGTTGCACATAATACCCTCCAAAGGACTTTGGACGATGTCTACAGTTGGTGCCAGAGGGAACAGATGTCTGTTAACCCTGGCAAAACTGTAATAGTTCCCTTCACCAGGAGAAGGAATTTGGCGGACCTTCCGCCACTTTCCTATAATGGTGAGGTTATTCCATTTGCAGCGGAAGTAAAATATTTGGGGATCATCCTAGATAAGAAACTTACTTGGAACGCTCACTTGGAAAAAGTCATCCATAAGGCCAGACTTTCCTTGTGGACATGTCGCAGGATCTGCGGAAAATCTTGGGGCTTGGATCCCAAACAAATCCATTGGATATATGTGATGATTGTTAGACCAATGATCACATACGGAGCCATTGCTTGGTGGTCAAAATATTTACAGAAAACGGCCCAAGCAAAGCTCTCTGGCATACAGACACAGGCTAGTTTGGCTATAACTGGTGCTATCAGCACCACACCGTCAGCAGCCGTGGAAGTCCTCCTGGACCTTCCTCCTCTCCACATACTTCTGGAAAAGGAGGTCAGATGGACAGCATATAGAATTGTACATATTTCTAAATGCACGAAACAGGCTTATACAGAGCAAAGTAGAATGCTAGCGGCCACCGAAAGTCATAGTATTCTGGGAATGACCTCTGATATAATGCCCCCAACAGTAAACTATAATCTGCCTTATACCGTCCTACTTCCAAATAGAGATGAATGGGTCCTCCGCAAGGATGAACTCTCAAGAGCAGACATCTGTTGGTATACTGATGGATCAAAGACACCCTCAGGCTCTGGTGCGGGTGTATGCAACCGTATTTCAGGCGGAAACGTATGCCATTGCTTCATGTGTGGAGAGTTTGGGGCAATCCAACCTGACACACAGATCAATAAAAATTTTCACGGACAGCCAAGCGGCCTTGAAAGCACTTAGCTCGTACCGTGTAACGTCGAAATTGGTTCTAGACTACCAAAAAAGACTCGCCGCAATAGGAGAACGCAACAGGGTATCGCTGGTTTGGATCGCTGGCCACTCTGGTATGGATGATAATGAGAAGGCTGACTCTCTTGCAAGAGAGGGTGCCGCTCATGACTTTATCGGACCAGAACCTACAATTGGCATCGCAACAAGTGTTGTCAAACAAACATTAAATACCTGGACTGCAAGAAGAGTTTTAGACTTCTGGCATGATATACCAGGATTGGTTCATTCAAAGGCCTTCATACATCCTTCGAATAATGTATCCAAACAAATGTTAGGCTATAATAGACACGATCTACGGTGCCTAACAGGCCTTCTAACAGGCCACTGTCGTTTGAGTCATCATATGCTTAAACTTGTACTGTCAGACGATCCGATTTGCCATCTTTGTTTGGAAGATGATGAAACAGCAGAGCATATAATTTGTGCCTGCCCCGCCGCGGCCCAAATCAGGTATCTGATGTTTGGCAGGGCCACTCTCTTGCCCTCGGACCTGAAATATCATTCACTGAACAAATTAATCGGCTTCGTCAAGAAGCTGAATTTGTTTGGTGAAATTTGAATAGGTATGAGCCACAATAGACTCTCGCGAGTCGCAGTGGAGGGCCTCATGGACCCACTCATTATAAACCTAACCTAACCTAACCTAGGTGTCAATGAATGATTGGTGGCAAGTAGATGTTTTGCGTAATGGGATTTATCTGGTTGTTTTAATCTGTATGCTCGTAAGTGTTCACTGTATCGAATTTCAAAATTTCTGAGGGTCTGACCCAAATAGACAGCATTACATTCTGGACATTTGAGTTTATATATGCCTGATTTCTTTAATGTTGGTATTTTTGTTTTAACATTTAACAATTTTGTACTTATGTTACTTTCTGTTTTAAAATAAATTGTTGTATTCGTTGCTAAAGATATTATCCTTGAAATATTATTCGAATATTTCCTGCATATGTGATGGTTTTATAAGTTTTTATTCCTTCAGTTTGTTAATGAAATATTAGTTGTAATGCCACTTTTTCCTCTTTTTTATTAATTAGCTTATTTATCATATGTAATGGATAACCGTTGGATGTTGCTATTTGTCTAATTGTATTGATCTCTCTATCAAAATTACATTGGTTCATAGGAACTGAAAGTGCTCTATGTATCATTGAATTGTATGCCGCTAGCTTCTGTGACATTGGGTGATTGGAATTATATGGAATTGTCACATCAGTGTGTGTTGGTTTTCGGTTAATTGCATAATCAAGTACATTATTAACTCTTTGAATTTTTAAATCAAGAAAATTGATTAAGTTATTTTCTTCAACTTCTAATGTAAATTTAATTTTTGGGTAAAAATTATTAATGTGGTTGAAAAATATATCTAAGTGTCGTTCACTACCTATAAAACAAGCTAATATGTCATCTACATATCTATACCAAAATAAAACGTTTTTTGAAATATTACTTTCAAAGCTTTTTCTTTCTAAACTGTCCATAAAAATGTTTGCCAAAATTGGTGATATAGGGCTTTCCATTGGTAAACCTTCATTTTGAATATATATGTTATTGACAAAAGTGAATTTTAGAAGACACTTAAGAAACCTACAATATGAAGTCGTTAATGAACAGATAAATCTAGGGAGTTCTCCACTATTAAACTGTGATAATTGTAAAGATCAGCAGATATAGTTTTCCTGGTTTTCTATATCATTGCACAGTTATACTGATCTTAATTGGAAAAATGATATCCAGGATATCACCATAGGGCTAATAATATCTAAGCTTCAATATTTTTAATATCACATCATCTTCTTTTTTCTATTAACATATATTAACTCAATCACAAGGTAGGCCACTTCTTGGTCTACTCAAAAATAACTACTAATCATCAGGTAGACATCAAATGAAATGTTACTTCTCTCATTCTGACGATGATATTCAGTTATCGAAACAATTGTCAATTTTTTAGAATTTTCAACATTTTTCATTATATTGTGGAATTAGCTAGAAACATTGAGTTTAATTTGAAACACTATTTTACAGTGTTTCCTAACACCATTTCAGTTATTATTTGCATTATTCTGATGTTTAATCATGACTTGCCACTTCGCTGTTTTTGTGTTATAGATGCCTTTAGCATAATATTTTCTGATCAAATTTACTTATTGTATGGTAAGGAAAGTATACTTTACTATTCAAAAGATAAAAAATGTCCTTTGTTTTTTGTTTCTATTTGCATATTTCTTCAAACACGATCTTACTAATTGCAGTTTTAAGAAATAGTAAATATTATTTGAATGCATACGATACATTGCTTCAAGATTTTACTCCTAATTTCAATACCCACAAAGATTGCAGATACTGATGAAAAATCTATTTTGAAAAAAACAGAATTTGGATTGTTTGCTTTAGTTTTGAGTGTTTTCCTTTAAAGATAGATGTTAAGTGAAATTATTCTCTTTGTACATAATTATAGGGAACGCTTAGGACACAAGAACAATAGCTGCAAGGATTTTGAAGGTGCACACAGTATTACAAGTTTACTCAACAGATGTGTACGATGGTGATGTTTGTCGAGTAAATACAAAATAAAATATAAATTAAATAAATATATAAATAAAATATTAGTTTCTTTTTAATTTAATTCTCTTAGAATATAACTAGCATGTCGAGAACAATTAGATATAGGTATCAATTAAACCACGTGAGCTGAACTACTTGTTTATTTAAAAATTAACCCAAAACTCACACGATATCGATGTTTTACCCCGAGAGACAAATTGAAGGAAGGGAAACTCTCTTTTCTAGACCGGATCTTGTGTCGAAAACTAGAACAAGTGTAGGTTAAATTGGGGACAAGGGAATTGATATACTTGACTCCTTGTGAACAGAAACAAGACTCCACCCTTGTATGAATTGTCTTGAGGGCGTTGAGATCCAGCTCACTACACACGAATGGATATTTGTTGAGAACAAAACTACTAAAATTAGCAAAAAAAAATCAAAGAACTGGTAAGAATTTAGAGAAGTATTATTTCGCAAAGTTGTTGCTGCAAATAGTTATAACAATAAAAGAGTAGATCTAAATGATGTATGTAGATAAATTATTCAAAACGGCAGGATTGAACAGAAAAAATTATAGACATTTCATGAAAATGAGAAAATACGAATTTGAACCGAGTCTCTGGAACTTATTGATGAGAATAAAACCGATTTATACCCTGGGGCTAATTTTGAAGTGCAATAAAAAATAAACGGTTTTAAAGATTAAAACTAGATGCTCCACACTTATACACTCCGGAGGCTGTATCGTGCACACCGCAATTTCTCCAAAAATGTGGTACACCTAGATTTATAGGTACCGTTGTACCAGCTCTAGTGAGCTGAAAATCAATATGATTCATCCGTGAGACGGCCTGATCAATATCCTATCATAAAATTGGTCACTTGTATACACTACGGCGGCTGTATCGTGCTAACAAACCGAAATTTCTCCAAAAATTACCAAGAATGTAGTATATCTAGATTCATAGGACCAGATATACGAAAATCAAAAGGGCTCATCTGTGACATGCCCTTAAAAATATCCAGTCATAAAATTTGTCACTTGTATACACTACCGAGGCTGTATACTGCTAAAAACTCGAATCCAAAAATGTGTTACTTCAAGTATCATAGCACCCGTTGCACTGGCTCCAGTGAGCTGAAAATCAATAGAGTTTATCTGTGAGACGGCCTGAACAATATCCTATCATAAAATTGGTCACTTATGGACACTCCTGCGGCTGTATCGGTGCTAACAAATCGAAATTTCTCCGAAAATTACCAAGAATGTAGTATATCTAGATTTATAGGACCCGTTGTACTGGCTCTGGTGAGCTGAACATCAATAGACTTCATCTGTGTGATGCTTTCCACAATATCACAACATTGGTCACTTGTATACACTCCGCGGGTTGTACGTGCTAACAAACCGAAATTTCTCCAAAAATGACCAAAAATGTGCAACTTCAAGTAAGATAGCACCCGTTGTACTGGTTCTAGTGAATTAAAAATCGATAGGGTTCATTTGTGTGAAGCTCTGGACAATATCTACCTAACCATAAATGGGTCACTTGTATATATTCCCGAGATAGACTCCGGAGTGTATAACGTGCTAACAATCCTAAATTTCTTCAAAAATGACCAAAATGTGGTACATCAAGTACCATAACACCGGCAGTACTGGCTGTAGTGAGCTGAAAATTAATAGGGCTCATCTGTGCGATGTCGTGAACAATACTCTATCATAAAAGTGGTGACTTGTTTCACTCCTGACGTAATATCGTGCTAACAAAACATGTTACAAAAAGTGGCCGACGACATACACACGGGATTTTTTTTAGCAAAAACCCTTTTTTCTCGCTGACAAACGAAAAGATAACTCAAAAAATCCAAAAGTCACACTTTTTTGGGGGTAGATCAATATTCTCGCATATTAGATACAGTTGGGCGGAAAAGTAGCTTGTGATGCAGATATACAATACATTTGATTCTGTGATCAGTATCACGCAGCTTCAAATATGATAGCAGGCAGATGGCGTTGGTTATTTCCGATACTGAATTAATTTACAGTTTCGTTCAACTCTTTTCACCATATCTGCGGGTGTGTTGGTTATAGCTTGACAAATGTTATTCTTAAGGTGATCCGGGTTCCTAGGACGAAACGGGGGAATAAGCCTCATTACTGAAAAAAATTAGAACGTCGATAGTCATTGCAAAAAGCGCTTCACATGAATTTTCTTGAGCAACAAAATCGCGTGGATTAATCTCCTGCACTACACCTAACTTGCGGATGAAATTTCAATTCATCATAGAGGATCATCACCGAACGTGCAGAAAACCCATCAATAAATGCATTTTTTCAAGCGAAGCGCCTAGGCAAACGCAAAATAGATTGCCTTACCAATATTTTGCAGTATCCTTATTATTTGTGAAAGTCTAAGTTTCTTATTTTTCACATCATCAGCTTCCCTGAAGTTGTTTATATATAAAACAATCGACTGCCGACCTGGAACAAGGCCATATTGCATAATATTGAGTTGGACACAAAAAGCACGTTGAATGGCGATGATCGAGCCATTAGATACTAAAATACGCCGCGATAATGAATGCGCATTGCACTTCCTCCACAACCGTGACCAATAGTCTTCAAATATTGTGAGAGAAGTTGTGTTATTATTAACTAGTTCGTTCAAGATATCGGTTTCCCAAGTTCAAATCATCCAATAATAGATAAATCCGACAGAAATAATGTGATGAGTGAAAATAAAACTGACAAGAAGCAGCATTGAGAGTCTTCACAGTTAGAATAACACTCTCAAAAATAATGACACTTCACTTGTGTATAAAGGGAATGGAATAGAAACATGAAATTTCACGTGTTCTGTGATCTGAATGAGTTATAATCTGATTTCTATATCGAAACGTTCATGAATCATATAGTCTGAACTCTAAAATTTTTGAGAAAAAATAAATTGCGGAAAAGCTTATACTTATAGAACTTTGATTGTGACACAACGGTTTTCTCGTTTCACTTTGATTCCATTTTGAATACTAACAAAAAGCGTTAGACAATAAAACTTAAAAAATATACATTCATAATATACATTGAACAGAAGGAGAATAAAGCAAAAAGTGATGCACAGAAATGAAAAATGTATAGATTGTAGTAAGTTGTGTTAAAAGTGTTAGTCCATAATAAAAGCAACAATTTAGTAAATAGCAAGAGAAGATAGGAAGCTTATGTACATAGAAGTCGAACCCGAATATCCATCATAACTAGTTTAGTTGGTTTGCTGTTTGGCGTTTTTCAATTTTTAAAACTTCATAACAATTCTTTTACAATATAATTAGTACACTGTGAGCAACAAATAGCTCTGTATTTAAGATTCCAACGGATTTCAACTTCAATATAAACGTTACTCCTATATCTTCAATTATTTACTAACCACTAGTTTCTTATTATTGCAAATTATTGGATGCTTTTGAATAGAAAATTATCCATTCACCTAAAGTTCTCGAGAATTTGGAGTACGTAGATATTGTAGAAAATAATTTAGAATGTGTTCTTTTTACCTTCATTAATCCTACTATAAATATCGTTCACTATAAATTTCAATTTCCTATCACCCATCAAACGAAATTAACAAACTTGCCTAACGTTTAGTGCTCCTAGGCTCAGTTAATGATTCAGATGTTTCAATAAAAACGTCGAATAACCTCCCAAGAACACTAATTATGATGGACACGGCAATAAAGGGATCGAAAATGCGCCTGTAGTTGGTCGTCGCGTTGCCCATCACCATCAATATTAAAACATATTCAAAAATAAATTATTCCGCAAAAATGATACGTTTAGAAAGCGCTTTAGCGGTTCGTGGTATTTTCATCTCTTCATTAAAAAAACTCATAATTACTCGTCAATAGTTGTTCCAATTTTCATATAATCAATGTACTCTCCTGTTTCAAAAAGAAATGCGTAAAATTATAAATAATGTATAAAGAGCTTCTACAGATACATTATAAATGTAATGGAAGTTGTTTGAAGTTGACTAAATGAAATATATTTTGAGTATAATGTACTCAAATCGAAAATATTTCAATTTCTCAGGCAGGAACCAGGGAGGTTTACGACTTTTTCTAGTTATTTGGCTTTTTTTAATATAATAACCATCTTATTTAATCTTATTATACCAAAAAGCAGATGAATAATTTCTAGAAATTGTGATAACAAATGAGACAGTGGAAGGAAATATGAGTTTTTCAGACTGAAAAATTTTGGTGTATACAATGTAGTAGGAGTTATAACATAGCGTAGGAAAAATTGAGTTGGGTGAGCTGGATTTCATCGAAATAACAGGAACATTAACTACCGCAGATGATATGGAAATTATAATGGATACTCCTTTTCTTCTCTTAATGATTTAGGAGAGAATCAAACTATCAGGAGTTTTGGAAGTTTCAAAACATAATAGGCCACATAAGTTTAGATAAACAAATCAAACTTTTGTAGCAATATAATTGCGAAAATACGGAGAACCATCTAGTATACTGATGGAATTAAGTTTGCAAAAATCATAGGATAAAGATTTGCCATAATACTGGGACATGTCAGCGTTGGACTGGGACAATATTTCCAAGGATTAGTGAGGAAATAAGAAAAGCAAATTTCGAATGAGAAAGTATGACAATCTCATTCTATGAAATGTTAACTAGAGTTTAATAGTAAACAGTTGAGTATATATTTAGAACTAGGAAAGCCATTTTATGATTTCTGTTAATGGCTATGGCATCACACTGTAATGATATAAATTCATTACTATAAAACTCGATTCAAGAAACCAGTTAGCACCGCGATGACGATGTACCCCACTAGAACAACAAAGCCCCCACGCCAAGATGCACACGAAGAATCGACAGTAGAAGGGAAAGAGACTTCCACCACCACCACGACGATGGATATAAAAATGCAAACCGACAGACGATGAGACGACTTGGTTTACGGACTCCTGCTCCTCCAAGTTCAGCCGCCTCCAGTGCGAAGCGTAGGTCGAGGGTATTGACTTTAACCTTAAACGCTTTACACTATCCACCGCCGAGTGTTGTACTAAGTCGAAGTATTGATCCGATTTGATACATCATTCATTAGAACGGCCGTTGGTTTCTGGTATTGACGGAAACGAGAACGATTGTTCAAACTGTTAGAAGAATTTCGGTGTGGTACTGACACACTGAAAGCTCTACAATGTCTTCGTAGGCAAGCGCCGTTAAGCCGGGTACTGACTGGCTATAAACGATCGCTTTAACTGTTAGTATAATTCCGGTGTGGTATTGACGCACCGTAATAACTACAATCCCTGCAAGCAGAGATATTCGTTAAGCGGGGTACTGACTAGCTACAAACGATACTCTCAAATCTTGAGATTTAAACCGAAAGAGTATTGATCCGCCGGTTGCTCATATCCCTGGCTGTCTGAACATTTCATAGGACGCAGAGAATCCCGTACACCGTCGAGTATATCGCCGGAATCGAAATACACACCGCTACAGCTACACCTACCTACTATTCGGACCATCAGTACCTATCTATCGACGAAAGGATACGGACCATCGAAGCGTGACCTTAAAATATTTACGTACCAGAGTTTTTTTTGGCGTAGCTCATTTTAATTTAATATTTCTATCAATTTTTTGGTAAGGTTAAAACTAAGTTCTGCAAAAAATACCTCGAACCACCAAAAATGCTTCTACTGTGGTAAAAGTAGTTGGAATAATATTTGAAGCTATAAACATTTAAACACAAAAGGCATCAGTCCAGCTGAAGATATGGCGTATGGAGTATCTAAAAAACTGTTCAGCATGAAGAAGTAAAATGTTTGGATAGTTTTCACTGAAATTTACATCTATAACCCAGTAAAATACTTTTGATAAAGATGCAGATATATATTAAAAAAAGCTTAATAATTTCTCTAATCGATTGACTAATATTTTATTCTTATAAAAGATTTTTTATTAACAATTTTAATAGTAATTTAACACAATAACTTTTGTTAGACTGGAAATAATCGCTTTCTAAGTTTCGACGATTTTCTTGAGACTACTATTTCAAAAAATGTTTGCCACAACATGAAGCAGCTGAGTATTCCTAGGATACACACCAAACTTTTATAAGACTAATTGCTGGAAATTATTATTAAGTGATTAGACTTCATACAGAAAAAGTTCATAATATTCAAACAAAATTATTACTAAAATTAATAACGTTTGATAAACAAATGTTTTTCATTCTTTTATTTGTACAATTTTTCCACCGAATTGTGGTAAATTGGGAGATTTTATCAAGTAACATTAGACAGATATAGAAAAATCAAAAGACAACTTATGTATCATTGTCACAACCATCAGTATAACTTTTGGCAAACTCAATAATAGATTTATTAAAGGCAGTAAAAATCTTTTACCCTCCAAATTTTCAGATTACAATTTTTTACACATTCTTCTTCTTCGTCTGTTCGTCTGGTTTTACGCGCTTTTCGTATGATGCTTTCCATTGCTGCACCAATTTCTTATGTTTTAAGCCATGAATGTTGTTTAATTTCTGGTCCTCTTTTTCCTTCAAGCTTACCCATCAATATTTTCTGCAACAGTCGATATTTAGATCTTCTGATCATAATATGCCGCATGTACTCAACTTTTATAATAGATAGTGTATGGATACGAAGGAATAGTATGTTAAACCTTCGTGTAATACTGTTGAAGTATAGGTTCTTAGCAATCAAATATCTACTTGAGCTTTGTTTTATTTATCTTGATTGATTTCACCAAACTTTTTGTACTTGGTGGTGATGTTTTTGAAATTAACAGTGCGTGATGTATCCACACATATTGTCTTTGGCAATATTGTACACAAATCTGATTGTATCTAGACTTCGCCGAATCTATTTGATTTTTTTAAGTTGGTCCACTAGAATTCATCACTTTACCTTCGTTGAATATATTGAAAAACTTTTCTCCAAAAAACTCTAGATCATGTAAAAAATTCAGATATTTGAAAACTTAGTAATTTAGTTTCTTATTTGAGTCGTTCTCCATTCATTAACATTGAATATCAGCAGGTAGTCTTCTAAAAATTTTGGTATAAATACCATCATATGAAACAATTTTTTTATTTTTTAGAGAAAGAAAGAGATTGAAGATTCATTTATGAACTACTCGTTTTTACTGGGTTATGTAACACATCAATTGCTCTGTCTAATCGTCATTTTTCTACTATTACAAAATATATTTTATGTACTCACTTGTGAATAGAAGTTTATATAGATAAGCCGTATGTCGTTATTTATGGAAGTAATATAAAGATAGAGAACATTTTGCTGTCACAAAATACGCAATAAAAATTATTTTATGAGAGCAATCAACGTATTTTCTAAGCTGTACGAACAAAAAGTTGTACACAAGATCGATATTTTAGGTCCTAAATAAAATTTGTCATTATTATCCCGTCAGGTGTACAAAAAAAATGTTAGGTTGAATTCGACTTCTACAATTATTGTTCCATAGAACAAATCTACACATTTCAAGCATTTTTGAAATTATACTTTTTTTTTCGTTTTTTGGCTTTGGGAGTTGGATCCCATTCAGCCACGAACTAAGCAAATAAGTAATATGACATAAAAAGAGAAACAAAGGACATGTCGCAGCAAACATATCTACTCATATCCAAGTCACACATCATTCATTGCCCTATACAACAGAATTCGCAGAAAACGAAGAAGACTTCTTTTGGCGCGTTTGGAAAAAATGATAAGATGCGCGTGCACACCGATATGTGATGAGAGACACTACGAAGTTAGTTGGTAAATGTCAGAGTTGGTGTTCTTGGTAACTGATAACTATATTCAAGGTGGAGATACAATCTAATTCATACATGAAGATGCACGTGTGCGTGATTTTACATTATATATGGTGGTGAATGATAAATAATTTATTGTGGATATTCGTCATAAAAATGTTTTTTTATTATAAACTTCTTTAAATGTTTGCTTATGGATATCCGGACATAACTCATCCTATAAGTGCACAAAGAATAAGATGGCTGGGGCATGTAAGCAGAATGGCAGTAGAGAGACACGCCAGTAGAGTTCTTTTCGAAGAGAGAGGGGGCAACATGGAGAGAGATAGCTGATGATAGACGAAGATGGAGGCTACTAGTAAAAAGTGTAGAGGAAGATTACTAAACATTGTAAATTTTATTTCAGCATGGACCTTTAAGGCCTGTAATATATATATATATATATATATATATATATATATATAGAGAGAGAGAGAGAGAGGATAGTCTTTGCTCCTTTATCAGGTATAAAATCAGAAATATTGGGGTAACGTGGAAGTTATTAAAGAAAACTCTTCTTACCGATTTTCCAAGTTTTCGGAAAGTTTCATTCCCATTTTCAAGGATTAGTAAATTGAGACTAATGTAAATGGTCAATATACTGATATTTGAACTTTTTAAAAGTGTTTTCTAATCTTTCAATCATATATGATTTATGCAAAAATTGTTGGACACAAAAGAAGAATATAAGTTATGATGATATAAGGTTAATTGTTATTAAAATATTATTATTATTTCATTATATCCAACTCAATGTCAAATTATTATAATATGTATCATGTTATTAATTTGTTTTCATATTTTTAAAATTATAATAAAAGGTTATGACGAATTCTTTTTATATAAAATATCAATCACCTAGAATAAAAAAATTTTTAGAATAATTATAACTTTTATTTATATAATTTTTGATTACGAATAAGACTTTAAAATCTAGTTATCTTTATCATCAATGCTTAGTGTTCTTTGTCAATTACATGTTCAGCCAAAGCACCGTACATATAAAAGCCTAGTAGCGACACTCTGTGCGGAAGCCGATATGCGAACCCGCTTTACCCCTCCTATAGAGTAGCAGGTTTCTAGCAGGTGACGTCGGCTTGCTTAGTATGGAGGGGTTCGCGTTAGAGCATACGACACGAATCTCTGCAGTATACAGTATATATTTCCATAGAAGTAGCACGACAGCAGTCCCTCGTAAATCCGCCGGCCAGTGAACAACTGCCCGACTTCTTAGAACGTTGTCGGCGAAATTATCCACAAAGGGATGAGTCGAGAGTGTCGCTACTATGCTTTTATAGTAAAAACCAAATGAAGTTGCGTTTACGTCACCAAGGGCGTATTTCTATCGCATGTGTGGCTACATTTCTATCGAAAAGTGCATATACTTAAATTTGTATTCAAAGAGTTAATAATGTACTTGATTATTCAATTTACCGAAAACCAACACAGACTGATGTGACAATTCCATTCAATTGTAACCACCCTGTCTCACACAGACTAGCAGCATATAATTCAATGATACATAGAGCTTTTTCAGTTCCTATGAACAAATGTAATTTTGATAGAGAGTTTAATACAATTAGACAAATAGCAACATCTAACGGTTATCCATTAGATATGATAAATAAACTAATTAGTAAAAAAGAGAAAAAAGTGGCATTACAACTAATATATCCTAAACAAGCTGATGAAATTAAAACTTATAAAACCATCACATATGCAGGAAATATTTCTAATAATATTTCAAAGATAATATCTTCAGCAACGAATGCAACAATTTCTTTTAAAACAGAAAGTAACGTTAGTACAAAATTGTTAAATGTAAAAACAAAAATACCACTATTAAAGAAGTCAGGTATATATAAACTCAAATGTCCAGAATGTAATGCTGTCTATTTGGGTCAGACCTTTAGGAATTTTGAAATACGATACAGTGAGCACTTACGAGCTTACAGATTAAAACAACCAGATAAATCTCACTACGCAAAACATCTACTTGACACCAATCATTCATTGACACCTAACACAGAACTAGAAGTGCTGCATATTTGTGAAAAGAAACAAGAACTGGATTTCCTTGAAGAACTGGAAATTAGAAGACATTTGAGAAACCAACAATATGAAGTTGTCAATGAACAGTTAAATCTAGGGAATTCTCCACTAATAAACTGTCTTCTTAAGTGATAATTGTAAAGATCAGCAGATATAGTTTTCCTGGTTTTCTATATCATTGCACAGTTATACTGATCTTAATTGGAAAAATGATATCCAGGATATCACCATAGGGCTAATAATATCTAAGCTTCAATATTTGTAATATCACATCTTCTTCTTTTTTCTATAAACATATATTAAGCCAATCATAAGTTAGGTTACTTCTTGGTCTAGCCAAAAATATAACTACTAAACATCAGGTAGGCATAAAATGAAATGTAACTTCTGTCATTCTGACGATGATATTGATTTATCGAAACAATTGTCATTTTTTTAGAATTTTCAATAACTTGTATTATATTGTGGAATTAACTAGAGACCTTGAGTTTCATTTAGAAACACTAATATGAATTACCTAATGTTGTTTTGAAAAGAGTAGAATTCTTAAGATATTATAAAGAAGCAAAGGACGAAGGTATATACCAATTTGTGTTCATCGATGAAACCTGGATATTTCAAAATGGTATCATAGGTCATTCATGGCAAAATGAAAATATCAAGAGTGTTAAAACCACTCAAATGGATGGCAAAAGGTTTGTTGTATTGCAGAACATAAGTGGTTACTTAAACATTATTTAAATAATATTATTACAGATATATTTTACTCCATGCTGGAAATGAAAACGGGTTTATTGAAGGTGCTGAAGCAAGATTTTGTTCAAAAACCCAACTTAATGATTATCATGGGGAAATGAACCAGGCAAATTTCTTGAAATGGTTTGAATATCAGTTGCTGCAAAATTTATAGGATCCTTCTCTAATTATACTTGATAATGCACCTTATCACAGCATGTTATTGCATAAAACTCCAAATACAGGATGGTCAAAATGTGCTATTCAGGAATGGTTGACAGAAAAAAACATTCCCTATTCTCACATGATGTTCAAAACAGAACTGTTGCAAATCGTTTCTCAGTGAATATACAGATATATTCTTACTTATTGCCATTTATTTTAAATATTTTTTTTTTGTATTTTTTTAGAAATAAGCCACCAATCAAGTATTTAGTGGACGATATTGCAGAACAGTATGGACACAAAGTTTTACGTCTTTCTCCTTACCATTGCACAATAGGCATACTGGTAGGGATGGTAATAGTGCGAATAACTGCCTGAACATGTGGCACGAGGCACTGCACATGATAACTCCTGATATGTGGAAAAATTCTATACAACATATTGAAAGAGAGATATTTAAATGGTATGAGAGGGAAAGAATATTTGATCGTCCAGAAATTAGTCCGATTGTTATGAATTTTAATAGTGAAGAGAGTGACACTGATGTTGAATCAGGTGAAGAAAATGAACAAGAATTTGAATCTGCCTAGTTTCATTTCACAATATGTTGATTTGTTTAATGTTAGTTTTCGTCTTTGATACTACGTTCATTATTAAACATATTTTATTTTTTTGCTTGTATTTTTATTATATTTATTGATGAAAAGATTTGGTAAGTCAGTAATAACCTTACCACTTTTATTCTAGAATTCCTTACTTTGTGAAATCTATTCATAAATTTAATTAACAAAAAACGTAAATGAAAAAACTCCACACTATATTAAATGAAAACTATCAAACTATCCATAATTTTGTGGTTTTCATTTATAATATTATGAAATTTTCTACATTTACGTTTTTTGTTGACTTCAGTTATTTTTTATTAATTTCCATATTTCGTGAACACTCTGACAACGCTACAAATGTTCACGATGATGACGTAAACGCAACTTTATTTGATTTTTACTATATATGTACGGTGGCCAAAGCACATCTTTCAGGATGTAACCTACAATCACTCTTATGTAGATTTAAACGATTTTTGGCCAGTGTGACCTATATATTTATTATTAAAAATTTTGCATACGATACAATATATTACATTTGAAAGATTAAGAATCTGTGTTTTGTCTTTTAAATTAGTGAAAATAGACTTCATTGTGAGATATGTTTCATTGGCAATTTTAATATTCATTGGTTTGAAAATCCTACTCAACTTGGGTGTAACTTCTTTGCAATATAGTAAAGATATATAGTAATTTATATTGTCTGAATGATCAATTGAAATATTAGTGTCTGTTATGTCTATAGTTGGAGAATAGTTATATAGTATATTTTTAAATAATTCATTGGGATAACGCAAATTAAAATATAATCAGTAACCAAAAGAGATATGGTCTGCTTCAACTGATACTCCAAGGGAAGGTCTCTGGCAGAAAGGGATCTGGAAGACGCAAAATCTTCTAGTTGAAAAACCTTACAACTTGGTTTTCCATGTTTACAGAAGGATTACTTAACGTCTTATTACAATGTTTCATACACCTACATAAGTATTCGTGACTCTATTTTGTGAAATATGTTCACTTGTATTTTTTACTGAAATATCAATTTAGTATTAAATGAGTATTAATGTGTATTACTTGTCTCAAGACCCTATTATTTATTTTATTTCCATTTTTAACATGTCCATCTACTGGAAGCTATATATGTTAATTTCGCAAGCTGAATGTTCTTTCTATCATTTATAAAACTGTTATCAATTTTTCACAAACTAAAATTTATCTCATTATTGCCACTCTTAACTTTATACTACAAAATACTTTTTACCGAAATATTCGTTCAAGTTGAAAATATATTGGAATGAAATTCAGCTTCTAAAGAATGCAATAGTGTATTTATTTTTATTGCTTCTCATATAATTTTATCACCAGGGACCCAAAATATCGATTTTCAATCATATGATTTACCGCTCTTCATATTTAGCTTACAACTATGGAATTACGGTGAATTTGCAAATTTTTAGCGCGATAGTAATATTCTTATTGAGTATAAGGCGAATTTTTATATTATAAAAGCGGTTATCATTATTTACAGCCTATACGTTAATAATACTAATAAAACATATAAGAATAATGAGCCAGAAACATGCATGTCTGCGGTTACCACTCCGTTTCAGTAGCTCTTTTTTCTCTCTGCGTGAATTACTCAAGAAACTCTTTGTTGTTTACATATCACGCGATATTCGTACATCTTGTTTGTTGTTTACTCTGGGTCGAAAGTTTCACACAGGAGGGCTATATGCGCCTTCTTGTCAATGTTGGATGTTGTCTCGAAAACTCGGGATCTTTCAACTGAAGGTACAAGTGTTGCGTTTTATTTTCCTTTTGAAATCCGTTGTTTTGTGTTTTCCCATGTTTTGATCAACAGCTTTTCTCCCAAGTTTTACACCATTACTTGGTTATACCGTACTGAGGATGGCTAATGAACCAGAAACATGCATGTTTGCGGTTTCAGTAGCTCTTTTTTTCTGTCTGCGCGTGAATGCGTGAATTACCCTTTGTTGTTTACAAATATATATATATATATATATATATATATATATATATTATATATTATATATTATATATTATATATTATATATTATATATTATATATTATATATTATATATTATATATTATATATTATATATTATATATTATATATTATATATTATAGATTATATTATGCTAAGGTAGGGCTTCAATAATCAACAACAAAATTTTAGGAAAAATAAACTTTCACTCATAGTATGACTTAATTTATTTATTTAAAAGAACTCCGTGGATTGGCGTAGATAGGGCTGCCTACCTTCTGCAGATTTTTACACCCACAGTAAAACCAAACATCTGTTTTCCTTCTAACACCTAAAATTATGGAAATTATCGACACACGAGTAGTTAAACTATACAAATAAATATATTTCATTTACGGAACATTTTAAAACGCTAAAATTCCTTTTTTAAATTCAAATCAGCATGCGATATCTGATGGATGTATAGCTTACTTATAATCTGAAATTTACTCTTTGATGTATAAAATTATTTAGTGAGGTTATTCGTATGCAAGTTTAAAAAAACGAATATTATTTATTGAAATGATTAAAATTAATATGGGAAGCTTGAAATTCATTCAGATTATAAAGAAAAATGTTCTATATGAGCTCATTGTTAATAGGTAAGTTAATCAAATAGTTCTTATTATTGACAATTTGATATTACAGAATTCACAGTTTAGTCCTGGTTTATTTGGAGTAAGTTCTGCATCTCTTATATCTTTTTTAGGTGTTATTTAATAATTTTAGCATGTTTTTATTGCTCGAATACCAAGTTTCCTGCTCCTGTTTCACGCAATTTCAATATGGCCCCCTTTTCCAATTCCTTTGTTCCATTACTTTTCACAGCCTTCTTTTTACAAATAATTAAGACACATATTTTTTTGTACATCTCCCCTTGACGATTCGAATATAATAAGCTACCTGTCTAATTCTACACTTGTACATATAGACTTCCAAAAAAAGCTCACTTGCTATATACCAGGATGATTAAAAGTTATACATGAAACTATTGAATTAAATAAAAATTTCTCAATCATGAGAAAATTCGCTGTAGAGCTCTTCATCAACATGAATTACCACCATACTCAACATTTCTCTAAATCTATTATACTATAACTATATTTAAAATTTATTTTGAAAGTTTACTGTTTGTCCATTAACTGTTCGGTTCATTTTAAACCATTACACTTCTTATAATTAAATATTAACACCGACAATTAATGTTTGATGATTGTTATTCAGTCTCTGAATGTTTGGAATATTTAATGACTTATATTTATTTGTGAATTCAACCCAATGTGTGTCCTGTCATATCCCGTCAATTTTCTTGGTTCTTGTTATAACGAAAGCATAATTTCTACTATCTTGTTCAAGTACTTACTTTGTTTATTATGTATACTTATCTAGATATACTTATTTTTGTGCTATTACATGGCTACAATCTATTTATAGAATATATCTGTGATGTTTTATATTATTGTTGACTACTTATTGTTTTGATATGATGATTTTTTTTAATGAAAACAAGTGATATTTTAGTATTTCTTAGTTATTTCTCTATTTAATCTTAGCATCGTGTGGTTAATATAACCTCACTTGGATTACATCTCAATTTGTTACGTTTACTATTCCGTTTGAGTTTATTTTTCTTTTCTTCCCATTAATTATGTTCTTCTTGGCTTTATAATATAGTTGCATAGTTTTAGTCAAAATTACAAAAAATTTGACATATCCTGACCGTTCAACGAAGAACTACTTTCCTGGTTAATACAACGCAGAATATTGAATTACATCCCCTTCGAAGAGCGTGACATCGATCGACCCTTTTGTCGATACAGACATCTGTGGTGATTCGCAACCGTAAGGAGAAGGGAATAGTACACTGACCGGTTTCTCAACTCATTTATAATGGGGATTATCTACAAGTTTGAATCTTATATCCAGATAAATCGACTGATTTGTAGCTAATAAGTTAGAAGTCTTTCGACTTTTTCAGACCTATTGTGTCTCCTACAATATTCTAGAGTTCTTTACTTAGACTCTCACGGAGGTTCCATAAAGCAAATTTTGAATCGTTCAAGGTTGTTTTTTTCCTCAACTTTCGTCGAAAACCTTACCTACTGTCTGACCTTCGCAGTTCAACTGTACTTCTGGTAAAACTTATACATGATTTTGCTCTGATTATATGCTTATTGAATCTACAATGCTTATCAGGAGCCTGATTCATCAGTCTTAGTAGGTACTACGAAAATTTGACGACGTTTGTCAAATGAGGTTTTTCATTTTCTGTAACTTGATCTACTAATATCAAGATTGTCTATTCATCTAAGTTCTATTTGATCGCTGGTTTTCAATGCTCTGTGAAAGGAGTTCGAAACAACTGTAGTGAATGCCTCAATCTCCAAAGCACTTTACAATTATTGGCGATTGGATGTAGCACGTCTTGTTTAATGGTTTGCAAGTACTTTCAGTTGAAGCTTTATTATTCTCACTGAAAATGCAATTTCATGTAAAAACACAGCATACCAAGATTATATAGTTAAAGTAAAAAATCAGAGCTACATAATTTTGATATACAAGCACAAAACTGTAGATATGTTACTTTAAAGGCTTTGCTCAGTTTTTCACTGGAATATTATCATTAGAATCTGGTATAAATTCCAGTGCATTTGAATTTCCTACATTGATCAACAATCTGGATATGGCCTTGTAATACCCATAATAAAACAAAAAGAGAATCTATCTTTGAAACCGATTTCTACAAGAATTTGAGTTCAAATATATTCTGCAGTGGAAACAATATGGAAATGGATAAGTTTATTCTAGAAATAATCATTTTCTTATCATAAGTTGGGAGGTTATCATTCGAAAGGTCAAAGTTTTAAAATCGAATGTCTAGTTATTTCTGAAATTTGATATACAGAATGCTACTCAATATTTTTCCAAGTCGAAACTATATTTCTTTTGAAACACCCTGTATTAAAGAACTTCCGTATCAACGATTTTCTCCTTTTGACCTTTGAGCTCATTTTTGCAGAAGCTTTAATTATAAAATACATCATTAGAGATGATTAGTATTAAGTTAACACTCGATTCAAGTGTTCTTACCCTTGCCGCTATCGACGTTGTAGGTTTTTCCAACATATCCCACAACCACTTCTGATATTGCGAACATTTATCCTCCCCGAACTCCTCCTCATCCCTTTGCCTTAGGGACTCCGCTTCTTTTCTCATTTCTTCGTGAACGTGTTCTTTTCTGTAAGCAGTAAAAACAATACGGAAATCATTTTTTGGCGTCATAATTAATCATAATAATAAAAATAACTTACCGTTGATGGTATTTATGTTGACAGCACGATTCTAGATAGAGTTCGTCCACTCCCCAATATTCTAAGTCGTCACTAAAGGCGAGAACACACATTTCATCTACGAGATGAAGTTTTCCGGTACGATAAAAATTTAGAATGGAACTGAAAGATTTAGGATGTCGATCGAAGAAATATTCGTTGTCTATAAGTGAATAATCATCGCAAAGTTCGCTGAGGGATTCGTGGGTGTTGCAGTCTCTAAGACGACCTAACCTAGAACAACATAATAGTCCCAATAATAAGATAATGTTCATTTTAATCGGTTATTTGAGCAATATACGTATATTCCAATAAAAATCGCAATAAATTTTTTGTAGTAGAAAATAGCAATAGTGTTGGTGCGGCGAGGTTAGTATTGGTACGGCGAGGTTACTACTCTTTCACGTTATCCGGTTTTTTAACGAACCGGTAAACTAACGGAGCGGTGAAATTACCGATCGCGCAACGTATAACCACTTATACGGTTCCGGTGAATTTGTTAGTTCTAGTTGAACAGTTGTAGTGAACAGTCGTCGACTACACTATGAAAGGAGAACGCAAAAAACGAATAATCATGTATTTGGTTTACCGTCGACACAGACGCAAGAAATGTGGCCACAGAAGATTTTGGGTGCATCCAATAAATTTGCAAAGGAATGAAGTAGGTGCTTTCAATACCTAATATCCTTGTTTATTGGCCAATGGAAAAAACATTTTCAGTGACTTCCGGATGATAATTTGAACATTTGAGGATTTACTACAACGAATGGAGCCATATAAAGCTCGACAAAACACGCTGATAAGGGACGCAATTCGGTCTGCCAAAATGTTAGTGGTCACATTACGGTGAGTACAAAATTATTGAAAAACATGTAAAGTCCATCCAGCTAGGAATGAAGGTTCATGGCAGGGGGCTATATGCGCCTCCGTGTCGATGTTGGTTGTTGTCCTGAAAACTCGGGATCTTCCAATTGAAGACACAAATGAGCGTTTGGTTTCCCTGCTGAAATCCGTTATTTTGTGTTTTCCCATGTTTCGATTAACACCTTTGCTCCCAAATTTCACATCCTTATTTGGTTATGCCGAGCTGAAGAGGCAAAATGAGCCAGAAACATGCATGTCCACGGTTACCACTCTATTTCAGTAGCCCTTATTTTGCGTGAATTACCCATGAATCTCTTTGTTGTTGTTGTTAACATATCACGCGATATTCCTACATCTTATTTGTTATTTACTATGGATCGAAAGGTTCATGGCGGGGGGGCTATATGCGCCTCCGTGTCGATGTTGGTTGTTGTCCTGAAAACTCGGAATCTTCCAATTGAAGACACAAATGAGCGTTTGGTTTCCCTGCTGAAATCCGTTATTTTGTGTTTTCCCATGTTTCGATTAACATCTTTGCTCCCAAATTTCACATCCTTATTTGGTTATGCCGTGCTGAAGAGGCAAAATGAGCCAGAAACATGCATGTCCACGGTTACCACTCTATTTCAGTAGCCCTTACTTTGCGTGAATTACCCATGAATCTCTTTGTTGTTGTTGTTAACATATCATGCGATATTCCTACACCTTCTTATATATATATATATATATATATATATATATATATATATATATATATATATACCTATATCTAAAGTTTAGCAAATTCCAAATCAGTGTCACTGTTGTCAAAAGATTGTACGGAAAGCGGAGATGTAACTTGTGATTGTGGACTGGTTGCGTACTGTAGTTGTGTGTCCGGTGTTGACGAGGTGGATGGATTTTGTTGCAAAAATGATGGCTGTTGACGCGGGACTTCAAATGAAGAATACTGTGACGTAAACACATTCGGTTGCGCATGTAAGTTGGAATCTGGTTGATAATGGCGATACGTTTCGATGGAACTGTGAGTAGTGGGCATGAGCCTTGCACGTTTGTTCCTGATGTTTTTTATTACGTTCAGAACATCCATTTTAAATTCCAACGTTTCATCATCATCAAAAGTTTCCAGCGGGGCAAGAGGCTGGCAAAAAAGTTCATATGAGGATTTCTGTCCATTGTGTCGCCTTTTCCTGTTGTTTTTTTCAGAATATCTATTATTTTTCTCTCAAATTCATCAGGCTTTCGTTCCTGCTGGTCTTTCCAACTACTGGCTTGGATGTAGATTGATAATTTGAGGGAGACTGTTGACCATTATCTCCTTCTTCACTGTCAATGGTTACCGGTGCTTCAGGCGTTAGTGTGGAGTCTAAACTTGACGAAGTTTTGTTTGGTTCATACATTTTTTTCAAAAATAAAAGTTGATCGAAAAAGATGTATTCGCGTCCCGTTTTTGCTGCAGCGCCAGATGTTTTCTGAAGTTCAATTTTTTTGAAGCTTCTCAAAAAATTGTCATGAACATTATTCCACTTTGTTATGATCGATATTCCTGAAAACGACAGTGACTTAACAAATGCATAAATGTTGTGAAAATATCTAGCAGTTCATTGCAAAATTTTCTTTCAGGTACTTAGCTAGCGGATGTTCGTTAACCGATCTCCATTACACCTACCGATTGGGAATATCGACCGTGAATAATATTATACAACACTTTTGCTGCAATTTATGGGACTGTCTGCAAGAAGAATTTCTGCCGCTACCTAATGAGGATCAAAGGAAAGCCATTGCAGAAAACTTTGAAGACAAGGCGAATTTTCCCAATTGCATTGGAGCAGTGGACGGGAAACATATCCGTATGGGAAAACCCGAAAACAGTGGATCCATGTTTTTCAACTATAAAGATTATTTTTCAATTGTCCTTCCTGCAATAGCAGACATCGATTACCGATTTCTATTTGTTTATATCGGGTCATACGGAAAATATTGTGATTCTACAGTTCTTAAACAAACTTCGGATTGGAATTTATTAGAGCAAAACACATTAAAAATGCCGGAAGCTTCATGCCCACCTGGAATGAATACGCCGCTACCATATGTATTGGTATGCGACGAAGCATTTGCACTAACAAGTCATTTACTGCGACCATTTGGTGAAAATAATCTTTCTGTTAAAAAAAAATAATTATCGACTTATCTATGCACGACGTTACGTTGAGTGTGCTTTTGGAATATTGTCGAATAAATGGCGCATTTTTCACCGCCCTTTAAACGTTTCGCAAGAATTTGCTATTCACATTGTTAAGGCAGCTTGTATATTGCACAATTTTGTAAGGAAGTAGGATGGTTACACTTTCGAGGATTTATTAGAAGTGGTTGGATTTGAAGATATTGAACAAAATGAACATGGAGTACGTGGCTGACAATCGGCAAACGAAGTTCGAAATCAATTTGCTGATTATTTTAAAAGTGAAGCAGGTTCTGTACCTTGGCAGTTATAGAAAATTTAATTCATACCGAATATAAATATAAAATATTAAAAACTTACCAAATCGTTTTTTTCTGCATCATCACTGCAGTTTTCAAAATCGTGTTTGAACGCGCAGCAAACCTCTTTCCAAGCCTCTCTTGTTTTGTTCCTATCCTTATAGGGCTCCAGAGTTTTGTTCCAGAGTATTGGACGCTGCTCAATTAATGTTATCAAGATCTCGATGTCGATTTCTTGATCTATTGCAGACCGTAGCTACAACACCACTGAACGATTGTAGCAAATTTCATGCAACTTTCCTACCGGAACAAAATAATACGGACCAGTCTGAACAAGTCCATAAGCCTTCACATGTTTTTGATAAACAATCCGTTGTTTTTGTCGGCTCGGTCACGGACGAGGTAGAAACCCCTCCGTTGATGAACCGGTACCGGGCCGATTTTTTTACGGACGTTGATAAGTGTGAATGCTCCAATTTAACTCAGTTTGTTTCTACGATATCCGGTAATTTCACCGGTCGGTTAAAAACCGGATAATGTAAAAGAGCTGTTAGTATTGGTGGGTGCGATTTCATTTTCAATTCTCAAGCGAACTATACGCAGTGGTTGTACTATGAGAGGGAGGTACGTACAAATTTGTTTTTCAAGGAGTATATTAAAAGTTGATGCTAAAAATGTTGTGACAGAATGCCAGTTTATGTCTCAAGAAGGCATCCATTTCAAAAGAGCTACAATCGCAATCCTTATAACTAATTTTCTTTCAAATTCAATTGCAACTTTATCTACATTATAGAACCAGGTTCATAAAAGATTTTTATGAAGAGTGAGTCACTTAAGATGAAGGATAGGTGGATGAAACTAACCTGGTATGCGGTAAACGATCAAGAGTCCTCCAAAGAACTTCGTGTTTGACTCCACCAACATTGATCACAACTCTTTTATTCAGTGCTTTCGATCTCATAATCATAAAAGGTTCAGGCGGCAGTGAAGACATGGACCTGCAATTAATATAAATATCAATTAATTTCAAATAGTTAGCAGTAGAAGTCAAAATATTTATTCAAATCGATAATCAAGCGAACGAGATAGTGAGTGATGATATCTAATAAGAAGAAAAAAATAGTTTTTGGGGCAAAATGTTTTCAATCAATGCAATGTCTACTTCAATGAAAAATGCCACTTAATGATAGTTAAATGTATCGCTTATTGTAGTAAGGTCGAAACTGAAACCAAGAAAAAATTTCTATAAATCATAAAGTTTATTTTCAAAGCATTTGTGGAGGCTTCATATTTATAGAAGAAAATAAGCAGCACGATGGACACATTTCAATGTAAAGATGTAGATCGAGGCTTGTAAAGTTTTTGTTCATATATATAAAAACGCAGATCTCGCGTTTATAAATATTTTGATCTCTTTAGAATGATCATGGTCATTCATATTCGCATCCGTGTATTTATTATTTCCAGTACTGATATTTCTATTCGAAGAGAGATTATTATAAACTTACTGTTCATCTTCAGACCATATTGACGACTTTATAATGAAACTTTGTGCATAAGAATGATAAGTTATCAGGACATAAATCAAAGACATTTAGTAATGACTTTGAGATAAACTTTGTTATTCGCAAAAATATTCAACTCCTTAATTTCCATACAGTTTTACATATTCTTTACAAATATTTTTATTTTTGTTCTTGCCCATCTTAGAACATTCTTTTCTATAATTTCCTTATCTACCTTTATTCGACTAATCTTCTCTTGCATAGCTTTTAGGTCTTCTCCACCACTGTATGATGCATATCATGATTAGTATTTAAATCTGTAAAGTGATGTGATAAGTAATACAGTTTGATATAACTCTGAGCAACAGGTTATGATCTCTTTGAACACCATATAAATGCAGACTACACACAGACATATTGTTATTTGAGTTTTTCGTTGATTTATGTTTAAAAGAATTTATTATAAAAAATTACAACTTCACCAAAATTCTCGATAGATTTTATGTAAGTATTTGTCATTTTATTTAATTATTAATAAACATTGACCAATCAATTTTAGCCCTTAAAAATGAATAAACGTTATTCCGTTATTCGAAAGCTCGGGAATAAATATCTGAAAGAGTTTACTCTGGTGTCTTATTGCCACATCCCCACCAAAATATCCGTTATATATAGGTAACGAACCCGTTAATGATACCTAGTGATATTGTAATGACAGTGACAGTGTTAAGTTAGTTAGATATTCTTCTTTCCCCTGTTAATTAGTTTTAGGTTAGGTATTCTTCTTTCCCTTTTGAGTTGTCCTATGACAGGTTGAACAGCAAAAGAATGTTCTGGATTATTCGATCGATGATTCTGGTGGGTTCGAAATGTCATTCTGGAACATTCTAGAGAAGATTGAAAATGAATATATAAGGAGGCGCGACAGTTGAGAAGGGTTGACAACTGTGACGGGAGTGAAGTTGAACCATTTAGCGAGAAATTGTAAGCGTTTTTAAGAGAATTGAGAATTGTATTCCTTGTTGTCCACAATCGTCTTAGAATTGGTCTCAGGTGTGGGGTATAGAAGAAACAATGATGCCTGGAAAGAAATTAAATGAACTGTTGGTTGCTGAGCTAAGAAGATAGCTACAAGATCGAGAATTGAAAACCGAAGGTAACAAGACGGTTCTGCTAAAAAAATTACGGGAGTATTTTTTTAAAGAAGGTATCAACCCCGAGTCAGTGGTATTCGAAGATCCATTGGACAAGTTATGCCATCAAATATCGACCCAGAAAGACGAGTTGCCCAGCAAATATCGACCCAGAGAGAGACGAGTTGTCCCAACAAATATCGACCCAAAGAGAGGAGTTAGCCAGTATTCAACAACAAATTAGTGAATAGAACCACGAGTTATCCCAGCAAACACTGATCTAGAGAGACGAGTTGTCTCAGCAAATATCGACCCATAGAGGGGAGTTAGCCAGTATTGAACAACAAATTAGTAAACAGAACAACGAAGTACGTCAGCAACTATCCAACCGTTGTGATGAGTTATCTGATCAAATAGCCAACCAAAGGACTGAGCTTATGGAACAATTGACTCAACAAATTCAAGAGGACCGCCCAGCGAGAAGAGGTTACGAATCGAATGCAAGAACTTACTCGTCAGATAACCGTCCAGCTAGAAGAGGTTATGTATCGAATGGAAGAACTCATTCATCAGATGACCGCCCAGCGAGACGAGGTTGCTGATCGAATGAGGAAGAATTGACTCGGCAGATCACTGACGTGACTCAGCAAATGAATGGGTTAAATGCTGAATTAAGAAGGCAATAAGGACCAAGAACTCACCATGGCGAATGGGAAGTCAATAATTCAGCAGACCTCAGACCCACCATCAAGCTACCAACTTTTGATGGGAAAACCTCTTGGCCAAATTATTTGAAGCAACTCAATGCGGCTGGGGCCAACGGATGGACTTCTCGAGAAAAAGCCATATCATTCACCGTGTCACTGCAAGAAGAGGCTTTGGATGTGTTGCAGTCCCCTCGGGAGGTCGCTGCAGAAGACTATGAGGTATTAGTGAGACGGCTTGAGATGCGTAATGGTCATGTTCATTTGGAGCGGGTGTACAAATCCCAACTTAAGACCCGGAACTAGAAAGTCGGAGAGTCGATACAAGAATTCGAGACGGATCTCGCTAGGTTAGTAAGATGTGCCTATCCATCTGCAACAGAAGACCTATTAGAAAATCTGGCAGTCTAAGCTTTCGTCGATGGCCTTCGAAATGCATAGTTTCAACGAGCGGTGCTGCTGGCGCGTCCGAAGACCCTGGTGGAGGCATTGTCGATTGCATTGGAATTTGAAGCGATAACGGTAGCTATACTCGGCCCCGCTCCTGTACAGGGAATAACCAGCCCTGATTCAGTGCCATCAGCGACTGGTAACCATAGTGAACTTAAGGAAGTGGTGGAGGAAGTCTTGAGGGTGGTAGCATCAAAGAAGAGACGGCCCGTGAGATGCTGGGGTTGCGGGGAAATTGGCCAGATCAGAAGTTCTTGCCCGCGTAATAGAAAGACCTCTGCTGAAAATTCTTAACAGCAGGAAAACTAAGACGGGTCGACTCCTGGAGGGCGACATCGACCCTAGATCATCGAAAAGACCCTCCCATTGTGAAGTTGGCTACGATCAAACAACAAACGGGCAGTTTATACATTGACGGAAAAATCGATGAAAAGAATTATGACATGTTGTTAGATACCGGGGCTACGAAAACCATCGTACGACCAACTGTCATCAACCACAGAAGCATATCGCCTTCCAGATGGAAATTACGAACCGCTACAAGAGAAACTGCCAAAGTCTATGGGAAAATAAAAGTCTATGGGAAAATAAAAGCACATTCGGTATTGTTGGCCGTCATCGATAAGGACGTCATCTTGGGTATGGACGTGATGAATCACTGCAAGTTTCGCTTGGACCTTCGACGACGAAACCTCTATATTGGGACCGAAGAATTTTTCTTGCATCGAAAAGATGAAGCCATCTTTCCAATAACGCTGGCAGACGACGTCGAACTCCCAGCGAATTGGGAATGCGTTTTAGCTGGTCAACTAGATGGTCTAGAGCAAAACGGTACACCAGCAATTATAGAAACTAAGTTTCTGGGAAAAGGAATACTCATCGGCAAAGCTCTTCTTCTATCAACCCAAGAAGTACCAGTGCGCTTGATATACCTGAACGATCACTCAGTCTCCCTCCAGAAAGGTACGCAATTGGGCACTCTAGAGCTAGTTACAGCCGTGGTTCACCAGGCAATAACCACTGAAAAAGAGATTCTTCTTTCTGCTTATGGAGGGTAGAACTAAGGAGGACCAACTCAGTGTATGAAAAAGTGTCCGCTGACAGGGAGCAAATTAAGGTGGCGCCACAGTAGCAAGAGGAAAGATTTTAAAAATAGCGCCATAAATTATTAGAGTATAATTATATAAGTTTCAAACTAGAAATTGAAAAAATAATACGACACTTTATTCAATTGATATTTGACAGTTTTGAATAATGTTTAAACTCATCAATAATAATGACAAAAATGTTTCAAAAAATTAACACTTTTTAAGTTTGTTAATTAATTTTTATAATAATGATTCAATTATTATAAAAAATTAATAATTGTTTTATATTTCTTAACTTCAGTATTGTAAAATAATAAATAAAAATTTGTTATACGTACCTACTGTTGGTCGAAAAAAAGACAGAGGTTGAGACGCATCAGTTGCTTTATTTTTTAATTTTCTTCCACTTGGACAACTTTTCACTGAACAAAGCTTTCCCATTGTTTCTATTTTTTTTCCTCTTTGAATTTACAACAACAAATTCGTAATAATAATAATAATAATAAATGTATCTGCTAAAGTTCATAAAAATCGAATCACTATCCACGTTAGTTCAGCAGTTTTAAAGGTTCTATTTACTAATCAACACTTGACTACGTAAAACTCAGCGCACATCACTCCGTTTACAACTGCTAATTTCATGTCGTTTCCACTTGCTACGCTAGCGCTATTGTGGTCGGTTATTGAACTGTAATTTGCTGCTTACAGCTGGATACTTTTTCAACTTGTGGATAGAAAGACAGTGTGTTTATGAGTAAACCATTATTTGAATGCATAGAATGGAGCATTATTTTTATAATACAAAGTATTTTGGATCCAGATGTGACTAAAATTGTATAAAATATGAATTTGAATGCTTAATGACATCCATTGAACAAAATCCTAAGAAATATCTTATTATTTACCCGAAGTATTGTAACGTTTAGATATATTTATTGAGTTATTTTTTCTCAGATCACTTTAAAACTTAACCCACTCACTTTAATCAATTTATCATAGAAATATTTCTCAAAAAAGTTCTAAGGTAGTGCATTGATTTTATATTCTAAAGTTATATAGAATAATAGGAGTATGAAACACACTCTAAATACCTACTAACCTGGAGTAGGGCCGTTGTTGTAACTGCAGAGGTAGCGGAGGCGGTGGTGGTGGAGGCGGTGGATTTTGTAGCGGCAACTGCGAACTGGCTTGCATAAGACCGGGCGTCATCGAAATTTGCGGAATGGAAGAGTACCGCAATTGTTCTTTGTTATCCATACCCATGGAAAAATCACCAGTTGGGGGCGGGGGCATCGGTTCCCACCTACGAACGGTCAGTACCTCCCCCCCGCCCCCGTAACCGGTGCCGGTACTACCACCACCACTATCCATCGACATCGGAGGCGGCTGTTGTTGACTGGGGGTCGTGGTGTTGGTGTTAGCCGTGCTGAGGGTGATGAGTTGCCGCCCTTACCCGCCACTGTCGTCGGCAGCGCGTCTTTGTTTTATCCGAATCTGAAAAAAAATCATACATTAACGAATTATGAATGCAAATACGTGTTTCTGGGTACTAGATGACCATCTGCCTTTTTAATCTTTTTTATTTATTTTATTTCCGCTATATACTTTTCCCTGATGCTCTGACGGTTAACTCAGATCTCCAGGTGTACTTCAAAATTACGAAAACTTGCTGCATTTCAGACAAAAATATGTTCTTTCTTGAAAAGGTACTATATGACTGCATATTTGCTATGCATTGGGCTGGAGCATAAGCCTACTTGATTCAGAAATTTCAGAAAGAACCTTGTAGAAATACCTATATTTAATCAGGATTTTTCTCAACATTAAGACTAAGATATTAAAATTAGAACTTTTGGAAGTAGTTTTGGACATAATCCAAGGATGCAATTGTAAGTAGTAAACATGTAATATTTCATAAAAGCATATCGTTCCGGTAAGAAATATTTATTAACCAGGTGTTATGCGAATTATTACTGTACTGTTTTTTTACTGGAAATCAAAAAGTGTCCATTTTTATGAAAGCTGCGCATAAGTAAGATAAAAACTATTTTCACTCTTTGACAAGAGCATCGCAGAAATAAGAATAGTCATAGTAGTATACTAGATCTCATTAGAATCGTTAAAGCGAAAACCAATGTTAGTTCATAATTTTCATTTTATAAGAAAAATGACTTCAAACTAATTCCAGAAAAATGTATTGCGGTTTCGTGCGATGCAACGTCTTTGCACAACATTATCGAGAAGGTATTAAACAGATTATTTTTTGACGTTTCTTAAAACCAATGATATGCTTCTTTATTTGTCAGAAAGGTAAGCTTCAACCAATTATGTCATTATTATAGTGGGAATAAATCTCTTGTGATTATTCTCGGGAATAATCACTGTGGCTTTTATTTGCCTAGCAAGTGTCAGATAATTGTCAAAATAATTACCTAATTGTGTCAACGCGATATATAAAATGGGTGAAAATCATCGGCTTAGTACTTTTTCTGATGCAGAAATAACAAAAAAGATTTTAGAAACTACTTCGAAAAATACTCTAATAAGTAATCAGTCTATATGGAGACAATTTAAGACCTTCACCAAAGAAAAAATTATATTCTGGATCAATCTATTACAACAGCTACTCTGGCATTGATTTTGAAAGATTGGGCTTATAACATGGAAAGAAAAGACGGAAATGATTATAAAGAAGCAGTAATAAAGAGAATGTGGAATGTAATGGCAAAATTAGTTCAAGAACTTTACTTTAATAAGTATAACAGGTCCTTTGATCCTTTCCATGATATATTGTAAAAATTTGTGAATCAAAAAATAATCTAGTCAAATATAACTCGCGAGTTCCGTAAATTAGAAAATAATTTGACTGATTTTGTTTAAACTTGTTGCCATTTGGAAATAGCTACTCGAGCCCTGCGGGCTCTCGTGACTATTGCCTGGCAACAAGTTTTCAAAAAACCTGTCAAATTATTTTCAATTTATTCTCACTTTTGTTATATTATTACTGATTATGTTCTGACGTTTCTCTAAACCAATAGAAATTTTAAATTTCAGTAATTCATATACGTTCTAGCCAATCAAAACATTATTATAGTGGGAATAATCTACTTACATTATTCCAGCGAGAATAATTCAATGTACATTGTTTTTATTGAATGACAACCACATGACAACGGATTTTCTTGTTTTGACGCGTCTGTCATAAATTTTCAAGAAATTCGTAAAATGAATCCCAAACGTTTTAGTGAATCATCAGTCGATGATATAAATAATATAATCAGTAGTAATATCACAAAACTTCAATGCATCGTAATTTGAATAACTCATTCTGTTTATATTAAGTCGAGTGATATACATTTGTTGAAATAAAAATATAAAATTTTAAAAATGATTTTGATTGTAACGTCAAAAAGTAATCGATCGAATACCACACTAGAGTTCGATAAATTAGATAATAATTCTCCAGGCATTTTCTCAAATTTGTTGCCATTGGGCAATAGCCACTCGAGCCCTTCGGGCTCCCGTGTCTATTGCCTGGCAACAAGTTTTCTAAAATCTGTCGAATTATTTTCAATTTATTCTCACTCTCTTGTGATATTACTACTGATAATTAATCTGGCATGAGAAACAAAAGGATATCAAATTCAATTGACAACTTTAACGTTCAAAAAGAATAGAAGTTATATGAAAAACTAGTGACATAAATAACTAAAAAAAAATTTCAATATTTATTAGGATATGAAACTTAATATCCAGCATGCGATTCAAACATATACGATAGGGTAACGGGTACAGTTGTTGGCCGGGGGACAGTCATTGACCACTTCATTAAAATTAAAAAATCATAAGGACCATATTCCTTTCCATAACCTCTTTATAGTTTCTTTCGATGCAAGGGACATTTGTTCATGTACTGGTATTTTACTGTCGGGTAGACAATCCTGGTAAATTGGCGCCAAATCGTCAACGGTGTGTAAGAGTGCTCTCATTGAGAAGTGAAAACTAAGGACGAGTAAGCTTTCGTGTTCGTCAGTTTTGTATGAAATTGCTGTTTTGGTGAGTAATCGATGAGATATCCATTTATTATGATACTTTATGATTAGCTGTTAACTTCAGAAAGTTTGGTTAGGTTTTTGTCGGTTATTTTGGATGGCCAACAATTGGTACACATAATTGTACTCGTACTAGTCATTGGCCGGGGTGGCCAATACTGATACTGTAGGAATTTCTAATTTTTTTAGTATAAGGCTTGTTTTAGTCTAACTTCATTCGGCTTAGCATATTTACGTAACAAATATTATATTCCAACATGCGGTTACAGTTGTTTGCCGGGTGGCCAATAATTACTGCTGAGGCGGCCAATCACTCTATAAGTGTGTATCTTATCTTTCATATCAAATTGTATTTTTACCTAGGTACCTACCCAGGTTAACCAAAACAGGGTCATGACAATGTAAAATTTCTTTCACAGAATATTTCGCAAAATGCCCATAGTTTTGACGGGGACAAAGTACAATAAAAAATATGATAAAGATGATATCGCCAAAGCATTACAAGCTATTGAGGACGGAATGTCGTAAAGACACGCTTCAGTAAGATATAACGTTCTGAGAGCACCTCTTCAATTTAGGCGAGGTGTTAACTTTGGGAATAAGGTTACGCCTGGTCCTAGACCGGTAGGAAGAACAAACCTTAGAAGATTGGATATTTTCCTGCCATACAAAGGGCTTCCCAGTTTGAAACGAAGACGTTCAGACCCCAGTAAAAAAGTTTTTGGACAACCATCCCAAGCCAAACCCTTTCACAGAAAACACAGAAAATTTTCGTCGTGGCCGGTTGAGGGCGTTTTTGCGACGACATCCTAAAGTTTCGCTGAGAACATCCGAGGAAATCACGGCTGCTAGTGCCAATATTTCGGAAGCAGGCATAAGGAGATGGTTTATAGAAATCAAAACGTATTTGAAAGAAAAAAAATTGTTTCATATTTTGTGTTTAATGGCGATGAGACGTGCTTCCTGTTGTGCCCAAAAAACAAGAAAAGGTTCTTGCCCCCAAAGGTACTAAAAATGTCTATGAGGTCGAACATCATCCCAAAAAGAATTTGACAGTTTTGTTTACGTTTGGAGCTTCTGGTTTACTTACACCTCCTATGATCATATATGCCCAATCACGACTAACATCGGCCATAACTAATTCAGTGCCTGATGAATGAGGTGTTGGGCTTAGTGATAATGGTTGTATGAAACACGAGTCATTTTATGAATATATCGGAAATATATTGCACCCTTTTTTAAGACGAAGTGGTACAAAATTTCCAATTATACTATCCGTTGATGGTCATTCTATTCATCAAACCTACCAAGTTAGTTAACTGTGTACTGAGCTCGAAATAATATTAATTGTTCTGTACCCCAACGCAACCCGAATTTTGCAACCAGCAGATGTTGCTGCTTCTAAACCCTTGAAAAATGGTTGGAAGGTAGGGGTCCACGAATTTCGACGAAAATATCCCGAACAAATTCCCACAAAAGAAAATTTTGCGCTTATTTTGAAAGATATAATCGACATAACTTTTAAAATTGAAACAATAATGAATAGCTTTAGAGCTACCGGATTGTGTCCATGGAATTATTCAGCAATTGATTTCAGAAAATGAGTGGGGAAAAAAATAAGTAATACAAGTACTAGGAAGGAAAATATAAAAGGATTCATTTCTCTAGAAGATTTTCGATACATCATTGGTGAACAAAAATATCAACTACTTGCCTCTATGAATGCTGACCATACCGAAAATGAAGATTCACACTTATTAAAAAAATTGTATGATGAAATGCATGGCACTCACAATGCACAACATTCAGCAAATCAAAACATAGAAACAGAAGATTTGAATAACAAAGAATACGATAAATTACATTATACTCAAGAAGCGTATTTAGACAAGCAGGGTACCCAGAATTTGACTGATAGAAGTATTATTCAAGGTGAAGATTTAAACAACTATGAAATGTATCGGAATGAAGATATACAGAATTAGGCTAATCAAAATACTATTGAAGCTAATGATTTGAAAAACGATTCTTACTTTGACATAGAAAATATGCCTGTTATAATCAATAATTTTACTACCGATGAAATGCCACTCTCTATTGTTTGGATAGCATCTCAGAAATATGTGAGCAATGTTGATTTTAATTTTTTCAATAATTTCATACATGTCAGAGAAATAAGGAACAAGAAACCAAAATAATAAAGTTAAAAAACTAACGATAGAAACTATTTTTTGAGGTTATATGGTGCAGACGCAAACGTTCTATTTAAATTTGCCGTGTCACTATCGAGTACTCAGCCTGAGCCTGTATATATTTTTTTATAATTATGTACAATAACCGAAAAAATCAATTTATTCCATTTGGCATTTCCACACTGTAGAATTATTACTGAATCAATGAGTATTTGACATTAATTAAAACGTCCAACAATTCCTTTCGAATGAACATTATCCATAGACTGAACTAAATCCATTTTGCAAAAGAGAGAGAAAAATCATTTTACTTTTCCCACATATTGGCATAGCCGGAAACGAAAACGCAGATGGCTTATCCGGAGAAACTACATATATGGTGACCATCGTTCCGATTTTAAATCGAGTCTGAGGTTTCATGAGTTTTATTTTCTGGTTGGATAATAGGCACGTTCTTGGAAAAATGGGTTTTATTCGAGATTAATTGTTGATAAAAATAATAACTAAAGAAATTAACCGTATCGACCTTTACTTTGTGGAATCTACTCATATTAGTGTTTTGAATTAAACTTACTGTTTCTAACTAACTCCACAATATATTGAAAAAATGTTAAAAATGTCAGAATGACAGAAGTTACATTTCATTTGATGACTACCTGATGTTTAATTATTTTTGGCTAGTCCAAGAAGTGACCTACTTTGTGATTGACTTAATGTATGTTGATAGAAAAAAGAAGATATGATATTACAAATATTAAAGCTTAGATATTATTAGCACTATGGTTTAAAATAATGGACTCCTTAGACAACTACATAAAAGTTGTACATTCTGAACTCACGTTCCAACTACATCCAGTAGAATTTGATTGTTTAGATGAGAAAATCAGAGAAAGTATCAGCACGATGAAGCACAAGAAATTTAAGAAACAAGAACAAAAGCTACAGAAACTTGAACACACACAACATAGAATTCAATACTATAAACATCATGAAACTGAAAGTAGATACTTATATACTAACACACTTTGCATCACGATTTGAATACCGTTCAGATAGTAATTCTACAGATGGTGAAATAGAATTTTTGAATAAAGGTTTAAAGTACAGTGTCAGAAATAGCTTTAAAATATAATTCAAATAATTTTCTTTATGAGAAACTAAAAATTTCCAATTTAATTAAAAATATTGAAGCTTCAAAAGTTAAACGTCAAACAAAAAATGACATTACTGTTTTAAATTCAATAAAAAAGAGGAAGATAATAGTCTAACAGTTACAAAATCTGACAAGGGGAACGCCACTGTCATATTGACAACTAATGATTATAATTCAAAGATATGTAACTTTATAGAATCTAGCGATGTAAAAGTTCTTAAAGCAGACCCAACAATAGCTATTTGTATAACAAAGGAGGAAAGTGCTACTTTTCCTTCCGTGAATGAAGTTTGCGGAGGGCAGTTATTCGAGGGAGGAAAAGGCACTTTACACCCCTGTTATACATATGATTTTTCCACCTCCCTCAAATAACAAGACATTTTCAATAATTTATTTATAAAACTAACAAACAAAATTAATAATTACTACTTATTTTTCGACACTTCTAAAATGCTTGGCTGGGCATCGAGGTGGGACTTTTATGAAACATGGCTGGGCTTCGAGGACGGACTTCTAAAATGCTTGGCTAGGCATCGGAGGTGCACGTTTTTATTTGTACTTCAAATCCCTTGGGATTTTAACTATCCCTTCATATCCCTTGGGTGTAACATAGTTTCTAACACGTGAGACTAAAGTCACCATTTTAGGCTCGGAATTGCAAAAATTATTTCATTGATAACATACTATGACGTCACTTTTACTTTTCCTCCCTAGGGAGGAAAAGTACGACTTTGCTCCCTACAATGAGGCCAGGAAATGTATACTTTGGATAGAGGTTGGCGGAAAAAAGTTTTCTAATAATGTTAGAGATATTGTTAATAATTCAAATTATCTTTTCAGTGATTACGAAAAGAGGTCCATCATAAATAAGAATCCTCATTCTCGACAATTATATCGAAACGTTAAATTACAGAAAATAACGAAACCAATTAGACCTGTAGTTTTTTATGTTAATACTCCTAATAATATATTGGCAAAGAAACTTAACAATATACTTTCATAGTTACGGATATACCTCTAAATATTCAATTAGAAATTCAATATAACTAATCAAAAAATTGAAATCATTCAACTTGCAAGATAACTCTAAGCTTATTTCATTTGATGTTACCAACATGTTCACTAAAATTCCTCCTAAAGAATGTTTAATACTTGTAAGGAAGTTACTAGAAGTTAAAAATATTAATCCAGGAATAATATCAGATATACTTAATTTATTTGATGTATGTATTAATCAGAATTATTTCACTTTTGACAATAAGATATATATTCAAAACGAAGGTTTACCAATTTTGGCAAATATTTTTATAGACAGTTTAGGAAGCAAAATCTTTGAAAGTAATATTTCAAAAAATGTTTTATTTTGGTATAGATATGTTGATGACATTTTAGCTTGTTTGATGGATAGTGAACGACAATTAGATATATTTTTCAACCACATTAATAATTTACACCCAAAAAGAAAAATTTACATTAGAAGTTGAAGAAATAGTTCTATCAATTTTCTTGATTTAAAAATTCAAAGAGTTATCAATGTACTTGGTTATTCGATTTACCGAAAACCAACATACACTGATGTGACTATTCCATATAGTTCCAATCATGCCACGTCACATAAGCTAGCGGCATATAATTCAATGATACATAGAGCATTTTCAGTTCCTATGAATAAATATGATTTTGATAGAGAGATTAATACAATTAAACAAACAGCAACATCCAACGGTTACCCATTGCATATGATAAATAATCTAATTAATAAAAAAGAGGAAATAGTGGCATTACAACTAATATTTCGTAAACAAACTAAAGAAATAAAAACTTATAAAACCATTACATATGCAGGAAATATTTCTAATAATATTTCAAAGATAATATCTTTAGCAACAAATACAACGATTTCTTTTAAAACAGAAAATAATATAAGTACAAAATTGTTAAACGTAAAAACAAAAATATCACCATTAAAGAAATCTGGTATATATAAACTTAAATGTCCAGAATGTAATGCTGTCTATTTGGGTCGACCCTTAGAAATTTTGAAATCCGATACAGTGAACACTTACAAGCATACAGATTAAAAGAACCAGATAAATCCCACTACGCCAGACATCTATTTGACACCAATCATTCATTGACACCTAACACAGAACTAGAAGTACTACATATTTGTGATAAGAAACAAGAACTGGCTTAAGGAAACTTTCGGCACAATCTAATATTTCATAATCAAGCGTACATAGAATACTTCGGGAGCAATTATTGCATCAATTTCATCTGCAAAAAGATCATGCTATGTCACCAGATGACTATCCTCCTAGGCTTTATTATACGAACTGGTTTTTGGGTAAATAACGGGAAGACGGATATTTCATTGAAAATCTATTATTTACAGATGAAGCAGGTTTCACCAGGGATAGCATAATTAATTCCCATAGGTAATCTATATCTGCGCTATGATGAAAATCCTCACAGCAGAATTATGACTAAACACTAACAAACGTTTATGGTCAACGTATGGGCAAGTACTATAGACAACCATTCAAATGGTCAGTACATCCTTATAAATTGCTTAAATGGAGAGTCTATTTACATTTTTTGCAGGATATTCTGCTAATTTTATTAGAGAATGTACCTTTACAAAAGCGCCAATGTATGTGGTTTATGTACGATGGAGGACCCCCTTACGTAAGTCGTGAGGTAAGTGTCCATCTAAACAATAACAGCAATGATTTATCTCAGATGAAGAAACTTCTTCCATATTTAGATAATTTATTCACGTTATTCGATAAAAATTGAATGAATATTTGTTAAGTATAGTTAGTACGTCCGTTTACAATGGACACGTACCTACTATTGAGAAGTGCATGCTGCACGTTACAACTTTTTCCATAGAATTATCTCGAAAACTGACCGCCTCATAAAAAAAATAATATGAAGTTTTTCCTAAGCAATTTTCCAAGCTACAAATATGATTAGTACCATTTTTCCAATAAAAGTTACCGTTAACTAGATGTTTGCGCGAAAACCGTTAATTGTGACCTATGACCCAGAGTAACATTTTTAGCTGCGCACGTAACGATTGGATTTTATTAAAAACTACAAAAGAAAAGTTCATGCAAAAATCCAGCTATCCCCTATTTTTTCCGAAGATCATTTTTTTGCCTTTACTCCCTGGACCATGAGGACGAATGTGAAGTGAAATAACTGAAATATGAGTTCTCAATATGCGAGATTTGATCATCAAGCCCACAAACCCTCTGCCAAAATAAGCAAAGTCAACAAGCCCCAAGGCAAAAGCTCCATTTTAAGGCTGTAACGGAATCTCTAAACACTAACGACATTACGATCTGAAAAGTTTCTTTTGAAATTTGGAAAAAGTCTTTCAATTGATAAGACTGCTTCTTTCAGATGACATAACTCGCATTTAGGAAAAAATTATTCACTTTCATTACCTCTAGTTTAGCGAAAAATTGGGTTTTTGTACTTTTAGATTAGAATCACACGTAAATATCAGAATAATGTCCTTATTTGCGTTCTGCACTGAAAATTATTTCGAAATACGGTTTTTCTGGAAAAACTTTGACTATTTTTGCAGACACGTGTAATTGATATTTAGTATGATAAGCAAATTCTATTCAAATTATTGTCATCAGTAATAAGCGTTTGTTCCCAAATATACTAAGCAGCATCAAAGTATCTGAAACCGCGATCGGAACTTCGAATAAGTAGTTGTTACGTAATTATCACTAAAAAACAACTTTCTAGTTTTTCCTACTTTTATTTAGACATTTTTGGTAATTCTCTAGTTATTATTACTACAATTTCGAACTTAATAGTTCCAATACTTCTAGGTACCGTACCTTTCACAGTTTCTGGAACGGAACTGTTACCAAGTAAAACAATTTTTAAGTAGCAAATACTTCAAAGTAATAATCGATCGTCCCAGTAACTTTGTATTGTTATTGGTATATCACCGCAAAGTTTTTATTACTTTATAGTAGCGTTAATAATAACTACGACGTCGTTGCTAGTTTTAAAATTCCATCAAAGTAATGGCACTCTGTAGTAATATTTAAGGTCTTGCTACTCACGAAAACTACTTAACAGTAATGTTTACTTTCCACTTTTTCTTAAAAATTAGCACAAAATTTCAATTACTTAAAAAAATCACATTAAAGTAACTGTCACTTTTTAGGGACGAAAATATCTCCTCGTTTGTAGACGGCATTAGTTCGCTCAAATCGTTCGAGGTTACTTTTGGTACAGTTACAGTTTTTCTGTGAAATAGATGCCACGATTTTCTTGCGTATCTACAATTTTCAAACACGACATTTTTGTACTTATTTTTGCAAACACGATCAAACCACGCAACCCGCTCAAATAGCGCACTAAGCACTTAATTATTGTAGGTTTATGTTCCAATTAAAACTTCATAATGACAATGGGAACTTTATCGTGGCTTAGGCCACTTTGAGATGGTTTTTTAGTTATCGCGACCATTTAGTTTGAAATATCTACAACAAATATTTTACTTAATGGTAATAAATACTTAAAAATGATGAAAGTGTAGTGGCCGGTTCTTGCAGTAAAGTTGCAAATCCTTCAAACACACCTTATGTAATTACTATTTCTTCTTCTTTAGGTGCCATCTCCATTTAATGAAGGTTGGCGACAATTTCGGCATACTTATTTTGGTTCTGAGTGGCACGAATTAAAGATGATGTGATCATACCAGTCCAGTCGCGTATGTTTTTTAACCACGAATGATGTCTGCTACCAGGACCACGTTTTATTTCGATTTTTCCTTCTATTATTAATTTCAGTATATCATACTTGTTGTTACGGTATATGTGGCCCAGATAAGCCGCCTTTCTACGTTTTATTGTTGTAAGTAACTCTCTTCCCCTTCCTATACATCTAAGCACTTCATCGTTAGGTATATGTTGAGTCCATGGTCTTTTTAGTAGTCTACGGAAGATCCACATTTCAAAAGCCTCGAGTCTATTCATTGTATCCACTTTTAATGTCCATGTTTCTGCTCCATATAGGAGAACTGAGTGCACGTATGCTTTTACAAAACGGTATCTTAAGTTTAAGTTTAAGGTTACGTTGCACAATAGTGCTTTCAACTTTAGGAATATGGCTCTGGCTTGCTCTATACGTGATCTTATTTCGACGTCAGGGTCTACATTTGTTGTTATGCAGCTACCAATATATTTAAATTTTTCAACTTCCTCGATTGCGGTATCATAGATGTTTATGTTCAGTTGTGGGTTATGGCCATTACTTTCGTTTTTGTTACATTAATTTTCATGCCTAGTTGATCCCCCACATCGACAACTTGTTGATTAGGCGTTGAAGGGCTTCTGGATTGTTTGCAATGATAACCGTGTCGTCTGCATAACGTATGTTGTCTAACGTCCTGCCGTTAATTTTAATTCCATCCTCATCATCGCCTATTGCTTTGTTAATATGGATTCAGAGTACATATTAAACAGTATTGGCGACAAAACACAACCCTGTCGTTCTCCCTTTTCTATACACACCGGTTCCGATGTCTTGTTTGTCTAACCTTTTTTCTGTAGTAATGTCACAAGGACGCTGTGATTAACTTGATCGAAGGCTTTCTCGTAGTCTATGAAACAGGCATAGACATCTTTCCTCATGCCACGACATCTCTGGAGGAGCATTGATAAGCTGGCTAGCGCTTCCTTTGTTCCTAGACCTTCACGAAATCCAAATTGAGTATCGCTTTGATCGGCTTTACATTTGTGGTAGATTCTAGCTTGTATAATTTTAAGTAGTATCTTAAGCACTTAGCTCATCAAGCTTATCAGTCTAAACTCATCACATATCTTGGCTTTTGATTTTTTAGGGAGGGGAGTAAATACGGAGGTGAGCCAATCTTTTGGAATATTACTTGTTGCATGCACTTTCTGTAGTAACTGTAACAGTGGCAACAATTTTTCTTCTTCTAACAATTTCATATTTTCTATGTGGATTTTGTCCGGACCCGTTGCTTTTTCGTTTTACTCAGTTTAAGCGCTTTCACTAACTCTGATATTAGAATTTTCGGAGCCTGTTCACATTCATTATTCCTGTCGTATATTCGTGGCGTATCGCTAACGAATGTTTTCCGTATATATGATTGCCATATTTTTAATAATTCTTGCGCTTCTGTTATCATTTCATTGTTTTCATTTGGGATACCGAATACGGGTTGGTCTTTGTTGGAATGCGTTACCTCTTTTATTTTCTTATGAACTCCGTGGCTGTCCTGTTTATTCTGAAGTAACTCAATCCCCTCGCATCTTTCGTTCATCCATTTTTTTTAGCTATTCGGATTTTCTTTCTTATTTTCCCATTTATTTGTTTGTATTTTTCGATGTTGTTGTGATTTTGTGTACTCTCCGTTTGTCCATCATCAGTAGAATTTCTTCTGTCATTCTTTCTTTCTTGGTTTTTGGGCTGGCATACCCTACTTCTTCTTGTTCTACTTTTACAATTGCATGATTAATTTGATACCAGGCATTTTCTGTATTCGTATCTGATGTTGTGGTTGACTTTATGGTTCCAAATTCTTCATTTATTCGTTCTTTTGCCTTTATCTGTGTATTTTTATCTCTAAGTTTTTCATGTTTACACTTTTTTTGTTACTCTTTCTTAGCTCTTGGTCTGAGCCTATGTCCGCCCCAGGGTATGCTTTTATGCATTTTATTCCGTTCTTAAATCTAGTTTTCATTAGGATATAGTCGATCTGGTTGCGAACGATGTTATCTGGGCCCTACTACTACTTTGAAATAATTTCTGTGAAAATGCTCGATGTTTACTAACAAAATGTAACAACGACGCGATTATATTTATTTCAATTTCCTCACAGTAAATTAGATTTTAACAGGATAACAATGCACTGAAACCTAAGGTTTATTGTGTCCTATAGTACTACAATTATGGAATTGTTAAACAAATCACAAAAAAGATCAAATAAAAAGGAACTAAATTTATACAGGGTGTTTCATAGTTAAACCACCATAGGTTAACTGCAAGTAGAGGACACTTCGGTGGTTCCAAATAGACTTGGTTAATTGGTCTAACATAATTATTAACGGAGATACAGGGTGTTTTATTCATTTAGTCCAATGCTTTTGAAGGCCATAACTTTAGAACCACCCTATATATTTCTTTCATTTTTGGTAAGGATAATAATTCATTGATAACACAATAAGATAGTGTGATAAGAATAATTAGAATCCAGGTCTGGTTTAAGGAAAATTTGCAAAATTCGATTATCTCCAAAACAACACCCTGTATAACAGAATTTTTAAAATCCAATAGATTACTCGAAGAGAACAGAAAAAATAGAGCGGTACCAAAATATTTTTCAAAGTGCACATCCCGTTTTAGTGCTTAACTTTTAATGTCAAAGTTATTTAAATGTACCATTGATATTTTCGTACTAATAACTTTAGAACCACCCTATAGATTTCTTTCATTTTTGGTAGGTGTTACATAAGCATCAAAATCTTATCATGTAACAAAAACAGTTATAATCCAGGTTCGGGTTAAGAAAAAAATATGTTATCAAGATTTTTATAAATCAATAATTTATTCCAAAAGAACAGAAAAAATTGAGTTACACGGAATTTCAAATTATTTCTAATAATTGTTCAAAATGTCCACCATTTTGTTCTATGCATTTACGAGCTCTTTTTAAGATGTTTTGTGTTACTCGCCTTATCATTAATGGATTTGCCCTGATTTCCTTGCAAGCATCATCAATTCTTTGAATGAGATCTTCTAAGCTGTTTATCTCAGTAGAGTATACTTTGGCTTTCAGATATCCCCAAATATGATAGTCCACTGGGTTAAAATCCGGCGACCGGCAAGGCCAATTATTGGGCCCGCCCCTCCCTATCCACATGTTTCTAAAATTCTCGTCTAGAAAATTTCGCACAATTACCCTAAAGTGAGGCGATGCACCATCGTGCTGGAAATACATTCCTCCAATTTCCTCATTTTCTAATAGCACTGGTAACATATTTTGCAAAAAAGCAAAATAGTCGTCCCCTGTTAATGTACGGGGTAGGACATATGGTCCAATAAGGTGATTATCTAAAACTCCACACCAAACGTTAACCGAAAACCTATACTGCGAATGTGTTTGTCTTGTAGCAAAAGGATTTTCATAACCGCAAACATGGGAATTTCGTAGATTGTAAACCTCATCCCTTGTAAATGTGGCCTCATCAGTGAATAGGCATCTGCTAACTATTCTTCTCCTTCTAAGGATCCATCGACTAAAGTCTAATCGCGGTTCCAAATCACGTGGTTGTAGTCTTTGAACTTGTTGAACATGATAAGGGTAGAAGCTAAATTTTTTTAATCTCCTCCAAGCGGTTGTATGGGGTACATTTAATGCGTGGTCAATCCTTCTTGTACTGATTGTTGGGTTGTTGTCTACCATTTCTGGAACAAAATGAAATTATGGCACTGGAGGAGACTAATTTAGTATCACATATTAATGTATTAATCTAATGAACAAAAGGGAAATTTCTAATCCACTCTTAGTCTTAATATCTATTAAAAAAAATTTAATATCTTCACTTTACCTAGTATATCATCTTCAACATTCAAGTGTTGTCTTTCACCATAATCATTGGTTGTCGCTGTAGGAAATCTACCATGTTGCCGACTGTAATAAAATACTCTCGCAAATGTCTGGTAATGAGGAGTGCGACGATTAGGAAAGCGTCTTTCATATTCCCTTACTGCTTCTCTACCATTTCCGTTACAAAAGCCATACACAAATAGTATGTCAGCATATTCTACATTTGTAAATTTATGCGGCATATTTAATTATTATTCAAAATGATCTAAATTATTTCGTGCGAGATTTACAAACGATTAACTACCAATAACAAAACGAACTGTCAAAGTTTTCCATACTTCAACAGTCTACGCCTATTTGATAATTTTTCTGTTGCTTTAGAATATTAGACCTACTTGATAATTGTTAATGATTTTGACTTGAATATTTTAGTAACAAAAACAATTTCGTGTAACTCAATTTTTTCTGTTCTTTTGGAATAAACTATTGATGCTTATGTAACTTACACCTACCAAAAATTAAAGAAAACTATAGGGTGGTTCTAAAGTTATTACGTACGAAAATGTCAATGATACATTTAAATAACTTTGACATTAAAAGTTAAGCAGTACAACGGGATGTGCACTTCGAAAAATATTTTGGAGCCGCTCTATTTTTTCTGTTCTCTTCGAATAATCTATTGGATTTTAAAAATTCTGTTATACAGGGGGTTGTTTTGGAGATAATCGAATTTTGCAAATTTTCCTTAAACCAGACCTGGATTCTAATTATTTTTATTACACTATCTTATTGTGTTATCAATGCATTATTATCCTTATCAAAAATGAAAGAAATCTATAGGGTGGTTCTAAAGTCATTACGTACGAAAATGTCAATGATACATTTAAATAACTTTGACATTAAAAGTTAAGCAGTACAAAAGGATGTGCACTTCGAAAAATATTTTGGTGCCGCTCTATTTTTTCTGTTCCCTTCGAATAATCTATTGGATTTTAAAAATTCTGTTATACAGGGTGTTGTTTTGGAGATAATCGAATTTTGCAAATTTTCCTTAAACCAGACCTGGATTCTAATTATTTTTATTACACTATCTTATTGTGTTATCAATGCATTATTATCCTTACCAAAAATGAAAGAGATATATAGGGTGGTTCTAAAGTTATGGCCTTCAAAAGCATTGGACTAAATGAATAAAACACCCTGTATCTCCGTTACTAATCATGTTAGACCAATTCCCCAAGTCTTTTTGGAACCACCAAAGTGTTCTCTACTTGCAGTTAACCTATGGTGGTTTAACTATGAAACACCCTAATTAATAGAAATCAGTAGAAATGTTAAAAAATAATTTTTTACCTAATTTATACATTTTTATCATTATCTTACCGAAAAAAAAGTGTTTTGAATTTCTTGGTACTATTTACCTTAACATTAAAATATTATTTCCATTGAGGAATCTGAATAATGACGGAAGATGCTATTAATCTCTTTCTAAATAAGTAAGACAAAGAAAAGGCGATTATGCCATCAAGTAAAGCAGGCAGGAACGAATCATAAAGTAGCGGCTCGAGTAGAGGTGACCATGCTGCTACGTCCCCGCCACGTAGTTGGAACGTAAGTGCGACGTAGCATCATAATTTCCAATGCTGTAATTTTTACGTAACTCTCACCGTCAAAATGTTTCCCATTTTGGTCGTAGACACGTAATGGGACCGTAGCAATAACATTCCCGTCACTAAATTAACCACAACTTTAGAGTTACCAGCAATAGTCGCCGGGTAGTAGGAACAACTAAAATTGCTGCTTGGGAATTGAAGTCGTGGTCCACAAATTGGTAAGGTTTAAAAAACAATTTTCCAATAATTCTGTACTACCCTATATAATATATAACAAATTTTTGTAAAGCTGGATAGTACAAAAACAGATAGAATTAATAAATCACACTATATACTGGATATATAGAACGAAAGGCTCTTCTAATAAAATTTATTTAAAACTATCACAGTGTCTTCTATGTAATCCCACTTTATGCAATCTTCCCAATAAATATCCCACAATTAGTATATAACTTTTTCAATGAACCAATATTCAGATATTACGCCCTTGTACATATTTTACCACACTTTCATCATCATAATATTTCCATTCAATTCTACCAGTAACAATTGTCACATTAATCATACAATGTTTTGGGTCATAACCAACAAAACCGTTTTCAAATTTATAATACTGGTATAATATTTATCATCTTATTTTATGACTGCTGTGAGAACGTATTTAATTTAAAAACGCCTCTACTTCGTACGAATCGTCTCAGACCTTGATCCAGTTTTATTACAGTATTAAATTTATGGAGTTTACAATTTTGAATATAAATTTTGAAATTTGGAGAATATTCTTTTGAAAGTCCGTTCTGCTTGGCATCCCGTCTGTTTTGGTGCCAACATGTTTGAATACCTATTTTTTCGAGTTTTGGCAATTCCACATAATAATTTCATTTCAACTGCAGACTTAAAGTAAATAAGATATTTGTGTATACATTCAGTTAGGAAAGTTTCATATAGGGGGACTGGAAGATAAAAAAGGTTGAAATATTGTAACGTTCAATTTTAACGTTAAATTATTTATTGTTAATTATTTGTTGAAAAAGTGACCAGCTACTTGTGTACAGAACGGGTTTTGATCACTGTACGCATCAGAAAGGTATTTATTTTGTTGATAAATTGTAAATCGCGCATGAAGTGATATGTGTTGTCATATTAGGTTGACACAAAATATTTTAATGTTGCTTATTTAAAGTAATTAATAATATCTATTTACTTGCTATTATAATTGAGGAAGAAATAAAACTATAATAAAAGTATTTTTTTACGCGGTGTACTAATTTTATTGTATTGTAATAACGATTTTGTCATTTCCATTCCCATAATTTTTAGTTTGAGATAGTGTACTGGCCTATGGTCTTTTCTGGGGGGTTTTAAAAACATGTAATCGAGAACTCGTACCTTGAGTCTCGGCCATTTTATAATTAGCAGGATCACCAGTTGTGTGTAAGGAACTTTCGATTTCTTTTGGAATTTTGTATCCATCTTTAGTTGGGATAATTTAGAAAGTTCCACATAATTGTTTAGGGAAAATATACAATTGGTAGTATTACATTGGTAGTGGTTTTCCCAAAAACATCACCTTGGAGGATTTTACTCGCCGCTGGTGAAATTGCAGCTATATTGAGTTTTTTTTTTGAAATATTTATTCAAACAACATTTATTACAATATCATTGAACTAATGTAAAAAAATCTTAAATCAGTGCTTTAAACACTGGCCTCGAGAATAACAAAGTTTAAAGTTAATACAGTGATGCAAAGGCAGTTAATTAACGTTTACATAAACTGTCAATTTTCAAACAAAACTCTTATAATTATTCAAGCCTTCTATAAACTGTGGTAAATTATTGAATGTTTTGATTGCATCTACAATCGGATTGTTTAAACCTATATTTGTCCCTGTATATATTTGATAGATGGTATTATGTGATATTGTTTGGTAATCGTGTACATCAAAGCAAAACTGAATATTTATGTTACATTTCTGTTGATTATCAAGTATTTTATAAACAAGTTTGCATTGTTCTATATCCAGAATTTCTTTTAATCGAAATAATTTCAATTCTGAATAAATTAAATTTGTGCTAGTGAGCCAATCATATTTAAATAAAATTTTAAGGGTTTTCTTATGTTATTTCTGAGCTTTAAAAAAATTAACTTCTCCACACATTGCCCACACAGGCAAAAGATATCTGAAGTGTGTTAAGAAAAAAGAATTATAAACTTGACATTTACTTTTCATAGACAGATAATCTCGACATTTATACATGGTTCATTCTCTAACTGGATACTAGGTCTCAAATTACTTACCCAGCTGACTGGACAATAAAAACCCCAAGGATCCCTGACCAGGAAGGGTATGTTGATTATCGTTTTTTATATAAGTCTATAAAGTAAAATCATGATTTGTCTTTTTGTATATAAGAAGCATTTGATACTTAATATGATTTTCGTATTGCATTGTTGCACGTTGTTAAAAATTAACCTGACTTTCAACAGATAGTTTCCTTGCTTCATAAAATATTATAGTAGGTACTATTTTTACCGGTTTATTAGTTGAATAAAATACTCCTAGTAACATGAATTGGACGGAATTAAAATAAAAAGTGGATTTTTTGCCCTGATTATTTCATTAATTAGTTGATTTAGTAACCGTTATTGCTATAATTTATTTCTGATCGATTTTTCAATTTAACTGAGTGTAAATATAATATTGTAAATATAAATATTACGAAGTGTTAACTGAAACATTTCGTTTTAGGTTTTTTTTCCTTTTTCCTCTTTCCATTTCAATCTAACTTCTTCAAAATAAGTTCGCTTGGTGGTAATGCGACATTGAGGCTCAGTAATGGTGGATTATGCAGATCCTATGTTAGTCGACGTTGGCAGTTTGGTCCATTGCAGTGTTGTTTAGATGTACTAGGATATGGTTGCCCCTCTGTTATAAATTACAGACTTTAACGGATGTCCCCGCAAGTGGATACACGCAGGTTTAGTTCAACATTTTTATGTGTTTTTTTTATATACTAACATTTAGCGATCTGTTCTGTCTTATTTTTATTTCATTTATCTCGTATGTTTCCGATATAGATAAGATACACTATAATAGTGACGTCTTGGCTTAATAGTCATTATCATTAACCGGAATGATAACTTGTTCATTTATATCATGTTTTGCCAAATTAATATTCATATTCACAGTAGCCGCGCCTGAGCTCATGCGTCGTCGCCCACTGGTATCATACGAATTTTCGTGGTTAAACTGTCAACCTTAGGTGTCGTATTTACCCAATAGAATACCAAGATTTAGGTTGTTGTGTTATGAAACGATTTTTCATACTCATTGTTTTTTTGTTTTGTTAGTATTGTTAGAATAAGCGTTATCACTCTACTTAAATATTGAATGAGTACACTGATTTCTAATATTTTTTTTTCTATTAAAATAATTCCGATTAATTCAGCATTTTCTTATTCATATGGTAAACAATATCAAATGGAATTGTAGTGAGAAGGTCGACTAGTCTTTTGATGAATTGGTGACTAGTCCATTGCGCATTGGGTATTCGCTGCAATTCATCTGGCGCCCTTAATATTCTATAGTTCACCGGACCACCCCTACTCCGGCTCAAGAGTTACCGGTGCGAATACCCCAACTGTCCTGGAGGCAGTTGGTAAATCAAGCTGCCACAGTTAATAGGTTTGTTTTCTTGCATATATTAGGGAATTGTCGGTGGCAATATTAGCAATAGCATATTCGGATCGAATTGATTGCTTAATGTAGAAAAACAACGAAAACTTGAAAGTATACAGTACAAGCGTCAAAAATATCAATGTGAAAATAAACACGAGCAAAGATTGTGAGAGAAAAAGTACATGAAACATATTTAAAGGGAGTAAACTGAAGCAGGTGAATAGGTTCAAATAGCTTTGCTAAATACAAATTGAAGAAGAAAGAATGAGACAGTGTAGAGGAGTAGCAGATGGATTTTTTGGCTTTTTTTGAACAATTATTTTCATAGCTGCACACATAACCAAACCATAAAGCATAGAGATGAGATTTCCTAAGAGGATTATAAAGTGAAAACAATTCCATGGAATTTCAATGTATTATTACAATATTAAAATACCAGTAATTTATTGCTTAATAATTTAAATGTGAGTATTTAAAAACATCTAATTGAGCATTAAACCTAGGCATTCCTGCCTGTTTTCTTTTCACTCAATCAGGTGTCTCTCTCTTTTACGGTTAGTTACATTTTATGTTATGCTAATAAAGAATACAAAACGCTATATTCTATTTATTAGTACAATAATGTAATGTTTTTCGTATTTATTTAAAAGTTTTTACTACGACGGGTGGGATAAATTTATACATACTTAATTTATTAATTCACTAAACTATTGACTAATTTACTATATTCACTTACACTAATTTGTATAAACACTTCACTACCATTTATTTACTTAGTGTTAATTTATATATTCACTGTTCATCTCACGAGATCAAGTTATAAACTAACTCTGTTGGTAGGTAGTGTCTCTTTTATTTAGGGGCCTTTTATTCTGGATCCATCTAGGTTACGGCTCACAAAAACAATAGACCTCACTGTAAATGTATAGATAAGAATAGTCACAAGAAAAATAATAGTAAACAGTTCGAAGAAATTCCCACATATTCGCCAAAATTTTAACTTTCATACATAGCTTAGTCGGAGTCGGATTCACGGACTACAACGGTGTGCGATTTCGTAACATTACCCCTCCGTAAAAGGTAGTTCCTCCTGGAACTTCTGTGTAGCCGGAACTGGATGTTTAAATCGGCAACTGGACCTATGTCTGCACTTTCCTGTCGTATAGAAATAACAGGGCACCGTCTTCAACTGGTATGGATAACGAGGGGTATAGCTGCAAATTAATATGTGGACACCGGTATCTTGGAAGATCACCTCTATCATGTTCCTGATGACTCGCCAATCCAACTGGTTGCTATCGATCCTGGGCATCGCTAGTTTCTCCACGTGGAATTCCAGCACATGATCTCGAAGGCTTCGTAGCGCTTCCCACACATTCCGGTAAGTGGATCGATCTGGAAATTCGTTTCTAGTTACCAGATGGAAGACGTACCGCGAATTGTGTTTGAGTCTCAGCGTCTTGCCAAGAGCTGGCATCTATTTAATGTTTATCTAATTTTTAACACTTCTTTCGAAGGACGATTGCCAACCCTCGTGCGTGTTTGTTACTGGCCGAGATGTTATGTGCCAGTGAGTACTCTTCCGGGAGCGTGAAGAAATCTTGTCTGTTCTGTAGTGACTCCGTATCTAGCTTTCCCAATACTTCCGTATGCGACATAAATTCTTCGAAGACAGGGTCAGACTCTTGTTGTAGATGGTTCACTCCTTATTCTTTGTCATGGTCTCCTTCGAATGACGGTAGTCGGTTTTAGTGGACTACTCTCGGTTTTCCATTGGGGATCTTGCTTATACGATAGATAATGTCGTTGATCCTCTTCTTGATTACGTATGGACCTTCCAATGATTTCTGTAATTTTTGAGAAAATTCTTCTCTCCTTGTCGGGTTGTGTAACCATACTTTGTCCCCTTCTTTGTAACTGCCTTCTGTGACCTGCGTATCATACTGTTTTTTAAAATTCTGTCACTGGCAACTTGAAAATTCGTTCGAACCAACTCGTGCAGATCGTCCATCATTCTTCTCAATTGGATCACGTAATCTTCTCCTGCGAGATCTTCGTCCAGCCGACAGCCAAACTCCAGGTCAAAAGGAAGGTTGATTTCACGTCCAAATAGAATTTTCGCAGGTGTTTCACCCGTGGACTCATTTCTGACCGATCGATAAGCCAACGGAAAAAGAAAAGGATACTAGTCCAATCTCTCTGGTCGCTGGAAACGACTTTGAACAGGAATTCTCATTTGGTCCTGTTTATTCTTTCGACCATTCCATCTAATTGTTCATGCAACGCTGTTCTTCATTATTCCCAGCTTCCAGCATGTCACAAATTTCCTAGAATACCTGGCTCTCGAAAATTCTTCCTTCATCGCTGTGGACTTCCAAGTACACTCCATATCGGCTGATAAATTATTTCACCAGTACATCGGTGAGAATGGCCTCTTGATTCGGGATCGCATAAATTTCCACCCACTTTGTGAAATCATCCATTACTACCAGGATGTATTAACCACCAATTTCTGTCGTCGGAAATGGTGCAGCGATGCCTGAAGCAATCCTTTCGAAAGGGCTTCCAACATTATATTGTTTCATGGGCGCTTTTCTCTTGCGATGTAGTCCATTACTTGTAGCACAAGTCGTACTTTTCTTACACCAGTCCGTCGCATCGTCGGAGCTGTTCATTCAATAAAACCTTTCACGGACTCGCTCCCCATGGACTGTCGTGTAACTTTCTCAGTACCTCTGCTACTCTCGTTATCGGGATAACTATCTGTATTCTCTTCTCAGAACCATTATCGTTCTCAAGGATTCTTTTCAACAGGCCTTCTTCCAGGACAAGGGAGTCCCACTGAGACCAATATGCCTTGAGTGTCGGTGAAAATCTTGACAAGTCTTGCCAGGTAGGTCACTGATTTTCTTCCTTCCATTGCGGAATCTTCTTTAGGTGAGGATCATTCTCCTGATCTTCTCTGATCCTGGTTGGTGATCATTTTTCATTAACTACTGTAGTTCTGGAAACGGTAGCTTCCCTAGATTCCGCCTTGCTGCAGTGCGAATAGTCAGTTGGGCACGGCCGTCTGGACAGGGAGTCGGCATTTCGGTGACTCACTCCAGCTCGATGTTCGATGTTGAAATCGTACTCCTGAAGTCGTTCAATCCATCTAGCAATCTGGATGATAAGGAATGTGTTTGCAAGATATGTAACCAGAAAGTAAAAATGACCAACTCACACACATCCGGATTAAAAATGCATTTACTTTCATAACATAAAAAAATTATCAATTACTATATCCACCAGAAAACGATAGACCTAAGAAGTTTGTTGGAGGCAAAGGTCAAAATCAAGCCGACATAAAAACAATGCCAAGTATTTCGACGGTAATTTCTGCCTTTTTTTGCCTACAGTGTTATCTCCTTTTTTTGGATCAGGCAGAGTGTTTTCTAATTATAATAGTATTATAAATTTACAAGTGAATATTTGAGTTATTTTAAAACTAAAAGCCCATCACAAGGATTCCTAAATGCTACATTTTTAAAATACAGGGTGTTAGATATTTCTATTTTTCTATTTCAGATTACGTCTAATATATCTACATTTGGTGGATTTAATCAGATAGAATTTGAAGAACTCCTAATAGAATGGGCCATAAAAAATACCTTCCATTCAGATGTTTCTAAGACGAATCATGTACATCTTTATTCTCATTTTTAAATAGGGAGGCAAAGTTACCAAAACAAAATGATTTACGGGCAAAAATTTGTAAAGAATTATAGTTCGATAAATTACTTTAAGATTAATAACTGTTTTGAGATATCTACAATTGTTTCTTGGACGTCCAATGCCAACATGTAATTTTATGGCGCTGCAGCTCATATTATTGATGGAACATGGAAATTTAAAAGTGTTGTTTTGCATTTTACTCCCGCCCTAGGAGACAGCATGCAGATGTCGAAATAGCCAGCATGTTTAAGAGTGTGATTGACACATACGGGATTAAACAGAGGACTCTAGTTGTAAACAGCTGGTGCAGCATCAAATTTTGCATTTGCTCAGCTGTCTGCCTCGACACAACAATTTTACTAGTCTTGAAATGCGAGACATGTTTTGTGTTTACGGAAACGAAAATTATTCCTGTGTTGCTGCTACTCGCAGAACAAATGTATCCAAACAGCGTTCAACCCAATCGGCAAACTTTCAGCAATATTTTTCGGCGACTAGGAGAAACTGGACAATTTAGGCGTAACAGTGGTATGGGATGACCGAAAATAATAATTGTGGATCAGGAGAATTGCTTTGATTCGCTATTTGCTTCATACATTTTTATATACGGGGCTATTTCGAAAAATGTATGTCCTACGACAGTGTAAAATGTTAAAATTATAATAGAAGGGTGAAACAGTAGGGTATTGAATATTTTTTCTTGATTTCGTTCCTTTTATAAGTGCGTACATTGAGACATTTTCTTTTAGTAAAAAGGAGTAGACACCTACTTTGGTATTTCGTTTGGAACTCGCCTGCTATTTTTATTATAGTTTGTTCATTGTATTCTTCATACATTTTCTCGTTTTTTTCTTCGCTTGGGAGGGAGGGGTTTGTATATAAATTTTTTTGTGTTTAATTGGTAGGTACATTTGATACTTCTTGTATTTTTAGAATACTCTGATACTTACAAATAAGTTTTATTTGTAGTATTAGACTGTTTTTGATTCTTAACAGCTATAGTTATTTAATCGGTTGTTGGTCTTCATACCAGGGGATGATAATGGATGTTCACCGACTCCTAAGCAGTGAACTAAGCTATGAGCTTATGATTAGAGGTCTCCCGAGGACCGCACAACGTTACGTACAGCATTGACAAGAGAGCATGAAGGAACTTCTGTAACTCCCATAAATGTGGGGATTCTAGAATCAGAAGAATAATTAAAAATTTGTGAAGGGAAACTAAATGACCTGGAAAGTGATTACCGAAGAATCACATCTCGATTAATTCATCTTCAACAGCGACTAGAGAGGATCCAGTTCGAAGGAGCATCCAACATAGAATAAATAAGACAATTGCTAATTATTAAGAGTATAAGAGCTTTATATTCGACTCGCAAATTGATGAAAGGCAATTCACCATCGGCAAGGGTTAACCCAATAGAAACGGAAAATGTGGTCGAGGGTTCTTTGTTAGACGAACCAAATGCGTTAATCACAGAAATTGTACTATCACAGTCAAATTTGGGTGAAGACTTTCTATCTCAACGGGGCAATGGTTACCGTTTGGGAACGGCAAGTATGCACCCTAATGCACTATATACTTAAACTGACGATTATACCACCCAAAATTATGAACTAGCTTCTATGAATAGATTAACTTTGCGAGATCGGTCATCCGATGGGTATTATATGATAGCACCATTCAATAGACCTCAGAAAGAGCTACCAACTTCACACTCTAAAGGAACTTTACCGAGGATATTACATCCGTTAGTTCCTGCTTCCGGTAGTAGTAATGTTGTAAATAGGGTCAGATTCAATGAAGAAACCGCCTCGCGACATCCGATGGGATCATCAAGCGCAGTTGATGAACTACCATTTGTCACCGCCTCTCAGCGAAGTCCTGATATGCAACCTACCACTAGTGGAAGTGGATTACCTTTACGACAGCCATACAGGCGGATAACACGGAAGCTGAAGCAGCTCGGGGACTAGCCGGTGAGTATTCGTTTGGTTCGAATTTTCCAAATGTTGGGAGAAGTACTCTAATTCATGACAATATGTCTAGCACCGATATTCCAGATGATTAATTTCATTATAAATCATATTTAGACGTTAGCCGTTGGAAGGTCCAATATGATGGTCAATCCAGCGTAAACAATTTTTTAAAGCAAATCGAAGAATTACGAATAGCTAGGGGAATTTATAAAGAAAGGTTGTTGAAAGCAGCACCGGAGCTTTTTACCAAAGAGGCCCTTATTGGGTTTAGGACACACGAATTCAGACCTTGGCATGAGTTAGAAACTAAACTTAGAGAATCACTTCAGCCATATGATTACGAATATGACCTGATGGAACAAATCCGCAAATTTACTCAAGACTCTAAGGAAAGAATAGTTACCTACGTAGCATCCATGGATAACCTTTTCAAGAAGTTATGTTCTAACAGACTATCGGAGGAAACTAGAGTCAATATGATTAGGCGAAACATGTTGCCCTCAATTCAAATACAATTGGTTTTATATAAAATTGACACTATTACAGACTTAATAAGCCTAGGCCGAGCCGTAGAAGAGACAGCTACGAGAGTCCAAAGCTTTTGTCCTCCGCCTACTAGCTACCGTAATCTTCTTGAACCGGAGCTGGCCTCCAGGAAGTACCTTTTTCCGAACCATGTCACTTCTGTAGGTACATCATGCGCAACGAACGCTGAATTGTTGGCAAATCTGAGCTCAAGAAGAACTTTTAATCCGGCTGATCTAAATAGCTCCACAGCTTCTGATTCGTCCCCTCAACTAACAACAGTTTCAGTGGTTAACTCTCCTTCGGAGACAACAAATTCACTTATTTAATCCGGCCCACTTTGTTGGAATTGTTAAGGTCGTGGGCACAGGTTTCTTAAGTCGATGTGTACCTTGAATTCATGCACTAATAGATCTTGTACTGTAGGTAATGGAAACAAGTGCTCAGCTATCGGTACTATTCAAGTTCCTATTCAGTTACAAACTAAAGTTAAACTTTTGGAAATTTTAGTGGTCCCAGAATTATCTCACCATCTAATTCTAGGTATAGATTTTTGGCAGCAAATGGAAATAGTACCGAATCTTCATTCAGACCAATGGACATTTATGTCGGAGGACACTCCGCTGGATGTAGGAGGCTTAGAGAGTGGTGATCATCTTACAGACGCTGAATGTTAACAGCTCAATCAATTGATTTCTAGTACTTTTAAAAACAAGGAGAATAAACTTGGCTGCACTACAGCTGTTGAACATGTAATACGGACAAACTCACCACCCATCAAACAAAGACAAAACTTTCTTTGACGAAAGAGGGGTGTGTTATGGGTTTGAATAGTTTGCACTTATTTAACTAGGTATAAACAATGCAGTCTTTCAAAAGGATGAACTTCAAATAATTTCAAAATTTACCTTTAAACAAAATAAATTGGTAAGATGAATAAAGGCATCGATTTTTAAATAAATTATTTTAATATTTTAATGTTTATGAGTATAGGTTATAGTAATTGACATCAAATTTTCCATGAAACTTATAATTATTTAGTTATTAATTCAGGGAATAAAATCAGGTTCTATGTCATATATAAATCTGCATTTCCATGATTAGGCATCTGATATATTTATTATTCTTTAGCGTGGACCTTAACTTCAATCATTTCAAATTTTTTTTTGGTGATCTTTGTTTCTTCTCTTTTATTTATTTAGATAAGAAGTTATTAGTTTCTTCCAAATTATATGTAGTTTTCTAAAACAATCTCTAAGAAGAGGATTTAAGAATTTTAACAACTAATGTAACCCATCTAGGCCACACAAGATCATCGATGACATTGTCATTAGCTAACTGATTCACGGTATGTGACTATGGATTTTATCGTTTTAGATTTTTTTTCTTCGCCTCATTATTTTCCTGTCTATTTTTTAAATCTCTCTACAATATTGTAGTTGAGTACATACTTCTAAAACCTCAACGGTATAGTGATCAAGGTATCTCATTAACTGTTACCTACTTGATGGTGGTTGTAGGTAAAATCAATTCAAAACCAGAAACATCAGATCCGATATAATATATAGTTATATTTCCGGGAACTGGGCCAAGTAGTTCACCACCACTGCAATTGGAGGAATACACAAGACTGGCCAAGTAAGATCTTGCCAATTAGTAACAGATTCTAGGGTGACCTCACAAACTTGGCATCTAAAACAATCCTATTGATATATTATGTTTAATATTTATTGAGGACTGCTTACTTATAATTCTTTTTGGAAACCAACTGATACCATTTGGGTTATCCAGTTTTGTTCAATCACATTTCCCAGTGTAAAATGTGGTATTAAATCCGTTTGATATTATAAAGCACAATCAACTTTATATTTACCCACCCCTACTCTACCGGACTTAAATAACATTTCAATGAGCTAGCATTACAGAGGTAAGAGGATGACATTTTAGAGCGAGTTGTTAATAATCCGGAACTAAGCACTCGGCGTTTAGCAGAAATGACTGGAATAAGCCAATCTTCAGTTTTGCGAAATTTAAAAAAGGGAAAATTTACGACCTTACCATTTCACACCGGTATATAGTTTATTCTCTAGAGAATCTTCAAAGAATGAATTTCGCTCTGTGGAGGAGTTTTCAACTGGAGAAACATTTACAATTGGGATAATACAATTCCCCATGAATTCCGAGATATACATTTTCAGCACGAATTTAAGATTATTGTGCGGTATCTTTGGAGATAGTTTGTTAGGTCTATATGAATTACCAGCAAATTTGAATGGTAACTCATATTTACAATTTTTACAATCAACTCTTTCCGATCATCTCGAGAAATTGCCACTTAATCGAAGAAGACACATGTGGTTCATGCAGGATGGAGCACCATCTCATTATCGGATAATAGTGAATTTGCGTGGTCGCCTAGAATTCCAGAAGGTAATTCCTCAGATTTATATTTTTGGAGCCATCTGAAACCATTAGTAACATATTTTTTAAAGCAAGGTCATTTAGCCAAAGAATGTATAAGCTTATTGAGGTAAACGAGAGTCACATAGAACATTTGTAAAATGTTTCTACTGTTTGTTTCTGATATTTCCGTGTTATTAAAATTGTAGGTGATTTTATTTAGGTTACATTTTTTAATTCATCCGTTCATTTAATAGTTGTGTCCAAGACATCGACGTAGTTATCACACATCAAAATTTAAAAAATTGTGCAGCTTCATATTTAACTTAAAATATCTCAAGAAATATTGACCTTATCGTTATGAGGAGAGTACATTACTTGCGTAAAAAGTCTTCTAGAATCGAAAAATTCTACTAAAATTTCTATTCCGCTAGTAGCGTAGAATTTGGGAACGATTTACCAGTTACTTGCCCCTGTCGTATGCCTCTGGTAGTGTCCAGAAACGTTTGTTTAACATAATTTAGTAGGGTGGAAATTTTCATTCATCGAGAAGGATGAGCTACTGCCATGGTTTATTTGGGTGCTCCATGTTTAAGAGCTGGTTGCATCTTTACTCTTGTAAATATAAGGAACGGTGGTATAAAGTTTTCAATAGCATTTATGCCACAAACAGCAGTAACGTTAACTCCTCTTTCTGCTGAAAAAATCTTAACCACTCGACGATTGACTCTTGGAGTTAATACTTTGGGATGCTTGGTAGGTACTGAGGAAAGCCCGATCTCATCTATATTATAAATCTGGGTAGCAGGATATAAATATTTTTGATAAAGTTCTTTGTACAACTTGAAGAAAGCTTCCACGTTAACTTTGTTAAAAGCCATTAATCTAGCAGCTGAATTTGCATCTGGTTTACGGAGTGATAGATTAAATTTCTTCATAAATGTTTCTGTAAAGTGTTTTCCAACCTTTTTATTAGTAGTGTTGAATCTATCGGCAACTCCACAGTGAACAGCAAAATCGAATGAGATCTTTCTAAATTGATCTGTGGTTCAACCAAATACCCGTTTATATATATATCTAAGACGTATTTTTAGAGTTGGTTTAATTAATCAACCGAAACTGTTGGTTTAAAACGACCAGCATTTTCAGGAAAATTCAGTAATACAAAAGAAGACGTTGATTAAAAAACTGAAATATATAGGAAACACGCGTGTTTACCTCATCAGGATATTTTTTAACGTATCTTCTTAAACTCGTTTCTGAAATATTATATGGTTTTGAGGCTGCATTAACACTCAACTGTTGTTTTTTTACTTCAGTCAGTGCCCTTTTCATGTTTTCTTTCGACCATGATTGCCTGTTAGTCGTTAGTATATTTTACCCATATTTATTTAAACCTGGAATTAAAAATATGACCTAGTAGCAATTTTTAGTTATGTCGGGTAAGATGACGAACAACCCGTCATCTTACTTAGTTTCGGAAAAAAAATTACCAGTTAACAAATACTTACAAAAAATTGTAAAAACTGCTTTTTCGGAAGCACAAATATTCGTTGCAACAACATCCGATCGGTACCAACGCTTAAATCTTGCTGAACTCTGGCCGTATTGTGCTTGCACTAATAGTCCAGCATAAACACAACATACATAAAAACGGCTCGAAACGGTTCCCAAGATCAGAGCCTGAAAGTTGTACGTAAAACCCTAGTACATCATTAAATGACTACTCTGCCGGTGTGAAACGTTTGCGTATGAAAATGCCAGCCGGTTTTCCACGTTGTAAAACTTGCGAGAAAAATCGAAACGGTTTCCACGTAAAAATTGTTTAGCAATGTTCTTATGCCCGATTGCTCCAACATTACCTAAAGGAGAGAATAGTTGAGGAGTCCATGAATTTTAAGTTGCCCTTTTCTTTTTTTTGTTTGCACCATTAACTTTAAGAGACTCCTTAGCTAAGGATTCCCTAAGCTTGGCAACATTGTAAAATGTAGTGAAATCTACTTATTCAAATTTTTGTGGGTAGGCCTGTCAAGCAATTAAACTCTAACCTAACCTTATATTTGTGTTATTGTGATTCATATTTATACTGGCTACTGGCTTTTATTTAAAAACAACTCAGCTCTAACATATAATATTTATTTTCCTATTTCCTATGATTGGTTATGTATTATTCTGAGAGGTTTTATTTTTAGAGATTGAAAAATTAAAAACTATGATTATCATATATAATTTACCAAACATTTTTGTTGTAGGTTCAATTTGTATATTCTCGAGTTTTTATTTGGTTTATGTATACAAAAAATAGAGGGAGTTATTTCAGGTGTTGATTCTCTGTCATAATGGTTGTTTCATATTTTATGATATGGAATCATTCAGTGAAATATATTCGTTTATTTTTTATGTGTGCCATTGTTTTGCACTTCTAAAAAATCTCTTAGTTTTACTTAAATAATAATTATTGTATCAGGTATTGTGATAAAGAAATAGATGAATCATGTGTTTTCTGCAGTTTTATTGTAATAATATAAAAAAATACAAACGAAATCAGGTACTTAATAAAAAATAAATTAATTTATAGTATAATACCTAAGAGTACACTGTTAGGGAAGTATCCTGCTTCAAAACGAATTCTTAAATTACTGTGGCCAAATATTGTGGCATCGTGAGAAGAGCCAGGCCATCGTTCTACAATATCCATAAACTTAAGATCTCCATTTCCCACAACCTGGACATTTAAAGAATAAAACTCTTTTCTATTTCTAAAAACTTCTGCATTATCACCACCTAAAGACAAAAAATAGTTTATAAAATAAAAGGTGCTAGAACCTAGAATTTTTAAATAGTCATGCAATTCAATCATTAGCAGCATTTAGTGCTTATTTGGTTGACTATTTTGAATGCTATCCAAAACTATACTGTTATGAGAAACATAAATATACATAAGTGAATAATACATACCAGGAGACTATATTCTAATGTGTGTGCCATCAACCACTCCTATTACTCTAGGAAATCGAGCAATGTCATAAGATTTATTTTGGAATTGTATAATTCTATTATCTCCTGGCATTTTAACATAACGTGGAAATAAAGTAGCTATTGTTCTTGAAACTCTACTAACAATCCTACATGCTGTGCTTACATCCATTCCCATGAAGTCTGCCACTTGCCTAAGGTGACCCGAACTAGCATAATAACGTAAGCAGCACAAAAGCTGGTTCATAGGTGAAACGCTGTTATTTCTAAAATAATAATTCATTGGTACTATTAATTAAACCTACCAGGTTACCAGATTCCTATGTATTTAGCCAATAATTTTCTATGCTTCCCCTTTTCACAGGCTTATTCAGTAACCATCATAAAACAACCCTCACCTGTCATGGGGATATTCTAGTTGATCCTCTATCTGAGTCAAGATATTCACAACAGTTTCCTTATTAAGCCGAAATCTTCTGAAGAATCCTAAGGGATCCATGTCTTCAAAGTAATTGGAACGATTATAAATTTGACGCGGTAATCCTGCTTCAATTAGATCAATTAGTTCCAAATCGTCTTCCAAAAAATCTGGTTCATCATCCAAATAGTTTAAGTAGTCCATTTGAACTATTATTATATATTTAATGTAAAAAGATAAAATTCAGAAATGAAAAACTTCAATTACGATCGAAAATTTCAATTAAAATTGAAATAAAATCACAGATAGAGCTTAGTTTAAAATAAACAACGGGAACGCGAACATACAACATAACCCCAATCTTCCTTAAGTGGAGTTAAAGTGGTCGGTGACGGGGACTTTAAGTGGAGGATAAGCTTTACTTAACATTGGTGCAAACAAAAATTCGCATTAAAGGAGTCCTTAGCCCTAAGTATTCCTTTAATTCGTTGGTGCAATCGGGCATTAAGGTCTCAACTAACAGCGGTAAAGTAGTGGCAGAGGTTTAGTCGTACAAAAAACCATTGGCAGAGGCGATTGAAAAGTGTCGGAAAACCCCCTCGAAAAATCGATACGGTTCCCGCGCCCAACTTTTTTCCCAACATTCTTTAGCACTTAACTAAGAACTGTGCGTAATGGCAGAAGTTTTGGATGACAATAAACCCTCGGCAGAGATTATTTAGTCGGAAAATGTCAACAAATTTGTTAATAAACGATTATTCGTTAAGTTTGCAAGTTGAGGCTAATTTTATGTATGTCATTACAATTATTTTCAAATTCTACCCCAATTTAAAAAAAATTATCCCGATACAGTTAAAACTCGCTGAAAAACTCGAATTTTTTATCGCGCGTCTAATTTGAAGCCACTCTCTCGCTTATCGTAAGCCAGGATACAGAGAGAGAGAGAGTGAGAGAGAGAGAGAGAGAGACGCTACAGCGCCTTCCGCAGCGTACGCTGCCGATCGCTTATTATTATTAGTTCATGCGTGATTGATTTTTTGCTGTTTGAAGCTTACATCATTTGTTGTATAGATGTATAAATAAAAAGTAAGAGCATATATTATTTTTATAATATTTATTTTTATTGTATAGTTCATTTTTTTTAAACTGGTTGACTGACAATTTCTTAAAATTTATTTTTGGCACTGATTGAATTGATTGTGGTTTTTTTATTCATCATATTTGTTACTATTGAATACTTTATGAAAATTTAGAAAAAGTAAAGTTAAATGCTTTGGCACATTTATGTTCTTCCCCCCGAGTAAGCAAACAAAAATTAGGGGGAAGTGACGCCGCCAGAGCAATATTTACTAGACATATATCGGGCCGAACATTCTCAAATTCCATGAATATTAAATTTATAAATACCTGTCCGTATTCGAGGCAGTTGAATCATTCGTTTCTTCAGCTGGTAGAGCCGGCGTAGACCCGCCTGAGTGTCTCGGCGTAGGAGTATTGGAACGCGATCTTGAGGTATCACTTCGACGTCGCCGATAAGGCTTCAATAATTCACTTTTAACGTATTCTATTTTCTTCAAACTAGTAAAAGTACCTTTGAGGAGGCAAGTAAACGTCATTGTACAAAAAATTTAATGTTTTTCTAACATGCAACACTATGGCACTGCTCAAAAGTTTCATCGTTAAACGGTATTACTTTGCCATCTCTAGTGCGTTTAGGAAGAAAACACTAATTGATTGGGTGGATCATGTGAAGCCTCGCCTGACGCCATGTTGGCGGATAAGAAAAATATTACCACTACTAATTTTCGCTCTATTCTTTACGGCTGTTCATCACAAACTGGCAGCAGAACGCGCTCGTTCGCAGGTATCAAACAAAGCATGTCCAGTACCCCTCTAAATTGTAAAACCCATTGCGGAAATTTTGATCTGTTCGTTACATTTTCATGGTGGGTCGTACCTGCGCAAGACGACACTTTTTTCCTTGGAGTGACGAATGAATATTTTTGTTGGTTTATGAATAATAACAAATAAAAAAAGAATAAATTTTGGGCATAATATTTCAATGATGCACACTACAAAATAATATAAAAAGAAGATATGATCGATGAATATATAATAAATGAGCCAATGAACTATACAATAAAAATAAATATTATAAAAATAATATATGGTATTACTTTTTATTTATACATCTATACAATAAATGATGTAAGCTTCAAACAGCAAAAAATCAATCACGCATGAACTAAAAATCGTAAGCGATCGGCAGCGTACGCTGCGGGAGCCGCTGTTGCGTCTCTCTCTCTCTCTCTCTCTCTCTGTATCATGGCGTACAAAAAGCGAGAGAGTGGCTTCAAATTGAACGCGCGATAAAAAATTCGAGTTTCTCAGCGAGTTTTAACAGTATCGTGATAATTTTTTTTAAATTAGGGTAGAATTTGAAAATAATTGTAATGACATACATAAAATTAGCCTCAACTTGCAAACTTAACGAACAATCGTGTATTAACAAATTTGTTGATATTTTCCGACTAAATAATCTCTGTCGGCTAAAGAATGTTGGTAAAAAAGTTGGGCGCTGAAACAACCGTATCGATTTTTCGGGGGGAGGGGGGGGGGTTCCGACACTTTTCAATCACCTCTGCCAAGGGTTTTTTGTACGACTAAATCTCTGCCACTGCTTTACCGCTGCTAGTTGAGATCTCAAGAACATTTTAAACAATTTTTACGTGGAAACCGTTTCGATTTTTCTCGTAAGCTTTACAACGTGGAAAACCGGCTGGCATTTTCATACGCAAACGTTTCACACCGGCAGAGTAGCCATTTAATGATGTACTAGGGTTTTACTTACAACTTTCAGGATCAGATCTTGGGAACCGTTTCGAGCCGTTTTTATGTAGATAGCTCTTCGTCTACAAAACGCGGGAAGAATAGGACCACATTTTCTATTCTGACTGAAGCCGGTGTTGACAAGCTCGTACATTCAGAAAATATCGCGAATTCGTCATCTTACCCGATTCGTCATCTTACCTCACTTTCTCCTATATACGACGCACAGTAATGAAGTATTTTTCAGGCGCATGTCGGATACGAAGCATTTTGTAAAATATTTCGAAAATATCCTGCAGTTGACTATATACACCTAAAAAGAGCTCCAACTTGATCACCATATGATTTGTTTAGTAACAAGAATATAAACAACTGAAAAAACGATTGTTAGCTTGATTAAAATTGCATTCCTAATGTTCATATTGACAATCATGTAAAGATGACAAATTATCTTGGTTCACGTGATTAAATCGATTTTTACTATAATAGCTTCTATGATAGACACATTTGCTAATTATACAAAATCGATGACACGATTTTTCAGAATGATTAATTTATATTTATGAAGAAAGCTTTATAGAACGAGGTCATGCTTGAATTGATACATTTTATAAACCATATAATTAATAAAAGTACATAATCCAACTATACAATGAAAAAATTCTATTTTATAAAATATATCGAATTAGCTACCACTTTACTTTAGGCATCAGTGACTATAGCAAACAAATTGAACTATCATGAGAGATTTTACTGAACTTTTAAGAATCATGTATATCGATTCATTGGATACTGTATGAAAGTAATGGAGATCAAACAAGCGGAAAGGCTTCCACTAAATGTATGTGCCTACAAAAGATTCATTCAATAAAATTCAATTTCCGTATCATTACATAGAATACTGGCAAAAATAAGATCATCTCTTATGGTTTGTACAGGGTATTCAACAAAACTGACGAAAATAAATCAATTCAACAATACAGTTTATTATCTAGTGCATCGATGGATGACGCACAAGTTAAAACAAGGGTTGTAACATGTAAATGAGACATGTTTCTATTTACATCAATTATTTTGGAGCATTACTTATTCGTCGGCTACTCCCACCTCTATTTCAAAATCCTTTTATTTCAAATATTAGGAACATATCGGTGATCGTTTTTTCCATCGTTAAAATATCTACTTAAACTAAGATTCAAGTCGAGCTCCTTCTCTTTTGTTCATTCTTCGCTGAGAAGCATTACAGCATTCAGCTTTTGAATATTACTTTGTGTCTGATTTTTTATTTTCCTCGCTGGTAAGTTCTCTATCTATATCTTTTTAAATTGTAATTGCGCGCTTACAAATCATTCTTTTTCGATTTTTCTATTTAGTTGAAATATTTCGTTTTAAAAAAACAATGTTTTTGTCATGGCGTTTCCAGTTTTTTTTCGCCGTTATTATCTTTCTTTAAAAAAATCTGGTGGCGTCCAAAGTTATTTTACGAAGCGAATTTATAATAGATTCTCTATATGGTTATTTTCCTCCGATTTCAATTTGCTTTTTCTGATTATTTTGGGAACAGGGCGGATAAGAATGAACAGATTTCTGTGGTTTTATTTTGAAAATGAAACTCAATTTTATATATATATATATATATATATATATATATATATATATATATATATATTGGAGTATAAGCTCCTCATCTGTTCATTTTATTCCTCCTTTTCACTTTTCTACTGTTTCCTGTTTTTTTTTTATTTCTTTCCCTACAGCTCTGCAGCCTGTACGGACCTCCACGGACTTATACGCACCTTTACGGACGTTACGGCCCTTTACAGACTTCACACCATCCACTCTACCGGACCATACAGCTTCCGAGTCCAGATCCTGACGGCTCAAGAACCGTGAATTTTTATTGTAATAACTGATCTTTGTTCGTATTGTATTGAGAATATACGGTTTATGTAAATTTATTTTTGTGTCAAATAAATCTATTTGTCCCGAAATTTTGTTTGTTGATTCACCTTATCCCAATTGTGGTAATAAAAAATAGTGTAACTAAGGCCGAATTCACCACCTGAGGAGAGTCCCAAGGCCGGGTAAACTTAGAAAAGTGATAGGGTACAATTTCTATCTACGAGTAGCAATATCAATAACGACAATTAAAATCGCATTTAATGACATTATAAAATCGATAATCCGTTGAGGGTACATAAATAGTATTCCTTCGATGCACTAGTACGTCTCATCTTGAAATGTGCAAAGGAAAACAATGAGGAAATCCGCATGATGCTTGATAGTCAGGCATATTAATATACACTGTAGTAATGTTTAAAGTGAAAATTGGGAAAATGACGTATATATTAGTAGGGAATGAACTAGAACTTCATTCAAACATGACAACTTCAGAGTGTTCCTAAAACTGCTTTTGGAAAACGTGTAAATATTGAGCCCAGAGATGTCAAAAATATTGAGTTAGAAAGAAATACCAGAGCTACTAGTTCCAAACTAGTAATTTGAAGTACTTCAAATACGAACAAAGCTACTGTAAATCAGACTTACAGATGCAGAACTAAAATACGTGAATAGCAAAATTTTTAAGGGATGGATAATCCTTGATATAATGGAACAGCATACAGCAAAAAATGTAAGAGACAATTTGTTTGAGAATGCCAAAACATACTTCAAATGTACCTACTTAACGTTCTCGCTGACTTTCCAAACGTTAAAAATATTTTGTTTTTGTACTCAAATAAAACTTGCAGGAAGAAGTCAAGGAAGTACATGAAACTAGAGTATAAGATTTGGTTGATAAGAATTACTAACCAAAGAAATATGAAATTGGACGATAATGTAGTTCAAATAGGCCAATACAACTATAAATTCACCCAAGATTGTCGTAAACTCGTTTACGTATTTTAATAATTTTCAAGAGGTTTGATAAAATGACGCTCATATTTCGTTAACAGTCAACTATAAACACAGTATTGGAGAAACTATTTCAACCAATTCTTCTCTCCAAACGTGCTTGAATGTTAGTAGGATCTAGGGTCAAATATTACAATGTATATATATATTGTTCTAATACTATTATACTAATACATTTTTACGACACCCTCACTTACTAGCTATATTTATTTGAACTTTTGTGTCGCAAAATTTAATTTGGGTTTACCGTTTGACGTTTCGAAATTCCGGTATTCGAATGAAACAGAAAAAATACATTGCAACCGGTTGAAAAAAAAGAGAAGTTGTCTACTCCCATTGCTATGTAAATGGGAGAATGTTTATTCATTACGTCAATTACATAGAGGCAATTTCACCCTCTTATACCAATTAGGCATTAATTACAACAATGTCAAGAGAGACACGACAGGAAAATCACCGGCGGCACTGAGGGTAGAGGGTTACGTGAAGAAAAAAAATATTCAAATACCATTGAAAGTATTCATGGTGCTTGAACGTATTTTGCTATTAGATTTTCGAGTTTTTCAAAGAAAACAATCTATTTCAGTAACTGTTTCCAAAATAGTCGTCTCTAATTATTTATACAACCGATCAATTAACTTAACAACTAACAAATATGTTGGTGTCCCCGAAAAGAAATACCTATATTGATGATAATAAGCTATTTGGGAAAGCACCATCTATCTTTACCACCCCAATTGCATAATTGTTTAATAATTTGAATCATACCAAAGATGATGAATGCATTAAAGGGTCGGAATGGGGGATAATAATATTACCGTACACATAACAGATCTATAGGCCATACGGCCCCCAGACTCATGATCCTAAAGGTTCTTTGTTCCAATTTTCATGCTATTTTTGCTATTTCTTGTTTTTTCTCCAGCTTTTATATTCTTCGCTCCTCTACATCTTTTTTCTAATTATTATATCTTTTTCTTGGGGGTATCGACCGAGACATCGTCATTGCCTCTGCCTACTTCGCTGGAGACGGGCCGATGACACCACCAGAAGAAGTACAAGAGCTAGTGAGACACTGCAATAGCAGACGGCTGCCAATAATAATTGGTTGTAATGCCAACGCACACAATACCGTGTGGGGAAGCACTAATAACAACGTAAAAGGTGAGTGTTTATTAAAATATCTCTTAACAAATAACCTTGAGACCTTAAAGTGTGGAAAACCCCCACCTTTGTCACGAGAGCAAGAGAAGAGGTCTTGGACGTAACAGTTGTTAATCTTGCTTCTAGGAAAAATGTAAAAGATTGGAGGGTGATGAGCGAGCCATCACTTTCCGACCATAGGATCATCGAATATAGGATAGAGGGAAATACCACCTCGATTCCTACAATCCGAAATCCTAGAAATACTGATTGGTCTCTTTACAAGACCAATCTGAAGGACAATTTGGAACAAGTCGAAGTGAATGGGGTGAATCACCCGCACTACGACCTGGAACAAAGAGTCGAACAGATCAGTGAGGCAATAATGGAACCTTTTCATTCCAGTTGCCCACTGTCAAAAGCTCGTTCAGAAAACGACGCTCCTTGGTGGAATGAGAACCTGTCAAACCTCAGAAAAGAGGTCCGTCGGCTCTTTAATAGAGCCAAACGTGACGGTAATTGGCAGAGGTACACTGAGAAGCTTACTCAGTACAATAAAGAGATTAGGAAAGCCAGAAGGATTAATTTTCAAGCCTTTTGCGGAAAGGTCACTTCCACTCACACAGCGGCCAGACTACAAAAGGTCATGATAAATGGGGGTACTAACCCCACAATGTCGCTGAAAAGGCCAGACGGATCATACACGGAAGGTGAAGAAAAACGATCGATTGTTCTTCTTAGAAACCACTTTCCAGGTAGTGAACCAGCAACAAACACTGAAAGAGCAATGAATTACACCAAAAAATCCCGCAAGGAAGATTAGGACATTGCTATGAAAATATTTAGCAGACAATGGTTGGAATGGACAATAAGTACCTTTTAACCATATAAATCACCAGGAGTGGATGGACTATTTCCAGCACTTCTGCAGCAAGGGATAGAGGAGATTCTGCCTCACCTGCTGAAGTTACAAGAAGCAGTCTAGCAGTGGGTCTAATACCTAGAAAATGGAGAAGTGTAAGGGTAACCTTCATACCAAAAATAGGGAAAAAATGGGACAGATCTCCGATCATTTAGACCCATCTGTCTAACATCGTTCCTACTCAAAACGATAGAGAAAGTAGTGGATAACTACATAAGAACAGATAATCTGGAGAATATACCACTTCATAAATGTCAGCATGCTTACAGAGCGGGTCGATCAACTGAGACGGCTCTGTATCAGCTGACCGAAGTCATCCAAAGAACTCTGAACAACAAAGAAATCGCAATGCATTCCTGGATATATCTGGGGCCTTTGACAACACAACTCATGTGTCTGTCAAAGAAGCACTAAAAAGCGAGGAGTAAATGAAACCATTGTAAAATGGATGTATGAGTTGTTGACGACGAGGGTAGCTGAGACACAGGTGGGGAATCAAACCCCCTCAGTTAAAGCCACTCGGGGGACACCTCAAGGGGGAGTGATATCTCCCCTTCTATGGAAACTCGTAGTAGATGAGTTGCTATACAGGCTAACGGAGCTTGGCTTCGAATGTCTTTGCTATGCTGATGACATAGTTCTAATGGTCAGAGGCAAGTTCCAAAGCACCTTGTGTGATTTATTACAAAAGGGCCTTAGAATCATTGGGCAATGGTACTTGTCAGTGGAGTTGAACATTAACCCCAAAAAGACCATAGTAATTCCATTTACCCGGAAAAAAACACTTCAAGCCATGAAACCCATATCCTTAAACGGGGAAATCATAGAATGTAAATCAGAAATTAAATATCTAGGGATAACCCTAGACAGTAAGCTTCTGTGGAATAAGCATGTTGAAATAACTGCTAGTAAAGTAATAAGAGCTTTGATGGCGTGCAGAAATCTAGCTGGTAAGAGGTGGGGCTGTAACCCAAAAATACCGCGATGGATGTACGCCATGTTTGTGAGACCAGCAATTACGTATGGGGCAATAGTTTGGCATACAAAAGCAAGTCAGTATAGCACGAGGAAGACCCTCGACATAGTTCATAGGCTTGCCTGTGTGTGCATCACTGGAGCTATGACAACGTGTCCAACTAGGGAAGAGAGCTGTCACGAATATCTTTGAAACAGAGAAATGTTAAGAATATCAAGTTGTTCAAAAACCTTTCATAATTGATTAAAAGGACTCATACTGTTCACAAACCTTTCATAATTGATAAAAAGGGCTCATACTGTTCACAAACCATTCATATTTGATAAAAAGTACTCAAATTGATCACAAAGCATAAGTTATTGACATAAAGTATTTCATAATGGTAAAAATCCATTCATTATTAATAAAAACGGCTCATTCTGTTCACAAACCATTCATAAGTGATAAAAATGTCTTATACTGTTCACAATTCATTCATAATTGATAAAAACTGCTCAAATTGTTCACAAAACAACTGTTATTGATATAAAGTACGCTATAATGTCAAAATACCATTCATAATTAATAAAAACGGCTCATACTGTTCATAAAAAATCGTAGTTGATGCATAGCCCATCCATAATTGCAACAAACAGCACTATACTGTTCACAAATAAATCATAATCGATACAAACTGCTTAATACTGTTCACTAATCATTCATAATTGATAGAAACACATCTCACAATATACCAAACGTCAAGCATACACTTTAATTCATTTTAAGATACTCCAAAAGGAAAATGTTTTCATACATTCCACTATAGAGTTAATTAATGGGGCTAGCAGCGTAGTGTTCGATCTGGCAATACACCTTCACTACGAGACTGACCTAAAACTAAAGTCATTTGGTTGTCCACAGCCATTTTTTTGGAAAATATTTTTTCTAGTGCGTCCAAAAAATTTCCAAGTTATCAGGTTTTCCTTCAGACTCGAACACACTCGAACCGAAACTTTTATGAAACTTCAACAAGCTTATAGATGCAGCGTTTTGTCAAGGGATCAGGTTTTTGGATGGTTTAATGCATTTTCAAAAGGAAGAGTGTTGATCGAAGATTAACCACTAAGCGGAAGACCTTCATCTTTAAGAACCGATGGAAATGTCGACAAAATCCGAGATTTTGTCCGTTCACATTGCTGGCTGACAGTCATAATGGTCGGAGAGATCTTATATCAAGAACAATTGGGTGGAACATCATGATAATGTGTCTTGTCGCATATCAATTTCAATTTTGCACAGTATAAATGTTCCTATGGCTTTTCAGCCTCTTTACTCTCCTGATGTGAGTACTTGTGACTTTTTCCTTCTCCCAAGATTGAAAAATCACCTGCAGTATCGGAGTTTCCAGCGCTGTACGATTTTTCTCCTCTTTTAATGATAGGGAGAGAACCGGTCCCATGACTGAACCTTGAAGAACGGAAATTGAATTTGGTCTATTATTGCTAATAACTTGTAGACATATTTTCTGTTGCTGCAGTAAAACTTGAACCTATGATATTAAGAAGCTTTTATAATTTGATTTTGTGATCTAGACAGTCAAAGGTACTCGCAAAATCACTAATATCCGTCTGAAAAGTCCCATATATTTCTTAGAATAGCACAAAATAGACAAAGGTTTCTCGAAATAATCATCTAGTTTTTGGAATAAAAAATATACCTCGAGATAATTGATGCAGCACGTTATAATACTGTATATAAAATAGCAAAATCATAGTTTTTAGAAGAAGAGATTCTCACAGATCCTTAACAATTTAAATTTAATTTTGTTTTTTCAGTATTATGTCGTCCTCAATTTATCTTTCTCATAATTACATAAATATTTAATTGACTGAATAACAGAATTAACTCCCTACTGATTTGCTGTAATTTAATCACTTTTCCAAAAACAGAGGCACGGATACCCTCAGTCCCCTACCTACGTTTAGGTATACAGGAACGCAATTCTACATTACCGACCGTCAAGTGTTCATTACATCATTAGCCTTTATGACGAAAACAAGTTTTCCATTCCATTTACGTTATTAGTCCACTTTTGATTAATTTTAGCGAAAAATACTTATCCGGAAAAAATAATTGTTTGTAGGGCTGCGTCATTGGAAAAATAAGTGGTAAAGAGGGATAGCGAGAGGGGGAAGGGGAAGTTGATTTACGCCTATTAGTTTTAGGTATGAATGTGTGAGACGGAGAGATTCTATAGGCTCGGCAAATATTTATCCAGATTAAGTAAATTTCAAGTGGACGCAACAGTGAACTTAATATTTATTTGTATAGGTCTTACACTATAACAATTGATACACGTCATTAAAACGTTGCCATACTTTGAAAGTAGTGTGGAGACTGAGAAAATGTGAAATAATGAAGTTGATATTTAATATAAAAAAAATATTGTGCTGTGAATTCTAGCTTTAGTTCATAAATACAATAAGAACATACCTATATTCATATTTGAGGCCTGGATATATTGAAAGTGTTCCACTAATCCTTAAATGTGCTTAACTTATGGACACATTTCGTCTGATTTGATTTGCGTGTCAAGCTTTGAGTTGGGATTTTTTTTAAATTAACAAGTAACAAGTTTATGAAGTTTGATTTTATTTACAGATTTTATTGGGTATCCATCAATAACCATCAAAATGGAGCTGGGGAGACGTGCCCTCCGGGGCAAAGACGTCAGAATATCCAGCTGCCATCCTGAGAACGGTGCGGTAGTTGTAGGCTGCGCAAACTCTACCACAAAGGCATGGCTGAAGGCCCAGTTCAAGCAGCTGACTACGTTTGGCAAGATTCAGTTGAGACTGGGCCCCGCTAAAAACCCGTGATGTGCAAAGTCACAACTTTTGTACCACGATCCACGGGAGCGGAGACCAAGTAAGATGCGATGAAGAGCCAGAGTGGATTAAATACCGAGCACTGGGATGTCGTGGGTGGCAATATCATACCAGAAGGACAGTTTCTAGACATACCGTCAAACGGGGTGACTTCGGACACTTTTTGCAACTTTCTTAATCACAAACTAAAAACCAAGAGAACTAAAATTCTGCAAATTTTGGCTAAGATGCCCCTAACATCTAGTTACATTTTGACAATGTCAAATGTTTCTAATTTTTTTCCAGTTATCATATTTTTTTATTAAAAACTGTCCGAAGTCACCCCATCGAGTGGGGTGACTTCGGACGGCCATATAAAACTACGTAAAACCGATGTTTAACGGTTGCAGGGGTTACTTCGGACAAACATTTTCTTTTTTTAATCGTCTACACTAGTAGGAAAATTATTTGTTATAAGAGAAACATCATTTTATCATAAAAAAGATTTATTTATTTTAAAAATCAAACATTATAATTCTTATATAAGAAAACTAAACAGGTTATTCCAGAAAAGTAAATTTTTATGTCATAAATACAACTGTAATTTACTCTATAACAACATCCGGTAAATTGGAAAACTTATAACAACCTCTTCGAAAATGTGAAGGAAAAACCGTTTCAACAATTTCAATTTTTCCAATAATGCTCTCATCAGACACGTTTGGAAAAGAAAAGGAAACATCAGCCCCAAATTTTTTTTGTCGAAGAAATTTTACCAGGTAATTTTCACCTTCTACGTTTAAAATTTGTGCAACAAAGAATTTTCTGTGGGAAGTTTAACGAGGGTAAAATCATTTATCTTAATATCTTCATTTGAAGAATGGTCTCTTGGTTTTTTGGAAGTAATTTCTTCTTCCGAATCAGGTGCGTCAGCTGGTAAAAAATGTTCATCAAATAAATCGGAATATTTTTTGGTGGTTCGTTTTCGAATTCAACATTCATATCTGCAAGGATGACTGGCCTTCCTGGTGGAACATTGACTCGTTTGCGCCTGTTTGTTCTTGTTTGCAATTCAGGGTTTCTATTTTCTTTAAGAAATGCCAGTAGCGATTTATCTATTTCAACGCCTGGGGGATTATCTTCAATCATAAGTCTTTGAGACAGACGTTTTAAAACTTCCTGTGGATTGTTGGGCCAAATACCCGATGCGCGAGTTGAATTTATTAAGTAAAAAATATACTTTTTAAAAAGATTTATTTAAACTTAGTGATTAGTTACAGTTGATGTTACAATTATGACTGACTTCTTTTTTAGTTTACAAAAATAAGGAAATGTATTACAATGCTAAATAGAAGAAAAAATATATGATAACAAAATTATAATAATTGTAAACAGGATGTGTCTCCACGTGTTTGCTGATTAAGAATTATGAATACAATAATGTGGGAAACGTCCTGTCAGCAATTTAATAATAATATTAACAGGATGTCTCCATATGACTCCTCCCATCTTTGTTAAGGGCACGACCTCGTGGCTTTGGCTCCAATAGGGATTGGGGTAGCTCCATTGGTTCACCTTGGTGTTGTTCTGGATTTTTGATTTTTCTAAAATATTTTCTATTCAAATACAAAAATAGTAGAATTAATAAAATGAAAATTATTATTGCTGTTATTCCTAAATGGCTTTGATGAAGTTCTATAGGTAGCAAATTTGGTTCTTGAAACTGTGGTAGTAGCTTGGTTGGATCGTCCAGATGTAAATTGTTGATGCTGATTTTGTGATGAATTTCTGTGGGTTCCTTGAGGCTGGGCCATTCTTGAGTAAATGTTTTATTGGATCCCATCCAAGTATGTTTTTGAAAAGAATAAATAGAATCATTGTTTCCTAGTACGATGTTACATTTTGATATTTTCAATGATTTAAAATTTTGTTTGCAGTCTTCATTGATAGTAGTTATCATCTTTGAGCAAATTATTGTATTTCCATTAGTTGATTGTGTGAAAAGTGAAAAGTCATTTTTTACTTGAGCGTAGTTGCAGAGTGAAAGGTCTTCCAAGTTACAAGGGTCTTCGTGTGGTTCTTTTTCGCAATACCAGAACGAAAAGGTCTTCTTGCATTCTTCGTTGGTCCATTTTGTTGATCCTATGGAATTTAATGTGAAGGCGTATGGGGGTAAAAGGATATTATTTTCTTTACTGGGAATAGGGATAATTTTGGAAATATAAAGTAATTCATCGGCTAATATAGGTATTTTAAGAGTAATATATAAAGTTTTTGAAGTAAACATAAGATTGACTTTGATTATTTCTAATAAAGTAGGAATATCGGAAGCGATTTCATTGTGAGAATGAATAGTATGTAAATAATTAAGAATTTCTTCTAATTCCTTTTGTTTAATTAATTCTACATTTAAAATTTCTTGGTTACTGAATGATATTGTTCTTAGTAAAATTTGAATATAATTTCTTAGATCTCTAATTTGTTCTAGTTGAATATGAATAATAATTTCGTTATTCAATCTATCATTTGAAGTATTTAATTCTCTTAGAACGTTTTCAGCATAATTTTGTATTTTACGTAGGTCTGTTTGCCAGCGTTGAGTAATCTGTCCTGCAAATGAATGCAACTTCGAAATTTCAGTCATTAGTTTCTTTTCATTTAAATTGATTTTTTCAAATGTATTTTGAATTTCGATTAAGTCGTTTTGATCAAGATTACCTGAAATATATTTTACTACTGTACCTAGGCTGTCTATTAGACCTCTTTTAATTACTTTATTTGATCGAGCATACATTCTAAGTTTATTTATATCTTCTGAGAGTAAGTCGATCTCTCTGTTATAAATTTTTGCTAAAGTTATTGTTGAATCGTCAAGTCTACCTAAATGAACTTGATTTAATACTAATTTACTATATGAGTTTTCTTTCTTCAATACTTATACTAAAATAAATCTTATGATAATTGGTCTTATATTTAGCTAATCCTAAACTATTTAATATGTAACCTGGGGGTTCAGTTGTTTTGACTTGAAGTGCCTGGGTGGCTATCTTCATGGTTAACCTGGAAAGATTTAGTATTTTTAATCATGTGTTTGCTAATATTTTTAGATTTTTGAGAAACTAACTTATCGTTGGATTGATTTGTGTCTACTAATATTTTCTTATATTTAGGTTTAATTTTATTTCGTGGTTCCATATCTAAATATACGACATCTGTTTTTGGGATATCGTCTGTTCGTTTACTATTAATTTTATCTAATTGTTCGGTTTTTTTTGTTAATTGTTTTTGACAAAGATCGTCGAAAAATGGCATAATTTCTGTTTTTCGATATTCGTTGTAATGTTGGAATACTTGTTTATGGGGATCTATTTCATGAAGATTTAGATTTTCGTATGGTCCATAAAGAAGAGAAAATGGAGTAAAATTTGTTACTGAATGAATTGATTGATTATATATAAGAATAGCAGTTGTAACTAAGTCGGTAATATTTTCTTTTGATTTTTGTCTTAGGACTCTTAATTTTTCGATTAAAGTTGAATGTGCTCTTTCTATCGGAGAATTGCCGGTATGAGATTGGGGTGTTGTATAATGAATTTTTATATGAAAGAGTGACATGAATTCTTTAAAGGTTTCGCTAGTGAATTCTCTGGCATTGTCGCATGTTATTTGCGAAGGGTAGTTATGATGAGAAAAATAATGACGGAGTTTACTAAGTATGGTGATAGAATTTGAGTCACTAATTTCGTAAGCTTGAAGGTACCTAGAGAATAAATCGAGTATTGTAAGAAATTGTTTATTTTCTATAGAGAATACGTCTATGTGAATATTTTCGAAAGGTCTTTTAGAAATAAGTGGGCCGGAAAATGGAATTTTTCGAGGGTTTCTATCATATTTTGAGGTGAGACATAATTCGCAATTATTAACTTGATTCGTTACTAATTCTTGTATTTTCGGAAAATAATACAGGGACTTCATATGTTTCGTAGTTTCTGTGATACCGTTATGAGTTTCTGAATGATAGTCTGAAATTAATCGGACTTGTTCTTCCTTATTAATTATGTCTTTCAGAAAAGTATTTGTTTTAATGATTTTTACATTTGGTTCCAAGATTTTTGAACATTCTGTAGTAGCAATATTAAGTAATGAATCATTGGGGCAGTATATATAGTATGTTTTTGTTGGATCAACTATTTCTAAAAACATATTAATTATAACATTATGGTCGGATCCTTTTCCAAAAGTAAGAATATAGCGATTTTTGCCAAATGGCTTAGAATAATCTATGTCGTTTTTGTCTCCGTATTTTAGGATTATTTAAAAATGTGCGGAATTTAAGGTTATTTCTGAAATTGGGAAACCAAAAATTGGATTTTCTTTTGTTCGGAGTGTCTAGTGTCGCCTGAAGCGGTACTTTTGTTATCGTCAGATATTTTACTTAAAATTTCGTTAGCATCACTTAATGCTAGATTTGGATCGGAATTTGCTCTTGCCATAGTTGAAATGGCATCGATATCATCAGGGTTTGGTTGAATTCTTTAGTATTTGTTTTTGAGTTTGGGGGAGTAATAACTATATCACTAATTATATTAATTTTTAGATCACGTTTAGGAAGTTTTTTATCGATTGCATTGAGTTCAATTCTCGATAATGCATCAGCGACGTAATTTTCTTTGCCTTTTTTATAATTTATTTCAAAATCGAATTCTTCCAACTTTAGTTTCCATCTTATTAGACGTTGATTGGGTTCTTTAAGAGAATGTAGCCAGACGAGTGGCTTATGATCAGTTTCAATAATAAATTTTTTGGAATATAAATATGGTCGGAAATGTTTACAGCTATCGATTATAGCTAAGAGTTCTTTTTCGATAGTGCCATAATTTCTTTCAGCTGAATTAAGTGTTCGACAGTAAAAAGCTATTGGATGGGTATCTTGAGAAAGTACGCTTCCTATAGCGATGTTTGAAGCATCGGTCGTTAAAGTAAATGTTTTTGTGAAATCGGGGTATGCTAAAATAGGAGAATTACAAAGAAGTTGTTTGCATTTTTGGAAAGCATTGAGGTATTCTGGGTCGTTTAAATCTAATTTAGTTCCTTTTTTAAGATATTTATTTATTGGGTAGGTTATTTTGGAGAAATTTTGAATGAATTTACGATAATAGGAGAGCATGCCGAGAAATGATTTTATTTGTTTTTCATTTTTGGGCAAAGGAAAGTTTTGGATGGACTTGATTTTATCTGGATTTGGTTTAATACCCTCAGGGGTTATGACATGGCCTAAGAAGGCAACTTCTTTTCTGAGGAATTCTGATTTGTCTATTTGGACTTTCAAATTATATTTTTCTAATTCACTGAATATTTGTTTTATATGAAGAATATGGTCTTGGAGGGACTTTGAAAATATGACTATGTCATCCATGTATACGAAAAATTGTTTATAGAGAAAAGGACGGAGAATTGTGTCCATGACACGTTGAAAAGTGACAGAAGCGTTTTTTAGGCCAAATGGCATACGAGTATATTCGTAGTGGCCATTATCTACGGTAAATGCAGTTTTTTCTGCCGAATCTGGGTGTATTTCAATTTGGTGAAAACCTTGTGCCAAATCTAAAGTGGAAAAGTAAGTACTTCGACCAAGATTGTCGAGAATTTCATCGATACGAGGAAGGGGATATTTATCTTCGATAGTTTTTTCATTTAGTTTTCGGTAATCGATAACTAATCGGAATTTTTTCTTTCCACTGGCGTCCATTCGTTTGGGGACGAGAAAGGTAGGGAAACTGTACGGAGATATACTAGGTTTAATTATTTTATTGCCTAGGAGCTTTTGTATTTGATTTTGAATTTCTTGTTTTTAATGGTAAGGGTATATATATGATTTTTGATAAATCGGTACATCGTCGACCGTTCTAATGTGATGTTTAACTACATGAGTAAAAGTTAAGTCGGAGTTTTCGTTACAAAATATATTTTTAAATTTTTTACAAAAGTAAATTATTGCATCTTTTTCTTCGGGATTCAGATGATCTGTTCGAAGAAGTTTGGTAATATCAATATTATTATTATAAGATGATAAAGGAATTGTTTCATCAAATTTCGATAAGGGTTGGACTTGGAGAGGTTCATGAAAATTTATAGAAATATTATTTAAAGAGATTTCTTGTTCTATAGGTATTTTACAGTAACCGTCTGTCGCTAGAGCTATACATTCAGGTATTATTATGTTGTTTAATTTTAATTCTGGAAGAACTACTTGTCCATTATCAATATTCACAGGGATATTTAAAATTCTTTTATCTAGAGATTCAGAATAAGGGGTAAATAAGTTGGGATTGACTTCCAAATAGAATGGTATTTTAATAGAATTGATTTGTAATAAATGATTTTCGAAATTAATAAGTGCCTTTAATTTATCAAAGTCCTGACTACCTATTAATGCATCGAATCTATCGTGCCAAGGTACGATAAACATATGGAACATGTATTTAATGCCGAATTCTTTCAAAAGAGGATATTTGCAGCTAAAATTGCCATTGTAAGTTGTTTCAATTGATTTAACGGAAAATGTTGATTCATAAATGGAATCTGAAAATAATCTATAGGCTGGTTCGGAGTTTATAATGGAATTGCTTGCACCGGGGTCAATCAATATTTTTAAGTCTAGATTTGAGAGGTATATAAATGGAAGTTTAGGGGTTGAATTTATATTATTTATATCAATTCCGAGGCTCGTAATTAAGAATTTTGAGTTTCATCGTATTGTTCGTTTTGAGGGTTAGCGTTTGATGATTCATCAGAATTTTCGTCAGTATCTTCAATATTGAACAATTCTTCGACAACTATGTTCGGAGGTCCTGTTTGTCTAAAAGAATTTTGTTGTGGAGGTCTATAAGTATTTGCTGTAGATATACTCATTGGGGTTGGTTTGTAATTACTTGTGGAAGGTTGAGAGGGAAGATTAAAATTTTGATTATTAGGAGATTGTGTTTGTCTATTATTTGATTGATTATTTGGTCTTTGATAGTTATTTTGGTAATGGAATCTTTGCTTGTTATCATTATATCTATTAAATGGTCTATAATTATGGTTTTGAGGAATTTGTGGTCTTTGAGACGAATTATAATTATTAAATGAAGGTTGGTTTCTTGGTGATTGATTATATGACGTATTATGTTTTGGAGGTGGGCGATTTCTTTGACCTTTTTGAGATCTAAGAAAGTTAGCAAATTCAATTTGGGATCTTTCGTTGTCTAATCTTCTACATTCGTACATTGCTTGTTCTAGAGATGAAATTGATATATGAAGTAAATGATCTCTGTAGGGATTTAAGAGACCTGCTTTAAATACCATAAGGGCTTGATCAGTATACATAGTTTCCTTAGAAATTTTAACTTCTCTGTTATCAGAATTTATAGCTAGGTGTTCTTTAAGGACTTGTAATTTTTGAGAAATTTCGTCATGAAAGTCGGAGAATGATTGATAATGAGTTTGAATAGAAGTATTTAAATCGTGTGCTAATATTTCTTCAGATCTAGGATCGCCAAAACGAGTTATAAGAGCGGTTTTTAAATCGGACCATTTATCAAAAGATCTATTTATGATTACGTCTCTAGCTGGACCTAATAATTTAGATTTGACTTGCTCTAACAGAAGATTGTTGAATAAATCATTATTTTCGGTTTTTAAAAGAGTTAAATATTTTTCAGATTGTCTCAAATAATATGCTAAATCTTTAGAACCCCCGTTATATGTTGGGACAATATTGTTTGCTAAAGATAATTCGATTTTCGAAATTGCAGTAGACATCTCGCTATTAGTATTTAAGTTACGACTTAGAGGTAATGGAGATCTGGATCGACGTACAGATATTGGAGATCTGGATCGATCACGATTTTGTGACATTAAGAGATTGACTTTAATAATATATAAATTTTATACAACCATTAAAATTGGAATGTTCAAATTGCAGTTCAAATAACACTTATATTGTAGTAAAAAAAATATTATAATATTCAAAACAATTATTAGCCGATAAATAATAAAATTAAAGGAAAAACTTACAGGAGGATGCACTGAAGGATCATCTGCGAGCTTGCTCCTTGTCTCTAATTCTCTGAAGGAACTTGAGCCGTCTTCTTGAACAACCGTCTTCTTCACTGGAGGAGTTGTCGGGTTGGAGTCAGTCTTTTCACACACCGTAACTTGTTTCACACAGTTTATTGGTTCGGATACTATCTTAATTTCTTGATAGAAAACGTAGACGTTTTACCACACAGAAAGGGTATTTTCTACTGACAGTATCCTGTTCGCAGCGCCAGTTAAATTTATTAAGTAAAAAATATACTTTTTAAAAAGATTTATTTAAACTTAGTGATTAGTTACAGTTGATGTTACAATTATGACTGACTTCTTTTTTAGTTTACAAAAATAAGGAAATGTATTACAATTCTGAATAGAAGAAAAAATATATGATAACAAAATTATAATAATTGTGAACAGGATGTGTCTCCACGTGTTTGCTGATTAAGAATTATGAATACAATAATGTGGGAAACGTCCTGTCAGCAATTTAATAATAATATTAACAGGATGTCTCCATATGACTCGCGAAATCCGGACAACACGTTTTTCTTTGAATTTGCTTCAATTGCTTCTAAAGATTTCCTGAGAAGTTTTGGAAAATCTTTCTTCTGAAATGGACCTTTTCTTTTGGACTTCCACTCAGCCAGAATTATTCTCCATGTTTTCTTAAGGGGCGCAAAAAAGCAACATCCAGCGGCTGGCAAAGGTGGGTGGCATTTGGTGGAAGTAGGATGAATTTTATATTCTGACGTGCACATTCCTCAATAACTTCTACTGTTAAGTGACTGGACAAGTTATCACCAATTAAAATTTTCGGCCCTCCTTTTTTCTGAAATAAGGTAAAGTTATCTAGCGAAACCATTCCAAAAAAGTTGTTGAATCGAACCATCCTGAGCTGCTCACACTGTAACCACATACATTCGGTCCATCTTCTTCCCATTCTTGATACCGATGCTTAGCCTTATACACCACGAAGGGTGGAAGAAGGTCGCTACTTGCTGAAGCCGACATGTTTACACTTACGCTAAATTTAGACGAATCCATTATTCGATCGCAATGTTTCGATCCTCTTTTACAAATCACCTTGACTTTACCCGGGTCATCACTAAAATTAGTTTCGTCATAGTTAATTATTAGCGATGGGTCAACTTTTTCCAGGATGTTCAGAGCTCAGGAAAATATTCCATTAAAGTGCCTTCACTGACTTGTGCCCTACATCTCTTTATAATTTGACAAAATCTTGTCGTAAGATTACGGTGTCGGGATAAAAATGAATTCACCAATCGTGTCCCGGAAGGTTATCTCGGAATTTTTTTATATTCACCCCTCTCCTGTCTAGATATTGTTTGACTATCATTCGGATATCGTACGGAGAAAGAGGGAATCCCCATTCTGTCGCCAGGTTAATGGCCACAACCAGCGTTCCTTCTTCTTCTGACGATAGTATTGTCTGGCCGCAGACTTTTTTGACATTAACATTCTTAATTCTGTCGCTAATAGTCGATTTAGGTACACCATAATATTCAGCAGATGGTTTTCCTGTGGGTTTTCACATCACGGATGGCATTTTCTAGTTTTTCTGGTTTATAATTTTGGTAGCTTCTACCACCTACCACTCTCTTATAAATTCGCCCCCTAAAAACGTATAATTTTGTTATCATTATACAGGGGTATATGAAATGTGTGTAAAGATAAACAAACGAACTCCTGGCTAAAATATTCTCAAAACATCACCCTTCCTACTAGTATAAACAAAAATTGTACTAAAATATGCAAATGAGGTGGGCACAACTTACTTTTCAGTATCTTTTGAATTAAGAAATTCTTACCAAAACAAAAATTACGTGAAACGGAAAACTGATCACGACGTGCGACCGCAACACACCATAATCTAACGGCAACTAAGTTGTAAACATTTGGGTAACATACTAATATGGGCTATCTTTTACACTGTTGCCGCTGTGAATGCATATTCAAAAAATCTACCTGTTGTCCGAAGCGACCCCAAATGGCCGAAGTCACCTCGTTTGACGGTACATATTGACGACGAATCACTGCAGAAGCTGAGGAAACTTGGGATCAGCCATTCGTGGCAGAAAGAGTTCTCTTCAAGTTGCAGGAGGAACCAAATAAATATAGTGAAGATGACCGCAGTGCTGCAAATCAACCTGCACCACAGTAGAGCGGCGACGGTGACGCTATGCCAGACGATTCTGGCGGATGACATAGGAGTGGTTCTTGTTCAAGAACCATGGACCGTCAAAGGCAGAGTGATGGGAATGAGCAATGCGAAGGATAAGTTAATCTACGACACTAATAATGTAAACCCAAGGGATTGTTTTTTTTATCAGGGATAACATTAAAACGTTTAAAATAACGGATCTCTGTTCTAGGGACACCGTCGTGACTGAGGTACACCTGCAGGCAGGTGATGGACACATCAGAATCCTACTTGTATCAGTGTATCTGCCATACGACTCCACAGAAGTACCTCCGTCCATGGAAATGAGAAGGAGCATCTCATCTTGGGAATGGACGCCAAAGACACCATCTGGCCTGGGGAACTCCAATAACCGGGGCGAGTACCTTATTAATTACCTATTAGAGTCAAATTTAAATTTATTGAATCAGGGCCGTAAGCCAACTTTCCAACAAAGAAGGGGGATCTGCTTGAGAAAGAGGTCCTGGACATTACTTTGGCCAGCCACTGTGCAAACGCACAGAAAATTGGGACAGCCATAAGAAGGCGCTCACTGAATTCATTAAAGCATTGAGGAAAGCCAAGAGAAGCTCATGGAGAAATTTCTGTCAGGACATTGAGAATGTCTCTGACTGCGCAAAACTCCACAGTCATGGCTCAAAATCCAGTCAGTATTCCAGAGACCGTACTCGGCTCACACACGGACGGCCTGGAGGACACACTGGCAGTACTGCTCAGTACGCACTTCCCGGGTTCCATCGAAATACAAGTCGAACCAACAAGCGAAACCAGAGAAGAACGGCAAGTAGCCCGTGGTCTGGCAAGTCATGATAACTGGACTTGTGCAAAGTCCATAGTCACATATGGGTCTGTGACATGGGCTATCCAATCTTTTGATCCCTTCAAGGTGCCTGGACTAGATGGTATCTACCCAGTGCTACTCCAAAAAAGCGCCGATATAATAACTCCAAGACTTGTGAGTATGTTCAAACTAAGCTTAGCCACAGGAGTTATAACTACGGTTTGGGAAATCTCCAAGGTGGTATTTATACCGAAATCTGGAAGATCTTCGTACGATATTGCAAAGGCTCATCGCCCGATAAGTTTCTTGTCATTTCTTCTCGAGGCAATAGAGAAGATGATTGATAGGCACCTGAGGGCCACAGTGCTAGGTAACAAGCCGCTACACCCTAACCACTATGCCTTCCAAAATGGTAAACCTTGCGAAACAGCCTTGCATAGCTTGGTGGGTGAGATAGAGCAAGCCACTACTTACAAATAAGTTGCACTGGCTGTCAATCCCTCGAAAACCATCATGGTACCATTCACAAAACAGCGAATTGTGGAGATCAGTAGCGTGCCAAAACTTTTCGGCAATCAGATAAAGGTTGCCAGGGAAGCAAAATACCTAGGAATCCGATTAGATAACAAACTAACCTGGAACAGCCATCTAGCGAGCATCACAAGCTGTTCTCAGATCACGCTAATAACGATGAGATGAGCAGTTGGGTGCACCTGGGGTCTAATTCCGTCAATGATATACTGGTTGTATACCAGAGTAATCAGATCAATGATGGTGTACGGTGCAATTGTGTGGTGGCCTAAAGTTCAGCAAAGCACAGCCGCTAAAACGCTTTCCAAAGTGCAGCGAGCTGTGTGCCTGAGCATTACAGGCGCCATGAAAGGCACTCCAACCGCAGCATTGGAAATACTGCTAAACATCCCAGCAATAGATCTATATGGGAGGCTAAAATGACTGCATACAGAATGCAGTGTAATAGCAACTGGTGTAAGCACCATGCCATGAATCATACAAAAATATACGACACCATGAGGTGCGACATCTTTGAAATGCCACCTGACAGAATGCCCAAGGTCGTGGAAACTGAGACACTATATCGCGTCAACTTGAGTGACAGATCCGCATGGGCTCAAGGAGAAACTCAACATGTGTTGAACAGTATCACCTGGTACACTGACAGGTCAAAGACCCCAAACGGGTACAGGAGCAGGCGTCTACGGCGTCAGACACACGCAAAGCATAAGCGTCTGCCTTGGTAAACTACCGACCGTATTTCAAGCAGAAATAGCCGCACTAACTGAATACAGCAGAACATGCATAGATAGGAAATATAACAGAAATACTATCTATGTGAACACAGACATTCGGGCAGGTTTTATGGCCTTAGCAAGCCACAGCTATACGTCGAAGATAGATATCCTTAAAACCTTGGCAAAAGCCAATAGGGTAATTCTCAGTTGGATGCCAAGCCATACAGGGGTAGCTGGAAATGAGGGAGCTGATACGTTTGCCAAGAAAGGAGCTGATCTCACCCTTATGGGACCAGAACCAGCATACGGCGTTTCATATAGCGTCGTACGAAAAACTGTCTCCAACTGGATGTCGCATGCACACCAAAAGCGCTGGAACGGAGTTGCGAGACACGCACAGTCCAGAAGAATTCTCGAAGGACCATCGACTTCCAATGCAGCAGATGCTCTCAAACTGGGCAGGAAGGAACTGCGAAAAGTGGTAGGATTCCTAACTGGTCACTGGCTATTCAATGCACACCTATCGAAAATGGAGATTGACGCAACAATCCCCCGTTGCAGAATGTGTGGAGAGGTAGAGGAAACCGCAAAACACGTTATCTTCGATTGTCCAGCCTTGTGCAGAAGGAGAGCCTCCTGTTTATATATCTTCCCTGATACAAATCAAGAGTGACTGCAGGAAAGTATAGTCCGACGAAACTCACTGTTCGCTAAGAAATTAGGATGGGACTCTGCTTAATATCTCCGAATGGGGGTGCACAATAACCCTAATTAATGGCTGAGCGAAAACCATTAGGGCACCCGAACCCTAGCCCCGTCGTGACTAAAAAAATAGCTATCAAATTTCACATGAACAAAGGTTTATTTGTTTTGTCATGTTTGCACACAATTACGATGAATAATCGCCAATGTATTATTAAAAATACGTTTTAAATGATATACACAAAATTGAACTGAGAGCCGGTATTATAGACAATTCCAATTTGACATCGTCTCACAAAAATTGCCAAATCATGAATCTAACTGCTGAAACATGGGCGTTGTATTATTAAAACGATATCGTTAGTATTAAGTTTGAAAACGAAAAAATAATGACGTGCATCAATTTTTTTGATATATGACCTATGTTAATTCTATGTGTGAACAAAAACAAAATACTTTCTCTTCAAGGAAAATTTCGATAAGTACTACTCAGATGTTCTTTGTAGCAAAGCTGCATCAATATGCTCGAAAAGCTAGAAGAAAATTGTACATTGAGAAAAAATTTTGAGAGACATGTGACTTAGTAACCTTTTTGAGAAAATGATATTCTCTTGAAAAATTATTCTCTTTTGAAAAGAGAGAAAAAGAAACATCGAAAAAAAAATCACTTAGAAAAGAAACAATAATATATTATTTGTAACGTTTTGAATCGACAGTAAGCATCTCCATCAAATTTGAGATAAAATATCCCACGACAGAACCTTAAAACAAATATTAACTTAGACACAATATTGTGGTTTTTCCACAGTAACATCCAAGTAAAATCCAAGAAGTCGAGTTTTTTGTCGAATAATATAGACGCAAGGATGAATTCTGAACGCAATAGAGAACATCTATTGAGTGATTCTTGCCATCAATCATTTAGGATAACCGTGTTATCGTAAAAGGTTACTCATACTTCATTTGAGTGAAATTTTGGAGATGCAAATACTATTCGTCAACTTTTTATAAACGATTTAAATCAAATATCAAAAGAATGGCCAATTTTGGTGACATTAATTACATGTAAGCCACTTAATTACGAATAAAATGAGCTATCGCATGACCTGATCGGATGATAAGAGAATGAGAAAATTTGTGTGAACCGGAAAATTTAATGTTTATTTAACTAATTAACACCTCGATCTGTTCATTTTTCTTCCTCATGGCAGTGTTTAGGTAATAGAGTAGCGGTATCTATCACTGTAGAATAATAGTTACTGGCATGTCGGGATTGGTTGTAAGTTGGCCATTGTTTTATAGTAGGTTTGCTTATTTGCTTGCTTGCTGCTTGGTTGTTAACTTGTTAGCTATCTCCTAAGATGGCGACCGACAGTTTCTTGGCAGAATTAACAGCTCTAAGCGAAGACATAGGCAACGTCAATCCACCTCCAAGTGTGGCCTAAACAGGCAAAACATATTTCACCATCATCAAGTAGTGCTGGTTAATGACAAGATAATGATTAACACAAAAAGGTGGCTTCGGCAAGACTATGCCGCCACCTTATTGTGATGCAGGACACAATAGCACTTATCCATGAACCCTGGATGACAAACTAAAATCTTGGGTCTAAATAATCCAAAAAAGTTTAATTTTTAGCTTCCCAAGCAATCAGTAACCTAGGTCGGTCATATATATCCCTAGGAATTTTAACCTACCCACTGACGTACTTCTCATCCTCCGACCTAACGGTAATGGATATTGAATATGTGCAGAAAGGTTGAAAGAAAGTGTTAATAGTGGCATCCACATACCTCCTGTTCGAATTTGATTTAATTACCAAATTCTCCCGTGAATTTATTTCAACTTCCCCTGTTTAATACAATTCGAATATTCTGCTCAAAACATATAACTAAATACATCCTTCTTCTCAACATTTAATATTTCCTTACATCAACAAAAAATTCATTTAACTTTACTACCACATAAGAAATACAGATAAATATAGTTTTCTGAAATTCCAATGAATACTTCAAAGTACCCGACATCTTATCACTTCATAAAAACTCTGTTATCTGTATCTACGAAACATTTCAGGCCCCAAAAAAAAATCACCCTAACTGCCAACCTTCACTTGCTGTATCTGACCGTTACGTTTCAAAACTCTTTTATCCCATTGGCCAGATCCTAATATTTTGCTCCTTCCTCGCAACTACGTCAGCTGACGTATAAATACACCATCTACCTTACATTTTGTCTCTTCATCAATTAACCGTGGTACATAAAGGTACTCAAGTTATAAGAGCACCCGGCGTTTTTTATCCCGGGAACAAACATGTGTACTTAATCTTTAATCATCTAGTAAACCATGATATTATGTGCAAAATAATCTCAGTTAACGCGTAAGTACAAATGAATTCTTAATTGTCTACGCAAAAATAAATAAAATTATAAATTCATGCAATATAAAAAACGAAAGTGACATAAGTGTTTCATTTCATCATACAGTTCATCATTACATCATACATCAGTGAAAACAATCGTTTTGGTCCTTCGAGTACATCTGATAACAACAAAGAACTTTCATTCCATCTGATAGACCACGTAAAAAAGGGTTAATTAGAACATGGTCATTCGAAGCCGGATTAAATCAGTGAATAGAAGATAGTCCAGATTTCAACAGAGACTGAACCTCGAGGTCAGTGTCAACAGAAAACAACTAAGGTATTTATTACTAAAGCATGAACTCTTTATTTGATTATTGAACTTTTGAAATTTACATGAGACTTTGTGATTTAAATAATTACACCTGACTATTGATTGATTACAATAACATCGTTGATATTCTTAAAACATAAATTCATACTCTTTGTTTGATTATAGAACTTTTGAAATATACATGAGACATTGTGATTTAAAATATTACACCTAAATATTGATTGATTATAATAACATCGTTGATATTTCTTATAAAACATACATTCATAGTCTGTATTTGATTATTGAACTTTTGAAATTTACATGAGACATTGTGATTTAAACAATTACACCTAAATATTCATTGATTATAATAACATCGTTGATATTTCTTATAAAACATACATTCATACTCTGTATTTCATTATTGAACTTTCGAAATTTACATGAGACATTGTCATTTGAATAATTACACCTGAATATTGATTGATTATTATAACACCGTTGATATTTTTTATATAACATACATTCATAAAAGATAGGATAATTAATAATTATACAGTTATACTATTTGAAAAAGTGATTTGATATTTTTTATGTAACATACATTAATTGTACAGTGTCGATTAAATAATTACATATTAATATTGATTTGGAACTATGATAACACTAGTCGCTGTTGTTGTGTGAGAAAACCAGGTACAATTATAGTGTCATTTAAATTGCAACGAGCCGTAGAAAACTGAACAAAGGCACGGCTGGTAGCATATATATAAAAAAAATATATTACGCTGATACAAAATAAACATTGTTCAAACATAGCCATTGATTTACATTTCATGTTAACCATACAATTAATACATCATTTACAAAATGGATTCATTAAACACGCAACGTGCTAGTTACAAAGCAGCAATTACTCGTATTTACAACTCGTTCCATATCAATCTGGACGAGTCAGACAAGTATGCTTTCAAATCCCGAATAGACAACTTAGAGAAATATTACTCTGAATACTCTGACATTCAAGACCAAATTGAAACCATAGCCGTAGATACTGAATTAGAATTTGACGATAGAAGTCAGATTGATGAAAAATGTTACTCATTACACTGCAAACTACAAAATGCTTTAGAAAAATTAAACCCTAAATTCAATCAAACTAATCAATTAACTGTACATTCTCAGAGTGAAACTCATATTAGATTACCTTCCATAGAAATACCGATTTTCTCAGGAGATACATCTTTTTAATGCACTAATAGTAAACAACACCCGGCTTACATCAAAAACTGAAAAATTCTACTATTTGAAATCATACTTGAAAGGTGACCCGCTCAATTTAATTTCTCAATTACCGCTAAATGAAACCAATTTTGATGTAGCGTTGGATTTACTGAATTCTAAATATAATAATACAGGGCAGATTGTTACTGCCCATTTTAACCGCTTGACAGCCTGTAATAACATCTCAAAATGTACTGCCCAACAATTAAGAACATTCACGTCCGAAGCTAGATCTATCGTAAAGTCATTGTTAAATCTAAATATCAATAAGGAAGAATTATTTGATGCACTAATCGTTCACATTTTAAAAACAAAATTAGATTATAATACAAAAAGATCTCTTGAAGAAAAAGAGACTGATCAAAATTTAATTACTAGTGATACTTTTTTTGACTTTTTGGAAAAAAAATGTACGGTCTTAGAAAACTTGTTAATCCAAGATCCCAAACCCGATGCATCCCATCATCGTAACCAGTCTTATAATGTGACCACACCAACCAACAGAGTAGCATTAACTGCAAACCAACATTCGTATCCCGAACAAAACCCACATCATAACAATGGTCAACGCAACCAACCTTCATCTAGCGCATACCCTACTTCCAATTATCCATCTTCAACATGCTCATTTTGCAAGGAAACAGGCCATAAAATTTATGGATGTTCCCATTTCGGACGGCTTTCTATCCCTGATCGATGTATATACATTAGAGACAATAAAATGTGCTTTAGGTGCCTAGGCTATAAACACTCATCATCCAATTGCATTTCGGTAAAAACCTATTCAATCTGTCAAAAACGACATCATACATTGCTTCATTCAGACAACCCATCCATACAAAACTCGGATACAAGAACTTTTAACAGAAATAAAAACCATTCACATCCTACATCTTCAGGACAACGCATCTACTCTCACTCTCATCCAGAAAATCCAACTGAAATAATTAATGACTTCAACCTCCAGGAATAGTCATGTCGTTCCATCAGAAGAGAATAACACTCAACCCCTCCCTAATTTGACAATGCTCAATTTAAATGGAAGCCATATGCTTCTCGCCACAGCTAACATTCTTATTTACCCTCAATCAGGCCCCGCAATTACAGCTAGAGCCCTCCTTGATCCAGGAAGTCAAAACTCGTTCATTTGCTCCCATTTAGTTACTCAGCTGAATGGAAAAACATTTAAACAACCCCTCTGTGTATCTGGCATTTGTAATAACAACCAGAATATTGACTCAATGTTTAACCTAACATTTTACCCGACCACTAATGAATCATTCTCGTTTGAAACCACGTGTGCTGTTGTTAAGCAAATAGCACGGTCTCTTCCTCAAGTCATGATCGATATACAGTCCTTAGCAATACCAATTCATCTCTTATCTTCATTAGCAGACCATTCTTTTGGTACCCCCTCCCAAATAGACGTTCCCCTGGGAGCTGATATTTATTACACATTACTAAAACCCGGCATTCATAAATTAGGCAAAAACCTACCTACCCTTATATCCACCTATCTTGGGTGGATAATATCAGGTACGGTCCCCTCAGCTTGTATAAAGAACGACATCCCCATAGTCGCCATGACCCATTATTTTCATTCCATAGTAAATGAACCGCTACCCACTGTCGACACTTTATAAGAAAAATTCTGGAACCAAGAAGAGATTACTATACCCGACCAATTGTCTGAGGAAGACATGAAAGCTGAAACCATATTCACCTCATCTTTACAGACCCTTCCCAACGGACGATTTAAAGTAGACTTGCCCCTTATACATGAGTCGGCACACAAAAATTTGGGACATTCCTTTCTTGTTGCCAAACGCAGATTTCTGTCACTAGAAACTCGACTTTCAAAAAAAACCCAACTTAAAGAACAATATAAAAATATCTTGTTTGAATACATCCGTTTACAACACGGAGAAGTTGTCCCTCTTACATTGCAAACACCGCTATTAGATCACAAATATTTTGTTCCCCATCTTTGTGCTTTTAAAGAAAGCAGTTCAACAACCAAAGTCAGGATAGGTTTTGATTATTCAGCCAAAACATCTTCCCAGATATCACTCAATGACATCTCACTCAAAGGACCCAGAGTTAAACCAGAACTACTCGACATCCTAATAAGATTCAGAAATTTTAAATATGCCCTTACAGCTGATATTTCTAAAATGTATCGTCAAATAGAGTTGAATGAACGCTTCCGATTCTTACAAAATCCGTTATGGAGAGACTCTCCATCGGACCCTTTCATTTGCATCCAACTCAACACAGTATCATTCGGACAAACCAGTGCACCATTTCTAGCATGTCGGGCATTGAAAGAAATAGCTCTACGAACTCCACAACATCCTGAAGTCCAATTGGCACTATTGTCACAAACATATGTAGACGATATACTGACAGGAGCAAATTCAGTCGATGACCTCATTCAGCTTCATCAAAATCTCAAAAGCACTATCCCAATCAGGGTTCGAAATTCATGAAGTATGATCCAACTCCTCTAAATTCACTACCGAACACTTAATAGACAGCCCTTCTGAAAAGAATCTCAATTTAGACGATAACCATAGTGAGGTCTTAGGAATCACCTAGAATCCAAAAACTGACGTCTTACAGATATCATCCCCTGCCACTTTCGATCAAAAACTAACTAAAAGACTAATGTTATCCATTATATCCCAATGTTTCGACCCTTTAGGCCTGGTCAACCCTGTGATCGTTCAAGGAAAATTAATCATGCAACATCTTTGGTTACTCAAGATAGCATGGGACGATCCCTTCAACGACTTGACACTCATAGAGAAATGGCATGAATTTGTAGAGAGCGTGACCCAGTTATCATCATTACATATCCCTAGGCATATATTTGAAAACAAACAAATATCACACATCGAACTCCACGGTTTCTGTGAAGCCAGTTCATTGGCTTATGGAGGCTGTTTCTATCTGAGAACAATTTACACGGATTCTTCCGCATCCTCACAACTTATCATCTCCAAATTCCGTGTCCCCCTGTCAACAAACCAATTACAGTTCCCAAATTAGAATTATGCGCCATGGCCCTTGCATCAAAACTTTACGCACGACTTCGCAACATCCTTGGTCAACAATTAAAAATGTCATCGTTCATTTTATGGTCCGCCTCTCAAATAGCCCTGTCCTGAATAAAAAGTATACCCACTAGATGGACAGTTTTTGTCTGCAACAGAGTCGCTCAAATTCAACAAGCAACTCATTCCGCTACGTGGAGACATATTCGATCTCACCTCAACCCCGCGGACATCCTATCAAGGGGCCAGCCCTTAGAATTTCCCAGTACCAAGTTGTTCTGTGGACCTCCTTTTCTATGGGAATCCTCCGACGACACGTCTTGTCACGACACTTTTTCCTATCTACCGGACCCCCTGAAGCAAATAAAAAGTCACTCGTCACGACAGCGAAGCCACCAAACCCCTTCATAGTCTTAATAACTCGTTCATCATCTTTAACCAAAGTAGTCAGAGCAATGGCATACATATACAAATTTATAGATATCATCCGTCATCCAGCTACTACACATAAAACCTTCTGTAGACAAAATCTAGGCACTGCTTTACTTTTCCTTGTTCGACAGGTGCAAACAAACAGCTTCCCAAACCTTTATCGCGCACTACAAAAGAATCAACTACCCTCAGATAAACGTCTTATATCATTAAGCCTTTTTATAGACAAGGACAATCTTAATAGAGTCTGAGGGAGACTCTCCCATTCCCCCATGTCCTACGAACAAAAACACCCAATTCTACTGCCTGTGCATTGTCATTTCACTACCCTGGTCTTACAAGAAGAACACATACGTTTAGGACACAATGGTCCTCAAAATATTCTCGCCAATATCCGTCTAAAATTCAAGCCCATCGATGGCCTGCGTGAGATCAAGCGCATCATAAACAAATGTCTAATGTGCCATAGGTTCAAGGCCATAACAGCACAACAAATCATATCTGATCTACCTGCACGTCGTGTAACACCTTCCCGTCCCTTCTCGACATAGGCAATTCATCTTGAGTTAGTCTCTGATCTGTCCACAGATTCCTTTATCGCTTCATTGAAACGTTTCACTTCCAGACTCCAGACGAGGACTTCCATCTGTGATTTACAGCGACAATGGCACGAATTTTGTTGGTGCTAATCATTATCTTGCTGAAGTATCTCACTTCCTGACTAAGAATTTTCCTCCCATATATGATCACTTACTTACATCATCAATAGAATGGAAATTCATTCCCCCAGATCCCCACATTGGGGTGGTATCTGGGAAGCCGGAGTCAAAAGCGTTAAAACTCATCTGATAAAATTGCTTGCTACCTCCACTTTTACTTTCGAATAATTCAGCACCATATTGACACAGATAGAAGCCATACTAAACTCACGACCCTTACATCCCCTTTCGACTGACCCTACTGACCTGCTGCCATTCATCCCAGGCCATTTTCTCATAGGAGCACCTCTAATGGCACTTCCAGACAAAGATTTATCCTCACTCCCTAAACAACCTTATACGTAAAGAAGATCTCTCTTACATTTACTCTTATATTGGTGGTCACATTACTTGTACTCATACCATCATGTCACTTCATCAATTAATCACACATTAACTTTTCAAACATTAAAACATTACTCTCTTACAATCACCCTCACTATACAATTCATTCTTCCGCATAGAAAGGGAGTAGCGCAAGCTGCATTGGAGTTTTCACGTTCTCCGAAGAAAAACATTCCCTTTCTTACCCAGCACCATTCATTCTGATACAATAAAAACCCGAAAAACCACCCACATGAGCTTTCCATGCTCTCTCATGGAATTTCACACCCCTTCACAACTTGGTCCCCCTTTTTGTTTACATATGCCCGAGGTTCCTGGACCGTTACTCCTTAAACAAACTGGTACCACAATTGCTTTAACCTAGAGTCGACGCTTGGCGTGACGTACGTCGCTAGGCCCCAATCGGACCGGGTAAGCCTCTGCCTGTGGCGAATTGCGCTGATACACAGTAGGCCCGAAAAAAACTGCCGCTTGGCCCTTTCCTATCTCTCTCATTCCTTCATCTTTCTTTCTCATGAAACTTAACCCAAACCTTACTCTTCTACAACATAATCATGTACTCAATCACTTACGCTCTCTCTTTCCTATTATATTACATACATTCTTATCATTCACAACTCTAGTCCAATTCTAGAGTATATTGCTTACATTCTTATCGTTTACAACTCTAGTCCATTTCTAGAGTATATTACATACATTCTTATCGTTCACAACTCTAGTCCATTTCTAGAGTATATTGCTTACTTTCTTATCGTTTACACCTCTAGTCCATTTCTAGAGTACATTGCTTACATTCGTGCCCTTACAAAACAAGCACTAGCATACATCTAGGCCTCTTATTCATTCTTACATTCATGACGTTAGAGTCCTTACACCACTCTAACCTCAACTCTTGTTCATTCATCACATTCATGACGTTAGAGTCCTTACAACACTCTAAGAACATCAAACCTTATCATTTCATTCATTCATGACATTAGAGTCCTTACAACACTCTAACATCAAATCCTTATCATTTCTTACCTTCATGATGTTAGAGTCCTTACAACACTCTAGCCTCAACTCTTGCTCATTCGTTACATTCATGACGTTAGAGTCCTTACAACTCTAACATCAACTCTTGTTCATTCGTTACATTCATGACGTTAGAGTCCTTACAACACTCTAACATCATATCTTGTTCATTCGTTACATTCATGACGTTATAGTCCTTACAACACTCTAACATCAACTCTTGTTCATTCGTTACATTCATGACGTTAAAGTCCTTACAACACTCTTACCTCAACTCTTGTTCATTCGTTACATTCATGACGTTAGATTCCTTACAACTCTAACATCAACCCTAAACATTCGTTTACACTCATGACGTCAGAGTCCTCACAACACTCTGACACCAACATTAGGTTACTTTACAACCCCTATACATTTATTTATATAATTACATTTACAATTATTCACTTTCATTCACAAGCCTGCATCAAAACTTTACACACTCTCACGCTACCTAACCCTGTCACTAACATCAGCATTCGATGTCTGAGAGCAGCCATCTCTCACCTTTCTTCCATTCTTCCCGCGCCCCCAATATGTTCGAATTTGATTTAATTATCAAATTCTCCCGTGATTTTATTTCAACTTCCCCTGTATAATACAATTCGAATATTCTGCTCAAAACATATAACTAAATATATCCTTCTTCTCAACATTTAATATTTCCTTACATCAACAAAAAATTCATTTAACTTTACTACCACATAAGAAATACAGATAAATATAGTTTTCTGAAATTCCAATGTTCAAAGTACCCGACATCTTATCGCTTCATAAAAACTCTGTTATCTGTATCTACGAAACATTTCAGGCCCAAAAGAAATCACCTTAACTGCCAACCTTCACTTGCTGTATCTGACCGTTACGTTTTAAAACTCTTTTATCCCATTGGCCAGATCCTAATATTTTGCTCCTTCCTCGCAACTACGTCAACCGACGTATAAATACGCCATCTACCTTACATTTTGTATCTTCATCATTTAACCGTGGTACATAAAGGTACTCAAGTTATAAGAGCACTCGGCGTTTTTTATCCCGGGAACAAACATGTGTAATTAATCTTTAATCATCCAGTAAACCATCATATTATGTGCAAAATAATCTCAGTTAACGCGTATGTACAAGTGAATTCTTAATTGTCTACGCAAAAATAAATAAAATTATAAATTCATGCAATATATAAAAACGAAAGTGACATAAGTGTTTCATTTCATCATACAGTTCATCATTACATCATACATCAGTGAAAACAATCGTTTTGGTCCTTCGAGTACATCTGATAACAACAAAGAACTTTCATTCCATATAATAGCCCACGTAAAAAAGGGTTAATTAGAACACCTTCCCTCAGACGCAGCCAAACCACCAGCAATAAAGGACTTGAAGGACCTTGTAGAACACTGTCACACCAAGAAGCTTGAATTGGCAATTGGCTGCAATTCAAACTCTCATCACGTAAGCTGGGAAAGCAAAGATATTAACACAAGAGGTATGATTATATAATTAACAAGAATCTCTGTATTCTAAATAGAAGTACTAAACCAGATTTTATTATCTCTCGGAGCCAAGCGCGAATAGATATTACCTTATCTACTATAAACATTTCGAATATAATCTCAGGCTGTCATGTATCCGACGACATTTCAATGTAGGACCACCGCTAGATAAAATTTGAAATAAAACTTGCACTCACAACCTCCACATTAACGCCGGGTTCACAAAACTTCGACTGCAGCGTGCGGCACATCCCCGCCATAGTGCTGATTTTGAAACTTGAAGGAAATATTTAGCGGCGCGCTGCAAATTGAAAGCTGGACAGTTTGTTATTTGTTGCATGGTGTGTTGTATATTTGATAAATTGGTAGATTTGTAGACTCCGAAAAGGGGCTTTCAATAGTTACAAGCTCATATTTTCTTTTTAGTTAGCCTACAACTAATACTAACCCCACTTTTTAAGATGCTGCAAACGCATGAAGGTAAAGTTAAATCAACTTCAAGCAGCAGCATCTTGGTGTTGTGGGGGGGGGGGGGTGAGGGAAAACAGAATTAACCAATCACAGAAATGCTGCACGCTGCAGTCGAAGTTCTGTGAACCCGGAGTAACTCGCGACCCAGGAAAACGGACCGGACAAAATATGTCCACTGTTTGAAAGGGGCTCTGCGAGGAGTCGAGGATGTGTTGCCTAATAAAAAAGGATATTTGGAAAATTACTCTGAAAAAGTGTATATTGAGTTTACACTTCTGAATGGGACTTTCCAGGATGTAAAATATACTTGTACACCCTCTAAAGGGGTATTTTAATGTTTTTTAATCATTTCATTGTAACAATGACAACATCATACATTGCTTCATTTTTATTCACTGGATGTTTTTTGACACCTGTTATATGATTTTTTTTATGAGGACAGCTCTAAGAATGGCCTAATGGCCGAAAGCGCTTAGCTGCATTTTAATAATAAATACACACTGAGTACTCGTCGTTTCATTCACTCAATTTATATCTAGTGTGTGCACCAGACCCACAGACAGTTCAATAATTAATGCCTATAAGATGTCTTCCCACCTCAGGCGGGTCGATCTTAATGGAGCCTCCTATCCTTGGTGGTGCCATGAGATTGAACAGCTTAGGAGGATGACGAGAACATTTTTCAACAAGGCATAAAACACCATACTCGAAGAGGAATGGAACACAGATAAGTCTCACCTCAAGGAGTATGAAACAGTCATTAGACAAAAACAAAGAGAAGCATGGAGAATCTACTGCGAGGAAATCGAAGATTTACCCCAAGCAGCTATACTCCAAAAAGCCATTTCCAAAGACCCCTACTGTCATAACGACACACCAGCCAACGAGGATGGTACAGAAACTGCCAACCTGAAGAAAAGCCTTAAATTATTAATGTTAACCCACCTCGCTGACTCCAACCACGGTAATCTGGGAGGAAGAGGAGCAATCTTAAGGGGTCATCTTTGACAGTAAGGTAATATGGAACTCTCATCTAGAAAAGCATTATCATTTGTGAAGAAAAACTTATGTTAAACAAAGTTATTACAAACTAAATTACTTATACTGAATATTCTTATACATATAAAAAATTATCAATGGTGAAATTTGGCCAAATTAGTGATTAGTGATGTCTGAATTTTAAAATGGTTAACCATATAAGTTATTTACACACTGACCTGATCACAACACTGGGTAGTTTTTATTCACTCTGCTCCTGTGTTCTTCCCTAGAATGAAGCTGGACTCTCTTCAACTTGTATAACAAACTCTATCGTTTGTACAGCAGGTAAGTCGATGTTATATTATTAAATCGTTTGTTCAACTTGACTCAGAATGTTTTTATGATTATTATTAATGTTGTTATATAGTATTTAATACTGTAATGTGGTTACTTTATTAAAATTTATACATAGTGTCCCCTCTTAAAATTCGATTGTATGTATTTCTTACAAATAACTAATGTTGCATGATATTTTCTTCTGGAAATGTTTCTGAGGTTGTAATTTGACGTTTTTAATATGTTTTTACTCAAATTTATAATAATTTCCGAATATTTTAATTAAATTTTATAAAAATTTCTTACATGTGTCCATGTGTCCATCACCTCACTCACACTCTTGTTTTCTAAATCAACAAACTCTTGTTGCTAGCTTTGTTATTTTCAAACAAAACACTAACAACTTACTAGATATATCATAGTCTTTTTTATTTAATGCTTAATATTTCATTTAATGTCTTTATCTTATTCCTATTGTAATTTACTGTTTATGTAAAATTTCATAATAATTCATTACACCTATATACATGTGAAATATTTCCAAAAATATACCTTATATTTATATACAATGATTATATATATATATCCAACTTTAAATCCAAATATCAATAAATTTACAATCATTATCGTTTGTAAACCTTTTATAATGCCCTGCAATTTAATTTTTATTCAAGATTCAACATTTATCTCATATAAATTTGGCCTATTATTTGATTCAGTTATATTTTCCAAACATCCTCTGTACTTTGCAAATAATCAATAGTTCAGAACATAGATAATTCTATGGTTGAATATATTTCTGCTATCATTATTCTGTGCTAAATGATATGGAGTTTGAATTGACACTTCTGTTCAGTGTTGCCAGTGTATTACAATTGTAATAAATGTATTACTTTTTGATGCACTGTATTTACGGTATTACTACTTTCACAAAAATATTACCTTTTTAAGGATACTTTTACTAAGAAAAAATACAATCATTTTTGTGTTTATTACCAATACCGATTGACTAGACTTTAGACTAAACACAAAACACACATTTTTCATACTTACTTGCCTTCAAAAACCTATAAAATGTTAGCGACACCTCGTACTATATGTAAAAACTAATACCAATATCTTTTAAAATAAAATATAGGTCTCTGATATAAATTATAGATAGTGGTGTTATATTTACCTACGTAAATCCCCTAGACAAATTTTTAGCACACACAGTGGGGTGTGGTTTTTACTTGATCTGATTCCTGATTGTGAGTTCTGAGTTCTGAGTTTTTTATTTTTGTGTTTATGTTTAATAAACAAATAGTCACGTGAAAAACATTGTTTAATGCAAGTTTATTTTTGTTTGTGAACATTAATAATTAAACTTACAGAAATGGAAAGGTAATTGTTTGTTGTGTGCTTTACTAGGTATATAACTTAATATATTTTTAGGTACATTACTATCACTAAGAAAAATGAAGATGAACCATCAAACGAAGGTGAAAAAACTGAACCTATAGCTAGCTGTAGTAACAGTAACAAGTTGGATTCTGTTCAGATTTCTGAACTAGATAGATTATCACCATCATCTAATTCATCTTTGTCTGATTTTGAAAAAAGCAGTTATTTATTGGTCACTTCACCTCCAAAAAAAAGGCCGTAAGCAAAAATTTAAAGAGGAATGGAAACAAAATTTTAAGTGGTTAAAGGAGAAATTCGGAAGTTCATATTGTATATTGTGCAATAAAGTTATAAGTGGTGGTATTTCCAATTTAGAGAGGCACGAAAAAACTGTGGAAAAATAAATGTGAAGTTGCTAAAAAAACTCCAAAAATGGAATCTTATATTAATAAAACTGATGGAAAACATAGTAAACTTGTTAAGGAAGCTGAATTAAAATTAAAAATGTTTTTACATGAACATAACTTGCCCTTTTTAATTATGGATCACTTACCCAGATAATTAACTTCAGTTTGCCCAGATTCCACTATTGCTATACAAATAAAATGTGTAAGAATGAAAGCCACTGCATTAACCAAAGACTGTATAGCCAAAGAAAATATTAGTATTATAAAAGAAAAATTAAATAATGATGTTTTTTCAATTATAATTGATGAAACTACAGATGTAAGCTCTCAAAAGGCATTAGTAGTTGTAGTAAGGTTTTTTGATAACTGTTGGACTGATGAATTCTTGGGTTTAATTAGGGTGAAGTCTTGTACAGTAAATGATCTGTTCAATGAAATAATTAAATTATTTGATGAGCTTAAAATTCCAATTAAAAATTTGATAGGTTTTGCAGCTGATAATGCTAATGTAATGATGGGAAACATTTCTGGAGTTCAACAGAAATTTAAAGAAATAGTACCCAATATTTTTGTATTGGGTTGTATATGTCATTCTTTTCATTTGTGTTCGTCAGCTGCTGCAAAAAAACTGCCAAGAAGTTTGGAAAATTTCGTAAGATCAGTTTATGATTATTTTGCCCATAGTAGCAAATGAACTGAACCATTTGAAGCATATCAGCAAGCTACTGCATCCAATCCAAACAAGATGGTTGTCCTTTGAGGTAAAACTTTTTTGAATTAAATTTACTGTATTTATTTTTTATATTATCTAAAGGAGAAGAGTTGGTATTTGGCTGATTCTTACATAATATATAGAAAATTTATGTATACAATTAAAAACTAATTTTGGTTTTTCTTACAGGCAGCTGTTAATAGAATTTTAGAGAACGCCTTGCAACTATTTTTTAGGACTGAATATTTTGAGGATAATTTACACTCCACGAAATTAATTTTAGAATACTCTTTAGATACACCAATATTTAAAATTTATTTTTCATTTTTAGTATATATTTTGGAAACCGTTAATAAACTTAATCATGAATTTCAGTCAGAAAAACCAAAGATACACTATTTATTAAAACGAGTTAATGATTTATATAGAAATATTTTAAGAAATTATATAAAAATTGATATTTTAGAAGAAAACCCAATTAAAATTATTAATCCATCGAATCCCAGGAACTTTATGCCAATTGGAAATATATATTTTGGTGCTAAATGTGAAATACTTTTATCAAACGAAAACTTAAGCCTGGATGATGTAAAACATTCTAAATTGCGAGCACTGGACTTTTACATGGTACTGGCAAACCAAATAAAACAAAGGTTTAATTTTGATGATCCTATTTTAAACTTTGCTGCAAATTTTGATCCAGAGGTTGTATTATCAGGGAAAGTGAAAAGTATAGTAGTGGAAAGTTTACGTTTTTTTCCCCAACTGGTTACTGACGTAGAAAAATTAAATAGTGAATTTAGGTTATTGGCCGACTTATCTGAATTAAAGCAAAAACAAGAAAAAGAGTCTAGCGAAGATTTTGGCTTAATATTTTTAAGATAAAAAATTCCTTAAACGAGCCGATGTTTCCGAACCTAACCATCTTGGTTAAGGGAATTTTTTCATTGCCCCATTCCTCTGCAGCAGCTGAAAGCATATTTTCCCAAATGAATCTTTTGAAAACGAAAACAAGAAATAGGTTACTAATGGAAACATGTGATAGTATTTTGAATGCAAAGGAGTTGTTAAAAAATGATACTTGTTACTCGTGGAAACCTAATAATAGTTCATTAAAGCGCAATGCAACATACAAATAAACTGTAATCTGTTTTTTATATTAATTTTCTATTTTTATACACTGTGTCCAAAATAAAGAGGGCCAGTATAAAGATATGGGAATTAACAAGAGATAGAGATTTCGTTAAATGGGAAAAAAGTTGCCTAATTAAACGTCTAATAAAATGGCGATTATAAATCTCCAATAACATTTGTTATTTTTGAATTATTTTAGACAAACCGAATTTTCGGAATTTTAATTATACTTTTTTTTTGGGGTTAATTTTCAAGTTATAAGGAAATTGTTAAAACTTTTAATAATGATCTTTGGGATTACAATATATTTTTTTAATGTGACGTTTCGACTTCAAGCAGCCATCATGAATATCCCCACACTGACCCCCATTATTTTGGACACAATGTATAACAATTTAAATTTTTTAGCGTTTAACCCTAACTGTTGTTGCGCTTATAACTGGATTTTGCATATTAAATTACACACTTAGTACTCATCGTTGTTTCATTGAGCAGTGTGAATAAAAATTCAGTAAAAGCTAAAACTTACATTTTCCTAGCAAATGCTTAGTTTGCTGTGAATAAAAATAAGTAGTAGCTTTTACTAAAAATGCAATTAGCAAAAGCTAAAGTTTTTAGCATTGTCTAAAAATGTTGTGAATGAAAGTAAACAATTACTAAGAATATTAAGAAAAAGCTTACATTTTTTCAAGCTTGTTAGACCCTGGCTTAAAAATTTAGCATTGTTAAACAGTTTGGCAGAAATAGCTGCATTTATGAATATAAGATCAGTAAAATTTTATCCCGAAAGAAAAGAAAGTCATGCCGAAGAATACCACGGTCTGTATAGATTTAGTGAAGAAAATGTTGAGTGGATAGCCAACAATTTTTTGGAGCCAAAAGTGGAGACTATAGGTGGTGCTTTGAGTCCAAAAAAACAAATACAAATATTTTTGCGATTTCTGAGTGATCCTGGATTTCAAATAGGGATCGGAAAAGAAGAAGGAGTTCATAGAACAACAATATGTAAAACGATATCTTACGTTTTACCAAAAATAGTTGAAAAGACAAGAATTTGGATTAAATTTCCTACAGAAAACTCGACTGACCAGGCAATCAACGAATGGGCACAGTTGTATAGATTTCCCTGTGCTTTTGGTGCAATTGATTGCACTCATGTACCAATAATAAAGCCATCGCTACATGGTGACGAGTATATCAATAGGAAAGGCTGGTGTAGTATAAATGTGCAAGCAACTTGTAACGGAAAAGAAATTTTTACATCCGTAGATGCTCAATGGCTTGACTCGGTGCACGACAGTGGTATTTTAAGAAGATCAAATATTTTTGGTATGATAAGAAGACGTCAACAGAACTATGGTCTTATTTTAGGCGATGAAGGGTACGGCTATTAACACCGTATAGAAACCTCACCACACCTCAAGAAATTGCGTATAATAATGTACATAATAGAGAGCGCGTTATTATAGAACGCTGTTTCGGACAACTAAAACGTCGATTCCCTGTTTTGCAACATCAGATACGATTGAACATTGACAAAATTCCGTCAGTAATCGTCAGCGCTGTGGTTCTGCATAATATTGCTAAGTATTTGAATGACCAATTACCAAATGACGAAGAAGAAGTAGCCGCCGAGGATCACGATGGTGAAGAAGTTGTGGAAGGTAATTATGAGCTGAATAACGACCGTCAGCGTGGTCAACAGAGACGAGAAGAAATAAAAAATATAATTTCTCAGTTGCAGTTGTAAATATACTACTAAGTACGATACCATATATATCATAAGACAACATGAATATTAATACGTAATAAGTAAAATACACCAGATACTTGAAGGAGGATTTTTTCGTCAACAACTTTTTCAGGCAGTTAAGCCTTTTAGAAAGTTTTCAATGGGCCACACTGTATAATGTTATATTTTATTATTTTGAAGTCAAATTTAAATGTAAGTAGGTACCTTAATATGAGTCAAGTTCATTAATTTATTAAAAAAAACGTTAACAACGAAAACAATTTATTCATTTACTTACAACTTTCTGAACAGCAAATTATTTATTTCTTCAAATTGGTTTCCATTCTCTTTTTGTATTTTTTCCAACAATAGTTTTTCCTTTTCCTTTTGAACCCTCATTAGTTCCAGCTGTTCCAAGAATACCAGTCGTTGGAGCTCTGTATTGGACAAATTTGAGGTTTCGTCTGTTTCCTTAAATTTGGTTCTTCTGGTAACTGGATACTTATCAGGTAAAGGCCGAACATGAGGTGGAGGTGGAATAAATTCTTCAGTTTTGGACGTTGATGGCTGAGGTTGTTCCATCACAGATCCTATCGACATTGCTCCTGAAATAATTTTTTGGATCAAATGGCAGCAAAACAGTAATTTATACTATTCAGCGAAAAAATACTTAATTTTGCTTTTACATCTTCATACCATTTATTTGTTTTTATAGCCATACCTCATCACCTACCTGGTACTTTTATAAAAAAGGATTTTCTTGTCCTTCCATTAACGCCAAAAGTTGTTTTTCCCACGCATTTCAAACAATTTTCTGATTTCCCGTTGCAGTTTTGTCCGTCTTTTTCTTCAACTCGGTCTTCATAACTTGGATTTTCTTTTTTAGTTGTTTCTCAGTTAAATCCCTTCCAATTTGCAAAATATATTTTTAGTGGATTTCTTTGTATGCTTATTCTTTTTTCTCTTTTATTTTAGGAACTTGCGGTTTATTAAATATAATATTATAGCTTTCCAAAATTTCCATCAATTTCAGGTTGGACGAAATTTTTGCAGGAACTTCCTCCGTCAAAAAATCACTTGTAAAATATTCTGAATCACTACTCATATTGAACGTAAACCGTTAGCACTCGTTAATGATACTGGTTTAAAAAGTTTTCAGGTGCTCGATATTCACCTTTGTCGATTTGCACATCGGCAGTTACAATTTCTCCATACACATACAGTCTATCGAATTTCACGGTATTGAATTTATCAGTATAAAAACATTTTTTTTTGATGATTTACCAAATAACAACATCAAGTAAATACTTAAAATATCTAGCTTTTGCTAGTAAGTAAAAGCTAAATGTTATTCACTTCAATTTCAGCAAATGCTATTAGCAAAAGCTTAATCTACCTAGTAAAAGCTAAAGCTTATACTTCATACTAAAAGCAAAAGCTAAGTTTTTATTCACTCGGGCCAATAACTTGATATCTAGTGCGTACACCTCAGATTAACAAATAAAATAGATATGTTTGTTATGATTTTTTCTTGCTCGAGTCACATTCTAAGTCCACTTGCGGACACTTCCACTGCTTCGCCATATTTACAAAGTCTCATAGTTGCAGCAATAATGAAATTAGAAGTTTAATTGAAAATATGTTAAAAAATTAAGCAAAGAAAACTCATACTAATTTATCAAATTTCAGTAATTGTTTTATGTGTCAAAGGTAACCTATTTGGTAGTTTTGTCCTTGTTTAATTACCATATAAAGAGAGATCGTCAGAGTGTTCTCGACGATAATTTCAAAAACGCTGTAGTATTGTAGTGAATAATGTCAAACGTGGAACGTGGTTTGTTTATACGATCGCCAATACGACTAGAGAGTAAACATTTAGTTCTTTGGTTTTGATGTGGTTTTCAAGACTTTTAGCGACAAAATAATTTTTTACGTTAATTAATTTAATGTTTTTGGGTTATCACGGTTCGTATGTGCCAAGTTTGTCAGAAAACAGCTCAAAATTACCAAGGCCATGTATCTACAATACCATCCCCACTTTTTGTAATTCATTCATTATTTCACCACAGGCGTTTAGGACTATTGGCCGCAAAAATGAACATGTTTATGAATGAATAGCCCTCTCTATTGTATATTATTACTCTAAGGTGTACACCATATTCGAATCGTGATGGTACATTTCAGACAGCGTCAAAGAATTGAAATTTTAATACTAAAAGGATATGGTGATAGGCAATACCAAAATAATTTGAAATTTGCGTATGTTTTATTTTGACATTTTGCAGGATACGAACACAGGAAGAGGTAATTGTAAAATATACAGTTTGTCCAATTTGAAAATACATATATTGTTCGTATACCTCAAAAACCTTCGAAAATACAAAATTATACTCTCCAAACAAGGTGATTCAATATGACGTCTGTGGGCAAACAGTTTCAAGGTGTCAAGGTGTGCATTAAGTTAGTGGAAGTTTCTGTGTTTATTTCACGTTTATTTAAAAAAATGTCGAGTTAATTACACTTTAGTTTGTTACAAAGTACTTTTCGAAACACACAGTGAATATTTAAAGACATTAATGCAGAAAAATCGAGATGTGCATGAATGGTATGTGTAAAATATGCCCAGTTGCCATTTTCTTACATTTCTCATGTTTTTTTTTCTTCAACAGGTATCGTCTAAAATTGAAGCTAATTAATAATGAGCATTTTACAATAAATGTGCATTATAGAAACTTTTCCATTCAAGTAGCTCCGCTAATCAAATACTTGGATATAGGTGCATATTTAGTTTTAACTCACAGTGCTTACAAAAGCTTAGATACTTAGAAGAATTTTTTGTCTGGTATATTTTTTGATATATTTTTTGCTCGACAAAGATACACACCACCCTTGTAAATTTACATTTGAGGCAATATTTCAGTAGAACTCGACAAGTGGAGTCGAATGGTACCACTCTTGAAGTGAGGAAAAATTTAATAAAAAGTATTGAATTTTTCAGTGCTAGCAGTGTGTTGAGTGTTGAGTGTAACAACCAGTCATTTAGTAGTCTATTTTGTTTTGTTACGTAACTTTTTTATTAAAAATTTCCGCGCTTCGTGAGTGGTATTTGACTCCACTGGTCGCGAGTTCTATTGAAATATGGGCTCAAATTGTAGATAATAAATTGTATCTTGAAACTATTCAAAAATAAATATTGTTTTAATAGTTTGTTTAGATTAATAGTTGATATAAATTAAAGAAAAAACGTTTTATTTCCACAAATTTGGAATACAATTCAATTTTCATGAAATATATAACAATTTGTTTGTTAAAAACAGTATGGAATAGCAAAAGTTCCTACTTGAGGAGCCCTAAAATAAAATGAAGTAAATCCAAAGTTAAGAAAAAAATAATTAATAAAATATAAGAAAGTTGTAGGTTTACTCTAATAAATACCCTCATTTATTCTTACTTTTTCACTGAGAAAAACCTCACATCATTCCTGTTGGAACGACTTCCACAATCCAATACAAGACACGTTTGTGGCATTTTCAAAAAAAATATCACTTATAAAGACAATAAAATCAAAAATAACTAGAGCTTAGTCACAAAACAATAACACAATATACTTTAAAAAACTCTGCACGTCGTTGCAATGCCTAATTTAAAACCGCTGGTCCATCCAATATACATACGAACATTTTGTTACCGATCTTAAGGGGTGTCAAAGATACCTTCATGTTTCCATACTTTATGCGCGCACTGTATAATATACAAATGAAATCGATTCCCGGTAATATATAATGATAAATGAAATTATTCCCATTTTTTTCGTTCCATCCATTATACTAACTGTGAATACTATACAGACGGTTCACTATGATGTTTTTCTTTCAAGTCTTTCCACAGAAAACATGAAAAAATATTTCTTTCCGTTTATAATATTGGTATATAGTTAAAAATATAGTAGAAGCTGCTGATTTTGCAATTGACTTCACTGTATTTTATAAATAATATGAAAGTATGTCGGGAATTATTTTACAAAGTTATAGGTGATAGATAGGAGCCGCAACTGTTGTATGTTTTATCGATTTTGCCGGCGGTAAATAGCCAAAACCCATTAAATTCATAATAAAACTAATATCAAGCAGCTTTTACACACCAATAAACATCTGGTAAGTACATAATTTCGAAGCTGCTAAATTTACATCAACATTTTTAAAATAAAATCCTTTTTTATGTATGTAGTTAACAACCGTTCTAAAAGAGATTTTTTCGTTATTTGATCGACATTGATGTGCGTTATTTATATAATCTCATGAACATCATAAATCCATGGACTCCCGGAAAAATGTTTATCAATTTAAGGAGTGGCTCCTTTTTGAAAACCTATGTGATGCATGCGGTTCATGTCGCTATGAATTTACTTATTCCATAATAATAATTAATATAATACGTTCCCGCATACTCATAATCATATTACATATCAGCTATGATCTGCTGACTATAATTCATGGATATTAACCTGAAACGAAAATAAAATTCGATCTACTTAAGTACATCTAATCCGTATAGAGGTTATCTATGATCTAATCACTTGATGAGACGACTTGAGAAATATAAACCTGACGTTAAGTGTTATTGAGGTGAATCCATAGTTTGCGAAAATCCAGTAGAGTTCCAAAATAGCGACTGGCATATTGAAAATGTACTGAACAATTATTCACTTGAGCCTGAATTCGCGACATACGATACTAGTATGTCCTTGTAAGTAGAACACAGTCCAAAAAAACGTGAAAGTATCATAAATATTCAAGCTTTATTTGAATTCTGAACATACATCCAAACGACTATATTATAACATAATTTACAGAAGTAGACAGTTGTACAAAATTTCTTTCCCAAACGAGACAAAAATAGTATATTTATTGTATACCTAGGCGGTAAAGTGGTATTTTTAAGACCGAACGAAGATATGGACAAGCGAGGTGGAGCCGAGCCTGGCCAGTTCTTGAGGCCTGAAAAGGCACTTTAATGCCGTGGTTTACATATAGTTTTTTATCCTACACAATAACTGTTGGTAATATTTTTTGTACAAACATTTTAGTTCATAATATAAAATTCAATACTGTGAGTCATTATTTTCTACAGTGATAATGAAAATTGCATTACTTATAGTACATTTAATAAAAGAGATACCATGCTTGGATACATTTGATAACTGAACTTGCTCAAAAAAGGAAGTAAGTAGTTGAAGTTGTTGCTCCCGTGTCTATTATATTTTCTAATGAAGGAATCATTTCAGTAGTATTAGCAGATGTAGATTCATTAGGTGTGTTAGTCATGGTAGAGGATGCGGCCATGTCGTTAGTGTTGAACAGTTTTCTAGCGACATTTATTTTATTATTTGAACAATTTTCAACGTTGTCTGTCGCTACGCTGGTCAACTGACAAGTTAACTTAAAACAAACATCACATATGACAACTCATGATTAAATGAATTTATAGACGTTGACAACTACTAACAATAATTTATTTTGATATTGACGTTTAGCGGCATTGTTTATTTTAAGCAATTCCCTTTTATTTCTTTAGACTACTCAATGTGACTGAAACCGGTTAAGCTATTTTAAGTGGGATATCAATCAAATTGGTAATGTTTATTTGACTTATGTCAATTGTATCGCCACCTAGCGTGAAAATCTAAAATTTATTTTCTCGGCTAGCCGTGGAAAAGGCTACTTTCTCGTCTCCATGAAGCCGGTAAAATTCAATTTTCTCACAGTGTAAGATAAACATAATAATCCAGAATGTTCGATAATGATATTTATTTTCACGAGTATCACACTAACGTCACTAACTTTCCATTCAGCAGATATAGGAGTACCAACCCTTCCACTTCAGGAAGTTAAGTATGCGATAACGGCTCTAAAAGATCATAAACAGCCAGGCAACGTTGGTATATGTGGAAACTTAAATAGAGTGGTAACCATGGACATGCATGTTTCTGGCTCATTTTGCCTCTTCAGCACGGCATAACCAAATAAGGATGTGAAATTTGGGAGCAAAGATGTTAATCGAAACATGGGAAAACACAAAATAACGGATTACAGCAGGGAAACCAAACGCTCATTTGTGTCTTCAATTGGAAGATCCCGTTATTTTGTGTTTTCCCATGTTTCGATTAACATCTTTCCTCCCAAATTTCACATCCTTATTTGGTTATGCCGTGCTGAAGAGGCAAAATGAGCCAGAAACATGCTTGTCCACGGTTATCACTCTATTTCAATAGCCCTTTATTTTGCGTGAATTACCCATGAATCTCTTTGTTGTTGTTGTTAACATATCACGCGATATTCCTACATCTTCTTTATATATATATATATATATATATATATATATATATATATATATATATATATAATATATATATATATATATATATTGTAAATAGAACATATACAGAATCCTGATAAAGGATATAAAATTAAAATTTTGTCAATAAAAATAATTTTTAAAAATGATGTATCAAAATAATAAAATACCTCGTATAACAATATAACTAAGTACGACCAATGGGTATAATCAAAAAGATAGTAAATAAATATAAAAAGAAATCATTAACAAACATCAGAAAAACAGTTGTAAAAATTAATTCTTCAACTTAATAAAAACAACCTTAGACAGAACCTCATAAGTAAACGCAGATCAAGAAATAATATAACGCTGCATGAAATCTTAGACACCCAGAGCATCTGTTTATATTTTAAAAATAAATAGAAACTTCTAACAAATGTAACTAAAACTATAATGATTAAACAATAAAAAGACATTTAGAAGTAATAAAATATATAGAATAAGATATTTAGTTAATGATTATTCATAAAAGTAGGTATGGGAAATATTATGATAGGTAGGAATCTGTAATATGGGCAAGGTCAAATTTATACCAAAATAAAACAGTTGAGACAAATTATACCAACATAAATTATTTTGAATGTGAAAAACAATAATGAAATAAATGATTACCGACATAGTTTATGTATATAGGTGTAACAATATCAAACATAATGAGAAATGAATTGTATATATGTATAATAAGTAAATATGTAGATTGTAGAAAACGTAGAATTAATGAAATTGCATTGACCAATCAAAACAGCGCAAATAAACAGTGATATGGAAAAAGACAATAATAATAAGGTGTGAGTGAATAAGTCAATGACAATAAGTATATCAGGTATAAAAAACTATAGTTTGCAATAAGTTTAAGTCAGAAAAACAATAAAAACAACAATAAACAAAGTGACAGGTGAAATTTTCAATCGAACTTTCGAGAACAAAAACCACTTCCGGTGACAGACGATAAAAAGGGTTGTGTTCGATGTAAAATGCGGGAAATTGGTAGTTGAGCGTCAGTAATCAGATAGGTATATAAAGTTATCGTAGTTTTTTTTAATGTAACAATTTATAATTAGTCAAAGGAAAAGTATATAAATCAATATAAATCTAATCAATTGTAAAATAAATCAAGTGTAACAAACGTTTGTGAAACTACAAGTAGCAGAGGAAGAGAATTATCACCCAGATAATGAAAAGCAAAGGCATTCAACATCAAAGGCGGGAAAATCTATTGGGAGCGTCTCCTCCGATGTAGCATCATTTCAAGAAAAAGGAACAAAAGGTCGGTTGTGTGTTTATTAAATATATTTGGTACCAAATAAATGAAACTTTCAAATAAGAACGTATAAATAATAATTTTAAAATAATAATTTCAAGTGATATAAAAATTTTAAGAGCTCATATACCTGGTTTAAAGTTCTGTTATCTTTACATGAATATAATATACCAGAGAAAAGTAATATTAAAACTTACCATTATAAAGTGTAGATAAATGTATAATTTCTTTCATGTCGAACTTCACCAAAAATATATATAAAAATTTCTACTAGTAACAGACCACAACTAATTCCAGTTTATATCAATACACAATTATTACCATACAGTAAAATAATATTTAAAAACGTAAATTTTGAATCGATAAAATATCAAATATGTTTCCAAGTTCACGTCCCGAAGAAAACTAAAATTTAACATTTTAAAATCATTTCATAAATCCTCTTAGTTAAAAAAAAAGGGAAACACTTTAAAAAGTTTTTTTTTGTTTAACATAGAAGCAAAGTTAGAAAGAGCAGGTGTTTGCAAATTTCTAAGAATTTCAACGCTCACAAGATTTCGACCAAGTTATGCAAATGAGCCAGAAAAAGTCGTGCTTAAAAAGAAAGGTATAATTTTTTTGGAATATAAAGAAAGTCATATTCAAAGTGGAAATTTAGATATATATATAAAATAACTCATTATTTATGTATAACGTAAGAATTGGTAGAACAAAAAGGTTAATCATTTATTTTATTATTAAATAGTTTCATCAGTCTAACTGTATAATAAGCTGTAACAAATAGTTTGTATATGAATCATTTTTTTATATGTGTTTTCAAAAGTTTTATTTCACAAAAATTTTTTATCAGTCACATAAATATATCACATTAATAAGCAAGGTTGATTTTATTATCATAATATGCCCAGAACCCTACTGATTTTAAGAGTCGTAAACGAATAAGAGCAGCCGAGGTAAGAAAACATAAGAATTAAATAAACTACATGTTCATAAATAGCATAATAAATAAAAGGAAGCATTGAATAAAAAAATATGTAATTTGGCGAACCCAACAATAGTATAAAAAGTTTAAAATTTGCAATAAATATAATATCATTTCATATTCACATATCCATATATTCAAATCATACATTGATATATATTAATACTTAAAGTCCAATCATATTCAACTTGTATAAAGTAAATTAATAAATATAGAGGACTTAAAAAAATCAAATCATTACACACATATTTAACTGTACCACAACGTAAAAGACATATATATAGAACGTAAAGGTAAAAGTTAAATCACATATAACTTGCTTACCCCAAAAGTGGGGCTTTATATAAAATAAAGTAGCAATCATATTTAACTGCAACCCCAAAGTGGGGCATTATAAAAATAAAATATAATCAATCCAATATAATATATATAAATATATATATATATATATATATATATATATATATATATATATATATATATATATATATATATGTATATATATTGAACATAATTCAAGAACACAGAAACTAAAATAATATAACTCATATCAGCATACTACACAGAATTATATAAACCAGTAGCGGTTAATGAAAATATTTCCAATATACAGAAGTTTTAATGCAGTATTTAAAAAACTGTATATGTCTTACATGTACAAAATATTCTGGAGCATATATACATCATCTGTTAAGTGTTAGAGAATTATTAGCACCTATTTTGATCAGGATACATAATATCTAATTCCTTATAAAAGTAAAAAAATATATATATATATATAGAAGAGATAGTTCTTCACTACTTAGATGGAAGTATAATTGAAATTCTCACTCTCACAAATATATTGAAGTTTGGAACATTTGATTGAATATCTTTAATATGATACCAAAAGAATTTATTGATGAAATAAGCTATTCATAATGGAATACAATATATGAGCAATAGTAATAAGAAATTTGAATAAAAAAGATAAGATTTACCTTTAAATACAGTAGTTCATTTAAGAAGCATATCGAAAATCCATTGTAAGTAATAAATCAAAATTCCTTAATTAAAAGAAACATGTAATCCATATTCTAAAAATATTCATTGAACATTAATAATAGTTACAATAAATAAACATGTAATAACTTAATTATTTAACATTTAGAGAGTTTTGGTTATATATATCAAATATTGTCAGAAATGTCATAAAATCATTTTATCAATTGACTGGTATAAGGTTATAAATTGAAAAAGAAGCAGAACCATAGAAATCTATATTTATTGAGTCAAGAAAGATGTGAATTTTATGGTTTGTAATTATATATTAGGAATTAGAAAATGAATCTGAAATCAAGACATTCTTGATTTCGGATAGCAACGAAAAATAAAAAAAGGTGGGTTGTTGATTTTTGAATAATGATGGAAGTCGGAGATTAAAAAACTTAAATGGTTGAAGAATTTAAAAAGAGAGAATTAAGTTATTGTACAAAGAAGAGGCTATGGTACAAATGAAAGAGTCATTTCAAATTGAATAATTAGTTGATGTGGTACGGAATCGTAATGTAAAGTACCTGAATAAGATATTAAGCATTGATTGGGAATTCGAAGCTGGAGAATAATAGAAATTACAAACACGTGGTACCTGTAACAAGAAATCTAGAAAAAAAAAACATCTCCATCTGGACGACATATGTATGCATGACATGGTTTTTTAACAGACAGAATTTCAAGAAAGGAATATTAGTGGTTGAGAGGTTAGTGTTTCTTTTTGTTTTTGTTGGTACCAACATTCGGGTTAGAGATGTACATTTATAATAAAAGTAATAAGAATTAGTATCTGAAACTATTAAACATATTAAAAGCATTGAAAAAGAAAGGTAATAACATAGACTTGAGTACTTACCATTTATATTTAACAAATATTTTATTGTTTGACATTTCAATATTATATTAGTATTTAAGATAGTTCATCACTTACTTTAAATTTATAATACATAATTCTTGATCAATATAATATAGTTGTTGTATTAAAGGTATTCTTGAAACTATTGTTTATGTTCAGATAAATATTACTTCAACTGCTTATATGAGTGACAGTTGGAATCGATTATTCTACTGATAATTTCCATCTATTTTAGTTGTGAGACAAAATCGACTGCTATATTGAAAGTTTCTATACATAGGCGCACCAATAATATAAAAAATATAATATCAGTTATTTGAATGATTCATATATATGTAAAATATTGTATATAGAGTTAAAATCACTTCCAGATCCCAAAGAGTAGTAAGAGTTTCTCATGCTCTCCACATAAATATATAAATACATAAAAATTTTTTTACTTCATTACTGAGCTAGCTATACTAGAGTTGAATATATTAAATTGATAATATAACAATTATAGAGGTATATTGTCGGCAAAGTATACAACAATAACAATCCATTATAATATATATATATATATATATATAAATATATATATATATATATATATATATATATATATATATATAAATATATATATATATATATCTTCTATGTAAGCTGAGATCCTGATAAATTGAAGACTACCCGAGATCCACAAGAATAACGAAGGAATTTGAGAAGAAAAACATAAAATAGTACTTTCTGAATAATTATGAATGATGGGACCTAGGGAGGGGTAAAATATTATTTATTAAAACAGATAAAATTAATTTAAAAATAACAAATTATTAAAACTTACACAATATAAAAACTGCTGTCTACTATGGACGTAGGCATTGCATTCTGAAATATTTTAAAAATGAAGTAAAATTATTAAAATAAATCAGACGGTTTTTAGGTAAAAACTATTCTAAAATTTTGAAAATATGAAAATATATGTGTCACCCTTTGAAATACTTAATTGACTGATGATAACTACAGATTTTCCGATTTTAACTAATAGAATACAATGTATTTTAAAAATTCCATGTAATTTAATGTTTTTAATTTTACAACAGAGAGTTACCCAAGTGTAATTACCCTATTAAATATCAGGAAACAAGTATAGGAAAAAATAAGTATCTTCAGATATTTATTACTGAAATGTTTCGATTTAACATAAGCGTTGTGTCATTGATAAGGTTTTCTGAATCACCCTATATTATATATATATAACTCAATTCTAAAAATATTACTGCCTTGTAGTGAATTTTCTACACTTATTAGATATTATACAGAACTGACCGAGCAATAATATGCTCTTTTCTACAAACAGATATCTCATTTGCAGATCATATGCTGAAGTTCGCAAAAAAATAATATTCGATTATTATACGTTTCAGAAACTTCTTAGATAGATTGTTTTTGTGCGCTGGTCCAGACCATTATTTAAGGGTCGATTCAATTTCAGCTCAATATCATGTACCAAAATAATCGTTTAAAAACCGTTCGCAAAGGGTCTCAAAATTAGATGGAACGCCATCAAAACTGTCCAGTGAACCGTCAATTTTCAGTTGAAACACCTTTTTATTACTGCGCATGAGCGCGACTGTTTCTGCATGTTTTCAATGAAGTTGGAACAAATCTAGATAACTCAAAAACGACCAGAAAATAACCGGGGGGGGGGGACAACAGGGTGGTCCAAAGTGAAAAGGAAGATTCTTGACCTCGAAATATCACGATTTGATGCAACATGCTTTAATAAAATATTCATGATAAAAAAGATACAGGTCAATGTAGAAATGTAAAAATTGTTTGTTCACAGTAAATTGAAATATTTTGGATACGAATGTCAAAATTTGAAGATACAGGTTTCAAGACATGAGAAATCATAATATGATAACCGTTTCGGTGTATTTTCTAGATGGCGTTACATGAGCTATCTTGTTGGTGTAACTGTGCGCTTAACTTTTTAACAGTAACGCTACCTCGCTTTTTATTAAAAAATATTAAAATTTCATCATTTTTGCTAAAAAAATGTATACCTACCATTAGAGATTAGTTATTCGCATTTTAAAAAAACCCTTACATAATTTTCATTTTATTTATTAGCACTTTGACGTATTAATAAAGCAACCATTATGAACTCAATAACGTTTAATTGAGAAAAGAAATGATTTATTCAAAAATACAACAAAATTTAAATATTATTTCACAGTAATTATTAAATATGTCCGCAATTCATCACGATACATTTATCAATACGTCTAATATTAAATACTGTCATTGGTTTGAGAACTTTTATGCTGCTCTCATTTCTTGCCAATGTTGGATTCAACTATATGTATAGGGTTTTCTATAGTATTTCCTTCACTGAAATCCATGGGGTTTCATATTCTGGAATGCGTGGTGGCCAAGAATGCGGACTACTACGACCAATCCAGCGTTCAGGAAACAGGGTGTTTAAATAGTTTTGTAATTGAGGATTATAATATGCAGGAGCCCTGTTCTGCATAAACAATATTTTATGTCTCAAATTGAGCGGTAAATCTTTGAGCAAATCAAGAACTTATTTTATAAAAAATGTAAATAATTGTTACCATTTAATCTCATATGGTCTCGTATGGTGCCAGAAAATGTTAGCCAATGGCCCCACATCAAACAATTATTTTTAATTCGTGTTGAAAATGCCGCTCTCATATTACACGAGGATTTTCAACTTTCCAAAAATGGTTATTTCTTAAATTGAAAATTCCACATATAAGTTGCCTCATATGTAAATAATAAATTGACGAATGTGTGGTTATTCTCTTATTTATTCCGAATATCACATGCAAACTGATATCTTAAAGGATGATATCTTTATAATAAATTTTGGGCAGGTTTAAAATGAGACGAACGGTAATTTTTCAAGTGTGATACTTTTAAAATAGAATTTTCACTTATTCCTATTGCTGCAGTCGCCTTGCATCAGGCGTAATAATTTTCGGACGACCAAAATTATCTCGTTTAGCAAAAAATTATCCATTTTCACCTAAAATCCTATACAGATCTTGATATAGTTGATTACTAGGTTGCAATCCGTTGGGAAACCTTCGTAGTGCAACACGTCCATTAAAAGTATGTTGTCAATAAATAGCAAACATATATCTCTCTTTTATGGGTTTGAAAAATTATCATGCATCGGCATTTTCTAATTTTCATAAATTAACTGGTATTATTATTCGCAAATTTGTAATACGAAAATTAGAATGATTAACTGACAGGAGTATTGTTGATATCGGTACCTACTACGTTATTACTGGCCATCAAGAATTTCACTTTGGACCATTACTTACCCTGTATAAATATAAAATATTATTTTCAAATATTTATCCCCTTTTGTAAGTGTGGGTAACATTTTTCATTAAGTCCAAAATTTTAGGGTAAGAGATAAAGCAACCATATACACTTAAATAAACAAATAGAACAATTTGTTGGTAGAAACATACCAAAATTTGAATCGTTTAGTTGAACAGTATAAGAAATTTGATTGTGCTTTTTGAGAGATCCAGCTTGAGAAATACATTATTAGATGTAAAGCAGAAAATATGACAAATATTTAGTTTCGTAAATAAAGTGATTATTCATGTTTAAGCTCTGTTGACAAACAATTATGTTTATTTTCTTTTCATTCAACAGCGTTGCCAGAGTAAACGGATCTCATCTGCATCTAAAATATAAAATATCGTAACCTTGAAAATACGCCACCTAGGTAAAACCATAACGTAGTAAAACTGTATAAACCTTGATATAACATGAGAAAATTAGCTCCAAACTTTTTTTTAAATCTTGCTTTCTCCCACTATTACTAACCGATTCAAAGCGATATACACACAAAACACAACGAGATCCGAAATCGGATCTCGCTTTGCAGAACGGATCTAACATTGTATGGTGTACATCTGAAAATCGGCCCAGTAAAAACAAAATGGCGGCTTGTCAAAGTTGAAAAAAAATCGTATTTCCTTTGTTTTTCATTTGACGCCAAAAAGTTAATGAGCTTTTTTATAGACTTTAACACGTTCTACAACTTTTGTATTCAACATTTTTCTCTAAATCGTACATTAAACCATTTATTTGAGAAAATTCACGAATTTACTAGAAATTTTGATTATTTTTTTGTTTTTGATTTGATGCCAGAATGTTACTTTGGTTTTTTGTACATCTCAAAACATTCTATTACTTTTGTATCTAATTTTTTATTTTGGGTTTTATGCAAACATATTACTGAAATAAGCCTGCCCAATCGGTCCTGTGCCATTAGGATTTTTTTCATTATTTTTTAATCAACTAATTTACATTTCATAGTTCTGTTTTCCCTTACTGTTCCTGTTGCTCCGAAATTTATCTGAGTAAGTTCATATATCAACTTCGCCGGAATAAAAAAAGTTATCAAAATATAATGAAAAACGTAAATCTTTTTAGCAATGAACTTAATTAGAGCTTGGATAGGTACTTATTTGGAATCTAAGCCTTTTATTTCTCTTAATAGTTGTTCAGCCGCAGCCAATCTGAAATGTATCAAATAGAATGTATATTGTTTTGTTTAGGTATACAATAAATACCAAAATAATGAAAATAAATAAGTTTATTTGTTGTTTTCTGCACAGTAACCATGAGTGACGAGATGCACTGATACCAAAATCGGTAACAAGTTATGAATTTCCCCTTTTATTTGTGAACCAGAAGGAATTGTCTGAATCGACAATAAGATTGACTATTGTCTTGTTTTTTGGTGAAGAATATTAAGAATACATAGAAAACAGAGCATTAAGAAGACAAAACTATAAGCTGTTCAAAATATAATTAGAGAAGGAACTCTCATAACACAAAAAGATTAAAATTGATGATATTGATTTATCGAAACAATTGTCAATTTTTTAGAATTTTCAATAACTTTTATTATATTGTGAAATTAACTAGAAACCGTGGGTTTCATTTAAAACACTAATAAAACTTTTATTTTATTTTTACTAATAATTCTATTTTTAATGAACTTTAATCTCTTGTGATTACGACACAAATGATAACCTTTTAGTTTTTCGATGTTTTCTAATAATTTTGCAATTAAAACGCGTAATAAGTGCATATTCATTTATTTTGCAAATAATAAAATACATTCAAATACTAAGTTATAAAACAAACATCATATTAATATTAGAAACTATTACTAATGCTTCGACATATCCACCCTCTCGTTCAATACACTTAATCGTTCTATTGGAAAATTCACGTAATACATTACTTATAGTTTGTGGAAAAATTTCATGACATTTTTCTAAAATTATCCTGGTCAATATCTTGAAATGGCGATTTTTGGTAAACTTTTTGTTTCAGGTTACCCCATAAAAAGTAATCAAGGGGTTTAGGTCAGAGGTTCTAGCAGGCTAAAAGAGATCGTGATATCTGTGAATAACTTTTGCATGAAACAAATTTTCAAGATAGTTCCTTACATTTATTGTACTGTGGCAAGCTGCACCGTCTTATTGGTACCAAATACATTGATGTTTTATTAAGGGTAATTCGTCCATGAAAGGTAAAGCGTCATATCAAGCACACTAATTTGATTCTGTGCATTTGATGTGAGAGGTGGGGATAGTTAGAACATGACGTCATAACGGTTTGTGCGGGCCTCTGGCATTTACTAATTCAGTCGGTAATCGGAATGCAACACGTGGTATGGCGTTAGCGTAATAAAAATTAGTAGTCAGACGATTTTTTCTTATTTTTGATCAATAACAATAATTGTTTCGACGTGCTAAATATCTATTGAGGTATGTACTACAAATTATGCTAATTTTTGAGTGCTTAATTATTTATAAAAGAGTTTTGTTAGTAATGGACGAGCGCGAAGAGCAACAACTTTTAGAGTGGTATGAAGAATCAACCGATGATGATTTGATGAGTGCACCTAAACATGACCCCTATAGCGATGATGGATAATTTGGCGCTGATACTAACTACGTACCTTCTGCGTCATCTAGCAACGATAGTGACGAAAGAGATAATTTATTGCCAGATGAAACCATCGAAGCAGAAGTGTCCGAAAACGATGAGGAATTAGATGACAGATATAAGAACTCATTTGATGTGAGAGGTGGGGATAGTTAGAACATGACGTCATAACGGTTTGTGCGGGCCTCTGGCATTTACTAATTCAGTCGGTAATCGGAATGCAACACGTGGTATGGCGTTAGCGTAATAAAAATTAGTAGTCAGACGATTTTTTCTTATTTTTGATCAATAACAATAATTGTTTCGACGTGCTAAATATCTATTGAGGTATGTACTACAAATTATGCTAATTTTTGAGTGCTTAATTATTTATAAAAGAGTTTTGTTAGTAATGGACGAGCGCGAAGAGCAACAACTTTTAGAGTGGTATGAAGAATCAACCGATGATGATTTGATGAGTGCACCTAAACATGACCCCTATAGCGATGATGGATAATTTGGCGCTGATACTAACTACGTACCTTCTGCGTCATCTAGCAACGATAGTGACGAAAGAGATAATTTATTGCCAGATGAAACCATCGAAGCAGAAGTGTCCGAAAACGATGAGGAATTAGATGACAGATATAAGAACTCAAGACACGCCAGCGGAAGAAAAGAAGACCGAACAAACAAAATCTTGCAATCCAGAAACACACCGTAAGTCAGAAGATATTGGTAGTTTTACCCGAGTCAAGGCCCCGACGTTCGATGGAAAAATGTCGTGGACCAATTATGTGAAACAATTTGAAGCAGCCGCTAGAGTGAATAATTGGTCCGATAGAGAGAAGGCAGTGAACCTAACTATCGCACTTTGGGGAGATGCCTTAGATGTACTACAGACGATACCCCTTGAAGAAACGGATGACTTCGAGCAGCTGAAGAAGAGGTTGGACATGCGATATGGCCATAAACATCTAAAGCACTTGTACCAATCCCAGCTTAAGAACCGAAGGCAGAAACGTGATGAAGCCCTTCAAGAGTATGAAGTGGATATTGCCCGACTCGTTCGATTTGCTTATCCGTCAGCACCAGAGAACATGATGGAATGTCTGGGCATCCAGGCCTTTATTGATGGCTTACGTGACCCCGATATGCAGCGTACGCTTCGTTTAGCCCATCCGAAAACATTAATCGACGCATTGACAGCTGCTCTTGAATATGAAGCAGCAACGATGGCTTCCGGATACAACAAAGGTAGGACCATACAGGAAGAAGGTGACGATAATAGACTTGACCAGATTGTCAACTTGTTGAAAGGTATGGTAGACAAGAAGCCGAAGAAAAGTAGGTGCTGTAATTGTGGCGAGAAAGAGCATGCACGCAGTACGTGTAAGCGTCCTACGACTCTTGCAAACTAAGAACCTCTTAAATGCAAAGCAGCCAAGAAAATATCGCGGTACAACAAAGGTAGGACCATGCAGGAAGAAGATGACGATGACAAACTTGACCAGATCGTCAACTTGTTGAAAGGTATGGCAGACAAGATGCCCAAGAAGATCAAATGCCGGAAGTGTGGCGAGCTAGAGCACGTACGCAGTCCGTCTAACCGCACCAAGATTCCTGTAACCCAAGAACTCTTGTCATAGGGGAAATCAGACAGGGGTGAACATCCAACTATGTGAATCACCAAAAAGCCAACTCTTTGCCTAGACGGTCATGCCCTGTAGACTATTCACAATGCAACAAGTCGAAATCCAGGGAAGCTGCAGTTTCAAGAACTACTGTAGTAAACGAGGAATGGTCACCCACCAGGATCAGAGCAGATCAGGAAAATGATCATTGCCTAAAGAAGATTCGGCAGTGGAAGGAAGAAAATCGCGCACCTACCTGGCAAGAAGTGTCAAGGTTCTCACCGAAACTCAAGGCGTATTGGGCTCAGTGGGACTTCCTGGTCCTGGAAGAAGGGCTGTTGAAAAGAGTCCTTGAAAACGATGATGGTTCCGAGATGAGGAAACAGCTAGTAATCCCGAGAACAAGAGTAGCTGAAGTACTAAAGAAGTAACACGACAGTCCATCGGGAGGTCATCTGGGAGTGAAGAAGACCCTCCAGAGAATCCGTGAGAGGTTTTATTAGATGAACAGCTCCGATGATGTGAAGGAATAGTGTAAGAAATGTACGACTTGTGCTACGAGTAATGGACCACATCGCAAGAGAAAGGCACCCATGAAACAGTATAACGTTGGAAGCCCTTTCGAAAGGATTGCTTTAGACATCGCTGGACCATTTCCGACGCCATAAAATGGTGGTAAATACATCCTGGTTGTAATGGATTGGTGAACATTTACGCTATCCCGAACCAAGAGGCCATAACTGTCGCGGATGTATTGGTGAAAGAATTTATCAGCCGATACGGAGTGCCCTTGGAAGTCCACAGTGACCAGGGAAGAAATTTTGAAAGCCATCTATTCCAGGAGATTTGCAACAAGCTGGCAATGAAGAAGACCAGGACAACAGCATTACATCCACAGCCAGATGGAATGGTCGAGAGAATGAACAGGACCATTGAAAAATACCTGCCCAAAGTAGTTTCCAGCCATCACAGAGATTGGGACCAGAATATTTCCCTATTCGCATTGGCTTATCGATCTGCCGTCAATGAGTCCACGGGTGAAACACCTGCGAAAATCCTGTTTGGACGTGAAATGAGGCTTCCTTGTGACCTGGATTTTGGCTGTCGGCCTGGAGAAGATTTCGCAGGAGAACACTACGTGATCCAATTGAGAAGAAGGCTGGACGATATTCATGAATTAGTTCGAACAAGTCTTCAAGTTGCCAGCGACAGAATGAAAAGTCGGTACGACATGCAGGCCACAGTAGGCGGTTTTAAAGAAGGGGACAAAGTATGCTTACACAACCCGACGAGGAGAAAAGGATTTTCTCCAAAATTACAAAAAATCCTGGGAAGGTCCATACTTAATCAAGAAAGGGATCAATGATGTTATATATCAGCAATATCCCCAACGGAAAACCAAAAGTAGTTCACCAAAATCGATTAACGCCATTAGAAGAAGACCATGACCTAGAGAAAGGAGTAAATCATATTCGAGATGTGTCTGACCCTACCTTCGATGAATTTATGGGCGCGTATGGAGGTACCGGGAAAGCTAGATATGGAGTCACTTCAGAACAACGACAAGATTTGTTCACTCTCCCGAAATATTATTCACTGGCTTATAACATCCCTGCCCGTCTCAAGAATGCACGAGGGCATTCGTCTTTCGAAAGAAGTTCGTGCAATTGGAAAAACTTCAACACCAGATTCCAGCCCCTGGCAAGACACTGAAACTGAAACATAATTCGCGGTACGTCTTCAACATGGTAACTTAAATTGAATTTCAAGATCGATCTACCTACCGCGATGTGTGGGAAGCACTGCGAAACCTCCGAGACCATGTTTTAGAATCCAGCGTGAAGAAACTGGCTATGACTAAGATAGCGAGTAACCAGTTAGATTGGCGAGTTATCAGAAACATGGTAGAGATTATCTTCCGAGGTACCGGTGTTCAGATATTAATTTGCAGCTACAACCCCCGTTATCAGTATCCGATGAAGACGGTGCCCTGCTATTTCCATAAGATCGGAAAGTGTAGAAATGGGGCAAGTTGCCGATTCAAACAGCCAGTCTCGGCTACACAAAAGTTCCAGGAGGAACTGTCATTTAAAGAGGGGGTAATGTTACGAAATAGCACACTGGTATAGTCCCTGAATCCGACTCTGTCTAAGCCATGTATGAAATTTAAAATTATGTCGGACGCGCAGGGATTTCTTAAAATTGTGTACGATTGTGACTATCTTATCTAAACATTGTTTTTGTGACCAGTCTTATCTAGAAAATGCCAGAGCCAATTGTTTTTGTGTAAGCCGGAATCTAGAATGATCTAGTAAAAAAGGTACTCATATATAAAGGACCGACCATGGAGATATAATATAGTTGATAACGTGATCTCGACAAATGAACAAGAATACAGTGAAATAGCGAACAGTAAAGTGTTGATATAAATTAATAATTAAGGTTGTGTGTATATAAATTAAATTTAAGTGAATAGTGTTAGTTTGTAGTTTAGTGTTTAAATAAATTAAGTAAGTGAACCCACCGAGTGTTTAAAGTTTATCGCACCCGTTTACTGTTTAAATAAATAATAAAAACATTACACTATTACCAGCAGTGGTAAATGGAAGTACAATATCGTAGGAGTTGGAGTCCAATAGTGGATGCTAAGATTCACCCAGAGTTCTAGGGCCAGGAAATAAGAAGAAAATCACTCCGAGTTTCTATAATTGTTGAGAGATTTAGACAGTTTGAACATAAAAAAATACGAACGTGATGATTGTGCAAAACATATAGTTCATAAACTTCCACCATACTTTTGTAATTTATTCCAACATCACATATTTTGCATTAAATAGCAGTTCCCATTCATTTTATTCATCTCATCGCTATGTACTAGAAATCATGGAATCCTGAAGTTATTGATATTCCTTCAAATTGGGGCAAATCTGTTTATCCCAATATACATTTTACAAATAAGATAGAGAAACTGATATCAGTTAACTGGTAATGATAACTATACTAATATTGAGATATTGATTAAAAAAGTATTCGTAGTAGTGTATATTTGATATATGTATTTATTATAGCACAAATTATCAGCAAAATATTGACTTGTTAGGTCCTATTTCAGTTTCTCACCTTGTACGGGACTTTGACACCATAGGTCAGTTAGTAATTGAACTGACTTTATAAAAAATGGGTCATAAAGTAAACTTCAGAACAAATGTGCATACTCAAAAAAGTTACATTGCGAGCGTTTTCCGTCAACAACCAAGAGATGAAGCTCAGTTCCTGATCTTCTCCAAACCATCAAGTGAGAAAGATCTATTTTGTAGCATAAGAAAAAAGTGGACGTATCTTGATAAAAACTGATTTTTCTTAAAAGCAGTAAATGCTAAAAAGCTTCAAATATAGTGTATTCAATAAAAAGTGCCACAATAATCACTAAAGTGTAACAGACACAAAAATTTGGGAGGTTTGGGTGATCTCCACTGCCATAAAATTTTTACGTTGTGCAATGATTCCGTCATATTTGTTCTGAAAGATCCTCTTATTATAAGAAAGCCACTTGTCAATTTTAATTATTATTCTATCAATAAAAAAAGAAAAATCACTCGAAATATTTGAAAAAATAAATTTGCAATTGGTAACTTCAAAGGGCCAAAACTTGTACTGAGGTAAGTTGGATTTAATAAAGTTTTTTTTGGTCCCAGAATATGTGATTCAATTCATGACCAACTTTTTGTTAGGCCCGAAGCATATTTGCCAAGTTGTTTTATATCTTAGTTAATGATCTACAAACTTGGTAATCAGAAGAGAGATCGATGTAATGGAAAAAAGTCTGCGTAGTCAAGAATATTGTAATGTTTTTCTTATTTATTTAAACGGTAAACGGGTGGGATAAATTTTAAACATACGGTATGGCTACTTACGAATTTCTTTAAACGCTAAACTACTCACTAATACTTAATTCATATACACTTAACTATTCACTTAAATTTAATTTATATATACACAACCTTAATTATTAATTTATATCAACACTTTGCTGTTCGCTATTTCGGTGTATTCTTGTTTATTATCACTTTTTAAACTAAACTAACTCTCCCTGGTCGGTCCTTTATATATATTAGTTCCTTTTTTACTAGATAATTCTAGATTGCGGCTTACACAAAAACAATTGGCTCTGGCATTTTCTAGATGAGACTAGTCACAAAAACAATGTCTAGATAAGATAGTCACAATCGTAAACAGTTCTAAGAAATCCTAGCGCATCCGCCATAATTTTAAGTTTCATACATGGCTTAGACAGAGTCGGATTCAGGGACTATACCAGTGTGCTGTTTCGTAACAATATTGAAGTTTGCTCAATTTAAAATGAAAAAATATTAAAACATAAATTAAAATTTCATTTTGATTGCTTTCAACTTCTCAATTACTAGCTTTTTATTTTTATTTAATTCAATCCTACATTTCACATAAAACTTGTGATAGAAACATTATATTTATTTATGACTAAACATTTGCGTAAATTTGTTTGAAATATAACCGAAAATAGATATTTATTAAAAATTTCATAAAATAATTCACTAACGTATTTATGAGAATTTAAAAATAACTCTAAGGTTGCCTCTTTTAAATATGTCAATGTTATTTCTTTCAATTTTCAAGATCGTAATTTCAAAAATAGTTCATCGTTGACATGCCAGCAGCGTTTCTAAATAGAGTATAGTTTGGTTACAACATTTTTATTAAAGAAATGCATTATCGTAATTCACTGACGTTTTAATCTATTCTATATATTTTAGTTGAAATAATGGCTTTGAGATTGGTCTGTTTTATTATAAGCAGTGATGTAGCGTAAGTATTTTGAGAAGGCATATATATTTTGATTAAATTACGACGTGCTTATATTAAAACTGTAGAGAATTATAATTCTGAACGTGACATAATTTACTTATAGACAACAAAGCTTCTCTGATTGAAACATGAATTGAATGAGAGTTGAATTCAAACCCTCAGTTGACGTGAGCTGGAGTAAAACATTAAAGAGGGGCTATAAATATTAACAGATTTATAAAGTGCAATAAACGCTAATATTGAAAAATGTTACATATATTCAATGACAAAATTGTATGAGTCACATTATAGATAAGGAGAGAAAATGTACAAGGTAGAAGAGATTCACCTTTTTTTAATACTCCTATATTGTAGACCGGAAAGGGATGACGACCTAACGGTGCAAACATACATACGTCTCTCTCCGTCATTTAGACCTGAAATGTTACGCGCATGCCCTAGAATAGACTGCTTTTGTCCACTACCCCACTATAATCACAAAGCTTGCGCATAACTGATCGAGTATGAGGAAGTGAGATAGAAGTATGCAGTTGCTGTCTCTATTAGTGGGCAACATTTCCGCATACAAGCAGCGTGTTTCAATTCCGTCATTTATCTCGACACCATAGCCAAAATAAGGCATCGTATCGGATGAATGGATACCTACCGAGATCGTGGTCAGATATGATTGTGGAGTGCCAAGATCAAAGACAGAACTAAACCCAGCTAAAAGCGATATTTTCTGTAGGAATAATGAACACACAAGCAATGTTTCAACATAGCTAAATATCATTTTATTAAGGGTAAGGTGTAAGATATTTATATAAAGAATAGCAAGACACATGCGTTGCCAGGTTGAAAGACAGAGGGGCCAGTTTCTCAAAATTAAAATTTTTCAAGAAAAGATGAACAATCTGATCAACTAAAAAACTTAAAATGAGACAAATTTACAGCATGGAACTTACAAAAATCACAAAAACATGATTATACAAAAATTAACATAATATTGTATGATATAAAACAGAATATATACTTAAATCAGGTAGGTAAAATTATTTGAATAAAAATTTAAATTTTCTTTGGTCTGAGCCAAATAAGTTAATAGTTTCGGCAATTATATTTTGTTTATTTTCAGCGACTCTCTATGAACACTTAACAGTCTCTGTCGTAACAGGTCATGTTTTTACTCTTCTTAAAGTACTGAATGACCTCTCTACAGATCATGTTGTTGGAGGCACAGATAAAAATCTTTTTTTTTATAATTCGCGTATAAAAGAGACTTCATTATAACATTGTTTACAGTGTCACAATGAAGCTCTTTGAACACTGTTATAGTTATTTTTAGTGTACAGTTGGTTATTGTATTTAGTTATATTTTTATTTGACATTTGACTTTAACCTTGACACAAATTATAAATAAAATGGTCTAGCGTTGCTCTAGCTAGCAAATTATTATATTAAAGGTAAATTAGAATGATTTATATATTAAAAATATTAATGCATAAAGTACTCTCACGTTTATTTATCAATGATTTGTCAATTGTTTATTTTTATATTGTATAGGATCAATATATAGGTACTTACCTATACAAAACGTTCGATTTTTGGAATAAATTACCAGATATCTATGTGAAGATGTATTACAAAAATAATTCTGTTCATGATATGATATCAATGAATCGCAAGAGCATATACGAAGAAGCTCTTTTTTAAACAAATAATCATCCTCTTTTTGCTTAGATGAAAGTTTGTTTACAATAGGGACCGAGAAAGATGACGTTTATGCCATCTGCCGTGAAAAAACACAAACAATGTGATGTAAACACTATTAGTATTATTAGTAGTTTTTTATAATCAGCGTTTTTAAATGTTCATTTTTTAAAACTGATATTAAATGTTTGTGATGTCGTCATCAAAAGTAACTTTCTGTAGCCATGGCTGTTCAAATATGCTGAATAAAAATACTACGCAGTTGAAATTTTATCGTTTCACCGGAAATTCATTGAACACTGCGTGGTAACCTTGAAACGTCAAAAATGAATAAATGCAGTAAAAACCCATTTGTAATTAAAATGTTCTAATTAAAACATTTTATTAACTATTATTTTGTGTATAATCAGTATGATACTACAATTGGCAGCTATTAGAAAAGTTCTAAATGTTTTTTTACATAAATAAAAGATTATTATCGAGAGAATAAAATGTTGTTTTCTGTACAATTTTATTGATTATATAAAATAAACAACTAGTTATGTGTTTGCTGACCTAATATTATATAATAAGTTCAAATAATTAAATACTATTAAGGGAAAGTAAGTAAACATTTGTACAAAACAAAGCACTTCAAGTTTTTTAATTACCTTTCAGGAGACATCGGGAGGATTGGGAACCAAATAAAAATACTAGAATTTGCAGTGCTCATTTTGTCAATAATCAAAAATCTGATTATCCCCTACACCAATCTTATATACCAACAATTTTTCCTAGCAAAGAAAATAAAAAGATCTATTCATTTTTTGCATGTTGTAGGTTGTTTATTATACTGTTTACATCACAATGTTTTTCTTATTTAACACTAGGGCGCTCTACTTTCGGCATAAGTGCTGCCTCTACAGTTCCGTCTCGATCCCTATTTACACAATTATTCGGTTATAATATGTCAAAAGTCAGAATTGCTGAATAAAACCATCTGTGATCTGACCAATTAGGAATCTACAGAATTGCCAACTTAAATTCAAACCACTCCTCCTAGTTTAAAAACAGGAATTATATGAAATTCTATTTTATTTAAATAATTAAATAAATGCGAATTATAAAAAATATTGTGTAGAACTTGTGCCACAATGACTTTCTGTAGTACTCGTGATTTGCACAACGAACCGCTTCGCGGTTCGTTGTGCAAACTTCACTCGTACTACAAAACGAGTTTTACAAATAACTATTATAATTCGCGTATGAAAGAGACTTCATTATAACATTGTTTACAGTGTCACAATGAAATCTCTTTGAACACTTTTTTAGTGATTTTTAGTGTCATACAGTTGGTTATTGAATGTATTTTTATTTGACATTTGACTTTAACATTAACTTGAAACAAATTATAAAATGGTCTAGCGTGGCTCTAGCTAGAAAATTAATCGATCAAATGGTCTTAAAGTTAAATTGGCACAAATTATATATTAAAAATTATAATAAATAAAGAATGCGAACGTATATTGTATAGGATCAATATATTATAGGTATAGATAACGTTCGAGTTTTGGGATAAATTACCAGATATCTATGTGAAGATGTACTACAGAAGTAATTCTGTTCATGATATAATATAAATGAATCACCAAGAAACTCTTTTTTGAACAAGTATTCATCCTCTATTTGCTTAAATGAAAGTTTATTTACACTTTACACAATTATTCGATCATAATATGTGTCTAAAGTACTGAGTAAAACCGTCTGTGATCTGAACAATCAGGAATATACAGAATTGCCAACTTAAGTTCAAATCACTCCTAGTTTAAAAACAGGTATCCTATTCTATTAAAAAAAATCAATAAATGCGAATTATAAAAAATATTGTGTTAAACTTGTGTCAAAATTACTTTTTGAAGTATTTGTGCTCAACTCACCGCTTCGCGATTCGTTGCGCTGTACTCGTACTACAAAGCGAGTCATTGTGACACTTGTATTACAAATAACTATTAATGACTTCCAGTATCGAGTATGAAATGCACACTCACTTGAAACCCATTTAGAAAGCTCTCATACTTCGCGTCCACTATTCGATCTTTCCAAATAGTGACCAAGTATCATATTCTGCTTCAAATGTGTCCAATTTATAGTTTATTTACGATAAAAAGACGATGATGTCATTTTTAGTTACTTTCCTGCTTATCAGAATAAATATTAATTTACCAACCGTGAATACAATTTATCCTCAACAGCCAGGGCAATTTAAAGCTAACGGATTGTCAAAACTTCAAGACGTTGTCGAATCAACTGGTAAAATTCCCCAGTTTATTTTGACCTTTATTGACATTCGATCATCGTCTAATATTTACAAGTTTTTTTTGGTGCTTTTAAATTCATTGCTTCTTTAAGATTAAAAAAACAGTTATTTTCATAACTAGTTATTTAGGCAAATTTGCAGTGTGTGGTTAATTAAATGCCGAAGCAGCTGAACAGAAAATGTCAAGAGATGGTAACATCTTTGTTGAGCTATTTTGAACGAAAATGCCGAATTGGGGGCCCGCTTCTCCCGCTTACTGCTATAAGAGACGTAAGTAATAGTATTCACTATTTGTATTCATCATTATTAATATTATTGTTACATATTTAAATGTAAATGATTAAATGTTTTTAATGTTAGGTTAGGTTAATTAAACTTGATAATATATTATTCTTTCATAAATTGAAGTAATTATATTGTAGAGAGTTGCAGAAGCTTTACAACTTAGAGTTACCACTGTTACCCGTATTTCCGCCAAGCATAATAGAGGTCAACAGCCTAAAAGCCCACCTAAAAAGAGACAACGCATAAAACCTACTGTTGAAATTGATAACTTTGGTCAAAATGCTTTCCGAAATGTATGGAAACAGTGAGTATATTGAATTTACTATTTTATTTTATTCACAATTAAGTAACACAATATTTTTTCAGAGAAGCACATAACCTTAAAAACTTCAAGAGACAAACTCCAGGAGCGTGAACTCTTTAATGGATGTTTAACATCACTCTGGAAGATAGTGAAAAATATTGGATTCAAATACCAAAAAGATTATCCTCGTCGTGTTTTAATGGAGTTGCCACATATTGCATTAAAACGTGTACATTTTCTACATGAATATATCAAGGTGAAAAGGGAAGGTTTATATCAATTTGTGTTTTTGGATGGGACCTGGATATTTAAAAACGGCACTGTTGGACGTTATTGGCAAGAGTCTAATCATAGAAGCGTGGAAAAACCAAAATTGGTGGTCCAAGGTAATTGAATAATAAAATTTAGCAATTAATTTATGATGTACTAACATTCCTGCCATTTTAAGACCTTTTCAAATATTTACTAGTCACACTATTTTATTTAAATCTATATAATTATCAATAGCTGTTTGGAGCTATGCAGTCTATCTAGAAAACCTAGTAGTAATTTATTTCCTTATTGTAGGTATATAGTATTGCATGCTGGTTCCTCTTCTGGATTTATTCCTGTAGCAGGGCTGGTTTTTTCTTCCAAAAAACAAGAGGGTGACTACCACGGTGAAATGAGCCGAGAATTTTTTTTGCATTGGTTTGAATACCAGCTTTTAGTGAACTTGGAAGAACCTGCCACAATTGTAATGTATAATGCAAGTTATCACAGTACAGTGATCAATAAAGTACCAACAACAGCTACCAAAAAGGCTGATATACAGAACTGGTTGATACAAAATGATACTGCTTTTGAATTGATCCAATTGGTTGTAGTTATGTAATCTTTGCGGAAGTATATTTTCATGCGCCAATAGCCGGGGGGGGGGGCGGCCCGCATCGATGCCTTGCAGTGACGACGCCCATGTAGCAAGATGTACTAAGCAAGAATATATCGTAGGGGTTAATAATAATTAATGCCCTGTTGCGTTTGGGACATTTTGTTAACATTAATCTGCAAATTCCTAGACCTTTTGATCTTTCTTCGTTTTGATGAATCATTCGAAGGCCGACCACCTGCAGAACGTCCTGTTCGTTGGCTTAAAGTCTTTCTTCGACTTATTGTTGTAGGTTGCACTTCAATTGTGGCTTTGGATGTATGTTATCTAGGTAAATAACTGCCTGAAGTAGCGCAGTAGGAATCCCAAGCCGTGCGCCAAGCGTTGTATGCACATATTTTGGATTTGTGGAGAAATGCCATTATGATGAGCCTGTAATTAGGTCATTAATTTTGTCAATTCTATTTTTGTAGATTCGTTGTTATATTTTTTTCAGACGCTACCAGTAAATTAGTTGTTTCTGGTTCTTTCGTTATTTGGTGTAACTGCAGATTCCAAAGATGATGTTGATGGAATTTCTATTGCTCTTGGCACATAAAATGAACCGAGCACAACAGTTTCTTCGCCAAAAGCAAGTTTAGCCATTAAATATTTTGATTGTGCAGTTGTGGTGGGTGAATTGGGAAAATGTTCTTTCAAATGCTCATAACCACCTGCAAGGTGTTTGCAAAAATTTCCTTATCTTCCCATTTCGCAAGGGCTATATCTTAGTATTACCTGAACATCATATATTTGGATCCACCTTAACTATATTTTCTTTTTTTAAATAGGAACATTTCAATAATTAATGTTACAAATGAATAGCCGTTGTTACTTGTCTGTTAGTGGACTAAACACGAAGTTTGTTTTTGTAATATTTCCCACACCTGTTCAGACGAAATCAACCAATAAAATTGCATTGTAGGCTTTGTTTCTTAATAAGGCAATCTTTAAAAAGCTTGACGTTCACTTCATCTTGCATCATACCTTTTTTAGGTATCTTATAACTATCACTTAATAAAATGGTTTTAAGCAATTAAGCCAGAGGCGAAAATTTTTTCTCCAGGATAGAAAGACTGTTGGCGTGTAAGGAGCAGCACGGTGCTCCCACTAAATCACCCCTAGCAAATCCGGTTCCTATCGGTCCTCCGGGGTGAAGACGTAAGAATATCTAGCTGCCATGCCGTGAATGGTGTGGTAGTTATAGGCTTCGCAAATTCTACCACCAAGGCATGGCTGGAGACCCAGTTCAAGCAGGTAAATCCGTTTGGCGAGATTCAGCTAAGACTAGGCCCAGCCAAAAACTTGGTGAAGAAGTGTAAAGTCATAACTTTTGTAGCACAAACCACGGGAACGGAGACCAAGGAAGATGTGATGCATGGTCGGAAGAGCCAGAGTGGACTAGACATCTAGCACTGGGCTGTCATGCGTGGTAACGTCCTGCCAGAAGGACAGTTCCTGGTCATACATATAGTCGACTAATCACTACAGAAGCTGAAAAACTTGGGATGTGCCCATTTTTGGGAGCCGAGATGGTTATTTTCAAGATGCAGCAAGGACTACAAAAATATAACCAAGGTGACTGCAGGGCTCCAAATCAACCTGCACCGCAGTAGAGCGGCGACGGCGATGCCCTGCCAGAACATATTTGTCGATGGCATAGGAGTGGTTCTTGTTGAAGAACCATGATCCGTCAAAGGCAGAGTGACGGGCATGAGCACTGCGAAGGGTAAGTTAATTTACGACAGTAACAATGACAACTTAAGAGGTTGTATCTTTATTAGCGATAACATTAAAACGTTGAAAATAACGGATCTTTGTTCTACGGACACCGCCGTGACTGAGGTACACCTGCAGCCTGGTAACGGCAACATCGGAATTCTATTTGCATTCGTGTACCTGCCACACGACTCCGAAGAAGTACCTCCGTCCATAGAATTGAAGATGATTTTTGGAACACGAGAAGTTGATGGGGAAGTACCTCATCTTGGGACTGGACGTCAATACTCAATATTTGGTCTGGGGGAGCTCCAACACCAACAACCGGGTGAGCCCCTTAAGAATTGTCTAATAGAGTCAAATTTAACTTTATTAAAGCAAGACCGTAAGCCAACTTTCCAGAGGTCCTGGACATTACTTTGGCCAGCCACCTTGTGGCTAGCAGAATTAAGGACTGGGAGGTACTATACAAAGCCTCAGCGTCGGATCATAACTATATATATTTCACTATTAAGTCGACCTAGACAAAAGAGACTTTTAGGAACCCCAAGAATACAGATTGGGAAGCATTCCGGAAAGAATTGGAAATCAATCTGGCCTCACTTGACTCACTCTCAGGGGAAGGGGTTGAGAGAATGTCATGCAATATCAACAGCGCCATAATGAACTAATACAACGAGGCCTGCCCCGAAACGGTCATAATGACCAACAGAAATGCACGTTGGTGGAACAGGAAGCTTGAATCTCTGAGAAGGAATGACCGCAGGCTGTACAATCAGTGCAAACGCACAGGAAATTGGGACAGCCATACTAAGGCGCTCACTGAATTCAACAAAGCAGTGAAGAAAGTCAAGAGAAGCTCATGGAGAAATTTCTGTCAGGACATTGAGACTGCGCAAAACTACACAGAGTCATGGCTAGGCTCTAGTATATTACTTTGTCTAACCACTTTGCGGCTACCAAAATTAAGGACTGAGACATACTGGACGATGAGTCGGCGTCGGACCACAGCTATATCTCCTTCACTATTAAGTCGACGTTTACGAAAGATACTTATAGAAATCCTAAGAACACAGATAGGGAAGGTTTCCGGAAGGAATTGGAGATCAGTCTGCCCTCGCATGATTCAATCTCAGGGCAAGGGGTTAAGAGAATGAATGCTATGCGATCTTCAATACGCCATAATGAGCTCATACTCGTGTCCTGTCCTGAAACGGTCGGAACGACAATCAGAAATGCACGTTGGTGAAACAGAAAGCTAGAATCTGTTAGAAGGAACGTTCGCAGACTGTACAATCAGTGCAAACATACAGGAATCTGGGACTGCCACACGAAAGCGCTGACTGAATTTAACAAAGCAGTGAGGAAAACCAAGAGAAGCTCTAGGAGAAATTTAAGTAAGGATATTGAGAGTGACTCTCATTGTGCAAAAATCCACATAGTCTTGGCTCAAAGCCCAGTTAACGTAATAGAGACCATACTGAAAGAAGACGGCTCACACATGGACGGCCCGGAGAAGACACTTCCCGGGATCCACCGAATTACAAATGAAAGCAACCAAGCGAAGCCAGAGAAGAACGACAAGTGGTTCGTGGTCTGGCATCTCGTGATAACTGGACTTGCGCAAAGTCCGTAGTCACATATGGATCCGTGACAGGGGCTATCCAATCTTTTGATCCTTTCAAGGCGCCTGGAGTAGGTGGAATTTTCCCAGTGCTGCTCTAGAAAAACGCTGATATCATCACTTCAAGGCTTATGAGTCTTTTTAGACTAAGCTTAGCCACGGGAGTTATACCTACGGTTGGGGAAATCTCCATGATGGTACTCATACCGACACTTGGAAAACCCTCGTACGATATTGCAAAGACTCATCGTCCGATGAGCCTCTTGTCATTTCTTCTCAAGACAATAGGAAAAATATAAATAGGCATCTAAGGGTTGCGGTGCTGGGTAACAAGCTTTTATACGCTAACTAGCATGCCTACCAAAATGTTCAGTCTTGCGAAACGGCCTTGCACAGCTTGGTGGCTAAGATAGAGCAAGTCATTACTTATAAGGAAGTTACAAACGTTTGACAACTCGAGCACCCGCTCAATAGTGTCAGCGAAAATAAAACAGTGGCGCCCTCTTAACTTAAACCCACCCCTACTCTCCGTCATTTGAGATAGCTCGGATAGCTCGGCTTAATTGCACGCTCACTTCGCTACGATCTATCAGCTTAACTCGTATTTTCTATTTTCCATATTTTTTTCATTTCTTCCATTTTCATTAGTATTTTCTTTAACTTCATAATCATTTTTTTTCTTTTCTCGGTAATTAGGCAAAGCGCGTGGCAATTTTTGGCGCCCAACGTGGGGCGGCCAATCTGTTTTCGCGGATTTTTCCTTTTTCATTAACAGTATTTTGTTAAGTTAGCTATAGCAAGAGGTTTTGGTGAGAACAAATAACATCAATATGCATTACTACATATATTTAATATTGCATTTATTTTCATGGTAATTATCTATATATATTTTTTTTATTTCAATTTAATTTTATTATTATTTAAGTGCGTTTATGATCATTATTTCATATATTTAAAATTGCGTTTATTTTCATGGTAATTATCTGTATATATTTTTATATCTCCATTTATTGTTATTATTATATATAGTGCGTTTATGATCATTGTTTCTTATAGTTAATATTGCATTTATTTTCATGGTTTATATATATATATATATATATATATATTTACTTCTATTAATTGATATTATTATATATGATGCGTTTATGATCATTATTTCATATGTTTAATATTGCATTTCTATTTTGGTAAGTTGGTTTGCGCACTAAAGTGGTGCAATTTATGTATCTTTTTGGTAAAAGGCTTACACTTTATTAAAAAAAAATTATTCTTTTTCTGAATTCTGAAATATGTATTTGTTTTTTTTTGTGCTTAGACTTTGTTAAATGATTATTAGTTGTGATTTAATATTTTCGCTGATATAAATAGGATGGATTACAATTTGAGAGTCAATTATCTTAAGAAGGATCCCCAAGGACGCTTGGCGCGTTCGGCACTTCGTCTTCAGCCCTATGACTTCACCTTAGTACATCGTCCTGGGAAGGAAAATGTGGGTTGCAGATTTCTTGTCTCATTCAGTACCTATATTCGTTGATACTATCATCACTAACACTGAAAGTGATTTTTCTTTCAACTCCACCACAGATAAATGGGTCAAAGATATGTTTAAAAGACTCGAACAACAGCCCCAGAAATATCCTACTTGGCGTGTTGAAAATAATCTACTATATAAATTTGTTAAACCTAGTACCCCAGATGTTGTTGATCATGCTAGTTCGTGAAAAATTGTAGTCCTCAAAGACAAAAGAAAAGAAGTGTTACTTCGTTGTCATGATATCCCTGCTTCAGGTCATTTATGGGTATTTAAAACCTTCCGGAAGGCTAGCCAGCATTATTATTGGCCGAAAATGAAGAACGACATCACGAAGTATGTAGGGACATGTCGAATCTGCGCCCAACATAAAGTTGAACAAAAACCTCCTGCAGGATTGATGGGTGAACGTCCTATCATTAACCAACCTTGGTAGTGTATTAGTCTGGACTACATTGGACCTCTACCACGTTCGAAATCAGGAAACTGTTGTATATTAGTAGTCAATGAGTATTTCACCAAGTTCACTGTTATGTTCCCATGTATGTCTGCTACAGCTAAGTCTCTTGTAAAACATGTCGAAGAAGGAATTTTTCTTATGTTCGGTGCACCCCAACATCTTATGTGTGATAACGGTGTTCAAATGAAATCTAAGCAGTTTCAAAACCTTTGTAAACGCTATAAGACAAAAATATTTTATACCGCATCCTACTATCCCCGAGCTGATCCAACTGAGCGTTCAAACAGAGTCGTGAAAACTATGATCCGTTCTTACATCCAAAACGATAAGCACCGTACTTGGGACGAAAATTTAGCTTCTATCGGATGTGCCATGCGTACATCTCGTCACAGAACTACTGGTTACACTCCTTATTTTCTCAACTTCGGTAGGGAGCATAAGCTTCATAGACAAGACTTCTCAGATGAAATACCCACTACAGATGTAGAACCTAAAGATCTTGTTATGCGGAGGAAAGCCATCCTTCAATCACCTTATCAAACTGTTCAGTCACGAATTCAAGGAGCTCGAGCTAAAAATCAACACCGTTATAATTTGCGCAGGCGTCCAGTGCAGTATGTTGAAGGACAGGTAGTTTGGCGTAGGAACAAAAGTCACTCCGATGCCGTCAATTATTATAGTGCCAAATTAGCACCACCTTTTGTAGGTCCTTTCGTCATCAAAAGAAAAACTGGTACCTGGACTTACGAACTAGAGGGTGATTTGGGTCAAAGTAGGGGTATTTGGCATGTGCAAGACCTCAAATTGTATAATCCATCTCACAACAAGGCGAATTCTGAGAGTGAATAATTTCAGTTTGACACTGATTAGACAACGATTTTTTTACCGATTATCTCTAATTTATATTGATATTTGAGTTATTTTAGTAAATTTATTTCATTAGTTATCATCGTTTACTCTACTTTATGTTGGTTACTCTTTTTTTTTTGTTAACTAAATTGGTTCTGTACTCTACCTATAATTTTCCACCTCACGTGTCTATTTTCTTTTATTTAATTGTTTCTGGATTTTTTTTTCTATAATTATATTTATTTATTTTATTCCCAAGAATTTCATTCCCATTTTGCTTCAAACCTTTCCTACTATTACCCTTTTTTGTTTTGAATTTATTTTGGCTATATTCATGGATTATCGTCGTGAAACATCTTCTGGAAGTTTCCCTCCTTCCTATGGAGAGGGGGAGTTGTCACGGTTTGATTTTACTATTAAACATTCTCGAGCCGTATTCATAAATTATAATTCTTATTATTCTAGTATAATCTCGATATATTCAAGTGAAATATCTGGTTAATTTACCCACAACTGACTGTTATTATGCCCAGTTCACGTTCTACTTCTGCAACTCTTTCAACTAAATCGTCATTTAACCTTTATAATTCAAATATCTATATAATGTTTCGTTTTATGTTAGTTGCATAGAGGCAAATAGCATTGTGTTTTGCTAAAATCAACATTTTTTTTACGAATTAATTCGGTAAAATGTAGGGTTTTATAATAAAGGAAATTGTAATCTATTATTTTGAAACAATGCGTGTATACAGGCCTTCACTTTCGTTTCTACACTTTCGTTATTTACCAAGCGGATTATTTTTTGCCATCTATGTCTTTTTATTTGATTTATTTTTATCGGGGTCTGTGAGAACGAAATTTGAAGAAAATTTTGATTTCTCTTCACTTCAAGAGTTGTGTTCGGCTGGTTGGAGATTTAATACCCCTTATCTTGTAACATTTTTGTGGATTTTGGGGCCTTTTCTCCGAAGAAATCTTCATGGATGTTTAGTTCTGAACTGGTTCTTTGGTTGCATACGTGAAGACTTATCTGAAATTCGGGATTTTGAGACCACCGACTATACATTTCTTTGAAACCCCTATAAAACATCGTAGGGGTTTTAAGCACGGGCTACGAGGTTTTGAGCAAGGAATTATTACAAGTAGCTACTGATTGAAATGCAGCTACATCAATACGTTTCACCAGCTCCTTGCTGTTGGTACTACCCGGCTACGACCGGAATATTGGTGAAAATTTCCTTGCTTTGGGTGTTACCTTTATAATTTTGTTTATATATTTAGACATTGTGCTTGTAACATATCTTTATATTCGTACATTTTTTTTTGTTAAATAGATCAAACTATAGTTCAACGGGGGTGGACGGATGACATAGTAACACCAAATTGGATCCAGGATGCCCAGGATCGAAATAAATGGAGATCGTTAACGGAGGCCTATGTTCAGCAGTGAACGAGACAGGCTGTTTGATGATGATGATGATGATGATAGTTCAACTCCGTTGTTTTATTTGTTCACCACCAGGCCTCTGCTTTTAAATGTTTAGAACTTATTATGATTAATCTCTTTTTTTTTCTTTTAATGATAATACAAATATTTTACTTAAATATTTCAGGACAACAAGGAGAGCTTCTGTTTTGGCTCAGCGAAAATAAAACAGTGGCGCCCTTTTAACTTAAACCCACCCCTACTCTCCGGCATTTGAGATAGCTCGGCATAATTGCACGCTCACTTCGCTACGATCTATCAGCTTAACTCGTATTTTCTATTTTCCATATTTCTTCAATTTCTTCCATTTTCATTAGTATTTTCTTTAACTTCATAATCATTTTTTTTTCTTTTCTCGTTAATTAGGCACAAAGAAAGCGCGTGGCTGCGTCAACTTCAGTGGCAGAGCTGAATGGGCTCTGGAAGAAACTCAACATATTGTTGAACAGTATCATCTGGTACACCGATGGATCAAAGACCCCATCGAGTACAGGAGCAGGCGTCTACGGCGCCAGGCACAGGCAAATCATAAGCGTTTGCCTGGGTATTCCAAGGAGAAATAGCTGCACTAACCGAATGCGACAGAACATGCAGAGATAGAAAATATAATAAAAAGGCTATTTATGTGAACGCGGACAGTCGGGCGCTTCTTATGGCCCTAGCAAGCCACAACTAAACTTCGAAGATAGTGTGGGACTGTCAAAATACCTTGAAAACCTTGGCAAAACCCAATAAACTAATTATCACGTGGGTGGTAAGTCACAAAGGTGTAGCTAAAAATGAGGGAGCCGATAATTGTGCCAAGAAAGGTGATAATCTCTCCCATGGGACAAGAACCAGCATGCGGCATTTCCTATAGCGTCGTACGAAAAACTATGTCCAACTGCGTGTCGAGTGAACACCAAAAGCACTGGAACTGGGTTGTGGGGCATGCTCAATCCAAAAGTATGCTCAAGGAACCATCGAGTTCCAATGCAGCAGATGCTTTTAGATTGGACAAAAAAGAACTGCTAAAAGTGGGAGGATTCTTGATTGACCACTGGTTATTCAATGCACACCTAGCGAAAATGGGGATTGACGTAACAAACCCCCAATGTAGGACGCGCAGAGAGGAAGAAGAAAGTGCAAAACATGTTATCATTGACTGTCCTGCTCTAATTAGAAGGACAGCCTCCTATTTAGATATAGTTTTAGATGTAAATCAGGAGGGATTGCGGGAAAGTATAACACCTGCGACTGGAAGTGCACAATAAGCCCAAATAATGACTGAGCGGCAACCATTTGGGCACGAACCATAACCCCGTCGTAACTAAAAATAAACCGACAACACAATCGATAGAAGAAATTAGGAAAAATACGAGAGATCGAGCCATAAAACAGGATGACTATAAGGATAGGACGAAATAGCGATTGAAATGTTAGATGAGGAACAAGCCGTGTAAATGAATTATGTTTATGTGGAAAAACCATAAAACCATCAATAGGTTTTCGTAACTGGTTCGTAGTAATTCAAATACCCGGTAACAATACGTATTTTAAGTAAAACTTAGTCAGATTAAGCTCGATTCATCAAATTATTGTTAATATAAAAACGATCTCTTTGATGCTTTTTCATTCTGAAAAATGTCTTTATAAATATTATTGAAACTCGAATAATAATTCGTTTCATTATTGTTACTTTCGGGGAATAATTGTGATTATAAAATTTATTTTTAGATTTCAACTGACAATATTTACATGGGATATGAGCATTAATCATTTTCCAAAAATAGTCCTGGATAATCATTACTGCTTCGATTTGTGCTTGTATTAAAAATAGTGAATTGAAATTTAAATTTTCATTAGATAATAAAGGGATACTCGGCCTGATCGGTGTCTTATAGAGCGCTGTGGTTGCAGGTCTAGCCAGCTAGCCACCAGACCGCGCTCAAGAGACAACTCTGCCTGGGGCAGCTAGAGGTTACCAAAATTGGTGAACCTGACTGTCGTCGTTACGGCCATGTCCCAGACAAACTTTTTCCTTCCTTTTTCCCTGTTTAGTCCGTCGTTATCATGTCTTGTCACTTTGCGTAAGTCTTATTCAGTCTGTCTCGTCTTATTTCTATTAATATCACTTTTGCATAAGTCGAAGTCAGTCTTGTCTTATCTTATTTATTTAGGGGAGGCTCGGGTAATACCGATCTACTGGGCAATAAAGATCAGTAAAATATTTTTAACACGGATAGAAATTGCAACAATGCTAGTTCAAAACTGGTGCATTCGGCATTCGACATACCGTATTCCACTCTTTGTGATCATAAGAAAATTAACTCTTCAAAGAAAAAGTTAGGAAGATATCCTAGAGTTTTTTCTAACGAAGAAGAAACGGAGCTTGTGTAACACCTGAAAGAATTAGATCAAAGATTTCACGGATTAACTAAAAGGGATTTTTGTCAACTGAATTTTCAGTTTGCGGAGCTAAAAAAATATTTGTCATCCATTTAAGTTCAATACAGCGGGTGAACAGTAGTACTTCAATTTTATATCGCGAAATAAAGAACTAAGCGTAAGGACTCCAGAACCCACTAGTGTTGCACGAGCTTGTGAATTTAACAGACCACAAGTCAAAGTCTTTTTTAAAATTCCTAAACATATCCTGGACAATTACTATGGACAATATATCGTGGGGTTACATGCAAAAAGCACTAAGTCTAAAAACAAGTTTAGGAGTTACGAGCAATTTAAAGTTTGAATGAATTTCAAAAATGTGTATAAATATTGTAGGCGTTAAAAACTGTTTCAAATAGAAGAGATACACTTTAGGAATACCATTCCATAGTTTTACATTATTTAAAAAATATTGCAATCCCCAAAAATAAAATAAAATGTTATAAACAACGACTTGGTGCATTTTGGTTGTAAAGAATTTTATTATCTAGGACTTAGTTACAATTATTTTGGGTTTATTACTAAATGTAAGAAAATAATCAAACTAACCAAACAGGCAAAAAAAGCAAAAATTATATTATAGAAAAATATAAATTTAGCTTGAGCCTCTGGATCAGAATCTAGAATATCGGCTTCAGTCAAAACGTCTCTAACTGCCAAATCACTTGGAAGGGATTCAAACCATGGATGAAAAACTTCAGGAATAACCATTTTTTTACACATGGTTAATAGAATCCCTTTTTTTGCCCTGCTTATTTTCAATTCTTCGGAGTACAGTTTTGGTAAACCATCGTTAAACGTCAAATTATTGGTTGATCTTCTCCCATGTAGATTTGCGGTAACTAAGATACCTACATACTCGCTACTGTAGTCATATCTGTATTGGATATAATTTGACTTTGCTTTTTCATACTTGAAGCATTTAACTTTAAGCCAATTTACCTTTGCGCCGTTTTCGTCAAGAGATTAATTTTTTATTAAATTAGCCGATGATTCCTTCAAATCCAACATGTCATTAAATTTTAGTTCTTCTGTTTCATACGGTGGTTTATTTTTGTTTTTTCCTCTTGCAGAGCGTGCTTATTTAAGAATGTTCATCCAATCGTTTACGCAAAAAACTGATACAAATTTCCTTTGATGCTCTATAGCGCTATGCATCGAGTTGACCTCCATAAATGAATGCCCGCTTTCCAAAAATTTTTGTTCGATAACTTCAAGTTGGGAATTTTGTACTACATAGAGAAATAATGCGGAAATTTGACATGAACGAAGTATCATTATTAGCTCTTTCTTTATCTGCTGTTTTAGCTTCTTGTGCTTGGTCTTTTCTCTTCAGATGTTCTTTATATCCCCCTTCCAATCCAATTTTCGCTTCAGGAGTAGCTTGCTGGTACTTTACACAAGTAAGACATTGGTCCTTCTTTGGATGAGAGAAAGAAAGGTTGTATTCACTGCAGAAGATCCTGCGATACGTTATTAAGCTAACCATTTCCGCCTCTCCTCTTTCTTCACACTTTTTTTATATAAGTCATACATTTTTGTTATAGATAAAGTGCTATCCAAGTATTTCCTTTGAGTACATTTTCGCGTGTAATGACTCTCCACGGACGGCAAACTCTCTATGTGTGCTCTTACTTTAGCAGCAACCTCTTCTTTTGTTTTGTTACTGGGAGGTTTTTTCCTCTTTCATCAGTGCCTTGAAAATGCCCCAATTCATCTTTGTCTTTGAAAGCAGATAGGATTACACGATTTGATATACAAAGCGTTTTCATAAATAAATTATGACAGACTTGTAATTTTTCCGAATCTTTGCTAAAATAATACTGTTTAGCATTTTGTCTTCTATTGCCATTTTCTTTTCGAGGACGTCTTGTTAACGGAACGGAACTTGAAACGTTATATAGTATAAAATCTTTTTTTCTTTGATACGATGACAAAATCCAATATTTCTGGCAAATTATTTTTCGTTCGTCTTCAGAAAATTTGTTAGTACACTGAAATTTCCAGGTTTCAGGTTTCTCTTTTCGCCATCTGCTTTTTTTACTAGACCCTGCTCGTTCAGTTTCATTAGGTTCTGTTTGTTCAATTTCTTGATCATATATTTCCGTACTTGAATTCAAACTGTCATAAGAATCATCACTCAGATTTGGTTCATAGTCTTTATCAACGACAGAATCATCACAATCACTTATATAACTGACGTTTTCTTCATGAATGTCACTTTCGTGTTCATTTGATGTCTGGCATACAACAGGTTCATCGGGGTTTTTTACAAAACTATTCAAAGAAACTTGTGGTATTTGTTTTTCTATGACTTCCCAACTACCTTCTTTATGTTTCAGTCGAATGTCTTTTTCTGGAAATGAAAACCTTTATAAATGTATGATTTTTACATAAACTAACCTCAAAACAGAAAGTGAAACAAAATTATTTATTACTTACGTGATGATTCTGCTGTTCTACTTTATTCTTGGCCAATATTGCCAACATTTTTAAATTGGAAAACACAATTACGATACGGAAGGAACGTTTCAAACCTAACTTTTAAACGACTATAATAAGCACTAAGTCACGTGATGCAATGCTCTATTACATTTTCAATGCTGAATAACTACAAGCAAAACGCACCAAGTGACTTAGTGCAATATTTTTGTTACATAAGTTAGATTAGAGAAGAAGCAAAAAGCAATAAGAGACTTAATGTGTTTTGCTTGTACTAATACCTAGCAGTGATGATAGTGCATTTCGTCAGTTGCTGTAACTCTATTTTTAGTTAATTGTGGACTTAGTGCGATTTAGCAGTACATAAACGATCAAAAGTTAATAGAGTAACCGATGAAAAGACGTTTTTCCAAATTGTTGACTTAGTGCTGTTTGCTTGTAACCCCACGATATAGAATGTCGATGAAACAGGGATCCAGACGTCAGCTAAGAGACCGCCGAATATTATATCTGTAAAAGGCAAAAAGCAGGTTGGCTTAATTTCAACCTCTGAACGTGGCACTTTGGTAATATCGTTATTTTGTCTTGTGTTGTGCAGCTACCAGAAAATGTATGCACCTCCTAGAACATTAATGCGAATCACTGACAATGGCTAGAATAATTCTGATGTTTTTTTGGAATTACTGCAGTTTTTTGTGGCGAGTGTAAGACCAACGACGGAACACAAATGTCTTCTTATTCTAGACATTCACGTGACCCATCGATCCTTGAAGGTTCTAGATTTTGCATCGAATAATGTGGTTATTTTGTCAGTCCTTTCCCACTTGACCCAAAAGATCCAACTACTTTATGTTTCTGTTTACGGCCAATTTGGAAAATATTTTGAAAGAGCGCTGGACAAATGACAAAAAACTCATCCATCCAGCCGAAAGGGCCCAATATTCGCGGAATCTTACTTAAATAACGCTACTCCTAGTAATGCTATAAGTGGATTTAAAAACAACTGGAATCCTAAATTGCGACATTACTGTTTTTACAGACCTTGACTTCGCACCCTCAACTGTAACCGATATCAACCAAGCGGATTCAAGGAAATTAATAGAAGTAACGCATCTACTAATATCAATGGAACGGATTCAAAAGAAACTCTCAGAAGTACCGAATCTACCCATAATAAATAAGTGGATTCTTTGGAAACTCTTAGAAATACATCTTTAGTACCTGATTCTGCTAGACCATTCGGAGTTACCAAAGACAAATTGGTTCAATAGAAAGAGGGATTAAAATTATTAAAACTGTAGAGGAAAAACTTGCTAATCCAATAACCATAAAACAACAAAACGTTACTCCACCAGAAAAAAGATCAAAGTGATTTCCAGTTTATTGATTTTACCAAAAGTGGATTTAAAACAGAACATCTGGAAAAAAAAATCGCAAAAGTAGGAAATTATCACATCTACTCCGGTAAAAGAAGAAATTGCACAAAAAAAACGAAAAACGAAAAAACCAAATATAGAATCAAGCAATAAAAAATTTATTTATCCAAAGCCCTCTGTAGAAGAATCTCCAGGAGATGTTGAATGTTTAGAATGTGAGGACCTCTTCTCCAGCTCTCGTTCAACAGAAGTTTGGTTCCAATGCAAAATCTGCAGGAAATGGGCACATAAATTATGCACCTATTACAAAGTTTATATCTTCGATAATAATTTTTTTGGAGTTTAGATTAGATATAAAAAGTTGAGAAAGTTAGAATTGATTTACAAAACATTTTTTATGTTACCAGAGTTTGTTTTTTCGTTATTATTTCTTTGTGTGGTTTTTTATGTGTTTCTGAATAATTAACATACGAATAAATATAATATGCACTTTATTTCTTGTTTTATTTATAGAAAAAATATTTTAAATTATTTAGCAAATTCTGATCGATTTTGCCCTAACGCATGATCGGTTTTACCCAGGGGTACTGGGCAAAACCGATCTTCTGCAAGTTAGGCTTTTTAATTTTTTTGCGGATTTAATTGTCATTATTTGAAATTTACTTTTCTAAATACCCACGAGTAATATGTGACTTTAAATGTATGTAAAAAAGCAACCCCATCCAATTAGAATTATCACCTTGTAAGTCTTAGTCTGATCGTCTCGTAATTTCGTTTCCGTCATCTAATTTCATGTTTTGTCCCTATTCGTTCAACCATTGTATGAATTGTCTGTCCCTAGCATCTGTCTGTTAGTGGGTATGTCTTGTCTACAGTTCTCAACCTGTCTGTGAATTTGGCGTGCTTTCTTGCGTGCGTGCGTATTTGCTCTAAGGTGCAATCGTGTATAATATGATGTTGGTGTTTTGATGTGTCGTTTATTTCGCATTTGCCTATCGTTTATCTAAGTTTGAAACGTTTGTACTAGTCCTGCATATGTCCATGTACCGTTAGTAATTGTGTTGTTCTCCAGTCTAAGTCAAGTCGTCTTTCACTCACAGTCTTTATCAGTTTGTATGTTTTTTTTGCCTGTCTTGTCTGTGTCCCATTTCTTTCGCCAGCTTTCAATTTCATCACATTTTATTATTTCTTTAAGTTGTTTTTTGTTTGTTGTGTCCGTTGATTGCTAGTTGGTGTGCCGTTTTCATGTCTATGTCATTCCTGTTTTTGTGTTTGTATGTAGCATTATACCATCTGTGCCGTCTCTAAGGTGTCCATTATCTTTATTATTTGTGTGTTTAACTTGGTTTGTGTTGTGCCGTATAGGGCTGTCTTTGAGTCAGTATGTAAGGTCAAATCCCCCTGTCTGTCTATTATCTGATTGTCATATATTTGTCTAGTTCTAGTTTTAAAGCTAGTGTCTTCAGTTCGTGGATGTCTACTTCAGTGTCAATTAGTTGTGTGTATTTAGTCTCGTTGCTTTTTGTTTTTTGGAATAAACCCATTGTACGCTTTTCGTCTTTTATAATCGGGTCCACGTATATGTATATATCTGGGTCTTTCTGTGGGTGCTCTATAGTCTGTTTCTTATTGTCTGACAGCACGTGAAAAGGTCACAGATGCTAGTCGGGTACTAAACCATAGGCGTCACCGTTCATCTAAGGAATTTATTTACTATTTAATTTTATACCCGATCTGATATATAAAGGTAATATAAATGTATATTCGGTTAGTTAAAACAACTAACTGACCTTCATACATTTGTAGAGTACATACAGTTAAAACAATAAATTATTTTTGAAATAATCTTGTAACGCAACTATTCTGACTGAATATTTCATTAATTACCTTGAGAATTTGAAGCAGGTCAATTCTTTGGAGACATATTAACAAACCATTTATCAATTCATTCTCCAGATAATTACTTTCTGATTTTCGAAATGTTGATAATACCATTTCCAAGAAACATTACAATAGGGTCCTACTAGGGATTGTCCCAATGACTACTTAGAAATTTGGCAGGTATATACGGTGAAACTTGGTCTCGCCCAAATTTGTATAACTTGTTTTGCTTAGAGTCGCTTATGTTCCATAAGTGTTAACTATGTTGTGAAAAATGTCTTCAAGTTTTACCCCAGTAAAGTGTAAGAGCGTGCTTAGCTTACAAACGAAGACTGTAGTGTTAAATGTGCATGATGCTGTTGTACATCAAATGCCGGCTGCTACTGTTAGAAATATAGTTTCGACATGTTCCAATATGACAGGAGTTAGTGAATCTACTATTTACAGGCTTCTAAGAGAGAGGAAAAATGGAAATATATCTCCACCTAAAAAGTCAACTGGAAGAAAACCATTTGACCTTGATGAAAATATGCAAAATACAATAAGACGAAAAGTACATGAATTATATTTGACATAATTCTAAGAATGGTGGAGGAGAACGAGAATTTGCCTGACATAGGGAGAAAAACTTTGTGGAAAATATTACACAAATTAAATTTTACTTGGAAGAAGAAAAGTCGCAAATCAGTGCTAATCGACAACGAAGAAATAATATGTTGGAGACGCCAGTATTTACGAGATATCCAAGAATACAGACAGGAGGGAAGACAAATCTATTATCTAGATGAGACATGGCTCAATGAAAGACATTCAGTAAAAAAAATATGGCAGGACAAAAGTATTCAAACCAGTCGTCAAGCTTCCATAGAAGGTTTATCTACTGGACTGAAAACTCCTACCGGTAAAGGTCGCCGACTAATAATAACGCATATTGGATGCAATCAAGGGTTCGTTGAAGGTGGTTTACTGGAGTTTTAGTCAACATCAACCAAAGACTATCATGAACAAATGACTGCAGATGTTTTTGAAGAGTATTTTACACAAATGGTCGAATTAATTCCAAATAATACTGTAATCGTTATGGACAATGACACTTATCATTCGCGATTAACAGAAAATCTTCCATCTAGCTCTTGGAGAAAAGCTGATATTAGAAACTGGTTAATCGTAAAAGATATACCATTTAAAGATGATATGTTGAAAAAAGAACTTTTAAAGGTTGCTTCATATCACAAGCTACAATTTAATAAGTTTGTTATTGATGAAACAGCCAAGAACCGTGGGATAACAGTGCTTCGTTTGCCGCCATTGTGAATTAAATGCGATAGAGTTAATATGGGCCCAAATGAAAGGTTATGTAGCTAGACATAATAAAACATTTAAAATGAAAGATGTTCGTGAACTCATGAAGTACTCATTGACAACAATAACTGAAGAGAACTGGAGAAATGCTGTGAATCATGTAATTAAAGAGGAAGAGAAAATGTGGGTTTTAGATAACCTCATAGAAGAAACTATAGAGCCGATAGTGATCTCTCTCGACGAGTCTTCGGATGATTCTTGCATGGCCAGCGAAGAGGATGATACTATAGATTGAATTTTATATTTCCTATAAATGGTATGTTTACTTTACTTAATATACATTAATTCATTGACAATAAATTTGAATTATGGAAATTAAACTATATTTTCTTCAATCAATTTAATTCAATAAAAATGAAAATATAACTTGTTAATAGGCCTAAACGAATGAATTTTATTTTAACTGTAATGTTGACCGAATCTAATTAAATAAGCAAAATGTACTAATATTGTAATCTCCGCCACTGCCGCACTGTTCATCGTTTAGCTGGCATTGTTCAGTTTTATTACCATATTGTATTTTGAGCTGATGTACAGATAAATCAATACGGACACATACTTGTTTTGCATTAGAATTTTAGTATTTACTTGTAAAATTCTTAGGATCACTCTGTAAGAGATAATTTTCTATTTGAATATTTGATGAGGCTACTGTGCTGGCAGACATTAAGAAATAGACTATAGTCCCTTCCGTCTTACTAGGTGAGTCTTGTCGGTAGTTAGTGTTCTTATCTCTTTCGTCTTGTCAAAGTGTTTGTAAGTCTCATTTGCTTCAATTGTCAGTGGTTTGCAGCCAGCAGGTAATTGCAAGGCTGCTGTCGGTGTCGTATTGTAAGATTTAGTTATTATGCGTAAGAATGGTCTTTCGGAAGCGTTTAGTTGTTTTATTATTCTTGTGATATGTGTTATGTGTCCTCATATTTCCGCGCCGTATAGAGCCATTGGTTTTATGGCTCTTTCGGAAATTTTTCGTAAAATGTCTTGTCTTCTCCCCCACTGTTATCCAGCTATCGCGTATAATTTGTTGACTATGTCTATCGTTTTTTTTTCTGAGCTTTTTCACATGGTCCAGCCATAATAGGCCTTAGTCTATTGTCATTCCTAGGTGTTCTAAGTTCTTCGTCATGTCTACTTTTTGTCCGTCCAGTATTAGTCTGCACTGCATCTTGTCTTTATTATACGTCAGTTTGGTCTGTCGTGCTCAATTTTCGCAAGATTTCCATGCCGATACCCATTTCGTCTTTAACTGTCTCAATTAGGTTCCTGATATTATGATTATCTGGTTTTCTGCGAAAACTTGCACCACGTCGATTGTCAGTTGTTCGTTTGCGTCCATGTTGTCGAACCAATTTTTCATTAATACCAGCCATAAAGCTGGCCCTAGACTGGATTCCTGGGGACAAACTCATTGTGCCTGTGTCACTATGTCTTCTGTCCGTATGTGTCAAAAAGTTTCAGCACAATTTAACTATCTACTCTTTCTGTTGTAGCGTGTCAATTATGGCTGGTCTCCATGCTGAATTGAAAGCGTTTTGTAAGTCTAATGTTACTATTAGTTGGTGTCTTTAGTATATCTTATCAAAAAACACCCGAACTTTTTTTTTATAGGATAAACTTGTCTTTTTATATCAACATTTTTCTATCAGTTTTTTTCGTAAAATTACTGATTGGCAAAATTATCGGTTTAAATGTATATTTCCATATTTTACTAATGAATGAAATATTTTAAAATATGTGTTACAAACGTATATTTCCTTACTTTACCAATTAATAATATTTTAAAATTTTCACCTCTCCTGAATCCAATGTTTACACCAATCAAACAAAGAAGTTGCATGTCGCTCACTTTCCAGCGAGAAAGCTCAACATTTTCAGCTTTATCGCTACTTTTTTAAGTCGCGGGAAACTTGAAATAGGGTCACGTGACCATATTTATCCCTGGAAACGAGCGTCGAGATACTGCATGAGGTTACACCCTAACGATCGATATGGGAAATGAGTTGTCGAATATCATCAGGAATATATACATTATTTAGCACAAGTCAAAAGGATTAAATATAAATTACAGGTTTTAATTATTTATTCATTTTACTCAATATTTATACCAGTAAACTCTTTGTTAATAACAAACGGTTTAACTGAGCAGACATAATGAATAAACTACAGAGAAAGAAATACTTATTCGATTTGTCTATGGAATAAACTAGAGCTGAATAGCAGAAATGACGAAAACGAAAACATAGTTCAAGCCAGGGTTGGCGATTTTTCCTCAACGCAGTTGGAACGCTTGCGCATGCGCTGTTATGGATCTTGAGATTGTAATTTGACCAATCTAGTACAAAAATTATAAGATTTCTTGTAATGATTGGTCAAATTACAATCTTAAATGCGCAATCTCAATCTTCTAATCTCTAGTCTGATTCGGGCTTTATAACATATGTACAACTAATGACATTTTAACTTATAATTAAATTTGTGTAGACAATTTTGTACCTTTCCAAACAATGAAATTGCGAAAACTTAAGCAAATTTACTAGATTGTAACTAATTTTATTGGTGGAATGTGAAATCCTAGTAAATTTGCTTACTTACCATTAAGTAATGTACCAAGTGATATTCTGTTTATTTGTGATGAGATATAGAAGACTTTATTTTGAAGTTATGTGCATTGAAAAGATTGTATTTTAACTTTATATAATTTTATGTGTTTTATAATAAAAACTTTATTCGTACAAGTTTTGTTAGATTTAATTTAATATGTTGGGATTTTTAAACCACAGTTGGCACGGTTTTAATAAGATAGTTGAGGATATAAATATTTTTCATCTGGCAACACTGTTTTAATCTGAAAATCGACGCTGAAAGTTGGTTAAAACGAACTTCTTTAAACGGTGCTGAAACTACACATTTATTCATGTTACCACCGGTTTGAGCGTCAAAATCTGAGCTTCGAGTGTCACGTGAAATTGTATCTTTTTACTCTTCCATTCGATGAAACCCTGTTTTTCAGCTGCTTTTCAGAGACATACTAGTACTAGCTGGAAAGTCATATTTATTTACGTGGGACAAAGTAATTTATTCAAACATATCAAATGGATTATGCGTGAATGCAAGGGGCCATGTTTGACTTCATATTAACGCAAGGGTAGCAGGATTGTCAAAACATCGGATATTTGTAAATATATCTTGTATATCATTGTAAATAATTAACTGTAAAATATTGTGAATAAAGACATTTTAAAACAAACAAAAACTTGTCCATTCTCCTTTTCTTGTCCAAGGAATGAACAAAAGCGAGACCAGCGTCTTTCGAGTAGCAATGCTGGCGGCGTTGCCATTATTTGAAGAAAGTCCTTAAACATTTGAAATAGAAGTACACAGTTTATTTCATAAAAATAACATTTTTCTATGTCACTCATAAATCGTAGTATTACAAACATAACCGAATTTTGAAAAATTTAAGAGTACATGTTGAAAATATTAGTTCTAGATTTTTTTTAAATATTTCCGAATTATTCACAAAGATAAAGACATTTAAAAATTAAATATGCCAACAGCGCTTTTATATTTATGTGCACGTTACCAGGTCAATGCACTTTTCAAACTTTTTGGTTTAAGTATACGATACCGCATGATGTCACAAAGTTATCGTTCTCAACGAATTTCCGTTTTAGAACCCAAAAAAACTCATCCAGCAAACACTGTTTGCCAATAATATGGTTTTTGACGGATATTTTCCTGTTTCCATATCTCAAATTATTGAGTACTTCGAACCACTTCTGTCAGCCGATATCAAACATAACTATCGTCGATTTCTGAAAATGCATTTTCAAATGTTTTTGTGAATAGTTGATTCGTTAGCGAGTGTTATTTTGACTGAAAAATACATATTTTGTGTTCCATTGAACTATTCTCAGTTATTTTTTAACAAAGTGGTACAAAAACCATATACAGAGTGGAAGTTTTTACATAAACAAAGCAAACTAATTTGTTATGATGAACGTGAATCTTTTTAACTTTGAATACATTCATTGATTGGAGCGTTTTACTTAAATTGCAGACACATTCAATTCACGTCTTAAATTGCGACGAAAATTCCAGACAGGATCCATAAATATATCACATTTCATATGGTTAAATAATGGGTAAAAAAAATTATCAATTGGCAATTTGCACTTTACATAGGTATATGTATAACTTGTACATTAGTTGTAATTGATATGGCAGCAAAAGAAGCCACAGTTTATTTACGTTTTATATATTTTCCACTAATCATAAAAAATTGTTTTGATCAACATAAATTGGCTTACAAAGGTACTCTTCACTTTATACAGGTCTCTGTATCACAATAGCTATACAACAGAATACAAAATGGGATTCGTCACTGTTATTCTATCATTAATACGTGTCTAACTCAGAATCAACAATACTCTGCTCTCTATAGGATTAACAAAGGATTTGTTAAGTTGAATGTTAGACAAATTCCTGAAATAGGATAACACCAGATAAATTACAATCTAAGAAACTGAATGGTTCTGTTAGTTTGAGAATTTAAGTTAAATTCACGCCGCTGTTAACGCTGTTTAAGCTGCATACTTTCCTTTTTTCGTAATCCACATTCAGTTCAGATTAGATTAAAAGCTTTAAGGATTGTTTAATGTCCTTTCGTCTGCTGTTATATGGCATTAAAAGGTCGAAAAAGATAAACAGAAGTGGCTCAATGAAATCAGAAAAATGTGTGCAGTAAAACTTCCACAATGTAACATAAATTCTAAAATATTCATAAATGATATATTTACACATAAAAAACTGATAGAAATCAATTTTTTTGCAACACAAAATCATGCACATTGCATACATTTAAGTCCGTAGTATCCAACGTATTGTCCCCTCAATCTTAAGGATGTAGGGTAATAAACTCACAAATTTGCTTTGATATTTGATGGTGTTCTAATCGGTAGAGGACACATGCATCTGAAATTCGTCCACGTAAATTGATGATTCATTTATAAACTCATTTCCTAATAAGTCCGCAGCAGCGTAGTTTCACACTAGCTTGCTTCAAATGCAGTTTATCTATTCTGAGTAATCCTGAAAATAATGTTTTGGCTCATGGTTTTTGGAAGATATATTCAGCGGAAGTATTGTAAAGGGTTTCCCTACACCTTGCCTAGTAAATTTTCATAATCAGTAAAAGTTCGGTTTTGTTCAAATTTTGCTACAAACTACGATTCTTGAGCCTCATTAGTTTGAATATTTTGATAAGTTGCAGTTGACATTTGAGTTGGTGACATCATCGCATGCAATCTAAATAAAAATAGATATTCAAACTGCTGCCCAAACAAGATAGCTAAGAGCCCGTGAACCCCAGACCCTCGTTTTTTTATCCTGAAAGTTCGTCAGCGCATGCTCCCAACGCAGGTAAGAATGATGGACTATTATGAAGTTTGGGTTACCGTGGCTTTGGCAGGTAAACGGTAAAGGTGTGTAAAATACCGATCTAAATTCATCAAATAATAAAATGTAATTTTTTGGTATTACGTTCAGAATATTATTAAAAATCACATCATTCATTGCCAGACACTTAACATCGTGCCAGACGTCCTTAATGTTCATGAAGTTATAACTCTACTTACGTTATAGTATAAAAGCTGATTTTTATCTATAATACTTGGGTAATAATTAGATGATGTTACCTCATTATACAGAAATTTTTGATAGTTCCAATCCCTTGCCAGACAAGCATGTAAGGTAGCTGGAGGAGCGAGCGCGAGACAGTATATATGGGTGTGTGCGAGTTACATGGCGAGTTAGGTGTATGGCGATCCCTCACTGCCAAGTTGTTATTTCTACGGTGCATGTATTGTTTAGTACTTAGTACATGTTTACATCAGCTAAAATAATCTTATAAGCTATCTTCAAGTATTATTCATTTCATATTCATTATTTATTAACAACATAAAATATTTCGAATATATACAGACTATAAAGTATATTCAATATTACGTACATTATATGTTTACAATTTGTTTATGTGATCTTTTAGATGAAAGTGATTTTGTATTATAAATCAAGTCATGAGTGATACATTAATTTTTGTTATATGTAACAAAAGTAGTGGCAAAATAATATTATTTTCTGACGAGACATTGGAAAAATATGAATTGATTTTAAAAAAGCGAAAAATATAATGACATCATTCTTTATATACAGAGATGAGTGGTTATCACAGGGAATGTTACAAATCATTCACAGGACTGATGATAAAATATTTAACTCCAGAACTTATTAATTCTAAAAAGACTGTTGAAACAGAGCAAGAAAAAGAAACATCTTAAGACGTAACTACATCAACGGATGATTCAATAAGAGGCTCATCGCATTTGTCTGAGTTACTGTATCACACCCACCTTCAGCTTCTTAATCAACAGAACCTCAACCTTCCCAGGCAGCTGTGGACATTCGTGGACATGAAGAAGTGAGTGAAAATGCTATTGCGACCACATAAGTATATAGTTCGCTTCAGAGTGATACCTGCGTTGACATAAGTAAAAACGTTTGTTTATTTTGCAATAAAACAAAGAACCAAGATAGATAAAAAAGCTTCCACTCTCTAAAGGCAATAGAAGCCAATTTCAGTCTCGTATAGTGTCTAGCATCGAAAATCAAGAAGAGTATAATGAGTTGTTAAGTAGATTGGAAAATATTGCAAGTCCAAAAATATACTACCACACTGAATGTAGGATACAGTTCAATAATAAAATATTTTCATCCACTAAAATATCTGTTAAAAGTGACTGGCATCATCATCGAGAGTACCACCAAGAAGCTTTCAATGGAATTCGAGGCATCATATAAGAAGATATTATCAACAACGGCCGTTGTCGTTTATTGATTTATTCACATGAATTATATACTGATTAATTGGAGAGACTTTATACAGAGAATTCCATTGAAAGGGATGCTAATTTTACTGCACACTACCTAGAAGAAAAAAATTGAAAAGAAATTAAATTCTTTAAAATCCGGAATAAAAAAATAGTAGCTCCCAATTATATGAAGGCGATGGACGGAACAGTATTGGACAACTTAAAATCTAGGGAGTTCTCCACTTTTAAACTGTCTTCTTAAGTGATAATTGTAAAGATCAGCAGATATAGTTTTCCTGGTTTTCTATATCATTGCACAGTTATACTGATCTTAATTGGGAAAAATGATTACCAGGATATCCCGATAGGGCTAATAATATCTAAGCTTTAATATTAGTAATACTGTATCTTCTTTTTTTTCTATTAACATATATTAAGTCAATCACAAGGTAGGTCACTTCTTGGACTAGCCAAACATAATGAAACATTGGGTAGGCATCAAATGAAATGTAACTTCTGTCATTCTGACGATGATATTTAGGTAATATCGAAACAATAATTGCCAATTTTTTAGAATTTTAAACATTATTTCAATATATTGTGGAGTTAACTAGGAACAATTAGTTACATTTAAAACACTAATATGAGTATATTCCACAAAGTAAGGGTTGAGACAGTTAATTTCATTAAAAAAGAAGAGAGAAGATTTGACCCGACTGTACCAGAAGTTACAACAAAAACGTTACAAAGCATCACAAAACATTTGGTTTAACCAAGAATGCCTTAAAAAAGAAGTAATACCAAATTATGAGAATATAAAATGCCATACTAAATTCTTTAAAATCCGGAATAAAAAAATAATAGCACCCAATTATATGAAGACGATAGACGAAACAGGATTGGACAACTTAAAATCTGAAAATATTTTACAAAAAGCGGCATTAACCTTACAAAAAACTATTTTGACAGTGGACAAGAAAAAATTACCATCTAAAAATCTTTCAGCACAGCATTTAATTGCAGGTGAAGCTCCTATACCGAAAGTATTATTTGATTTTTATTCTACTCTCAGGTTCTAGACAAACACGAAAAAGTAGCTTAAAGTGTGTTCATGAAGTACGGTCTTACTTTGACACTTTGCAACAACAAATATCTTATTTGTCTTCGATAAATGCATCACCAACAAGTAATTCTGTAGTTTTAGAAACCATGTAACAAAGTAAGAAAATTGCTGAAGAGTTAAATCAATCTCAACCATTCTAGTAACATATGACTTGGTTATAGCCAAAGTCGCTCTACAAACACAATCAACGGAAAAACCTACATATGATAATTTATTTATACATTTAGGACCGTTTTACATCATGATGGCTTATTTCAAAGCAGTTGGTAAGATTATCAGTGACTGTGGACTAACAAATGTAATGGTGTAAAGTGGCACATTGGCGAATGGTTCAGTGAATGGATTTCTTGACGGCAAGCATTTCAATCGCTGCAAAAAACCGCATCCTTTGGTGGCATTGGGATTAGAAATATATCAATTTAAACCTTTTTTGGAAATTAGTAACACGTCAGTAACAGATGATATGATTGAAGAGCTGAAAGAATTGATCAATAATTACCTACTGAATTTATAAACAACGAAGTCTCAATGGCGAGTGTGGAAAGACTCAACAATGTTATCTAATTTACATTGATTGCATTAATCATTACCTACAACTATCAAGAAGCATACGTGTTGGAGACTTCGAACTTTTCAAGTCAGTTTTACCAAAAATGACAAATTTATTTTTTATCTGTAATCAACCGGTAAATATGCTGATAACTTGATGAAAGTAGCAGAAACCCATCCTGATTTAATTGAAGGATTTCAACAGGGTTACTTCGGTATTAAAAGGGCAACTAAGCAATTTTCAAGGCAACCCATTGATCTGGTTTTAAAGCAGACTATCAATGCAGATACTGCCCGAAGACATACAGGTATTATACACTTTATTAATTCAATTTCAGTGCGTCAACGGTGGGCTCGAAACCATGATGTAAGATCTACAAAAATTAGTTACGCTCAACAAGAATTGGAACTACAAACTCACCGAGATATTTCTTCAGATTTGAATCAGCACAATATTCAGACAAATGTTAAACAACTAAAGAAATTTATTTAATCATTTGAACAGTTTATTAATCTCTTCAGCTTGGAAGTACCAAAAGATCATTTAATAAGCATTTTATCTGGTAAATCTGCTTCGGAACTGGTAGAGTCATTTCTTCTTTATATTGAAAAGAATGGTGATTGTCTTCGGAATATGTTCATTTCTGAATGCCATAGGGATATTTGTCGATTTGAAATAGTATATTAAAGTATAAGTGGATAAAAAGATCTTTCAAACACGCGCGATTTTTTGAGCACGACGGCGCAGCCGGAGTGCTCGAAATAGAGCAAGTGTTTGAAAGACCAGTTATCCACGAATACTTTACGCTATTTTTTTTATTGGTGTACTTCGAAATCATAAAATATTATTATTATATTATTACTACAAAAAAATGGAAGTCCGTCCTCGATGCCCAGCCAAGTTTCATTTCATAAAAGTCCGCCCTCGATGCCCAGCCAAGTTTCGTGAAAGTCCATCCTAAATAGTATTTATTTTTATTTGACGTTACTAGGTACTGCTGTCAGATCAATAATCAAAAAGTTTCTTTATTCATATTTAGAAGGATACAATGTATATATGAATATAGAAATAAATTTTGCAGAAAAAACCAAATAAGACATTGGTTCCCAATGAAAATATACAATTCAAAAATTAATAAAAAAGTTGTCATTAGTGCTATTCAACGCGACAATCGATTACAATCATTTCCTGTCATTTAAAAAACAAAATTTTCAACAAAACATTTTCGATATCAATCGATCACTCTGATTATAATCGGTCTAAAATTATCATAAATAAAATATACTGCTAACTACGTATATCTCCAATAAGCGAAATGCGTTCCATTAAGAGTGAGAGGTCCGACTACATTGTGTGGCCATGTTAGTTATGCGCAAGTACTGTATTTGTCGCCTGTAATATTTTCAAACGAAGATGTTTGAGTCAACAAAAACTTCGTGTCTGATTTTTGATTTGACCAAATAAAGTGCAATTATGTAATTACATTTTTCTTCACTTCTAACATAAATCTCAAATAACGTCTATTATAGTTGTCTAGGTTACTTCAAAAGGAATAGAAATTAAGTAGATAAACATGAAATATATAGTGAGCACATAACCAATTAAAGTTATTATTTTTATAAATCATTTCTTCGATATCTGTACACTAATATAGCCATACATATTGACAAATTAAATGACGATGGAGTACCCCATGGGATGAGTTGTTTTCAAACGGAATTTATTTTTATATACCTGTAGACCTATGAAAATTTAATTAGGACCAATCGCATCACATAAAAAGCACCGTTGTGGAAATATAGTTTTTAATAAAAATCTAAATAAAAGAAAAATGTAAAAATCACAACACAATGATAAAACAAATAACAAAATCACTAAACATCCAAACCACATCCTAATTTTACTATGCTGTGTCCAAACAAACAACCAAAGAGAAAATAAAATATATTATTTGTCTATGCTAACAACCTTTGCCACCCTTCTGAAGGCCTAAAAGCGTCAAAGCGGGATTGATACAGACAATGATATCAAACAATGCAACGTCTCGTGACTCGCATGCGCGTATTGTTCTTGGCCACCGACGGTGCAGACATATATATGTCGGCACTCTGATGATCGTTACGCTTCCCGTACCGCTAAGCGCAGTATATTTTATTTATGAAAATTATGATGCTACTGAAAACAATCGTAAATCGGAAGCATGTGATTGGTCGAAAAATTTAAATAAACTAACGTTTGTCTATGGGTTATGTGATGTGAGTGATATTTTGCAATTGAATATCACATTTTTAGTTAACAGAACAGTTTTTATAAAATTAAACGTGATTAAACTAAATAAATTTGTCAAAAGTGTGAAATACACGTGAAATGATCTAAAATAATGATGAGTTTATGTCACTATTGATTTATTTGATTCGTAAAATGACATGACAAATGACAATTTTTTTTGGTCGTTCAACAAACATCAATCCGTTTTCGATTTCGATTATAAACAAAATCGGAATCAAGATCTAAGTGTTGAATAGCACTATTGATACTTAACGTTTCTCGAGTTGTTGTTGTTACCATAGGGACTTTAAAAAACGCGCGTGTTTGAAAGTTCGATTCAAACACGCCGAGGTGTGCTTTAAAAAGGTAATATGAGGCATCAATAAAAAAAATCTGTTAAAAAACAGCTCTTAATAATTTTTCGAAAGATTTATAAAAAAAGGAGAAAATTCAAATCGGTGGTGCAATTGAAGGGGTAAAAACTCAACGAGATTTGCTTGGTCGTATGCTGGGGACCTCCATGGATTACAGTGCGGATATCTCAAAAATTTTGCCATACGCAAGCTCCTATGTGTCATTTAAATGGTACAATTTTTATGACAGATAAAACTGCCTCAATGAAGTGTTTGGAGAAGGAGGTCCAGCATCAGCCACCACCTACAGGAGATGTCGTAATAGTTGATGGTTTTTTTATTACACACCATGAAAAATGTTCCAAGCAAGTTTGGAGACATTTCTAAAAAAATGGTTACCAAATTCGAAGCGCCAAGAGTTGAGGCTAGTATTGATCAAAATCTGACTAGAATCAGCACCATAACTGGACCAGATCACATACGTCCGAGTGATTTTGCGAAAGGATTGAGAAAGTCAATTTTTAAACAAGTTCTGGTGGATTTTTACTTTTCCGCCCAACCTATCAAATATTCGAGAAAAGTATTGGTTTACCCCAAAAAAATTGAGTTATTTTTATTTTTTTCATCAACAACAAGATGAGAAAACGGTGTTTAGAAAAAAAATCCCGTGTGTAAGTCGTCGTCGTCGTCGTCGACGTCGTCGTTGTCTTCGGCCACTTTTCGTTACATGTCTTGTTAGCCTCGGGAGTGCAACAAGTCACCAATTTTATGATTTAATATTATTCAGGACATCTCACAGATGAACCCTATTCATTTTCAGCTCACCTGAGTCAGTACAACGGGTGCTATGGTACTTGAAGTACGACATTTTTGTAATTTTTGGTGAAATTTTAGTTTGTTAGCACGATACAGCCTCCGGAGTATATACAAGTGACCAATTTTATGATTGGATATTATGGAGAGCGTCTCAAAGATGAACTCTATTGATATTCAGCATAGTCAAGGCAGTACAACGGGTGCTATGATACTTGAAGTACCAAATTTTTGTCATTTTTGGAGAATTTTCCACATTTTTGGTCAATTTCGCAGAAATTTCGGGTTGTTAGCACGATACAGCCTGCAGAGTGTATACAAGTGACCAATTGCATGATTAAATATTATTCAGGGCGTCTTATAGATTGATATTATTGATTTTTAGCTCACCAGAGCTAGTAAAACGGGTGCTATGGTACCTGAAGTGTCACATTTTTGGTCCTTTTTGGAGAAATTTCGGGTTGTTAGCACGATACAGCCTCCGGAGTATATACAAGTGACCAATTTTATAATTGGATATTTCTCAAGGTGTCTCACAAATGTACCCTATTGATTTTCAGCTGATTAGAGCGAGTACAGGGGGTCCTATAAATACAGATATACTACATTTTTGGTTATTTTTGGAGAAATTTCGGTTTGTTAGCACGATACATCCCCCGAAGTGTAAACAAGTGACAATTTTATGATAGAATATTGTTCAGTGCATCTCACAGATGCGGAAAAGTTAGTTTGCATCTTCAAAACCGTTTACTCCATTTTGCTTTGAGCCAGTGATCAAATAATACCTTTTATTGGAAAGAAAACTATTCACATAAATTCTAAACAGTGCCATTCTTTTGTTGTCAGTGCTTCTAACAATATAGTAATAATGGTTGTAGAAGAGGTATCATGTCCATAACATGAAGAGGTTGCTACCAAAATAGTCATCATGCGTGCAGTATTCCAAATCAAGTGAATATTGTGATCAGAAGTATACTGACATTGCAACTATTCATGCTTGGTCATGTGCACCATCTACAAAATGATCCACTTATTAGGATGCTGATAGGCACTGGGAACAACTTGAGATACGTAGACCTCACAAAGATATACGTAGAGTCAGAAAAAATGTTTTCAAGAGCTTGCCGGGATTCCATGCCATCACAGGTTGTGATTATAATCCCGCATTTTTCCGAAAAGAATAGTTGAGGCCTTTTAAAATATTAAAACGTACGGAAGACTATCTAAAAGCTTTCATTAAATTCGGTAAATACGAATTATTGGAAAATAATAACGAACAAGAAAGCACTTTTGATGTTGGTTCGAGAACTGATGATGCAGAACGGCTTCAACTATTCATTAATACGTATCAGGTCTCAGATATTAAGGAAGCGTTTAACCGTAAAAAAACTACGAAATTTTGATGCTAGCTGTTTGCTACCGTGTAAATCCGAGCTGATACAACAATTTCTTCGAGCCAACTATGAGTCTAGCATTTGAAATAATGCAAGTCAGCAAATTCCAACAATTTTTAAACTCGAGAAAATGGTTGGGTTCTTTAAAATAATCAGTAACATTTTAAATGGTTCGAAGGTGATCAGTTGCCAAATTTCGTCAGTGATTTACTGAAAACTCTCGCAGGTATAAATACTACTTCAATACATTATACTGACTGACGAAGAAGAAGACCACGATAACGAATGGAGTGACGAAACAGTGACGAAGAAAATGGTACCGTTGATCATACTGATGATAATGAATAAAATAATATTGTCTTTTATACACTATAATAATAATCTGTAATGTCATCATTCTATTTTCTTATACTTTATAATAACTTGTCATTAATCTATTTTTAATTACATTTTTGATTATTTTATTTGTTTTTTTTGTAACCTGTTATTGACAGTAAATAATCAAATTTTTGACCATTTGAGGTAGTTGTAGCATCGAAGGTCTTTTCTTAAGATGTTTTTAAAATTTACACAGACTATTAATCTATGCCAAAAGTTTATTTGCATAAGTCATTCTAATCACGATTCTCTTCTTAAGAATTACATGCTTGTCTGGCAAGGGGTTGGAACTATCAAAAATGTTTGGCCAATGAGGAAACATCATCTTATTACTACCCATATATAAAAATCAGCTTTTACACTGTGTCTGGCAAGGGGGTTGCCGCGATATTAAGTGCCTGGCAATGAATGACGTGATTTTTAGTAATATTCTGAAGTTAATACCAAAAAATCACACAATATTATTTATTGAATTTAGATCGGTATTTTACACACCCTTAGTACCGTTTACCTGCCAAAGCCACGGTAACCCAAACTTTCTAATGGTCCATTGTCTTACCTGTCTTGGTAGCATGCGCTGACAAACTTTCAGCTTTTATAAAATAACAAAGGTCTTAGGGTTCACGGGTTCTTGCTCTAAGACTGAACTAGAGTGAAGTATAGATCATTCAATGTATTTTAGCCTATTGTGAATAATGGCAATCATAAAATTTATTCAAAAGGCAATGGAACTGGTATTGATAACTGAAAAGGATGTAGCAGAATAAAAAAAGTGAAATAATATAATTTTTCCCAAAACTATTCAACATTTAGATATACATCAATTTTTCTATTGGTTGTAATTTTTTATATCATTTCGAAACAATGAAAACACCCATTGTCACTACTAAACTATTTAAGAGCCAACCGGAATATTCGGAAATATTGTTGTAATGATTTTTTTCGATTCGCAGCGCTGGTGAGATATGCTACATTGAAATTTTACGGTATCAGTTGACAATTAATTCTGTATAAATAAATGAAATGAAATATTGCATAACTCGTTTTTATTATTTAATAGTCATAGAAAAATAACAGTATCCTGCTCGTGGGTAATGGCTACTAACCACTCGTTGAATAACATACTATTATTCTTATTATTACCAATTTTTTATTCCGGAATTCTCTTCTCAACTTTTATTAGTATATAGACCTTGAGTTTATTGATTTGAACAGGTCTACGTAGAAAATCAATCGTAAAAGTGTTAATTCAATGTGAGAATAGATATTATTTTTACTAATATATTCGTATTTAGATAACAGCACTATCATTTCGCTTTCCGTGTCTAGATAAGACACCACAGATAAGGATTAATTCGTTTAACTAACGTAGACATAATAAATTAAGGCAGAAATAGTGATGGGAAAATCAGTTACTGCTATATAAAAATAGAGCTATCTTGGTAATATTCAATAAAGCAGACACTCTATATTGTTGTTTTAAATGACACTTACTGTTTCTAGCTAACTCCACAATATATAGAAAAGATTTTAAAAATTCTAAGATAATTGACAATTGTTTCGATATTACCTAAATATCATCGTCAGAATGACAGAAGTTACATTTCACTTGATGTCTACCTGATGTTTAATTATTTTTGGCTAGACCAAGAAGTGACCTACCTTGTGATTGACTTAATATATGTTAATAGAAAAAAGAAGATATGGTATTACAAAGATTAAAGCTTAGATATTATTAGCCCCTATGGGGATATCCTGGATATCATTTTCCCAATTAAGATTAGTATAATTGTGCAATGATATAGAAAACCAGGAAAACTATACGAGTATGTATTGATATCTAGTCAGCCTAGACCAGTTCCATGCATAAACAAAATATTGCGTTATCATAGCAACGAACAATAACTTATTAGAAGTCTCGCTGTAAGGTTTGACGTCAAAAAAGTAAACCAGAGTTACGCCATAAATTAAAAGAAAAAAGATGTCCACCGCAATTGTGAAAATAGAAAAATTGGAGTATCGAGCCATTATCAAGTACCTGTATTTAAAAGGGCTAAGAGGTAAGCAGATTTACGAAGATATGCTTAATACCCCTGGTGATCAATGTCCTTCGTATGCGACCGTGAAAAATTGGACTTCAAGCTTCAAAAGAGGTAAATTTTCCATCGAAGATGATGACCGATCGGGAAGGCCAGTTTCTGTGTCAATCCCCGAAAATATCGATGCAGTTCATGACATGATTTTACCAGACCGTCGAATTGGGCTAAAACGGATATCTGAAGCACTGAATATTTCATACGAACGCGTTCATCATATAGTTCACGTCAATTTGGACATGAGAAAAATTGCTGCAAAATGGATCCCCAAATGTTTGAATGTTGACCAAAAGCGTGCAAGGGTAGAAGCATCGCGTTCGATCTGTGTTCGATTTGAAAACGACGTATACTTCTTAAACCGAATTGTTACTATGGATGAGACTTGGGTACATTTCTACGATCCAGAAACAAATCAACAGTCAATTGAATGGCGACACTCTGGTTCTGCAAGACCTAAGAAGTTTCGTGTCCAAAAAATCTGCTGGAAAAGTTCTTTCCTCAGTTTTTTGCGATTGCCATGGAGTAATCATGATTGATTTATTGGATAAGGGTAAAACAATAACAGGAGGTTACTATTCGACATAACTGATCACTCTACGGGAAAGAGAATGGACGCGGAAAGCTATCCAAAGGTGTTTTGTTTTTGCAGGACAACGCCCCTGCACACAAATCTGATGTTGCCATGCAAAAAATTCGTGATTTAGGGTTAGAATTACTAGAACACCCCCCTTATTCACCAGATTTGGCTCCGTCCGAATATCATCTCTTTCCTCAACTGAAAGAAAAGTTAAAAGGTCGTAAATTTTCTTCCAACGAGGAGGTAATAAAAGCTGTGGAAGTCTGGTTTGCAGAGCAATAAGAAACATTTTTTAAAGGTCTAGAGACGTTGCAGGTTTGCTACAAAAAATATATCCAATTAAGAGGTGAATATGTTGAGTAATAAAATATTTTGACATTCAAATTTTGTTTGGTTCTATAGTAGGCTAAGAATTTTTCAATATATTCTCGTATCTGCTGATCTTTACAATTATCACTTAAGACAGTTTAATAGTGGAAAGCTCTCTAGATTTATCTGTTCATTGACGACCTCATATTTTGGGTTTCTTAAGTGTCTTCTAATTTCCAATTCTTCAAGGAAATCCAGTTCTTGTTTTTTATCACAAATTTGTAGTACTTCTAGTTCTGTGTTATGTCTCAAAACAAGTAAACTATTTTGTAAGATTTATGTGAGTGATTTTATTACTTGTTAAAGAAAAATAATCAATGGCATCTCGAAAATTATTGGTGCCAATCAGAAAACGCGTATATTTTTTAAATTACGACGATTTACAACTTTTAGGAGAAGTTGCGGGACAAAACCCCTAAGAGAAGCCCTCAAAATGGGAGCTCTTTCTAGGAAGTATAACAGAGGTCACTGGAAAATGATTTACAGAAAGATGCGTTAAGGATAGGGTCTAAAAGTTACTGACAAAAATTACAGGTCAAAAACCTCTTAAAAATCATCATACTTAATCAAAAATCAAATTATCTATTATTACATTTATTTTAACAAAACAGCTACAATTTGAGAACGAAACGTTTAGTTAGAAACCACTAAACATTGACGTTACATTACATTGTAAAAGAAGTCGTGCTTTAAGTCTTTTTAATAGAACATGTTTTCTAAGACGTAGTAAGCGATACAGTTATTGGCCTCTTAAGCACTTTTTTTAGTTGAATTAATAATAAAGTAATTTTGTGGACAAATGTTAAAATCTATTTTGTTTCTTCATACAAAACCATGTTTGTTGATTAACTTTTTAATTTTGTTTTTAGTTTATAATAACAGTATTAATTACAAAAAGCAATTATTTGAGATAATGACAAAAATGATAGTAATTGACCGCTATCGGATAGTAATTGACCACCAGTAAGATAGTTATTGGCCGCGTGTTTTTATTATGGGTTCTTTCGGGATTTCAAATAAAAAATTTACAATAAACAATACAAATTTATTGAAATCAAGAAATGTTAGTACCAAAGATGAACAGGAAGATATAAAAATCACAACAAAACACATTTAATCAATATCTTTTAAAAGTTTCGGTTCTTTTTGAAACATGTCTGACATGTAAAAAAGTTTGAATTTGACTTGTGCATATTATGTTTGTCAATGCAAGATAAATGATTACTGCAATCATGGCATTGTATTCCACATCTTAATTTATTTATATTTAAAACGCAACAGAAACAAAGACCAGTAAATAATTTCTGATTTTTAAACATTGAAGATACACTATCAATTTCATTTTTATTTGGGGAAACGTCTGCTAAAATGTTTTTTTTTGGGTCTCTGCCCCTCAAAGTCTATTTTCCTTATAATATTTTTTAATCGCTCTTCTACTGCAGGTTGCTGTAATATTTGCTGAGATACAATATTAATTTTGGCACGTTTGGGATTTTTAGAACTTGTAGTCTGTTAGCTTTTCTTTTAAGCTGCTTTTCAAAATCCTCCTTCTGTTTAGCAGACTTCTCTAACTCCCTTTCTTTCTTTTTATTTTCCTTTTCAGCAAGTAACTTCTGTTTCTTTTCTTCTTTTTCATCTTGGTCTTTTTTCCAAGTTGAAGATGTTATTATAAAAGATACTCTCTCAGTTGTTCTTGTACCCTTTCTCTGTGGTGTTGAAGGATAATAAAGATATTGACCTAAGGTTTTTTTTTCAAACTCAACTTCATTGTCTACAGTTTTTTGACAGTTATTTAATGGAACTTCATCTTGAGATTCATGCCAAATACCATTTTCTTCTATCATTATAGGTGCACTCCAAATATCCACATTGTCAAGATTAACAATATCCCCATTGCAAGGCTCAGCAAGAGAAAAAACATTATTTGATATAAATCTTTCAGTCTCTGTGTTGTCACAATTATATTTACTATTATTAACTGAATAATCTGCAGCTTCTAAAACTTTAATTTTTTCCTCATGCGGCGTTTGTTTAGGATTATTTTCATTTGGTTCCAAATTTTTCTTATCCGTATTGTCGTAATTATCATCGGTATTGTTCGGATCGGCTGCTTCCAAAACTTCAATTTTTTCCTCATGCGGCGTTTGTTCAGGATTAATATCGTTTGGTACAAAATTTGTCTTATCCGTATTGTCGTAATTATCAATGGTATTATTCGAATCTGCAGCTTCCAAAACTTCCATTTCTTCCTCATGCGGCGTTTCTTCAGGATTAATTTCATTTGGTACAAAAATTTTCTTCTCCTTGTTGTCATAATTATTATAATTGCTAATGCTCGAATCTTCGGCCTCCAAAACCTATATCTCTTTGTCATGATAAGTATTATCAGGATTTTCAATAATTCTGTGTCCTATTTCAATTTTTTGTTCGAATTCTTTCCATAATTGATATAAAATATATATGTCTTCATTTGTTTTAAAAGTTTCCTGATTATTTTTATTTTTAAATAAGTCCACTCTTTTAGGCCAATTATTTCTTCAAATTTTCTGAAATTGATAGTGAATTCATCTTTATTTACGAAATCAATTTTATCATCTAGTTTCTTAAAAATGTTTCCTAAACATTTGCTGACATCTATAGCATTAACATTCCATGGGTACAAACCGCATGCTTTAAAACCATTTGTAATTATTGTTTTTGTAATTACACAATTTAATAACAAGGCAAATTCTTTTTTAGTTAGCTCTTCTGTTGGATTATTCCTACGCCATTCGATGACCCCTTTTCTCCAACCGTCTTTTAATGGTTTAAATGTGGATACATCAGCAGGTTGTAAAATTCTGGTGACATTTGGATAGAGTGATATAAGAATAATCTGCAAATTAGTACACAGATCACTAAGTTTTCTGTCTAAATATGTTTTATGCCCGTTAACAAATAGAATTACTGAAAAATCTACATTTTATTTTTTCAAGTGAGGATAAAAACTATTAGCAATAAATTCATAGAATATCTCAATTTTCATCCAGCCGGAATCACTAGTTGTAAATGTAAATCCTTCAGGCACAGAATCACCGATTTCCTTTCTAAGTCTCTTACCAGGATATATGATAAGAGGGGGTGTATAACTTCCTGATGCATTAAATGTAAATAAGACCGTGAGATTTGTTTTCGCTTTGCCAGAGTCTACTTCGTTTACGTTTTTGGTACCTCTAGGGGCAATAACTTTTTTGTTTTGGGGACACAATGAAAAATTAGTTACATCGGAATTAAAAGCACGTTCTGGGTATTGCAGTATCTCGTCATATTTTTTTTCTTGTAGATATGAAAACATGTTTTCAAACCATTTTTTAATATCATTCTCGCTAATTTTGGATGAGGCTGCCGATACCAACTCAGACTTTCTTTTGCTTAAATTAGGCAGGGGCGTACCGAGGGAGGGGCGGCAGGGGCGGTCCGCCGCAGGCCCCGCACTATCATAGGCCCCCAAACCTGAAGGTAAAATTGGAGAAATGGCCAACGACCCTAACCAAAAAGTAGAATTGATAAAGAAAGAGTTATTTGGCGATATTATTCTGAGGCAAATTTTAGATAAAAAGATTGAGACACCAAAAAAACCTGCTTAAAAACGATTTTGTCCTGTTCACTGACACATAAATATAAGATATGGAGACTTGGAAACAAAGCCATTACATATAAAAAGATGGGCTTCAATCGTAGAAAATATGAAGCTAAGCGAAAGAGAGTTGATGAAAGCATACACAAGTTTTATAAAGATGACAATAATAGTCGTGCGACAGGAAAAAAAGAATGCCTCACTCGCAAAAAAATGAAAAACTTGCACCAAAAATTTCTGAATACGAGTTTGATGAAAGTTGGGTATAATTCGTTCTGCAAATTACGTCCATTTTGGGTTGTTGTGCCACAGCTTACAGACCGTGACACATGTGCTCGTGTTACTCATGATATTATCAATTTGAAATTAGGTGCCTTAAAAAATGTAAATGTTCTTGACTTTGCAACATATCAAACTGCAGTGGAAACAATTTGCTGTGATCGTTACTCGGAAAATTCTCAGTGAGAACTTGCCAGGACTGCTCGATGAAGATTTTACCATATAAGGAGTTTGATAATAATATGGAATATAGCAAGGAACTGATTAAAGACATTAAAACTAAACAGGATCGATACGTAACAAAGTACAAGAAAGAGATGTAGAAGTTAAAACCTCGTGATTTAGTTATGCAATTAGAAGAGAGTGATCTTCCAAAATCATTCCAACATGAACAGAGCATCGTTCATCAATATAAAACTATTAAATCTTTGAAAGAGTCACGTACAGAAAAGGATGCTTAATTGACATGGACTTCTCGGAAATCTACACAACTAAGTACAAACAAGAAATTCAGACGTATCATTTTGGTGGCTCCAGGACTCGAATTTCTTTGCATGCAGTGGTGGTTTACACAAAGGATAAAGTAACATCTCATTGCACTGTGTCGTTAAATTTATCTCACAACGCTGTAGCCATTTGGGCACATTTGCTACAGCCTGTCCTCATAGGATTTCCATCGTCTGTAGAAAACCTGCATTTTTTGAGTGACGGTCCTGTAACCCAATATCGAAATTAAACAATGTTTCATATTTTGAGCTGCAGAATCGAGAATTTCTATCCACTAGCTATGAAATACACGTGGAATTTCCGTGAGGCGGGAAAGGGGTACCAGATGGAATCGGAGCTACATGCAAAGGTATTGCAGAACAACTCATAGCTCAGAGAGGTGTCTTTACAAACTTGTACAACTTTGTAGCTGTGCTTCGAGAAAGGTGTTCAAATATACAGATTCCTGTTATCGAAGATCATCAAGGAACATGAGACAGAGCAGAAACCGTTTAAAGGAACTCTCTTAGTTCATCTAGTCCCGGATCATATTTATAACCCTAATAAACTTGTCTTGAAGTCAAATAGTTGCTTCTGTGATAATGTTGATTGTAATCATTATAACTTAGGGACTATAACGTGCCAAACTAATACACAGCGGCTTCAGGTGTCAGATATTTTCACGGATTCTGAAGATGATATGCCGTCAGCAAGTATGAGCCACATTGCGCAAGAAAAGTCTAAAACGAGCTATCACAGTGGAGATTATGTTCTAGTTAAGTTAATAATTAGGGGGAAAAATACCGATATGCCGCAATTTGCTCAAAATATGATGATGAAGATAGAAAGCTGACAGTTACATTCTTCAAAGTTTGCACAGAATTTGAAATGAATGATAATGGTATCGCCGACGTGCCTTACGGAGACGTTATAGAAAAACTGCCAGTTCCTAATCTAATCGTCAAGAGAAATACAGAATTTTACGAATTCAAAACACCCATTAATGTTTACGAGAAGTGAAACAAATAGTGATAAAAATAAATACGAGGTACTAGGTAATTTAAGTTTTGAAATATTTGTGATCTCTTAATAAATAATAAAAGTCTGAATATTGTGTTCAAATTATAATTTGGTTACTTATATTATACTTCATAGAATTTGTAAACTTAAGAGATAATTTGCTGTTTCAGTTGATTTTGCAATAAAAATGTGATTTGACATAATAACTGCATCAGTCCCTAGAACACTGATTTTAAAAAATCATGAATTTCTCTAAAAATATCGAGTAAAGTGAGTGTCCCTTTTAGATGCAGCAAAGTAGATCTTATACCCACAGTATATAATATAAACTGTTCTGATTTTTAACTAAAAATCACCATTTTCAAAATTACGTCAGAAGTTAACCAAATTTCAGATAACCACCCATATATATTGGAAATTTGAGGTTTTTTTCTTGGAGCTTATGATTTATATTCTATAGTCTATATGTATTTCTTCGGCATTTTTGGTTCTTAATTAATTAAAACAAGTGAGGTGTTCTTCATAGATTATAAAGCTTCATCATGGTAATTAATTTTCTACACTCTTGTTTTTGTTTAAAACACAATTACGATACATTTAAAACACATTCAACACACACTACGTATACGTTCACGAAAGTATTATATATATATATATATATATATATATATATATATATGTGGATGCATTTTTAGTGTATTTATGACCGTTTATTCGGCTTTCTAGATATTGTGTAGTCATTACTACATAATTTTTTGAACAGTTTAAGCATGGTATGGAGTATATAACATTTGATTTCTTATTATTTTTAGTTTGGCTTTTTAATTTAGTAAATAGTGATGATAGTGTATTATTTGGTTTATGGCATATTTTGATATTTTGTTTAGATAATATATATTTTAGTTTTTCTGATAATTGATTCGTATAAGGTAGAGCTATATATATATTTTTTTCGTGGTTCAAAGTTGTTAGTGAATTTGGTTTTATATTGTTGTTGTAGTATTTGTATGTACGTTGTTGAATAATTTTATTTATTTGATTTGAAGGATAGTGATTATTTTCTAAAACAATCTCAAGTTTTTTAATTATTTCAGGACGATATTTAGGTGAAGTTAGTTTATAGCTCTATCTATCAATCCTATAATAACACTATTTTTTTGTATTTTTGGATGGCATGAACTATAATTTAGATATCGTCCTGACCAAGTTTCTTTTGTATATAATTTAGTTTCAATTTTATTATCATTGGTTTTAATTAGTGTCATATCTAGAAAATTTATAATATTGTTTTTTTCAATTCCTATGGTAAATTGTATTTTAGAGTTAAAAGAATTAGAAATATTGAGGAATTCATTACATTTGTCTTCTGGAATAGCAGCTAAACAGTCGTCAACATAGCGTTTGAAGAATAATATATCAAATTTTATATGTTCTAATACTTTTTCTTCTACATATACCATTACAATTTGTGCTAAACTAGAGGAAATTGGAGATCCCATTGTACAACCATTTAGTTGTTGAAAGAAAGTATCATTATATTGAAAATAATTATTGGTTTGAATAAGCATAATACCTTCTATAAATTCATCATAGGTAAGTGATGTGTGTTGTTTTATTTCATTCCATTTTTCTTTTAAAACATGTTTTATTAAGCCATTTGGGATATTTGTGTACATTGAGATTACATCTAAGGATATGATTTTATAATTATTAGGAATATGTACTGTATCTAAAAATTCTTTCAGCATAAATGAAACTTTTATATAAAAATTATTTTTAGTTAATTTTGATGAAATGTTTGTTAGATATTTAGACAGTTTGTAAAATGGTGATTGAATATATGATACTATTGGTCGCATTGGTAAATTTTGTTTGTGTAATTTGGGTAGTCCATATATTTTTGGAGGTATTGCGTTATGTGTTTGTAGTTTTTTAGCTTCGTTTGTATTAATGGAACCATTATTTAAAAGTTTTTTTATGAATGTATTGTTCTTGTTTTGAAATGAAGTGGTTTTGTCTGATTTCATTTTTTGATAAACATGTTCATCAATCAATAACATAACGAAAATCATGAATTCGATTTCAAAAACACAAAAATTTTAACACCAGACACAAATTATCAAAAACTCAAAATCAAAGAAATGATATATATAAAACAAGATAAATTATCAGTAAATGACAAACAAGACATAAAAAACGTAAGTCAAATTTATTACAAATTAATTAATTAATTTATTTTTATCACTCCCAACATAATATCGTTGCGTAAATATCTAAGGTAGGTATTCTATTACTATTGACACTTCATTCATGACATTTTATTGACTTTTTCAAAATAATTTTTACAATAACTGTATTTTATGTAATTTAATTTTAATATTTATACATATTCTTTTGAAAATGCTCCTAAAATAAGAGCGAAACGTCAAGTTTGATAAGTCTTTATTCGAAAATATATTTTAACTAATATATTTGTTTCATACCACAACCTTTGAACCCAAGAAGATATATTTCTAAATATTATCGGAAGGTTGAAGAACATAAGTGAATTTATATATATATATATATATATATATATATATATATATATATATATATAGGGCCCCTTCATCTATAGCCGCCCCAGGCCCACAACTATGTCAGTACGCCACTGAAATTAGGATGTCTTTTCATGAAAGCATTGTACCATCCATCACCTGGCAAGTTTTCCTTAAATGGATTATCACGAGGGGCAGCATCCAAGAACTGTTTTACCGATACTTGGATATCTTCTTTTCTACGTGGAAATCCTTTTCTCTGGCAATCTTCAGTCCATTTCACCAGTATTGTTTCTTCTTCAGTCAATGTTGGAGAAGGTCCATGAGAAATTTTAGTAAATTTATCTGATATTCTAAACTGCAATGTGGCCATAGAAATTTTGTATTTTCTGCATGCCTCCCTCTTTGGCATGCCGCCAAGAACATCTTAGACGGCTTTTTTCAATGTATCTTCGGAATACTTTTTGCAGTATTTTTCTTGTGCAACCGTTTTGGGCATTCTGAAGTAATAAAATATTTAAGTCATAACAGGAAGACATGAAAAATTAATCATATTGTAATAATTGTTTACATTATCATTAATTATTATTATTATTATTATTATTATTATTATTATTATTATTATTATTATTATTATTATTATTTTAATCTTTTTCGGCCTTATGTGAGGTCTGTTTCACCATTTACTATTATTATTAATTATTATTATAATTACTATTATTATTATTTATTTTTATTATTATTAATCGGTTTTTCCTTTTTTGTGAATTGGTTAATAAACGTGTGAGTTATTGGCCACATAGTAATTGGCCGTGGCCAACAACTGAAAACTATTGAAATATGTGTCTGTTATTCATTTCTGAATGCATTGTGTTATTATTTATATTTTAAAACAGCGTTAACTTCTCATTTTTATGTCTCAAAGTATAGTTATTGAACGGGAGGCCAACGACTATACAACTCATGATTTTTATTCATTTAGTAATTGACCCCCTGAATTTGTAGAAAAAATTAATATTATTTATAGGTTAAGTGGTCGAAAAGTTTAATTTAAGCTAATATAAACGTCACATTTAAAAAAAACAGCAGATTATGCTTAATTACTTTTAATTTCATATTTATAAAATCACGTTATATTTCAAACGGCGGCTGGTGGTAAACTAAAATTGTTGTATTGGCGCCTTTTTGAGAACGAAAGAAGAAAATATGATACTGCGCAATAGTAATTTACTCATAAAAGGTAGGTTTACACAACTCTTATAAAAAGATGCGAAAGTTCTTGAGGCTGTCATACGGCCAACAACTGTCTGGTTTACCCTAACCCCGATACGGTAAGGTATACGTGATTGAGATGCGTTTACGTTGTGTGTTGGCTTTAAATAGACACTTTTAGCTTGTCATACGTTTTTACACGTATCCGTATCCGTATTGGAGTTACGTTGACGTAAAGAACTTATTCAGAAAACCTTTTTAGCAGATAATGTATCGTTTCGTGCCAATACCAGGACGGTCAAAGCAGTATTCTTTAGTAAATGTAAAAAAATAGTGGAAAATAAAACTAAAAATGAACTTTGTGGTTATAATCAAACCAACAAATATCATAGAAGGCCTGTAAAATAGCACTAATAGCACAGAATACTGATTTTGTTCGAGATACGGATACGTATACAGAGAAGGGACGTATCGATCCGTTAAACGCATCGTATCGGCTGAGCCGTAACGGGTCTATACATGCGCAGTTCGTTACGGATACATATACGTGAGAAATTTACGCTAAAAGTACCTAGTGTCTAATATCCTACCGCTGCTCTAAGATTGCTTGAAGGACACTTTAGATGTGAGTTATGTTTGTAATAAGCAATATCGAACAAAGCCTAAAACAAGTGAAAATGAATGGGAGTACCAGATTATTGAGGAAAATGAAAAACGTAGATATTCTCATCATAATAGAAATATTAAATAATCGGAATATCTCCAATTAAAAGAAGGCCTCCAGGATCGACTCATTCTCAATACAAAGAGTGTAGCTAGAAATTCATCATCCTCCATACGCAGCAAATCAAAAATAGGAGCTTACAAAGATATATTATTCTTTTTTATGGCCACTTGCTCAGAAATTATCTAGATTCAAACAAGCATTTCAATATACCTTAAACTTTATAAAAGGCTATCGCTGATATAATCGCCATATTTTTGCTACTTGCGCTATGCAGGAAATGCTAATGCTGCAAAAACGGAGTAAAATAGATTCCAAGAACAAAATACACTACATCAAAAGCTAGTAATTAACTTGATCATAATAATACATGCGTAGACATAAAACGCATTCAATTTAGATCGAAATAATTAATAAAATGGAAGCATTTTTTTTCAAATTAGCCTGTTCAAATAGTTGTGTTTCCATTTTCAAATAAAATCGGCTAATGATGTAAATGGAGAACGTACAATATTACATGTAGAACAAAGCCCTTTAAATAAATTATGACATGAATACATGCTGAATGGACTAAAGAGAACAATAGGGGTCATGATGAATAGACGGCATATTCTGTCACGGAAATTATTCAGATTTCTCAAATGCTAGATCCAATTTGTTACAGAATGTACTCGGCTGAGGGGTATATTTCTTCCACTTAACCACTCAACTTATTTGCTAGAAATCATTCAAAATATAATTCTGAAACAGTTTCTTTATTAATTAATACTTTATTTGCGTTGAAACATCAATTTCATTATAGGTATAATCATTATAATTTATTCTTTATGCGCTAAAATGAGAAGAAATCATGTGATAGATTCGGCAACTGCACCTATCCAACATTTTTAGCACAATAGTTAGTTTTTCCAGCAGTGCGATCAACTTAACGTAACTGTAAATTTTTTCACGCTGACGTGAATTTAAAGACAAAATAATGATTTTTTTTTATTTAAAGAGCAATTAATTAGTTTTTAATATAAATTAAGATGCTAAATTGTGAGATGAGTGATTGCCCGGCTGAAGTCTATCTTCATCACGCTGTAGGTTCAACTAAAACGAATTACTTACTTAAAATGTAGAACGTGAATCTTGGCTTCAAACGCCATCATCTTTTACAAAAGGTGGAAAGAATTGCAATAAAATCAGACGTTAAAGATAAGAATAATAATATGAGAAAAAAAATTATTAATGTATAGACCTTTTCATCACAATTATTTTTTGTACGCATGCGGGCAGTTCAGCCATCTTTTTCGTACTGTTTTGTAATTAATCATGTTAAAATATCTGTGTACAAATGGTTAAAATCAACAAACATTAAACAAATAATACTTATTGAAAATAAAATTAAGAGAAAATTATAATAATCAGTGTCTCAATTGAAAAATACATTTTTCAAGTCGACTTTATTATCTGTATGAAAAGGAAAAATAAAACGGTGTTGTTATGGAGTGTATAAGTGAGAGTGATACACGTTATTAATTATTTATATTATTTTTTGAATTTTCCTAAACCTTACTTGCAATATATAAATGTACTTAATATACACGTGGAATCAGAATTTTTTATTTTAATATTATTAATAATACTCATTATAAACCCAGGTGTTAATTTTAGAGTGTTTCTACATGTCCTAACACTAAATTATGGTTAGTAGGATGAAATTATTTACCTAATTTTACCTAGATAATTATTTACATAATTTCATTTAGATAATAGATTGTATTGACAGCTAACCTCTCAACTAGCAGACTTATTTTGCCTTTTTGATAACGCCCATAACACTTTAACCACATTTTAGTCGTTTACAATTATACGCTTCAACTGGTTTCTCAACAAGTACTGCACTATCAATAATTTGTATTAATGATTAATTTGTTCGTGGAGATAATATTGCATTCCCAGCTATTGTTGCACAAAACAGTATGAAACTTTTAAACTCCCGCCCTTTCAAAATGGCTGCTGCGCTTGCGCTTGTCATGTGATGAAAAGTACTATTGGAAACAAGATCATAAGATTTCTACTGATTTCCTTTGAAGAAGAATAAAAAATGTTAGGACTGCTGACCGTGAAGCTTCTTACCTACTGTTAAATAAATGCAGTTGAGGTGCAATTCAAATAACAACTTTGTCAAAATATAAGATACGATGTCGTTCTTGTGAAATTGAGATTCCACGATTTGTTTTGTCACAATATATCTTCGTATTCACTAAATTTTAGTCTTTCTGGCGGATTACATTATCTTTGTTACTTATTATACATATCACAGGTAACCGTAGTTGCCGAGTGATGCAAGTACACCTCCACAAAAACCACGACACCGAACAAGTCCAGTAAAAAATGTCGTTATTTTTTTCACACAAAATGACAATTTTCAAATGGCCGAAAAAAGAGGAACGCGTTCACCGATCACGATGGAATTCTGTCAGTTGACTTGGAGCGCTGAAGTGATGCTACAGTACAATTTTCAGCCCCCTAGCTGTACTGAAAGCTGAGAGACAGGTACCTCGTCTTAGGAAGTTTGTCGGTATCTATATTTATGGCAATTTTGTAACGGCTCTAACGATTTCGACGAAACTTTGCAGGATGACAAAGGTTGAAAAGTTATTACGATCACATCATCCCTGAAAAAAATCTTGAGGGGTCCTAATGGCCGTCGAAAATTTCTAAATATGGGTATTTTAAGATTTTTTCCAATTTATACGTTTTTAACCTCACGTAGAGAAAAAAACACCTAAAATGTTTTTTGTAGCTCTATTTAAGTATTTGCCAACATTTGAGATACTTGGTATACCGTAAAACGGGGTGACTTTATGACAAATTTTACGGTTTCCGTTGATTTTTCTGAATATAATAAGAAAAAATTAAATTCTAGTAGGTCAATGATAAACTTACATCATTTAGCTTCTAATATATAACGAGATATTAAAAAAAATTAGAAGCAGAGCCGTGGTTTACAAAAATAATTTCATAATCTCACCCCTATCAATGGAGACACTTGGTGACAACTAGAAATTTGCATGCAAGTCCAAAGTAGGCGTTTAGCGGGCCGAAAATATGACACAAATTAGGTACAAATGGAACTAGTTTCATTAGGTTTATCTTAAATTGGCCCCTAGTCGTGAACACATGTAACAGATGTGTAACAAAGTGCCCTCAAAAAAATGTTCATTGCTTTTAAATGGTTTATTTGTCTAATAAGTCATATAAAAGTACAAAAATATAATACCTAACTAAGGTAACTAAAAAAATTAACTAAAATGAGGTACCTACCTAACTCAAAAAAAACTTAATCTCAAACTTGGTTTTTTATAGGTATTCGTCCATCTCAGGAACACGAAGAATCTCCTGTCGTGAAATCTGGATTGGAGTATTTATTTTCGGCTGTATTATGTCCGAAAATTCTTACTTCAGCTTGTCTTTTCTGTCAGGCCACTTCCAGTGCGCCCCACATTTTTCCATGGCACTGACAGAAACCTAATCATGATAGACTTCGGTGACGACACCCGGAAATGAGGATCCCTCATACTGTATGATCACATTGTTCGAATTTGATTTAATTACCAAATTCTCCTGTGATTTTTATTTTCAACTTCCCCTGTATAATACAATTCAAATATTCTGCTCAAAACATATAACTAAATATATCCTCTCAACATTCAATATTTCCTTACATCAACAAAAAATTCATTTTAACTTTACTACCACATAAGAAATACAGAGGAATATCGTTCTCTGAAATTCCAATGAATATTTGAAAGTACCCGACACCTTATCGCTTCATAAAAAACTCTGTTATCTGTATCTACGAGACTTTTTCAGGCCACAAAAAATCACCCTAACTGCAAATTTTCACTCGTTGTATCTGACCGTTACGTTTCAAATTCTTTTATCCCATTGGCCAGATCCTAATATTTTGCTCCTTCCTCGCAACTACGTTATCTGACGTATAAATACGCCAACTAACTTACATTTTGCCTCTTCATCATTTAACCGTCGTACATAATGGTACTCATGTTATAAGAGCACCCGGCGTTGGTCCCGGTAAACCACATGTGTAATTAATCATTCATTACTCCAGCAGATTATGTGCTAAATAATCAAAGTGCAAAACGCGTATGATCAAGTGAGATTTTTAATTGTCTATGCAAAAGAAAACGTTATAAATTCCTACAATATAGTAACATGAAAGTGAAATAATTGTTTAATTTCTTCATCCATCATAATCATACATCCTACAAAATATAGTGAATACAATATATGGTCCTTCGAGAAAAACATTTAACAATAAAGAACTTTCCATTCCATCTATTAGCCCAAGTGAAAAAAGGGTTAATTAGAACATGGTCATTCGAAGCCGGATTAAATCAGTGAGTAGAAGGTGGTCCAGATTTGCAGCCGGGTTAAATCGAGCAGGTGAATTATGCAACAGCTACTAAATCTAGAGGTCAGTGTCAACAGAAGCAACTAAGGTATTTATTACTAAAGCAAGAACTCTGTATTTGATTATCGAACTTTTGAAATTTACATGAGACATTGTGATTTAAATAATTACACCTGAATATTGATTGATTATAATAACATCGTTGTTATTTCTTATATAACATACATTCATAAAAGACAGGATCAATAATAATTATACATTTATACTATTTGAAAAAGTGATTTGATATTTTTTATGTAACATACATTCATTGTGCAGTGTCGCTTAAATAGTTACACATTAATATTGTTATGGAACTATGAAAACAGTAGTCGGTATTGTTGTGTAAGAAAACCAGGTACAATTACAGTGTCATTTAAATTGAAACAAGCCGTAAAAAACTTGAAACAAAGGCACGGCTGGTAGCAAATATAGAAACAAAAAATATATTACGCTGATACAAAAATAACCCTTGTTCAAACATAGCCAAGTCAATGACTCATTGATTCACATTTCATGTTAACCATATAATTAATACATCATTTTAAAAAATGGATTCATTAAAGACACAACGTTCTAGTTGCAAAGCAGCAATTACTCGTATTTACAACTGGTTCCATAACAATTTGGACGAGTCAGACAAGTATGCTTTCAAATCCCGAATAGACAATTTAGAGAAATATTACTCTAAATACTCTGAGATTCAAGACCAAATTGAAACCATAGCCGTAGATACTGAATTAGAATTTGACGATAGAAGCCAGATTGATGAAAAATATTACTCATCACACTGCAAACTACAAAATGCTTTCGAAAAATTAAACTCTAATTTCAATCAAACTAATCAATTAACTGTACATTCTCAGAGTGAAACTCACATTAGATTACCTTCCATAGAAATGCCGATTTTCTCAGGAGATAGCACTAAATACACTGCCTCTATAGATCTTTTTAATGCACTAATAGTAAACAACACCCAGCTTACATCCAAAACTGAAAAATTCTACTATTTGAAATCATACTTGAAAGGTGACCCGCTCAATTTAATTTCTCAATTACCTGTAAATGAAACTAATTTTGATGTAGCGTTGGATTTACTGAACTCTAAATACAATAATACAGGGCAGATTGTTACTGCACATTTTAACCGTTTGACAGCCTGTGATAACATCTCTCAAAATGGACTGCTCAACAATTAAGAACATTCACGTCCGAAGCTAGATCTATTGTAAAGTCATTCTTAAATCAAAATATCAATAAGGAAGAGTTATTTGATGCACTAATCGTTCACATATTAAAAACAAAATGAGATTATAATACAGAAAGATCTCTTGAAGAAAAAGAGACTGATCAAAATTTAATTGCTAGTGATACTTTTCTTAACTTTTTGGAGAAAAAATGTACGGTCTTAGAAAACTTGTTAACCCAAGATCCCAAACCTGATACATCCCATCATCGTAACCAGTCTTCTAATGTGACCACACCAACCAACAGAGTAGAATTATTTGCAAACCAACATTCGTATCCCGAACAAAACCCACATCATAACAATGGTCAACGCAATCAACCTTCGTCTAGCGCATACCTTACTTCCAATTATTCATCTTCAACATGCTCATTTTGCAAGGAAACAGGCCATAAAATTCATGGATGTTCCCAATTCGCACGGCTTTCTATCCCTGATCGAAATAGATACATTAGAGACAACAAAATGTGCTTTAGGTGCCTAGGCTATAAACACTCAATATCCAATTGCATTTCGGTAGAAACCTGTTCAATCTGTCAAAAACGACATCATACCTTGCTTCATTCAGACAACCCATCCATACAAAACTCGGATACAAGAACTATTAACAGAACTAATAACCATTCACATCCTACATCTTCAGGACAACGTATCTACTCTCACTCTCATCCAGAAAATCCAACTGAAACAATTAATGATGTTCCTTCAACCTCCAGGAATAGTCATGTCGTTGCATCAGAAGAGAATAACACTCAACCTCTCCCTAATTTGACAATGCTCAATTTAAATGGAAGCCATGTGCTTCTCGCCACAGCTAACATTCTTATTTACCCTCAATCAGGCCCCGCAATAACAGCTAGAGCCCTCCTTGACCCAGGAAGTCAAAATTCGTTCATTTGCTCCCATTTAGTTAATCAGCTGAATGGAAAAACATTTAAACAACCCCTCTCTGTATCTGGCATCTGTAATAACAACCAGAATATTGACTCAATGTTTAACCTAACATTTTACCCGACCACTAATGAATCATTCTCGTTTGAAACCACTTGTGCTGTTGTTAAGCAAATAACACGGTCCCTTCCTCAAGTCATGATCGATATACAGTCCTTAGCAATACCAACTCATCTCTTATCTTCATTAGCAGACCACTCTTTTGGTACCCCCTCCCAAATAGACGTTCTCCTGGGAGCTGACCTTTATTACACATTACTAAAACCCGGCATTCACAAATTAGGCAAAAACCTACCTACCCTTATATCCACCTATCTTGGGTGGGTAATATCAGGTACGGTCCCCTCAGCTTGTATAAAAAATGACATCTTCATAGTCGCCATGACCCATTCCTTTCATTCCATAGTAAATGAACCGCTACCCACTGTCGACACTTTATTAGAAAAATTCTGGAACCAAGAAGAGATTACTATTCCCGATCAATTGTCTGAGGAAGACATGAAAGCTGAAACCATATTCACCTCATCTTTACAAACCCTTCCCAACAGACGTTTTAAAGTAGACTTGCCACTTATACATGAGTCGGCCCACAAAAATTTGGAAGATTCCTTTCTTGTCGCCAAACGCAGATTTCTGTCGCGAGAAACTCGAGTTTCAAAAAAACCCCAACTTAAAGTAAAAAACAATATAAAAATATCTTGTTTGAATATATCAATTTACAACATGGAGAAGTTGTCCCTCTTACATTGCAAACACCGCTACTAGATCACGAATATTTTGTCCCTCATCTTTGTGTTTTTAAAGAAAGCAGTTCAACAACCAAAGTCAGGATAGTTTTTGATTATTCAGCCAAAACGTCTTCCCAGATATCACTCAATGACATCTCACTCTAAGGACCCAGAATCCAACCAGAGCTACTCGACATCCTAATAAGATTCAGAAATTTTAAATATGCCCTTACAGCTGATATTTCTAAAATGTATCGTCAAATAGAGTTGAATGAACGCTTCCGATTTTTACAAAATGCATTAAGGAGAGACTCTCCATCGGACCCTTTCATTTGCATCCAACTTAACACAGTGTCATTCGGACAAACCAGTGCACCCTTTTTAGCATGTCGTGCATTGAAAGAAATAGCTTTACGAAATCCACAACATCCTGAAGTCCAATTGGCACTATTGTCACAAATATATGTAGACGATATATTGACAGGAGCAAATTCAGTCGATGACCTCATTCAACTTAACCAAAATCTCAAAATTACTCTATCTCAATCAGGCTTTGAAATTCATAAAGTATGTTCCAATTCCTTGAAATTCACTACCAAATATCTAACGGACAGCCCTTCTGAGAAGAATCTCAATTTAGATGATAACCCTAGTAAGGTCTTAGGAATCACCTGGAACCCAAAAACTGACGTCTTACAGATATCATCCCCTGCCACTTTCGATCAAAAACTAACTAAAAGACTGATGTTATCCATTATATCCCAATGCTTCGACCCTTTAGGCCTGGTCAACCCTGTGATCGTTCAAGGAACATTAATCATGCAACATCTTTGTCTACTCAAAATAGCATGGGACGATCCCATCAACGACTTGGCACTCATAGAGAAATGGCATGATTTTGTAGAAAGCGTGACCCAGTTATCATCATTACATATCCCTAGGCATATATTTGAAAACAAACAAATATCACACATCGAACTCCACGGTTTCTGTGATGCCAGTTCATTGGCTTATGGAGGCTGTTTCTATCTGAGAACAATTTACACGGATTCTTCCGCATTCTCACAACTTATCATTTCCAAATCCCGTGTCGCCCCTCTCAACAAACCAATTACAGTTCCCAAATTAGAATAATGCGCCATGGCCCGTGTATCAAAACTTTACGCACCACTCCGCAACATCCTTGATCAACAATTAAAAATCTCATCTTTCATTTCATGGCCCGATTCTCAAATAGCCCTGTCCTGGATAAAAAGCATACCCACTAGATGGACAGTTTTTGTCTCCAACAGAGTCACTCAAATTCAACAAGCAACCCATTCCGCTACGTGGAGACATATTCGATCTCACCTCAACCCTGCGGACATCTTATCAAGGGGTCAGTCCTTAGAATTTCCCAGTACCAAGTGGTTCTGTGGACCTCCTTTTCTATACACTGCTTTACTTTTCTTTGTACGCCAGGTGCAAACAAACAGCTTCCCAAACCTTTATCGCACACTACAAAAAATCAACTACCCTCAGATAAACGTCTTATATCATGAAACTATTTTATAGACAAGGACAATCTTATTAGAGTCGGAGGGAGACTCTCCCATTCCCCCGTTTCCTATGAACAAAAACACCCAATTCTACTGCCTGCGCATTGTCATTTCACTACCCTGGTCTTACAAAAAGAACACATACGTTTAGGACACAGTGGTTCTCAAAATGTTCTCGCCAATATCCGTCTAAAATTCTGGCCCATCGATAGCCTGCGTGAGATCAAGCGCATCATAAACAAATGTCTAATGTGCCACAGGTTCAAGGCCATAACACCACAGCAAATCATGTCTGATCTACCTGCATGTCGTGTAACACCTTCCCGTCCCTTCCAGACGACTGGAGTCGACTTCGCGGGACCATTCTCAATAAAATCATCTCATCTGAAGCGATCCCCGGTATGCAAATCTTACATCGCCCTATTCATATGCTTCTCGACAAAGGCAATTCATCCTGAGTTAATCTCTGATCTGTCCACAGATTCCTTTATCGCTTCATTGAAACGTTTCACTTCTAGACGAGGACTTCCATCTGTAATTTACAGCGACAATGGCACCAATTTTGTTGGTGCTAATCATTATCTCGCAGAAGTATCTCACTTCCTGACTAAGAATTTTTCTCCCATATATGACCTTTTACATACCTCATCAATAGAATGGAACTTCATTCCCCCCAGATCCCCACATTGGGGTGGTCTCTGGGAAGCCGGAGTTAAAAGCGTTAAAACTCATCTGATAAATTTACTTGCTACCTCCACTTTTACTTTCGAACAATTCAGCATCATATTGACCCAGATAAAAGCCATACTCAATTCACGACCCTCACATCCCCTTTCGGCTGACCCTACTGACCTGCTGCCATTAACACCAGGCCATTTTCTCATAGGAGCACCTCTAATGGCACTTCCAGACAAAGATTTATCCTCACTCCCTGCAAACCGATTAAAACTTTTGGAAACGGTGGTCTGTCGACTACCTCAACCAATTGCAAAACCGTCCCTAATGGACTACCCCATCTAAAGATCTCACTATAGGAACCATGGTCTTAATCAAGGACGACGACTCCCCTCCTTTACGATGGCCTTTAGCCCGCATAACAGACGTCACAGCTGGTAAAGACGGTAAAATCCGTTTAGTCCAAGTCAAAACCCCTTCAGGTACTTACACTCGACCAATTGTCAAAATCATTCCGTTACCCATGCCTGATTCCTCAGAAACATAAATAAGAAAAGTTATTTATATCCTGCCAACGTGACAAAGCGCTTCTCTCGTTGCACAAATAAACAACCTTATACGTAAAGAAGATCTCTCTTACATTTACTCTTATATTGGGGGTCACATTACTTGTACTTATACGATCATGTCATTTCATTAATTAATCATTCATCAATTTTTACATTAAAACATTACTCTCTTACACTCACCCTCACTATACAATTCATTCCTCCGCGTAGAAAGGGAGTAGCGCAAGCTACATTGGAGTTTTCACGTTCTCCGAAGAAAAACGTTCCCTTTCTTACCCAGCACCATTCATTCTGATACAATAAAAACCCGGAAAAACCCCACATGAGCTTTTCATGCACTCTCATGGAATTTCACACCCCTTCACAACTTGGTCCCCCTTTTTGTTTACATATGCCCGAGGTTCCTGAACCGTTACTCCTTAAACAAACTGGTACCACAATTGCTTCAACCTAGAGTCGACGCTTGGCGTGACGTAAGTCGCTAGGCCCCAATCGGACCGGGTGAGCCTCTGCCAGTGGCGAATTGCGCTGATACACAGATCCAGTAGGCCCGAAAAAACTGCCGCTTGTCCCTTTCCTATATCTCTCATTCCTTCATCTCTTTGTCTCATAAAACCTAATCCAAACCTTACTCTTCTACAACATAATCATGTATTTACTCACTTACACTCTATCTCTCTCCTATTATAATACTTACATTCTTATCGTTTACAACTCTAGTCCATTTCTAGAGTATATTGCTCACATTCTTATCGTTTACAACTCTAGTCCATTTCTAGAGTATATTGCTTACATTCTTATCGTTTACAACTCTAGTTCATTTCTAGAGTATATTGCTTACATTCTTATCGTTTACAACTCTAGTCCATTTCTAGAGTATATTGCTTACATTCGTGCCCTTACAAAACAAGAACAAGCATACATCTAGGCCTCTTGTTCATTCTTACATTCATGACGTTAGAGTCCTTACACCACTCTAAAATCAAAACCTTATCATTTCTTACATTCATGATGTCAGGGTCCTTACAACACTCTGACACCAACATTAGGTTACTTTTACATACCTATACATTTACTTATATAATTACATTTACAATTATTCACTTTCATTCACACTCCTGCATTAGAGCCCTATACACTCTCACGCTATCTAACCCTTTCACTAACATCAGCATTCGATGTCTGAGACCAGCCATCTCTCACCTTTCTTCCATTCATCCTGCGCCCCCAATATGTTCGAATTTGATTTAATTACCAAATTCTCCTGTGATTTTTATTTCCAACTTCCCCTGTATAATGCAATTCAAATATTCTGCTCAAAACATGTAACTAAATATATCCTTCTTCTAAACATTTAATATTTCCTTACATCAACAAAAAATTCATTTTAACTTTACTACCACATAAGAAATACAGAGGAATATTGTTCTCTGAAATTCCAATGAATATTTCAAAGTACCCGACACCTTATCGCTTCATAAAAAAATCTGTTATCTGTATCTACGAAACCTTTTCAGGCCACGAAAAAATCACCCTATCTGCAAATTTTCACTCGCTGTATCTGACCGTTACGTTTCAAATTCTTTTATCCCATTGGCCAGATCCTAATATTTTGCTCCTTCCTCGCAACTACGTTAACCGACGTATAAATACGCCAACTAACTTACATTTTGCCTCTTCATCATTTAACCGTCGTACGTAATGGTATTCATGTTATAAGAGCACCCGGCGTTGGTCCCGGTAAACCACATGTGTAATTAATCATTCATTACTCCAGCAGATTATGTGCTAAATAATCAAAGTGCAAAACGCGTATGATCAAGTGAGATTCTCAATTGTCTATGCAAAAGAAAACGTTATAAATTCCTACAATATAGTAACATGAAAGTGAAATAATTGTTTAATTTCTTCATCCATCATAATCATACATCCTACAAAATATAGTGAATACAATATACGGTCCTTCGAGAAAAACATTTAACAATAAATAACTTTCCATTCCATCTATTAGCCCAAGTGAAAAAAGGGTTGATTAGAACACACATAGTGCCCAATCTTTGAATTTTGATCATCCTTTGCAACAGCGGTATCATTATCATCATCAACGTCTTCAATCTCACTCATGGGCGATATGTCACTTTCCCTATAAGAAACAGCAACCGAGTCTTCACTTGACTCAGAGTCACTGTCGCGCCTTTTCAACTGTAAACGCTTCTTCTTCTTCGCTTTAATTTCAAATTGCCTTGATGTTGACGGATTATTCTTGCGTTTGCGACTTAGTTTTTATTGTTCTAACTTGGAAGCCGCACTAGCGACAACGTCTGCAGCACTGATACTTCGTCCAGGAGACACATTAACTTTTTTGCGCCTCTGGCATTGCCGCAGGGCAGTTGTACTTCCACGTTTTCTTTGTATTTGTTCTAGAAAACTAGCGCCCAATGCTTCTTTTATGGCAGTGCCTTGGTAGTCCATTATTTCCTCGGGCATCCGACTTAGCACTTCTGCTCGGTTTAAAGGGCATATGCCGCATTTCCTGAACCCCGCTGGAAGAATGTCAATTGTCCTATTATTTATGGAGTCCATCAACTTCTTCAACAGTCTGATAAAAATATTTTTAGGTATGGTCCCACATCTACTACCAAAATTAGTGTCTTTCCACTCATGCAGGGTTTCCCTCCATTTACCTTTCATTGGCCGAAAGAAAGCCACGTCTAAAGATTGCACTAAGTGGGTAGCATTTGGGGGCAATACTATGAAAGATACATTATAGTGTTCGCACTGACGAATGACCTCGATATTCAAATGTGAACTTAAATTGTCGCCAATCAGTATTTTTTTACCATCCTGTCTTCGAAGTATGGGCAACATTGTATTGACAAACCAGTCTTCAAAACATTTGTGATCAAACCATCCAGGCTTGGTTCTATTGTATCGACAATTTTCTGCCACATTTTCAGTCCAACTTTGCCATAATTTCTCCGACTTATATACGACGTATACAGGTACTAATTCGCCAGCTGCATTTCCACATATCATTAGAGATGTACATGCCTTTGTGAGGTTACGAATTTGCTCTGGATACTTTGTACCTCGTCGTATTAGAACCTTTGTTGAACCTGGATCATCTCCAAGGTTCGTCTCATTATAGTTTCATATGTTGCTAGGCGGAACATTATCTAGCTCCCTTCTGAGATTATTGAAGAAGTTGTTTATAACTTCATGATCGACTGCCGCTCTTGAAACACTTATATTGCGGGCAATTCGATTAACTAACACGTCCTTGTGTCTGCTCAGAAACGAAGTGACCCATTCCTTTCCTCGAAAATTGTCTTTGAAACATTTCACCGTTTTCCTCCTTTTATCTAGATATGCCTTGACTATAAATCTCAGATCATAGGCCGTCCAGGGAAAACCAAAAACGGATACAGCAATCACGTGTGATACAAGGGATTGCTCCTCTTCGCTGGTCAGCACAGTTTGACCACTAGGAGGACGATTCTGTTTGCCATGGAGTTTTAAAAAGAGCGTGCTCCGGGAAATTCCATATCTGAAAAAAGGAGATAAGTTGAAGCAGTGTTTTTTGACCTACTGAAGACATTCTTACCTCTCCGCAGCATCACGTATGCTCATTGTCTTCGCTCTTATATTACGCAGGGCCTCCTGCAATCTCGCTTCCGTATAATTTTTGTATTGGCGTGACACTAGCTACCTCTGGTAATTTCGTGGCATGGCTAAGAAACAAAAAAAAATGTCACAATCTCACCCATTATGTGCCCTAATGACATCTTGTTTTTTGCACTTCCTATGAAAATAATCTAACAATCCTAATGTCGTTTGTTCCATAAAATTCTGGCCAATAATAGCAGAGATATGGGCCAATGCCTTTCGGACTAATAGTAGCAGAGTGCGCCATCTTTATGTCGATACCCTGTATATTGATCGTCGACACACCCCCATGATCGGCCGTCACCCTCCCCAGCGCCCCGTCTCACCCCTTTACCCCGTCACCCTCCGCTGGTATCGTCGACACCCTATCGTCGTAGTGACGTCACCAGCGCGCGGCAACGACCGCCAACGCCATCTAGTGGCGAAAATTGAAAGTAGTGAGCTAAGATGGGCTCAGACTAACATATATATATTAGCTATGTTCGCGGGTCTGATTCCGAACCAGTTTAGGGACTGGCCGCATACGCACATCCAAAATCGTCGTGCGCGGTTCGCTCAGTTCTGAATGTGCGCACGACGATTTTGAATGTGCGCATGCGGTCAGTTCCTGAACTGGTTCGGAAGAGTACAAAAATAATTATTGAAATGTTAATTCATCAGCAGATAGCCAAAGCTACAAAGCACACTACCCAAAACTCAAATCGTGGCTACAGTAAAATATTGAAATTACCTGTGTTTGATATTATTGACACGCACAGTTGGACGCCGTCTTTCACAACACTTACTGATACGCTGATACTGTTCGGGCGCTAGCTGGAACGCCTTGGGCGCAATGGCGTCAATGTCAGTTCGGAAATGCGCGATCTATTGAGGATTTGGTCCGCCCGCTACCACGTGTCATAAAGTCACCTGGCCGTTCCAAAGTCACCCCGTTTTACGGTACCCTTGTAGAGTTATAGCCAAAATAAGTAGTTCACTCATTGACTTTATTTGGTCTTTTCCAATTTATACTGTTTTTGACCACAGACAGAGAGAAAATAACCCTTCATGGTTTTTGTAGCTTCATTCAAGACCTTTCTCATAGTGTAAAATATTTGATATTTTCGATGTAGCCTTGTGGAGTTATAGCCAAAATAAATGATCCACTCTGATTTTTTTTCGTTTTTTCCAGTTTTTTCAATTAATACGGTTTTCAACCACAGATAGAGAAAAAACAGCCGATATGTTTTTTGTAGCTCTATTCAAGATCTTTCCAATGGCATAGATAGAATATTCCGGGTTTCTGGTGTACATTACAGGTATAACGGCCATTTTAGTGGAACAGGTCGTTGATAAAAAATTTCGGCTTTTTGATTTTTGATTAATTTTTTATTGTAAATTAAAATAAGTGGTCGGGAATGGCTTTTACCATGCCTATCATCGATTTCCGAGTGATTTCATAATTTTACTAATCCTTGCGTATGAAAAACTTATTTTTATATCAAAATATTCAAATTTCACTTAATTTCATTCGTTTCATGAACAAAATGTGAGAAATATTGATTTTTAATGTAAACATCAAAATTTTCCTTAATTTTTTTCGATGCAGGGCCAAGATCTGAGTAAAATCGATTGACCTTGTTCGTTTTTTTTGTGAAAATATCAAAATTCCACTCAATTGTTTTCGTTTCATGTAAAAAATTAAAGAAAAAATGGATTTTTTGTGAAAATAACGAAATTTCAGTTTAATTTGTTCGTTTCATGGACAAAAAGTGAGAAAAATTGATTTTTTGGCTTGCAAAAAGAAATAAAACCAAAAGGCTAAAACTGAGACAAAAAGGAAATTGTGTAGCCCGTACTCGGACACCTTGTACAGAAGGAATATGAAAAAAAGAATGTAATTTCGTTAATTACCCAAAAAGAGCAAATCAATTAAGAGGATATAGTGTTTATGTCTGTCTCGTATTTTTCAATGTGTTGTAGTTTACATTGGTATTTAAGTTTATTGTGAATGAATTTTCCTTCCGTGTTTCCTCAAAATTCATTGTTACTCCCAGGTATTGTAATATGAGTATCGATTATGTTTGAGATCCTGTCCTATTTTTATGTACAAGAGAGTAATTAAACATTATTTCTAATGCAAAACTTACTACCGTCATTTTAAATATTTTTACAAAATAATCTAAATATTTCCTAAAATTAAAATTTTCATGAATGTACCTGAGCTAATACAAGTTTTCGGTCTTTTATTAGTCGTTAAGCTGTACAGAACAACACAAAAAGGTTTCGACTCGCCAAAAGCCCTATTTGTTAAATATTACATAGCCGTATCATAGGATTATTTTCAATAAGTAACTATTTGCCAATAAAGGTTTGACATTTTTGTAATGAAACCCTTCAAGAGTACGAAGTGGATATTGCCCGACTAGTTCGATTTGCTTATCCATCAGCACCAGAGAACATGATGGAATGTCTGGGCATCCAAGCCCTTATTGATGGCTCACGTGATCCCGATATGCAGAGGACGCTTCGTTTAGCCCATCCCAAAACATTGGTATATGCATTAACTGATGCTCTTGAATATGAAGCAGTCACGAAGGCATCGGGATATAAAAAAGTCAGGACCATCCAAGAACAAGGTGAAGAGGACATACTTGACCAGATCGTCAGTTTGATGAAAAGTATGTTGCACAAGACGCCGAGGAAGATCAGATGCTGGAATTCTGGTGAGTTAGGGCATGTGCGCAGTTCGTGTAAGCGCCCCAGAACTTCTGCAAACCAGGAACCCGAGTCAAAGGAAAATTAGAACGGGTCGGCTACGAGAAGGCAGCACCGACCCATGATCATTCCAAGGACCCTCTCATACTGATAGCTTCTCTCAGATGTCGCAACGGCAGTGTATATGACGACGGCGAAGTGAATGGCAAGAGATATACTCTGCTCGTTGACACTGCAGCAACTAGATCTATTATACGACCAGAGATAATAAACATCAAGAAGAAGCTTCTACCAACGAGACTGCGACTATGGACCGCCACAGGTGAGAGTGCCACGTAGCTGACATTGATGAAGACGTGATTCTGGGAATGGACGTAATGAATCTACCTGATTTTCAACTGGACTTTAGATACAGAACCATTAAAGTGGGTTCCGAGGAGGTATTCCATCTACGAGTCCATGGATGTCTCTAGTAGTGCTCGTCAATACAAAGGATGGAACTACAAGATTCTGCGTTGACTATCGACAGCTAAACAACGTGTGGAAGACAGCTATACTCTGCCTCGAATCGACGATACGTTAGATACTTTGACCGGCAGCAAACTTTTTTCCACCTTGGACCTGAAGTCTGGTTATTGGCAAGTAGAAATGGACCCAACAGACAAAGAGAAGACTGTTATTACCACCGGATCTGGATTATGGCAATTCAACGTCATACCATTCGGGCTCTGTAATGCGCCCGCGACATTTAAAAGACTCGTGGAAAATGTCTTGAGAGGGTTGTCTTGCAAGACATGCCTGGTCTATTTGGACGCCATCGTAGTACTGGGGAAGACAGTTGACGAACACCTGAAGAATTTGGAAGGCGTATTCAAATGACTCCAAGCTGCCCAGCTCATGTTTAACCCGAAGAAATGTCAGCTATTCCAAAACCGAGTCAACTATCTAGGTCATATAGTGAGCAATGAAGGAGTGGCGGTGGATCCAGAAAAAATTGCTTCCATTCAGCAATGGCCGCGACCAACCGACAAACATAAAATTGGGAGTTTCCTGGGACTTTGCACATAGAAGATTGATCAGGAAGTTTGGAGATATTGCCAAGCCTCTAACTCGACATACAGAAGAAGCAAGAGCTTTCCAATGGGACGAAGACTGTCAAATGGCTTTTGATACCTTGAAGAGGCATTTAACCACGGTGCCGATATTAGGATATCCATTACCAGAGGGAGACTTTTTAATCTTGACACTGACGCAAGCAACGTAGGAATTGGAGGAGAGCTCTCACAGATCCAGGGAGGACAAGAAAGAGTGCTGGTAGTCAGTAATGTCCTCTCCAAACCAGAACGAAACAACTGCGTCACAAGAAGAGAATTTTTGGCGGTAGTGAAGTCCGTGTAACACTTTTACCAGTATCTCTATGGTAGGAAGTTCTTAATCCGGGCTGACCATGCAGCACTCAAGTGGTTTATGCAGTTCAATAATCCTGAGGGCCAGATTGCTAGATGGATTGAACCACTTCAAGAGTACGATTTCAACATCGAACATCGAGCTGGTGTGAGTCACCGAAATGCCGACTCCCTGCAGTTTCAAGAACTACTGTAGTCAAAGAGCAATGGTCACCCACCAGGATCAGAGAAGATCAAGAGAATGATCCTCACCTGAAGATGATCCGGTAATGGAAGCAAGAAAATCGGCGACCTATATGACAAGAAGTGTCAAGATTTTCACCGACACTCAAGGCATATTGGGCTCAGTGGGACTCCCTTGTCCTGGAAGGAGGGCTGTTGAAAAGAGTCCTTGGAAACGATGATGGTTCCGAGATGAGGAGACAGATAGTAATCCCTAGAACGAGAGTAGCTGTGGTAATGAAGAAGTTACACGACAGTCCATCGGGAGGTCATCTGAGAGTGAAGAAAACCCTTCAGCGAGTCTGTGAAAGGTTTTATTGGATGAACAGCTCCGACGATGTGGAGGACTGGTGTGAGAAATGTACGACTTGTGCTACAAGTAATGGACTACATCGCAAGAGAAAGGCACCTATGAAACAGTATAATGTTGGAAGCTCTTTCGAAAGGATTGCTTTAGATATTGCTGGGCCATTTCCGATGACAGAAGATGGTAGCAAATACATACTGATGGTAATGGATTATTCCACAAAGTGGGTGGAAATTTACGGTATTCTGCACCAAGAGGCCACAACTGTCGCGGATGTATTGGTGAAAGAATTTATCAGCTGATATGGAGTGTCCGTGGAAGTCCACAGTGATCAGGGAAGAAATTTCCAGGAGATTTGCGACAAGCTGGGAATGAAGAAGACCAGGACACAGCATTACATCCACAGTCATATGGAGTGGTCGAGAGCATGAACAGGACTATTGGAAAATACCTGTCCAAAGTAGTTTCCAGACATCAGAGAGATTGGGACCAGTATCTTTCCCTATTTGCGTTGGCTTATCGATCTGCTATAAATGAGTCCACGGATAAAACACCTGCGAAAATCCTGTTTGGACGGGAAATGAGGCTTCCTTGTGACCTGGTATTTGGCTGTCGACCTGGAGAAGATCTAGCAGGAGGAGACTACGTGATCCAATTGAGAAGAAGGCTGGACGATATTCATGAATTAGTACGAGCAAATCTTCAAGTTGCCAGCGACCGAATGAGAGGTCGGTACGACACGCAGGCCACAGTAGGCGGTTTTAAAGAAGGAAACAAAGTATGGTTACACAACCCGACGAGGAGAAAACGATTTTCTCCAAAATTACAAAAATCCTGGGAAGGTCCGTACTTAATCAAGAAAACGATCAATAATGTTATCTATCGCATAAGCAAGATCCCCAACGGAAAACCAAAAGTAGTTCACCAAAACCAACTAGTGCCCTTCGAAGGAGACCATGACCTAGAGAAAGAAGTAAACCATATTCGAGATGTGTCTGACCCTACCTTCGATGAATTTATCAGCGCGTATGGAGGTACCGAGAAAGCTAGATATGGAGTCACTTCAGAAGAACGACAAGGTTTGTTCACTCTCCCGGAAGATTATTCACTGGCATACAACATCCCCGCCCGGATCAAGAACGCACGAGGGTTGTCAACCGTCTTTCGAAAGATGTTCGTGCAATTAGAAAAACTTGAAGACCAGATTCCAGCCCCTGGCAAGACACTGAGACTGAAATACAAATCGTGGTACGTCTTCTACGTGGTAACTAAAAATTAATTTCAAGATCGATCTACCTACCGCGATGTGTGGGAAGCACTCCGAAACCTCCGAGACCATGTCTGAAGAAACTGGCTATGCGTAAGATAGCGAGTAACCAGTTGGATTGGCGAGTCACCAGGTAGATGTGATCTTTCAAGGTACCGGTGTCCAGATATTAATTTGCAGCTACAACCTCCGTTATCAGTATCCGATGAAGACAGTGCCCTGTTATTTCCATAAGATCGGAAAGTGTAGACATGAGGGAAAATTTTGGCGGATGCGCAGGGATTTCTTGGAACTGTTCACGATTTTTTGTGACTATCATATCTAGACATTGTTTTCGTGACCAGTCTTATCTAGATCTAGAAAATTCCAGGGAGCCGATTGTTTTTGTGTAAGCCGCAAACTAGAATTATCTAGTAAAAAAGGCACTAATATATAAAGGACCGACCAGCGGGAGAAGTTTAGTTTAATAAGTGATCTCGTGATATGAACAGCGAACAAGTAAATAGTCTAAGTAGTGAAGTGTTTATATGAATTAATGTAAGTGAATATACTGTGTAATAATATAAATTAGTGAATAGTATAGTGAATATATAAATTAAGTAAGTGAACCTACCGTGTGTATGCATTTATCCTACCCGTTGAAATAAAAACTTGTAAGTAAATAAGAAAAACATTACATTATCTTGAAATCGAATTGAAATTCCGAAGGATATCTGCATTCGAATCATTCCTATATTATGGCATAATTATGAGATTATTGATCGTATTGGAAGGATAGTTTGAAATTTTAATGGGAACTTTCTTTTATTTACGTAGCACGGACGATGATACGAAGAAAATGCGAAGAATAACAATGAACGATTTCACCGTAATAGAGTTTAACTTTAAACTACGAAAGTTGGTCGCTATCAACGTTTAACAGATACTTCAGAATTTAAATCGGCAAAGTCTTTCCGCTATATAGATTGTGTGAAAAAGGAATGGGCCATTATACTAAATTGTTCTATCATCATAATTATACGTGAATATTTTTACAAAATACCCAAATTGCGAAATGGCCGAAAAAATATTTACTATTAACAATTTTTTGCAATAGAACTATGACTTATTATAGCTGATAATGACATTTTAAAGGTTCATTTACTTTTACTTACTTTATTAGAACGAAAAACCTAATTTATAATAAATTATACTAATTTTACTCATCCTTAGAACTTGCAACCATAACCAATAATAATTTTTAGTAATTTTTATTTTTGACACTTTACATTGACAAACACAAGCCGTATTCACACAAACCAATGTAAGGTTGATTTTGTATATTTTCATTTTTAATGACTTAAAAGTTAATATACTAGGATATTTTATAATATTTATTCACAATAAAGGTAATATGCTGAAATTTATTGTCATTTATAATATTTCAAATTGTTTTATTCTATTTTGTTTATGTAAGACAATATTGTAGTTCGCGCGACTGCAGAGACTCCATGCGCGGGCGGCGGTGCAGAAACGTTGTGTCACTTGTCGCCCATGCATCAAACCGTTTCTTATATTAATTGTCAATGGTGCCCAGTATTTTTGCTAAATTTCAGATTGCCAAACCATGAAACATATTATACGGGTCACTGTTTTTGGAGAAGCTCTGCTTGGTTGCTTACCAATACCGGGGCTGATATATCAATTCTTAAACGTCGCGGTGAATGAAAGTTCATGTCAGTAGCATATGAGAATATGTAGAAGACTCTATAGAAATAAGAGGAAACTGGAATACGTCTCAAAGAAAATAATTTGATCTCGAATGTCAATAGCCATTATTCAAATACATTAGAAATAGTTGCTTCAACTTCTGGAGTAAATATAAGTATCAATACAAACAATTATAGTTAATATTTATCCTAAATAATATTAGAGTGTACCTATTTGCTGTTAATAAAAAAACGAATGGTGTGCTCGATTAAAAACAATAGCCATGTTACTGGATCAAGTTTTTCAAATTTGTGATTCATTTTTCGCTTTTAGTTGGATGTTAGGTGAGGACGTGTCTACACATTTAGCTAAGTTGAGAAGTCTTTGGAGTGATCTCAACAACGGTCTCACTGCTCGAAATGAAAACAAGTTACCAGACTTAATGCTTGTGTGTAAAACGCTCAATATTTTACCTGCTGCATTTGAGACATTTAGGTCCAGTTGGATGCTACTCACCAAAGACACAGAGAAAACCTTTGACGAGCTGACTACACAGTTGTGTATGTTCGAAAGAAATTTCAAGAAAAGCACCAACAACGACAAATTTTCTCAAGAAGCTCTAGTGGCAAAAGGCGAGACGCAAAAACAAGACGCGAAAAAGAAGTCGAGAGCAGGTACAACCTGTAATTATTGTGGTAAGAAAAACCATTGGGTCAGTGAATGCAGAAAATGGATCGCAGATGGACGACCATCCAAAAATAAGTCCGTTAATGACTCTCAAAACCAAGCTAACCACAAAAATAACCAAAACAAATTTCAGAGCAATGCTGTTGAGGTTAAGGAAGGTCTTGTGTTGTCATTTTCAGAGATTTTCAATACTGAGATCAACACTACAGACTGGTGGATCGACAACGGTGCTACAAGGCACGCAACGAATAATTTCGATTTCTTTGTAGATTTTGAAAAATTCAAGAATCCGTGTGGCATAAAGGCTGCAGGAAAAGAGCTTTTGCAAGCAGTAGGGAAAGGCATCGTAAAAGTTGTATCAACAGTGAACGACGAGCGATACATCCTAACCTTGCACGATGTTTGGTACGTTCCCGACATATCGAAGAATTTGTTTTCTGTTCTAGCAGCTCAAGACAGAAACCTAAACAGTATGTTTGAATCAACAGCTACGTGGTGCTCGCTCAAAGTGAATAACAAGATACTGCTAAGTGGAGTCCGAAATGTTCACGGAACACTATTCAAAGCAGCTATCAAACCGATTTTTCCCGCTGGTAATGTAAGTTTCAATGTTGCTGTTACTGATAGTTCTCAATTACAGCTGTATCACGAGAGGTGGGGACATCAGGACAAGCAGCACGTGAAAAACTTGTTACAAAAAGAATTGGGTATTAACGTCAAGTTAGACAGAGAAATTTGTGAACCGTGCGTTTACGGTAAGGCCCATCGTTTAGCTTTCGGTACTAGAAGAAAAGCAAGCCAACCTGGAGAACTGATTGCTACAGATTTATGTGGTCCTTTTGATGTATCATTTAGCAAGAAGAGGTATATGGCCATATTCAAAGATATGTTCACTAAATTTCGATATTGCTACATAATTGCAGAGAAGTCTGACGTCACAGCAGCTTTACAGTCAATGATTGCTCACGCAAAACAGCAAGGTCATTCGATTAAGGCGCTGCTGAGTGACAACGGCGGCGAGTTCGACAATGTGGAGGTCAAGGCTATTCTAGAGAAAAATGGAATTACGCACAGATTGACAGCTCCGTATACACCACAGCAAAATGGTTGCGTTGAACGAGAAAATCGCACAATCGTTGAAATGGCTAGAACATTCAAGTACTCCAATCCCGACGTGAAATTTCCTGAAGCCATTTGGGCAGAATTAGTCACTACAGCTACGTACGTATTGAACAGAACAGGCAAATCATCAGTAGACGGTATGAGTCCTTACGAGCTGTGGATTGGAAGTAAGCCGAGAATTAAGCACTTACGCATCATTGCATCAACTTGCTACGTTCATATACCTAAAGAAAAGAGAAGAAAAATGGACGAGAAAGCAGTCAAGGGTTATTTGATAGGTTACGATAACGATGAAAGATACAGAATTTATGTCAAGGAAGAGCACAAAGTTATTGTCTCAAGAGACGTTCAATTTCGCGAATTAACGAGATATTGCGATCATGAGGTTCAGTTACCACTCAAAGATTCTCATTTACAGAAAGATAACACCGAGGAAAATCCTGAGGTTCCAGTCGAACTAGAAGAGCCTTTGGAGTACCCCGAGATACCAGTTCAACAAGATGAACCACTTGAGTACGAGTCGGAAAGCACGGAACCTGAATCGGCAACCGATGACGAGGAAGAGCCAGCGACGCCCTCGCCAGTACCTGCAAGAACTTTGAGAGATCGCTCGAAGTTGAGAAAGCCAAGTTACCTACAAGAATATGCACACATTGCTGAAAACACTAATTTTATTGACACGTATGTAACTCCTCAATCATTCCAAGAAGCTGTTTCAGGTAGGGAAAGTTTACAGTGGAAACGAGCCATGGATGATGAGATGAAATCGCTCAATGAAAATCACACATGGAAGCTGTCAACTTTGCCACAAGGAGCAAAAGCGATCCCATGTAAATGGACCTACAGAGTTAAAACCAATCCAGATGGTTCGGTCAATCGATACAAAGCAAGACTAGTTATAAAAGGTTTCAGTCAACGCTACGGCATTGACTATAGCCAGACCTTCAGCCCAGTAGCAAGAATGGCAACTATTCGGTCGATTTTAAGCATAGCTGCAAGTGAGCAGATGCATCTAGCACAGTTTGACGTATCTACAGCATTTTTATACGGCGAACTTGAAGAGGTTATTTACATGCAGCAACCAGAAGGCTACAAAAACGGTACTGATCAGGTATGTCAACTTCAAAAAAGTTTGTATGGTTTGAAACAGGCTCCAAGATGCTGGTTCAAACGTTTTGGCAAGTATCTTATCAGTCTCGGCTTCAAAGTTAGTGATGCAGATCCATGTTTGTTCATGCGAAAAGAAAATGACAAAAGTATTATCATGGCTCTGTACGTAGATGATGGATTAGTTGCCGCAACAGATCCTCAAGATTTGAAGATTTTCTTACAAGATTTAAGCAAAGAATTCAAGATCACTTCACAGAAAGCTTCATACTTTTTAGGGCTAGAAATTGAACAAACAGAAGATTACATTACAATTAATCAACAAGCTTTTGCTAAAAAGATTCTAGAACGTTTCAATTTTTCAGATTGCAAACCAGTCTCTACGCCAATGTTGAAAGCTTCTGAGATTTCTCAATCAGGGAAAGAAAATTCCAAAGCACATAATTTCCCTTACAGACAGGCGGTCGGAGCTCTCATGTATTTGATGCTAGGAACTCGACCTGACTTAGCATACAGCGTTGGATTTTTATCAAGATCACTGGAAAATCCATCTTTGGAAGATGCAGCTCGCGTTAAAAGAGTTTTCCGCTATGTAGCAGGCACATTGACGAAAGGAATAACCTATACTCGTAAGGTAAAAAGGGGTATTCTTGAGACTTTCAGTGACGCTGATTTTGGAGGATGCACGAAAACTGGTCGCTCTACTTCTGGTGTCGTAGTTAAGTATGCAGGAGGGGCTATTTCATGGATGAGTCAAAGACAACCTACGGTAGCCACTTCCACTACCGAAGCTGAAATTATTGCAGCAAGTGAAGCAGCTAAAGAAATTATTTGGCTCTCAAGATTGTTTAAAAATATTGTAACTTTAAAGCAAGTTCCAATAATTGAGGTCGACAATACAGCAGCAGTGCGTTTAAGCGAAAATCCAGAGTTTCATCGACGAACAAAACATATAGCCATCAAGCACTTCTTTATTCGAGAGAGGGTAACCGAAGGCGAATTAGCAGTTCAACAAATATCTTCTGAGAATCAACTGGCAGATATTATGACGAAGCCTTTGGGTGCAATACGATTACAAATATTACGCGATAAATTGGGCTTAAAGTAACATAGTGGGTACTAAGATGTTTTGTTTGTTTATTTCATTATTATTACAACAATTAACAAGGGAAAGTGTTAAAGTAAAATTGTACTTTATATGTTAATTGTTCTAAAAGACAGTCGGTAGTCGTTACCTTGACTACAAATAAATGATTTGATTTTAATTTTAATTTTTCTAACTTGTCAGTCAAAAGCGAACAGTTATGTTAATTTACTGAATAAAAAGTTCACATCAAGATTAAACTGCATTCCTTGTATTTATTTTAATTGGTGTTACCAAGAAAGTCGGGAGTCGAACGTCTCTCCCAGATTTTGCAGTGCTCAACGACTGGGAGAGTGCGGTTGGTCACTAAAATTTCAGGGCGAGGGTATGAGGCTTCTTTGCCGAATCTTATGAGCTTTGATTTTGTAGCGGAGAGGGAAAGGCCAAGTGAAGATATTCTACTAAGTAATAGGTTAACAGCAGATTGGAAGAGTTTGCATGTAGTAGGAGTCGAGGCGCCGTGACAGTAGATAACAAGGTTGTCTGCATACGCAGCAGATTTGACAGGGGTAAGAATATTGTTACATAAATAACTAATAGTTACAATGAATAATGTAGTGCTGAAAATAGATCCCTTGTTGGACGTAAGTTAATGATAGGCAGACATTCACTGAGACCCTAAAGGATCTATTACTAAGAAAGTGTCAGATTAATGAGAAAATGTTACCATTGAGGCCATAAAATGAAAGTTTATCAATAATCGTCTGCCTTGGTAAAATGTTAAATGCATTTTCAATGTCAAAGACAGAGGCTAACACATCTTGTTTACGATTTATAGCATCGGCAATGTGGGTTTGTAAGATTGCGAAGTTATATCTTGTGGAACGGTGACGACGGAAACCGGATTGTTCTTTTGGTAAGATTTGGCGTTTTTTGATAAACCACATGAGTCGTCATCTTTTCCAATTATTTGCATGTAGTACATGTAAGAGAAACCGGTCTATAGGAGTGTGTTAATGTAGATGGTTGTGACGGTTTTAGGACGGGAGCGATAATGGATGTGTTCCATTGCGTAGGGAATAATTTAGAAGACCAAATGGTGTTATAAATGTTAATAGTTTAGTAAGACTATAGGTGGATACATTTTTAAGAAAAATGTAAGGGATGTCGTCAGGACCAGCGGCAGAGTTCTTACATGAATATAAGGCAGTTGTTAGTTCAGTAAATGAAAAAAGTAAATTAATATCGTCGATATCTTGTAGGTGAGGTAAAGTGGGTTTGGGGTAGGCAGATTCCTGAGGAATTGTTGCAAAGAGGGGCTTGAGTTTGTTTTGAAATTTTTCATCAAATTTGATGTTAGAAATAGTTTGGCTATTGCTAGAGGAAGTGCCACTATAAAAAATATGGGGAACTTTGGTGTTAATTTTGTGACTTTGGTCCTGTCGAATTTTCAACCATGTTTGGGATGGGTTTGAATTATTATCCAAGGTTGTTACATAATTATGCCAAGAGTTTTTTTGCTCTGTTTGATTACATATTTGGCTTTGGCTTTTGCTTTAAGTCTTTTAAATTTAACTAGGTTTTCGGGACTTTTGTGTTTGCGGAAAAAGTTGAGGGCAGTTATGGATTGTCGCACCAAGGAACGATTTTGTGACGGGGGACCGGGGGATATGGGTGATTTTGCCAATGTGAGTGAATGCTGCTGTATTGATGGCATCCGAGAAAAGCTTAATAGAATCATCAATATTATTTGTGGCAGGTAATTCACCCATGAGAGATTCGGCCTTCCGTGAGAACTCCAGCCATTTCGCTTTCTTGAAGCGCCAATAACTTCTAGCGTGAGGTTGTTCATTTGAGTTGTCACTTATAATTATGGGGTAATTATTGCTATCACATAAATCATCAGCAGTTTGCCAGGTTAAGTTGGGGGCAATTTTGGGATCACAAATGCTTAGATCAATGGCAGAAAAGGTACCAGAAGCGATATTTAAGTGGGTACACAATCACGTATTGAGGAGGCATGAATTATTACAATTTAGTATATTCTCAATAACTTTACCGCGTCCAAATGTGCGTGAGGGGTCCCACACACAGTTGTGGGCGTTGAAGTCACCCACAAGTACACAGGGCTGGGGGAGATCGTGAACCAAGTCATTCTTCATTTAGTTTGTGGTCGTGGGAAATGTATATGGAGCAAATGGTTAATTTTTGGGGGCAGTAGGCTGTTATGGCAATGGCTTCAAGATTACTAGTAAGGGGCAGATCAGTTGAGTAAAGATCTTTGGATACAAATATGGATACTCCACCACTGGCTCTGGAGCAGATAGTTCGGATGTAATGATATCCTTCGAAGTCCTTTGGTGTAGGGATATTGGAAGACGTAAAATGAGTTTCCTGGAGACATAGGAAATCCGGGTGGTAGAGGGAAATAAGTTGTTGAAGACGTTCAAGACGAGGATAGTATCCGTCGCAATTCCACTGAATTATCGTGAATTTTTTAGTAATATCAATAGAGGTCGGTATCGTCACAATTGGAGTCACTATCATTAGAGCTAAAAGATTTAAGACTAGCAGAATCGATTGCATCGTTGGGATTCATGGTACATAGTATTTTTGTTAGACGGGTAATGCGATTTTTGAGTGAACTATCAGAGATGGCATGATATATTTGACGAAGATCTGCAAGGAGAGATTTAATGTTTGAAGTTAATTGGTAAGCTTCGGCTAATGGATCGTTGCTTCCGAAATAATTTTCCAGAAATGCTATTAATTGTTCTGAAGTAATTGAGAAGGATGTAGGGTCTTTTTTGTTAAATTTTCAATGATTGAGCGTGCAGAGGGGCTGATAGTTGTTGTTAGAGTCTTAGACTCTTTTTTCTTTTTGGTGGCAGGCTTGGATGTACGAAAGGCGTTGTCAGATAGTGAATCTGTTTTGCCTTGGCTGAGTGTGAGAAGAGCAGACGTGATAATTACAGGGGGCGATTCGAGGCTAGAGTCAGTAGAATGAAGTCGTTTTAGACCAGAAATACGAGGAGTAGGTTGATCTAAAGGAGGGAGTATGTTGGCGGAATGATTGGCGGTGGAGGATATAGTAGCAGGGGTAGTAGAGAAAGTAGGATCAGTGGAAGTAGGATCATTAGAAATATTATCGGTAGAATCGTTCTGGATAGGGAGGAAGTGTCAAGAGGATTTTGGCAGGTATCAGCAGTATGTCCAGATTGTTTGCAGAGGAAACACTCCAATTATCTGAATCCGGAAAGCAGTATTTTCGAAATGAATTAAAACAGAATGTTTCTATTTCCAAGTTATCTTTGTCTGGTATTACATAGATGGACCGACGAAGCTTAGAATATGGGAATAATCTTCGTCAGGTGAGCCAGGTGATGGGGGATGCAAGTCCGAGTTCGAGATCGTTTTTTAGTGCATGTTCGATGAGTTGATTAGGAATTGAGGGACATACGTTAGATATTAGTAATATTTTAGAGGGGCTGATAAGCCTGCGCATGAGAACGATTTATTTTTTAAAGGTGCCTGAAGAGTGGTTTTCAAGGAGGTTATCAACGACTAAAGTAGAAGCGAGAAAGATGCAAATACGTTGATTAGATATACGAGAAGTATGGGTGATTCCTTTTGGTGTCACAATTTCCTATTGCTTTGTTGTAATCGAAGAGAACTGTATCCGGAACCACATTTATAGCTTGATTTCTACTAGGATATGTTGTCAAAGTTGATTTTTTTTAATTTGATTTAGTAACAGCAGCAAAACTTCATACAGTGGGTTGAGTTGACGTGTTAAAATATTTTGGATGCCAAAATATTTAATAAACTATATAGACCAAGCAACTGGCCTATAGAATTAATTTTAAGTGTCAAAGAGTGTAATTAGTGTAAATAGACACATACCAATATGGGCAAATATTTGACACAAAAAACTAATCACTTGTGTTGATAACGTTAATGAGCACTCAAACGAAAAATAATACCTTCACGTTCGGAGGCCACACGGGGAATGAAAAATTGATATTGTACGTCGAAATAGTAAAATATAAATATGTTTGGATTAGAAGTTCTTTATATTCGGAAGAGAATATGCATATGCGTAATTACTTAGAAAACGCCACTGTCATTTGATCATCAATAAAAAACAGAGATAACATAAAGTGACCATTACCGCCAAGTTGGGGCGACTATCCCCTATACACAAGCGGGGTTTGAGTTCATCTTGATTTTTAAAACGGATCGAACAACGTTTCTTTTTTTCCATTACGAATGGAATTTAGAACACAGAAGCGATTAAAAAGTTACATAAATCTTATGGTGACTCTTTTTCCATCTATAATGTGTACGCACAGTTCATATAATTGTTTCAAGAGCGATGGAAATGAAGAACATTTTATTGGCATTGGCTGACCATCAACTTTCTCAACTGAGTTCAATATCGCTGAAATAAAGGAAATGGTGACTGAAAATAGTCGTTTAGGTCGAACAGAGATGACCGCTGAAATTTCTGCGTCACATCAATCCGTCCGTACCATTTGAAAATATTGCCTGGCACTATCTCACGTATCTATTATTGTGAACGAATTTCTGGCCAAAATATTAATGAATCCTATCGAAATTCTGCTAATATCGCCCTCGCCTAGTTTTTGCTTCTTCCCACAACTCAACTTACTGCGAGGCATCCATTTTCAGTCGATTGAAGAAAACATAAAATAATGAGACAATAAAAGATAATTTCTGGCGAGTATGTACTAGAGTTGATTCCTAAAAATGCGTTCAGATATGTTATTATAAATGGATTATTCGTTGCTGTTGTTGTATTAAGACCTACTTTCTAAGCGATGTAATAAGTTTGTATGAATAATGCCTATTTTGTGTTTCATTGATCGATTCCCGATAATTCTTCGATATAGTAGGTAAAAAAGTCTCTGGATCATATTTTTGTCCGTCGAGGAGCAAGGGTATTCGAAACATACTTCTCATATCGAAAAGCAACATACATAATGCAGATGTATAACCTCTCATATCAACCATAGTACATTGTTATTATTTTTGAGATTAAATCAATATTTGTAGCATTAAATTTTCAGCAAAGAACAAATGTCAGGGGCCACCGTTTCATAAAATCTCGATTTAAGAAAGCAACATTTTTCCTACTTCAGAAGTTGTTTGATGCTTCTAATTTAATTCTAGTATGAAGTTTAGAAATCCGTTTTCATTGCTGAAATTCTAACCAGGATTATTTCAAAATTTACCTCACAAACCGAAAATAAAAAGTTCAAATAAAAAACATTGCGAGTGAGGAAAGAGAAATCACGTGTAGTTTACCTCAAGGTACGGTGTTGGGACCAGTACTATTTATGATATATCTGAATAATCTTTTTTCATTGGAGAAACATAGAAAAATTATAAGTTATACGGATGATACAGTTATAGTATATAAAGGCAAAAACTGGAATGATATGAAACAAAAAACGGTTTTGAATAAATGGTTTGATTATCGCCTTTTGTCAATAAACTTCAAGAAAACAGTATATAACCTAATTAAAAAAAACTCAGATGTATCTATTTAAATTCAAGCACATAAACTATTTCATCAATGATACTTTTATGTATGTGTATATTTTGTAATTGCGAATTTACATGGTGAATAAATATTATTATTATAATTATGAATAAAATATTGTACAACTTTTATTCAAATATGATGATCGACATACTTCTTTATAGTTTATACTCCAAATTCCTGATATTAATTCACCTTTACATATTAATAACGAGCCGCTCATGGCAACCGAATATTCAAGGCCGAGTGAGTGAGAAAATATTGAGGTGGAGCTTTGCGCAGCGTTGCCAAGTAAGTATAAATGACTTTTTCCCCAATGCTAACGATTGATCAGCTTTCTTATGGAAGTAAGCCTCATCACTAAAGATATTCATCATGAAGGAACCGACTGCCCCACCCTCGGTGTTTTGCTTCCTTTGTGTCCTCACTGTCCGTGGAATTTCAGATTTCTTCTGTTTCAAATCACCAGTTTCTTTGAAGTAATTTACCTATAAAACAATCGACTGCCGACCTAGAACGTGGCTACGGAGCACAATAATGACTGTATACACCTGGATAGCAAACACGCATTGCACCTTCATCTACACCTGAAACTGAAACAAGCAGTTAATTCCAAAAAGCAAGCTGCTTTGTCATACCCTGTATTTAAGTGAGAAAATATATTTATAACGATAGATAAAATTTGGCCAGAATGGGACGCCGCCTACTTATAATCAATAAATTCTTTTTGTCAGTGCATAAATCACACCGTTTATTACAAAATATGTAGGAAGCCTAGAAAAAAAACAATCATTCCGTTAAAAATACCAAACACACAATGTTGCATCTCGTTTCGACATTCTAAAGTGTTTACAATCACCTGTTTGATGTTTTCAACTAATGCTTAGCGTACCTCAAATATTCAGCGGGAAATATAATTCTTAACCCGTTTTACATCGGAGTAGATATATTCGGTTCTTCATGGTGGTGTTCTCTATGTGTATGTAAACAGGATCATTTTCAAATCGCATTTTTCATTTCAGTCTGCCAGTAAACTCTACTCTTTCGAATTTATGTTTGATCCATTCTCGAGCCGGATCCGTTTGACATTCTGGTCTTGTCTGCGTCAAAAAAGTATGAGATAATGTTGAAGGGAAATGCAACAACGTAGATACATGGTAGAGTAAAACCGAGCAATGAAGCACATTCTGTTCTTTGGAAAGGATCGAGTCTAATAAAATATTAGAATAGTATTTATATTCAAACGTAGAATGCAAAATGGAACAATAGTATTTTGTTTTTCAGTTGGATTATAGGTAAGTCATAAATTCTAGGAGTACCTGTGAATTTTTCTGAAGTTTAGGGCTTTTTTATGACAAGAGATAGATCCGAGATATTGATAACGGATGATATTTTTCTTTAGATTCTAGATTTGGGACGTATAGGAGGTGTGATTGATTCTATAGAACACATTCCATTTTCCTAACGTAATGGGATGTGTCAAGAACAACCGTGGCACCTTCTCTATGCAAGTGTCTTAATATACGAACGATTGATTCAAGAAAAAAAGGTTTTTATCCTACCCTATTCGAAAACCCAATTTTCGTGGCTCTATTGGGACCGGAAAGTAAGTATTAGCACGGCTAGGCGAGAAAATTGCAAACAATGGGTAGGCAGGGAAAACAACTTCACAAAAATAACATTAGATGGCACCCTATTATAAACGACGACGCGGCTGTCACTTTTAAATTTCAAATTGTGGCTTAAAGCTTAATTCAAAATGGAATTACAATTAGTGCTTAGAAAAATTGAACTCGGAACGTCATTGAAATCTTGCGACGATGCGCGAGAAACTTGACAAAGTTGTAAACGCAGTTACCGGGAAGAGCAGGCGACGTACAGTCCGCATCCAAAGTTTTAAAGGTTGTGAGACTGTGCAACGGCTACTTTCGTCGAAGAGCTACTCAGGCGTGGGTTATATACTAGTAGAGATCCAAGGAGTAGGTCTTACCGGTTCTCGGGTAATCCTACTTATTTTTACGTAACGAGATGGAAAGATAAGTGGGCGTCACCCTGAGTCCTACTAGTCTATAAGTTACCTCACATCAAGTAATCCCAGTCAACAAAACAAGAAGTTGGAAGGTTATAAAAAATATGAACAACGTTATTCAAAATTTACAAGTAGTTTTATTCAATAACAATTATATATTGGATGAAAATTGAAAATTTATTTACAAGTAGTTTTATTGAATAATAATTATATGTTGGATATAAATTGAAAATTTATTTACAAGTAGTTTATTAAATAAAAATTATATGTTGAATGAAAAATTGAAGATAAAAATGTTATTAAATTTTACAACTCAATTTATTAATTTAAAAAACTAGAAACTGAAAGTAAATTTAGATTTCAAAAAAAATTAGATTCTGAAGGAATTTAAAGTTTAAACATGAATTAAATATTTCACAAAGAAGATATAATTTATATGTGCTACAAACTATTAAGTTAATTAGTCGATGAACATTAGTTGGAAATAATCTATAGTTTTTACGATTACAGACGTTAGTACTTTCCTTATTTTTTCTTTTCCAACGATGATTTGGATGACGTCCAAAGGAATCGGGAACCAATCAGCTGGCTGCGTCAAGTTAAGTCCAGTCGGTTCTGAATAGAGCCGTGTCCGCAGCAGGTAGAATTCATCAACGGAAAAGGCTTAGGTCGATACGAAGGCTTAGGCCAGTGAAATAATTTTAGGCCGGTAAGGAAAAGTGCATTCCTATGAATGCACTTCGATACGGTAGATGACTAAACTCAACAATAAGTAGATGAATTAAGGGCCGAACCTCAGCGCGCATTGGCTTAAATATCCAAATGAAAACGAACTCTTCCGAAAACTTAAAACTCGACAACCATCGACAAGAAATAATATTCGATGTTACGAGGGGTAAACGAAATTTACGTTACTCTTTCATCGACAAGAAATATTACGAGTTACCGAAATTCACGTTACAACTGCTAATACGTACGAGGGTAACACAATATTTTGAATTTGGATTTAAAAATAATAAATTGTGGCACATGTATAATGCTATATAAAATCGAGTTTGCAAAACAAAATAACATTAATGTGTTCTTTATTATTAATTAAATGAATAAAGAAATAAAAATCATTAGATTTTTCTACTAAAATTGTTTCTTTTTGTACAGACATAATTATTTATTTCTTCCAAAACCATCCGGGGAATGATATAATTACCCTTTATTATTTTATGTGATGTAAATAATAAATAATACATAGATTCCAAGACACATAAACTTTCACCTTAACTTCAAATTAATGTCTTTTAAGTGATCCCTCCATAATATTCGTCATTGAGGTTTTTTTGTATATAAATTGGAAGTCAGGTAGATTTTGTAGAAAAAGCGTACAATATGATAAGGATTGTTAAACGACTTGCTAAATTTAACAATGGTCAACAGTTTTTCCTATCTGTTCGTAGTAATAGTTATTGACATACCTACCTGTTAAGCTTTCTAAAATTGTTATTTTTATAATATGTAGTAGATAATAATGTGAAAATTCGGGTTTAAATATAAAATTTGAAAAACAAATTGGGGAAATCGCCTTTAGAACTGGTCTAATAAGTATACTAATAATATAAATAAAATATTAAACCTATTTTGTGGTCTATATTTCTACTTTCATATGTGAATTTTTGGGTTTTTTGCAAATATTTACTATGAAATTCGAACATCCCTTCACACTTTTTACAGAGTTGGGACTGGCAAAACAAAAAAAATCTTGGTTCTGGGTGCCATCAATTATTGTTTATTTAGGACTATGCACATATGTGTTACAAATATTATATTACTCTAGTGGAATTTGTCTCTAATATCTACAATTTTATAACACCTATTTACATTTGTTGCGTTTAATGTATTCAGTCATACCACCTACAAACAAACACTAAATATGTTTTAGATGTACAGGGATCATTAACAATTCATCAATTTTATAAGTTATATATTGCGGTTTGTACATTTTTGCAACGCTATAAAGATCCGGTTTTAACGTTTGTTCACTGTAATATATGTTTCTTTCAGTAAGCCAGTTTTTTAATCGTCGTTTAGTCCAAGCAGTCGCCAAACTTGCGACTACCAAAATTAATTTGCCAACCTGTAATTAGCTGGTTATTGATGGGCTAGAACAATTGACAGTGTTGACGCTTCACAATAATTTCTCAATGTAGAAGTGTCAAAGTAGTGGAGAAAATTAATGATAAATATAACGTCTAACCTCACAAAATGAGATAACTTTTGCGCATGCTGAAGTGTTAAGTATAATTATTAATATGTTCAATTATTATGAATGCTGAACTGCAATGGCAGCTCACAAGGTTCTAGGGCTAATTGTTATTGTTAATTTGTTCATTGTCAATGTACCTTCAGGGTATTTTTTAACATTAAAACTAATATTGAAATATTGTATTCACAAAGAGAAAATTAATGTGATAATTAGCTGCTTTTTGGTTACGCCCTCTTTGTATTATGGCCTAGAACACTTGACAGTGTTGACGACACGAAGTATCAAAGCCATCAAAACAGACAAAGTGGTGGAGAAAATTAATAGTAAATATAACTTCTAACCTCACAAAATGAGATAACTATTGCGCATCCTAAAGTGTTAAGTATAATTACTAATATGTTCAATTATAAATGCTGAACTGCAATGACAGCTTACAAGGTTCCACGGCTAATTGTAGTTACTGATAGTAAACATTAATTTGTTCATTGTGAATGTACCTTTAGGATTTTGTTGACATTAAAATTAAGATTGAAAATAGTATGTTACATAATATGGACGAATCCGACGGCAGTAATTTTACATAGGAAGGGATGACACAAAATTTGCTACCTGAAAAGTCAAAATGAAAATGATAACCAAAAATATTAATATTTTATGGATTGGTGTTTATTGCATTGGAAGGTACAGCGAAAATGTTATTTTCAACAAATCATTTGCCATTTTTCATGACTCGTTCATCTCATAACATTAAACGGTACAGTCAGAATATTTCCCACCTTTCTTTTTGTCATTCTAGAATCTAATCATTTTATGTGTAGGATAGAAACTATTGTGTGTACCACATCGCGAAAGTGCTTCTCCGGGCCTCCGGAAGTTGCTACACCTCGTCGGGCCATTTCGTCTGTTGGCTCGGAAAACTAGCATTTTCGCGTCTAAGTACACAAATAGCCTTTTTCTATATTTTCTGATTGATTGCAATAGTTATTTTCTATATACTAATATGATATGTATATGTTATGGACAAAGTAATTGATAAGGCATTATATATAATGCCCGGACATTTTGAAAAATGCCCAATAAGAGAGGGCAATGTGATAATAATTGTTGAAATAATTAAATTGCCCGGGCTTTATAAATAATGTCTATCACATATTGGGCAGGATAATAAGAAGACATGTTTCATCTCCATTCTTTTAATTTAATATACAAAATTATTATAAGTAACATATTTGGAGGATTTATTAATAATTATTTATTAGAACAATTGCTGCTTTGATGACATTTTGAGTTACAGAGTTTTTTTTCCTTGCGACAATTACATTTATTAGACGTACAGCCACCTTTACAACCACATCGACTGTAACCTTGCCCTCCACATTTAGAAGACATCCTAACACATTCACTCAGTGGAATTTCTGACTCCGGAATATCTTCAAGTGAAACAAATCGTTCTTTGCACACTGTAAATTGGTTTCTTGAATAAAGTTGATTCAAAATACCATGTATTGTTCCTAATTTGAAAAGGTTTGTGCTTGTTATTTCAATTACGGTAGCAAGAATATTTCTTCCATCGCTACGAGCTCGATCAACATCTGGAACGCGAACCCTTACGGTATCACCTATTTTAGCTACGGGATATTTAGCGTTAGATGCATCCAACATTTTATTAGCCTGTTTCTGCAAATTACTTAAAGCCAATTTCCTAACAACCAGAACATTTTCTTTCTTTCTCTCCACATTTTGTTCTGATGAAGCCATTTCGTTTGCGGGTACTGGTTTCGAATCCGAAGTTTCTTCACAATACACATTTAAGGTAGTGTGTGGTGAAACTTGGCTTGGGCCGGCTGAACATAAATGTATATCGTTATTTTCCCTGGATTCTAGTTGGTTTATTTCGGCAGATTCTACTTGGACTATTTCTATGGACTCTACTTCATCATTTTCGCTGGACTCTAATTGGCTCTTTTCAGTGATAATGCCTTCGGTAGACAACAGTTTTTCTAAGTCTTCTTCTGAATTGACATCGAGCAGAGCTTCATGTGGTATAGAAGAACTTTTCAGTCCTACTTTCAACTTTGTCCCGAACATGGCTTCATATGGAGAACAGTTAATGCCTGTATGAAAAGCTCTATTTTTCATCAATTGCACAAAACGTAATCCCTCTGACCATTTTTTTGTGTTGTTATCCTCCAACCATGTACTTAGGATGTTCTCGATATCTTGATTTGCCCTTTCTACTGATCCTTGGCTCTGAGAGTGTCTTGGTTTACCATGCACAATTTTCAATTCAGGCCACATGTCACAAACTTCCTGAACTATTTTATTGGCGAACTCTCTGCCATTATCGCTTTGAAGAATACTTGGAGCACCGAATATTGTAAAAATATCAAGTAGTACATATGCAACTTCTTCGGCTCTTTTGCTCTTGAGCGGACGGAGCTGCACAAATTTCGTGAGATGATCTTTGTATACAAGTATAAATTTATACTGATCATCTTCTTGTGACTGCATGTCAATTAGGTCTACTTGACACCTTGCATTCATTTCGCTGCTGAAAATAGGTTCAACAACTAAACCTTATTTTGGAACGTTTCGTTTTTTTTCGCAGTTGTCACATAAATTTAAATAAATGACAATCATTTCTCTCGTAATATTTTTATAGCGCAAATTCAACTCTTTCTCCATTCGATTTCTTCCGCCATGTCCAATTGCTAGGTGGGTATCATGTAAAATCTGAAATATTTCTTCTTTACATACGTAATACCTAATTAAGTTATCTTCTTTCACCGGAACAATCAGTTTTTCTGTTTCTCCAATAGTCATTACATCGAATCTTAGCAAACGCTGATAATCTTCTGGTTTTTTATTAGATACTTTAGACTTTGAAGATTTAACTTTTCGAATCATCTCTCTATAACTTGCGCTAGTGAAAAACTGAGTGTTTTGACCTTTTAGTGACACTAACTCATTTAATCTTCCGTCAAATCGACGATTCATGTCAGCCAATTTCGATTTATCAATCCTAAAATAATGTATTATACAATACTATACTAATTAGCCAATAATGGAATACTTACACTTTAGTTTAGGTCGAATGTCCGTATCAATTCTCAGTTCGACACTATTGAAAAATAGCAAGCACAACAATTCAATTATTATATAAGTCGAAAATATAAACCGTCCGCGTTCGTCTATTTCTTTTCAATGCAAAAACAAAAACACTGAGGAGAGGAGCTCTCTGTAACAACGATGCCGCCGCAGCTACCGTGGGCTCTGATTGGTAAGCGCGTGTCACGCGTTTTGTTTCTGTCAACGCACCGCCCTATGTACTTAAATAAACAAATTGCCCGACGATCACATAGCAATATTCATAATGACCAGACACTATGATAAATAATGAAGTTTAGGTAATAATTAATCACTTGGCCCGATCTGATGTGTCATTATACAGAATGCCCGGGCATTATAAATAATGCCCCCATTAATCACTTGGTCCACAACATATATATTGTTGGTTATTGTGAATCAGTAGCCTGTTTTTCACTAAATAGTTGATATATTCTCATTTCTATCCAACTTAAAGTTTCGGGCATCTCTATATCTCTTTCCATCCATCTTCATATTCTATGAGTTTTTAATGGTTTGAAATTTCGAAGAAAACCAATTAATTCTCTAATTTACTAACACTATATTAAGTCTGCTTCGTCGATATCCGTTTCAGTCGTCAGAATCCAATATTGCCACAATCAAAGTGCCGATAAGGTGTATGAGGTGACACAAAACGAATAAAAGTTTCAAAATGCCACCCTCTCTTGAACTTTAACGACCAGCGCACCGGCGATACACCCCTTTTTCTTGTCTGCCCTTATCGATCGGCCTCGACACTTTAAAAATTTAATATAACTTTCCTTTTCTTTCATTTCACAAAGATATTTTTTTCTGGAACAACTTATGGCCTAAGTATATCTAATAAAAAATAATGACTTGGCACTCGGCAGGTAAATTATGCTTACATAATTGCGTATTTATAACCCCAACTTGATGATAAATAAAACTTTTAGGCTTATTTCAGAATGAAATAGGGCTATTGTAGAGAGTAGCATGACGCGAATTTCAATGCAGTGTTACGTTTTGGTATTCCCTGATACCAATTTTTCTCTAAAACATACATTAAAACATTTATTTAAGAAAATTCACAAATTTACCTGAAATTTTTTTGTTTTTGATTTGATGCCAAAATGTTACTTTGGTTAAAATTAACTTAACCTGCCAACATTTTCACGCTATCATTTTCGCTGAGTATTGTACATTCACTTACCTATATATAAGAAAATAATACAGGGTGTCCCAAATAAAAGTGACTTATTTTAAACATAAATGCCCAGCTTATTAACCCTGGAGTGCACACGTGGGCCTGAGAAGCCCAAGTGAAAATTTAAGTGAAGATAAAACAGAAAACTCTTCATCGAATTACATGAAATCCTGTGTAGCTCCCTATAATAATAAAACTAATTCACTCATCCACAAAAAACGTTTATAAGTTGAATAACCCGAGAGTAGAGGGCGTAATAGGCCCCACGTGTTAAGTGAGGTTATAATTTCATGTCAGTTGAGAAATGTGTTTGTGCGTTTATTTCTTGGATTTTTGTTAGTATTATTATGCCACAGTAATTTATAATCAACTCAAAGTATACAAAAAAGTCGAAAAAAGGTGAGATATTTTTATATGATGTATTCAGCATGCGACGTTTATATTAGTTATATTAGTCATTTACAGAAGGAATTTGAGATGAGCGAATATGAAAAAGAAGTTGCTAGACTTCAAAAACTATTTGAAGACGTCTCATCAGTTGACGAAAACTTTGACGAAGATGCTGATGACTCAACGGATGATTTAGACTTTGTTTTATCAAGTGATCATAACTCTGATTCAGAACAAGAACTTCAGGAAGTTAAGATATTTTCAGATCATGATGAAATGGTTTCAGATAACCATGAGGATGAACAAGGAGTTTCTCGTCGACGAAAAACACATTTTATAGCAAGGGATGGTACCAAATGGAGTGAACGATGTTAACCAAGAAATGTGCGTACTAGACAACACAATTTGTACACACATTTACCTGGTGTCAAACAGTACGCTAAAGGTGTTCAATCGCCTTTAGAAAGTTGGTCTAAGCTGGTAGATGACCGAATGTTGAATGATATAGTGGCCAACACTAATATTTTTATCAGATAATCAACTCCTGATACAGATTTTGATTATAGAAAGAAAGAGGCAACTTTAAAAGAAGTAAAAGCTCTAATTGGTTAACTGTATATAGCTGGTGTGAAACATGGAAACAGAATAATTCTCAGCGAATTTTGGGCAACAGATGGTTTGGAAAATCCTATTTTTCCAGCTACAATGGGAATAAATAGATTTCGCTTTTTACTCAAGTGTATAAGGTTTGATGATGTCACACCAAGAGAAGAAAGGCGTCAATTGGACAATATTGCACCAGTAAGAGGTTTCTTTGAAAGTTTTGTTAGAAACTGTCAGTCATCATACTTTATTGGTGAATATGCAACGCTAGATGAAATGCTCTGGGCTTTTAGAGGGAGATGCCGGTTTCGAATGTACATTCCCAAGAAGCCAGCGAGATACGGTTTGAAAATATTCGCGTTGACGGATTCCAGAACAGCCTATGTAGCCAATCTAGAGATTTATGCTGGTACTCAGCCAGATGGGTCCTACAAAATCAGCAACAAAAAGTCTGATGTAGTAGAAATAATGTGCGAGCCAATTCACAACAGCGGAACGAATCTTACAATAGACAATTGGTTCAGTAGCATAGAAGTAATGAAAAGAATGCTCACGCAGTATCGCCTTACTATTGTCGGTACTTTCAGAAGAGATGCAAACGGAATTCCTTCAGAATTTACTGCAAAAAATCGAGAAATATATTCCAGTCTTTTTGGCTTCAACGAAGACATGACAATAGTTTCGTATGTTCCAAAAAAAAGCAAATGTGTGATTCTGGGATCCACAATGCATCATGATGATGCTATTGATGAATGTACAAACGAGAAAAAAAACCTGAAATAATTACCTTTTATAATATCACTAAAGGAGGTGTGGACACAGCAGATCAGATGTGTGGTGCATACAATGTAGCAAGAAACACTAGAAGATGGACAATGGTAATATTCTATGCAATACTGAATATTGCTGGAATGAATGCAGCCATAATATACTATTCGCAAAAAGATAAAATTGATACTAGGAGATCATTTCTGAAAAATTTAGAAATGGAACTAGTGAAAGATCATTTGGAGGACCGGGCCAAGAATAACTATTTGCCAACAAAAACAAGGTTGGATGCAAGAAAGTTCGCTGGATTACCTGCTGAACACGTCATGCCTACTGAAAAGGAGGTCACAAGAAGAGATTGTAATTTTTGCAGCAAAAGAAGGAAAAGCCGATGTTTTTGTGAAAAATGCAGTAAGTCTGTTTGCTTAGAGTACGCACACACTTTTTGTCCACAGTGCGCCAGCGATATGATGGAAGATGAACAAGAAAGTGAATGAGACTTTAGTTGCTAGTCATAACATTTTACCTTACAATAATTGTTATTTGTTTGGTGTAATATTTTTTTTCTATTTTTATTTTCAATAAAAGTTCAGTATCAATACTTTCCAGTCTTTAAATTTGAATTTCAATGAGCCCCTGACGTATTTTTAGGACTTTCTGATACTTGGGCCTATTAGGTCCGACGTGTGCATTGGTGAAATTTTTTTTCTCGTGTGCACTGCAGGGTTAATTGCTCCACAAGATGGGGTTTACACTAGCTTCACTTGTTTATCAAAGAGATTTTTTTAGGCTTGGCTGGCATTTCATCTCTTCAACACAGGGTGTTTTACTGATGTTGGTCAAACTCAAAGCGGAAAATATGTAATATTTTAAATGGAACACCCTATAATTTTTGATCTCATTCGAAAGAGCAATCATTCTCCTTTCCAAAAATGTATAGTTTTCTATCTTTTGTTCCATTAACAACAAAGATATTCGAGGTTTCATGTAGTAGTACATTTTTAATTAGTAGTTTTATATGAATGTATTTTGATGCCTAAAATCAACTCATGATGTGACCGTTAGACGCATAACAAAATCATTTAGGTCGGTTTCATGTAGTACGCATTTTTAACTACGTAAATAATTGCCAACAAATCTAACAAACAGTTTATTTAGTAAGAAAACACAATAATAACATTATTCAATACATGTGAAGAACGAAGAACAAAAAAGTTACACGAAATGCTGCATACGCCTACTCTCTTCGTTTATGCATAACTGTAAGCGAAATTTTCAAATGAATTTCCTAATATTTCTTGCGGAATGTTTTCAATAATGTTCTTCCTGATATTATGGGCAAGTGGATCAAATTTATAATTCTTCCTATAATGTCACTATCAATTTGTCTTCCTGTATAATATTGTAGGTAATCTCAATTTACAATTCTTTTCTTTATTACAATCTAATTCATTTAAATCTTCATTTTGATTTTTAAATCATTATAATTCTCTATTATACAACATTCAAGTTTTTTCTCCTTCTTATAGATTTCAACAATTTACCCTGTTTAATAATTATAAAGTATTCTTCTCAGCTTTAGCTTTTCTTTCATATAACTTAACTTCCTTTTATTTTCATTTACTAAATTTTTCTCTTAGGATAATTATTTTTACCTCTCTGCTTCCAAAAATTCAATCTGTCATCAATGTTTATTTTTCTTAGCTACCAGCAACGATTTCTTATTCCTACTAGATTAATATTTTAGTTCGTTTAGAGATTAAGTAAGGACTTCGCGCACTACTGTTGAACACTTTTCAAATTTCTTATCTAATAATTTTTTTTACAAATTAAAATGAACATTTAATAATAATTATTGGATTAATAATAATTATATCAGTAAAATTTATTTTCTCTCAACCACCTGTATAATTCATTTTGGTAGAGTTTTCATTGAATTTATCCTTTCGAACCTATCAATTCTTATTTTAGTCCAGTATATATTATGTTCAATGCAAGGGCAGTTCTATTAGACATGTATCCATCTATTGTAGCTCTCTTTAATCTGATCTAACTTTATGATATTTATTAATTATTTATAATAATTATTAGCAATGTTCTCATTGAAAAAATTCATTAGTTTTCATAAAAAAAGTGTACTCGTGTTATGGGATTGATCGAAATGAATTGCATTTTTACCAGATAATGCAAGTATTCATCCACAAAGGTCTAAATGAGTTATGAATATATAATAAACTTCCCTAATCTGTTGATATCAGCTGTCACATATTCCTAATTTAATATCCATGCTTTACACTCTCATTATTTGTACCGTTTATATTCGATATTTATGGGGTTTCCCCACAACATGCGGAAACTCGTTAAGTTAGGAGCATGTGAAAAACAAAACAAAAAAAACTAATTATAGTCCAGTCAGAATAAACGTTCAAGTCTGGCATACTAGTTTTATAGTTGAAAGTATATTTTTGCTTACATCCATGTATTTCTAATTTTACTTAACATTTCTGCTATATTATTGTTATATTTTTATTGGAAAAACAAAGGTTTTATGGGACCGATTACGTAACACCATACATTTTTATGTTGTTAATATAAACATAGATACCAAGAATGTACAGTTTAAAGTTCTGCCCTTTTATCAATGTAGAAATATTATTTTATATTGATATATCAAATACTTCTACTCAAACTTTAAACGAAATCATATACAGGGTGTCCCAAATAAGAGTGACTGATTTTAAACATAAATGCCCAGCTTATTAATTGCTCCAAAGAGATAGGGTTTTCACTAGTTTCACTAGTTTATCAAAGAGATTTTTTAGGCTTGGCTGGCATTTCATCTCATCAACACAGGGTGTTTTACCAATGTTGGTCAAATTCAAAGGGGAAAATATGTATTATTTTAAATGGAACACCCTATAATTTTTGATCTCATTCGAAAGAGCAATCATTCTCCTTTCCAAAAATGTATAGTTTTCTATCTTTTGTTCCATTAACAACAAAGATATTCGAGGTTTCATGTAGTAGTACATTTTTAATTAGTAGTTTTATATGAATGTATTTTGATGCCTAAAATCAACTCATGATGTGACCGTTAGACGCATAACAAAATCATTTTGGTCGGTTTCATGTAGTACGCATTTTTAACTACGTAAATAATTGCCAACAAATCTAACAAACAGTTTATTTAGTAAGAAAACACAATAATAACATTATTCAATACATGTGAAGAACGAAGAACAAAAAAGTTACACGAAATGCTGCATACGCCTACCCTCTTCGTTTATGCATAACTGTAAGCGAAATTTTCAAATGAATTTCCTAATATTTCTTGCGGAATGTTTTCAATAATGTTCTTCCTGATATTATTTTTTAGTTCTGCTAAATTGTTAAGCTTAGGATTGTAGCACCTATCCTTCACATATCCCCAGAGAAAAAAATTTGGGATAGTTAATTCAAGAGACCGCGGTGCCCATTCAATCGGTCTAGCTCGACCTATCCACTTGTCATTAAAAAAACGTTTTTAATGAATCTCGTGCCATTAACGAATAATGTGGTGGTGCACCGTCTTGTTGAAAGTAAACGTCGTCGCTAATTCCATCTTGAACTAGTTGCGAATAAAAAAAATTTCCAACATATCCGTGTAATTAGTACCCGTCACTGTTGGTTCCGAAAAGAAAAAAGGACCATAGATTTTTCGCCGAGATAATGCACACCAAACGTTTACTTTTGGACTATCTCTCTGAGATAGATTGAAAGAAATTGGTTTTTGAGAACCCCATATTCTACAGTTATGTTTGTTACACATGCCATTAATGTGAAACGTTGCTTCATCAGACATAATTAATAATGAATTGGGTTCGTTTCTTAATAAGTCAAGTAAAGTCTCACATACCATTTCTCGTTTTTCATAATCTGACTCGTACAAACTTTGATAAGTATGAATTTTGTATAGAGTTAGTTTTAAAATTATTAGACATCTTTGAACGTCACTCTTGCTAAGATCTAAAATTCCAGCAATTTTTCTAATTGAAATTTTATGATCGTTATCATGTAGCACTTCATTAATTGACATCAACTTGTTTAAAAGACCATCATTATTTCTTGGTTTTTTTAAGTGTGCAATGCAACCAGTTTCGATAAATTGTACATACCATTTTTTAATTATATTCACTGACGGCGGATTTTTCATAAATTTCCTTCTGAATATCCTCCTTGTTTGAATTATTGATTTCGTTTCTGCATAAATTATTACAGTTTGAGCTTTTTCACTCACTGTATAGATCATTTCGAAACCGACTTATGACTTAACAAAATTACCATTGTTACGAAGCAGCACACAGGTATAGTCCCTAAATCCGACTCTGTCTAAGCCAGGTATAAAAGTTAAAATTATGGCGGATACGCAGGTTTTTTTTATATAACTGTTTACGACTATCTTATCTAAACATTGTTTTTGTGACCAGTCTTATCTAGAAAATTCCAGAAATCAATTGTTTTGAGTAAGCCGCAGTCCGGAATTTTCGAGTAAAAAAGGCATTAATATAAATAAAGGACCGATCAGCGGAGAGTTAGTTGATAATTTGACATCGTGAGATAAACAAGTGAATAAGTGAATACAAATCAGTTAAGTGTTAATATAAATTAGTTTAAGTGAATATACTGAGTATATATAAATTAAGTGTTAGTGATTAGTTTAGTGTTTAAATTAATTAGTAAGTAGCCATACCATGTGTTTAAAATTTATACCACCCGTTTAGTGTTTAAATAAATATTAAAAACATTACACTATTGTCAAAATTGCTGATTTTGTTGTTATGCGTCAAACGGTCACAGCATGAGTTGATTTTAGGCATCAAAATACGTTCATATAAAACTACTAATTAAAAATGTACTACTACATGAAACCTCGGATATCTTTGTTGTTAATAAAACAAAAGATAGAAAACTATACATTTTTGGAAAGGAGGATGATTGCTCTTTCCAATGAGATCAAAAATTATAGGGTGTTCCATTTAAAATAATACATATTTTCCCCTTTGAATTTGACCAACATTGGTAAAACACCCTGTGTTGATGAGATGAAATGCCAGCCAAGCCTAAAAAATCTCTTTGATAAACTAGTGAAACTAGTGAAAACCCTATCTCTTTGGAGCAATTAATAAGCTGGGCATTTATGTTTAAAATCAGTCACTCTTATTTGGGACACCCTGTATATGATTTCGTTTAAAGTTTGAGTAGAAGTATTTGATATATCAATATAAAATAATATTTCTACATTGATAAAAGGGCAGAACTTTAAACTGTACATTCTTGGTATCTATGTTTATATTAACAACATAAAAATGTATGGTGTTACGTAATCGGTCCCATAAAACCTTTGTTTTTCCAATAAAAATATAACAATAATATAGCAGAAATGTTAAGTAAAATTAGAAATACATGGATGTAAGCAAAAATATACTTTCAACTATAAAACTAGTATGCCAGACTTGAACGTTTATTCTGACTGGACTATAATTAGTTTTTTTTGTTTTGTTTTTCACATGCTCCTAACTTAACGAGTTTCCGCATGTTGTGGGGAAACCCCATAAATATCGAATATAAACGGTACAAATAATGAGAGTGTAAAGCATGGATATTAAATTAGGAATATGTGACAGCTGATATCAACAGATTAGGGAAGTTTATTATATATTCATAACTCATTTAGACCTTTGTGGATGAATACTTGCATTATCTGGTAAAAATGCAATTCAATTCGATCAATCCCATAACACGAGTACACTTTTTTATGAAAACTAATGAATTTTTTCAATGAGAACATTGCTAATAATTATTATAAATAATTAATAAATATCATAAAGTTAGATCAGATTAAAGAGAGCTACAATAGATGGATACATGTCTAATAGAACTGCCCTTGCATTGAACATAATATATACTGGACTAAAATAAGAATTGATAGGTTCGAAAGGATAAATTCAATGAAAACTCTACCAAAATGAATTATACAGGTGGTTGAGAGAAAATAAATTTTACTGATATAATTATTATTAATCCAATAATTATTATTAAATGTTCATTTTAATTTGTAAAAAAAATTATTAGATAAGAAATTTGAAAAGTGTTCAACAGTAGTGCGCGAAGTCCTTACTTAATCTCTAAACGAACTAAAATATTAATCTAGTAGGAATAAGAAATCGTTGCTGGTAGCTAAGAAAAATAAACATTGATGACAGATTGAATTTTTGGAAGCAGAGAGGTAAAAATAATTATCCTAAGAGAAAAATTTAGTAAATGAAAATAAAAGGAAGTTAAGTTATATGAAAGAAAAGCTAAAGCTGAGAAGAATACTTTATAATTATTAAACAGGGTAAATTGTTGAAATCTATAAGAAGGAGAAAAAACTTGAATGTTGTATAATAGAGAAATATAATGATTTAAAAATCAAAATGAAGATTTAAATGAATTAGATTGTAATAAAGAAAAGAATTGTAAATTGAGATTACCTACAATATTATACAGGAAGACAAATTGATAGTGACATTATAGGAAGAATTATAAATTTGATCCACTTGCCCATCCTATTCAAAATTAAAAGAAGCAGAAATAAGAATATTTTCTGAAGAACTGAGTTTAAGAGTGACTACGAACTGTGAGGTAAAGTTTTTCTTATATAAACTGTTCTAATGATAGCAATATAACCTAAAAATAAAAGAAACTATTGCGTTAGATGAAGTAAAACAATAATTTCTTATTAATCACTGATGGAAAAAGTATAGGTATAAAGGATATTTGAAAAAAAATCTTATATTAGCAAATTAATATCAAACAATCAGTACACACCACAATATCAAAACATTGTATATCTTGAATACTTAACGATTAATCATTTGTGCCATCATTTTAATTGTGTAGAACATTTGAATTCGATTAATGGTTTCTTAAATTTCAAAACGTAACGACCACTGTATTGGTCAATTAAGAAATTATTATTTACAACTAAATAATAATACATTTGTAAATAGGTTAATATTTATGACAAATAAAACCAAATAACTATATAGAAACAGATCTTTTTTATCGACATTAGTTGATTTTATAACGTGTTGTCATCTCTATTTCTACAAGTTAACCAGAAAATACAGGGTTGTATTAGGCATTTGATTCTTTGTAAAATTATTGGAAAATAATAATCTGACTGTTTATTATCTTATTTACTAATTATATTATAATTTAAATTATTTCTCGGGTTTGAATTTATAAATTTTAAAGACGTATCCTCAACCACCATAATTCCTTGTTTTTGCTTAAGAGTTTCATCCTTATAGACTGAGTATAGCCTGGCTCACTATAATAACACACAAAATTGATAGACTAATTTCATTTGGCGCTCAACAAAAATAATCATAACAATTGACGAGCCGAACGTGTGGCAACTAAAATTGAATAATTATAATATTCATATATTGATAAAAATTATAACAATACCTTTCCTGCTTCAACAAAGAAAATCCCACTAATTAAACGATTCTAATAAAAGAGCATGTTATAGATTTTTAGCGACTGCTACGTACCAACCATTTTTAATTGTGCTAGTCGAACTGTCTATTTTTATTAATACTTGAAAAATATGAAATTTCCCAAGAAATAGTTTCTTAAAAATCTTAAGTATTTACAAATATTCTTAACTAGTGAAGGCATCCAGTTCTCAAAGGGAAACGACATAATTACTTAAGAACAGGCATTAACATTTCATGTCACCAACAGGAAGTTAAGTACTGATAGCAATTTGTCGCAATGTCTCTAAATATCACCAAATATCTGCTAATGTTATTGAGGTTGGAATGTGGGTAGGTGTAGTAAAGGATTAGCTTAACTTATTCGACGCTCCGAATTGAACTATTTCGGATGTTCGTGACTTTAAAAAATAAGTTAAGTAAAATATTGGGTCATTATTTCAAATTATTCACCTCAATTTTGATAGTGATGTACCATAAGAATCCCATTATCTTTTAAATACTGCGAAAATTGCTGATTATCAAGAGATTATTGAAGTAGTGAACTCCCGACAGTCACAAACTCCTCTTTACTTCCCTTTAATGTTGTCTTAGAGCCAGCAGTACGATGCTAATGGTTTATTTGAATATTTTCCAGTCTGCTTGAGAATATGAAAATATTATTAAAATGAATACTTTAAATAGTATAACATTTTTGCCGAAACAAGATTTGAAAAATGTCGGTGACAATATGAGAATAAACAAAAAAATGTGAGCTATAAGAGAATTTCGAATCTATTTATACACTAATCAAAATTATTACGTAGGAGAATATTTTGCATTTTAGTTAATTTTCTAGTTCTCCATTATTAATTGCCATGTACCCGTAAAAATACACATTTCATTCTCTATTCAAACCTTACACACAACAAATGGTGTATACCAGCGGTTTCCGAACTAAAGAGCGCGCAAGATTTACCATGGGGCACAGGTAAATTGCAAACACTGTAATTGGTCTGATAAAATCATGGTTTCAAGAATAATCATTTAAACATAATTGCCAAATAATGGAGATTTGATATTAATACTGCTTTTCTGCTCGCTATTGTAACAAGAATAATTCTCAATCAGTCAAAGACTCATGTTAACGCGTAAGTATAGAAAACGTTAGAGGGAAACCACATATACGAATTCAAGACAAGCTTAAATTCTTCCTGTAACTCATGCACTAATTACATTTATATTTTGCCCCTGTATAATAATCATTACACATTTCTATACCTACACACATAATTTCTTTCATAATATCTATTTAACACTCCAAAATCCACAAACATCAATTTTAACCATATCTTCACATGCAAAAAATTATATATATCTTCATATCTCTCCATACAAAAAACTGGCTTAAAAAACCTTCATCTATAACGAAAACAACCTTTTCGTGACAAAAAACGACCCTAGCATACACACAAGGCAGCCGTCGTTTACGACGGTTAGATTTTAAAATCATACCACCCATTGGCCAATTCCCCACATGATCTTCCCTGCCTACACCCACTCTAAGCGCCACATAAATACGGCCCCAACCATACAATTGTTCACTTACAAGTCACTCATCGCCCGGCAAAATTGACCGGTATAATTAAAACTACAATAATCATTAAATACAATCAAATAATGTTATCATATTCAACTTCATAACTAGTAATCAGTGCTACATTCTTAATTGTTCCGCAAACGAACAACACTTATATTAAAAATTGAATAAAAAGACTAATGAAAGTGCAAACGTATTTAATTTATCCGACATATATAAACTCAACGTAGAAAACGAAAGTTTTGCCACATCAAAGTGGCAGGTCCTTCGAGATTTATATATATATATATATATATATATATATATATATATATATATATATATTTATTTATTTTTTTAGCGAAGCGACTACTTAATTTTTATATTTATATATATGTATATATATATATATATATATATAGAATATTTCATAAATTTCGTGTATAGCGGTCTGTAGGCAATTAAAACAGCAATTTTCCTAATATTCTCAATATTTCGCCATTGTTTAACAGCTTCTTCAGGAGAAATTCTACAATAATTAGTAATGTACATTTTAAAACCCATTAAAATTAACAATAAATAAAAACTTACAGGGAGCAACAGTTGTTTTGCCGATACGGGCACTAGCACATTACACACATTAAAAATAGATTATTATAAAATGTTTCTATTCTGCTGTTTGTTATATATTATAGTAAAAATTGATAAGAATTTAAAAGTTGTTAATATACAGAGTGACATGTTAAAAATAATTAAAAAGATTACAATAAATATTGCTCAAATTGTTAGTATCAAGTTTGTAGTTTAGGTTGTTTTCATGTTTCTTGATATAATACATTTCAAGGAATAATCTAGATCTTTAGTTGTTGTTTTTTTCCAATAAAGTTATATTATCATAATCAAAATTATGACCTGTCTTTAAGTGGTGTTCTACTGTGGCACAAGTATTTTTGTGTAGTCTGCAGTCACTTTTATGTTGAGTGATTCTTTGTTTCAACCATTGGGACGTTTGGCCTATGTAACAATCTCTGCATGGCAGTTTATAAATTACATTGGTATTGTACAATAGTGGTGTTTTGTCCTTAAGCTTTGTAAATAAGTTAGAATTTTTTTGTTGGTTATATTTTGAAATTTTTATGTTATTAAATTGTTTGAAAATCGCTATTATTTTGTTAGACAACTGCGGTTTAAATGACAACTTTTTATATAAAATTAGTTGTGGTTCTGGAGGATCAATCGCTCCATCATACATTTCGGTGTTCTATAGTGATCCTCCGGAACCACAACAAAAATGTTTTGAGTTGTATAAAGTCGTAGATTTTATTAACATTGTTCAGAAGATGACACGTATGATGTCGAAACGTGAATAAAATAATAATTAAAGTATATATATAGTTAAACTTGATCTTTGCCGAATAATTATTACTAAACATAGGTTTATTGGGGAAGCGGCAAATTAAAACGAGTACCCTTCATACTTTTTATGTCCAAGCTTTCAGAATTTATTTATTCCATTGTCAAGGATAAAGTATATGAGAATGTATATTATAATAGATGTTAATGGTAAATTGTATATAACATCAAAAGAAATATTTGAATTTTTTAAAAATAATTGTCAAATTGAGAGTAAATAAAATCGTTCTAAATAGTTATTCTTTTTTTTATATTGGAACATAGAAATAATTAAAGAAATTAAGGTTATGTTTAAATTAACCATAGATCTATATACAGTTAATGTATTTGTGGTTATCTTCTTTCTTTTTTGATTATAGAAATGTCATTTTATTAACCTATATATATATATATATATATATATATATATATATATATATTATAATATATTTAATGTTCTACTGTTTTTATAATTATGTATTATATGATTTTATTTGAAATTTGATTATTAGATGCTGTTGTTACAATCGTGGTAGTAACTACACTAATGTGAAAACACCTTTATCACTGAATATAATCTATTTGAAATTTTGACAGGAATTGTCAAATTATTATGCCCGGCCCAGATGAATATGAAATTTTATATTCTGAAAGATAAATTACTACAAAATCGACTTACTCGCTCTTACCTCAGGGAGGGTTCAAAGATTAAAAAAAATTAATAATTTAATTTTTTAAATTTATAAATTTCCAAAGAATATTCCAAAATTGTCAATTATACTATTGCAAATCTATAGTGACTGCTTGTTCAATATATTCTAAGACCATTAAATTATCTAATGACATCTACAATTTTTCTGTCACTGAAAATTAACTAAATGTCACTGATTATATCAAAAGTTTTATAGGATCCAAAATTTTTCAAATTGAATGAAATAGGAGTTGAATTAATACCAAAGTGAGTTGGAATCAAAAATTATATATTATATACCATCAGATAACAAGTGAAAATGAATTATTATTCCCAAAATATAATAAAGAACAATAATCGTACTTTCTACGAACCTTAAAATTAAAAAAAACAACCTATATACTAGAAGAACAACCTAATTAACTACTTATTCTAAACGTTCAAATCGTCGAAAATTACACTTGACGTGTATAAATGTCAAATAACTATATGCGATAAAATTGTCTATTCAAAAAATTTTCTCTTCTCTTCAGGTGAAATTTTATATATCTTTAACGTTAATTTTGTCAGTATTCAAAAATGTGATATAGATGCATCTATCTTAATTTTATTTAAAGGCCTGTTAATTCTTGAAAAATAATTTATAAAATCTGGACTGGACTCACCAACTAGGTATCAGGATCACTCGTTCTGATTCTAAGCACGTCTTTTAGAATCGCCGGAACCACTTTTCTAAATTTATAATTTAGAACCCGGAAAAATCACTAACACTATTTCAATATAATTATTTAAGGAATTATTCACGCACTGATCTTATCATGCTAATTATTATAATCTGATGCTATTTTAATATATCAATTACTATTATATTATTCAGCAAATTTGAGAGAACTCATATTAGATGTTCTCTCGAGAGGGGTTCAAAATCAACTAACTAAACTTTTTCCATAAATAATTCTGTTCTCCTTTGGTTACCAAAGAATTCCTTTTTAAAAAAAAAATACAAATTTATGTTTTCATATAACAAAGAGAGATTTTCATTCTTTAATTCTAATTGTAATTCTGCTACCAGCGACATCTGTATTCTTTTTTTTTAAATCTTTATAAAATCTATGTATCATTAAGTATCTTCTGCATTATTGTCATTCGAAATTGTAATGTCAAATTTTATTTGCATATTGAATCTTTTAAATTATTTATAATACATTGTATATCACTAGTATTACATCCAAATATGTACATTTTTCTTTATTTCAATGTTTTCTTTAGAATTTAGATAGAGTATATGTATTAATATATATATATATATATATATATATATATATATATATATATATATATATATATATATATATATATATATATATATATATATATATATAATATATATATAAAACAACAACAAAGAGATTCATGGAAATCACGCAAAAAGAAAATGGTACACTGAAACAGAGTGGTAACCACCGTGGACATGCATGTTTCTGGCTCATTTGCCGTCTTCAGCACGGTATAACCAAATAAGGATGTGAAATTTGGGAGCAAAGATGTTAATCGAAACATGGGAAAACACAAAATCTCTTTGTTGTTTACATATCACGCGATATTCCTACATCTTCTTTGTTGTTTACTATGGGTCGGAAGGTTCAGGCAGGGAGGCTATATGCGCCTCCGTGTCGATCTTGGTTGTTGTCCCGAAAACACGGGGTCTTCAAATTGAATTTTTTCGTGTTCTTTTTTTCTAGAATATTAGATAGAGTTGGCGGAAAAGTAAAAGATATAACTTGCACTTGGGAGCAAAGATGTTAATCAAAATATGGGAAAACACAAAACAACGGATTTCAACAGGGAAACCAAACGCTCATTTGTGCCTTCAATTGGAAGATCCCGAGTTTTCAGGACAACAACCAAGATTGACACGGTGGCACATGTAGCCCCCCTGCCTGAACCTTCCGACCCATAGTAAATAACAAAGAAGATGTAGGAATATTTGGTTATACCGTGCTGAAGACGGCAAATGAGCCAGAAACATGCATGTCCGCGGTTACCACTCTGTTTCTGTAGCCCTTTTTCTTTTTGCGTGATTTACCCATGAATCTCTGTTGTTGTTTACATATCACGCGATATTCCTCATATTGTAAATATTGTAATAATGTAGACCTTTAATAAAATCTAGACCCTTATTTATTTTAACATGTAACTGTATTAATCTTAGCCAACAAAACTTAATAATCAGTGTAATAATCTATCCTCCTAAAAAAAAATCCGCTGCTCTAGATGTACTAAAAATATGGGTCAGAAAAAAAGAGAAATATTTCCTACCTATCTTTTGGCCGCTCTCTATTGATCCCGACCCTAGATTGTTGCCAATTTCTGCCTCCAAAGAGCGGCTGAGCGTGCAAGGCAATCCAGTCCGATTTCTTTTAGCTAGGTTCGCCTGGTCTTAAAACGGATGTATCCTCCTTTGCCAGGACAGGGCTGTCTTCCTCGTTTCTGTCGCACGTCCACGTTAATACACTTCCAAAGGGGAGATGTTGGGGTAGGGGGAGTTGGGTGAAATAATATAGAGCCAACAAGTTATACAAAATACATATATAATAAAAAATAACGTTTCTAAATCCTTAGATACAGCTATGCATACTTAACCCTAACAATAATCCCGAAGGACTCAGTTCCCAAAATTCCCCGTTATAATTTCTACCTATACATAAAATTTGTCTAAAAATTTATTTATTGCTTATTCCTACCCCTGTATAAAACGATAATTATGAACGGAGTTCCCGTTTTTCCGGGGGTGGCAGTGAGCCTATCCCTGTTATCAGCTCGGACCTTTACAACAACTGCGGGAGAAGAGTGTAGCTTATTATTATTCGTTTCTCAATATTTCTATTCCCCTGCGACGAGAAAACAAATAAATCGTATGTGTAAATTTGCTTTTAACCACAATAAACGTTTCACGTTATGTCGATTCAGGTCGCCATTGACCTTCAAAACGAAAGTGAAATTCTTGTTCTATACAGAAATTCTGATGAGCTAATGAAATAGTTTAAATTATTTATCGACACTGGCGGTCCAAGTTGCGAAATTCCCCAGTAGTTTAATTACATATGTTAATTTATGCTTTTACCCTGGCAAAATATAATCGAGTTATAATTTATAATTACGGCTGAACGAAAGACTGATAACAAAGGTTCTCTACAATCAATTTACTTTTCAGCCAGAGTTCGCTGACACCCACGCAAATATGGCAAGCATCCGCTCCGGCCTTTTTGTTTCTTTTTTTTTTCTACTGCCTACAAAATTAACCTTGCCTAACTTTCTATCTATTTCCTACTTTCGAGGTGGAAGAGAAAATACGTAACTCAACATATGATAATCTCCTACTTAACAAAATGAAACCCAACTCGTGTCAGGTTGGCGAAACTCTGGAAATCGAAATTATTTCAGTACACACGGTAAATTAACTGTTCGTTAGGACGAAAAAACTCAATCTGAGAGTGAACAGATGTGTCCCGTCTCTTTGAAAATCAACAATAAAACAAATCAAATAAATAATATCTGCTATTGCTACACCTGGTATATAGAAATTTTCTTATGCTCCCAAGTTCAGACTCTAGCTCGACCAATAACGAGTAAATATATATATATCACTAATAAAAGAAATTTATCCCAATCGAAATCTAATTCAAAAACTTACTGTTTGACAATCTTCCTCCGTCACGTCGGGAGATTTCTTGATTTTCTCTATCTGTTTGGTCGCTACGTATCGTACCCGACAAACGAAATCGTTTTAGGTTGAAAGGCAATTAGCGTAGAGGGTAAATCTACCGTTTGTGTATCGAAGTAGGAGACAGTATCATCTCCTAACACAACGGTGAGAATTTCTACCTCTCGTACCGCTAACACTAAAACACTAGTTACCGTAGCAAGGGAAAACCTTTCCCTTCGCGCGTTCGGCCCCCGGTACCCACTGCCGCTCTTGATCTCCTACACTTCGTCTTTTGTTTTCCCCCGACATTGATTTTGGGGTTTTTGTCGACTTGCAAAGAACAACTTTTGTTTTTTTGAATCGTGCTAGTTTATGTTATTGAAATCCTTGTTTTTAAAACAATCATTTTGCTTTGACCCAGTATTTCTCTCTTCTGTTTTGGCTTCGTATTTGTTTTATTAAACATAATGTGGGTCGTGTTTCCATTTAATATTATGATTCAAAATAAAATATGTTTTACCGTGTGTTCTGAAACTTTCTACAATAAAATTATTCTTCTGAATATCCGTATTTATTACAATATTTAGATTAATTAAGGGCGTTAATTTTGTCCAGGAGTTTTTTTTGTTAATCATGTTTAATAATAATAGCAGGTTATTTTAATTTTGTTCTAAGAGTAGGTTATTTTATTTATGTTCTTTAAAAAAAATTCAATAAATGCTATAGGTACTTTGGTGAAAAAATGTTGTTTCATTTGCATTCAGAGCCAACCTCAGCTGTAGCGCAGTTAGGAATGAAATATCAGAATGCGTTTACAATAAATGCATTGTTTATTGCGGAGTACCTTTGACTTCCGCTAGGACGTAGTAAGGAATATCTTACAAGAACGTACAGCGTCACTTTTTGCCGCGGTAAACAATGTTACGTAACCGGGAGGAGGATGAAAATTCTATAATAGTGTATAGGGAAAACAAATTTCTATATAACTATGCCCAATTCATTTTAAAATTGATTCGGCGAGAAATGTATAGAGCTCAATCAGTTTTTCAAATTTAACTGTTGAATTTAAATAAAAAGTCAATATTTAAATGATATAATTTTAAAATCAATACCTTTCTCACTTTATTTTATCCATTATATTCAATATCAATTGAAAAAGTAAACAGTGGATTATTATTTGAACGTTATTATTCATTAATCCAATGGCAGATAAACACAGTTCCAGTTATCACGATTGATTATTTTGTATTCAGCACGGAATATTGATCGAAGGAAAACGAGATCACGAAAACAAAGGTATACTCGTAGCTGTGTTTGAACTATTTTTCTCTGTAGAATAACGTGGAAACAAAGTTGTTTTCTTTGCTCGAACTTTGTAATAGAGTTTGAATTAGTCTTCACTACATGGAAAAAATAATTTTTTGTAGATAACATTAATTAAATAGAGGTACACTTTTCCATTAACAAAACTAATATAATTGATCAATTTATAACAAAAACTTCAATAATTGGAGTAAATTATTTAAAAATGTATATGTAAGGAAAGGTCTCTTTTTCCAGTTTTTTGCTTGTATCTCTAAAACTGCCAAAAATATGAACACTGTTACTTCTAATTTGATTACTAACTGTTGAAGTTTTAGGAAAATATATGAATCTACTGACTAAGGTGATCATTATATTTTCTTTATGTTGTTATGACATCGTTAATGTCAGAAATAATGAAATAATTGTCAATGTAAGAATGTACCGTTTATTAATATAACTAAAAGGGTTTATAGTACATCTCTGCTTTTTCGTTTTGCTGTACTATCAACAGATATGTCCAGAATACCGCTAATTCCAACACTAACAATAATTTTTTCACAAATTGTGTTACATACATTTTTAATTGTAGGATCATTACTTTACGAACTACAGTGAGTCAAAGACAATATACCCGGATTGTCAGTGGATAAATCAGTACGAGTTCCAGCTATTCTTTACCTGCCTTGCTTATAATCCACATGGTAATTGACCAACTGGCCTACACCAGGCTAGGGACACTGCAGACCGTGCCAACTATAGAGCCTGTCGAGTAACTAAAATCGGTAGATAATTCCAAAGAATTAACGAAAACTGTAACGTCCTCATTATTCAAATTTTATTGATTTTTATTACTGCGTATGCGCGATATCATATTGCTCGTCCCCACATGTTACATGTTATACTGTTGTAATTTTTTAGTTCAAGTGTAGAGGTCATTATAAGGTTACGGTATTTTGGTGTATCACTTTTCCGCCCAACCTTTCTATACGCGAGAAAAGTATTGGTTTACTCCAAAAAACGTAAGAATTTTGAAAATTTTTTTTGAGTTATTTTTACGTTTTCCATCAACAACAACACAAAAAAACGGTTTTTAGAAAAAAAATCCTGTGTGTATGTCGTCGTCGTCGTCGATGTCGTCGGCCACTTTTCCTTACATGTCTTGTTAGCACGATACAGCCTCCGGAGTACAATGAGTCAGCAACTTTATTATTGAATATTGTTAAAGACATGTCACAGATGAACCCTATTGATTTTCAGCTCACCAGAACCAGTACAACGGGTGCTATGGTACTTGAAGTACGACAATTTGTCATTTTTTGAGAAATTTCAGTTTGTTAGCACGATACAGCCTCCGGAGTTCAACAAGTCACCAATTTTATGATTGAATATTATTCAGGACATCTCACTGATGAACTCTATTGATTTTGAGCTCACCAGAGCCAATACAACAGGTGCTACAGTACTTCTAGTACGATATTTTTGTCTTTTTGGGAGAAGCTTCAGTTTGTTAGCACTATGTAGCCTCCGGAGTATATACAAGTGACCAATTTTATCATTGAACATTATTCATAGCATCTTAAAGATGAACCCTATTGATATTCAGCTCACTAAAGCCAGTACAACGGGTGCTATGGTACTTGCAGTACCAAATTTTTGTCATTTTAGGAGAATTTTCACTTTGTTAGCACGATACAGCCTCCAGAGAGTATACGATTGATCAATTTTATGATTGAATAATGTTAAAAGTGTCTCACAGATGTACCCTAATGATTTTCAGTTGACTACAGCGAGTACAGCGGGTCCTATAAATCCAGATATACTAAATTTTTGGTTATTTTTGGATAAATTTCGGTTTGTTAGCACGATACATCCCCCAAAGTGTATACAAGTAACAATTTTATGATAGAATATTGTTCAGGGCCACAAATGCGAAAAAGATAGTTTTAATCTTTAAAACCGTTTATTTTTTAATTGCTATAGTGTAATATTTATCTGTTGTTTCGTTGCTTTATTATTATTAAATGAAAAGACAATGTCAAAGTGTATTCTGAAGGAGTCTAATAAGTGGTGGTAACTCGGTAAGTTTTATTAAAAAAATTTGAGCATTTTTTCTTTCACAATTAACAACCATTACCTTTGTTTTTATAAAACGCAGACTTTTTACTAATTTAATCGTCAACTTTAGGGATCATGGTTGTGTTTCACAATAGCTAAACTGAAAATTGCTGCATTAATAAAGTAAATATTTCTTTTTACAGTTTTGTTCCTCCAACCCAGGAAGATAAAATTAATATGGCTGAAAAGCAGTGGTAGTAAATCATTAAATGTGTCGATGAGGAAATGATGAAGGATATGATCGCTTTATTTTCAAAAGCAGTGTTTCTTTATATTTGAGAAAGACGAAGAGGGGTTATTAAGACAGTGGGAATTAACAAAAATTGATGGTAAGTTTTATTGTATTCAATATAGCATGCTATAATTTTGGACATTTTAAAATGTAGATTGAGTGAATGAAAAGACGAGTACTGAGTGTTTAATTTTATTGAAATTCCAGCTAAGTACTTTAAGCTATTAGGCCATTCTGAAAGCTCTCGTCAAGAAAAAAACATACAAAAGGTGTCAAAAAACATCAAACCCTGTAACTGCTACATACAATGAAATAAAATGTTTGATTTTACATCATTATTTAAGTAAAATTTGTTAAAAGTACTCTATAAAGAGCGTGTACAATTGTAATTCACATAACGCAACGTCTAATTTGAAATTATATGTGTGTACATCCTCTTTATAGGGTAATTTTAACAAATTTTACTTAAATAATGATGTAACATCAAACATTTTATTTCATCGTATGTAGCAGTTACAGGGTTTGATGTTTTTTGACACCTGTTGTATGTTTTTCTCTTGTCGACAGCTTTGAGAATGACCTAATGACTGAAAGCGCTTAGCTGGAATTTTAATAAAATGACACACTCAGTACTCCTCTTTTCATACACTCAATTTATATCTAGTGTGTACACCATACTCAGACAATTCGATTTTGAAATGTACCCATTGAAGAAATAATAATCTGGGTTTTATTTTATGTTATATCTATTCCCTCCACCAGCTATGGGATGGAAGGTATTGACCCCTTGCCGATTTTCATATATAGCCCATGGTATGACAATTTATGGGAAATGAAAGTGAGTATTAACTTTTGTTGAGGCATTACGTCTAAGTATTTGGTCTAGCGGTAACCAAAAATCCAAAATATCCAATAGACAAAAAATAAAAAAATTGTTAAAAACCAAAAGAAAACCAAGAATTCCTAAAAAAATCGAAAGCTCCAAAAAAGGAATTCAAAAAAACCAAAAAAATTTAAACATTCAAACATTTTTTATATATTTTTTGGCTTAGTACAAAAACATGTGTAAACTTATTATTTCAATACTAAGCGCATTTTGTTTTCTTTTGTTGACATAAAGTTTCAAACATATTCGTGTGTTTAGTTATTTATTGTTGTTATTTTGTGTGTTTGTAGAAAGGACTTCCACGAGATGGTGGGATTTTTAAGAGCCCTTAAGAAACATTTTAACAATCATAGACTGCCAGGAGCTGCAGAGTAACTTAAACTGCCTTATGCGATGGTTTCATAAGAACGGAATGCTTTTAAATGTAGAAATAAACAAATATGCAATGTACTAGGTTTAAGCTTGTGATATAAACATATTTAATACTTCCAGTAAAGAAATAAAGATGTGTTTTAAGTGGAAATGAAATGTTAGATATATTATTTTAAATGTTGTACAGTCACAAGTGTTGTTTAGCAGTCTTATATGTAATTACTTGGCACCTTGTATTTACAGAGCTGGGCAGTAGTTAACAACTTTTCCTTTGAAAGTATTTTAATTACTTTTGTTGTAACATTCACAGTAATTATACTCAAATGTTTGCTTTCACAAAAAGTTGCTAAAAATAACAGTTAACTACTCATTGCTAACACTGTTTTTGATTAAGTAAGTAGCAGTTATACTTCAGCAGTTAGTCCAGCTCTGTGTGTTTATACGAGTATAATAATAAATAAATAAATTAATATAAATTCATCATAAATAATTTTCTACTTTTATCTTGATTTAACATCATTTAAAAATCTAATGATAATCCAATCTAGAATGTATGTTCCTCAAATTATTTTTTAATTATTGCATTGTTTTTACATTATAGTTTATTTATTGTCATTCTGTTTGTTAAGAAAATTACCTTGTGAAAGAAATTATTTGTTGTCTATTTTTATACCAAAATAAATAAACTGTCTATATGATTACTGTTCTATTTTTTCCAATTTAATTAACCATTTATAGTCCATCATTTGATATTTCATTTAATTTAACTCAACATCTAATCATTTTTTAGTTAAATTGAATGAAATGTTAAATGATGGACTATAAATGGTTATTTTCAAATAAAATAATTAAAATACAGTGAATTTTAATATACCGCCAAAACCTAAAATTAAAGAAATCTTTTCAACATCACTCAATTGTTTAGTCGACAGGCTCTTAAGATGGCGCCACAATCAGTGTCTCATCTATCTGTGGGTTATCTGCGGCCTACACGCGCACGCGACGCCACAGTATATGTTAGGCTGTGGCGATACGATAACGCTCCTCCCCCGTACCTCTTGCAACGACTATAGCGACTCGTGTCGTCTCGCTCGCCCACCCGCCAGTATGCTCACCACGCTTACGTTATATCCAAGCTGCTGCTTGTGTTCGCAATCTAGCCGTTATCTTGTTTACTGTTAAAAGATCATCCATAACGACTGATAAATGTGCAATTTGTGATTATGACGTGACTAACGACCGTTGTGAAGTGTTGCAAAAAGGAATTCAAGGCTTGATAAGGGCTAGTAAAAGTAGAAAAGACGGAAATCATAGGTAGGTAGGTGTAACATATATTGCAAGAATAGCTTGGGAACCAACTGCCACCTGCAATGTGGGATTGGAAGCAAGGTGTTGATGGTAACCTTAAGCCAATTATAACCTTAGAACCTTTAATTCTCTGCCGCAAAAATCAAGACATGAATATGAAAAAGTATTACGCACTTTGAACTCTTAACGGAGTGGCAACAAGAAAAAAATGGCATACTTCTCCGAAAATGTTTTAATTGCATTAAAAATATGGGAATCCTCGACTTTATGGAAAATATACTCAACCCGCATCTCTAAATTTGGATCAAGATATAAAATAGTAATAACTTGGTGAAAAGGATCTTCTGAGCAGATGTTTACCTTAGAAAATGTTTGACAATAGGGATGTTGAATGTATCCAAATAAAAACATTAATGCATCGTAAGGTCGTAGTTTTTATCACAGAAATACTGAAAAACACAACGGTTCTCATTTTAGAGCCAGTTAATTAATATTTCATAAATAAAATTTAAATAAATCAGTCTGTCAAGAGTCTTCGTTGTTTGGTTGATGTCTTTATTGGTTTATAAGTAATTTAATCAAAATTAGCTTGTTTCATCTTTGAAAACTAACATAAACATAATGGAGAGTGGATTTATTGAGACAAATAGTTTGAATTTGCTGAGAATTTCTCCACAATTTCTGTTCTGCTGAATTCTGAAATGTGCAGACCTCCATGTAAGTTATTTGCTATGTATTTCTGTAATCAATAAGCATCAACATTATCATTTGGCAAGTAGAATAAAAGGAGAACAAACATTCATTAACCTAATTACTCCAATGTAATAAAAAATATAATTTAAATAGCAATATTAAAATTTAAATTTTTTCATTTTTATGTCACCCTTGTCATTGGTGTTTTGGGGGCTTGGCACAAGAATGTGCTTTGCAACATAAAAATTTTCGACATTAAAGATTTGGGATCCGCAATAATAATTACAATCCTAATTAAAAAACTAATAAACCAAGAAAGTTTACAAAAACGGAAGATTTTTATAATATTGTAAACATTTATTGAGCTTCGAGACAAAGTTATATTCAATAGTAATATCTCTAGTGATTGAAGTGTCGCGATGAGTCTATCGAATTTTTTCATAACAAAACTGAGTTGCTTGAACACACCACGAGTCCAAAAGAAGAGTGGCATTTTCTTCAAGCATATTTTAAAGGAGAAAAATCAAATAACGGGAATTTAACTGGTTTCATTGAAGATAATACAGTTTTCTCCAAAACATGGCAGGTTGGCTCAAACAAGTGCTGCGATAGTAAATGTTAATAAAAAACATAGTCCAGTGACATCGTTTTATAAAATATTATCACATAGACCGAACCATATTACAACTGATAAATTATTTATACCTCCAAATTCGTTTTGGAAAAAATTAATCAAAATATTGGTACAAAAATGTTCCTATAGGAGTCGACGAAATTCTTATGTGGACGAAAATTTCAGCTGAAATAATTGGACTATTCTCATCGCTAAAGCGCCGTGTCAACTTTGGCTAAAGCAGGTATTAATGAACAAGAATTAATTAAAATAACTGAACATTCGCGATCCACGTCTATAAAGCCTTATTTACAACTTGATAATGAGCATAATTCGCATCTTGTAACAAATATCCGAGATAAAGCTTTAGATAATGAATCAGCCACAGTATCAACACCATCCATGTCAATGTCAACAACAGTAAAGGATCAAATGTCTACCGGACCAATTGTAGTTTTAACAATTGTTCTTTCTAAACATTATTCTTCTACTTATTATTCTTTTACTTTGTTAAATTAAGTTTAATTAAATTGAGTTTTACACCCAGAAACGCAATATGAGATTTCCATTTTATATGGTGGTCTATACTCACCCCCAGATACTTCACACTCTTTACATGTAAAATTATAAATGGTTCATTAGTACTTATCCAGAGTTCGTTAAAAGTTGGCGACATGAGGGAGTTACATGAGAAAGGTATTTTCATTTTCTTATATTGATATTGGAATTCATTATGTGCAAATATGTGTTTAAGTAGCAGTATGTGTGATGTCAACTGCAAACATTTTATTCTCCCTGTAGCTCCAACCACTGAAAATAGATATGTCATATCAGATGAAAGATACTTAAAAATGGAAACGAAATATGTTAAAATATATAGTGTGTCCCATATAATAAAACATAAGTTGGTAATATATTTCCTTAGTGAGACCCCCTAAAAAAGTTTTTTTTGGTGCGCCAATGAACTCTTCCATAGTATATCTATCAAAAGTTTCTATAAAGTTTTTGGATATTTCTCTCTAAGGGAGTTCTAGAACCCTGTAGTTTTCAACAATCGCCCTGTATCTCTCTAATAAACGGACCCATTGAAGATTTGATTGGGGAATCGTTACTTAAACAAAAAAAGAAATCATAACATCTTAACTATTTTTTTCTATCTCCTCTACTTTGCGGTATACCCTTCAAAACATATATTTTTGGGACACCCTGTACACTCACAATGAAAGTGCAAGTTTCCTCCAATACACGTTTGAGTCGACTTATGAATATATATCGTTCAAGTATGCGGTTCCGTGAATAGCCGCGTTTTAAGGAAATGCTGAAACACGTCGATTTTTGTTCTTAATTCTGTATTATAATAATGTGTCCGACTACATTATAATAATCACAACAATTTTTTCAAGCAGTTCTAAGTTATACAGAGTGATTCATAACTATTGGGACATAGGCTAAGGGTAGATTGTTTGGATCAAAATATGGCGATAGGACCAAATTTACCTCAATAAAATGTTGCTGTGGAAGAAGATAAAGGGCGTTGAAGTTGATTTTTTTTTCGATTTTTGCTAATAATTTCACTGTATATTTATCGATTGTTATCAAAATCAGCACAGAAGCATAATTTTATACAGGCAACATTTTTTTATGTATTATTTGACGTTTCGTCACAGGGGGAGCCTCGTGAAGGATTTCTTATGATTAAATTGACTGGAAACTTTTTTGACGACACTTTTTAGTGATTTTTATTAGAAAATATGACGTAAACATCATTTCTACGTAATATTGGTACTCTTGCTCAAATACGATATTCTCATTTGTTTTCGAGAAAAACGCAATTGAACAGCTCAGAGTATCGGAAGGGGATTTCAAATATTATTTCATTTATGAAAAGTGTGCTTTGGACTGTCAGATAATTGTTGCTGGTAAATGACATTTCTTGTTAGTGAATATTTTTTGCTGCGAGTTCATAGTCAATTGTTGCATTTTTTAAAGCTATCATATACTTTTTTTATTGAAATGCCTCGTCACAATAATTTTACGAATGAACAAATGCGGCATATGATTTGTGTATACGCACAAGAATATTTTTGCGGGCGCTCTGCAGCCAGAAGGTATGAATTGTTATATCCAGGCAGAAGGCAACCAAACCACAGAACTTTTTCAAATCTATTTCATCGTTTGGGTGAAACCGGGTCATTTCACGATAAAAATCAAGGGGGTCGTCCGAAACAAATTTCACTTAATCAAGAAGATTAAATTTTGGTTCGAATAGATGAAAATCCTACCACTTCACTCCTGTTCAAAATGTGCTTGCAAAAGATCTCCCACGACGGTTGGAGTTCTGCCAACGTATTCTCAACAAGCATAACGATGACCGAAATTTTATTAAGAATATTATGTTCACCGATGAAGCGACTTTTATCAGACGAGGGGTATTTAATTGGCGAAACAGCCATTATTGGAAAGAAAAAAATCCGCATGCTGTGAAAGAAAGACATTGCCAGCCTGAGTTTAAATAGAATATTTGGTGTGGCATTATAGGCGACCAACTACTAAGGCCGTATGTTCTGCCTCCAAATTTAAATGGAGATTCTTATTTATTTTTTTGCAAAATACTTTTAGTGATATTTTGGATAATCTGTCACTAGCTGTAAGAAATAAAATGTGGTTTATGCAGGATGGAGCTCCACACCATTTCCCTTCAGTTGTTAGAAATCATCTAATTGACATATTTCCTCAACGATGGATTGGCAGAGGAAGTGATTTTGAATGGGCACCAAGAAGTCCTGAGTATAACCCGCTTGATTTTTATGTTTGGGGACATATGAAGTCCTTAGTTTATGCCAATGGAATTAACTCGACTGATGAACTCTGGAGGACTCTATGAGGGGACAGAATAATATGTTCTTTGAAGTTTGAAAGTCCTTCATTAAAAGAATTAGAAAAGACATAGAAGTCGGAGAAGGCCACGTAGAACATTTAATTTGAGTTTGCTCTTTTTATGTTACAATGTTTTTAATTATGCTTTATCGTCGAAATAGAAGTCTTAAGATACAAGTTTTTTTATTGTCCGTTACTTGAAATCCCTTTCCGATAGTCTGAACTGTTCAATTGCGTTTTTCTCGAAAACGAATGAGAATATCGTATTGCATAGAAATGATGTTTATGTCATATTTTCTGATAAAATCGCTAAAAAGTTTCGTCAAAAAAAGTTACCAGTCAATTTCATCATCAGAAATCCTTCACGAGGCTAACCCTGTAACAAAATGTCAAATAATACATAAAATAATATTGACTGTATAAAATTATGCCTCTGTGTCGATTTTGATAACAATCCATAAAAATACAGTGAAATTATTAGCAAAAAACGAAAAAAAATTCCCCCTTTATCTTTTTCCACAGCAATATTTTATTAAGGTTTATTTGGTCCTATCGCCATATTTTGGTCCAAACAATCTACCCTTAGCCTATGTCCCAATAGTTATGAATCACCCCGTATAAGTATTTTAATTCCCACGAGAATTCAATGATTTTTAATATAAGGCCATAGTTTCCAGTTTTCATCCATTTATCAATCCATCTCCACGAATTTGGGAACAGTAGTGGAAATTATCATTATTATTATCGCTTTTTAATTCTGAAACCCTGTACACAAAAAAACCTTCAAGAAATTTGTCATTATTAATTATTAATGACCTGAATTGAGTTGCTTCCTTAGATACCACTGTTTATAAAATCAATAACTCTCGACACACTAAAAATCCAAAATACATTTTTCAAGCTGATTCCTTTTGTCCTTTGCAATGATATCGAAAAATGTTACTTAAACTTAAATAGTTTTTGCTTGTTACAATCTGTGTATGGAAAATGAAAAATTATAAATATTGGCTAATGTTAAATCTAAAATTATCTAAACATGTATAAATAATGAGAGTAAACCTGCTGAAAATTCTAATTTTATTCATAGGAAGTTTTTAATTAATCCTATAAATAACCCTACTGAACAGCCTCGTTTAAATATTGTTAAATATGCCTGCCGGATACAATTTAACTCTTATTTCAAAAACATTTCAATTTTTTTCTTGAATAGTTGAAGTTCATAAATTGAATATATCATTAATTCTAGGAGATAATGTCTACAGGGTGATCATAACTATTGGAAAATAGGCTAACTATTTGGACCAAAATATTTGCGATATGACTAAATATATCGTAATGTGGAATAATATACAGGGCGTTTCTGGTAATCTCACTGTATATTTATCATTTGTTATCAAAATTGACAGGGATGCTTATCTTTGAACAAGAAATATTTGGTTAAAGGGATCGCCACGTGAATTATTCTTGATATTAAAATTAGGTGGTAGCAATTTTGACGCAACTTTTTAGTGATTTTGATTAGAAAATATGATTTAAACATAATTTCTACGTAATATTGGCTTCAACCGCCTCAGAAGGGGATTTCAAATAACAGACAATAATAAAATAACATGAGGGGGAACTTGGCTTCGAATGTATGGGCTATGCTGATGAGATAATCCTAATTGTCAGAGGCAAGTTCGAGAGCACCTTGTGTGATTTATTACAAAAGGGCCTCAGAATTATAGACCAATAGTGCTTGTCAGTGCAGCTGAATATTAACCCAAAGAAGACCACAGTTATACCATTTAACCGTGAAAGAAAACTTCCAGCTATGAAATCCCTATATATAAACGGGAGTATTATAGACTTGAAATCTGAAATTAAATATCTACGCATAACCCTAGACAGTAATCTTCAGTGCAATAAGCATGTTAGAATAACTGCTAACTGATGGCGTAGAGAAGTCTAAATGGTAAGACTTGGGGGATGTAACCCTAAAATACTGCGATGGATGTACGCCATGAATGTGAGACCAGCAATAGTCTGGCATGCCAAAGCAGGTAAGAACAGCGCGAGGAAGACCCTCGACAAAGATCTTTCCTGTGTGTGCATCACTAGAGCTATAAGAACGTGTCCAACACTTGAGATCATTACAGATCTCACAACTCAACATCTGGTGATAGAAAGACCAGCTCAAGAGGCAATTCTGAGAATATCTAGGGAAGGTTCGGGCAATGAGAGTATTAAAAATCAGGGAGCCTGGTCCTCTCTATCAAAATACATCTCATCAGCGAATCTTCCCAGTGACGTAAGCATCGAAAAGAACGTCTCTACGATGCTAAGTAAGAGGGAAGACTGGAAAACGAAAACCCAAATTATCAAAGGAAGAACCATCAGGTGGTACATAAATGGTGCAAAAACCACCACAAGAGCCGCGCTAGAGTATTAGGGGTTGGTACCAGATACTCATTATTGCTAGGCTCCTGTCCGAGTGTCTTTCAGGAAGAAATATTTGCAATCTAAAGAGATGTGTGGAAATAAACCTAGAACGAAACTATCAGAAATGTGACAAAGCGATTCATTCTGATAGTCAAGCATGTATCAAAGCATTGAGCTCCCATGTCATTGACTCAAAGCTGGTATGGAATTGTCGAAGAAACCAACTTTATAAAATATGCAAGAATAACATAGTCTCTTCAGTCTGGATTCCTGATCACTGAAGAATTGCAGAAAATGAAGAGGCGAATAAACTCGCCAGAAAAAGAAGATAAAAGCATTTTTTCTACGCCCTATCTTTAAAGTACCTTGTATTTCACCGGTTTGTAGCGCTTAAAGTGGTTGTTTATGGTTAGAGTGAAAAAAAGTAAAAAAGCGTTAGAATAAATGCCATAACGTTAACTTTATTTAACGTTTTCCATAAGATAACACAATGAAACTTGGCTGGGCATCGAGGATGGACTTCTAAGATACTTGGCTGGGCATCGAGGATGAACTTTCATGAAACTTGGAATAAATATAATTGTAGTTTACCAAATGATCTTAATTAAAATATCCCAAATTTCTATTTGCATTTTATTTTTTTATATAGGTCTGTAGAAAAAATAATGTATGCAACATGTGCATAAAGTGTCTTTTTTTCACTCATGCAATTGCCGCACTTGCCTGATGGTTCGTGCGGTCAACTTTTTCCATTCGTGAAAAAAAGTGCATAAATTACTATTATTTGCCCTGAGCCTTTATGTGGTGTAAGCTCCTCAAGAGTTTCGGAAGAAGGAGGAAACCGAAGGAGAAGTACTCCCAGACTGGATCAATCCAAAAAGTTCCTGCGGAATTTTGACACCGCTAGATCCAAAAAGTATTTGATGCGTCTAGCAGAAACTGACGAGAGCAGATTCTGTGGGGAGAAGCAAGAAACTATGGGTCACCTAATTATAGTACGTCTCGCCAACCAAACTCAAAAAATGCTTCGGACAAGAAACTTATAGGAGCGAGGATTTAGCCTCCTTGAAGCCATCCCAAATAATGGAGTTCATGAGAAGTCTGGAACTGGAGGGCGAGCTATAGAAGTAACGAAAACAGCTCTGATAGGGGGCACAATAAACCTGAAGGTTGCAGTGCAGAGAAACCTCATTAGTTATCGTATCTAAACCTAACGTAAGTATCCTTTTTCAACGGTGAAGCAGAATTAAAAACAATTTAACATAAAATGAGTAAAATAATTCTTGTAATAATGGACTTTAGGATGTCAAAGAAAACATTCTTCTATCCCTTAATGAAATTAGCAGCATTTTGTATTTTACTCCAGAGTTCGTCTAGTGAATTAATTTCATGGGTATAAACTAAGGACTTCCTCAGTCAATCCATCGTTGAGGAAAAGGAAATATGCCACTTGAATTATTTCTAACAACTAATGGGAAATGAAGTGGAGCTCTACCATGCATAAACCACCCTTCTTACATCTATTATTTTGCAACAAAAAAATAAGAATTTCCATTTAAATTTGGAGGAAGAAGATAGTAGTTGGTCGCCTACAACGACACACCAAATATTCAATTTAAACTCATGTCTTATTTTACTAACATGCGGGTTTTCTTCTTCCCAGTAATGACTCTTTCGTTAATAACAAAGTTAGCAGAGCTTTAACCATCGTGGGTGAACTTTTCCTATTTCAGAACTCTAATAATAGACAACTGATTTATCTGTTGCTGTTGCCAGTTGACATGAACTTACTTCAGGATTTCCATCTACTCCAACCAAAATTTCATCTTCTTTATTAGGTGTGATTAGTTTCCGACGACCACACAGATTTTGCTATAAAATAATCCAGTTTTAGTTTTGTGATTGAGTTTCCTTCTGTCTGAATATAACAATTCACAACTTCTGACTGCAATGCGAAGGCTAAAATGTTCTCGTGCGTTTACACAAACCATATCCTGCATTTCTTCATTCGTAGAATGATAGGAACGAAGCATATTTCAATCTAAGAATATTTTTTGAAATGCAACAGTGACTATAATCTCACAGCAAATATAATTCACTGACAGAAAATGACATTTTCCAGAAAGAATTATCCCACTGTCCGAAAGACATTTTTCATGATATAATAATATTTGAAATCCCCTTTTGAGGCTCGGTACTGTTTAGTTGTGTTTTTCTCGAAAACGGGTGAAATTATCGTGTTCAAACAAAAGTACCGATATTACGTAGAAGTGATGTTTACGTGAAATTCTCTAATCAAATCATTGAAGAGTTTCGTCAAAAACGCAATCACTTAATTTCATCATCAGACGCCTCCTATAACATAAAGTTAAATGATACATAAAATAATATTCCATGTCCAAATCAATCACCCTGTGGTCGATTTTGATAACAATTGATAAACATACAGTGACATTATCAGAAAAAAAATTAAAATCAACTTTAACTGTATCTTATTTGACAGCATTATTTTATTGAGGTATATTTGGTCCCATCGCCATATTTTCTTCCAATTAACCCGCCATTAGCCTATGTCCCAACAGTTATAAATCACCCAGTATAATAATAGAATAAAAATGTTGTAATAAACTGAGAAGTTTCATAATCCAATAAACTTCAAGTTTCATTACTTAAAGATTTGTATTTAGACAAGGATATGACAAAAAAAATTATTGAGGAAGATCGGCAAATGTTTATGATTTTTGTCATTCGATGACACGTTCACTTAACCTGAATATTTCAGGAAAAAGGTTTTTTTTGACATAGTAATAAAAATGTTCTCGAATTTGACTTTGTGTCAGCTAGAATGTGATGTAAAGATGGATTCCATCCAATTTTTTTCGTAGGAATATTGAACATTTGCCAATTATTAATTTAATTTATATTTATCAATTTTAAAATTGCTTTTGATACGATGTAAAGATAAATTTTATTCAAATAAAATGTATGTACCCGTCTACGTATTTTACTACCGCATATTATTGTTACTGTTGCATTACGTAAAATAAATTGACTGAAAATGATATGACGCACCCTGTATTGAGTCAGTAATATGTGTGTCAAAAGAATAACTAAAGGATCGGCCCACCCTCATACTTTCGAAATTGTCCAGGTACCACTTGTAATATTTTGGGTATGAGAATATTGTATTTATTCACGAGCAAGTGATTGATAATGGGCCTTCCCTAGTAGAACTGAATGTTGGCTATATATCGGCGCAACATCGCCCCAATATTGGAATATTGGCGCAATATTGCAGCAAGATTCCAATATTGGCCTCAGATTGATTCTCAATATACCGCCAATATTTTATTGTGAATGTTGGCAAGACATTGGTGCAATATTGACAATATATCACCAATATTGGATATACATGGGATCTAGTTTTTTTTCTAATATTGCCTTTGCAATATTGGTTGAGCACTGGAAAGCGTTAACATTTTTTTCTAATTCCAATATTGTCGAATATTGGCGGCAACGTCTGGCCAATATTGCGCCAAGATAAATTTCTACTAGGGTTGTCTCATAAAATAAGGTGACATATAGGGTCTTGTCTAATAAAAATAACACTGCATCATATATTATGTGGGAAAAGAAATGTACAGAAACTCCGAACAAGTTTTTAGTAAAAATTGTTAGAAAGACAGAGAGTTCAAAAATTGTAGTCCTAGGAAACAGACCAACGCTCTGGTATCTATGGGATGTAACATAAAATCGGGTTTATTAAATTTAGATTTACCTTAACTTAGTGAAGTAAGTGTTTTCGTAGTAAATTGAAGTTATCAATAAAGAAATGAAAAATCATGATTTCTGGCCCATCGTGTTTCATGGAATTCCACCATAACAGTTTCGATCTGAAAATAAACAATTAACCATTAAATTTATTTTTTATTCCTTTCATAACCAAAGGTAAGCTTTTTGTCGAAAATAAGTGCACGTAGATAGTATTAGAAGACCAAATATGCATTTGGTATCTATTAAATATGTATAGAAGGATTTTCATCTCATTCCCAGTTAAGAGGAACCTGGTTATGTTTCTCTTTTTCTCGATTATTTTCTTATGCTTCATGCTAGCTTTGCATATTTTTATTTATATTATTGTTTCTCATCCGCTCTTCCTATATTAACTATTTTTGTGTACATTTCTCTATAAATCTCCTCAACATCGTTTCTTCCTTTTTTATGTCTACTTCTATTTGCTGTCTATTTTCAATTGCTAGCTAGCATTTCAAGTTTTTCAGAAGCAACTTTAAACTATTTGTCAATTCTAGGGGATTGATCAAATATGCTACGGCACTAAATGGCAATTTTCAACCTAATGCGAAAAATGTTTTTCTTTATAGCATGTGCAACAGCGCATTAGAATAGGTACATGTTAGAAGCATCAAAACTAAGTCAAAATTAAAAGAAATGAACTCATTAAAAATAAAAATACTAGGATTATGTGAAACAAGAGGGCTAGAATATGGAGAAAAAACAAAGGAAGACTGAAGTCTTATACTGTTTTTAGATATGAAACTAGAAGAAGAACGGGAAATTTGTGTAGGGATAATATTAGATCGAGAAACTTAGGGTTAGAGAGCGGAAAGGAATGGAACGAATAAAGGTTATACAGAATGGAAACTCATATCGGGCAGAATTTTAACTATAAGGTTAATAACAACTACAAGAGCACTTAATACAATGATATGCAACGTCAAACGTTGTACATATATAGGAAAAAGAAGAATTCTACCAACTATAATCAGATACCTTAGAAAATATCAAAAGACATAACGATAGTACAAGGTGACATAGATGCGAAGGTTGGATCGAATAATTCTGAATATACAGAATTCATTGGGAAAGAAGGAATAGGAACCATAAATGAAAACGAAAAATGTTTCTGGATTTATGAATCGAAAAGAACCTTGTAATAGAAGGCACTTTATTCAAGTATAAAGTTGTACATAAAACAAGGTGTACCTACATCACCTGATCAAGAAATCAAAATCAAATCGACCACATTACTATTAACACAAAATGGGGAACATGGCTTCTCGATATGAGAAAAAAACTCATCAGACATAGCAAGTGATCATAATCTTTTAATAGCAGAAACTAAGCATGAAATAAGGGCTCAAAAAGTTAACACGGAGATCAATGAAAAGCTTAACTACAATATCCAAAACATAAACGAGCAAATAATAAAAGAAAAATGAAGAAGGTGTATGGAAACAAATAAATAAAAAATGAGAAAATACCAAAAATACAATATATAAAGTCGCAGAAAAATTAATTGGCTATATAGAAACGTAAAGGAAAATTTTGTAGACCGATAATACGTGGGACCTAACAAAAAGAAGAAGACGAATAGAAGAGCAATAAAATAGAAAATTTTTATAGGATCCCTGTATAATAAAATCGAGCATAGAAACATCCTGTGAAAGTGTTTCCTGTGATGTCAAACAGGTTTATAAACATAAAAATTTTCATAACAAAAAAAGCTAGAAATGCCAACATAAATTGAGTTTGAGAAATATTGTCAATAAACGGAGAATGTAGCAATGTTATATTTAGAAAGTAGATAAATAACAATTCCTTTTAAAAATATTGATTGTATTTAATGAAATCATTAAATTCTTTGATAAATAAAAAAGAAAGATTCAATTTCATTGGTTAATGACAGACAAACAATTTGTTTTTTGAAACTAAAGGCTGTTTTGTTGGAAAGTGGGGAGTGACGCCAGAAGAAGTAAGTAAATGATAACGTCATTTTTAATTTCGAAATAATTTGTAAAATTTAGAGAAAAATGTATGTAAAACATGGTAGAAAAATTGAAACTAACCTTTTGAAACGTTTTTGGAAGCCAAAGGGGACGATTCCATATATGCGGTACAGAAGACATCGAACATTCGAAAAGAACTAGGAAGAAAAAGTGAAACCACGTCTTGGAACTATAGTGAAAAATAAAAAGGTATTCTTATAAACAATATCTTAAACAGAAAAGAAATTTTCCTGAATTTGTTATAATTGGATACATTTTTTGATAGAAATATGTATAAGATACTCATGCCCCATTGATGTATATTTAGAGATTACAATTAAGCAGTTTTGCAATATACAGAAACTAAACATTTGTAGAATTACAGTTGAAATTTATCTATTATCTTGTTTTCTTAACCGTATTGGTTCACTGTCTTATATAACATTTTATATTGGTAATATTGCATAGGATGACGTTAGAGGTGCATATACTTGAGCAAGGGACACAGAACCGTATCTAAAATTTTAATATAATTTAAATGTGTTTGAAATCAAGAAAAATTTTATAATTTGAGGAAAAATTTGGTTATACACATTAAGAAAGTTATTCAAAATCGATTTATTTGGCGCTTATTAAATATTGTTTAAATTCATTGAACCCATGAACCCTGAGAACCTGAGTTTTCATTCAATTATATTTATTTTTACTGCATTATTTAAATAGTAATAGAAACAAAATTTACGAATATACAGGGCGAATAAAATTAATTTATAAAATAATAGTTGGGACACAAATAGGGGTTTTAATAATTTATAGGTACGCTAAAATTTAAACTATATCAATATATATATATATATATATATATATATATATATTCATAGGGGGGCAATTACAATCATAAGTTATAGAATACATAACAAATTGTCACCAAAAAACGTGGGGCAATTACAATCGTAAGTTATAGAATACATAACAAATTGTTACCCAAAACGTGGGGGAATTTCAATCATGAGATAAAGTATTACATAACAAATTGTTACCGAAAACGTGAAGCAATTTCAATCATAAGATAAAGTATTATATAACAAATTGTTACCCAAAACGTGGGGCCATTTCAATCATAAGATAAAGTATTATATAACAAATGACGCTGCAACGTGGGGCATAAAGAAAATTTTTTGCATATAAAAAAAATTGACATAAAAAAATTGGTTTGAAAATTTAGAAGATCTTAACAGCTATTGATAACACATTAAATTTATTAAATTGTACATTGACAAATCATAAAATAAAAGAAAAATGGAAAGAAGAATGATACTTAGAGATGGTAAGCAGATAGGAGCAGAAAGTGGATCAGATGAAGAGAAAGAAGAAAGAAGACATGGTATGGGTGATTTCCAAATACAATATTTGGAACAAGGGGAACATAATCAGGAGAATGATGAAGAGACAGAGGGAAGAGAAGGTGCCTTTCCAATAGAAGAACATGAGGAAACAATGGGAAGTAGAGAAGAGATGATAGGACAGAATCAAGGAGAAGGTGCTGGAAGTAGAAGTGAACAAAATAGAATGATGGCAATGTTACAACAATTATTTATTAATCAGAATGACACTATAAACAGAAAATTTGATATTCAGAGAGAAGAAATAAAAGAAATAAAGACAAATAATCAAAGAATGAGAGAAAAAATAAAAGAGGAAATAAAGACAAGTAGTCAAAGAATGGAAGAGAAGATCGAAAATGTAAGAAGGCAATTGGAAGAATCTAAAAGATACACAGAAGAAAGAATCCATGAAACAAAACAAGAAATTAGAAACGAAATGTTAGGAAGATTAATGGAAATGGAAGAAATACAATCGACAGAAATAAAAAGTTTAAAGAAAAATGTCAATGAATTAAAAATTGAAATAGGAGAGAATACTGAAAAAATAAAAGGGAATAGCGAAAGGATAACGAAATTAGACACAGAAATAATGAAAAGAAATAAAAACATACAAAACATAGAAGAAGATATGAATAAAGAAATTGAAAAGAATTTTAAAATAGCAGAAAAAGAGAACTACAAGACAAAAGGTCTATTGGAAATGGATGTAGTAAAAATACAAAACCAAGTTGAGAAAATAGAAAAAATTAATTATGAAACAACAGAAAAAGAAAATAACAACATAAAACAAGAATTAAAATTGGACATTATACACATACAAAATCTAGTTGAGGGAATAGATGAAATAGGAGCCAATATTGATTATGTAGGAATAAAAACAATATGTGTAACAACAAAATACAAATTTAATTATATAAAACTACATCCGAAAGTATTAACAAACAATTTAAAAGCAGGATTTAAAATAATATTAGATATGGGGGGAATAGAAGAAATAATAAGGGAAAATGAAGAACATTACGTATTGATGTGGTTCACAATACAAGAGGTAATAAAATGGTGTTAAAATTAAAAATATGGGAAATTTATGTAAATATAGTTAATATAGATAGAAATTAGGATGTGTAAATATATAATTAGAACAGATAGATATTAGGGTTATAACTACAACAATTTAAATAAAACAAACTTTTTGACAATGATTAACATAAGAAGAGATATAAATAGTATTAATAACAGAAACGATATTCGTAATTTGAATTTAATATATGATGGTCTCTTAAATTAACCAATAAATTGTTGAGAGCTTCTGCACCTTACTATAATATACACCTATTAAATCAAGCAAACGCGCCCAGACTAACACCACATCACATTAGAAAAAGAAAGTCAAAAAACACCTTCAAACTAAATAATATATATTTTAAGAGTTTAGTGAAGACACCTACAAAATGTATACAGTATTTTAATTTTTAACCTTCCATGTTTTTGACAGTGTTATAAAGGTAATTGTTTTATTATTTTATATACAAAATTTTGTAAGCTCTTTTTTAACTTATGTGTTATGTATCAATCAAAATTTAACCTTTTAGCCGAAACAGAAGATGACTTAACAAGTCGAAATGCGTCAATAATAAACAAATAATTAAAAAGTAAGGACCTTTATTCAAGAAAATTCATCCCTGACAAAAATATTTAAATGGTCAAGAATACATTACATTATATCCATTTTATTTCATAGTTGCCCCACGTTGTGGTGCCAAATTGTTATATATCTAATATTATGTGATGAATTTTAATTGTTTAATTTTAATGTTTTTAAACCTTCCGTCAATTTTGTAATAATATGCAATCTTATAAATTGTAATTGCCCGCGTTTGGGTGACAATTTGATATACTATAGTATACCTTCAATGAATGGATATATGAATATAACAATATGAAATATTATTTGTCAAACTTTTTACAATCTGTGATTGTAGCGACACTATTGCACACACCTTTAACAGCGTATGTAACCTATTTCAATTTCGACAGTAGTTGTCAAAACAATGCCCGGCTATAATAAATATTAATTTTTGTATTTAGAAAGATGAATTTATTCTCAATCGACTTAATCACTCTTGTCTCTGGGTGGGATCAAAATTTTTAAAAAAAATTATAATTCAAATTTTATAATTTTAACGTATTCTCCAAATTAAATATCACTCTATTAAACAGAATCTCGAGTAACTGTTTATTTAATATAATGAAAGGCACTTTAATTATCTTATGACATTTACGATTTTACTGTCACTGAAAATTAAACAAATGTCACTGATTAGATCGAAAATTCTATTGAATGCAAGATGTTAAATTCGATGAAAATAGATACTGAATGAATACCACAGTGAGTTGGAATCAAAATTATATATTATACTATCAGATAACAAATCTCAAAAAATTTATTGTATCCCAAAAATATCACAAAAGAAAAAAGATAGTATTTTCTACCAACCTTAAAATTAGAACAACCTATGCTAGAAATCAACCTAATTAAATATTTTTATCAAAAGTTCAAATCGTCGAATTTACACGTGACGTGTATCAATGTCAAGTAACACAATCTCAGTTCAAAATTTCTTCACTTGATGTAAAATTTCATATATGTAACGTTAATTTTGTTTTAATTCAAATTATCCTATAGATACATCTATTTTTAAATGTTTTTAAAAGGCCTGTTAATTCTCGAGAAATAATTTAAAAACTGGAGCGGACTCACCAACTAAGAACAGGAAAACTCGTACGTATTCTAAACGTATTTAGAATTCTGCATACTTTCTAAATTTATAATTTAGAAAACTGAAACTACTTACACTATTTACGATGCAATTCTCCTTCGAATTATGCACGCACTGGCTTTATAATGTATGGCTTTATGATCTGATTATATAATAGACTAATTTCTATTATATTTTCAAAAAAATGAGACAACTCTAAATGTGATGTTGTCTCGTGGGGGTTTCAAATTCAACTTCTTAAACTTGTTCAAATAAATAAATCTCTTCTCCTGTGGTTACCAAAAATTCTTTTTTTAAAAAAAATACTAATTTATGTTTCCCAATAACAAAGAGAGATTTGAATTCTTTTATTTCAATTGTAATTCTGCTAGCAAAGACCTCTGTATTTTGAAATTTCAATTATATTTTCCAAATCGTAATATGATCTATCTATCATTAGATATATTCTGCATAAATGTCATCAGAAATTAAAATGTCACATTTGATATTCATACCGAATCTTTCAAAATGATTGATTCTACATATAATACAGTGTGTATCGAAAGTATTGCATACAAATATAAATAATTTTCCTTATTTTAATGTTTCTTTAAAATGTCAAATAATGGAACTGTATTAATATATATATATATATATATATATATATATATATATATATATATATATATATATTGATATATATATAAAGAAGATGTAGGACTATCGCGTGATATGTTAACAACAACAACAAAGAGATTCATGGGTAATTTATTTTGCGTGAATTACCCATGAATCTCTTTGTTGTTGTTATATATATATATATATATATATATATATATACATATATATACATATATATATACATATATATGTTTATTTATGTATATATGTATCTTTATATGGGATTTGCAGAAACCCACGATCGATTGTTCTTCCAGTTGGAAATTCCGTGTCTAGTGAATGATGCCTCATCAGTTTGGTTTGGTTTGGTTCATATTTTATTTATCTTGCAAAAACTAGGGAAATTAAAGACGAACTGGTGATTTTCTACTAAACACCTTATTCCTGTTGAAAGACTCAATCGGTACTTACTGAACTCTGTAGTCTCTGAAACGCGAATTGTAAGTTTATCTACATCATCCTCAGCAATGCTTAATCAGAATCTTAATTCATGTAATCCATGTAAGTAGTCATTAAAAAATCGGTTTATTAACTATACTTATTTCCGAATTTCACAGCAGAGATAAACAAATTTACGTCAATTATTAATACACTAATGTTGATTAAAGCTCTTCAGATCAATGTTAAAAGCACAAAATTCTCGACAAAGAATCCTATTATCAGGTAACTCAATGGCAACGGAAGATAAGGATTGATGTGCTTTTCAACGTCAGCATATGTCAAACATTTATTAACGTCGTTTCTAAATATCTAATAATGCCGAGAGTCAGTAAATTAAATAGCTATTTAAAGTAAAATTTGGCAATTTCACCAAAGTCCGTACCTAGTTATTTCAGCTCGACAATATGTTGTTTATTCCACTCGTGTTCAAAATATGTCACCTAAATTGAAATGAATAACAATAAAAATTGCACTAAAGTATAAATCGCACGATATACCTATATCGCGTAACCCCAATTTCAGTTTATGAAGTTACTTCCTAAATATTAAGTCAGCAATTATATTGGAAGCATCAATGAACATGAATCGATTTGGAGCACATTTTCCACGCGAACGGAGAAACTTCCATAGAGTACAGGTTAATATGAATGTATTGTGTAAGGGCTGTGGTGAGACCTAGAGTTTTTTAAGCATGATATTTTGCCTGGTCGAGGTTCCAAGTAATAGAAGCATTCACCTTACAGGCCAGCAGCAATAGTGAATGTTGGATGACGTAGGTTATAAAAATATGAATTCTCTACGAGTAACATTTATTCCAGTTTGAAACATAACGTTTTGAGGTTAGTTTTAAAGTATGAATGCTCTATTTTCATGAAGTTGTAACTGTGCGCTCGTATAAATTATCAGCCAGTCACTAGTTTTTTCTGCTTATCACTTTCTCAAGGATATTTGCCGTATATTATGCATTATTCTTAACTATTTCTCATTGTAACATGAAAGTTTTGTATACATGTCTAATCGTTTTCCAGAATGAATATTATTTTTTTGTTTTTGCGTCAAATTCTTCCTAATATCATCGCTATGGTTGTTTCTTTGCTCCACAATATCTTATTCTTTAGATTCACAATTCAAGCTTAAATTTTTGTTATGCAAGCCTTCAGATATTGATACAAACTGACGAAAATTATAAAAGCTGACGGATCTAATCAACTAGATCTAAAATAAGAAAATGGTATACCATGAATCAATTATAACCAAGAAGATATAAACTACGGTTGCCCTAAGCAGAGTAGAAATCTTTAGAGAAACAAATAGGTTGAAAAATTTTTGCAGCAAATGATGAAGGTACAGAAAATGAGAGAAGACATTGTTATGGTTATAACATGCCAAATACCACAATTCAAAGATGTAGGAGATACATAAGTAGAATCAGAAGAAGTTACAAGTAGAATCAGAAGAAGATACATAAGTAGAATCAGAAGATGTTTCCACGAGATTGACGTGCACAAGTATCTGATAAAATATGGAATGAGGAGCTCAAATCATAAATTAGCTTTATAACTTACAGTACTGACAACTCCTGGATTCCTACAAAATGAAAAGGGTTTTCCCAATAAAGCAAGGGAAAAAGTATCCTGAACTAAGAGAAATCAAAGCAACGAAGCCACGAGGAAGTATGTGTTTTAGGTAGTATCCTATCAACTGAACTATCATTGCTTGTTCTAGAAAAATATCATAAAAAACTGGTGAAGAACGAAGAACAAAACTGTGTTCCCGAGACTAGGAATACTAAGCTAAACGAGAAAGACTCCAAAAAATAACACAATATATTGCAGTTACAACGAGTTGATCAAAAGTTTTGTATCGGTATACAATTAAACTACTCACAAACTGTCAGAATAAACGACAACTTCAATGACTAGTGAAATTTGCGGGAAAAGCGATATCGTTTTAATTAACTGTTTAGTAATCGTTTCTGTCTACCAGTGATCGTTGTAAACAAACTTTATGGACTGTGGGTAGTAGCGCATTTTCTAAAATTTGAAGATACATACACATAGACGTTTTTTTGGGTTGTTGCTTGAAATCGAAACGTCGCGTCGGACATCAATTTATAATCACTAAGATTATTACTTGTTACGGTACCATTTCCAATATAATCAATACATTACATTCATTAATATTTAACTCAATCAATATAGTGTACACCTATTGAGTTTAGCCTTTGGAAAGGTCAAGTCCGAAACTGCGAATGGGCAGAAAGATTAATACTTCACTACATAAAGGTTGCAATGAAGCAGAAAATATCAATTCAGAAACTGAGGTCCTCAATCGAATGATCTAGTAAATTGCAAATTTATACCTGAGAGAATAATCAAGTGATTAATTTTCAAATTTCCTTTGGTGTAAAATTATAATTGATACAGTAAGTTAGTTACGGGAATATGGACCAGATTAAAGGAATTGACACAACTGATCTATGTTTTGCGAATGTAAAGTGGATGAAAACGTCGGACAAAGACTATGTCTTGTATTTTACGTCAAATTCCATAGAATTTCTTGTGTGGAGGCTCTGGAAATGTAAGACGTAAATCGATTTCATCAAAACTGTGTACGTGTTAAAAAGTGGTTGAAATCTTGCCGGCAACGTCTTGAACTGAACTTAAAATCACTTAAGTGAATAAAATGGTGACTGAGAATATACTTTTTAAGTCTAAAAGGAAGCAGCTGCAATTTTTGTAACCATTCCAAAATATTCGGCTCGATTCTGTTTGCACTAGCAATATGGTTATTTAAAAGATATGGCTATCATAGCGAGATTTGAGAAATATCGTATTCTAATCGTCGATTTTAAGCAATGTGATCTGCCATTTATTAATAGATCTTGCTAAAAACATTGCTATCTTTGCAAGGTAGTTTTTGTACTTGTTATTTCCTATAACAAGGTGGATAAATTGTTAAAATGGCATTTCCCTTATTTTTTTATGTGAATTTTTTAAATGAGTACGAAAATATAGCAAACAGGTGAGTTATTTAAGTTAAATACATACTTATATTTTTATCGAAACTGCTATTTTTAGAGAAGTTATGAGACTACCATTTAGGCACATCAGGGACACTAGTAATCGTTTTGAACTGCCCCGGAACAGATTTGTTAAACTCTTTCGTTTAGATAAGAGAGCTACTCTTGACCTAATAAAAGAGTTAAATCCATTTGTGGAAGAATCAAGAAGGAGGGATACAATTCCATTTCATTTACAAGTAAGTGTAAAAATGAAAAAAAGACATGTATGTTTTATAAATTCACTCCCTTTTAGGTTTTTGCTAGTCTTTTATTTTTTGGCCAAGGAAATTACCAAGCAACAATTGGAGATGATATAAATCTTGGGCTTACTCAACCAGCTGTAAGCTGAATAATCAATAAAATCAGCAGGATTATAACTGATAATTTATTACCCCGGTATGTAAAATTTCCAACTACAGATGAAGATGTAAGAAAAACTAAGCAAGGGTAAATATTAAACTAATTACATTGATAAAGCTTTAATCTGATATTTATAGATTTATGAATTATAATTTTCCAAATATAATTGGTGCGATTGATTGTACGCATGTAGCAATAGTGCCTCCTAAAATTGAGGATCCTGTTCAACCTACGGCAGCATATATAAATAGAAAACGCTTTCATAGCATAAATGTTCAAGCTGTAAGTACAAACTACCTTTATAATAAATATTTGTTTATAAAACATTTTATTATAGATTTTTAATGCAAATCTAATTATAACGAATATCGTTATCCTGGAGCTACTCACGACGCAGCAATTTGGAATTCCTCAACAATACAGAGGCATTTAAGAAGGAAGAAGGAATTGTTACCTTCTTGGAGACTCTGGCTATCCTATTCAGACATGGATCTTAACCACTATTCCTGATGCTCTCCTTGATACTCCAGAAGACTATTACAATATATTACACAGAAGAACTAGAAATATTGTTGTAAGGGGTTTTGGAGTCTTAAAATCACGTTTCAGATGCCTAAATAAGGATAGAGTTTTGCACTACAAACATGCAGTAGCAGCTTACATTATTTCTTCTTGTGCAGTTTTGCATAATATATGCAAGAAATATAATGTTGAGGGTATAATTCATGAAGATGAGGATAGTAATGATGACGATCCACATAATCAGGATAATAATTTTAACCAGAACGTAGAAATTAATGGCAAATATAAAAAAAAATTAAATTGTATATATTTTTCTTATCTTTTCTTTGTAGATCAAGATGAACTGGAAGATGGAAGGTATTATAGAAGAGAAATGGTTCAATATATTTATCGAAGAAGATAATGTTACAAAATAAATTACTATTAAACAGCTTGATGTAAACAATTTTGTTAAAGTCTTCTAAATTATTTGTAGAAGAAAATTGTATGCTGATCGTGTGTAATGTACTATTTTTTACTCATGTGTAGAAAAGTCACTAGTTGAATAAATAACTATTTACTTTTTATTTAATAAAAATCTACAAACAAAAACAAGATTTTATTAAAAAAACAAATAAAACAGCATTCTTAAAAAAATCACAGATGAAAAAACTTAAAACTAAATTAAAAAAGAAAAGATCACTTAAAAACTCTACACACTAAGTATTATTAGAAAATGTAAATACATTTTTTTCCAAAAATAAAACCATGAAAAATAGCATTTCAAAAAATTATTGTTGAAAAACAAGAAAATTATAATTTTATTACCCCAAAATTCTATTTATATAAAAATGGCATCAGTCATCTTTATTAAATTTTGTGGAAATATTATCTATGGTGTGAGACAGTTGGTAAAAGGCTGCTGCCATTTCCTTCATTGCTCTAGCCATTTCATTAGAGCTCGTGCAATATGCTTCAGTGGACTTTTGAAGTTCGGAGACATTCCCTTTCTTTTTTTTGTGGCTCTGTACCTAAAATATTTATTAATTTGTAATAAAATTATACCTATTGTCACATAGAGACTATTTATGTCATTTATATCTTATTTAAAAATTACTTGTTAAAAAACTTACCTGTGGAATTACTTGTACTTGGAGTTACAATTTCATTTGGAGTAATTACTTCATCTATTATAATTTCAATGTTTTCTTTACTTATTGTATTATATGTTCCCATTTCAATATCTTTTATTACAAATGGCACTTCATTAATGTTTTCGGTTATGTCCGGATCTACTTCAACGGGCGCTCCTGGGCACCCAAACACATGAACCCATCCATAAACTTTTAAGAACATATTTTTAATCTTATTCAGTTCGTCACAGTTTACCTTATAGAATCAGTATTATTTCTGGCGTTCTTTTACATTTCTGCCCAACCTTTCTATATGCGAGAAAAGTATTGGTTTACCCCAAAAAAAGTTGGAATTTTTACGTTTTCCATCAACAACAACACGAAAAAATAGTTTTTAGAAAAAAATCCTGTGTGTATGTCGTCGTCGTTGTCGTCGGCCACTTTTCCTTACATGCCTTGTTAGCACGATACAGCCTCCGGAGTGTAATAAGTCAGCAATTTTATGATTGAATATTGTTAAGGACATGTCACAGATGAACCCTATTGATTTTAAATTCCCCAGAGCCAGTACAACGGGTGCTATGGTACTTGAAGTATGACATTTTGTCATTTTTTGAGAAATTTCAGTTTGTTAGCACGATACAGCTTCTGGAGTTCAACAAGTCACCAATTTTATGACTGAATATTATTCAGGACATTTCACTGATGAACCCTATAGATTTTCAACTCACCAGAGCCAATACAACAGGTGCTACAGTACTTTAAGTACGATATTTTTGTCATTTTTGGAGAAGTTTCAGTTTGTTAGCACGATACAGCCTCCGGAGTATATACAAGTGACCAATTTTATGATTGGGTATTATTCAGAGCGTCTCAAAGATTAACCCTATTGATATTCAGCTCATTAAAGCTAGTACCACGGGTGCTATGGTACTTGAAGTACCAAATTTTTGTCATTTTTGGAGAATTTTCAGTTTGTTAGCCTCCAGAGAGTATACGATTGATCAATTTTATGATTGAATATTGTTCAAGGTGTCTCACAGATGTACCCTATTGATTTTCAGTTGACTAGAGCGAGTACAGCGGGTCTTATAAATCCAGATATACTAAATTTTTGGTTATTTTTGAAGAAGTATCGGTTTGTTAGCACGATATATCCCCCTAAGTGTATACAAGTAACAATTTTATGATAGAATATTGTCCAGGGCCACAGATGCGGAAAAGTTAGTTTTGATCTTTAAAACCGTTTATTTAGTCTTGCTTTTCCATTCATATAAGAACTACAATTTATTTAAGTTATTACCCCAGAGTGAATTTCAAATATATAGATATATTTACCGTTTTCCATTGTTTTTTATCCTTTCGTGCACCATTATCAATATTATTTAATAAATTTGTAAGCTCATCCCACTTTTTTTCGATTTCTGAAATATTTTGGGGTGCATTTTACCTGTTGTCATGACGCTATTTTTTCTAAAAAATTTACTAACAGCTCCATTTGGGATTTTGTTGACTTTTTATTTCTTGTTTTATTATCCATTATAAAAATATACCACCCCACAACCGGCCGGTTTATTCAAAATGTCAAATTTAAGCTCACAATCTTCTTTTTGATCACAGAACGTGAATAATTACATTGCTGTCAATTTTAAAATTCGAAATTTATCGTATGGCGATAACAATATTGTTACGAACATAATTGATAACTAATATTGCTATTTTAGTCTAAGCAGAATACGATCTTAGATTACCATATTGTTATTCGTTATAAGATGTAACAATATGGTTACTGTAACAAGATTTATAGCAATATTAATCAGAATCGACCCGATTGTTTGAACACTATCTCGTAAGGCTATCAATGTAAACTAATTTCTGGTTGAAAACTCAACAAACATTTTCCAACAACCACTGGATTGATTCCCTTGATATGAACCCTATTTCGAAATCTCAAATAATCAATTCGAGGCACCTGTTTTGGGTCGACAGAAGATACAAAAAAGAATTTTCATAGTACTGAAGTGATTCCTGAGAATACGTATGAAAAATGTTTTGAACGAATTGGCTATTCGTTGATGAAACTGTGATATTTCGGAAGATGTTTATTTTGAAGTCAATACATTAAAATTGGATGAACAATACATATTTTCATTATCGACTTCCGATACACTTTTGTAGTATAATATCAATATTTACGAGATAAGTACACATACTAGAGCAGCCCGAAATTTGTTAAAAATCGAAGTGAACGGAATGGTAAAAAAGTTTTCTATTTCCCCATATATATTCTCGAAATGACGCTAATTAGAAGAATTCTGCATAAAATTGGTATAGGTGAAGTAGCGGAAAATGAAGAATGCAGAATAATATACAGAACGATCCCACTAAACAAGAAACATGCTGTTTTTAGAGACTTTACGTGATGTTTATTTAAAACGTTAATAAGATATCTCCGAGATGTCTTAATTTTATTACCAACTCTAATAACATCCATGTCATGCAAATAAAACATATTTTTTATGTACACAATAATACTTGAATTCGCAGTTACATACACATCCTATGAACTTCTTTTTAGCAACTTCCTATAGGAAATATTCATACAATGTTAATTTGTATACTTCTCACTAATGTCACATACAGAACGTTACTGTAATATTACAAATTAACATGTTTCTAAGATGATCACATGTTACAGTTACTTTTACATCTTTCGAAATAATTTTTAGTAACTTCCTTGCGATTACGTCTGTACGATGTTAGTTGATAAAACTCTCAGTAATATCTCATATTAAACATCGCATTAGCATAAAAAGGAAGAAAACAGAAGAGGAACTGACGAATGAAACAAACAGTAGATATCTGTGGAAACAAATGACAAGCATGAAATGGCGGATGGTTTTGTGTTTTGTATTATATTTTATTTACAGGAAGCACATTTTTTGCAAGAAGTACTTGAATAAACTGATCTTCGTTTTCGTTAGTTCCTACTTAGCTACAGTTTCTATACTTAGTTATAATTCTTGTTGTAATGGACGAACAACAGTTGTTATCGGTAAGTACCTATTCCAAAATCATAATTATTAAAACTTAATACTCATTCAATACTTTAATCGGCTATTGTACATTGAAATTACAGGTGGCGGAATTGTACAATAACATTATATAATAGAGTTTACAAAATGAGGGTTTTTTCATCTTTTAAAATATATTAATTAGTAAATATATTTTAAAAACGTTCACAATATTTCAAATCCTAGATATGCATTATACCCTACAAAAAACTTAATATTGCAATAGGGTAGATATTATTATTAATAATAAAACATGCTCATATGTTGGCAGAGATTTGAATCTAGAAGAAAATATTTTCAATGTTCAAGATGTTTCAGAAGCAACTTACATAAATAGAATCAAAAACAAATAGTTGGTAATTATGTAAAGAAAAGGGAGTAACTATTTCAGATAGTCCGATACAGACATTGTATTAAACAGTACAGAAAATATTGAATCAAGTATCTCTAGTTCTAGTTTTTGTTGTAGTAGTCATAGCCATCAATATAGCTTTGGAGGTTTAGAAAATTTTAACATTAATACTAACAATTCTTGTGAACAATTAGAGACTGTTTGAGACTTTAAAAACAGAAATTTCTGTTAAAAAGCTCATTTCCATTTGAAAATACACTGAATACAAGAAAAAAGCTGTAGTTGTCTCTTACAGTGGTGCCTATATTAATCTAGTTGAAGAATATGTAACTGAATGCTCCAGTGAACAAACAGAATTCAATTATTTATTATTGTAGAAACACAGCTATTGGATACTCAATTGGATACAATTAATTATAAACTCATTTAACTTGATAATGTGTTCATATCTCTTCCTCATAAATAGTTTTTTTTTGTATACAGTGTATTAATAATGCTTAGTTTTCATTAAGTTACAATTCCACGATGTTAATATACAATATGTTCCAGGATGAAAATAACAAGATGTGAATATTATATTATTTTATACAGAAAAGAAGTATGAATTTTTATGGCACACCTGAATTTACCTGCCAAACGGTGTGAGGCATGTAATGGAAGGTGAATCATGAAAAGTCACTTCTCGAAATAAAATATGTTATTATTCCTTTGAAGAACCCCGCATGTATCTTATGGAAAATGGGTCCCAGTCAATTGGCTGAAAATCAAGTTTGATGTAGTTTATGATGATAGATCAAAGGTCTCCATATGCACAATTTGATCTAAAGTAATTGTTTTATTAGCTGCTTTTCAGAACACCTTTAATAAATGTTTCACATATACGGATTTTGAGGTGTACGTTATGGAATGGTTGAGGTACTCGAAACAGCGACTCTTGTGTGAGAAAAAGTAACCGTAAGTAAACGATAGATTGGATTTCTGTTGATTTAACGTAATGTTTCATAAAATTTTTATTAGTTTTAATATTATTAAAAAACGATTCTAATAAATTTTCTGTAAACTAGCTGTAATGTATGTGTATCCGTTAAACTTTATTCAGTTTCAAAGTATGTTACGTTATGGCAACTACAGATTAATATACCCTTTTTTATTTCTAGCTTTCACTGAATGCGTTCAATAGTTTCCACTTTCCACACTTGTTATGTAATATGCTTACACAATTTTATTTTTTTTTTAGGTTGGATTCCTGGACAAGATATTTTTTTTTCTAATTTTGTACCTGTTTTTTTCAAATTTACTGTACTGTTCATTAATAGTGAATAAACGTTTTAAATTTTTTATTGCTTTTTTTGCTATTTTATTTTAAATGTACAGGTGAACAACTAAGAGCGACTGTAGGCCACATCTCAGAAAAGAATCATGGTACAACTTTCAAAAAAATTACCTTTAGGTAAGTAATCCTGAAAAATTGCTGGAAACTATTTTGCAGTCTCTAAAATATCCGCTAGGGGTGGATTGAACACTCGAAAACATAATACTCCAAAAAAACATACTAAAGGTGTCCTCAAAACACAATTTTTGAAACCCTTGATGAGATTATGAGAAAATTTAGTTAAGGAGATTTTTTGCCATTATTCTTCAAATAATGGGTGCGGAAGGTTCAATCTCATGAACAAATGTATAACTTTTTCGTGTTTTAACCGATATTAATGATGTTAGCTGCATTTAAAAGAGTTTTTCTGTTTAATAAGATTGATAACAAAATTAGATAATTTTGTATCCACTCGGAAATTTCGAAAGTAAATTGAAGCATTTTTTTTAATTTTTATATCGGATATTGTAAATCTTATATCTTAGAATAGATTCCTATTTTTTCATACCCCTTTTCGTCAGAATTCAAAAAATGCCTCATTACATTTGAAATTTCCGGGAAAAATGGGAAAATTGTCTACTTTTTTACATAGCGTTGACAAAATTGCCTAATTTTGTTATTTTTGTTAAGCATATCTTATTAAAAAGAAAAAACTCTTTTAAATGACGCCAAAAACATTGATATCGATTAAAAAACAAAAAAGTGTTACGACATTTGTTTTTTAGGTTGAACCTTCCCCCACCCCTTACTTGAAGAATAAGGACAAAAGTTCCTAACTACAATTTTTCATAATCTCATCAATATATCAAAAATTGTATTTCTAGGATACCTTTAGTGTGTCTTTTTTGGAGATAATCACAGTATTATGTTTATAAGTGTTCATTCCACCCCATAGCAGATATTTTAGGAACTCAAAAACATTTTCCAACGATTTTTCAGGGTCATTTTCCTGAAGGTATTTTTTCAAAGTTGTACCATGACTATTTTTTGAAATATGGCCGACAGCCGGCGTTTTTAGTTGTTCACCCTGTATTTGCTGATTAGGCACAGAAACATCTATAGGATATCATCTAGAATGTTTGAGGTATATTATTTAGAGGTTTTAGTAATGTCCATACAACATCTAAGCGAATACATTGTATTGTTTTTGAAATGTCGCATTTAGATCATTGATCAGATGTTATTTTTTAGACATTGCATTAACATCGACAAGATGTTAAAAGGCATTTCAGAATCTAACAGAAATATTGTTTTTAGTTCGTTATGAAGACTTCCTTTTGAGGAAGTTCCAGTAACATCTCAGTAATGTAAAAAGACAGCGCTTTAACATCGTTGAGAAGTTAAGTTGAAACATCACAAAAGTTAACACCCACACGTTGGGCATAAGCGGTTGTATAGATGTGCATGTGATGAAAACAAGAGGAAAAAAAGGAAGAACATTATCAAAATGTGATGTTGAATTAACATAACTGTAATATTTATTTGCATAGTGGGATACATCTTTGTATAAAGGAGATATACAATTTATTCTATAAATTATAAATTTACAATGGTATCTGTCCGATTTATAGTATTTTTAAAAACTTATTTGCCTCTATATTTGATATTTTCCAAAAGTAATACTCACTGTACGTCCATTTCAAGTTCTTTCACTGTCCCAGAGATACTAATAAGTAAGAAAACTACCAGATTTTGATTCTCGGCACTCAATTTCCGATTTTGTTTCCCTAACGGCGATTGTAACATATATACATAAAACCGAGAAATAAATCCCATTGGATAAGGTATTAAATAGAAGTAGATGTTTTTGAGCTAAACTGAAAATTGACTGGTTGATTTCACAAATTTCTAATGTTCTCATTCCAGACATGGAATTTTTGGTCACAAGCCTAAACGAAAACAAGCATATGTCACGTCTCCAGGATATCCCTCTAAATATCATTCATAATTCTGTGAATAAAAACGACTCAATGAAATTTTAATTTAATATGGAAGAAGTAATGAATCAATGTAACAATTAAGAACCTAGATGACTATGTTCTTCTTTGTTTTTTTTATAAGATATTCGTACTACCTTGTGCATTAATAAAATGCGTTCAGTGTTTTGAATATGAAAATAAGTTCAAAGCATGATGTAATAATAATTAATATACGAAAAATATGATACATTCGCTTTTCTTACCTTTTTAATCCACTTATTAAGAAATTTTAATAAATATTTAAACATTTATAGAGTTGACTATAGTGCGCCCACTATAGAAGAAAATCTGGACTTCTACACTGTAACCACTTTAACTAAGAAAGTATGTCAGAATGAGGTTTTTAGGTAAAGTGTTAATTAAAATACACAAAACATGTAGTATGGCTAATTTGTTGCTACCAAAGCCAACAAACTAAAAAAGATAAAAAGAAGATATGTATAGCGCTATTATTTTATTAACTTTAAAAAAATTTCAGTTAATCGCTGAGAATAATTTTTATGAATAAAAAAATTACTTGAAAGTAGGTTAGGATAATCAAAGGTAATACATCATTTTCTCAATTTATCTACATTACCTGATAATCAGAATCAGGCCAACTAGGTAAAAGTCCTCGGCATTCCTCGTCCATCCTCAGGTATTCCTTATTATTCCAAATATCACCCGTTTATTATTCATTAAAAAGTTTTTTTTTATTAATTTTTTGATAATAATATTTTATGGTAACGACTTTGTCACCGACCAATATTACACATTTTACATTTCCGAAATTGAACGAGTCAGTAAATAATCAGAATCATTTCCCTAACAGTTTTCCCAATCATTGTTCAACCACTTTCCGACACTTCCCATAAGTGAAAAACAAAGAAACAACGGAAACTATCCATAAAATGACGAAATAGTAATGTCACAGCTCGGTTTTCTTAATTTTAGAAGGAATTTAATCAGTGTTTCATTCACGATCCGCGAAAACTTGGAAAATTCGATGGGTTTTCCTCTACCACCACAGTTTGGAGTGTTATTAGATTTTTCCTTATACCATATAGTTGCTGATAGAGTTGTGAGTTGCAGAACAGTTGAAGGTTTCGCTCGGAAAATTTACCGGAATATTACGAACGTCGTTCGATCCAGAGCAACACATAGCAACGAAGGGTGCCGCCCTCCTGGAGGATAACTACACAATGTTGTCATGTTCTCTAGTTAGTATTTACGTTAGAGATTTTTCAATTTATATACAAATTACGTCAAAAATTAACATTACGCTAACGACTATGAGGTGGGATCTACAAATAAACGTAAGTGTTATTCAATCTTCCTCTGCTTCTCTTTACCCTCACTATCGTTTCCATCAATATAAATTGATTATCCACATTTCACTAAAATAAGTTGGAATTCTAGATCTAAAATCCATTCAAAATCTATCAATAGAGAACGAAAATACCTCAGACATGCGTTCACGCTTTCAGTAGCAACGAAAGAATATTGTTACGAACTCACACACCTAAGTACGGTCCTGTAACCTTATGTTAACGGAGTTTAAAAAATGGCGAGCGCGCCGCATTCTGAGAAGGTCTATTGGGATTTATTTTGACAGTTTTTATAGACATGTTCTCGGAAGGTCTTTTAAGGATTGAGCCGGCAATTGAGAAATATCGCGAAAGGCATTTTTTGTGTAAGCCGCAGTCCAGAATTCTCTAGTAAAAAAGGCACTAGTATATAAAAAGGACCGATCAGCGGACCAGGCAGTTGATAAAGTGATCTTGACAAATAAACAGTAAATAAGTGAATATAAAAGTGTTATAAATTAATAATTAAGTTTTTGTGCATATAAATTAAATTTAAGTGATTAGTTAAGTACATATAAATTGAGTGTTAGTGAGTTAGTGTTTAAATGAATCAGTAAGTAGCCATATCGTGTGTTTAAAATTTATCCCACCTGTTTATTGTTTAAAAAATAACAAAAACATTACAATATAACCGATGGCATATCAAATTAAGTAATAGAATGGACAATAAAAAATAAATATTTTTCACATTCTGCAGTATCACTTTTATTTCTCAAATCTCTTCATTGATATGTGAATGGAAGTATTTTAATAGAAGCCAAAATTATACCGAAACGTCAAAAACGTATTTTTAATATATTTTCATTAACTTGTATCTTAAACAAGGAAATTTTTTGTTTTTATTTATCAAGTGATGCGAACTGTTTATTATTGGCTTCCAATTCTTTCCTAACGATTTCCCCAATCTTTTTTATTTGTTCTGTTCTCTTCCACGCCTTTGTGACACTAAACTGTCTTAAGTCCTTTAGGGTTGTACCTTTTCATCAATTCCTTGGCCCACCGTCACTTTTCTGTCAATCGCTACATGTGATCGAACCATATTAGCCTTCCACAACACTTGCTTATATCTGCTCCTCTATATAGCTCTCTCAATTGTCTGTTCGTTCTTCTTTTCATCCGTCCCGTATCAACACTACATATAAAGCTATCTCATCTTCCATATTTCTCCATTTTGCGTCTGATTGATTAAATGCTTTTTGTCTTCCTTGATCTATATTTTGATAGCAATGTCGTCAACATCCCATAATTCTTGTTACTATTTGCTTTCTTAGCTTGGATTTCCTGCTTTCCCTATCCATCTCAAGGGTGTAGGTTTCTCTACTCTTTGTAAGGTTCATTTCTTGCTACTGTTATCCACCATTATCAGTATTTCTATGCCTCCTTGTGTCTGTCCCATTATCAGGTATTAATTTTTCTTTTCGGTGATCGCTTTTTTATCCAATTTTTTCATTACTCTTTGCAATTCTTTCCTGCAAACACCACAGGCATCAGTGATTATTATTAAATATAATTCCTGTTGTGAATAATCCAGTACTTCTCACTCTCTACTCCAATTACAAATTAGAAAGCTCTGTAGATAGTGAAAATCCCTATATCCTCTTCAAATTCATTAGCATAAATCCCCAGTCTTCCAGTCACTGTTGGGTTCTAATCAATAGTTCACTAGTGGCCCTGGGAAAACTGTAGCTAAACCTAAACCTACCTTAGTAGTTCAATCAGAAGACTTATTGTGATACTAAAGCTATTTTGATGGTTGTCGTTTTCAGTATCATTCGTACAAGTATCAACTTTTTCAGTATTTCCAGATTGATCCTGGCTTGATACATTTTTCCGCACTCTATTTTATCATATACTCAAGTTTGAGATCAATATCTCCTCAATCTGAGTTACTTGATTGGCCAAATGCTGAATATTCCTTGACATATTGTCCAACGTTTACTCTAATGACTACGCTGCTATTTGTTTCCCAATTGGGCATTAGAATATTATACGTGACCAACCAAATTTTGAACTTCAATATGAAATATTGAAATAAAAACCCGTAAGAATATAATATGAATTACTTATTTGCGTCTATGTTTGAAACTATAGAAATTATTTGGGCCTATATAATGTTTGGAACATGTTGATACGAAATCAAAAATATGTACCTAGGTAACCGAAGACGAGAACTTCCGCTGATATATTTCAATATATTAGGTAGGTACTCATATAGACGATTTTCAAGCTATATATTTCATAAACGTAAATATTTATCATTAAGATAAAAAAATCCCAATGGCACAAGTCCAATTGGACGGCTTATTTCAGTAAAGTTTTTGCATCAGATTCAGAACAAAAAAAAATTTAAATTTTCTTAAATAAATGTTTTCATGTACGTTTTAGAGAAAAGTGTTTTATACAAAAGTTGTAGAACGTGTTAAGTTCTAAAAAAAATCTCAGGAACTTTTTTGCGTTAGATCAAAAACATAAGAAATACGATTTTTTTTCAATTTTGACAGGCCGCCATTTTGTTTCTACTGGGCCGATTTGGCCCGTTAACGAACTCGTCCAAGATTTTGGCCGAACCAATTTTTGTAGCGAGCTTGGTTCCGATCCGTCGAAAAATACGCCCTCTATCGTGCTTACAAATTCCGTTATAACACATACATTGATTTGTATATTTATTTAATTTATTTCTGAAATGGTGGTTCAGAATAATTTCATATAGAAAGACTGAAATATCTCAATTCTAATAACTTTATTGAGGACATGAAAAGAATAAAAAAAAATACCAACACTTCACTGAAAATTGATTTAATAAATTGTAATTGAGAAATACTTTGTATTATTTTGAACATTTAAATTATTTGATAACCCCTACATCCTATGCAATTCCGAATACATATTAATTCACTCTATTGCGCTTGCGCATAAGTTCAACGCATGCGCTTATATATCTTACTACAACAAGAAGACGCTATTCACCGTCCATGCAGTGTATAAACGGTTTACGCTCTCCCAGCGTGTATACAGTTATGAAAAATTTTAATACGTTATATCAATTTAAACAAAGCAATTACATATATATGAACTTTTAAATAATGTGTGTGAAGTGTAAAGAAGATAGTATTAGACATAACAGTTATGCATGCATTAAAAGATAATAAAAGTGGAAATTATGTGAAATTTTATGGAACATGTGAACATTGAAAACAGATTAAATTTTAACAAGTACGTACAATTATTTTCTTATAAACTATATTGCATGGATCTCCATGGAGATAAATTATTATGCATTTAAATAGATTGTTTTTTGGCCTTTTATTAAAAAATCATTATTAGAACGTTCTGGATATTAAAGTTAGTTCACTGTTCGTGTTGGAGTGGAATTCCAAATGTTTTAATTAAAATACACAGACCTTAGTTGATAATCCCTGGATGCTACTTGCGTCTCTAATTTTCTTGACGATCTCTAAGTAAGAGATGCTCCTTCAGAACAGCTTTTTCTCTTCACGTGATCTCCAAAACTTAATAAAGTGTTTCTATTATCTTTTTGAGGAATCTTATTAACTTTTTTTTTATTAAAATTTAACAAATTTTATCACAGGAGATTTATAACGATGCTAGCTTCTCCATCTCACCAAATCGACTCTTTTGTTTTTCAAAATCAACAAACTTTATTCTTCCTAAATTCAAAGCTTGCTTATCTTTGTTTTAATAATACAAATTGTCACTTCCTATGTCTTTTAGTTGAAAAATGTAATAGTTTAATTTTTCAGTCCTGGAGGATTAACACACTTATGCACAAATGTTCACTTTGTATTCAGGATTTTATATAAAATCTTTTTCCTAGAATACATTAACAATTTTCATCATTATCCCGTTCTTACGGTTTTCTCATTTATATTTATTTTTACAAAATATACAACCTAGATTACTGTTTCATATCTATGTAATTGATTATTTTTAAATTCTTGAATTTTTACTGTTTACTATTGATTATTTTCGATTTTGTTGTTATTGTTCAATCTAAAATAAATAACCAATAAATTTAAGTTGGTAATAAAATTACTAAATTTCATTACTTCCTCTGTTTATAATACATTGCTTTTATATATGTTTGGGCTGTGTTCCATTTATCATTTCTCATGAAGCTTTCAACCCTTTCTTTAAATTGTTAACTTTTATTATAAACACCTGCAAATATTGATAAGCAATTATTGAAATAGATATTAATTGATGTTATTTCAGGTTTCAAGTTTAAATGGAATTTTATTTTTGCTGAAATTCATATGGCTGTGTTCAGATCAATGTGGAACTCATTGACATTGGTGTAAATCTGGAATTAATTGTGCAGGTAACTTTTGATACTTATTTAAATAATGTTGTGTTTAGAATTTCTATTCATAGTCCTTTTATTAATCAATCATATTGATATCTGATATTATATTTATGCATATTTCACTCTTTCTATTGCTTTCATATCTGAATTGTCAGTAACTTTCATAAGGTGGTTGTGTCTACTGCTACACCTTCCTGAATAATAGATACATTTTTAATGTTTATTTATTTGTAACTATTTCAAGAACTAGAAGACTAGTTCATATATATATATATATATATATATACATATATACATATACATATATATATATATATACATATATACATATATATATATATATATATATATAAATTTACTCTCTACAATAGTCCTATTTCATTCTAAAATAAGCCTAAAAACAAAACATGTTAAAATTTTCAAATACCACAAGGCAAAACCAAAACAATATCTATAACTATTGCAAACTGAGAAAATTTTGTATATAAAAGTCCCTCATACATAAATATATATTATGCGATAGAAGATGTCGTTACTAAGAGTAGCGAAACCAACAACCTGATTTCTTTTTCGCCCACCCTATTCTTTTCAAAGCGATTTCACTCAACTACTTGTGCTCCATCCTATCTGATAATGTATCAAAAGCATAATTCCTTAGTAATAATTAGCAGCAAGCACTGAAAATAGAAATAGTTTCTATTTGTTTGATACGAAAATTCAAAAATAACCATCCTTTACAGTATTGCATGTAAATCATTATACATGCACAGTTTCTGACCAGATATCGCTCAGGTCGAATATGTATAATTTCGAAAGACACAGCTGGAACATAATATCGAAAGTTGGAATAATTTGATGTTTCTCATGAAATTGTACTGGAAAATAAAGTATTGTTGATTCATCCTCATATTTTTAAATAGAAAGCTACAAATTTAGAAATTCTAACCCATTATCAGAAAAGCTAGAAATATTTTAAAATCATTCGTTTTTCAAAAAGTCAGCCAACCCGCTAAAACATGGTTTGAAGCGTATTGCACAATTTGCTTCGGTTTGATAGTTTTTTCGTAATCTATGCGAGTATTTGGAATTTGTTCTTAGCAAGGAGGTTGAAGGTAAAGTCCAACATATTATTATTGAAATAATACTTTGGTTATTTCACCTTCTCAAAATAAAATGTTTTGGATGTAACTATAGATGGGATGGAAAAAAAATGCGAAAAACAGAAGACATCTAGGGGAAATGGGGCCAAGATGGACCCCCGCCTATGATGGACACAAGTTGTATTTTCAAATTTACCGCGCATCACTGACTACCGACATCTTGGTTAGGACGAATGACTTTTAAAACCAGTTGTTTACAAGCGTTCATGCGGATATAAGTCGTTTAGGTGAAAACAAAAAATTAAATCAAAACTAGTAAGTATTGATATAACAGTGTGGCTTGGCATGATGTTAAGTGAATTTTTTTATGCTCAGTTAGAATTTGCTTTTGTTACTGCAACTTACAGAAACTGTTTCATGTTGACTGTCAGGCACAAATTGAGGTTATGGCAAAGAATAAAAGAGCTTGGCATTTTTTATTGAATTATGTCTTATTGCCTCTGACGGACCTTTGAACTGTGTCTTATGATGGACCAGGGGTCCATCATTGGCAATGCATTAGTTACACCACCTGTTACTGGGTAGCTGAAATATATAGTACCTAGAACAGTAGATAGTATCATTATTCGACACTAGATGTCGTCACGTGTCACAATACACAATCAATAGTAATTCAAATGCAATAAAAGTCTATGTTTGCTTAGGTGGGCAGAAAAATTAAAATTTTCATGGCTCTTGCAACATAACGAAAAAAATATGATGGCCCCAAGGCTTCAAAGTTTTGAGACCCCTGGCTTATACGATTCAACGCTCGTAAAATTTGTAGTTCGGTTGAATAGCTACCCGGTAAACATTTCTTTCTTCTGTGAGATGGGGAACTCCATGGGAACTCTCACTTCTCCTGGTTAGCTGCATACACTCGTCTTACATCTGTTGTTTTGTTCAGAGAACCATTTTGTACCAACTGAGATCCTATTGTATTCGAGAAAAGAGCGATGCAGTCTGATAATTAAAGAAATGATTATGTGTGCTTGTTTTAGCTAGTAGTAATTTACGAGTATACGCAGTTTCTAACTAAATTTTAAGTGGAACTTCGCATGAAAACGAATTATAAACCAGTTGATGTACCCAGCAGATGACTTCACCTTGTGTAACAAGGCTATTACTTTTCACCCAACATTTTGTATTCTAATACTTCACTTAAAAATTGTTTTAATGTCTTTAATAACAAAAATTCCATAAAACTGAGGAAAATAATGGATTCCTCGTATTAAAATACATGGTACTGCATTATTTTGTCCATACATTCACTGTAAGCCAAAATCTACAATTTTTTGGTCAGGACCGCAATTTTTTTTAATTTGTTTAACTTGCTTCCATAAATAATTATATAATTTCGATACTATGTTATATATCGATTCCTATCTTACGTCATTCGATAAATTAGTATATACGTGATTAAATCTGAAGTAGACATTTGTGTCAAAAATGACCTTAAAAAAATTTGTAGTAACTACGTCTATGCAATGGAAGGACTGAAATTGGTGAAAATTGAAATAGGAGTATTTATACTATTATAAAAAATATATAGCAGCTTCCCATCGATAATGCAAACAGTGTTATAAAATGTCAAATTTGAACTATTTCTTAATAATTTCGATTTCAATGGCATTGAAAATCCCCAAAAAAAATTTTATTCCGACTTCGATCAAAATTTTCATAGGTACAGATTTTGCTCATTTACAAATTCAGCCTCAGTTTTTACGTTCTGAACTCACATATAAAATTTAATGAAAAAAGTCGGTCGCGTTTTTGAGTTATCGTGTTGACATACCTACCGACCGACATTTTTTTAAAATAGGTGTTTATTGCTTACGATACTTTTAAAATATGTAAGATATTGGTATGTTACTTCTTTTCGTCATTGTATATATTTAAAGTGTAAATTCATTTTAATTTCTAGCGTTGTAAAAATATGTTTCAGAATTGATAAGATCTTTTGTATTGTTGTAAATTCAAAGGATAGTTTCACTTTATTTTCAACTTTTGTTAAATACCTTTAAAATATCACGTTTTGCAACAATAATTGTAAATAGTTTTGTTTGGGCATTCAAATAGCACATTTTTGAAAGTCGACATCTTGTCGCATTGTGTTTGAAATCCTATAGTTAAGAAGTTAGGAAAATGTCACGTTTCACAATATTATCTATTGTATTGTAAAAACCCTAAATTTAGTGTCACTTCAGCATGAATTCTATGGTCGACGATCGGAAGATTTGAAAGACATGTTTGAATAACCTTTCTGAGTAAAAAACGGTTACAATTGCTATTGGAGTATTCAATAGAAATATCTATTGGAGGCACACATTGTTGATTCTTGTCGATGGACCCGACGAGTCAAATGATACTGGCCAATAGGAAAGATTTATTTTCGTTTGGTCAACCCAATCCACGTGTAAACACTATTTAACACGTCTTACAACGTGAAGAAGCCAATTTTTTACACTCATCGAAGCGAGTTCAATACTCTCGATAACAAAGTTTTACACTCATCGACGCGAGTTTTACACACTCATCGAATCGAGCCCAACGCTCAATAACAAAGTTTTTTACACGCATCGAAGCGAGTTAAATACTCTCGATAACAAAGTTTTACACTCATCGACGCGAGTTTTACACACTAATCGAATCGATCTCAACGCTCAATAACAAAGTACTTATACTCATCGAATCTAGCTCAACGCTCAATAACCAAATTCTTATACTCATCGAAACGAGCTCAACGCTCAATAACAAAGTTTTTTACACTCATCGAAGCGAGTTAAATACTCTCGATAACAAAGTTTTACACTCATCGACGCGAGTTTTACACAGTCATCGAATCGAGCTCAACGCTCAATAACAAAGTTCTTATACTCATCGAAACGAGTTCAAGACTCAATAACAAAGTTAGTTTTGATATTCATCAAATCGAAACATAAAGTGTCTTCCGATCTGAAACCACCGAAGTTCAGCATTCACAACTTTGTACCATTTTGTAAATTTGTATATAATAAATTATTAATTTCGACATTAATTTTGTCAAATTAAGATTATTTATCTAGTTGAATGTCTACGCCAGTTGACGAAGTTCAGCTAGAAATATAATAAAAAACAATAGGTTTTTGGACTCCGAAACATATGAAACGTGTAGATCCACTCGAATCTCGAAACGTCAAAATCACTCCATTCCAATACTTTCCTCATATGTATAACTAGAATATCACTTGTATACATAAGGTGAAGTAACTAGTTCTAAGTTTTTATAAGATGCTTCAAGTTTCCGGTACAGAAGCTTGGCAACAGGAGGTTTTCCCAATTATATTGATAAAATATGTACAACGTGTATATATAAAATCCTCTAAATATGATTTATTTATGCGGCCAAAATACAAGGAGTCGACACACTGAAACACTTTTAATACGGTTAAACCCCATAGATTCTTGCGTGTGGATTAAGAATAAATTTGCAATACGGGTATTTACTTTTGGCCGAGAGTAGCTTTAAATAATATTTTAATCAGTGTGATAACGACGAGATATATTAATTCGGTTAATGTTTTTTTTAAAACGGAAAGAAACGAAATTAAAAAAAAAAGAAAGTAAAGCTGATGGTTGAATTCCATGTCCATATATTTTCATTTAGTGATTATAGCTCAATCAATCTAAAAAACTGAAACATTAAAACTTTTTCCACAAATAATAAAATACTATATTAAAGTATAAGTGGATAAAGAGGTCTTTCAAACACGCGCGATCTTTCGAGCACGACGGCGCAGCCGAGTGCTCGAAATAGAGCAAGTGTTTGAAAGACCAGTTATCCACGAATACTTTACGCTATTTTTTTTTATTGGTGCACTTTGGAATCATAAAATATTATTATTATATTATTGAGTGAATGAAAACGACGAATACTCAGTGTGTATTAGTTTATTACTTTCAGGCTAAGCGCTTTCGGCTGTTAAGCCATTATCAAAGCCGTCGTCATTCAAAAAAGTAGTTGTCAAAGCCATCAAGTTGATCAAAAACAATACTCAAGATAGAATCATCGTTATGATTGAGTCATTCGAATAAAAACATTAAAATACCCTATTATAAGGGTGTAAAATTATATTCACATGATGTAAATTCACTCAAAATTAAAAAACTGAATTAAAACAGATGACAAGTTTTGTGTTTTCGATCAACTTGATGGCTTTGACAACTACTTTTTTAAATGACGACGGCTTTGATAATGGCTTAACAGCCGAAAGCGCTTAGCCTGAAAGTAATAAACTAATACACACTGAGTATTCGTCGTTTTCATTCACTCAATTTGCATCTAGTGTGTACACCAGATCCACAGGCATTTCTATTATATTATTACTACAAAAAAATGGAAGTCCGTCCTCGATGCCCAGCCAAGTTTCATGACAGTCCATCCTAAATAGTATTTATTTTTATTTGACGTTACGAGGTACTGCTGTCAGATCAATAAACAAAAAGTTTCTTTATTTATATTTAAAAGGATACAATATATATATGAATATATAAATAAATTTTGCAGAAAAAACCAAATAAGACATTGGTTCCCAATGAAAATATACAATTTAAAAACTAATAAAATAATTTGTCATTGATACTTACGTTTCTCAAGTAGTACCACATTTTTGGTCATTTTTGGAGAATCTCGATTTGTTAGCACGATACAGCCTCCGAAGTGTACACAAATGGCCAATTTTATGATTAGATATTGTTCACGGCGTCTTACAGATGCACCAAATTAATTTTCCACTCACCAGAGCCAGTACAATGGGTTCTATATATCCAGATAATCTACATTTTTGGAGAAATTTCGGTTTGTTTGCACGACACAACCTGCGGAGTGTATACAAGTGACCAATTTAATGATTGGATATTGCTCCGGGTATCTCACAGATGGAACCCTTTTAATTTTCAGTCCACCAAAGCCAGTTCAACGGGTCCTATAAATTCAGATATATTACATTATTGGTAATTTTTGGAGAAATTTCGCTTTCTTAACACGATACAGCCTCCGGAGTGTTCATAAGTGGCCAATTTTATGAATGGATATTATTCAGTGCGCCTCACAGATGACCCATATTAATTTTCAACTTACCAGCGCCAGTACAATGGCTTCTATAAATCCAGATATACTACATTTTTCATAATTTTTGGAGAAATTTTGGTTTATTAGCACGATACAGCCTTCGGAGAATACATAAGTGACGGTCCAGATACCGGAGTACGAAAAAGTCAATTTTATCCTTTAAAACCGTTTATTTTTCTTGAAAATATCTTCGGACATGGTAAATATACATACAAAAGAAACGGATACGGTAAAAATAAGGATTTTACTCTATCATGGACCGTGGAGGTATCCCAATAAGGAAAGGTGAGTCGCCAGCTAAAAAAGGTTGGGAACCAGTGGTCTAGGACATGAGTAACGGTAACTTTTCTGTTGACTGTCATTGAAAAGATACGAGTTTGAAAATTTTTAATGCCACATTCCAATTATATTTAAAATCACTTCGACTTTACGCGATGTGAATGGAATTCATCACAATTTCACAACTGATTTTAATGTGCGAAGCTTATTTTAGTATTACTGCCAGCTTTGTTATCAATGGGCTCGTTTCATGGGTATGAATTAACAAGTGAAATCATATCGGAACGATTAAGAATAACATATATTTTCCTATTATAACGATATTTATCTCAAAAAATTATGAATATCTTCGAAAATTAGATTTAAAAATTTTGCTAGATTTAAATAAACCGATGTAAGTCGACCAATGACAGAAGCCCTTGTTGACTATTCAAGTTGATTAAGACAAAGTGAAAGTGGACTAGAAGAATTTGACAATTGATATCAATATCCACAAACAACTTCAAACAGATATCATCCTCGCTGACTTTTTAGTTGAGTTATATTATTTTATAGTAGAAAGTGTGGTTCTGTTTGATTGCCTTTTAAAAGATATCTTTAAAATGGATCCAGGTTTCACCGACGCTAATTCGACAAGTCTTCCTCAAGTGGATGTCGACATGGTGTCTCAGTACACTCGAACTCCCCTAAACAGAAGGAGGATAAGCGATCCGGTACTAAATCGAGTTCGGAAATCAGTGGTAACGCAATTTGTGTATGTGTGTTACATCACAACTCAATCTACATGGAGAACATTTAATTTTCACTATACATATATTTTACTATATAAATTTCCTATTTTGAAAGCATCATCACTGCAGTTTAAAATATATATTTCCAAAATTCTTTGACTACGGGAGAGTTGCATTTTTTAATAAGAGGCAATCGAACATTATTTGAAAGAGTACGTTTTGACAATACTTTGTTTTGTTTTTCCTCATGACAACAGCGCAGCATTTCTTTGTTTGCCGTTGACTCTAGCCTACCACAGTCTACCATAAGAATTCAAATTTCAATATTTCTTTTCATGTTTATTAGAAATCGTAGAGTGGCGTGCAGTATCTGGTAGGCTAAACAGGTCAATATTTTAAAAAATGTTTTATTAATTATTCACAAAGTATGGCATAGAATAAACACAGCCAAGGTGAAACGAAGAGAAAACAAAAAACAACAAACTTTTTCGAGAGAGAACACTTTCTTGGGTCTTAGATTATAATTTTTCGGGGAGTTGGTGTTCGGACCAGCAAAGCGAATAGTTGAGTCAGTTAGAGTTCAAGTTAGAACAGCCTACCCGATGGGTATTGAGCGCGGTCCAGACAAAGTGCATTGCCTAGTGAGGAAGGCATGCCCATGAAGGATGTTATTATAAGTGAAGGGCCTATTGTATTTTCTTATATAATTTAGTCAGATTAATAGTGTATTCAGTAATTATGTCGCTAGGGTTAGTAGAAGGGTAGGGACCCCCCACACTAAATCCTAATAATCCGTGGAAGGCGAGGCACACTTATCTCTAGTTAATTGGAATAAAATTCCCTATCATTGCAGTATAACTTCAAAAGGTGTCTATACCTATTATTGGATCGTAAACAAGCGAGCCTGAAATGAACTCTAGCGCTACGTTCAGCTTACGAAGCCAGAAAATCCAAACTATGGAGCAGTTTTTTATGTTTTCTCCGATAGGTATTCTGTATCAACTAGTAGTTGTTGCTTGGTAGGAACCAATATTCTGAATAGTTGGATCGGTTGAATAATGTGTTAATGGTTGTTTCAGCATTTCCTGAAAAGTCTTCATGTTCATCTTCAACCTTGCAGCAGATCTGCGTTGACAACGAGCTGGTACGCATATAATATATTTACGTATACGCCTATTTTTATGTTTGTAATAGTTTATAGTACTAATTTAACGTACTTGTTACGAAAGAAATTATTTTCGAAATTTATTTATCACAAAGAAAGGTATAAATGCAATCTTGAATTATTGTCGCTTCAATAAAGAGTATATCAATAATAACTTTGCCACTGTTAACTTTGACAAAACTGTTTTAAGGGTTAAAACTCACTTTTCCGCACTTAAGTGTATACTCCAGAGGCTGTATCGTGCTAACAAACCGAAATTTCTCAAAAAGTTACCAAAAATGTAGAATATCTGGTTTATGGGACCCATTGTACTGGCCCTGGTGAGCTGAAAATCAATAGGATTCATCTGTGAGATGCCCTGAACAATGTCCAATCTTGAAATTGGTTACTTCTAAACATTTCGGACACTGTATCGTGCTAACAAACCAAAACTTCTCCAAAATGACCAAAAATGTAGTATACCTGGATTTATAGGTCCAATTGCACTGGCTCTGGTGCACTGAAAATCTATAGGGTTCATCTGTGAGACGCCCTTAACAATATCCTACCATAAAATTGATCACTTGTATACACACCAGGGGCTGTATCGTGCTAACAAAGCAAAATTTCTCAAAAAATCACCCAAAATGTGGTACTTCAGGTACCATAGCACCCGTTGTACTGGCTCTAGGAGCTGAAAATCAATTGGTGACTTTATGCATTCCGGAGACAGTATCGTGTTATCGTTATAATTACAAAAAGTGGCCGACGACGACGACATATACACAGAATTCTTTTATAAACCCTTTTTTCGTGTTTTCCACTCTGAAAAACGTAGAAATAAAAAAAAATCGAAAATTCCAACTTATCTTGGGGTACACCAAAAATTTTTTCGGATCGTAGATAGGGTTGGCGGAAAAGTAATAGCTCAATTTATTGAAGGTAAACGCTTTATTGGAATTAAAATTATAGTTCCTTCTATAGACAAATACCCAATATACAACAAAACAATAGAATGGAGCTACCAGAACGCGAAATTAATTAAATTCACGACATGTTGCAATGGGTTGAAGTTTAAATCTACTAACAATACATAATTAAAATTTCACTAACGATGTCTACTTGTGACCTTTGTTATGTTCTATTCTAGGTGAATATAATATCCATACCGCGTGGGGAAAAATTAGGTAATAACATTTAAAAAAAATAGCGTTATCTAAAATAATGTTACTCATAATCTACCATGAACATTCCAATAGAGATTTTAATTGAGGTTCACCGAACTTTATCGTTGTCTTCGAGATAAATAAATTCTTTTTATGTTTATTTTCACCTTGCTTTACTGGCAACCCAGGTGCTCTTCATGAAAATGAGCGTAATTATTTATTTAATTAACCTGCAGGAAATTAAATACAATACTCTGTAAATCTGGATCGAGAAATGGAATTGAGTTCTTGATTACAAATAGCCTGTCGCGACATATGCAGTAATTACATCCAGAAAATGACAAATCATCGAGTTTGAGCTGAAGAAAATTGGAACACTTATACATACATGGTATACAAATATTGCGGCATTGAGATTGTTCCTTTAACATTATAGATGGGCCCTTACCGAACAAGGTGCCAGATGTTTTGCTTATAAGCTTAAGAATTAAGGTGTGGTAAATTCAAACCATTTATTGTTCTTAACATTTCTGCTATTCAGACTCTCAATCATATGGATATCTGTACAGAATTTGAAGTGTGAAGTAAAAATGTTTACGCATCTTCATAGAATCTTACTCTACTAATTTCTACTTATGCAAATAAAGTTCTTTTTTGGACTAAAATCATAAGATTCGACCCCAGAATAAGTTAGAATATCCGTTCAAGGTTTTGAATAGTAACTAAAATGAATATTTTCATTAATTAAGTACCTCGTTAATTCAGTTAATAAATCTTACGACTTTTCTAGCACACCGTATTACTTTGTTGCACTTACCAAAATCTATAGAAATTGCTGAAAGGTTCAATTCTGTGGATGCAGCATAAAGGATTTATTTTCTTCATCTATTGTCATTGAATGAAAGCGTCTTATATTTCTTCTAGTATATTATGTATATGGCGATAACATAGATATATAAATAAAATGTAATACACATATCTACTTGACATCAAACATTCATTAACACCTAGCACAGAACTAGAAGTACTACATATTTGTGATAAAAAACAAGAACTAGATTTCCTTGAAGAATTAGTAATTAGAAGACATTTAAGAGACCCACAATATGGAGTCGTCGATGAACAGATACATTTAGGGAGTTCTCCACTTTTAAACAGTCTTCTTAAGTAGGTTATAATTGTAAAGATCAGCAGATGTAGTTTTCCTAGTTTCCTACATCATTGAAATGGGAAAAATATTTCCAGGATAACCCCATACAGCTAATATAATCTAAACCTTAATATTTGTAATATCATATCTTCCTCTTTTGTCAATTCATATATATTAAGTAAGTCACATGATGGGTTACTTCTTGGTCTAGCCAAAAATAATTATTAAACATCAGGTAGGCATCACATGAAATGTAAATTCTGCCATTCTGACGATGATATTTAGTAATAATGGAACAATTGTCAATTTTTAGAATTTTTATTATTATTTCATTATATTGTGGTATTATTTAGAATCAGTTAGTTTTATTTAAAAAAGTAATACCACAGTAAATATTAAAGGAAAGTCAGTGATTCATTTTTTAATACCAGACAACTTTGCCCGTCAAATGCCATTTTTGTCACTACTATAGTCTGAAATAAACAAAATTGACTCGCTGTGTAGCAGTATTTACTTTTAAGTAAGAAGCTCTATTTAATGTTGGGCTATTTATTTATGAATCATCCAGTCAAGACGTATCTGTGTATGATCGGATAGCTCTGTAAAACTTCAATTTAAGTTTATCCAAAGTAGAAGCAATCTGATTTCAATGGAGGAAATATTTTCTTCTTCTAACCATAGGTTTCTTCCAACTTCATTGAAAACAGTTCAGCAACGGTCACGCTCATGCGCAGTCCTAAAAAAGTAGCACTTGGCATTTTCCGATGCGTCGTAGCAAAGACGTATGCGGATTGCAAGAGCTCACTTCGCTGGCAGAATTCGTAAGCTTAGTTACGGCAGTACAGTTCAGAGAAAAGTGTGATTACCGGGGTTGTGCAATACTAACTTGTTATGGCGACTCCAGAAAGTGAAGTTGTTCATAAAAAGTTGAGTGAGCAGTGTCGTGAAATAATTATGAACGTTTTAAATTTCATGACCGAAGAGGCAAACAATGGCAAGTCGACAATTCCATTATAAAAGTAAGTTTTAATTATTGCAATAAAATTTTTAAATCAAAGTAATTATTTAACAAATTTACACTAGATAATAAATTTTTTAAATCGATTTTCGTACATAAAATAATTATTTGTTAAACGATTTAAAAAAGTGACATTAGGGCGAGACAAAGTATTATATGCTCTCATGTGTCAATTTTATGCACCGTTATATCATCATTACAAACAAATCGACGCCATTTTTAGACTATTTAGAGCAACCTAAATGAGACATTCTTTGGTTTTTGCATGCCTGCGGCTGATGCTTAAATTTTTCCATTCGTGAAAAAACCACCACTTTATGCACTTGTGCATGAATAACTAAGTATTCTGTTTCTGTCTATATGAGTAAATTAATGGGCACATGTTTATTTTGTGTAAGCTACCTATTTAAATGTAATAGGTTTTTTAGCTTATAATTATTATACTCATTTCATACCTATCTCTATGACGTTTCGGTTTTATTATTTGCTTTGAACCATCTTCCGATTTCAGTTACAATTGCGGTTTGGTCATATTAAAATATGTTTGAACTAAAATCAAAAGATCGTTTAAAACAACTATTGAACTGAAACGTAATATAGTATTTTTGAATATAATACTTCTTTTAAATGGCCGAAAACCACGACAAAAATGTTATTTCAAAGAACGGTCACTGAAAACAAATTTAACTAGTTCCTCATTTTATTTGTATAAAAATACACATGAGTAAAACTTTTAATACAACATTTATATCGACTTATTTTATTGTCAGGTCACTGAACGAGTTTCTGTTGCTACGAAGATAGCCAAAGAACGCTTTCCCGCATTAAAAAAAACCTCTGGTAGGAAGTAGTGCTGACACTGATGTGCCTACTAAAAAACAAAGAACGTCCAGTATTCGTATGGATCAATTCCACAAAATTGTGCTTAGAAGGGGTATAATAAATTATCACATATCCGAAAAAAACGTACCCACGTTAAGAAATGTACACCAAACCTTTGCAGATAGAGAGGCGGTTTTATTATTGCATGAATGTTGATGGCGGACATTTTGTAAGATAAATTTGACGTGTAGGTACACCTGATTATCTTAAATCTTCAATTAATAGATTTTTTATTAAGAAAACAATAGTCTGTTACCAAGGTTTTGACAAGCTGTCATTTAGTTGTTGATGAAAATAATAAAACGAAAGTATAGGACCGTAAAGAACTCGATGGAGCCTTAAAAAAGAGGTACAGTCTATTCAAATTTTGAGAGTTTTTCACCCCCCAGCTACAAGATATTGAAGCTATAAGGGTGAATAAAGCTAAAATTTGGTTCCCCCTTAAATCAAAAATCGACATGTTCAGGTGTTTGCTTATGAGCTTGATTTAAGAATTTATACGTGGTAAAGTCAAACTTAAATTTTGATTTCAAATCCTAAAAATTGGGGTTGAAACTTTCTGTTGGCTCACTCTGTACGTTACTGTTAACGCCCGAACTGAGGTAAGTCCTAAAATTTTCCAGTACAGCCTAACGTTTATCAAGTCTAAGCGGTAAAAGTCCGAAATGCTCTGCGATCTTCTTTCAAACTTTTACCATCATCCCCTCAGTAAATCTTTGGTATTACCCCAGAGACACGGTAAATGTCGAAAAATAGTAACGTATAGACATGCTGCTAGTTCTCATACTCGTGGTCAGTGTGCAGTAACAAGTAAAATGCTTATTTTATTATTAATAACTGGCAATGTATTATTTGCCCTCTGTTAATTTACTTAAAATACCAAATAATAAGAATAATACTTGATATGTTATATCAGCCAACGTAAGCGTGACGTTTGTGACAAGATCATTTCATATTTGTTATATTTTTTTACCATTAATAGTTATTTTCTGACGACCGCAATGAAATATGCCACATTTCATACAATTTTCTCTTAGTGAAAATTTAAAATTGCAAACGAAGGGCCTACCCGTGTAAAAAAATTTAGAAATCTGATTGGCCGACAGAAATTACTTTGCACACGGGTCGATGATTATCGATGTCTATCTGACATTTTTAGTTTGACTTTTGAACTGTTAGCAAGGAAAATAGCCAATTGGAGAAAATTATTGAATTTTCTGTAATTGTGAGTCTGATATGCATAAAATTCAAAAGTTGTATCAACTAAAGAACATAAAATGGTCAGCAACGGTCTTGAATCACCAGTTTATTTTTCAAAACGTTGTAATCTTACCATAAACTTTTATTAATAAAAGAAATACTAAAACTGCTTTTTTGTGGTCCTCGGAAAAATACCGTGTACAACATGTGTTGAAAATTCGATTCAAACACTTGTTATGCAATATACTATTTCCTAACAAGTGCGGAAAATGATATTTTCCCGCACGCCACTGCCGTTGATCCGAACGCCGCAAAGCAAAGTTTGGGTATGCAGTCAAGGACGGGAAAGACACTTTACGCATGAATTAGGAACATTATATTCTCTACAACCACATAAAGATTCAAAAATCAAATTGAAAATATATATTTAATATCAACATACAACACTTTCAATGGAAATCCACAAATTATTATTAATATTAACGTTAAAAACACAATTTGTTGCATTGTTCAAATGAGTCAGAATAGTCGGCCCAGAGTAGTTAGTTACCCTTCACATCTACTAACAAAACCGTACCATGGTAGAATCCTTCCTGTGATAACGCAATCCGACAATTCAAGTCGACCCTAAACTACTATCAAAAAGATAAAACTTCTGAAAATCTAATACTTTACAAGAAAACGGAAGCCAAAAAACCAATTTCAAAATAACATATTATTTCTAAGGACTTTGTAATCTTCTATGGCCAAGTCATTGCAAACACACTCGTCCAACACTTTGAAGGAAAGTTAAAAAATAACAAAAGATAATAATCTAGCCGACAATTCTATGAATTTAGCTTCCCCCAACAACTCTTTCATAACAGTACAGGACATGTATAATATCAACTCTCCACTTACTCTCCCTGAATTAACATCCCTGCCTCCTGCAAAAATTCTGCCACTGGAACCGACTACCTTCCTTACATATTTTTAGAGCATCTAAATAATCATGGTCTTTCCAAACTTTTAGACAATTACAACCTCATTTGGACATCTCAAGAGTTCCCTACTAAATGCAACAAGTCCATATTCATTCCCATTATTAAACCTGAACAGACACCATCTCTCTCTAAATCATACAGGCCAATCCCCCTTACATGTACCCTGTGTAAACTTATGAAGAAAATAATCAAGAAACGACTGGCTTTTTGAAAAGTGTAATTGTCACTAAAGAGCAATCTGGCGTCAGACGTCAACGGTCCACTAACGACAATCTTGTGCTTTTACAATCCCACATTGCCAATGCGATTCACTTGCATCCATTCAATCTGTTAAAAATCTATTTACCAATCACCCGCTAGTTCATTATACCTATTAACAACTCATTGCTGAAAACTCAAAGGTTACCATCATCTGGATCCCTTCCCACTTAGGGAGCACTGGCAATGTAAATGCTGATCGCACGCAAAAGAAGCTGCCTCTTCATCTAGTCTAAAGAACATCCAAATCTGTAAAGATCTCAAATCTAAAATTAAAAACTTGATCAGAAACGTATGGCAAGAACAATGGGATAAAAATAATTCAAATCTTCACACGATACAACCCACCTTAGAACCATTCAACATGCACGGACTCTCCAGATATGAAATGGATATAATACGTAGACTGGTGATCGACCACACCCGCTTAACTCACGCTCACATCATGTCCGCTTCTCTTTAACCGAAATGCCAACAATGGAATACCCAACTGTACGTCTAACACATACTTGAGGAATGGCCACCCTTTACTACTCAAAGAAGTGTATTTGGCCTAAAACCCACCTCGAGAGAAATGCTGATTTCTATGGATCAAATGAACATAGTTATCCGCTTCCTTAAGATATACAACTGATAGATAAAATATAAATTCAATGTTAACTTCCAAGCTACCTTCATTCACACTATTCAATTTAATTTCATTTCATCACCTCATATAATGTAACTATTTATTAACCATATATAATGTAGCGTTTTATTATTAATTATATATTGTATCAATAATTATAACTCGTGCTAATGTTCATTAGCAGTCCCATGCACGTTAAGCTGAATCAAAAAAAGTATCCCAATTATTATTCCATTTCAAATAATTTCAATGAATAAAGAATTGCGAAAACAAGAAAAATAGTCTGGGTTAGATTAAATAATAAAACCTAAATTAGTTTAGTAGACAGGTACAATCAATTAAATGTACATATAATAACGTTAAATTGACATACTTATCTTTCCTGCGCTGGCGCGGAAAAAATCTTTGCCGCACTAGTGCGGGAAAATCACATTTTCAAAACTGAAATTCGCGCAGGAAAGTGCGTTAAAACACACGGTCGTAGAAAAAAAGTGTTTTGAAGATATTTAAAAACATTCAAAACGATAGATAATAATATAAACAATGTAAAGATTTGATAGAGGGGTAATTTCATTACCAATTATATTGTAATTAATTATTAAAAGTACAGAATGTATTTGTTATAATTAAAAGTTTTCTTAATGATACATAAACACATACATGTAAGGTTATAACATTAATACGAAATTGAAATAAATTATTGAGGTAAGAACAATTATCTCCTTATCGTAGCTCGGACTTTGCAGAACTATATACATTAAATAACATACTTAACAATCTGTCTCTTAAAAATAGATGTTAAATTAAGAGATCCATCGTATGTCAAGTCGATTTTGTTTCAAATTGTAACCTCATGAATATTTCATACAAATGTCATGAATGTGTTCATCACATCCATAACTATGAACTTTCCAAGAACTATAACTATTGATACCCTCCTTACACGACACAAAACCGCGTTCGTTCCAGAACATTAATTTCGTAATATTTCTATTAAGTGTGACATGCAATTTTGAGCTTGATAGACCTGCAAATTGGTTTTCAAAACGTGAATGTCTATTGAATATTTTATTTACATATGTTTTACACGAACCAAATATTTTTATTATACGCATAAAAAAATCTCAATAAACGTATACAATGTTTTGTGAAACTGGGCAAAATTATTGGACAATCTTTCGTTTGAATTGGACCATCTCTAATTGTTTATTTTTTATGTACCTACTCAACTCCAAAAAACATTCAGTAACGTTTAATTATTTTTCATCCTACACTACTCGAAAACCCAATTTTCGTGGCTCTATCGGGACGGGAAAGTAGGTATTTGCACGGCTAGGCGAGAAAAATGGCAAATAATGGCTAGGCTGGGAAAACAGCTTCACAAAAATAATATTAGATGGCACCCTATTATAAATGACGAGGCAGCTGTCACTTTTATATAGACCTTTTCATCACAATTAACTTTTGTGCGCATGCGTGCATTTCAGCCATCTGTTTCGTACTGTTTGTATATAAGCATGTTAAAATACCTGTGTACAAATAATTAAAATCACCAAACATTAAACAAATAATACATAATATATATTATTTTTTGAATTTTCCTAAATCTTACTTGCAATGTATAGATGTACTTAATAAATACACGTAATCCTATATTAAAAATATAATATGAATATATCAGAATTTTTTTAATTTTAGTATTATTAATAATATTCATTATCAACCCAGATGTTGATTTTAGAGTGTTTCTACATGTCCTAACAATAAATTATGTAATTATGTTTAAGTAGGATAAAATTATTTACCTAATTTTATCTAGATAATTATTTACATAATTTCATTTAGATAATAGAGCTAACCTCTCAACCAGCAGACTTATTTTGCCTTTAACCACATTTTAGTCGTTTTCAATTATACGCTTCAACTAATTTCTCAACAAGTACCGCACTATCAATAATTTGTATCAATGACGGATTTTTTTGTGGAGATTATATTGCATTCCCAGCTATTATTGCACAAAACAGTACGAAACTTTGAAACTCCCGCTCTTTCAAAATGGTGGCTGCGCTTATCATGTGCTGAAGAATTATATTTCAAATTGTATCTTAAAGCTTCATTCACTATGCAATTACAATTAGTGCTTAGAAAAATTAAACTCAGAATTTGGAACGTCATTGAAATCTTGCATTCACAAAGAGAAAATTAATGTAATAATTAGCTGATTTTTGATTACGTCCTCTTTGTATTATGGCCTAGAATAATTGACAGTATTGACGACACGAAGTGTCAAAGCCATCAAATCAGACAAAGTGGTGGAGAAAATTAATAGTAGGTAAATATACCTTCTAACCTCACAAAATGAGATAACTATTGCGCATCCTAAAGTATAATTACTAATATGTTCAATTATAAATGCTGAACTGCAATGACAGCTTACAAGGTTCTACGGCTAATTGTAGTTACTAATAGTAAACGTTAATTTGTTCATTGTGAATGTACCTTTAGGATTTTGTTAACATTAAAATTAAGATTGAAAATAGTATGTTACATAATATGGACGAATCCGACGGCAGTTATTCTACACGTGAAGGGATTAAGCAAAAAGCAAGATAGGCTACTTGAAAATTCAAAAGAATAGCTATGTGTATATCAAGGGAGTCAAAGGCACTTTATACCCATGTTATACATATGATTTTTCCGCCTCCCTCAAATAACAAGGCATTTTCAATAATTTATTTATGAAACTAACAAACAAAATTAATAAATACTACTTATTTTATGAAACTAGGCTGGGCATCGAGGATGGACTTCTAAATTGCTTGGCTGGGAATCGAGGAGAGACTTTTATGAAACTTGGCTAGGCATCGACGACGAACTTCTAAAATGCTTGGCTATGCATCGGGGTGTACGTTTTTATTTGTACTTCAAATCACTTCAGATTTTAACTGTCCATTTATATCCCTTGAGTCTAACATAGTTTCTAACAAGTGAGACTAAAGTGACCACTTTAGTCTCGGAATTGCAAAAAATATTTCATTGATAACGTACTATGACGTCACTTTTACTTTTCCTCCCTGGGGAGGAAAAGTACGACTTTGCTCTCTACAATGAGGCCAGGAAATGTATACTTTGCATAGAGGTAGGCGGAAACAATATAAGCGTTTCATGGATTGGTGTTTATTACATTGCAAGGTACAGCGAAAATGTTATTTTCAACAAATCATTTGCCATTTTTTATGACTCGTTCATCTCATAACATTAAACGGTACAGTCAGAATATTTCCCACGTTTCTTTTTTAGAACTTAATCATTTTATATGTAGGATAAAAACTATTGTGTGTTCCACGTGGCTTAAGTGGTTTTCCAGGCCTCCAGAAGAAGCCAGGCTCGGCTACACCTCGCCTGGCCATTTATTCTGTCGACCCGGAAAACTAGCACTTTCGCGCCTTGGTACACAAATAGCTATTTCCGCCTACCTGTATCCAAAGTATACATTTCCTGGCCTCATTGTAGGGAGCAAAGTCGTGCTTTTCCTCCCTATGGAGGACAAGTAAGTGACGTCATAGTACGTTATCAATGAAATAATTTTTGCAATTCCTAGACTAAAGTGGTCACTTTAGTCACACATGTTAGAAACTATGTTAGACCCAAGGGATATAAAGGGACAGTTAAAATCGCAAGGGATTTTAAGTACAAATAAAAACGTACACCCCCGATGCCCAGCCAAGTTTCATAAAAGTCCCTCCTCGATGCTCAGCCAAGTTTCATAAAAGTCCATCCTCGATGCCCAGCCAAGTTACGTAAAAGTCCATCCTAAGCAGTATTTATTAATTTTGTTTGTTAGTTTCATAAATGAATTATTGAAAATGTCTTGTTATTTAAGGGAGGCGGAAAAATCATATATACAACATGGGTGTAAAGTGCCTTTTCCTCCCTCGAATGATTACTGCACTCCGCTACGCGTCGGGCAGTAAACTTCATCCTCGGGAGGAAAAGTAACACTTTGCTCCCTTGTTATACAAATAGCTATTTCCGCCTACCTCTATCCAAAGTATACATTTCCTGGCCTCACTGTAGGGAGCAAAGTCGTACTTTTCCTCCCTATGGAGTACGTCATAGTACGTTATCAATGAAATAATTTTTGCAATTCCGAGACTAAAGTGGTCACTTTAGTCTCACATGTTAGTAACTATGTTATACCCAAGGGATATGAAGGGGCAGTTAAAATCTCAAGGGATTTGAAGTACAAATAAAAACGTACACCCCGATGCATAGCCAAGCATTTTAGAAGTCCGTCCTCGATGCACACCCAAGTTCCATAAAAGTCCCTCCTCGATGCCCATGTGTGTTTATTTTTTAATATATATATATATATTAAATATATAAAATTTTCGTATATATATATATATATATATATATATATATATATATAGAAGCAAGTAGTCACGGCTGAACTATCAACAAATAAAATTGAAAATATCACGGGGATTGCAGCCTAAATAATGTTAAAAACTCTTGTTATACGAAACCGAGCGCTTTCGAAAGACTTTTTCTTTCTTTTTCAAGGTTGTATGGTAGAATTATTGGAAATCAAAGAAAACAGGATACATAGCAATACTTCTAACTTCAATCAAAATCAAAACCAATGCCTCAACATTGAAGTAAAATACAATACGAAAAACGAAAAATTGAATTTAAATTAAACATGGCAATTGATACTTAGCTTGAATCCCTCCTGAAGGAACACATTTTGATTTTAAAATTCACCACCACTACATTTTAAAAGAGAATATTAGACACTAATTCGGTTGTTTCAAGTGTATCTCACTTGAGATATATTATTTATTTGCCCACACGTTGTGGTGAGCCAATTTATAATATATTTTTATTTGATGCCTTACGTTGGAGTGAGCCAAGTTATATATTTATTTATATATAATACAATATATTATTTGAATTATGGGCGCCAGAATTGGTCCGCTTACCACGAATCTCAATTCAAATTAAGATATAAGTTTGAAAAATTGTAATTTTATTTTATATTGTTGTTACCTTATCTCAGGGATGGATTCGGCACTTGGCGCTCGCCAGCAACAGGAAGCTATAGGTAGAGATATCAAAGAAAATACAAGACGAACATAGACAAACGATTTAATAAAGGTGAAAAAACGAAATAATGGTTCTTTGTTAATTAACATATTAAACAATACATGTTTTATAAATTCAATAGAAATATTTGCGAAAACCTTCGCATAAAATGATTTATACCAGTTATTTATAAATTTATTTAAATGAAACTTATCAAGTAAATTGCGCTCGAAAACTATCTATTATGTGTGTAGAATGTATATTCGCTACTGCTTCAACCCCAACTGTTATTATTTCAAATATAGCCGTCGCGTGGTGTGTGTATTATGTGGTACAATTTAGTTAGCAAAGATGAGAAAAGGTGTGGCGTATTTAAGATTTTATTATTATTTATGATATGAATTTGGTAAGTACTTATTTGAATAAGAAGTTACTGTTTAATGTCCGAGATTTTAGTGGAGATTGAATTACCTAAATCTAATATTTATTAAGAAATTGATATCAATGATAGCAGTTAACCTAACATCTAAAATATATTTGTGATTGTTTTTATAGGAAAAGTTTAATATACACACGAGAAATAGAGTTCATATTCGGCTTCTTCTTGACTCTGGATATGATGTATGTGGAAAAAGATCGTGGCTACGATCAAATAAACCGGAACTCAGGATGCAAAAAATGATGAATTGTGAATTATTTCACCAGTTGAGTACCACAATTAATGGCAATATGTATCAATAGTCATCGAAGCTGTGCTAATAAGGTAATTTATTCAATCTTACCAAGTCTAGTCGATAGCACAAATTATTTTCACTTATTTGTTTAAATACGAATTATGTTTTTAGTTATATTACGTTCAACATTTTCTTGAACACTTTGGTCAACTTTTCTATATGATTTTGTTTAAATTATATTACTTTTTTAATTAATTTGGAGAAGAAAAATTTTACACGTCTCTCCATTTATAAAATCACGATGCTTCTCCAAGCTTGTAATCAACAACTTGCAACTGTTTTATTTTTTGTTTTTCATTGTTCATTGTTACTAAGTAAATAATTGTTTTTATTGAATCAAAGCATCCATTCCTGTGTTATTGTAGATAAATTCACTGAGTTCATTTACACTTTGTAATCACTCCGAATCACTCTACCCGAACTATTGAAAGAACGTTAATTTCCGCGTTAATATTTCGGTTTGACATTTGATATTATATAATTGAAAAGTTTATGCTATATACAGGGTTTCTGAAAGTGCACAAATTATAATAATATAATAGTTGAATTTTTGTTTCAAATTCATGTGGTTCTATATACAAGGATTATTATAATTATATACAAAATATGTTTGACGTAATTCACTTGCTGTTATTGTTTTTATTCCTTTTTTATTCTTCAAAAGATAATTACTAAATTGAATAGAAATCTCGTAAATCATTTTACTAAATGTATAATATACGTAAATATTTCTTAACGTGTTTAAGCTATGTCTATTTAAATCATTATGTCGTTATGAATTATCTCTTTTTTATTGAATATTTACTAAAGATTCACATTGCTCAAATGATACTAATTAGTTTAATTTAACCTGGTAGCTATGTTTCACTTTAATATACAGGGTGTCCCGGGACTAATGGTAAAAAAGTCAGGAGAGTATAATATGAGCCAAAATAATGTTAGTATTTCATATAAACTTTTTCTATGTAGGCCCTCGTTTTCGAGTTATAGGCCTCCAAAGTTTTTATTTTGAATTTGGTTTTTATTTTTATTTTTTGTACTAGTTATTTAATCTTTATAAAATTTACGGCAAAGCTATAATGTACGTGTATGTTTATTTTGGAAAGGTAAACAGATTTACAGTAGTGCCTTGAAGCCAGGGATGGACTACTCGCAATGGTTATTAATCCAAAAACTTTGCAGGGATGGCACACCCTGTATGAAATTATGGAAATTGACTTTCCCACACATTAAGCTAACGAAAATGTACTCTTGTTGGAATTCGATAAAATCAGTCGTTTGGCTAATATTCACTACGTACCAATTTTCCTAACTAACTTATTAATACGATGTCCAAGATTTACCTACAGTAATACAAAAATAGTATATTATGCAACGATCATGTAATGAAGGTTATTAATACACGAGCATTAACCGGGATACGAAACGAGCTGAAGGCAGGTTTCGTATGGTTTATGCGAGTGTATTAATAACCATTACATGAGAGTTGCATACACTATTTTTTCTACGACCGATAAATAATAAAATGAAAACAAGAATTAATTTCATACAAGCTCCCATAATCCCCATGATTGAGGCAACCTGTAAAAAAATAGCATTATTTAATTGCAATGATTCCACTTTGATAAAAAGAAATATACAAACAATGCAATTAGTTTTTCTTTCAAGAAAATACATTATATTCTAAAAACAAATTTCAACTCGCCCAGGATCTGAACCACGATCTGCAACGTACTCATGCGTTACCAAATAAGCTACGAAGACTTGTATGAAAAAGTACGCACATTGTGCATATACAAATTAAATCATTGTCATAGATTTTTTTTGATTTAGTTGGAACTGAATTTTCACAGGCACTTTTTGCTTTATCAGAAATTTCTGGTGGTGTACAAGATAATTCTTCACTACTCGACATGTTCATAGTTATCTACTTTTGACGCGTTGTGAAATGTCAAATAGGTAAGTAGGTATGTAGAAACATAGACCACTTGATTATCCCCAAGTATTTGTTTCTATTGGCCGAAAATTCGTTTCATAATGAAAAGTACGTATTTTCTGAATCTGAATCGAAATGAAAATTCGTGTTAAAGTGAACAATATTAGTAAATGGGTAGCAGGTATTTAATTCGCGTATTATAATACGGGAGTAGAAAAAATAATTTGATGATAACAGATGATAAAAATATTAAGAACTTGTTTAATGAGAATTAAATAGGTACGCAAACAACGTGATTACTTTAATGAAAATTACGAACACAAAATTATTAAACCATTAAGAAAACCTCAAAAAGCACATTTATAAAACATTAGACTAAAACTAATTCCTAAACAACAACAAAAAGTTACGTTATTCTAATAAATGTTCAATATGAGCTCCTCCCACTTCCACGCACATTCTAAGTCTACGAAGATTGTTTCTTTGCACTTGAAAGAGCATATTATTTCTAATAACTTTGCAGTGTAATACAATTCTGTCCATTAAATCTTGCCTTGTTTGCACAGGTGTTGTGTATACCCTACTTTTGAGATAACCCCAGAGAAATAAATCCATAGGATTAACGTCTCCTAATCGCTGTGGCCATTGAAAAAGGCCTCCACGACTAATCCATCTATAAGGAAACCTTGTGTATAAATGCTGTCGTACTTCAAAACTGAAATGAGGAGGGGCCCCATCATGCATGAACCATAAATTCCTACTAGTTTGTAGTGGCACATCATCAAACAGGTTCCATAACTTATTTTGCAAAAACTCCAAATATCTCTGACCGGTCAAAGTACCGTCAATAAAATATGGCCCTATCAAATGATTGTCAACTATTTCTGCCCAAAAATTAACCATGAATCTATGCTGTTTCCTAGTTTGGATAATGCCATGTGGATTCACATCATCCCATAAAGAGAACGTTACTAATAAATGTATTGTCTGCTTGTTGTTGTCGCAGAAACCACTGGCTATATTGAAGTCGTGCAGGATATTCGGCCCCTGTCATACTGTGTACTTTTTTCATGTGAAAAGGATATAACAGCTGTTCCTTTAGGATGCGATTAACAACTGATTTTGATATGTTATGTTCTTTTCATAATTTTCGTAAACTCGTTGATAGTTCATTATCAACTGCATTTGGCAAGTCTTGTTCAACTTCCACAGTACGTACGCTTCGTACTGGACTTTCTCCACCTTTTTTTGGAAAAAAACTTCCTAAAATTTAAAATTTTGCTTTGTATACATGTAAAATTACATTTACTTATTCATACCTGTTTCTCGTAACCTAAGATCAATACGCTCAAACATTCGTCTGTCTGGCAATGCTTTGTTTGCAAAATGTTCTGCATAAAGCCTTCTGGCCTCGAAACAGTTTCGAGAAGTCAGTCCATACATTAAATGCATATCTGCGTACTCAATAAAAGTGAATTCTGCTATTGTAAATGTGAAATTAAGGGCTTATGAATTATTGACAAGTACTGACTACGAACTATTCTACACAACGTTTGACAACTAATGCTGTGGTTACTTGATAAACGGTAAAAACACTTTTAAAAAGTTTTCACCAACTTCCGAATTAATAAGTCGTTAATGATTTTCATCTTCTGCTATCGTTAAATCATTTTTTTTTGTAGTACTGTAGGTAAATCTTGGACATCATATTAATAAGTTAGTTAGGTAAATTGGTACGTAGTGCATTAATAAAACTGTAAATATTAGCCAAACGGCTTATTTTATCGAATTCCAACAAGAGTGACTTTTCGTTAGCCTAATGTATGGGGAAGTCATTTTCGATAATTTCATACAGTGTGTGCCATCCCTGCAAATTTTTAAGATCACTAACCATTGCGAGTAGTCCGTCCCTGGCTTCAAGGCACTACTGTAAATCTGTTTACCTTTCCAAAATGAACATACACGTACATTAAAGCTCTGCCGCAAATTTCATGAAGATCTAATAACTAGTACAAAAAATAAAAATAAAAACAAAATTCAAAATTAAAACTTTAGAGGCCTATAACTCGAAAACGAGGGCCTTCATAGAAAAAGTTTATATTAAGTACTAACATTATTTTGGCTCAGATTATACGCTCCTGACTTTTTTCCCATTAGTCCCGGGACATCCTGTATATATATATATATATATATATATATATATTAGAAAGAGATGGAACTAGGTGTGGCAAAAAACACGGAGAAAGCATATAAAGGGGGGTGCTTATAAAATTATTTTCTTATTATTTTAAACCCAAATAACACAAAGATAATATTGAAACAACCATTAAAAAAATCATTTTATATTACTATATTACATATAAATGGAAAATATACAATTACTATTGTTATACATTATTAATAAGCTGATGCATTTTCATAAAAATATATTGTTACGTGTCTATTTATACAGTGTGGTCATATAAGTGTGCAAAAGGGAATTATTTTTATTGCTCAATAAAAATTCAAATATTGCTAAAAGTTGGTGCATGTTCGATAATTAAATTAGATGCATTTAGAATGGTTGCAAGTCAAACAGGGTAGGTCACAAAATAGTCCAAAATAAACTAAATACATTTTTTTGTAATATTTTTTTTTATATTTACAACCAGTTTGATTGGGAATTTTCCAAAATCTCTTTTCTGGAAATTCTAAATCGCTCTCCTGAAAATATCCAGGGTAGGGAGCAGAGTCGTACTTTTCCTTCCTATGTATAACATGAGTGTAAACTGCCTTTTTCTCCTTCGAATGATTACTGTCCTCCGCTACGCGTCGGGCAGGAAAAGTAGCACTTTCTTCCCTTGTTATACAAGTAGCTATTGCCACTCCTAGCGCTATCCTTCTCGATCTTTCTCTCTCACACTGCAATGTCATCGATTGTGCGGTAGGCGGGCCAGTCCATCAGTATAATATGTCAATGATATATATATATATATATATATATATATATATATATATATATATATATATATATATATAGGAATTCCTTACGAGTAAAAAATAAATCATAGTTAATAGTATCATGTTAGTAGTACGTAGTACAGTGTACGTTGTCTGTGGTCAAGATTCTTGTTATTAATAGTATAAAATATATGTCCCAGTGATTTTTGATATAATCTATGGTATTATTTATATCCCACCGATTAGAGGTAAGGGTTCGCCATCAGTAATGGTATAATGGACGAAGGGCCTAGTAAGAGGAACACTTCTTCTAATTTTGATTTCCGTATTAAGTTTAACAACCATATTTTTTTCCCATCAAGTAACTCCAAAACCTTGCACAACTTTCCCACGAACAATCTTTAAAAGATGGACTTGCTTGAAGATCTAGAAATACTTAGAGAAATGAAAGTTAACCCAGAACACTGACTTAACACCCAATTATATCTTAATTGTATGTTTGAGCCTCTGTTCAGAATCATATGGTCCTCCGGGGCTTTCAGCTCACCTCCTCACCGTGGCGACCTGGTCCAAGAATATGTCGCACAGCACTCGGCTGATTCGTAAAAGGCGAATGAATGAGTATTTTCTATTGTTCTATCCTTTCTACATTTCTATTTCTTCTCATTCCTTAAGTCTCCTTAGTTTGCTCAACCTTGTTTGCCTCTCACATACACATTACTCCTACTTCTGTTATCCACATTGTGTTCCTTACACCAAACTATGTATGGTTTATAGTTGGCCCACCAGGATATAACCAATTTATCCTAAGTTCTCATAAAGAAATTTTCATACCTCATTCAATAACTACTTCATCTTATTTTGAAAGTAATAAAAATATTTTTTTTCTCTCTGGTACATATCTTCCCCTTAGAACTATTCATGGATACGCGTAAGAGCTAGGTTTGTTCTTCCGACTATTTCCAAAATATCTCCCAACCACATTGTACACCGGACACCAGGCTATGTATGGGATATAATTTGTTTCCTCAGGATACAATCAGTTCCTCCCTTCTATATTTAATTATAAATTTGACCAGAATATTCTCTATCATTTTTCTTCTCTTTACACTCGTGCCCTATTTTTTTCCCTGTACATGCCTAGTATGGATCTAGGTTGGTCACAAGTATCCTTTTAAAAATATTTTCCAACCACATTGTGTTCCTGACACCAAGCTATATATGGGTCATAGTTTGGTCCACCAGGACACAATCAATTTTCAAGGTTTCTTGACTATGATGATCGCCTCCTTTCTCTCGTACATTCAAGTCAAATGGGTTGCCATTATTGGTTGGATTTATTTTGCTCGGATGCCATTCCACCCCTGGTCGTTACATTAGTTGAACTCCTCCATGGATGAATTCAAGGCCAATTGTTTTTGTTTTATTTTATCACTTAACTATGAAGGTTTACGTCGCTCGGTTCCTAATTGGCTAGGAAATCGATTCAACCCTCAACTTCTATTTAGACAATCAGCTGGGGGTGATTTCTCGTCATCTGAGTTTGATGATTTTTTTAATTATTTGAATTTTTAATTAATGCTTTAATTTTAATCATTACTGTTACCTCGTTTATAAAGAAATTCCTTCCAAATTTCAATTTACTATTGGTAATATTTTCATTCACTGGTTTTGAAACATAACTTGATTCAATGTTCACGTTAAGATCACGTTGTAATATTAGCTTATCCCTGTGGTCTTGTAAACTGACATATTAGCCACTATCTATTAATGTCAAACTTGTCATTAGTTTAGACAGGATAATCATTTAGTTGATAATTTTCAATGAAACGTGTAAAACATGTAAAATAGTATATTGTGCAACAAGTGGAGAAAGTTCAACTTTTCTCACGTGTGTGGAAATTTATGGCACGAGTCTGAAGGGCAGTACTCGTCGTTTCATTCATTCAATCAATGAATTTGACTGAGTTAAGGAAGCTTTAGATAATAATAGTATACACAATATGCTCAAATTACCACATCTTGGCACACGATTTCAGTCCACAAAAGAAATACAAGAAAATTCGCGTCGAGTAAGCATATCGATTCTAAATTACCTATAAAAATGTTTTGATAAATGGATTAGTAACGGAACAGAAGTTGGTTGAATTAAAAATATTTGAGTGGCACTGACCGATTCCCGGTTCCAGTTTCCAAATAATCATTCATTTGTTATCGGGATTGTAGATTTCTCGAATTCACTTGAATAAACCAAGATCAGATTTTCTTTATTATAAACAAAAACATACATCAAGATGTTGTTCTATTTCGGGTTGGTCTACTAGTACATGCACCCGAACGCCATTGCCTCGACGTCCGGCATTCCTCCAATAGTTTTTTTTATTGATCGAAGTAAAAGGAAATTATCTCAGGTAGATCGAACGTCGGTATTTTGTGGTCGTACGATCATTTTTATGATCGGACGACACGATATACACGCTAAACTTGTCGTTTTGACCTATATATGAAACATTTCATGTGAGGTAACTCTAATTTGAAAATAATATTTCTAAGCATGCAGGTTCTGTAATACCTATTGACATACTTGTCATTTCACATTACATGCTTTTTAATTTACGGAAATATGTCGTATCTTTACACAAAACTGAACTAAATAATATTGAATGAATTGATTAAAGTTTTCCATCTAATTTGCATCGTAAAAATACATATTATAAGGGCCATGCTCGCGCATCGTCAAATGCCAAAATTAATTTGCCAACCTGTATGTACTTGACTGCAGACTTTTATGTCCCTGTGCGTCGTCCCATATGATATCGTGTTGAATTTGATTCTGTATCGACCATTGTCAATGTGTTTGATAATTTCCAAGCTATTATACCCTGGTTTTTTATTCAACTATTTCTATAATACGTAATCGCAACTGTAACCGCGATCATCAATGGAGTGAATGAATTACTCCCAATTATCAATTGTAACTGAAGCCTCTTTTGATCCCTCCTATATACTTTTCGAGAGTAATTTTTACGTGCGTTGTGTCTGATAGCTTTATTTTAACGTTATATGTAAAATATTCAGTGAACTGGTTATTTATTTCTATTCAATCATTTCTCCATTTGTATATTGCTATTGCTTCATTCTGACGCGATATTATCTTATTCTGATGTTAATATTGAACTGTATTTTTTCTTCGAACTATAGTAGTGACAGTAGATACTTGACTTTTTTGTTGTAACTGTTTGCTGTAATAATAATGTTAAGTTAGGGATACCTGACCTGAGGAAAAACTGTTTCCGACTTAGGAGGCTAGCGCAAAGGTCCAGAAGGAATACTACCGACTTTCATCTGACGGTACAGAGTAGCTAGGCGAGCTCTATGAATTGGGAGCCAAGAGCTTGGCCAGGAAATGGAAGGAGCTCTGTGACAACGTGGAGAACAACCCTTGGGGACTAGGGTTCAAACTTGTGCTCCAGAAACTCAATACAAGTAAAAGAGCTAAAGGTTGGCGTTCTTTTCTGCCAATGGTTGTGTCCGAACGTACGAATCAATTTTCAAACAAAAAGATTTTGATTCGATGTAAGTAACTAAAAATAAGGTTTCTCCAAAAACATTCAAACTTTAGTTGAATGTTTTTAGGTTTGTCAAATACAAACATCATGATTGAAATTAGGCAAATCTTATCTAAATTGAATGTATAATTTTGTTAACGCTGCTCTAATTTTACAATTAACAGTATTTGGTATTTGATACAAGTATTTCTGTCGGCAATCATCAACAAGTAATACAGCGAATGTGTTTGCATGACAAGCATTTAAAAAAAATAATAAATGTTTGTGTCCGCGACATCAACTACTGTCATCTGTGTAGGCTTTGTTACTATTTTCCAGTTGCCACTAACGAACATCAAAGTTAATTACATCCCTATATTGATTCGTAGAGTGGACCTAGATCCTCTTGATTCGTTGAGCCACTCGCCCACTTGCTAAATACTTTAGTAATACAAATTGTGTAAGATTGACATTATTCGCTAGATTCCTTATAACACTGTGGAGGAAGTATAACTAACATTAGTTCAATTTAGTATCCATGATATTGTTTTTGTTACACCCTTTCGAGTTATTGAGTAAAATATAACAGTAGACGTAACATCTTTTATTTTTATTGTTTGATCACACAAACTTGGTAGTCTTCCTCATTCAAACTAACTTTTCTCTGCATCTAATACAAATTCGCAGTTGGCTTGCTATTTCGTACAATCGAACAATATTGTTCAAGATCTAGGTTCAGATTGTCTATTGTAATGAGCGTTCCCAAAAAACTTGGCAAGAGAATTTTGAATGATCTATTTCTAAATGCATTATGAGACGAGGTATTTTTTTGTCTTTGTTGTTATGTGATTTTTAACGGGTTTTCTGTGCGGCATAAATAAGCATTAGTAATATTTTGATTGGCTTTGTTTGGAATAAGCATTTCTATACTTATAACATAGTGAAAAATGTTAAATTTCATCATTATTATTCGGCAAATTCCTGTTCCAAATTATCGCACAATTACAAATGTCGATATTATCAGTGAACTTGATATTAGGTGAATATGGGAGGAAGCAATTGAACACTATTGCGAATGGGAAACTTTATACTGAGCTAAAGTTGAGAGAATTAATTAAAATACAATTAATTGAAAATAAGGTGACGACCCCTTAAAACCCGTAATATGTCCTCGAGAACTTCAAATTGTTGTTATCAACGAAAAATAATTTTAATACACGCCTCAACAAGGAAAAAAAGGAATGGAATATGATAAAACTCTTAAATAAGGAGCGATTTACAATTACCAAAGAAGACACAATAATGGAAATTGAACAGACTCAAATAAAAATAATGGACCGGATGAAAGAAGAAGTTATTAGTAGGTACAGAAGTAGAAATGGTGGGAGACATATAATATGTAAAATAAAACTAGGAACGACTCCAGGAATCAATAATATAATTCCAGAAAAATTTAATATATAGGGAATTAGAAATAATATTTTCTACTAGATTAACAAAGGAAAACGTGAAACCGAGATATATATATATATATATATATATATATATATATATATATATGTTTTTGAAAATGAAGATAAAAGAGAGTGTACCAAGTACCAAGAGAAAAAATATTGGAATCCCAATACAAAATACTCGACAAAATGTGAAAAGTTGATTTAGAAGTGGATTAAAATGAAACAATCACTAAAATAGAAATAAAAAGGTCTAATAATTAGGAATTTGGTAAAAAATTAAGTATATTCTTTTCAGCATACATCAGTGTCATATTTTAGGTCATCGAAGCAGGTTACCAGCGAGCAGAAGCAATCTGAATATTCGGTCACTGACACATACCAAATAAATTCAGTAACGGCTGGCCACCGAGCATTCGAGTACAAAAGCTCTTGAGATTTTAAAGTCAAAATAACTGTCCTGATTAGAATTTCTTATTTATGAAAATCTGCCCTTACGGGTCAGTCATATATATATATATATATATATATATATATATATATATATAATTATGCTTCAAGTGCCAATGTGCCAATAGAAGAATAACCATGCCATAAAAGTAGATAGCGATCAACCACCCAAGATATAGTGGAACATATTCGGGTGAATATTTTAACTTACAGGTAGACAAAAATGTTCAGGAATCCTTTAATTGGGTAGGTAACTCCCTCCGGCAGTGAGTCCACTGCCGGCTTTTGTCTGCCACGCCTCTCATTAACAGACCCCTCAACGAACGGTACAACTCTTCTGTTCCGTTCCTCTTCCAACTGCAACACGTCGTCTAAACGCTATTCAATCAAAACAAGGAGCCACAAATCAACCGCACTCTCAACATCTTCTATCGAAAAATTCCCTCCCCTACCTACCGACCCTACTGGGAGAATCCAAGAGCTTGAAGCCATTTACCTCCAACTTGAAATAGCCACAAGAACAATCGATGAATACCAAAAAAGAACCCAAACCTAAGCTCATCCCCAGTTAAAGTAATGTTCACTTGCAATTATTTGTTATAATTTTTTTTATTTTTTACAAGAATATGTGTGTATATAAAACTTAGTGCACAACTACTTCATATTTTCATTATAATATTGATTATAATAAACGTTAAGCAAAAATCATAAATAACCCTGTTCTACGGCTATGGACCGTTTGGTTACGTGCGTATGCTTTCATTTGCATTTTATTACCTATTGTTATTTGACCGATTGCCGGGTGGCCTGGTCACAATTCCTTTCTTCTTGGTCTAGATACATTGTAAAACATAAATAAGAGATAACATTTTTTAGACACCCTACCTCCGTTTTTCGTTTAATATAGGTGCTCTGTGCTATCAACTACTTTGAAACTTTAGAAAATAATTATCCGTTAACTTTTATTAATAAACATATTACAGAAAGAGTTCATACTATTTTCAATTCTAGTCAGCCAGTAAATCAACATGAAATATATATATGTCATTACACTCAGTACACAGTGTGTAGAAGGGTTTTATGTAACAAATTTGGTAAGACTGTGCTCAGAAAAATATTTGCTTTTAATTTTTGATGTAAAAATATACCGTTTCCTTTTAAAAAACTTCTTGATGACGTTATATTTGGTAAAGTAAGGGGGGGTAAAAATTAATATTTTTGGAAAAACAATTAAAGAACAAAAATAAAATTTTTGAATTAAACTCAATGTCACAGCATTTTTAATTATTGTCAAACAATTACTAGTTTCGGCCTACATCTTCAGGTAGACAGAATTCGGTCTGTTCTTACGGTTATCCCTTTCTTATGCTTCCCCCAATTTGATATTCAGGGTGGACTCTTCCCTCTGGACATTGAGGCTGACAATGTTGGGCTCTGAGTTTTAGGGATTGAGGGTGATCGTATTGTACTCTTCCTTCTGGGAATTGAGGCTAATAATGTTTTGTTAAATAAGAAAATTTTTCCCCTTTCCTCGAGTTTGTTTTCTTATTCACACCCGTGGACAGTGTTTGATGCTCACCTCCTCCATAAATTACTTTCTTTCGTGATCGTTGATCACTGACTTTGAGTTCGATTTATTACAACCCATTTAATCTTAATTCCTGTGTCATATATTACATTTAATATGTCACATCCAACTTTTTTTTAAATTTCAATTTTTTGTCTTCAAAATGTTTTCAAGTTTCCATCTCCCAACCTCTATTTCTCCTAAATTGCAAACTTAACATTTCTGAGGATGCATGTGTGTTGCCCATTGAAAAGTTTTTTATCGGCCTGAAGAGGGACCTTATGTAGGCCGAAACTAGTAGCTGTTTGACAATAATAAAAAATGCTGTGACATATTGACTTTTATTCAAAAAATACTGTCGGTCACATTTGGGCAATGGATGATATTTGTCTTTTAAAAATAAATTTGACCTGTCCACGCTTTTCCTCTGGAAATAGTTGACTCGTGAGATAATGGACCGATTCCACACTTTATGAACGCATTATGTATGTATAATCAGTCAAATCAGAATATTGTTCAGTACATCTCACAGATGAACCCTATTGATTTTCAGCTCACCAGAACCAGTACAACAGGAGCTATGGTACTTGAAGTACAACATTTTTGTCATTTTTTGGAGACATTTCAGTTTGTTAGCACGATATAGCCTCCGGAGTGCAAAAGTCACCAATTTTATGATTGCATATTATTAAGAATATGTCACAGATGAACCCTATTGATTTTCAGCTCACCAGAGCTAGTAAAACGGGTGCTATGGTACTTGAAGTACGATTTTTTTGTAATTTTTTCTGAAATTTCAGTTTGTTAACACGATACAGCCTCTGGCGTTCAATAAGTCACCAATTTCATGATCGAATATTATTCAGGACATCACACAGTTGAACCCTATTGATACTCAGCTCACAAGAGCTAGTACAACAGGTGCTATAGTACTTTAAGTATGATATTTTTGTAATTTTTGGGGAAATTTCAGTTTGTTAGCACGATACAGCCTTCGGAGTATACACAGGTGACCAATTTCATGATTGGATATTATTCAGAGCGTCTCAGATGAACCCTATTGATATTCAGCTCACTAACGTCAGTACAACGGGTGCTATGGTACTTGAAGTACCAAATTTTTGTCATTTGTGGAGAATGTTCAGTTTGTTAGCACGATACAGCCTCCAGAGTGTATAAAAGTGACCAATTTTATGATTGTTTTTAAGATGTCTCACATATGTATCCTACTGATCTTCAACTGACTAGAACGAGTACAGCGGGTCCAATAAATCCAGATATACTACATTTGTGGTTATTTTTGGAGAAATTTCAGTTTGTTAACACGATACATCCCCCGAAGTGTATACAAGTGACAAGTTTATGATAGAATATTGTTCAGGGCCACAGATGAGGGAAAGTTAGTTTTAATGTTTAAAACAGTTTATTTATTTAAATATTAAAGACCTAACAGATTTTACAACCTAATTATATAGCTATATAATACAAAATATAAAATACAAAATACCGAATCCAAAATACAAAGTACAAAATACAATATACAAAACTGGCAGAACCAAACCGAATATCTTCTACTCCGGTAATTTTTAAATATTTATATAATTCATGCCTAAATTGCGACAACGGGATTAAAAAATTTATTTCCGACAATTGAAATACATTGATCGCTAGTTTCAACAAGGAATTCAGAGGTGAGGAGGAGATGGAAGATTCTAGTATTCCAAAAGGAATTTTGCATCTTGTTACCCTTTGGGGTACTTTAAAGGGTATTAAAGAGAGTATAGCACTAGAATTAATGATACTGTTTACCAATTTATACAAGAAACTCATTGCTAATAACTGACGTCTAGACTGTAAAGAAATAACATTAAATTCTATAGATAACCTTGTTGATCTCACTGTTACATAGTCCGGCCATTTTCGGTATTTCTTGAAATAGAGATATCCTGGAATCTATTTTGTACTCTCTCAACAGCTTCCAAATCTACTCTTGCTTGCTAGCCCCAAATGAGAGATGCAAAGTCTAACTTAAGTCTAACCAAAGTGTTGTACAAGACAGATATTGTATTAATATCTGAGAGAAAGTACGGTTGCCTCCAAATTAAGCCTAACATACGATTTGCACTACCAACAGATTTACTAATATGTGAAGCATATGATAGTTTATTATTATATGTTACACCCAAATCTTTAATTTCTTTTAATCTACATAAAGTATCCATTTCAATTTGGTAATCAAAAATAATACACTCTTCTTACGAGACAAGGACATAACAGAAAATGTATTCATATTGGACTTTAATTGGTTATTCTCAATTTATGAATATTATTTATATCTCTCTCTAATAAAACGCAGTCTCGAACTGTTTGTATTTTTTTAAACATTTCAAAATAATAAGCAAATAATGAAAAGTCAGAAAAACTAACACATTGTGACAAATCATTCACAAACAAAACAAACAGTAATGGTCCTAAGTTAGAACCCTGAGGAACTCCCGAATTAGCGTGATATTCTCCAGAAGTATTCCCTAGATGTTTCACAATAAAGTATCTATCTTGTACATAACTTTTAAGCAACCTTAATAAATTAGAAGACAATCCGTAGTTACTAAGTTTTTTTAACAATATGTCGTGGTTTACTTTATCAAACACTTTCTGGAAGTCCGTGTAAATGACATCTAACTGCTGTTTTTCTTTAAAAACCTGATTGGCAGCTTCTGTAAATAGTAACAGATTAGTATTAATAGATCGGCCCACCACAAATCCGTGTTGTTCGTCAACTATAATATGTTTTACATAATTATAAATATAGAAATGCAATATTTGGTGGAAAAGTTTAGCAGGAGCACACATTATCGAAACTTCCCTATAATTCTCAATGTCACTTTTACTACCTGATTTGTGGATAGGTGTGCAAGTAGTGAGTTTCCAAATAGACGGATAAGTAGAGGTAATGATGATTATATTAAAAATATGTAACAAGGCATCCTCATCCTTGTCTTTTAAAAATAAATTTGACCTGTGCACGCTTTTCCTCTGGAAATAGTTGACTCGTAAAATAATGGACCGTTTCCACACTTTATGAACGCATTATGTATGTATAATCAGTCATATCAGAATATTGTTCAGGACATCTCACAGACTCACAGATGAACCCTATTGATTTTCAGCTCACCAGAACCAGCACAACAGGAGCTATGGTACTAGAAGTACAACATTTTTGTCATCTTTTGGAGAAATTTCAGTTTTTTAGGACAATACAGCCTCCGGAGTACAACAAGTCAAAAATTTTATGATTGAATATTTTTCAGGACATCTCACAGAAGAACTCGATCGATTTTCAGCTCACCAGAGCCATTAAAACGAGTGCTATGGTACTTGAAGTATGACATTTTTGTCGTTTTTGGAGAAATATCAGTTTGTTAGCACGATACAGCCTCCGGAGTGAATACAAGTGTTGTGTATGGTAAAAAATGGAGTTGAGTGAATGCTTCGTAATAAATCACGTCGAATCCAAATTAAGATCAACTTTATTAATTAAAATAAATACAATGTATGTGGTAACTATGCAGCTGCCATTCTAGAACAATACCGAATGACCACTGACAACAATGACATGTGACATGTTAAACATAGGAATGTGGCAAATATAACATCTCGTTTCTCTTTCGTAAAATTTACATTGTAAAACACAACCTTATTATTTAAGTAAATAAAAAAACTCATCACAAATCTAAACGATTCGGTGCTTTCCTAATTCTCTGAGAAGGCCTTAAAGATGTTTCGACAAAGTTCAATGGTTGTGTCTGTGGTTGTATTCTTCACAAAATGAACTTCAGGCTAATTTGAAAACGAATCAACAAGAATAAAATAATATCCGCCATTAAAAGGACCTGCGTAATCAGCGTGAACACGTTCAAAAGTATAATCTGCTTTTTCCCAAACATGCGTTTCTGCCTTTTCTACATTGTTTTTGAACTTATTACACTCGTAACAGTCTTTAACAATATTTTCAATACTCTGATCTATACCGGGCCACCAGCAGTAGCTACGAGATAATCCTTTCATTTTAACAATACCAAAATGGGCGGAATGAAGTTCGGCTAGTATTTTACCTCGTAAAGAAACAGGAATTAAAACTCTTTGTCCTCGCATTATACAACCTGATTGTAAAGTAAATTCAGTTTGATGAATGTTAAAACAATCGTTTCTAGGAATTATTTTACCAGTGCGTAATCCATTCAACAACTTATTTAGTGTTACGTCTTGAGCCGTGTAGATCTTGCTAACATTTCAACGGTAACTGGTAAAGTCTCGATCTCACTAATCTGAAAAACGTCAGGTTCGTAGAAAATCGATAGGTCTTCGGAAGTTAAAGATAAACGTGATAGTGCGTCTGCATTTCCGTGTGTTCCTGTACTTTTGTACTTAATATCGTACTGAAATGCTTGTAATGTTTGACTGGCAAATTGAATTGGCTTTCCGAACCATCTGAAAAAACGTGGCTCAATACCGCCACCACCGCAAGGGTGACGCGTCCGTAGCTAAAATAAGGGGTAGGTTAGGGTCGTAATGACATAAAATTTGATCTGACTGTATCTGTATTTTCGCGGCATCAAAAGCATTTTGACATTCCCTGGTCCACCTAAACGGCACATCGTCTTTTAAAAGGTTATTTAACGGATATAAAATCGTACTAGCATTCTTAAAAAATGTTAGATAGTAGTTTATGAGACCGATAAAAGCGCGGGCTTGCGTTTTGTTTTCCGGAATGGGAATTTTACTAATTGCGTCAATTTTATTTGTAACTTTTTGAATTCCATTTTTATTTATTTTGTACCCACAGTATTCAATTTCGTCGGATAAAAATACACTTTTAACCATATTCACTTTTAAATTATGCTATCTCAATTTTTTAAATACTAAATCGAGCCTTTCTAAATGCGTTTGTAAATTGGGTCCCGTAATTGTAATATCGTCCAAAAATACAGATCAGCCCGGAATACCCTGTAGGATTTGTTCCATCTGTCTTTGCCAGATTGCTGGCGCACTGGCGATGCCAAACATCAATCTGGTTGGGCGATACAAACCTTTATGAGTGTTTAACGTTAATAAATGTCTCATTTCTTGCTTAACCTCAAGGTGTAAATAAGCTTTACTTAAATCGATTTTTGTAAATTTAGTACCACCAGCCATCTTGGAAAATAACTCATCCACTGTTGGTATGGATGGTCATCAATTAAAATATTTGGGTTAAGAGTGATTTTCTAGTCGCCACAAACGTATTTGGTTATTTTGCTTAATTACAGGTACCACCGGTGTAGCCCAATCAGAAGAGTCTACTTTTTTCAAAATGCCTTGTTCCAGCAAAGAGTCAATTTCTTTTTCAACCGCAGGCTGTAAAGCAAAAGGCACTGTACGAGCTTTTATAACTACAGGTTTTACATTCTCTTTTAGATAAATTGAAGCCTGAACACCGTTTATAGTACCAACCCCGGGTTCAAAAATATGCTTGTATTTTGAAATTAATTTAGAAACGTCAGAGCTATTTCCATCAATAACTTTGTTTTCCGTTAATACGTGTATATTGTCAATGTCTTGTAAGTTTATTTTTGACATTCGAAACCATTCTCTACCTAAAAGTGCGTTACGATCACCATGTACTACATATAAATTTGCTGTATAATATGTGCCCCGGTAATTAATTGTAACTCTTATAAAACAGTAAGAAACTAACTTTAATTTTGTATTTTGTAATTTATGCTCCATAAACAATTGTTTGTATTGTGTAAAATTAATTAAACTAACAGTAGCACCGCTATCAACTTCCATCGTAATAAATGTTTAATCAATTTGTAATTTCAAAATGTATTTATCCCTATTAGTTAAATTTTCCCCTTCTAACTCTAAGTCAAGAATTTCTTGTATGTCGTAAGCATTTTGTTTTTCCTCAACTTCATTTGTATTTAAAGCCTTATTTGCTTTAGTACAAACCTTCTGTAAGTGTCCCCTAATTTTACAAAATTTACAGTAAAGATTAGTTTTATTACAATTATTGGCTAAACGATCAGGACAACCACAACGAAAACATTTTTGTCCTCTACTAGTATTGTCATTTGAATTTTGACTATTGTTATTATTAGAATTTGTATTGTAATTTTTATTAACATAATTTTCAAACTTATTTTTAGGAGTGACGAGATTAATTGTACTATTTTTATGTAGCTGATTAGCGTCCCTTTCGTACACTTCCATACCTACAGCTATGTCTACTGCTTTTTCTAAAGTTAAATCGCGAGTTTCTAACAATCTACTTCGAATTCTTTTAGCATGTAAACCATATACAAATTGTTTTCGTAGAGCTGTTTTTAAAAAATCACCAAACTTACAGTTTATGGCCAATTTTTGTAGAGCATGTAAAAATTCACTAACTGTCTCTCCTTCTTGTTGTCTTCTGGTAAATGTTTCTGCGATTTCCAAAGGAACGGGATCGAAAAATGCATCCATTGTAACGACTATAAAGTTGTAGTCTTTGTCCTCCGGAACTTCAGGTGCCAATTTATCACATAGTGTGTTGTATGCATCGAAGCCCATGTAATGTAGTAAATAGTGTAATTCAAGTCTTTCAGGAACTTCGAAAACAGTAAAAGCTACTTCAAGTCTTTTAACCCATCTGGCCCATTTATTTTGCTTTTGGTCAAATGTTTCTATGGTAAATGTAGATGTAGTGTATGTAGCAGTTCTTTCGCCTTGATTTGCCATTGTTCTTGTCGAAGCAATAATTGCAAAGGTGTTGCTTGGACTATTTGTAGTAAAATTTGTATGTACATATTTTGTAGGTTCGATTTGTATTGATTCGCCTACCTCGTCGCCAATTCTTTGTTGTGTAGGGTAAAAAATGGAGTTGAGTGAATGCTTCGTAATAAATCACTTTGAATCCAAATTAAGATCAACTTCATTAATTAAAAGAAATACAATGCATGTGGTAACTATGTAGCTGCCATTCTAGAACAAGACCGAATGACCACTGACAACAATGACATGTGACTTATGTTAAACATAAGAATGTGGCAAATATAACAACAAGTGACGAATTTTATGATTTAATATTATTCAGAGCGTCTCACAAATGAATCCTATTGATGTTAATCTCACTAGAGCCAGTACAACGGGTGCTATGATACTTGAAGTACCAAATTTTTGTCATTTTTTGAGAATTTTCAGTTTGTTAGCACGATACAGCCTCCAGAGTGTACACAATTGACAAATTTTATAAGTGGATATTTTTCAAGGTATCTCACCGATGAACTCTATTGATTTTGAGCTCACTAGATTGAGTACAACGGGTCCTATAAATCCAGATATACTACATTTTAGGTTATTCTTGGAGAAATTTCGGTTTGTTAGCACGATACAGCTTCCGAAGTGTATACGAATGGAAATTTTATAACATGATATTGTTCAGGGCCTCTCACAGATGCGGAAAAGTTAGTTTTAATCTTTAAACCCGTTAATTTTTCTTGTATGTTCAACTAAGATGTTGTCTCGAACTTCAATCATAAAATCCTCTAGCCTTCTGCTCATATGTATTCGTATATATTTCTGGTACTCTAGCCTTCAGCTGGATCCAGGCGTCAAATTTAGTTTTTTTTTATTGTAACTTATAAATTTTGTAATTTGGAATTTTGTGAAAAGAGACTCAAGGTCCAACCCTATAGGGAGTTGGGGGTTAGTTTGAAGGAGTTTTGGCTGCTTGCCTAAACTTTTCTGGTACATTATTTTGAATTCAAAACAAAAATTGAAGATTCCACCCCTTCTTCGATTCCAAGCTAGTCGACTAGCGAGCTCAGATTGTTCTACGGGGCAATCTGACATCTAAACGAGCAATGGAGGTAGGTATCGTGAAGAGCAGAAGTCTCGTTTACAGTACGAATGTTCGTTTAAATGATATTTTCTTCAAAAAGTAAACTGACTTTTAAGGGTCTATAATTAAAGTATAAAATATGCATTTTTTTGGTAAATTGTTTTTATTTTTCAGATCGCTTTACTATTTGTAATTTGCAGGGCTTGCTGCAGATGCGAAGAACTAAGGTGAAGTGGAGTAATTGTAATAATGAGGATTTTGTTAATCGTGTGCTGTATAATAATATAGTCTGCGAACACAGAGCTCTGCCATCTCACGGAAAAATACTTTCCACATCTCTAAATACAGCAGTCATTACAGGAACCTGTAAAGTTTCACACACTGTATATGGCGGGAAATGTATGACAGTACTGTTTTTAACCTAGGAGCACTAGTGTAAATCCGGTTGACATAGATCTTGATTATAGTAGTAATAGCAAAGGTAAGTGAGCAAAAAAATCATTTTTTTACATCAAAAGATTGTTTATGTTGGTGGTAATTGTTATTATTAGCTAAATTATGTTTAAATATATTACAATTGCCCCATGCAAAATGATCATGTGGAGCAGTTATAAAATACACTTAATGGGTTATTGTAATATATTTATGAACATTTGTTCCATTTTCAAATACATCATGTGAAAAAAATATCAGCCTACACAGAATAAATATAGTGAGCAAGATCTTAAAACAGCTATTAATGAGATGAAGATTGGCACAACAGTATCAGGGCAAGTAAAATCTACAATATTCCTTATCCAGCCCTATACACGTGTGAAAGGAACAAAAGGAAACATTCATAAACAGAGTGGACGTCCAACATGCTTGTTATCCACCGACGAAGAAAACTTTGCATCGGTATTGACATTAATGGAAAAATGGGAATTTGGTTTGACTAGCCAAGAAGTTCTGGAAACGGTTGGAAATTATATTCGTTTTAACATCATACAATCAATATTTGAAGAAGGAGTTTCTGGAGAAGATTGGTTTCTAGGCTTTCAAAAAAGAACCCTCTTAAGCATGAAGGTGCCTCAAAATGTGGAGTATGCAAGAAAAGGCACTGGACCAATATATTACCAAAAAATCTGTCAAGCATTTTGTCGGACAAGTTGTGAACAAACATGAAGATGGCTGGATAATTAACTTCACCAAACTCTCAACACAACAATTTGTATGACCAAACATTGAAGATTCAGGTATGGTTGAAGAACGTGATATTTTGAGGGTTCTATTAGAACCTGATGTAACAATAAGGGCTTGCTTCCATTTTAACGTTTCATTGCATGGGTACAACTTAAAACAATGATTATTTATAAAATTTTAGCAAAGAATAATATTACTTTAATTTTTGTTAGAATATGCCTTAATTTTTAAGACTCATTGTTCCTATTTATATAATTTAAAAAGTTAATAACATTGTTCAGAACAATTTTTTGTTCTGAAATAAAAACAAATTTGATACTTTTTCATTAATTTTTATGATAGTTCCATGAAAATACTCTATTTGTTGGCATAAATAAAATTGGAAACGACTAGCCCCAAATCGAGGGATTATTTTAACAGTGATACGTTTAAAAAAAATACAAATTTTCTTGTAAATTTAAATAAGTTATTACAATGTGCTTACACTATTGTTCCACATGTCCTTGGGACATAAGACCAATTTTTTTCAAAGATTTGTAGGCACTTATAGAGGCTTACCTTAATTAAAACGAACGTTAAAGACATTGATTATCGGGGCGATATGTCTATAGTTATCCTTCCAGTTACAAATACCATGAAAAAATGCCTCGTTTGATAAACTGTTCTCTCGTTTCAGAAAATGCTACTTTCGTCACTGGTTAAACAATATAATATAGTCGTTTCGGCTTAATTTTGGCCATATCCAAATATTATTTGACATTGAGAATATTGATATATAAATGTATAACTTACTTACTACATGAATGTCAATATACAATGTGTTTCATTTATATGAAGACTTTTTGGCAGTACCTAATTGTTAAAATTTAAGTTTTCATACGAAGAAAAAGCAATTAACAATTTAAGTGATTCATAGATACTTGGAATTTATGAAATTAACTGTCTCGGCCCATACTTCGTGGAATCTACTCATTTTACTGTTTTAAATGAAACTTATTGTTTCTAGTTAATTCCACAATATATTGAAAATTTTTTAAAAATTCTAAGATAATTGACAATTGTTTCGATATTAAATATCATCATCAGAATGACAGAAATTACATTTCATTTGAAGCCTATCTGATGTTTAATAATTATTTTAGCTAGACCAAGAAGTGACCTACCTAGTAATTGACTTAATATATGTAGGAAACAGAAAAAAGAAGAAGAATATGTGATGTTACAAATATTGAAGCTATCTTTTTTTCAATTAAGATCAGTATAGCTGTGCAATGATATAGAAAACCATGAGAACTATATCTGCTAATCTTTACAATTATCACTTAAGAAGACAGTTTAAAAGTGGAGAACTCCCTAGATTTATCTGTTGATTGGCAACTTGATATTGTGGTTTTCTTAAGTGTCTTCTAATTTCTAACCCTTCAAGGAAATCCAGTTCTTGTTTCTTATCACAAATATGTAGTACTTCTAGTTCTGTGTTAGGTGACAATGAATGTTTGGTGTCAAGTAGATGTTTTGCGTAGTGGGACTTATCTGGTTGATTTAATCTATATGCTCGTAAATGTTCACTGTACCTGATCTCAAAAGTGTTTGAGCCAAATAGACAGCATTACATTCTTGACATTTAAGTTTATATATACCAGACTTCTTCAATGGGAATATTTTTGGTTTTATATTTTTATATTTAACAATTTTGTACTCACATTACTTTCTGTTTTAAAAGAAATTGTATTTGTAGCTGAAGATATTATCTTTGAAATATTATTAGAAATATTACCTGCATATGTGATGATTTTATAATTTTTGATTTCGTTAGTTTGTTCGGAAAATATTAGTTTTAATGACACTTTTTTATTAAATAATTTATTTATCATATGTAATGGATAACCGTTGGATGTTGCTATTTGCTTAATTGTATTGATTTCCCTAATAAAATTACATTTGTTCATAGGAACCGAAGAAGCTCTATGTACCCTATGTACCTTTGAATTATATGCTGCCAATTTAAGTGACGAGGGGGGATTTGAGTGAAATAGTTACACCAATGTGTGTTGGTTTTCTTTGCACCACGATTTGAAAACCTCTCAGACACTAATTTTACAGATAGTGAAATAGAATTTTTAAATAAAGGTTAAGAATACAGCATACCACCAAAATTCACGTATAATATTAAACAAATAATAGCTACAGAATCTGAAATAGCTTTAAAATCTAATTCAAATAATTTTCTTTATGAGAAATCAAAAATTGCCAATTTATTCAAAAATATTGAACCGTCAAAAGTTAAGTGTCCAACAAAAAATCATATTACAGTTTTAAATTCAATAAAAAAGAAAGTAGAAAATAATAACCTAACAGTTACAAAATCTGACAAGGGGGACGCCACTATCATATTGACAACTAATGATTATAATTCAAAGATAAATAAATTCATAGAATCTAGCGATATACAAGTTCTTAGAGCAGACCCAACAAAAAATTCTCTAATAATGTAAGAGATCTTGTGAATATTTCAAATTATCTTTTAAGTAATTACGAAAAGAAGTCTAACGTTCATAAAAATCCTCATTCTCCACAATTATATGGAACCGTTAAATTACATAAAATAACGAAACCAATTAGACCTGTAGCTTCTTATGTTAATACTCTTAATAACGTATTAGTAAAAAAACTACAATATACTTAATAGTTACGGATATACATATAAATACTCAATTAAAAATTCAATACAACTAATAAAAAAATTAAAAGCATTCAAATTGCTGGTTTCATTTGATGTTACCAATATATTCACGAAAATTCCTCCTAAAGAATGTCTAGTACTTGTACGAAAATTACTAGAAGATAAAAATATTAATCCAGGAATAATATCGGATATACTTAATTTATTTGATGTATGTAAATCAGAATTATTTCACTTTTGATAATAAGATATATATATTCAAAATGAAGATTTACCAATGGGAAGCCCTATATCACAAATTTTGGCAAACCTTTTTATGGACAATTTAGAGAGAAAAATATTTGACAGTAATATTTCAAAAAATGTCTTACTTTGGTATAGATGTGTACATGATATATTAGCTTGTTTTATGGGTAGTGAACGACAACTAGATGAATTTTTCAACCATATTAATAATTTACACCCAAAAATTAAATTGACATTATAAGTTGAAGAAAATAACTCAATCAATTTTCTTGATTTAAGAATTCAAATAATTAATAATGTACTTGATTATTCAATTTACAGAAAACCAACACACACTATTCCATATAACTCAAATCACATAAATTGGCAGCATATAATTCAATGATACATAGAGCTTTTTCAGTTCCTATGAACAAATGTAATTTTATTAGGGAAATCAATACAATTAAGCAAATAGCAACATCCAACGGTTATCAATTGCATATGATAAATAAATTAATTAATAAAAAAGAAGAAAAAGTGGCATTAAAACTAATATTTCCTGAACAAACTAACGAAATAAAAAATTATAAAACTATCACATATGGAGGTAAAATTTCTAATAATATTTCAAAGCTACAAATACAACAATTTTTTTAAAACAGAAAGTAATGTAAGTACAAAATTTTGTTAAATCTAAAAACAAAATATCCCTATTAAAGAAGTCTGGTATATATAAACAGAAGTTAATGCTGTCTATTTGGGTCAAACCCTTAGAAATTTTGAGATCAGATACAGTGAACATTTACGAGCATATAGATTAAATCAACAAGATAAGTCCCACTACGCAAAACATCTACATGACACCAAACATTCATTGACATCTAACACAGAACTAGAAGTACTACATATTTGTGATAAGAAACAAGAACTGGATTTCCTTGAAGGGTTAGAAATTAGAAGACACTTAAGAAAACCACAATATCAAGTTGCCAATCAACAGATAAATCTAGGGAGTTCTCCACTTTTAAACTGTCTTCTTAAGTGATAATTATAAAGATTAGCAGATATAGTTCTCATGGTTTTCTATATCATTGCACAGCTATACTGATCTTAATTGAAAAAAAGATAGCTTTAATATTTGTAACATCACATATTCTTCTTCTTTTTTCTGTTACCTACATATATTAAGTCAATTACTAGGTAGGTCACTTCTTGGTCTAGTCAAAATAATTATTAAACATCAGATAGGCTTCAAATGAAATGTAACTTCTGTCATTCTCATGATAATATTTAATATCGAAACAGTTGTCAATTATCTTAGAATTTTTAAAATATTTTCAATATATTGTGGAATTAACTAGAAACAGTAAGTTTCACTTATGAAATAGAATTATATATTTTGGTGAAATTGCTTAGTACTTTTTATTACTTTAATATATTTTTCGTTTTTATATATATAATCCATTTCTAAAAATTTCCTTTTCTTAGTATTCGATGTGTTTCAAGATTTTCTGTATTTTTATCATTAATTGCATGGTTTTTAGTTATTTTACGTCAATGTCAAATAACGCGATAAAGGCCGAAATTGAGCCAAAGCAAAAAAAGGTATTTGTATAAAATTCACGTCATTTATCGAAAAGAAACAAAAATCAAGAAAATCTATCCAGGAAAATATATATAGAAGATCCAAAAATTGAAAAAAATTGATGTTTTCAAAAATGTAAGATGGCGTCGGTATACTAATCGTTGACATCAGAAAATAGCCAGTTCTAAAAAAATACAAGCCTATTCATAACCCTACATTTTGATACAGGTTTATTCGTTTCAGATAAAATATATTTTGCTAAATTGTATATCAATTTTTTCATTGTTATAAAATTGTACATTTATATCACAGATTCATCAAAGTAAAATAATTTAGGATATAATTTGAATCAAGATATTTCCTAGTTCGTTGTATCTGTTTCAAATGCCATTAATATTTGCCTCTACTCCAAATCTATTAATGTGCCTTCAAATAACAATTTATAACAAACCACATCTACACATGGTTTTGCTCAGGATTGTAGATCAAGAGTGGCAACAAACATCTTTGATTTTAATATGGTACCTATCCAGTATTCCCAACTAGATGTTTTTCCGTGATTCTGTCTACCAAATGCAGTCGGTACTAGTCTTTCCGATTTTTTTTTTTTTAAAAAACATTGACAAATATATTTGGTGACATAATTGTCCTCCGGCATGTATATAAACATACATTACATTCGGGATAACGAATATTATATTGAATATATTTTCTATCGTTGTTGATAATGAGTTCTGGTCCATAATTTAAGGTCAATATTATCGTGGAATTACAAGTTTGATATTTAGGTTATGTTTTAAGTTCAAATATTGGTGACTCTAATTACGTTCTCTCAATACCTTCAAATTTCAATTAATGTGATATTTTATTAGGTGCTGGACTAAACAAATATTATACTTCCAATTTTATGAGGCGGAAACACACACCAAAGCAAACAAACAAACACAGTGTCGTACCTGTTGTTATGAAACTGTCAAATTTAAAATAATTCACTGAAAGGCTCCTTTGGGAAAACATACTAAGTAAACTTAAAAAAATCACAGCACTTGTACATAAGTATCACAGAGAATCATCACAAATTTGACACACTCGCATTTATAAATAATTTTCGCTCGCGAAGTTAGAATGAGAGTTCGTCGTTACCAGAATAACACTAGCACTAGGGAGGCTGATGCGTCGCGATGCCGATCATTTTACGTCTAAGCATTTTCCGCCGATATATACAGGTTGATGTGAGATAAAATTATGAGTAAATAATCAAACAAAAGTTCAATGTGGTTTACCAAAGCAAGGAGCTTAATAAATCTTTGAAATTATTTATCTTTTTGAATGAAACAACTGTTTCTAAATAATTCCACAATATATTGAAAACATGGTAAAAATTCTAAGAAATTTGACCATCGTTTCGATATTACTATCATAGTCAGAATGACAGAAGTTACATTTCATGTGATGCGTACCTGATGGTTGACTTAATATATGTTAATAGAAAAAAGAAGAAAATATGATATTATAAATATTAAAGCTTGGATATTATTAGCCCCGTGGGGATACTCTGAATATCTTTTTCCCATTTAAGATCTGTATAACTGTGCAATAATATAGAAATCCAGGTAAACTCAATCTACTGATATTTACAATTATTACTTGAGAAGACAGTTTAAAAGTGGAGAACTCCCTAAATTTATCTGTTCATTGACGACTTCGTATTGGGAGTTTCTTGAGTGTCTTCTAATTTCTAACTCTTCAAGGAAATCTAGTTCTCATTCTTCTTCTTCGAGTGCCTTCTCCTAACGAAGAACAATTTTGGCGAATTCTTCTCTGTCTTGGCCCCTTTTTAGCAATGTGTTTGAACCCAGGCCTGTCCAATCTCAATGTTCTTAAGCCAGGAGCATTGCCTTCGTCATGGTCCGTGTCTACCTTCGATCTTATCCGATCATGAGCTGTAGAGATTCATATCTACTGTGTCTCATTACATGACCGAGATATGCAGTTTTTCGCTTTTTATGATTTCGATGAGCTCACATTCTCTTCCCATTCGATTCAAAACTTCCAAATTGGTGGTGTGAGCAGTCCTAGGTACTCGTAACATTCGTCGATACACCCACATTTCGAATGCCTCGAGCCTGTTTCGGCTGCTAACTTTTAGCATCCACGCTTCAACCCCATACAGAAGTGTGGAATATATGTAGCTCTTCACAAAACTGTATCTAATTTTTATATCAAGTGACCTATCGCTTAACAGGCTTCGGATTTTTAAGAAGTTTGCCCTAGCGATTTCAATCCGAGCTCTAATTTCCAAATCAGGATTCAGATCTTCGCCGATCCAGCTGCTCAGGTATTTAAATTTAGAAACCCTGGTTATCTGTGTCCCGTATACGTTTACATCTACTGGTTGATTTGGATTCCGGTTTACCGCCGATATCTTTTTTTTGCGGTGTTGATTTTTAAGCCTAATAGATCTTCGGATGATATCTTGTTAAGTAGCCGCTGCAAGCCCTCAGAACTGTCCGCAATTATAAGTGTGTCGTCGGCATATCTTAGATTTTATTTATCAGAATTCCGTCGACTTTTATGCCAGCCTCTGCGCCTTCAAATGCGTTTTGAAATACAATTTTGGAGTACATGTTAAAAAGCATAGGGCTCAGCACACATCCCTGTCTGACTCCACGTTTATTTGGTACAGTTTTTGTTCGGGTGTTTTCAAGTTGCACTGTCGCTACCTGGTGTTCATAGAGGTACTGAATGATTTTTATAATTGGGAATCTAAACCTTTACTTTCTAGTATGTTCAGCAGCGTGCCATGATTGACACAATCAAATGCTTTAGCATAGTCTATGAAACATAGATATACTTCTTTTCGCTGATCTCGACACTTCTGTAGCAGGACCGATAGCCCAAACAAAGCCTCTCTAGGTCTCAATCCCTCTCTGAAGCCCTTATGTAGTTCAATCGGATCCTGCTCGCATTTGCTATGTATTCTATTATGTAGAACCTTTAGAAACAACTTTAATATTTGACTCATTAAACTAATTAGTCGAAACTCCGCATCTTTTTGCACCTGGTTTTTTAGGAATAGGGACAAATGTAGATTTTAGCCAGTCTTGAGAAATGTATCCATTGTTATGGATGGTATTGAATAATTTGGTGAGGATTTCAAAGTTTTCTTCATTTATAAGTTTCAGGAGTTCTGGACAAATGTTGTCGGGTCCAGGTGCTTCACCGTTTTTTATTCCCTTCAAAGCCTTCTCTATTTCTGCAGTCATTATATTTTGTCCCATTTCTGTTTGACGTTGGTTACTTTGTCGTCGAAAAGATCAAAAATATAATTTGTTCACACTTCTTGCAGTTCTTGTATGTCTAAGACTGTCTTGTTGTCTTGATTTACTATTTTGGTATATGCTGAGGATTTACGGTTTCCTGTAATTTCCTTAACTCTTTTGTAGATGTTAAATAGATAATGCTTTTGGTACATCCCCTCTATTTCCTTACTTCCCTCCATCATCCATCCTCCTTGGGCATTTCTAATTTTAGTCCTGACAAGCGCTTGAGTTTCTTTATATTTTCCTTTTTGTGTGTTTCTTTATGCCGTTTCCTGGTGTTCACAGTTGTTATATATTCTTGCGTGTCTAAAATGGCATTTTTAAGCTAACTCCAGGTGTGCTCTATTTTTTCCTCAATTGTATATTCAGGATCAATAATTTTTTGGGCTTTGCTCAGCTGTTTGTTGAGTTTATCAGAGATGATTTGCTTCTTTGCCTCGTCTTTTAGGGCTGCCGTGTTGGGTTTTCTTATGACTTTCTTTTCAAGTTTTTTCAATCGAATTTGCATTTGAGCTACTACGGGATTGTCATCTGACTCCACATCTGCACTAGGGTAAGTTTTCACACTGCGGATGCCATTTCTGTATCTTTTTGGTACTAGGATATAGTCAATATAGTTTATAATTGGACGGTCTGGTTTGTCTTGGGGAGATCTCCATGTATAGAGGCGTCTTGGGGGTAGGTTGAACCACGTGTTGGAGATGAACATGTTCTCCTCTTGGCAGAATTAAACTAATGTATCGCCTCTTTCGATTCTTATTCCTAGTCCATGCTCCCCGACAGTATCATCGCATCCTCCCTTGCCAACTTTTGCGTTAAAGTCTGTTAGGACGAGGGTGGTTTTATCATTTCTGGTTTGGGACAGCAGTTGTTTTATTTCTGCGTAGAAAGATGAATTCTCTGATTCTGGTTTATCAGCTGCTGGAGCATATGCTTGAATTATATTTAAATTTTTCGGTGTTGCCTTGAGTTGTATCATCATTGCCCTGTTAGAAAGGGGTACGAAATTAAGGACCCAGCAAGCCGTTCCATGATCCAGCATAATCCCGACGCCATTATAGTGTTTGGGAACATCGTTCCCAGAATAGTAAAAAGTGTAACTGTTCACTTGAACTTTCCCGCTGTTGGGCCATCTTGTTTCACTTATTTCCATGATATTTATTTCCAACCTGCACATTTCTTGATGTATGTTGTGCATTTTTCCCGGCATGAACATGCTTTTCACATTCCATGTGCCTATTTTCATTGGTTTTATACAATTAATTTGAGCTATTTTTTGTTTGTCCTCGTGGGGATTCTAAGAACCCCTTGACCATTTAAGGTCTGCCACGGACTAGGGGCCATTGCTTTGTTCCTTACTACCATAATTGTTTTTCTTGAGAAAAATATAGTTCGGTAGTTTATCCTTGCTTTCCGCACCGCTGTACAAACGCCATTCTGTGGATTCCACTCCGCCGTATGCTGTCTGGTTCATGGCCGTAAAAGTTTCTCAAACTATCGTCCATGGCCAGTTTTGTGCATCCAGCTGCCGCTACACAATTTTTCACCATATCTGGTTACCCTTCCCTAGTTTGGCCTGCAGGTCGATGCAGTTACCGGGGTGTGGCACTTGGAGCCATAAGTAAGAGCTGACTGCCCTGTGAGGACCACTTGTCCGAACCCTCCTCCAGTCTATGGCTCTTGGAGCGACCGATTCAAACAAAAGGTACTACCTCTACAACGCCCCCAGTTCTCATTACTTATTACAAATATGTAAGTAATACTTGTGAAGATCTGCAGATATAGTTTTCCTGGTTTTCTATATCATTGCACAGTTATTCTGATCTCAAATGGGAAAAAAATATACAGGATATCCCCATAGGGCTAATAATATCTAAGCTTTAATATTTGTAATATCATATCTTCGTCTTGTTTCTATTCATATTATAGTAAGTCATTCACAAGGTCACTTCTTGGTCTAGCCAAAAATAATTATTATACATCAGGTAGGCATCACGTGAAATTTAACTTGATAGCAATATCGAAACAATTGTCAAAATATTATGGAATTATCTATAAACAGTTAGTTTCATTTACAAAAGTAATATGAGTCGATTCTACAGAGTAAGGGTCGAAACAGTAAATTACATTAACAACTATAATAGTTACGATGACTACTTTTGACAAGTGTTTTGCAATATTGGGAAGTAGTTTCTATTTCCAAAAATATTATATTGCTAGAAGAAAACAAACATTTTTGAAAAATTTGTTTTTTCAAATTTATATCTCAAATTCGCGCCAAAACGCTTGCAGGTGTCATGGCGTCTGCTTGTGACGGTTACGTCTCTGTATAATAACAGTAAACGTTAGGAGCGAAAGTCTCGATTCATACATATTGTAGGTATACAATACAATATATCTTCCACACAACAGAACAATGCGTAATGTGTGTTTTAGGGTCGCTTTTATAGGTTGCAGTTATCTGTAACCTTGAGTTAACTTCTATTTTTACCTACTGATGCGTTTATGGGCGGAAGTTAAGCCGTTAACTTACTAGGTGGATGAGGTGCCAGATAACTTGAAGATTTGACATTTGAAAGCATAAATATTGATTCTATATTATTGTGAGGTTATAGCTGTCCATAATTTCTTTTCTGTCTAAGAGTTTGACGAAATGTTTGAGGACATTCAAGATATATTTCAGGAGATGATTACAGATGACGACGATGATATCATTGAAATTGTTGAGGCACCCCGTCGAAATAGGATATTCAGAGAAAGGCCTGAACATATACACCTATGGTCAGATGAGGAATTCATGAACAAATTTTGTATTAGTAAATACTCTGTTAGGCAACTACTAGATATTTTAGAGCGCCATTTAGTGAGGCCAACAGATTAGTTAGTATATACCAATTCAAATTAGTTACCATACTCAACAAAATATATATTCTACTTTTAGAAACCGTGCTCTAACTCCATTAACACAGTTACTAGTGGCATTAAGGTTTTATGCCACAGGTAATTTTCTAATCACTGCAGGTAACTTTGGGGAATCCATCAATCTACAACAACTGTATAAGACATTGCAAAAATAATAAATGGACTGCTTACTTCCCATTGCCAGTGTCCAACTTATTTTGTTTTTTAGGGAAAGTAAATGCAGAGCTTTTCAGGAACAGAAAAGGGTATTTCTCATTGAATGTACAAACAATTTCTGATGGAAAAATGAAAATAAGAGACATTGTCTGTAGATGGCCTGGGTCTGCAGCAGATTCGACAATTTTTGATTACTCAAGGCTCAAAACGAAATTAGAAGAAGGACATTATGGCAACAGTTATATTGTCGCTGATAGGGGTACACTGTAAAAAAATATACCATGATTCCACTGAATAACCTCCAAACTGAAGCAGAGAGATTATACAATGAATCTCAAATCAGAACCAGAAATATCGTTGAAAGACAATATGGGGTATTGAAAAGAAGATTTCCAGTATTAAAATGAATTAAAAGTACAAACAACGATGGCAGTAATAGCTGCAACTGCAGTTTTGCACAATATATCCTTTGATATGAATGATGCAGAGCCTGCTGAAAATAATTTACATATAGATAATGCTGATTTCAACCAGTATGAACAACAAAATGTGGATGTGTGTGGTGAATTAGGAAGACAGGCATTGATTCAAGATTATTTTCAAACCTATAATAAATAATGTAATGTTTTGTTATTCATTTAAACAATAAACGGGTGGAATAAATTTTAAACACACGGTAGGTTCACTTACTTAATTTATTTGAACACAAAACTAATCACTAACACTTAATATATATACACTCAGAACATTCACTTAAACTAATTTATATAATCACTCAATTTATATTCACTTATTTACTGTTTAACTCACTATGTCAAATTATAAACTAAACTCATCCGCTGATGGGTCCTTTATTTATATCAAAGCCTTTTTTACTAGAACATTCCGGACTGCGGCTTACACAAAAACAAATGCCTTTCGCGATATTTCTCGATTGCTGGCTTAATCCTTAAAAGACCTTCCGAGAACATGTCTATAAAAACGATCACAATAAATCCCGATAGACCTTCTCAGAATTCGGCGCGCTCGCCATTTTTTTAACTCCTCTAACATAAAGTTACAGGACCGTACTTAGTATCTGCTTCGGTGTGCGAGTTCGTAACAATAAATTATATATAAAATTGTTATCAAAAATTAAAGTATAATGGTTAATGATAAATTTTTATTAAGATATCCCGTTTATTCACGGTCCAATTGCCTATATAATATTTGGATTTCTACAATATGTTTCTTCATTACATGATGACTGGTATAATCTCAAAATAAATATTGAAAATGATCTTGAAATACTCAAAGACTGGTTCTACAGCAGATTACTCTCAATAAACTTTGAGAAAACTGTATACTTACCCTTCAGTAGTCATGAAACGTCTCTGCCAAAATACAATCTCAATATTCAACAAGATTTTTCGGAAAAACCTGCAAAATGAATTTAATACTTGGGTATATACATTGACAATCACTTACGATGGAACCATCATATGGAATATTTAACTAAAAAGTTTCGTAGTATCCTATTTCGATTTAAGCTAATAAGCCAATTTTTGAGCTTTAAATGTAAAACAACACTGTACCACAGTTTGGATGGGTCACACCTCAATTATGGCATTATTGGCTGGAGAAGAGTATCAAAGAACTATCTTAATGCCCTCGAAGTGTCCCAAAGGCGATTCCTCCGAATGATTATCAACAAACCTACAAGATATTCAAGCTCACTACTCTATACTGAAACACAAATATTGGATGTTATCCAATTATTCACTATTCCGATAGGATGCCATCAATATAAAAATAAATACGAACTTACCACTCAATATCATAGATACGCGACGAATGTACAATACTTCTGTGGATGTATAGACGTTTATTCAATCGAGACGGTTATAAAATTCTTGACGAACATTTCAGGTGTTATTTGCATACAAATTTGTAAAATTTGTTCCCTTAGTTCATTTAGAGAAGTGGCTCTGTTTTCTTGGAATCATAAATTCTCGATTTTACATAACCTCAGAAAAAGAAATCGTTGGGAGCCAGATCTGGAGATCTCGCAGGCCATCTAATGTTACCATTCGTGGAGATTATCCGATTGGGAAATTATGTATTTAGAAAATTTATTGCAAGTCGATAATTATGTGATGCACAACCGTCAATTTGGTACCAGATATCATTGAAGTGGACACCTAATTGTATAAGGGCAGGAGTAATTTGATTTTCCAGCATGTCCAAATATTTTTGTCCGGTTAAATTGCCGTCAATAAAAAATGGCCCAATTAAATGTTCACCTAATATTCCAGCCCAAACATTTAACTTTTGGGGATATTGAGTTCTACTATTGTAATGTTTGTGTAGATTTGTCTTTGACCAATATCGAATAACGGATGAATTATGTGCATCGTGTATGGGAAAAGTCGATTCATCTGTGAACAAAATATTTTTCAAAAAGTTTGCGTCCAATTGTATTGTTTCCATAACTATTTCACAAAATTCCATTCAACGAAATTGATCGTCTGGAAAAATTTCATGGCTCTTTTTCAGTTTGAAACTACGATAACCATTTTTTTAATACAGTCCGAATCAAATTGACTGTCTCGACCCTTACTTCGTGGAATATGCTCATATTAGTGTTTTTAAATGAAACTCAAGGTCTCTAGTTAATTCCACAATGTATTATATTGTGGAATTAACTAGAGACCTTGAGTTTCATTTAAAAACACAGTCCGAATCGTTTTCGGATCAACATCAAAATCCTTTGCTAAATGAGTGGACGATTGTAGGGGATTATTTTCCACACTGGCACACATTCAAATATCTCTTTATTCTTTTTCGGGTTCGGTTTGACGATTTTGTGTCCGCGGTCCATGTTTAGTAGGATTGACACATCCATGCTCTTCAAAAATTTTTATAACCGTTCTCACTTGTTTTTTGCTAAATGGTTGGGCATTTTTGAATGCCACAATAAACATATTTTCTGCTATTTCTCGATATGAATGACCCTGGTAGTACCATTTTACAATTTGCACTTTATGATGTACTTGCATACTCGTTTCATAAGATTTGCAAAAAATCGTTACTCATTCGCAAACAAACGTTTAGTGAAGTACCCAGATTGTACAGTTAAACATCTTCAAGAGGCGCACGCGCGATACGTATTCGTCTGGTATAATAATCTACGATGGCTTTTGATTCTCTGTCTCATGATTGTCTTTCTCTAACACACTGGTAACGCCATGTGACCGTTATAATTTCCCGTTGGCCGTGAAAGGATTATCGTTTTACGTTGAAATTAAATGTGACTGATTTCTCTCACAAATAAAAAGGAAAAATTTAAAGGCACTTAATTCTAACGCGTGGACTGAAAATGAAGAGAGGGGATAGATAAAAATAGAATAATTAGAGGTGTAAACGAAATCGTTTTATCAGGAGCGTAGGAAACAGGCGGTTTATATTGAGATATTTTTGTAACTAGAAGATAGTTATAAACAAATATTAGCAAACGACTTATTCCTCATGTTATGATACCCTGTTAAAGAAAACGGTGATACACTGAATACATTTGTTTTCTTACAACATATTGTCGCTTTTGGAATCTGTATTTGTTGCCATAGAATATTCCTTATGATGATAATGACAATTATTATGCTTATATTCATTAATTGTACCCTCAATATCGACGAAAGTAATTTTTGTAGCTTTTCGCCGCATCAATCAACGCTATCCTCTAGTGATTTTTTAGTGGCACTTATTTCAAATACTTACTAGGTAGGTTTTAATTCATTGTTCAAATCATATTAGCGTATACTAACCGAACTAATATAGTAAATTAGATTATTCCGACTGAATTAAGTCTTTGTAAATTAATCATGAAGGGATAAACGAAAGTAATGTTGATTTTTTTTATTGTTCATTGCATTAAGCTATCAGTTTAGTACAATCTTATTATTTCTCAATTAATAAACTAAACTGTCCAGATTACACATCTGTATTTGCACGCTTCTCGAAGGCGGTGCCTACCAAACATACCTTTAGACGTGGTGGGGGTATACTCCCATCACGCCTTTACACATACAGTTGTTGCACGTTTTCGACTTTATGATATCCTGTTCGTGAAAAAGAATAATACACTGAATTTGTATGTATTTGTCTCTTTCTAACACATTGACGGTGAAACGTATGTTCCCTCGTAATGTTCCCAACACTGTATACATATATGTATATACATCACTCATCGAGATTAAAGTATGTCACAGGCTTCCTCCGCTGTGTTTCTTCATAGACGTTACTCTCGTCATCAGAGCTATAAACTGGTGAGCAGTTTGTACAATCGTGACCGCTACAAAAACCACACGCTGCTGTACAATACAGTCCTAATCTTTTACAACTGCAAGCTGAATCACAACCAGCCTTGCAGTTGCAAAGTATCACTTTCATAAAACTCTCTAGATCTGGGGGTAGGCTCATCATGATAGGACTCATATCCCTCGAATTATATCCCCATTCTTCTGATGGTAATTGAATTATTTTCCACAGTTGTATTTGATGGTGTAGTCGTTTACTACGATGTGCTAATGCCTCCTTCTTTGGTGGTAAGGTTGGTAGCTTGAGAGTTTTATTTTTGGTAACGGCTTTTAATGTGTGTACCGCAATTCGTTGATATCTTTTATTTTCTTTAGAGCTGTACCTAATAAAGCAATTTTCCCCAGCTTCTATGATTTTATTGACGTTTCGTTCAGGAGTGCAGAAAAGTTTAGCGATATCTACCTGCCGACTAACTTGCCTTAAAGACGAAAACACATACAGACGCATGTTCTTAATTGATTGAAAATGGGACTATGTAGTAGTATACAAACATCTAGAAGTATGTACGGGACAGAAAACAGCAATTATTCTATTATTAGAGAATTCGTATTATTGTATGAACACTGAAAGCAGATAAAAAGAGTTTTATTTTTCTAAAAGCTGATAACCACAAGCGGAAATTATGTAGAACAAACTGTTTACTAGGAAATTGGAAGTTTATACGTACTTTCACTTAAGATTGGTCTGATCTCTGTAAGAAACTTTCATCAACTTGATTTTTCGATTTAAAAATAAGAAAAATTGAGTTAATTATAACGCGATTTACTGCAAAAATGATCGGATAAAAGAGAAATAAGTGAAAATAACTGAAATATCACGAATCATACATTTGAAGCTTCAAAAGGTCATCTATTGAGTTTCAATATCTAATTTTATACGGTTATTATGAGCGTTTGAAATAAGTACTGAATATACGATAGCAAGAATTTATGGAAAATATCCATGTTCAAAGTGCAAAAAAATAAAACGGAGGTTTGATATCGTAATCTTACATTAAAATTTCAAAAGTACCTACATTTAGTAGAAACATTCTGTAATATCGCTCAAATATACTGCAAATTGACTCTGTAATGTCAATTATTGTGAAAATGCATGAAATCTAACAGGCGGATCCATTCCTGAAAATTAATGCTACAAGATTTTTTAAGTGCTTAGGATGTAACTTTTCAATAAACTTTGTTTAATTAGTTGTGTGTACCAAACGTTATTATTGTTTAACTGTCTCGCGCTCCACGCACCGCGCTCTATTTCGGCTGCCTCTTGAAAACAAGAAACCATGAAAACGTATGACCTTAACCAATTAGTGCCTGAGTAATTTTTTTTTGTCGATCTCGGTTATTTTTCCAGTAACAGTTCCAAATGGCATCTTGATTAACTATGTAAACGTGTTTAACATTCATTTTTTGTTTAGAGTAGATTTTTTTCACGTATGATATATCATACGGTAGGCATATGGGGGGTTAGCATTATGAGGTATGAGGGTAAAATACGAAATAATGTATAAATGCCTGAAATAAAAGTTTTATTGATTTAAATTATTAAAACATTAATTATTGTTTCCAAGTGGGCCAATTATTTTGATGGTGTACGATATAAGCAGAAACAGCTGTCTGGATGTAATCCAATATTACACTTGACACAGGAAAATTTCGTACATTTCTTACAACAACCACATCGTCTTTGTGTAGCCTGTTTATCAACTCACCTCTTGCAAGATGCTTCTAGTGCACTTGGGCTCAGGTCCAGCTAAATACATTGGAGAACTCAGCAAAGAAAGCACAATACTTCGTATGAACTGAATAAGGCTGATTTTAGGATGAGCAAATCTATATAGCATCCACATATTCACAACTGCACCGGTGAGACAAAATCTAATAAATGGCCTATACCATTTCCTTGATCTAATTCTGACACGATACAATCCTCGCATTTTGTCAAATAAGTCGACACCTACCATTCCTTGATTATATAGGTGTATTATGTTGGGTTGATCAACATCTACACGTTTCTTTTCTTCTTTTGACCATGTTTTGCAGAATCCTTTGGTGAAGCATGTACCATTTTCCACATAATAATTAGTCCCGATGGTAACTTGACTATTGTCATGCCACCTGATCAGAACTAAATCAGTTTTCGTTTCCCTCAACACATGCGATGTACCTCGTTTCTGTTTTTTCAGATCAGTACGTGGAGCTTTTTCAATTCTATTTGATCGCAGAGTACCAAACAATAAATGTTCTTTGCTGTAAGAGTTTCCAATAGTGAAAGCGAATTGAAAAAAGTTGTCGATGAAAACTGTTGACTTATCAGGCAAATAGCCAATGCAAAGAGTTTCAGTAACACTAGAAACTAAAGTTTTTCATTCTATTCTGTCTACTTTACCACAATACGGGTTGAATTTCAACAAATATCTTTCTGAAGTAGTAAGCACCAAAATTTGAAACCATATCTAATTGGTTTTCCTCTGATGAACAGTTTCATGTGGTGATTTCCAAAATATGGTTCCATTGCCTCGTCTAGTGAAAAGGACTTTCCTAGAGGCTGGGTTAAGTCTTGAGATCCCTTGTTTATCTGATCTAGTAGTTGTTCAATTTTATATGTTTTGTTATTTGGATCTATGGACTTATTATCGTTGAAATGTAAATAGCGATGAATTGTTTCAAATCTGTCACGAGTTATGCTGTTACTTACAAGACTATTATATGTGTCTGCTTTAGTCTCCCAGTACATTCTTCGAAAAGGTTGTTTACAATAACCACACAGAAGCAGTGTGCCAAAATATATGTACATTTCCTTAGTAGGTCGTGTTTTCCTTTGAAGGATGCATACTTTTGTGTCTCATTGCAGATTTCCTTGATGAACTCTTCTGTGAAAAACATTTTGAATAGATCTACTGGTGACATATTATCATCCCTGATTTTCTGTACTGTAGCAGGTTTCACAGTTTTTCCTATTTTTGGCCTTTCTTTATTACCGTCCGTCTCCTCTCAACTGCTGTTCTGTCCAACTTCTAATGATTTTCTTTTTTCTGTTTACTCTTCATATTTTCAATTTTTTTCAGGTTTCTCTTTATATGGTCTATCAAGTATTATTTTTCCCTTGCCAACATATCTAAACGAATATTGTCGTCACTGGTATCTGTATCAAAAATGATTTCATCTTGTAGATCGTTCGTACCTACATCATTTTCCTCATTGTCATGAACTACAGTAAATTCCAGTTGTATATCGTCATCACTAGTTTCTTTATATATTAGTCTTTTTCGGTTGGAACGTTCGGACACACGTCATTTTTTCCACCATCACGAACAGCGATAACTTCCATTGGTTGTCTCAACACACCTTTTCCAATATCACGAATACTGTGGTCCATGTCATCATCGCTTGATGCATCATCCACGTCACTTTCGTTGCCATCTGCGGGTGGAAATATTGCCAAATCTAATCTTTGACAACTATTTACTCGTTCATGATCTTCGTCGTCCGAATTGAGCTCTTCTAGGTAATTTAAAAGCTCTTCCGCATCCCGACTATCTGATGGATCATAAAATTTCTTTCTGCAACAAAAATACATTCATTTGCCTACCGCAATTTTTTTTTAGTGTAGCGTAAAGTACAGGCCACAGCCAAACTTTCTGTTGAATCGTAAGTATTCCTTAGTGTATAATAGTCATATTTTGATGGCTTTACTCCTGATAAAATTACAGACAAACCAGATAAATCAACATAACCTCACCTGTTACTCATTTTGTCGAACTGGAAAATACACTGCTACGTAACACTGATTCCGAATGCAACAAACTTTGATGGAAACCGTATTAACAATTATTATTGTGTTAACAAGTGATTATTGGTATATATGACGTAATTAACGATTCTAACCTCCGTATGATATACCATAGGCATTAATGGGTTAAGAAAGTTCTCATTTATTACCTAATTATCTTACAAACAATATGTGGAGAATTTTTGTAGCATTATTGCTTGATCTTTCGAGCGGTCCTACTTGAATTTTATAAAAACGGTTATTAAATAAGTTATTAACTAAAATAATAAAAATTTAACAAGCATTGTTAATTTTAAAAAAGCGCACACTATTTTGCACTGTGGATTTTGTTTTCGGATATCAAAACGAAAACATTCCAATAAAATGTAAAACTCCGGGAATTTGTTATTTTCCTGGTTAACTCCACTATGTACCAAATGATATGAACAATAATAGACAGAAAATGGGAAATTTTAATAAGGTGAAGGTCGTAGAGATAGGACTAAGAGGATCATTCATGGGCATCGGGGTACAATGTTTCACAAAAGATATCTCATTCCTTTAATAAAAACTATTTGAATCTACAGGATGGTCCTTAAGTAATTGTACATATAAGTATGGTAGCTTAGTTTACTTTAAAATATTACGATTTGAGCCAACTAATCACTTTGAAATCTATCAGGAATTTAGGTGGTTACTTTCATCCTAATCCTGATAACTTCCATCCCTATCATTTACGTCTTTACAAAATTTATTGCCAGCAGACCTACCATTACGATATCAATTTGCAAGTGATATCCGAAACAGACAAAACCTCACCCACATCATCGTCAATAGAATATTATTTAGGGATGAGGCTACATTTACAAGTCGTGGAATTTTTAATTTGAGGAATAGTCGTTTCCGGGAAATTTAAAATCCACATGTTAAAAGAGAAAGGCATTTTCAACATGAATTCAAAGTAAACGTATGGTGTGTGATAATTGACGATCATTTCTCAGGGCCACACGAGTTACCGCAAACTTTGAAAGAATGGACGCTGGATTGGTCGTGGTAGCCAGTTCCCATGAATACTCGAGACCACTGAAATGAATAACCTAAACTGGAACAACTACGACCCATTCTAAAAATGAAGCCATGTAGTTAGACAAGAGCAACTGCTGAGGAACGGAAGGCTATCTTTGTTACACTCGTGCAGTTAAATAGAAATGTGATAATTGTTTTTAAATTTAAAAGAAAAAAATTGAATGATGCTAAATACATTAAAATCCCTTTTTATTAGGTAGGTATATGTACGAAAATGTAAGACAAGGTAACTAACAATTTTGAAAGCGTTCAATATGCTTTGATATTTAAAACAAAGTAAAAACGAGTAATAAGGTGAGCGCTCTTAGTTTTATTCTATATACATTTTTCCTTATTATTTTCATTTGTTTTCATTCAGTGTAATTATTTTAATCAATTTAGAGCCGTCAAATAAAATTTTGTACCATTAGAAAGTTTCCAAAAGTGTGCGATGAATAAATTTAAATAAACTTATTAATTGAAATTATTAAAAATACCTAGACTGTCAGGAAGAAATTATTCTCATCATGTATGTTTGTAATCAACAATAAGCCAAATAAACCTAACTTAAGAAGAATAATTTCTCAAAACGCAATTAATCAAAACACATTAAAAAGAGAAAATCTTCCCTTCCACGGCATCTATCCTTGTCTAAAAGTGGCTTCAAATATGAAACACATTCAACCTTTACGTGCGCGTTCCAGTATATTTATTCAGTTTAGTGCCCGGGACCATGATACACTCACAACGGTATGCTAACGCGCATCGAACGTTTGGCGTGTGACGTCACTGCGATGTAATATTCATTTCTATATTATGGCCACGAATGCCACTCTCGGTAGCATCAATAGGTATTTATGGCGATATTTGTTTGACCGGATGATTATACAAATCTTTATTGTTTATACTAAGAGATGATTTATATTATAATAATTAAAATAAACTTAAACTTTACTGAACCAGAAAAATAATTGAACCTATTTGAGTTGTATCAAAAGCCACATTTTAGGGCATGTCCAAGTATGGGGTTTTCAGGGGTAATCTGGATGTATTAAAGCATACAAAGACATTGAATAAGATGCAACTTACTTATTTGAAAATAACATGAAATTAAAAAAGGTTTTTCGTTTTCAAATATTCACTGTTCCGATCTCACTTTCTTTTTAACGTTCGTAAATTTTGAAAGTTTTTTTTCCATTTTCGCTTTCAAATTTTGCAAACTTATTTGTTTATTTAGATCTCGGAGTCTAATGTAAGTTCTTGTTCGACTCAAACAATAAATCACTTCATATGGGATTTCAATTTGGTTTTGACCGACAATACTAAAAGTTTTATCAGCCAAAATTTTAAAAATATTTTCTTCTTTTGATAAAGATGTTACGTGAAGTGATCGAAACTCGGATTCAAGAATTTCCGTAGCTTTCAAAAGATCTTGATTTGGCTATAATAAACCACCCCTCGATAGGAAATGTATCCAATCTTGAGCTCCAACGGAAATCATCTCGCTGGTTTTAGTACCTAAATTAAATCTATCTTTAAATAGACATTAGCTAGTAGTGTTTCAGTTAAGCAGATGGGACGCGATTCTTCTGATTCTAATGGTTGTATTAGACATTTTTCACCAGATTCCTCTGTATTTTTGTTCTCTGTAAAAATTGTCGCCGAGTTTTTACCTAATATATACCACCTCAAACGATACATAAAATCTAGAGGTTCTTTATGGTCATTTGTAGCTCCCATGCCTCTTATATAAGAGAAGAAGTTTTCAACAACGTCTTGATTTAGACGCGAGGTCAAGATGTAATCCACTCCTGTATAGTTTTCCTGCAAATAAGAAAACAATTCTTCCAGTGACCTATTTGACAACAGAATTCCTTTTTGAAACGGAATGAGAGACTTATGTTTGCCTACGGTCATATTCCCAATAGTTTCGGTCACCTCTTTTAACAGTTTCTTCTGCTTATCTAAATCTACTCCATACGCATTTTTAGTTGTACCATTTGCCACAATTTTTGTATGGGAATTAAAAAGATCAAACTAATCATTTATTAACTGTACAAAATCCGAAACTTCCTTCCACGGTAAAACAATTGGCAGTATCCTATTTTCTCCACAAAACCAAATACTTTTTGCAACAGAATTAGATAATAGTTGAACGGCTGGTTTAACTTTTTGTCTTTCGGAACCTTTTAAATCTAAGTGGTATCGGTTAAGTTTATATGCGATGGTTAATTCGGAGGACGACAGTTGCAACAAATTCTCAAAACAATCCCTATTAATTAATGTGTTCTTTACCCAAAAACCTTGATCCAATATGTGGTTCCTTAAAAATTTAATAAGATGAGGAACGTCACCAAACACATATACTTTTAACAAATTATTGCTAGGGCGGGGAAAACAACAATTTTGGTCATGTCCAATATTCAGTTGTGTCCAAACTTTAACATTAGATGTACATAAATCATTGACAATACCCACAACTGTGAAACCTGCATTAAAAAGTTTTGATATTATGGAAGATAATACGTCGATAGGCATTACTTGATCGAAATTATAATAAACAGGTTGCTTCCAGTTACTAAAAATACCACGTGCTTTTACCGTTTGACACGTTTTGTGGCCCTATTACTTTTTGATGTCGTTTCTCAATATTTATGAGATTAGATAAATGTATTTCGTCAAATGATAAAATACACAATTTTTCAATATTCTGCATATCAGAAGGTTTTTTAGCCATTAAAATAACAACCTCATTCAGAATTCCCGGTTTTACTGAGAGTGTCGATGCCCATCTGCGTAGTGACGAAAGCGCCGGTAAAGGATAACCATTTGTTCTTAAGTAGCGGTATGCTTTGGGGCTAACACTCCGTAAGGATATCGAACATGCTATTTCATCTGGCGACCATCGTTTGGCTGTACATTTTGAGAGTACTATTCTTTTGATTTGACCTTCTGACAAAAATTGTCGCAGTCCAGTTTGCATCTGCTCCAACTCAGCTTTCAGTGCACAATTCTCATTGACAAGGAAATTGTTTTCTTTCTGTAGTGTTGCAACTTTTGTTTGAAGTTCAAGTATTTGTTTTTCATCCTCACTGAAATAGAAGAATAAGGATCCACATTATCTATCTCAACCCTTACTTCGTGGAGTCTACTCATATTACTATTTTAAATGAAACTTACTGTTTCTAGATAACTCCAAAATATATTGAAAAAAATGTTAAAAATTCTAAGAAATTTGACAATTGTTTCGATATTAAATATCATCGTCAGAATGTAACTTCTGTCATTCTGACACGGCGAGTTTATGGCGGGAGAAAACTGCTAGCGCGGGTTCAGCGCAAAATAAAAACGCAGCAGGAGGTGAGTGTTCACGACGAGGCTGTACAAAAAATACGGCTGTATTTTCCACGTTGAAGCTTGGACAGTTCTGAAAAATGACTTTTGCTATAGAACTGATTGATTCTCTATTTAGATCTGAATCTGATTCAGAAGACGAGTTCGAGTTCGAAATGTTATCCTTTATCTCCCAGATGGCTAATAAAAAGTCAGTAAGAAGCTTGTACATGAAAAAAAGAAAAACTCATGGAGAATTTGCATCAACTTCAAGTTCACCAATTATTTTCGGCTAAACCGTGATCAGTTTAAAGAAGTGCATGAGATCATCAATAAATAAATTGACGCAGAAGGATGCAAGGCTACAAGGCCAATTAGAACTGAAGAAAAACTAGATTTATTTCTAAGGTATAAATTTTATTAATTTACATTAGTGAACTTTATTAACAAAATTATATGTCTACAAAAGTATTAACATAGTTAATCAGATTACCTGAATTGGCAGCTATAGAGGAGTTTTCTTGGGTATCAGTGGGGCTCAAGAGTGAATTGTCCGAATACAAAGAGGCTGAGGTTGAATAATTGCTACTGCTGTTGGGTGGAATAGTTGCAGGAGCAGGGTAAGACTGCTGCTGGACAGGAACGTCAAGTAACCTGGCTTCTACGTCTGAAGCCACGTTGAACACACGGTTTTTAACCATGTGCTGCTAAAAGGTAAGGAAGAAACTCCTGTACATCATGTTTAGCGTATCCTATGAACCTTGAAGTAAATCGCTGAAACTGACTTTTCAATGATACTGTATTAACCACTCTGTCAGAATCGTCTTCAGACCAAAGCTCTTTAATAACTTCAGCAAATGCTTTAATTAGTGCTCCTTTCATGCTAGATATGTTTATGTTAATATCTCTTATGTATGCGTCTTTTTTTAAATATTCTAATAGCCATCTTGTGTTTGATAGGCATTGGATAAAACATGTATTACCAATATTTTTGAGGCCATTGAGACCCAAAAATTTTTGGGGATGAGCCTCCAAGGACCTGATTATGGAGTAATTGTTAAGAGCTCTTTCGCAACCACTATCATTGTCCGAATAATCTCGGATTCTATTATTGTCTCTCTCACTTGATCGGCGTGATAAGAAATTTGAATTGTTGTCATTTGCTATTGAATTGGATGGATATATTGCGGTTTTGGAAAGTCCCTATCGACTTCTGACCCATTTTTTTGTTCTACGTCTTCATTCTCTTCCAATTTAGAATTTGACTGCAAAACATCGGGGTTATTTTGACACATGTTAGAGGCAATGTCATTTTTTTGGTTACCGAAACATTGTTACTACATTTTTTAACACTGGTTGATTTGGCTTTGGTGCTTAACAGTTTCACGCCATTGGTCAACTCGGGTATTTTCTCTTCTAACCTCAGGTGTCTTATTGGCGAGGTTATTACCATTTTTTACTGTTCTGGAGAGTTTGTCATCAAACTTTTCACTCAAATCTGTGACTGATGCGCGATTGCCGTCATCTTTATCAGACAAATTGTCTGTATTAGTATTGTTAGAGTATGCCACACGGTTAGTATAAATACCTTCTATTTGGACGTTTACCTTTTTCTTTGATGTGTTCAACTCTATTGGAGGTAAATCAGATTTATATTTTGTTTTGGTCAAAGATAATTTATTGCGCATAGGAATCGCATCATTCTCTAGCATTGTCATCTTCTTCAGTTTTGCTATGATTGGGACATCATCTTTAATTGTTAATTCAATGGAAACTTTATTCTTTCTAGAGTAACTTGAGATGTGTACATAGCGCAAAATTTTACTGACATCTGTGGATAGCAGTTTTGGTAGTAAACAAATTTCTAGAAACTTTTGATTAAACTCAACATACGTATTTTCAAATATAAAGTCGACGAAAAATCGAAGTCTTATATTCTGGCTTTTCTGGATCCGTCCGTGGGCGAACAGTAAGTGCTAGAGCTTAGGTATAAACGAATTCGGAATCATCATGGTGTGATACCTATCCAATTGAGAAAAATCTTCAGTTTTTTATACAGTGTTAGTTGTTGAACTGAAATTACTGTTTAGAACAGATCTTCGGTAGGCGAACGGTAAGTATTAGAGTGGGGACCATACATTCAGTTTCTTACACAGGGTCATTCATGAAACTGAAATTACTGTTCAGAAGTCTATGTACCTAGACGCTATACTGTCGCGCTTACCTACTTGTTTTATAACAAGTAGTTGTATACTAATGTATTCCTTTTGTATGATAATGTCTCATTTTCTACTGTTTAGTGATATTTGTCTGCACATTTCTTGTGCAAATTAGCCAAAATTTTGTGTATTTCTTATTATATTTAATAGATACATAAATCAAATCATCCAAAAAATGTTTATTATAACAATTATTACATAAAATGTTAATAAGGTGATTTAACGTCTTTGTGTTTATTTGAAATGTAAATCAATTTTATGCACGCACATAAAATATGTTTTATAGCGGATTTCAGCCAAAATCATAACGAAATAACATCCGTTGTAAAATAAATGTAAAGTAAAAGCTAAATAATTGGAATTGATAGACAAATATACACACTTCTGTCTATAATAAATTTTTGAAGATTCATGTCACAGTTCCAAATAAACAGGAATATTTTTTCAATGGCTGAAACTTAACAAAGGAAGAAAAAATTCGGACAAGATGAAGCAATTCAGAGAAATAAAAATTACTAAAAAATATAATTAATAAACTGTTTAATACAATACATTAATATAAGGAGAAGGTAATAAAAAATACGGTAGGTAAAGATGAAAAAAGAGCTCTTTAGCTCGTTGTGTGTAGGGTAATTCACTCAAGTTTTGAAGTTGACATTAACACGCCAAAATTACAAAACACCTGCAGCCACTTATTTAACATTTTGCAAACAATTGATACGGCATTATGTAAAGCTTCAAATTAACTCTACTGCCGGGGGATATAATGCCTTGTTCAATGTATCACAATGGTCTTCGAGAGTTTACTCAATAACACTTCATGTCATTTCCTTTTGTCTTTCAATAAACGTGAAATGAACGCTATATAATCATTTAAAAAACATAAATAATGATTAATCGCTTGCTCATGTTCGTTATAGAAACAATCACAGAATAACAGAAAATTATCAAAGTATTTTTCCAAGAAAATATCACTTATTTTGAGTAATCTCCCAAAAAATAAATCAACCAGCCCTTGAGAACAGCCTTAATCTGCTGGAAAAGAGTTAAAGAGTCATTCAAACGATTGTGTTAGTATTCGATAGTTCGTTGCCTTAAAAATTCAATTGGGTTACGTGCCGAGTACGAACTTGCATTGTTTATATGAAAATGTTTAGTCGTTTGAGCTTTTTTCCTAGCTTATCGATAACAATAACAGTTATTTGATCTTAAAGATGTATGGTCATGTATTGACCTACTGGTCAATACTTGACCAGTTTTTTTTAATGTACGTTTAGAACGAAATAACTTATCAATTTCTTTTTCATTTCATTGCTGAACAAACAGACCATATCCTCTGCCATTTATCAATATTGAATATAATCAGTGACGTAGTAACACGAACCAAGGGCGCGTATTCTGTATCCTCATAGAGGGGAAATTTATTTCTATAAATTCTCTATGGGGGAGAGTTGGACAAAACCGGATAGGTTGATAAAACCGGGTACCCCTTAATTCATCTAACTAACTGCTGCCATCTATCAGACAATGTTAAAATTAGTGTCCCTAAACCGCCAACAGTCGCGTGTATCCATTTCTACATCATTTGAGTAACCTGTGCCGGAGCAGTAAGACCTCGCCTGTTTTTTGGGGTAGCAAACTCGATTTTAAGGTAAGTTTATAGTTTTTTTTCCTCTACTGAATAACTAATGACCATTTCAAAATGTAATACATGTAACCTAATATGTTACCTTTAATTTGGCCAAAAATTTTGAATATCATTTCATAACCTAAAAATTTAAATAATATTTAATGTCTTGTTTACGAGTTGGACAAAACCGGGTAATCCGAAAATCGACAAAACCGGGTACCCGATTTTATCAGACCTTTTGTTACTTCCAGCTTCTACAGCTGTTCTTTTGCTTTTAGTTAACTACAAAATGTCGCAATATAAAAGAAAAATACTCGTCAGTCATGGGATCAAGAAAGCATGCAAAATGCAATAGTTGAAGTGCTAGAGCATAGGATGGGATACAAAAGTGCCTCTCAAAGTTTTAATGTTCCTCAATCCAGTTTAGAAGATCGTGTGAAAAAAGTAAGAAATGGTAACTCTGTTGAAGAAGCTAGTAAGAAAGGTAGGGATTACCTTTAATTTATTTCTGTTTTATTATTTAAAATAAAAATAATTTTAGGTCTGGGTCGGTACAAGCCTGTGTTTAGCGCTGCCCAAGAGGATGAGCTAGCTTCGCATATCTTACAAAGCAGACTATTCGGATTTACTTGATCTGAACTAAGAATTCTTGCTTACGAACTAGCCGTGCAGAATAACATCAACCACAGTTTTAATACAGAAAAGAAAATGGCTGGTAAATGTTGGCTTTAATCGTTTTTGTCACGGCATCCAAATCTTCGATTAAGGACTCCAGAAGCTACTTCAATTGGACGAGCTATAGGATTTAACCGTGCAGCAGTAGGGAAGTTTATCACTCTGTTAACACAAGTTTATAACCAACACAAGTTTCCTCCTGAGCGAATATGGAATGTTGATGAAACGGGAATTACAACTGTCCCCAACAAGCAATCTAAAGTTATTTCTATGAGAGGAAAACGACAAATTGGTGCTCTGGTTTCCGCTGAAAGAGGAACCTTGGTTACCGCCGAAATCTGTATGAGCGCAAGTGGTTCCTATATGCCTACAATGCTGATTTTTCTTAGAAAGCTTCCAAATGCGCAGCTTCTAGACCAAGCTCCTCCTGGAACATTTGCTGAGTTCCACCCAAGTGGATGGATCCAAAAAGATATTTTTATTAATTGGTTTAAAAAGTTCATCGAGTTTACTCACCCGACACTAGAAAATCCTGTTCTATTGCTTCTTGATGGACATTCGACCCATACAAAAAGCCTGGAGTTGATAAATCTGGCCAGAGAAAATCACGTTATTATCATATGCTTTCCACCGCATACTACGCACCGGTTACAACCACTTGACGTGTCATTTATGGCTCCCTTGAACAGATATTATGGAGAAGAAGTAAGAAAATGGATGCGCCAGCATCCTGGAAGACGTGTTACAATTTATGTAGTGGGAGAACTCTTTGGTGAGGCTTTTGTTAAATCGGCAGTTATGCAAACTGCAATAAATGGTTTCAGGAAGTCTGGAATTTATCCGCTCGATACTGAAGTTTTTCCTGAGTGGATGTTTTCTCCCTCAGAAACTACAGAGCAAGAACTAAATATACAACGACACCCAATTTGAACAAGGATTTAGGCAAAGAACTCTATAAAGATTCTACTTCAACTACAAAGCTGACAGCTACACAATTATTAGATCTGTTACCTCCACCTATCGATTCTCCCCAACCAAGCTGTAGCCGTATCGATTCTCCCCAATCAAGCTGTAGCCGTATCGATTCTCCCCATCTAAGCTGTATCTCCTTAAACTCTCACACTGTAAATCATGCTAACATCTCTTCATCTTCTAAACAAGCCACCACTAAATCTGATAGTTTACAAGCAGCATTACCAAAACCAATATGTGATTTTTCAGTCTCTCCAAAAGAGGTTTTTCCGATCCCTAAGGCAACCAGGAAGCCATCCAACGATAACAGGAGAAGAGGAAAGGCTGCTGTAATAACATCATCTCCTTATAAGTCTGAGTTAGAGGCAAATTTTAAAAAATCTCCAGTCGTAAAAAAATTAAAGCTAAATGAACCAGACAAAAAAGCAAATAATGTGGTACCAAAAACAAAATTGGTTCCGAAATTAAAGATTGCAGATTTTGATAGTTCGAAGGAAGAAGATAATAATGACGATGCGTGTCTGTATTGCAATGAATTATATTCAAACTCTAAGGCAAAGGAAGGCTGGATAAAATGTATGTCTTGCAACAAATGGGCTCATGAAGCCTGTAGTGCCTATGATGATGTAGATGAAGTTTTTATTTGCGACTTCTGTTTATAGATTTTCGATTTTAGTTCACATATTTTCAATAAATATTTTATTTTCTGCCTATCAGTCTTTTTACATGGTAATTAAGTTACTACCCGGTTTTATCATACCGGTTGGACAAAACCGGGTATTTTGCAATATTTTCTTAAAAATAAAAAAAAACTATATATTTATAAAAATTGACATTAGTATATCAACCTTAAGTCATTTGAGAATATTTCTATCTGTAGTAAACGTTTGCTACTCTAACATAGCAGAAGAAGTAGTCAGTTTTTGTACTTGTACCCGGTTTTGTCCAACTCTCCCCTACCACTTTACCTTATTCTGTAAGCAACTTCGGCAGTGGTCGTGCTTCACGAACGCTTCGTTCGGTAGAAAGGTATAGAAAGGCCATTTTAGTTCTTGCTATGATGTTATGATTATCTCTGTCTCTTTTTAACACACGACCATTAAATGTATCTTTGTTGGCAGTTGGCAGCTAGCATGTTTACTTTTCAACAAAGGAAGGTTTTGTTTATGGTGTTTTGTGGTCTATGTAAACAAGTTGGGAGATTTTAAGGATTAATAAAAACGAAAATTAATAATTAAGGAGTTGGGTAATCCGTCTAAATTAAGCTGAAAATCAAATACTATACCTACCATGGGTAATTATAATTAATAGATAGAAATATTTACTAATATTTTAAACAAACATTTTACAGATAAACGTGATTTTAAAACCCACTCTCAACAATGGAGCGCTATTGTGGATTTTGGAGAGGAGCATCCTACAATTTTCAGGCTCCAATTTAAACATTGGGGATGGCGATGCTGGTCAGAATGCAAAATTGTGGGAGACTTTAGCAGATACATTAAATTCCAAGGAATTTGTGTTTAGAAGTGTTGATAAATGGAAAACGGTAAATATGGTTATTTATATCATTCATATACTTATTAGATTAGGTGTAAAAATACTTATTATTACTATTAATAATTCGATTAATAATTTATAAATATTGTCATAGGCAATCGGCCGATGGAAATCAAAAACGAAGGCAATAGCAGCTGATTACAGAATCGAGGCAGGAAAAAGTGGCTGTGGCCCTTCAAATGCTGTTCCTTTAACAGATATAGAGAAACGGCTACTGAATTTAATGAGTTGGAAATCAGTAAGTGGGGACGAAAGTGCAGAGTTAGGAATGGTAATTATACCACTTTAAAAAATATCTGATAATAATTACCTAGTGTAAGTAGTGTTAAAATAGAATTGCGACTAAAATTGCAATATACGAGTAGATATTTAGAACATTAACATAACACATGGCGAATAAAATCATTATTATTATCTTATTTACAGGGACCCATTGTGACCCATTTTCCCTTGACAGGCCGAGACCATAGCTTTCCACCACCAGAACCACAGCCCTCATGTAGCAGAGAAACTGAAATACCTGCCTATTTGGCCAACTCTCCTCCGCCGTTGGCATTATACAGAGGACCAGCTAGGAAACGTACTTTACTATCACCAGAACCACAGTCTTCTGACGACACAGAAACTAAAGAACCGGCCTATTCGTCCAAGTCTCCTCTACCCTCTACACTAGCCAGAAAACGTAGTCGGCTGTCTACTGAGAAGTCTACGAAATGTGTTACCTTGTCTAAGATGCACCAAAAGAGACTATGAAAGAACGGAAGAAACTGAGGAACATTGCCGAAGCCCAAGAAGAAATTGCTAAATCATTAAAAGACATTTTGGCTTATTACAAAACAAAAGATAATTTGTAAGCATAAATATTTGTGTACTGTCTTAATTTTATTTTGTATTTAAGTATTTTGGCATCTTTAATGTGTTTTTGTTGGTGTTTAAAATTTTACATATAAACAAATTTTATAATAACATTATTATAACATTTGTTTATATGGAAAATTTTAAACAGCAACAAAAACACATCACAATGTCAAAAATGTAAGTTAGTCATATTTTTTTTCATTTATTGTATTTTATAAGTTTATATACAATAAAAAAAATTGAGCAGTACCTAAATCTATAGTTTATTTCAGTAATTCAAAAGACCTAAAAATGTATGGCCACTTGGGGGACGAAAAAGAATATATTTTTAAATGTTTATTCATAATTTTGCTTTAATTTTTCACAGTGAAAATGTTATTTATTAACAGACCATGCTGTTTACTACACATCTAAACAGCAAGATTAAAATAAATTATCAATATTCTGTTAAAACTTATTTATAATTTAAAATAACTAGATATTTTGGAAATACAATTGTATTAAATTAGCTCTCCTTTCCTGTCCTTGTACAAGAACATTTCTTGCAATAACAAATTCATCCACATCAGGAACATCTTCATTATCATATTGCTCTTCATCATCTTCGATGGCCAGATTAGCCCTAACACAAATTTTGTGAAGAACACTAACTGCATTAATAATTTAGCCGGCTTTAGAGGGGTCATAATGTAAAACCCGGTCCTTCAACAGACAGCGAGAACGGTTTTTCATAATTCCTGAAACAAATAATTTTCATCATTTAGTAAAAAAATATAATTTTTTTATATATATACATCTTTCAACACAATTTCTGGTACTAGTCAAAGCGGCTGTATATCGATCTTCGGGAGTATCTCTAGGAAAACTTCGAATAGGCTTCATTAGCCAATGGCTCTTGAGGATATCCACTGTCTCCAAGTAGCCACAAATTATGTTGACCCTGATTATAAATGTGTCCTTACATTAGAATTTCTCCCAATAAAGGAGTCATGAGTTGCGTCGCCATAATTGGATTTAACATTTAAGATCAATAGATTCGCATCACATATTAGTTGCACATTCTTCGAATGATATTGTTTTCTATTAAAATATAAATGTTCATCTTCTTGTGGGGCAACAATGGCAATATGAGTCCCATCAATGCAGCCTATCACACCGGGAAATCCAAACTTAGCCATAAATTCTTATTTTTTTCTTGCTTTTCAGCTTCATTTAAGGGAAATTTTATCCACCTATGGGAAATTGCCTCAAGTACCAAGGAAACCTCAGTTAGTGCCCGGCTAAATGCAGGTTGAGACTGGGCCACATACGTTTCATTTCCTCCTGCCTTCTGATATGAGCCCTGGGCAAAAAACCTTAGGGCACCAAAGGTCCGTGTATGGATGGGAACTCTTGTTACTCTAGCTCGTGCATCCATTTGGGGGGTAAGATCCCAAATGAGATCTTGCACCAACTGTCTACTCATCCTGAAGCATTTCTGGAATTCTCGTTCGGGTAATTCGAACGCATTTTGTTCGTCACGCAAAATTCTTCACTCTACACGTAATTGGTTTTGTCGTTCTTCATCTTCTACTTGTAGTAAATGAAGGAATATTGGGTCCATACTTTATAATGTAATCATAATAAAAAATAAAAAAGGGAAAACTAAGAACAGATATGCTACGCTACTACGCTATAGTTTATAAGATTTACACCATAAACTATAATAACAGTTATAATAATAATGAACTTCCACAATGAAATATGAAATAATTCACAGATCATATAACTACTATTAAAAGAGAAGTAATTGTAAATATTTTTCTCCTGAGAAATAAACAAACAAATGTTGGTATTGCTGCCAACTTAATCAAAAGATATCCCAAACTCCCCTAATAAAAGGTCAATGTTTTTACATTCAATAGTTCTCAGTTCTCTATCCGAGCATTGCCGACCGTATATAGAAGGAATAGTACAGAATAGGTTCACGAAATAGAAAGAAATTTCCTCTCTATGCATATAGAGAGGAAATTTCTATTTCCAAGACGTTACAGAATACGCGCTCAGGTAAATATTATTTTTTTTTCAAAAATATTTCACCTACATGTTTATCATAAAAGTTTTAACACAAGATTAGAATTTGAATCAGTCGAACATTTCTGTTTTTATTCAATTACTTTTTTGCTGTAAGTACTGGACAAATTGGCCCATTCCAATATCAGAATACAGAAGGTATTCGATTACAGTGATTTTAAACGTTGCCTTACAAGAATTCACAAATGTTTATCATGTCTAGAGTGCGAAGAACTGCAAATTAACGACGGCTAACCGAGTTCGAGAGAGATCGAATTGTTGGTCTTTGGGAATCTGATCTGTCGTTCCGAGAAATTGCTGGTAGAATAAACAGGAGTGTGAATATGTTGTCAGATGTTATCAGGCAAGGCACCAAGAAGACCGAACACGAAGAGCTAAAGGCACAGGACGGATGAGCAGGACAACAGAGGGCCAATGCCGTCGCCTAAGGTTATTAGCTGTAAGAGATCGTTTACAAGGGCAATAGCAACTCAGTGGTTTGCAGAACATGGAAGGGTCCTTGGAATGCGACAGTTAAAGAGGTTTGGAACTTTTTCAGACAGACCTCAGTTAGTGTTACCTTTAACTCTGGTACATCGAAGAAATCAACTTCAGTGGTGCCAAGAAGCAATAGTCAGGAGCAGGAGCACTATCTTCTTCATCGATGAATCCCGGTTCCGCCTAGACATGCATGATAGACGAGTGAGGGCGAGAGAATTTTTGGTTGAACGGCATATACATCGCACTGTTAGAGTTACGACTTGGGATGACATATAGCATTGCTTATGGCTCAAGGTCACATTTAGTCTTCACCAGAAGCACATCGATACATCAAGAAATATTGGAACCTCTTCTGATTCCTTACTTCAGGACATACTTCAAAATCTAACTTTTCAGCAAGATAAAGCTGGGCCACATATAGCCACTAACCTTGGATTATTTCGACCAGGCTCAAATTCATCTCGAACCTTGACCCCCCAAGATTCTCGGATTTGTCCCCAATTGAACAGATGTGGGAGATAATCGGTAGAAGATTAAGAAATGTACAGCGTCCTTTTCAAACTCTGATAGCTCTTCGATATGAGATTGCATGGAATGAGATATTGATTATGATAATGCCTAGACGCATTAGGGAATGTGTAGCTTCAACCCATTATTAAAGTTGCTGAGCAGAAACTTTAATTATCCTCACCCTATTTGAGTTAAATTTTAATCAATTACATATTACTATCTATGCCAAATATTACCGAAATAATATAATTTTTACTAGATGCTCGGGTTCTACGTCACCGAGTACAATTTGTGCTAGTTTTTTATCGAACTATTAATTTTGGTTTTCCTGCAATATTTGTTTGTGGACAATACGTTCCTTCTTTGGAGGATATCAATCTCATCGATCTTCATGACTACAGTTATCTTCCATTTAGATGTGCTACACTGGGCTAATTTGTGTTATTTGACATGAATAAAGAAAAAAATTTCTCCCTGACTCAGAATTCTTCTTAAATCATAACAACCGCTGCCATTCTCAAACTGTCTTTTCCATAACTCCATATTGTCACGAAACAGCACACTGGTATAGTCCCTGAATCCGACTCTGTCTAAGCCATGTATGAAAGTTAAAATTATGGCGGATGCGCAGCGATTTCTTAGAACTGTTTACGATTGTGACTATCTTATCAAGACATTATTTTTGTGACCAGTCTTATCTAGAAAATGCCAGAGCCAATTGTTTTTGTGTAAGCCGCAATCTCGAATTATCTAGTAAAAAAGGCACTAATATATAAAGAACCGACCAGGGAGAGTTAGTTTAGTTGATAAAGTGATCTCGTGATATAAACAGCGAACAAGTAAGTAGTCTAAGTAGTGAAGTGTTATCTAAATTAGTTTAATTGAATATACTGTGTATATAATTAGTGAATAGTGTAGTGAATAAATGAATTAAGTAAGTGAACCTACCGTGTGTATGAATTTGTCCCACCCGTAATAGAAACGTTTACTGTTTAAATAAATTGGAAAAACTTTACATTGGTGTCAGGTGTGGGGTAATATAAATAAATTGCTACGTAAAAATGGACAAGAGACTATGGGATCTGAAAGTGACGGAATTGGAAGATCGTGAGTTGGAAACGTCCGGTAAGAAAAGTTAATTAGTAGAACGACTTAAAGTGGCACTGGAAAATGACGGCTTTGATCCAGAAACAGTTTTATTTAATGACGAGGCTTCCACCTTAATCTCGTCAATTTCTGCTAATATTTCTGCTAACATGGACGAGAAGACTTCTGTCATGGAAGAGAACATGGACGAGAAGATTTCTGCCACGGAAGAGAAGATTTCAACGAATATGAAAAGCGATATTTCTCCTATAATGGACGAGAAGATTTCTGCTATGGAAAACGACATTTCTGCTAATATGGACGAGAAGATTTCTGCTATGAAGAACGATATATCTGTCGATATCCTATTAATGAAAAACGACATTTCCGCTGACGTTGAAAATGAAATTTCGTCTCTAAAATCTGAAATCGAGAATAAAATGTCAACGATGGACGAGAAAATCGAGAATAAGATTACAACGATGGACGAGAAAATCAAGGAGTTAGAAAAAAAGATGACAGATATAAGAACTCAAGACACGCCAGCGGAAGAAAAGAAGACCGAGCAAACGAAACCTTGCAAGACAGAAACACATCCTAAGTTAGAAGACATTGGCAGTTTTACCTGAGTCAAGGCCCCAACGTTCGATGGAAAAATGTCATGGACCAATTATGTGAAACAGTTTGAAGCAGCCGCTAGAGTGAATAATTGGTCCGATAAGGAGAAAGCAGTGAACCTAACTATAGCGCTTCGGGGAGCTGCCGTAGATGTACTTTAGACGATAACGCTTGAAGAAACGGATGACTTCGAGCAGCTGAATAAGAGGTTGGACATGTGATACCGTCACGAACATCTAGAACATTTGTACCAGTCCCAGCTGAAAAGCCGAAGGCAGAAACGTGATGAATCAAGAATATGAAGTGGACGTTGCCCGACTAGTTCGATTTGCTTATCCGTCAGCACCAGAGAACATGATGGAATGTATGGGCATCCAGGCCTTTAATGATGTTTTACGTGACCCCCATATGCAGAGGACGCTTCGTCCGAAAACATTAGTCGACGCATTGACAGCTGCTCTTGAATATGAAGCAGCAACGAAGGCTTCAGGATATAACAACATTAGGACCAACCAAGAAGAAGGTGACGAAGACAGATTTGACCAGTTCGTCAGTTTAATGAAAAGTATGATGGATAAGAAGCCTAGAAAGATCAGATGCTGGAATTGTGGAGAGCTAGGGCATGTACGTAGTTCGTGTAAGCGCCCTAAGACGCCTGCAAACCAAGAACCCCAGTCACAGCACCGCCTCATGATCGTTCCAAGGACCCTCTCATACTGATAGTTTCGCTCAGACGTCGCAACGACAGTGTATATGTAGATAGCGAAGTGAATGGCAAGAGATATACTCTGCCTGTAGACACTGGAGCAACTAGAACCATTATACGACCAGAACTAATAAACTCCAAGACGAAGCTTTTACCAACCAGACGGCGACTGCGGACCGCCACAGGTGAGAGTGCCAACGTTCACGGTGAGACACAAATCCAATTGGGAATTGGCGCAGAAAAGTTCACGTAGCTGACATTGAAGAAGACGTGATTCTGGGAATGGACGTAATGAATGTACATGGTTTCCAATTAGACTTTAGGAACAGAACCATTAAAGTGGATTCCGAGGAGGTATTCCTTCATCCATATGAAGGCAGCGCGGTGTTGGTAGCTGTACAGGAAGATACCGTTCTACCTGCACGAAGCGAAACCATGATAGTAGCACGGCTACAGGGAATAATGGAGGAAGGTACACCGGTTATGATGGATCCAAGGAACCACGACGAATAAGTTGGCAGAGGAGTACTAATTGGAAAAGGATTGGTTACGTCGGCAAAAGGGATCCCAGTGCGTATGATAAATGTAAAAGATTACCCAGTTACCATCAAGAAGGAAACCAGGATTGGATCCTGCCTACCAGTGACGTCTATAGTTCGTCAAACAACGACCACTGACAATTCTAATGCCAGATTCGAACAAATGTTATCAGTAGCTGGTTAATCTTTGGATCGAGCTGAAAAAATGAAAATGAGAGAATTTCTCTTGCAGTATCGAGACCTATTCGTACCAAAAGGAGGAAAGACTGGTAGAACATCAGCCGTCAAACACAAAATCGATACCAGTAATGCTAGGCCAATTAGGTAATCAGCTCGAACAGTTCCACGAGCGAAGAGAGATGAAGCTGAAAAAATAGTTCGAGAGATGGCTGGAGAAAAGGTAATAGGACCATTTACTAGTCCATGAGTGTCTCCAGTAGTGCTCGTCAGGAAAAAGGATGGAACTACGAGAGTCTGCGTGGATTATCGCCAGCTAAACAACGTTGAAGAAGAAAAACAGCTCTCCTCTGCCTCGAATTGACGATACGCTAGATACTTTGGTCGACAGCAAACTGTTTTCCACCTTGGACCTGAAGTCTGGTTATTGGTAAGTGGAAATGGACCCAGAAGATAATGAGAAGACTGCTTTCACCACCGGATCTGGATTATGGCAATTCAACGTCATGCCATTCGGGCTCTGTAATGCGTCTGTGACATTTGAGAGACTCATGGAAAATGCCTAGAGAGGGTTGTTTTGGAAGACATGCCTGGTCTATTTGGACGACATCGTAGTACTGGGGAAGACAATTGACGAACACCTGAAGAATTTGGAAGACGTATTCAAACGACTCCAAGCTGCCCAGCTCATGTTAAACCCGAAGAAATGTCAGCCGTTCCAAAAACGAGTCAATTATCTAGGTCATATAGTGAGCAATGAAGGAGTGACGGTGGATCCAGAGAAAATTGCTTCCATTCAACAATGGCCGCAACCAACCGACAAACATCGAATTAGGAGATTCCTTGGACTTTGCACATATTATAGAAGATTAATCAGGAAGTTTGGAGATATTGCCAAGCCTCTAACTCGACTTACAGAAGAAGCAAGACCATTCCAATGGGACGAAGACTGTCAAACGGCTTTTGAAACCTTGAAGAGGCATTTAACCACGGCGCCGATATTAGGATACCCATTACCTGAGGGAGACTTTATTCTTGACACTGACGCAAGCAACGTAGGAATTGGTGGAGTGCTCTCACAGATCCAAGGAGGGCAATAAAGAGTGCTGGTATATTGCAGTAATGTCCACTCCAAACCAGAACGAAACTACTACTTCACTAGAAGAGAACTTTTGGCGGTAGTGAAGTCCGTGGAACACTTTTACCAGTATCTCTATGGTAGGAAGTTTTTAATCCGGACTGATCATGCAGCACTCAAGTGGTTGACGCAGTTCAAGCATCCCGAGGGCCAGATCGCTAGATGGGCTGTTGAAAAGAGTGCTTGAAAACGATGATGGATCCGAGATGACGAGACAGCTAGTTATCCCGAGAACAAGAGTAGCTGAAGTACTAAAGAAGTTACACGATAGTCCATCGGAAGGTCATCTGGGAGTGAAGAAAGTACTCCAGCGAATCCGTGAGAGGTTTTATTGGATGAACAGCTCCGATGATGTGAAGGACTGGTGTAAGAAATATACGACTTGTGCTACGAGTAATGGACCACATCGCAAGAGAAAGGCACCTATGAAACAGTATAATGTTGGAAGCCCTTTCGAAAGGATTGTTTTAGATATCGCTGGATCATTTCCGACTACAGAGAATTGTAGCAAATACATACTGGTTGCAATGGATTATTTCACAAAGTGGGTGGAAATGTACGCTATCCCGAACCAAGAGGACACAACTGTCGCGGATGTATTAGTGAAAGAATTTATCAGCCGATATGGAGTGCCGTTGGAAGTCCACAGTGACCAGTTAATAAATTTCGAAAGCCATCTTTTCCAGGAGATTTGCGACAAGCTGGGAATGAAGAAGACCAGGACAACAGCATTACATCCACAGTCAGATGGAATGGTCGAGAGAATGAACAGGACTATTGGAATATACCTGTCCGAAGTAGTTTCCAGCTATCAGAGACCAGTTTCTTTCCTTATTCGCATTGGCTTATCGATCTGCCGTCAATGAGTCCACAGGTGAAGCACCTGCGAAAATCCTGTTTGTACGTGAAAAGAGGCTTCCTTGTGACCTGGAATTTGGCTGTCGGCCTGGAGAATATCTAGCAGGAGAAGACTACGTGATCCAATTGGGAAGAAGGCTGTACGATATTCATGAATTAGTTCGAACAAATCTTCAAGTTGTCAGCGACAGAATGAAAAGTCGGTACGACAGGCAGGCCACAGAAGGCGGTTTCCATAAGATCGGAAAGTGTAGGAATGGGGCCAGTTGCCGATTTAAACATCCAGTCTCGGCCACACAAAAATTCCAGGAGGAACTTCCATTTAAGGAGGGGGTAATATTACGTAACAGCACACTGGTATAGTCCCTGAATCCGACTCTGTCTAAGCCATGTATGAAAGTATGTATTATCTAGACATTGTTTTTGTGACCAGTCTTATCTAGAAAATGCCAGAGCCAATTGTTTTTATGTAAGCCGCAATCTAGAATTATCTAGTAAAAAAAAGTACTATAAGCAGCAAACAAGTAAATAGTATAAGTAGTGAAGTGTTTATATAAATTATTTTAAGTGAATATACTGTGTATATAATTAGTGAATAGTGTAGTGAATAAATAAATTAAGTAAGTGAACCTACCGTGTGTATGAATTTATCCCACCCGTAATAAAAACGTTTACTGTTTAAATAAATTAGAAAAACATTACAATATCATATCCACATTTATATTCAATACACCTCAGTGTGAAGCTATTTTTTCAATTTATTAGTAACATTTTCCTCAAATTAGTATTTGATTTAGTTTAATCACTGACTGCTCGCTTTTTGGAATTCTGCAATGTTTTAATTATAGGACCAACATTTTGCTCTAGGATTATCATATTTGAAAAGTAGTTGGGTTTCATCCACTCCTAATCAATCAAAAAAACCTTTTTATGTTTATTCCACTTAGTTTTTAGAATTGCGTAGCTATTTGTAACAATTGTAGGAAATACAACAGACAAAAGCAGGATTTATATTCAAGTTAACTTTTTGAAGCTGAAGTTACTGTAAACTGATTCCTGCGAGCATTTTAATTTGTGATTACTAATGCACACGTAACTAGTCAGAATATATCACTACAGAAATTTCGACAGTCTGAAATTTTTTCATAGATGATCCGTTTTGCAAAATAATAACTTTACTAATGCTCCTAATTGAAGGGAATGTATGAAACATCACATCGAATGAAATGTACTGAAAAGGAATAGGAATCATTTCCATAATATTTGCCGCTTCAACTTCTGAACAAATGTTTCCACGTTAGGCGGTGTATTATAATGGGTGTCCCAATAAGAGAGCACAATTTAACGTATGTCTTACGAGGGCATAAAAATGATGATTATGATCTACTGCATTAATGGATATGGCTTGACACCCCATATGGGGTTATGCCGCGTGTGCTTTCTAGCTCCGCTTAATTGGGGTGGATCAGTCCCGTTATGCCTTTAAATTCTTTCACTTATGTCTCTCCATAGTTTCCTATTTTTTGCTTTCTCCTTCCAGTTTGTTACTCCTGCTCTATTAAGGTCCGCCTCCACCTCATTTTGCCATTTTGACCGGGGTCTACCGCGTCCCCTCTTTCCCCCTGAATTCCACTGCAAAATATTGTAGGTTACTGATTTAGCTCCTTCTCTCCATACATGTCCCAGCCATTTAACTCGTTGTGCTTTTATTCTCTTTACAATGTCTTCGCCTTTTATTCCGTCCAAAATTTCCCGATTCGTTCTTATTCTGTATTAATTTTCATCTATTTTTACAGGACCCAGTATTGCTCTCAATATCCTTTCAGTTATTCTTAGTTTTTCCTCTTCCTTCTTTGTTATCGTCATTGTTTCTGCCGAGTACATCATGATTGGCCTTATCATCGTTTTATATATTTAATTTTGTTTGCTTCGTTAAAATTTTACTTTTAAGTAGCTTTTTATTTGCATGATATGCTCTGTTTGTAGCGAGTATATTTTCTTCAATTTCAGTAGTTCTATCTCCAGTATTGCTAATCATAACTCCCAAATATTTATATTTTTTAACTTCTTCAAATTCATAGTCGCTGATTTTTTCCTTTTTGCTTAAGGTTCCCAAATCAAGCTTGGTTTTACTTTCGTTTATTTATGGCCCCATTTTTTCTCCCTCTGTGACTATTTCCTTTAGCATATTTTCTATGATTCTTCTTCTTTTGGATACAAGCACGATATCGTCCGCTATTATTGGCTATTATTTGACTGCCACTTGACCTTAAGCTACCCTTGTGTAATTTTGGCATTGTGTGCTCTAATGATAGATTGAATAGCGTTGTGGACAAAGAGTCACCTTGTCACCCCTTTATTAATCCTAAATTGATCGGTTTCTCCTTTTTGCGTTATTACACTGATCCTTGACTCATTCATGGTCATTTTGATTAGTTTACTCAGTTTTGCGCTTACTCCTTGTTCTTTTAATGTCTTCATGAGTTCACTTCTTTTGATTGAGTCGAAGGCTTGTTGAAAGTCAATGAATAGCATTTCTATGTCTAATCTGTATTCATGTGTTTTTTCCATTATTTGTTTTAATGTATGAATAGCATCAGTTGTTGATCTGCCTTTTGTAAAGCCGCATTGGTATTGCCCTATCACTTCCCTTGTACTTTCCACAAGCCTTCTGTTAATTAACGTGGATAGTATTTTGTACGCAGTGTTTAATAATGTGATTCCACTGTAATTTTTACATTCATGTTGGGTCCTTTCTTATGTAGAGTGACAATTTGTCCAATTTCCCATTCTTCCGGCATCCTCTCCTCGTTCCATAGTTTGATTGGTTCTATGCTTATTCCATCCTTTCAGGGGCCTTTCCATTTCTGCTATTATTTATTATTTCCTTGACCTCCTCAATTGTTGGTTCTTCTTCTAATATATCTTGTTTCTTATCTTCTGTCACTTCTTCATCTTCGTCCCAGTAATGTGGTTCATTTAATAGTTCCCTAAAATGATCCACCCATGTTTGTTTATATTGGTGTTCTTCTTCTTCCTTGTTTTTTATTCCTTTTATTTTACCCTACTGCATTAAGGGTCGCTATAATTTTATTTAGGTTCATACAATACAACACGAAGTTGACATTTGTCATTTTATTTATTTTCATTGACAATGAAAGAACAATTATTAAATAATGTATTTTCCGTTGTATTCGCTGCTCTTTCGAGAATTTCTTTGTTTCAATAATTTTTCCGTTATTCGTAGTTTTGTATTTCGTTTTGTCTTCGTTTTGTACAAAACAAACTTTTCTTTGCTCAGAGACTTTCCCTAATTACCAAATTCACGATAAACTTCAATCATATCAATATTAAAGTATTGTTCTCCAAGGTATAGAACTGAATGTAATGCACAAAATATTGTATGTACCACGGGCATAACGTGATGTTTATGCGCGAAGGCGACGAGTCTAAAAGGTCGATGGCCGCTAGGCCCAAGAATTTTTGTCGCCAGAGTGAGTGAATAATTTGAATTTGATGATCAACCTGCTAATATATTTGTATGAATAATTGTTAAAAAAAATAAAATTGTGAAACTAAATCTAATATTAATACTAATAAAAGGTATACATATTGGAGCTAAAAATAAATTTAAAAATGGAAAATATAATATAAATTAAAATTAGATATTAAAGGATAAATTTGTTCTCTTCTAAATAATTTAATCGCATCCCTAAATATTGAACAAAACTAATAAATCCAACTTTATTTGGACCCTTACGAATTTGAATATTACCTAAAACTTTTTGTTCTAATAATGTTAAAAAAGTAATTCTTACTAAATTGCAAATAATTAAAATTGTAATTAAAATCTTTTAATATCTTGTATTATTATTAATCTAAATTACATTTAAAGATTCTAAATCTATTACACAATCTGCCAAAAGAATTAATTTCACTCAAAAATTTAAAAAAAATCATTTGGTCCTTTCGCACTAAAATATAAAATATTATTAGAGATAGAAACCAACCTAACTTACACCGGCTTAAACTCAGATCATGTAAAAGTTTAAAAGTCGAACATACTTAATTAGATTCAGCATGAATGTACACCAATTCGTGCAAATCGTCCATCCTTCTTCTCATTTGGATCACGTAATCTTCTCCTGCTATATCTTCGCAAGGCCGACAGCCAAATTCCAGGTCACAAGGAAGCCACGTTTCACGTCCAACTAGAATTTTCGCAGGTGTTTCACCCGTGGACTCATTTATGGCCGATTGCTAAGCCAATGCAAATAGGGAAAGATACTGGTCCCAATCTCTCTGATGGCTGGAAACTACTTCGGATAGGTATTTTCCAATGGTTCTGTTCATTCTCTCGACGATTCCATCTGATTGTGAATGCAACGCTGTTGTCCTGGTCTTCTTCATTCCCAGCTTGTCACAAATGTCCTGCAATACCTGCCTCTCGAAATTTCTTCCTTGATCGCTGTGGACTTCCAAGGACACTCCATATCGGCTAATAAATTATTTCATCAGTACATCCTCGACAGTTGTGGCCTCTTGATTCGGGATCGCATAAATTTCCACCCACTTTGTGAAATAATCCATTACTACCAGGATTTATTTACCACCATTTTCTGTCGTCTGAAATTATCCAGCGATGTCTAAAGCAATCCTTTCAAAAGGGCTTCCAACATTATTGTTTCATGGGTGCCTTTCTCTTGCGATGTGGTCCATTACTCGTAGCACAAGTCGTACATTTTTTAAACCATTCTTTCACATCGTCGGAGCTGTTCATCCATTAAAACCTTTTACGAACTCGCTGAAGGGTTTTTTTCACTCCCAGATGACCTCCCGATGGACTGTCGTGTAACTTTCTAAGTACCTCTGCTACTCTCGATCTCGGGATAACTATCTGTCTTCTCATCTCGGAATCATCATCGTTTTCGAGGACTCTTTTCAGCAGCCCTTCTTCCAGGACAAGTGAGTCCCACTGAGCCCAATACGCCTTGAGTTTTGGTGAAAATCTTGACACTTCTTGCCAGGTAGGTCGCCGATTTTCTTCCTTCCATTGGCGAATCTTCTTTAGGCGAGGATCATTCTTCTCCGGATCTTCTCTGATCCTGGTGGATTGACTACTGTAGTTCTCGAAACTGCAGCTTCCCCAGATTCCGCTTTGTTGCAGTGGGGACAGTCTGTTGGGCACGACCATCTGGACAGGGAGTCGGAATTTCGGTGACTCACATCAGGTCTATGTTCGATGTTGAAATCGTACTCTTAAAGTCGTTCAATTCATCTAGCGATCTGACCCTCGGGATTTTTGAACTACATCAACCACTTGCGTGCCGCATGGTTAGTCCGGATTAAGAACTTACTGCCATAGAGATACTGGTAAAAGTGTTCCACGGACTTCACTACCGCCAAAAGTTCTCTTCTTATGACGCAGTAGTATCGTTCTGGTTTGGAAGGGATTTTTGAAATATACCAGCACACTTTCTTGCCGTCCTGGGATCTGTGAGTGCACTCCTCCAATTCCTACGTTGCTTGCGCCAGTGTCAAGAATAAAGTCTACCTCTGGTAATGGATATACTAATATCGGCTCCGTGGTTAAATGCTTCTTGAAGGTTTCAAAAGCCGTTTGACAGTCTTCGTCCCATTGGAAAGCTCTTGTTTCTTCAGTGAGTCGAGTAAGGGGCTTAGCAATATCTCCAAACTTCCTGATAAATATTCTATAGTATGTGAAGGAAGCTCCTAATTTGATGTTCGTCGGTTGGTTGCGGCCATTGCTGAATGGAACCAATTTTCTCTGGTTCCACCGCCACTCCTTCATTGCTCACTATATGACCTAGATAGTTGACTTGGTTTTGGAATAGCTGACATTTCTTCGGGTTTAACATAAGCTGGGCAGCTTGGAGTCGTTTGAATACGTCTTCCAAAATCTTCTGGTGTTCGTCAAATGTCTTCCCCAGTACTATGGTGTCGTCCAAATAGACCAGGCATGTCTTCCAAGACAACCCTCTCAAGACATTTTCTATCAGTCAAATGTCGCTGGTGCATTACAGAGCCCAAATGGCATGACGTTGAATTGCCATAATCCAGATCCGGTGCTAAAAGCAATCTTCTCTTTGTCTTCTGGGTCCATTTCTACTTGCCAATAATCATACTTCAGGTCCAATGTGAAAAACAGTTTGCTGCCGACTAAAGTATCTAGCGTATCGCCGATTCGAGGCAGAGGATAGCTGTCTTTATTGGTCGCATTGTTTAGCTGGCGATAGTCCACGCAGATTCTCGTAGTTCCATCCTTTTTCTTGAGGAGCACTACCGGAGACACCCATGCACTATTAGATGGTTCTATTACTTTTTCATCTGCCATCTCTCGAATTATCCTTTCAGCTTCCTCTCTCTTCGCTCGTGGTAGTTCTTCGAGCTGATTGCCTAATTGGTTTGGCACTACCAGTATTGATTTTGTGTTTGACGGCTGATGTTCTACCAGTGTTCCCTCCTTTTGGTACGAATAGATATCAATACTGTAAGAGCTCGATTCAAGGATTGACAAGCTACTGATAACATTTGTTCGAATCTGGCATTGGAATTGTTAGTTGCCGTTGTTTGGCGAACTATGGATTTGGCGTCATTGGTACGCAGGAACCAATCCTGATTTATTTCTTGATGGTAATTGGGTAATACTTCACGTTTATTACACGTACTGGGGTCTCCTTAGCCGACGTAACCAATCCTTTTCCAATTAGTACTACTTTGCCAACTTCTTGGCCGTGGTTCCTTGGCTCCATCATAACCGGTGTACCTTCCTCCATAATTCCCTGCAGCCGTACTACTACCATGGTTTCGCTTCGTGCAAGTAGAATGGTATCTCCCTGTACAGCTGCCAATACCGTGCTGCCTTCATAGGTATGAAGGAATACCTCCTCTGAACCCACTTTAATTGTTCTGATTCTAGAGTCCAATTGGAAACCATGTAGATTCATTACGTCCATTCCTGGAATCACGTCTTCTTCAATGTCAGCTACGATTACCGTATGCGTGAACTTTTCTGCGCCAATTCCCAATTGGATTTGTGTCTCCCCGTGAACGTTGGCACTGTCACCTGTGGCGGTCCGCAGTCGCAGTCTCATTGGTAAAAGCTTCTTCTTGGAGTTTATTTTCTCAGGTAGTATGATAGTTCTAGTTGCTCCAGTGTCTACCAGCAGAGTATATCTCTTGCCATTCACTTCGCCATCTACATAAACACTGTCGTTGCGACATCTGAGGGAAGCTATCAGTATGAGAGGGTCTTTGGTACGATCATGGGTCGGTGCAGCCCCCTAGTAGCCGACCCGTTCTAGTTTTCCTGTGACTGGGGTTCTTGGTTTGCAGGAGTTCTGGTCCGCTTACACGAACTGCGTACATGCCCTAGCTCGCAAAAATTCCAGCATCTGATCTTTCTCGGCTTCTCATCCATCATACATTTCATCAAACTGACGATCTGGTCAAATCTGTCGTCGTCGCCTTCCTCTCGGATGGTCTTAACTTTGTTATAACCTGAAGCCTTCCTGGCTGCTTCATATTCAAGAGCAGCAGTCAATGCTTTGACCAATGTTTTGGGATGGGCTAAACGAAGCGTCCTCTGCATATCAGGGTCACGTAAGCCATCACAATAAAAGCCTAGATGCCCAGACATTCCATCATGTTCTTTGGTGCTGACGGATAAGCGGATCGAACTAGTCGGGCTATATCCACTTCATACTCTTGAAGGGCTTCGTCACGTTTCTGCCTTTGGTTCTTCAGTTGGGATTGGTACAAATATTCTAGATGTTCGTGGCCATATCGCATGCCCAGCCTCTACTTCAGCTGGTCGAAGCCATATGTTTCTTCAAGTGGTATAGTCTGAAGTACATCTAAGGCATCTCCCCGAAGCGCTATAATTAAATTCACTGCTTTCTCTTTATCGATCCAATTATTGTGTTTCTGGCTTGCAAGGTTTTGTTGCTCGGTCTTTTTGTTCTGTTGGCGTCTCCTGTGTTTTTAATCTGTCTCTCTAACTCCTTAATTTTCTCGTCCATCTGGTTTTCCATCATTGACATCTTATTCTCGATTTTATCGTCCATCGATGTCATCTTATTCTCAACATCCGATTTTAGGGACGAAATTTTATTTTCGACGTCAGCAGCAATGTCATTTTTCAACGATACGATATCGGTGGAAATATCGTTCTTCATAGTGGAAATCTTCTGGTCCATATTAGTAGAAATCTTGTCCACGTTAGCAGAAATATCGTTTTCCATCGCAGAAATTTCGTTCTGCACATTAGCAGAAATATCGTTCTTCGTAGTTGAAATTTTCTCTTCCATGGCAGAAATTGACGAGATTAAGCTCGTCGTTGAATGAAAATGTTTGTGGTTACAAGCCGTCACTTTCCAGTGCCACTTTGAGTCTTTCTACTAATTCACTTTTCTAACGGGATGTTTCCAACTCGCTATTTTACAATTCTGCTCTTAGTTCCGTCACTTTCAGGTCACTTGGTCTCTTGGCCATGTTTACGTGACTACTTATTTATATTACCCCACACCTGACACCAATGTAATGTTTTCTTATTTATTTAAAAGTTTTTATTACAATGGGTGGTATAAATTCATACACGGTATGTCTACTCACTCGATTTACTTATTCACTATATTCACTTACATTCATTTATATAAACACTTCACAATTGTTTATTTACTTAGACTTAATTTATATATTTACTTGTTCACTGTTTATCTCACGAGATCAAATTATAAACTGACTCGTTGGTAGGTATAACCTCTCTCATATATTATGTTCCTTTTTTCCAGAGCCTTCTAGATGGCGGCTCACAAAAAAAACAATCGCCTCCTTGGATTTGACTAGATAAGACTGGTTACATAAACAATGAACCTAACTAGAAAAGTCTTGAAAAAAATAGTCACAAAAAATAATGGTAAACTGTTCGAAGAAATCCCTGCGCATTCGTCAAAATTTTAACTTTCATACATCGCTTAGACAGAGTCGGATTCAAGGAATACACAAGTGTGCTATTTCGTAACAGTATGTATGGACGCACGATAACTTCTAAACGGGTGAATGAAAATCAATGAAATATTGATGTAAGCTCAATCTCAGCTCTAGTTTTGCTGCTTCTTTTCTATCGGAAGTAATTAACAAGAAATGTATTTTACTTGAAGCTCAAGAGTTTTTCTCTTTTTAAGTGTAATATTGGAAAGTTTTGCATATGAAAGTTGTAGATAATTAAATTCTGAACCACTTTTGTTTGAATTTTTTTCTATTATCCTTCCGTTTACAAGATAGAAAATAATAATAATATAATCATATAAAGTAGTGAGATTTATTCAACTATTCTAAAACAAATCAATAGTTTTATTTAGCGTATGACATGACTGTCAAAAACTTCACATGTATCGTGTGTGAGGAAGTTTTGTGCTGGCCACAACGCATTTTTATTACTTTTCCGCCCAACCTATCTAATATGCGAGAAAAGTATTGGTTTACCCACAAAAAAATTGAAATTTTGAATTATTTTTACGTATTTCACCAAGAACAACACGAAAAAATGGTTTTTAAAAAAAAATCCTGTGTGTATGTCGTCGTCGTTGGCCACTTTTCGTTACATGTCTTGTTAGCACGATACAGCTTCCCGAGTGCAACAAATCACAAATTTTATGATTGAATATTGTTCAGGACATCTCAGAGATGAACCCTATTGATTTTCAGCTCACAATAGCCAGTACAACGGGTGCTATGGTACTTGAAGTACGACATTTTTGTCATTTTTTGAGAAATTTCAGTTTGTTAGCACGATACAGCCTCCGGAGTGCAAAAAGTCCCCAATTTTATGATTGGATATTATTCAGAACATATCACAGATGAATCTTATTTATTTTCAGCTCACCACAGCCAGTACAACATGTGCTATAGTACTTTAAATACGACATTTTTGTAATTTTGCTGACTATAGCGAGTACAGCGGGTCCTATAAATCCAGATATACTGCATTTTTGTTTACTTTTGGAGAAATTTCGGTTTGTTAACACGATATACATCCCCCGAAGTGTTAACAAGTGACAATTTTATGATAGAATATTATTCAGGGCATTTCACAGATGCGGAAAAGTTAGTTTTAATCTTTAAAACCGTTTAATGAAATTAACTGTCTCGACCCTTACTTCGTGGAATCTACTCATATTAGTGTTTTAAATGAAACTCACGGTTTCTAGTTTCTAGAAACCGCGAGTTTCATTTAAAACACTAATTTAAAACAGTTTATTTTAATAATGTAGAAATCTACAAAGAAGTGAAATAAATGCATGTAGCTTACGTGTTTCTTTGAATCATAATATACTAGCAGTAGTACACAACAAAAATATCCTTTTAGTCATCATGTACTACCTCTGTAGTACAAAAAAATTGTTGTGTTTATAATAAGAAAGATGTATTCCTTGATAAGTCATATTTTATTCAATAAAAATAGTATAAAATTGTAAAAAAATTTAAAACTTACAACAGTTTCTGACTGCAAAAAATGCCAATTGAAAATTAAGAAATACAGACTGCCACCGTTTTTCACGACTCGAGGTGGTCAACTGATCTTTACTAAAACATTTATTGCCTAATTAAGAAATCCTAATCCACCATTTGTTAGTATACGATACAGCCTCCGAGTCTATACAAATGACCACTTTTATAATTGGATATTGTTCAAGGCATCTCACAGATGAAACCTATTGATTTTAATCTCACCACAGTCAGTATGAGTCCTATAAATCCAGATATACTACATTTTTGGAGAAATTACGGTTTGTTAGCATGATACGGCAACCGGAGTGTGTACAGGTGACCGATTTTATGACTGGATATTTTTTCGGACGTCTCACTGATGAACCCTTTTGATTTTTAGCTCACCAGAGCCAGTACAACGGGTCCTATAATACCAGATTTTTAGAAAAATCTTGGTTTACTAACATGATACAGCCTCCGGAATATATAAGAGTTTATTCTTTAGAACCGTTTAGTTTTTTGGTAATAATCCATGAAACGTTTATAAGCGTATTAATATTTGCCTTGGATTTATTTGACAACAAATTTAAGATGACATTTTGAGCAGCATTTACCAATCCCGGTGGTGTCCCTCACACGTAGACATCATCATCACTATCGATTTTAAATATTCTCAAATATTTTTTACGATTAAACCCAAATAAGTAGTGAATATTCAACTTTTGTCATAGTAATAAACAAACAATAATTATCAAGGAAATCATTTCATAGACAATAAGATGGTAATAAAAAATTGTTATGCATTTATAAAAATTCCTTATATGATAATGTTGAATGCGATTTGAGAAAAAATAGTACGTGTCGTGGAAGCACATTCTCAGACTTCAGTGCTCGTTGGCCACTTTACATTGTCGTCCAGAAATGTATTTCTTTTATTACTAGATACACAATGAACTATTTTTTTTGCAAAATATCCTCGTTACACTAGAATTTCTTCAGAAACTGACCTTTATAAAAAACAATTTTCAAAATTCATTTCTAAAAATTTATATTATTAGATGGTATAGTATGTTAATGTTGGCACACTTTGGTAGATTATTGCGAAAGTGGTTAGAGTTTAATCGGGATGAGCTTAAATTAGATTATTTTTTATATCATCACTTTTGGAATCAGTTCAATGACAAAACGAACAATGCTTTGACGATATTATTTTCGAATATATAAATTTAATATCTCAAAATGTTGTTTTCTCTCTTGGTGCTGCGTCGTAAAATAAGAAAAACAACTTCAGTTAGGGGAAGACAAGTATATAGTTTATTTATAAATATTTTGTTCTGTAAATACATGAAGGAATTTTCTTTGAATTCAAAAAATTTGCCAGTAATCTGTAACTCTTCGTTTTTTCAGTAGATATGCCTGAAAATAGGTGATCATCAATCAAATTCTATAGTCATGTATAAACAAAAAATGTTAAATAATTTTTAAAGTTGACATTTTTGTGTTAGCGTGCGAATCAATCAATTCTCATGAAATATTTCCTTTGTCTTGACAACACACCGTTTACTATCACTACACCAACGTTCACAATTGGTCTGTCTGACACGCTTTTCGATAATCAAGTTATAGTCTTCAGAGATAGAGCGGTACGTGTAATTGTGAGTGTTGGTGTATTGATAGTAAATAGCGTGTTAAGCAGAGAATAATTCTTGGAAATAACATTCAAAAACATAAAATTCAGAATTGTTTTAAACCTAATTGCAAATTATAATAAAAAATAGGTTTGTAAGTAGTTGTGGGAGTTCTTTTATTTTTCATGGCAAAAGTTTTTTTCTTAAACAAAACCTAGAATAAATTAACGTTTCGTCTTTTTCTGTGTGGTTTCTGGACTTGGATGAATAGAAGGTACATTTTTTTAACCTTTATCGCAATTATAACTTACAAATATTGTAGAATATTCCAAATAATTATATTGTGTGTGTATGTGTCAAGTTCATGGCACTGGTTTTAGTAAATCAAAAGACCAGTCCAATTTATTATTTGATTAGAAAATTTTGTGGAACATATATAAGCATACATACATATTTTCATTACCATTATTATGTTTATGCATATATATTTTTTATGCTTATGATTTTTTTTTAATTATGTTAATACTTTTTTTATGCTTACGCTTTTCTCTTCTTTTTTTAGTATTTTTTTTCAACTATTTTATTTATATATATATTTTTTTCCAGATTTTTCCTTTATCTTTTCTCAAAAACTTGAATGGTTAGAAATTTTACAACATTTTACTTCGTTTACAATTTTATGTTAGTTTCTTTTGTTAATTTATATAACAGTCTTCTCACCTCATTTTTTTCAGATGCTAATATTGTATCCAAACTAGCAGGCAAAGGTAATGTTTGCAATCATTGTATAAAATTTTGATATAGCCGACTCGTGAATATTGCATTCTAGTAAGCAATGTTGTAGTATGTAGTGTACCTGTTTCTCCACATTAACAGCTTTCATTTTCAGAAAGGTCCATTTTAAATTTTTTTTCGGGTGTTAAACAATGTCCTGATCTAATTCTGGTAATAGTTCTTATGAAAGTCCGATCGCTGTCTTTATGAAACCAAGGTTTATGTTTTACTATTGGTTCAATCGCTTTGTACTTTTGACATCCCTTATATTCCTCGTAATGTTTTTGCCAAGCAACTGTTAGTTTAGTTTTTGCCAATTGTCGCATATCTGTTGTCGGGATTTTGAAATTATGAATTTTAATTCCCTCCTCTGTAGCCCTTTTCGCTAGTTCGTCTACTTTTTCATTTTGGGATATACATGTGTGTCCTCTGATCCAAACTAACTGAATTTCTTTGTTTAAGCTTTGGATTTCGTTACATATTCTTGAGATGCCTACTATTATGTGGTTTAGTTCGGAATTGGGTTTTATATTTTACAATTTTTCTATTGCACTTCTGCTGTCTGAAAATAGAACATATTTGGAGTTAGATTCATATCTATGGCAGTATTCTTGTGCGTTATTTATTGCCATTAGTTTTGCGGTATAGATAGAGGTATACTGGGGTAACTAATATCTTTCTGAATTTTTATCTTCTTCATGATAGAAGGCAAATCCTATTTTATTATTCCTTTTTGATCCATCTGTAAATATCTTCTCGAAGTTGTGCCATTTTTCATTTACTTGTCTTTAAAATTGAACCTTGGTTGTTACGTCTTTTTTGTTATATGATGTATAATATGTTGTTGGTGGTTTTAGTAATGTTTTGTAAGGGCACAGAAAAACATGGTTGTACTATGCTTTTACGGAGAATATTTTTGTAATCCACAATCGTTATAACTCTCTATTATAAGTGGTAATCTTTTCTTTTCCCAATATCTTGATTCTAGGCATGCAATGAATAAATTATGTATGTTTTTTGACCCTCACCTTGTTTACTATTAATTTTTAAAATTAACCTCTCACTCAGCCCCAAATAATTATATTGATTAACAAATGTTCAAACATGTCGCAGTCTCTTGGTAGACTATATTTTTTCAAGAATATTATTATATGTTTTTGTCCTTATTATCTCAGGTATTATTTTACAGAATTTCTAATTATGTCTTCCATATAGTCTTTGCATGTGTAGTGATGGGATATGAATACACCACGTTTATAAATTAAATAAGCTAACCATGGGGTTCTTGGGAACCATCAGGAAAGATCATTCTATGCAATAGATTTATGATCGAACATTCCGGTTAATAAATCACAAACTAAATGATAATCAGTATAGGTACATTTAATACCAAAACTTGTCAATTTGTCTGTGGTTTTGTAATTTTGTTGGCAAATCATTTCTGATCATATTCCACATTCTAAGCTATGTAACTTATATAAAAGGAATAGGAAATAGGATTGGAAAACAAAAACTTACAATTGTGTAAATAAATTTGTATATATTAAAATTGAACTATTTTTTATAAAAATCTCATAAAAATATTTGATTTAGTCAACATATGATCACATAAAATTCTTTATTAACGATACAAGAAGAAAATATCATTTTAATATCTTTTGGAAATTCTCGCATTCCTTTTGACATTTTTGACAGCTCATCATCGAATTACTGAAAATAAAAGATATAAATGTAAAAATCATTTAGTAAAACCGGAAGTCCAAGTGCAATTTGCTTTGATTGATGGAAGGAAAATATAAAATTGTCAGTTTACTCAATTCCACGTATTTATAATATCCCAACTTTTTGATTGATATAACCCACAATTAAAAATAACTTGTGTATTTATATAAATACCCCAAGATAGACAATTATATAGTTTTATATTTTAATAGCATTACCAATTTTAAACAAATAAGACATTTATTGAATGCAGTCATTTATACATGATTAATTCTGTGCTACCAAAAATAACAAACATATTTCAGTTGTGCTAATTGGTGCAAATCAATTATGCCTATAACAATGCTAATAACACAAATCTGGCACAATCAATAATTTCCATTGAAACTAATAATTAATGAAATTAACTGTAATAGTAGTCTAATAATTAATAATAATAAACAAAAACTTCATTTTAACAATCAGTTGTAGGCTGAATGTTTAAAAATTTTGATTAATATACAGAATACCTCACAATACAAAAGTACTAGAAGCAGAATAATAAATACATAACAGTGTTACCAAAAATTCAAAAACAAGGATGCCTTGTTGACCATACCATGGAGGTTAGAAAGGAGGAGACTAAACGGCTTGCTTTCGAATTGGCCACTTTTTATGTACCAAAGTAGCTGGTACACAAATTCGCCGCCAGGACCGCAGTGTCGCATTCTGGGCTTGGGAATACAAGTGCAATTGTTATACAGTGAGAAATTATTAAAGAATTTTTATATATTGAATTCATTAATCGTCAAATTATGTCGTCAAATTGTTTTGTGCCTGGTTGTAATACTGGTTACAGTAATTTAAAGACATGGAACAAGAAAAATGGCGTGAAAAATCCTAGTTTATTCCGACCTCGCAGGGTAAGTCAATCTTGAAATTGTAGTCATTAACTTTAAATATTAGTATTAAAATTGCTGTTCAAGCAACCCTTAATAATATATAACAATCTATGTTTAAGGACGAAATGGTTAGAAATTGGGAAAACGCTATTAGGCGGGCAGACAAGCGCCTAATCTCAAAGGATGCTGTGTGTGAATTACATTTTTTTGATAGCGTTTTTACACAACTACGGTCTCAGATGGATCTATTTTTCAAATGAAAAGAGGTACTCCCAAGATAAAGGATGCTGCAATACCTTCTATTTTTCCATCTTTTCCAAAATATCTGAATAATTCAACAAAAAACGCAAGTTGCCCACACAACGAGATTCTATTTTGTCACATAAGAATAGAAAAACTAAAGCATTGGTGATAAATACCGAACAGGATGGAACAGTACTTGAGGAGCTTAAAGATTTATTAAATTATGAAAATTTGCCTTCAACTTCTCAGAAAGCACATATTAAGCAAGATTTTATTACCATCGGGGTGTTGGTCTTCTACTGAAATAAATGGTAAATTTGCTTTTATTCTTTGAAAAGACGACATATCCTCACTTTTAAAACGAGTCATACTTCATGAAGATTTAACTATAGATGTAAGTGTAAACAATTATTCTAGTTATGAGATATAAAATGACTGTATTTACAAGTATTTCTATGTGAAAAAAAGTTGTTGTCGAAGGTATACATAGGAGGGATGATGTTTTTGATCAACAATGGGCTTGTCCTTTGACACATATGAAAAATGATATGGGACTTTTCTTTAGCGAAGCAAAGGAATTTCGGACAATATATTAACTTCAGCAGCTATTGATTCAGCTTTTTTTATAAGTGAATCAAAATTTTCATCAGTATTCTTTTATCAGATAGCAAATTAAATTTTTCGAGACAGTTACACATTCGGAAATATTAATTTTTCTGATTTTGATACATCATACTAACAACGTTAATTTTTGATAGATCGCCCCAAATTATGGATGAGCAGATAACTTTAAATGAAATAAATTTCTCTACTAAAGCTTGTGTTATAATTCTAGTTTTTGAATATCTTTTTTAAATTTTTATTATTTCATTAAGGCTTTTAAACATTTTTATTATTTAAAATTAAAAGTTTAATTGCAATCTAATGAAACATATTTTGATGTACTCAAACTCATTTTTTTTGGATTTCACTTCTTCGCCAATTAAATTAATTGTTATTTCATTTTTGAAGTGCACCTCTAAATAATGAGGTAGTATGCGACTTTTGATATAATTCAAATTGTCTAACATGTATTTCTTTAAAATTCATATACGCGTTTCAAGAATTCTTTTTTTATAATTTATAAAATGTTTAGTGAACGAAAGGCCGCTCCCTATAATTCCCGCCGCTCTGTGCAATTGAACGTACTGCCTACTGCATCACCGCTAGGAACGGCGTCGGGCTGACTAATCACTCAAATATTAATGGGGAAAGGCACAGTGTTCTTAAAAACAAATAAGTAGGTAATAATCCTATTTAAAGCTAGGCTTATGATTGTAAATATAAATTATAAAAATCTCAATATTTTCCCAAAAATTAACTAATTAACTAATTGATACCTCCTAAAAAAGACCCTTGCATCATCCAAATTATAATTAAGCTCAGAAAAATCCAAGTTATCAATTATTCTTTTGATACTCTTATGTCTAAAAACTAGCTGGAATCAATGTCAAGAGTGTGCTTCTGGACGGATGTCAAACTCGAAAAGTTTCAAACAAGATCGCCGGACAACTACAAGTCTTCACCAACCGTTGTCTACGCAACATCCTGAAGATCTACTGGCCCAACAGAATTTCCAATGAAAACCTATGGAGGATATGTCACCAAACTCCAGTGGGCTGCACTATCAAGCAACAGAGGTATGGCTGGAACGGGCACACACTCAGGCGACAAAACAGCATCCCAAAGGAAGCTCTTGAGTGGAGCCCACAGGGAAAATGGAAAGTAGGTCGACCGCGTAACAGTACAGTAAAAGAGCTCTCGAAAAAGAAATCGCAGAAGGACGAAAGTCCTGGACAGAAATCAAATAAATGTCTATAGCTTCCTGTTAAGATGTTTATCATGAATTTTTAGCCACAACTTCAGTATAATAACGACTGTAGAGGTGTCTAGACGTCGGCAAACTATTTTGTAATATTATTTTTTCCGTAAATTCGTAATGTAATTTATTTTACTAGAAAATATGAATAATACATAAGCTATGGGAGATTACGAAAAAGAACAGCGGCGCCTAGAAGCCGCCCTTTGGGAAGAGGTTGATGACGGTAGTAAGTCAGATATCGGTGGATCAGTTCTGAAGATGAAGTAGATCAGGTCATCATCCAGAGTGATCACTCGGATACAGAAGATATTGAACAACCGCCTGTTACAGATGTCGAAATGCTTCGCAACACCAATTATTTTACAGGTATAAGTTCATGTATTAATTATTTAAAAATTATAACAGCAAGGTTTTTTTTTAGGAAAGGATAAAGTGACAAAATGGTTTAAAAATTGCTGCACAAGGCAAGTAAGAACGAGAGCTTAAAATATAATTAGCAAATTGCCGGAACCTAAATTGTGCGCTCGTGACGCCAAGACGCCACTAGAGTGTTGGAATCTTTTTTTTTAAGCAGGTATGATTGCAGATATCGCGAAATGGACAAACTTGATGATACGTAGGCGTCGAGACAGGTATGAAGATAAGCATTTTTGTAACGACACAAATCCTGTAGAAATAAAAGTGCTGATTGGTATTTTATACTTGGCAGGATTTTTTAAAAGTAACTACCTTCATATGAAATATTTATAGAAATCAAATGGCATAGGTATAGAAATAATTCAAACAGTGATGGCTTATAATAGATACGCATTTCTGATGATATGTTTGAGGTTTGACAACTTCGAAAACAGAGATATTAGGCTTCAAATAGACAAACTAGCTGCCATAAGATCTCTATTCGAACAATTTGTTGCAAAGTGCAAAGAAAACTATTCACCTGGTCAATATTTAACTTTGGATAGTATATACCTAACAAACCGGCATAATACGGTATAAAAATTCAAGCACTGGTAGACTCTCGTTCGTTCTGTTTTAAATATGGAAATATATGCAAGTCTACAGGTATATATTGTTTGAGCAATAAAAATAATGACATTGTAGAAAGAATGATAGCACCGATATCGGGTACCAATCGTAACGTTACGTTTGACAATTGGTATAGCAGTCTCGAAACTGTAAATATTTTATGCGATAGACATAAACTAACTGCTGTTGGTACACACCGAAAAGATGAAACTGCAATTCCGCCAGAGTTTTTCCATATCAAAGAGAGGAAACCCCAATCATCTATGTTTGGATTTCAAAAGAATAACACATTACATTATGATGACGCTATCGATAAATCTACAGGAGAAAAACATCTGCCAGAGATAATTAGCTTCTATAACCTTACCAAGGATGGCGTAGACAATGTGGATGAAATGTCAAGTAATTATTCCGTTTCTCGAAATTGTAGACGATGGCCACTAAGAGTGTTTTACTCATTCTGCCGGAATAAACAGTCAAATTATTTATAAATGGAACACTAACGAAACCGCTAAAAAACGCAGCTTATATTTAGAAAAACTAGGATTTGCATTAATCAAACCCACTTTAGAAATCAGAAAAAATAATGAGAGAATATCAACAGACCTTCGTAACAGAATTTGTAAAATGCTTGGAGAAACCCCTCCATTACCTACAATTCGTGAAAATAGGGTTGGGAGATGTCATTTTTGTAACAGATCTCGGGATAGAAAGACGAAATATTGCTGTGAGCCTTGTAATGTATATTTATGTTTAGAACACGACCATTATTTCTAGGAAAATTGCGCTCATGAGACTTAAAAAATAAATGTCTTAAAAGTAAAGATTTGATTTTGTTAAGTAGGATTATTGTTTTGTTAATTGATTTGTTGTTTATTTGGAACACTGGATTATTTTTTTAAATTTTATACTAGGTTTAAGAAGTTGATGTTTTTTTGTATATTGTATTTTATTAAATAAAGTTTTTCTTTCATTTTTAAAGTTTTGTTGATTGTGGGGATTTTTTCCTAAAAGACAACACATCATAAAACATAAAAAAATCTCTTGCAAAAAATGTTTTGCCTATATTTTCTAAATTTTTAACAATGGAGTGTGTCACATCCCTCGGGGTGTTCGTGAAAAAATATTTCACCGGGGTGACGCCGTGTTCAGTAAGATTTTCAGGTATCGGCTTCAAGAGATAAGAATTTATTGGTCTTTACATTACAATATTACATACACTGAAAACAATATACATAATTTGTTTAGACACGTCAAAAAAGCAAGAAAAACGTTTGCAAATCACACTTCTACTTCACTAATAATCCAAATATATTCAACACACATTCATAAAAAAACACATATAAAAATTGAACAATTACATTACTTATTGCATTTTGCCATTATCAAACTGGTCAGATTGCATCAATAAACCTTATTTATTGAGTAAAGAGAGAGTGCTTCACCACATATTTAAAAAAATTTATTGGATAGTTTTTTCCATTCTGTTGGAAGTGTATTATATATTTTGCCATATAAAACTTCAGTTGGTTTCTCAGTACTAACTAATTTCATTTTTGTTGTTCTAATGACTTCTTTGCCTTTGGTATTGTAATCATGTGTCATTGCCCTAGTAGTGTATTTATTTTTATATCTGTGTACATATAAAATAGTTTCAAGTATATATAACCATGGTACCGTAAGGATCTCTAAATCAATGAAGAATGGTTTTGCATGATCCCTAAAGTTAGCTCGAACCGTCTCTATGATTATTTTTTTGGAATATAAAAACATCATTTGCTGCTGATAGCGAACCCCATAGTAATATCCCATATTGCAAATGACAAGGTATTAGCCCAAAATATGCAATTCTAAGATCTTTGCTTACCACGCATCTCATTCTCCTCAGGGCAAAGCGACCTTTGGACCTTATTAATTTCTGTAATTTGTGTTTTCCCGCCGAGATTGCTGTCTATATGAAAACCTATTAAATGCAGGTTATTTTCGTTATCTTTAATCATTCTTTTGTAAAAATCTAAAATTTTGGAACGAAGTTCCTTATCGCGCGTTGTGAAAGGAGGCTAGACGGAAAAAATTCTTACGAAAAGTTGTCACGACACTTTTTGAAGCTATTGTAAGCTGTGCGGCGTGCGCATGTTTCTCCAACCAAGTCATACGATTTATAATCTCCACATTTTGTGTGTTTAGCAAGTGTACGCGTCATAATTTTAATAAATTCAAAAACAAATCATATTTTAATATTACTTAGTATAGTTTTTTGTCTTTATTATGTTAATTAATTGTTGAGATTCTCTACAACAAAAATTGAAATAATATACTTCACTACTCCTAGGAGCTGTAAGACCTTGTCGTTGGTGGAGTGGCTCAGTAACTTCCTCCCTCCTCGAGCCGTAAGGACGGGAAGGGAGGAGTGAAACTAAAAAACAACTCAGAAATGGTCAGTGGGGCACTGGTGGGGCTATCTATGCCGATATGATGGCACCAACAAATACCAGTAGAAGATCCATCATGCCCAAGTTACATCTGAACACACTGACAAGTCCTGACCTGACATGGGGGACGGGCGGCGAGTTTCCGGCGCCGAAAAACCGGGACCCTCGGCTATGGTATGGTAACCCAGACAGAAGAGTCCAACTGTCTGCTGTTTTTCCCCTTTTCCCTTGGTCTGTCCGCTGTCCTCACCTAATCCTCCCCCCCCCAATCCCCACTAGAGGAGTAAACCTCATTAAATAATCCGGAATCTTAAGGTGTGAGACATCGTGCCGATGGATGAATGACCACCCGGAGTTGGTCATTAACGATTCCCTGTAAGCACCTGGCGACCCTTACTTGTAAACAGCCTTACTACGATAAGGAGCACTGTCGTAGCCGACTTCTTATTTCTTCCAAACTCGTGGGATATTATATGAGCACCTCTTCCTATAAAAACCAAACAACTGTTACAGATTATGAGGCAGGATCTGTAGCCGTTATCTCACAGCCTCAAACAAATACGAATCGGGAGACGGCGGCTTCGCCCCGGTTCCTGATCGTAAGGAAAAAAGTAGGGGATTTCGGAAGCACGAATCCTTTTCTGATAAACAAATTTTTCTATGGACAAGTTGGGCAAGTTAAAAATTTGCGTAAAACTAAAGACGGCTTATTAATCGAAACAACTTCTGCTGCACAATCTAAGCGTTTATTACAAATAACAAAGTTCCTCGACGACGAAGTAGAAATTATACCACATACAGGATTAAACCAATCTAAGGGAGTCATTACTTGTCGCGATCTACTCAACTGCACTGTAGAAGAAATATTGGAAGAAATAAAAGACCAAGGTGTAACTGCAATCCGAAGAATTAAAACCAAACGCGAAGGAAAAATTATCGATACACCGAGCCACATCCTCACCTTCGACTCACCAAAGCTCCCTAAAGAAGTGAAGATAGCTTTTTATATATTGAAAACTCGCCCGTACATCCCGCCCCCCCTCAGATGTTTTAAATGCCAACTTTTCGGCCACACTGCGACAAAATGTACTAAAGATCAGGACCACATTCCGCACGCGCGAAAGAATGCCCGATCTACAAACAAGAGGTAGCAATACAAGAAATTAAAGTAAAAGACAACATATCTTACCAAGAAGCCAGAAGAAAAGTAATAATTTCCACCCCAAAAGAAAATATTTCATACGCTACTGCCACCACATCCTGCCCACCAACCCAACCAGCCCCGTATAACCCTCAAGAATTGGCCAACTCTTTAATTCCACACCTAACAAGAGCTCTAACAGAACTCTTCGCAATATCTTTTCAAACGCCACAAACGAACCCTAATAATGAAGACAACGAACACACCAACAGAACATACAGCTCAGATCTTGATTCGATCATTATTGAAACTTCGTCAGGTGGGCAAACAAAGAAAAAAAGAAAACGCGGGTGGAAGAAAGGTAGACCCAGAAAAACCTCGCAGAAATCGAACCTGACCTAGCTAGTTTCACATAAACCCACGAAAATCAACCCCCGTGATATTTTATAGTTCTAAGATTCATATTTTTTGAACCTTATCATTTATTCTTTCATAAAATTATTTCATTTATATACACATAATATATATTTACAACCAATTTTCCTTATTATACACATATTTATTTATCCCTTTTTACACAATTTTAATGGATAATAATACAAAATTCATTCAATGGAACTGTAATGGACTTAATTCACACCTTCCAGAACTGCAAATAATAAGGAGCAATTTGAACCCCATACTTTTCGCTCTACAAGAGACACACCTGAGACCGAACGAAATCTTTACCTTTAGAGGATTCCAAACTTTCAGGAAAGATGTGAAACCAAATATTAGAGCAAGGGGTGGAGTGGCAGTTTTACTAAAGGAAGAAATCCCGGCTAAAAGGGTAACCCTCAATACCAGGTTACAAGCTGTGGCTATTAAAATTGATACTCCATTAAAGCTTGCCATATGCAGCATATATCTTCCAGATTCAAACTGGAACTCATATGACATTGAAAACATATTCGTACAATTACCGACCCCATGCATAATTATGGGAGATTTCAACGCCCATTCACCCTCTTGGGGATCTTTAACAACTGATACTAGAGGAAAACGTTTGGAGAAATTTATTGACGACTCAAATATATGCCTTCTAAACAATGGAAAGCCCACACATTTCAATCAAGGCTCAAACTCCTTTTCAGCTATCGACCTAACCCTATGCTCCCCAAATATAACCCATCAGTTTCACTGGAACCCATTAGAAGATCTCCATTCCAGTGATCACTTCCCAATCTCTGTTACCACTAATATCCCAACAAAGGTTAAACTTTCTACAGAAAGGTGGCTTACCGGAAAAGCCAATTGGACTGACTACTCAAATATAGTGTCTCTTCCAAACCCCGATTCGAGTAACTCCATTAACGAAATGGTAGAGGCAGTGACCAAATCTATTCTAGTGGCAGCCGATGCAACTATCCCCAAATCTAAAAGTAAAATATTATCTAAAATGGTACCGTGGTGGAATAATGAAATTAGGGAAGCAATATCAGCAAGGAAAAATGCACTCAACAGATTCCGAAAATCGCCTACAAACTATAATTTAGTACAATTCAAAAAACTAAGATCAGCCGCCCGACGTTTAATTAAAGAAAGCAAAAGAAGGACATGGGAAGAATATGTATCAACCTTAACAACTGACTCCGAGGTATCCGAGATATGGAGAAAAATCAAAACAATATCAGGCAAATATCAATCTACCACCCCCCATACAATAGAAAATAACAACATATTTTTAACCGATCCCCACGATATAGCTGAAGTTTTCGCTGACCACTTTGAATCAATTAGCAGCTCGGAAAATTATTGCCCCGACTTCCAAAGAACAAAAACTACTGAAGAATCTCTCAACCTGGATTTTAATACCGATGACGCAGACCTTCCGTACAACGTCCCTTTCAGTTTCGACGAACTGGCCAACACCCTTAATACCTGCAAAAATAGTGCACCGGGACTGGACTCAGTTATGTATGGAATGATAACTCATTTACCTAGAAACGAGAAAGAGAAACTCTTAACTCTCTTCAACAAAATATGGTCAGCGAATACCTACCCTAGTAACTGGAAAACGGCTATCATTATCCCGATCTTAAAAAATCGAGATTCAATGACAAATCCTACAAACTATAGACCAATTTCACTAATATCGTGTATCGGAAAAATATTTGAAAAAATGGTGAACAACAGACTAACCTTTGTGCTAGAATCACGCGGCCTTCTATCAAACCTCCAAGTGGGCTGTCGACGAAATCACTCCTCTCTAGATGCCCTAGTCGCATTAGAGACTGACATCCAAAATGCCTTTTCTAAAAGACAACACCTCGTCGCAGTCATGTTCGACTTGCAAAAAGCGTATGACATGACTTGGAGATATGCAATAATGAAACAAATACACACATGGGGCCTCCGTGGAGCGTTACCTAATATTCTAAATGATTTTCTCTCGGAAAGATTCTTTTGTGTAGTAAGAATTGACAATGAATTTTCATCAACACGAGCCTTAGAAAACAGAATACCACAAGGCTCAGTCCTTAGCGTAACTCTTTTTGCCATTGCAATTAACTGTCTTGTTTGTAACATCGGAGAAAACACCAAAGCAGCTTTATATGTCGACGATCTAACCATTTATTCTTACAGTCATTCAATTCCCGAAATTGAGAATTCATTACAAGGACAAATCAACAGCCTAGAAGAAACTGCTAGAGCCAGCGGTTTTAAATTTTCACCTTCGAAGTCCCACGCCATCCATTTCTGCAGATTAAGATCCGACCACGCCGAACCACAACTAAAGCTGCAAAGTCAGAATATCGAGATAAAACATAAAACAAAATTATTAGGTATGATACTTGACCAAAAATTAAACTGGAGACCGCACATTGAATATCTGATTAACAGATGCCGAAGAGTTATTAACATTATCAAATGTTTGTCGAGTATCCGATGGGGGTCCGACAGAGAAATTTTATTACGCATCTATCAAACTTTAGTGCAATCCAAAATTGACTTTGGCTGTATTGTTTATGGTTCTGCAAGACGTTCACACTTGAACCAGCTAAATAAAATCCAGAATCTCGCAGTAAGACATGCAATCGGTGCATTTAGAACAAGCCCTATAGAAGCAATCTTATGCGATGCTTCGTCCTTACCCCTAAACTTAAGGAGAGATATGCAGCTCATAACATATGGCGTGAAAATACAAACGTTACCCAACCATTTAAATAACAAGATTTTCACAAACCTTCCCAGTCCACACACACTAAGACGTAGTTCAACTAAACCATCCAGTATTCGTTTTTCAGACACATCTGAAGAGTACAGGATAAACTTACAAATAGAAAAAATGACCTATATGTATGACACTCCTCCATGGCTAAGAAAACTACCACAAATAAACATATCTCTCAGTAAATACAAAAAAGAAGATACCGCTCCATCGATCTACCGAACGCTATTTTTAGAACAAATGGATCTATACAACGAACATTTAGTCATCTACACAGATGGTTCCAAATCAGAGAATGGAACAGGGGCGGCAATCGTAATCGGTGTAGATTCCTTCTTTTGGACCCTAAACCAAGAGTCTAGTATACTTAATGCCGAGTTGTATGCAATATGGCAAGCGTTGTTGTACTTCAGTCAGAGCAGCTTTGAAAAATGTTTAGTTTGTACGGATTCCTTAACTGCCACTCTCTCGACAAAAAATCGTTTTTCTGCAAATGAATGGGTTGTACGCATTCAAGAATTATCAACCCATCTATACAGTATGCAAAGGACTATTTCAATAATGTGGATACCTGGGCATACCGATATTACCGGTAATACTGAAGCTGATCTAGTAGCAAAAAAAGCCACAAGCGGAACAGTTGACAAAGGCATACCTAACACCTTTCTGGATATGAAAACGGATATAAAGAATAAAATTTACGAAGCATGGCAGAACAGATGGAATACATATGACGGACAATTAAGACACATTAAACCGAGCGTACAAAAATGGTTCTACCCCAAAACTCTTACAAGGCGTGAACAAGTCGTCCTCAGCCGATTAAGGATAGGCCACACAAACCTAACCCATTTACACCTCCTCCTTGGAAAGAACAAACCCAGATGTGAGAAGTGCGGCATCCCACTGACAACCCAACATATATTAACTTGTGCAGCCTTCAATTTTCACAGACAATTCCTCAAAATACCCCAGATCGAAAACATTCTTAGAAACCAAAATGACGAGCTTAACCAGGTGATAACTTATCTAAAGTCCACAAATTTATTTTATAAAATATAAATTACCCCAATGATATATCGACGAGCACAATGACCTAGATGTCGATGCTCAAACACAAAAAAAAAAAAAAATATACTTCAGTTCCTTGCTGTATAATGAATAATACTTTTGAAATCTCCTTTCTCGGTAGTATAGTGGTCAGTATCCCCGCCTGTCACGCGGGAGACCGGGGTTCGATTCCCCGCCGGGGAGGAATTTTATTTTCTGAAAAATTCTTTTTTTTGCTTTTTGGAACGAAGTGAAGTGAAGTGAAAGGGGGCTAGACGGATAAAATTCTTACGAAAAGTTGTCACGACACTTTTTGCTATTGTAAGCTGTGCGGCGTGCGCATGTTTCTCTGTCTGTCTGTCTGTCTCTCTCTCTCTTATAGAAAGCAAGCCAAATATTTTCATTTCTATCAACTTCAGTATTGAAAAATCAAAACCATTGGTACAGTTTCTAGAGGAAGAATTTGATTTGAGAATTAACAATAATCCAGCAGAATCAACAACAAAATATAATACTACCATTGATGCAGTTTTTTCAAGACATTTAAATAAAATAGAATCCCAAACATATGTTTCCTACTTCAGTTACCACAAGCCAATTATGACGAAAATTGAGCCTACTGATTAAGTTTATATAACATTATATTTGTTAATAATAAAAAAAATATTATTATAACTTAAAAAAAATCAAATTTTAGTACAATTCCTTCACTAATTAATCGAAAGGAACTTCGTTCCATCCGGGTGTCCCTTGACACCTCTCAACTTTTTTTTTTATCTTCATTCAAACAAAATACATTTGCATTGAAGTATTGTTCATATTTTTCTTGTGTTTCTCTTGGTAACTCTTCAAGTCTACCTATATTACTTGTTTCAACTATAAATGTGCCATCATCTGCATAAAAAACGTATCTGCCATTTTCACGTATGATGGCAAACCATTTATGTATAAAATGAACAAAAGAGGACCCAATACCGAACCTTGGTGTACTCCATGTTTGGTTAACTTTATTTCAAACATAATGTTGTAAATAATATATTGCTTTTTACAAGTTAAGAATGATTTTAACAAGTTTATCGCTGAACCCCTTATCCCATATTTTTCTAACTCATCCAGAAGCATGCCGTGGCATACACTATCGAAAGCTTTCGACAGTTCGTACAACATAGCTCTGGTTAATATACCCATGTCTTTATTTTTTGCTACAGTATAATTAATATCTGTTACAGTTCGAGTGGTTGAATTTAACTTTCTAGAACCATACTGCCTTACACTAATATATCCTCCTCTTTCTAGATAACTTATAAACCTCTCTATTAAAATTATTTCAATGATTTTAGACACTACAGGGGTTATAGCAATAAACCTGTAATTATTACAGTCATCTATATCACCCTGTTTGTAGATGGGGGTGGCTCATCAAAGCTTTAAAAAATCTGGGAATTCTCCATTTAAGAAACTTAAATTTATTAAATGAAACATAGATATATTCAAACGATCTGACCCATCTTTATATGCCGAAGGAATGTTTGCAATTAATTTATCAATTATATTGATAGATAAGTAGTTCAATTCATTTGATGTTAATTTCCTATTCTTTAAAACTTTATAGATGTTTTGTTAAAATTGTTTATGATAGACCATGTGGTTTTACTTACATAGTTGCTCGTTAAAATTACATTGTTATATGAGTTGGACTTTGGTTCATTAATTGCTTTTTTGTATTCGCCTTTGAACTTATTATACTCCTCTTTCAGACATAGATTACAAGTACTCTACCACAAGTTTTTATTATTATTTTACCAACTTGGTATCAAACCAATTTACTTTGATGTTTTTATCTCTTATTTTCTTCTGTGGAACTATTACTGCATGTTTTAATTCTCCACACAAAAGCTTTGCCAAAAAATGTTGATTATTTGACTTATAGTATCCGTTCCAATTTAAATTGTGGATGAAATTTCTAAATTCAGCCTTGCCAAACTCTGTTATTGGTCGACAAATTGACTCTGATCTTACAGATTCCAGATTTACAATTTCTAAGTATGTCTACCCCTTAGAGTAATAATAAACACAGAGAGGGCTATTCATTCATAAACACGTTTATTTTTGCGGCCAATAATTCTAAACGCCAGTAGTGAAATAATGAATGAATTACAAAAAGTGGGGATGGTATTGTAGATACATGGCCTTGATAATATAGGATGTTTTTATGACTAACTTGGCACCGACGAACCATGATAATCCAAAATCATTAAATTCATGAACTTTATTTTATCACTAAAAGTTATGAAAAACACATCAAAATGAAAAAACTAAATGTTTACTCTCTAGTCGTAATGGCGCTCGTATAAACAAACCACGTTTGATATTATTTACTACAATACTACGACTTATTCGAAATGATCGTCGATCACAGTCTGACGATATTTGCATCTCTCTTTATATGGTAATTAAACAAGGACAAAACTACTAAATAGATTACTATTGAAATATTAAACAGGTACTGAAATTTTGAGCAATGTTGCCACTTTTAGTTATAACCATAAAGGTATCTAAAGATACAACAAATACTTGATTAAAATTTATATAAGAATATGCCTTTATTAAATAAAATTCAAGTATTGTTAATTCATTTTAAAAGCAGCGACTCAAATGCATAAATAAGCATAACTTTTTAACACATTTCTAATTTCATTTTTCCTGCAACTTTTAGACTTTGTAAATATGGCAAAGCAGTGGAAGTGTCCACAAGTGAGCTTAGAATGTGACTCGATGTTTGGGACTAGAAAAAATCAAAACAAACATATCTATTTTATTTGTTAATCTGAGGTCTATCCCATAATGATCAGATATATTCTCATTAATGACATTTGCTCGTTTGTATTGGTTGAAATTTATTAACACATTATCGAGATATGTAGCTGATTTCTCTGTTACACGCGTTAGCTCCAGTATTAGATACTTCAAGTTATATGAGTTAAGATAATTTTTTAGTATATTTGTTCCCATGTTTCCCTCAAAAAATCTACATTGAAATCTCCGAGAATTACAACATTTTCAAATTTGAGATTTACATTTATAGCTTCCGCTGTTATGGCTCTATGCACATATATTGCAACTCCTCCATGTTTACTTTTTGATCTGCCGTAGAAACTGAACAAGTTGTAATTATTCAACTTTATCGTGGAAAGCAATTCATATTTTCACTGAAACATAAAACATGATTGAAATGACTATATAAAAATATATTTAAAATATCCTCTTTGTTTGTAATGGATTGAATAATGTGAAAAACTGACAAATGCTTATCCTTCTATGTTCCACATTGTAGTTTGAGGATCCTTCTCTGTTGAAGACATCCTTTTCCAAAAAAATGAGTTAAGTGATCCACTTGGCCATACTTGTCGATTTCATGCAGCCTTGAAATGGTTCCTGTTGAATGTAACTTTCATTAGTAGAGTACAGCAGTATATTTCAGGATGCTTAAACGAGTGTGGCTCGCAAAAACCGTTTGGGATGTTTGGTTCCAAGAATTTTGTCAATTCTTCTGGTGTCATATTGGACTTCAACTGGGTTACATGAAATGATACAGATCTTGGTACTGTTTGGATGTTTACATTTTAGGCATTATCACTTACAAGAAATTTACATCTCTTCTTATATCAGCTCTGGTCAGTTTGCCAACCATCGTCGATGTTGTTGTCATTACTGGCTACACCTCTAGGATTATGTAATTGTTTTAAAGTAATTATAGTTTCGGCCTGTAATATGGCTGCACTGACCTGCTGCTTAGTAACCTCATTAGTAGGAAGGGTCTGTTCTTGTTTATTAGTCTAAATATTTGAAGGATCGGTATTCACATTTGTGAACACTCTTTTTCCACAGAAACTGTAGAATCACAACAAATCATTCCTTCCTCACAGAATTTGATATTCTTTAGTCTCTTTGCATAACCAGGATGTGCTAATTGCAAGCATTTAATACACTTAATCCCTCTGACCACTCTAGACTGACATTAAACACAATTTAAATTTGCACTGTTTAACACATCATTTACGACCGACGCCATCTTTATATATTCTATATTCGGTGCGAATACTCTACCAAAGGTCATATCAGGGGAATACAATGATTTTTCGATAGGGTTGCTGAATTTTGACCAGAAATTCGTTGACAATGATAATCTTGTGAAATGGTTCGTTATCATATTACCCGAATAATCGATTGAAATTGTGCGAATTGATTGGTGAGAAATGGAAATTTCACCAGCTATCTTTCTTAGACCTAAACGAACATTTTCAGTCGTGTTTCCTTTACATTAACGATATTAAATTTAGTTGAGGTCATTGATGGCCAGTCAGAGCGAGGAAAATCTTAAATCACATTTCTACCGCTTTTGTATACCTCTCCTACGGATGTGTTTTTTATTCTATTTGCAATGCAATATTTAGAACAGATAGATATACCTATCCATTGTAAAAACTGAAAAACACACTTAAATAAACTGACAAATTAAACAATGTAAACAAACTTAATAATAGACGATGCTTAAACTCTCATAAACTTCCATCTTCATAAAGTATCTTCATCAAATTATCCAATGACTCTTTGTGATGTCCACATCCAATGTGTGTTAAATAAAAACTATTATTTGCTAATCAAGAATACATATTTTCTTGATGAGACTCAACACACAAAATAATAATTATTAAGCTTTAAAATACTTAGTTACATTACTTGTTTGTTTTTATAAGAAATACGTAAAATATATTTAAGATCCACCGTTTTATTCTTAATTAAATCAAGTGACCAAACCATGGAGTAACAAAGTATGTTAAGCACAGACATTTTACTAGCTTTTAAATACGAAAATATGCCCTACAGTTTCTTGAATTTATTTCATTCTCTGCTTACGGTTCTCACTATAAATGTCTAATTTCCTACTCAAAGAAAATTTCTTGACATGCAGTTTGAAACAAATTATTTATTTATATACAGAGCTCTGCGCTCTGTATAGAGTTTCACTAGGTCTTACGTAATTAGTAATGTTAAATTAAAAAAGGGATTTTCGAATATTATCCTACCTGATTAGTTTTCTTAAATTATCATTTTCAGTCACTAGGGAATGTAACTTCGCTTCTAAGGAATCAACTGAAGCATCTTTTTCACAAATTTGTTGTTTAAGTTCACTAATAGTATCTTCTAAGGCTTCAAATATTGCCTGAAAAAAATCGATATTGTATCCATTAACAGTAATGAATTTGGTTAATTTGCAAATAATTTATTGATTGATGTTAATACACAAAACATAACTTATTTACTTTATATTTTTAGAGAATCTTTATTGCTACAAGATATTTTAGCAGTTGGCACATATCCAGAAAAGGATTATTAGTTTTTAGTCACCATTTTCTTAAACTATGCAAGTTCCTGCAGATTATGTGATGTAGAATTTGTATATGATGCAAATACAGCTGTTACTAGTGAATCAGTGTAGACCCGGTATACTGTGACTCACGTTTACATAAAAGAAACCTGGTTTTTAAAATAAAATCTTGCCAAGGAATTAGTGGAAATAATGATCTCAAAATTGTAATGGCTTTGCAAGACATGGTGGCAATATAGTTAGTTATATAGTAAAATATTGTTTTGTAAGACTTCTACTTACTTTGGTTTCTTCACTAGTTTCAGAGTATACAGGAGGTTCATTTAAACAAAAAAAGTCTTGTATTTCTTGTGATCCAATCAGTTCAGGTACATTTAAAATAGAATTCACTAAAGTTTGTAAGCCATTTACTCTTTCTTCTAAAAAAATGGCATCAAAATTATTCTTTAACCATCTTTTTCTGGGTAAATGTTGTACTATATCATGGTATCTGTTTTTTAGCCTGTTGCATAAACGGACAAAGTCTGTATATCGACGGAAGACATACCAGAAGCCACCGGTCAATTTGTTTTCTACTTTCAACTTGTAAACCTTAAAAAAGACAATGAGAAAAAGTATGATTTTTAATAATTTCTTCAAAATACACATAAAAGCATTACAGATGTATGTGATCAAACAAAAGAATTATTAACAGATATTACTAGTTTTTATACCAAAAAAATCATTGATATCACAGCTAAGAAGATCACTGTGAAAAAAGGAATGGGAGGTGGTAACAGTTAGTTCTAAGCAGAAGAAATAAAAGAAAGGGAAAATATAATAATTATAATGTAATATAAAGGTCACAAAAATTAAATATGGAGTGGGGGAGAGGGGGGCACCTTTCAACATGTTTGTGTTTGGAGTAGCGGTTTTTTGAATTAAAAAGCAATAAATCAGTAACCAATATACAGAGGGCAGTGCGATTTTAACAGTCAATTAGTATAGACGTGTTTAAAACAGCTCTCTTATCAACAAATCGTTTTTGTTAAGAATTCCAATTCTATTGAACCGGTCAATCCACCTAGTAAACTTCAGATTTGTGCAATAATAATGATAATTCAAGGAATGTGCGTTACAATTCAACATACCAAACAGCATTTCAGGAAAGCAAAAACTTAGGAAAGGATAAAGAAACACGCTTGTCTGGTCAGACAGCGACAGGTATTTCAGTACAAGTAGCAAAAAAGTTCAAACTTGATAAACCTAATTTATATTCAATTGATAAAATTTATGTATTTATCGAAAAAATTAATAATGAAAATTTAGGAAATTTACATCCCATATCAGTTGGACACTTATTACATAAAAAACTAAAAGTTCAAAACATTCCCAAAATACAAAAGGTAGGTAGAAATAGAGTAAGGGTAGAGATTAAAACTACTAAAGACGCTAATATGTTAATAGAAAACGAAAACTTGAAAGAGGAACAATTAAAAGCATTCATACCCAATAATTTAATAGAAAGGAAAGGGGTAATCAAAGAAGTAGATACCACATTCAGTGACGAGTATTTGTTGGAAAATATTGAGTCTCCAAACGCAGTCACCAGTATTCGTAGATTTAAACGAAAAATTGATATTGATGGGGAAGCAGTATATATACCAAGGCAAACAGTTTTAGTGTCATTCGAGGGTAATGTGTTACCCCCATTTGTTATAATTAATAGCGTTGTATGTCCTGTAGAAAAATACATTCAAAAGGTAGTACAGTGTTACAACTGCTTGAGGTATGGCCATGTGGCCAAGCAGTGTAAAAGCACTAACACACTATGCATAAATTGTAGCAAAAAAAAGGAAGAAAATCATTCATGCAAAGATCCTGAAGACACATTTTGTTTTTATTGTAAATCAAACGATCATAAAACGATACATAAAAAATGCCCCGTATTTGAAAAACAGAAGCAAATAAAACAATTCATGTCAGATAATAATGTAACCTATATAGAAGCAAAAAACTGGTCTGATAATTCATATATTAGTAAAATTAGCAATAATAGGTTCAATGTACTTGATAATACGTCGGAAAGCTTTCCATTACTTCCTAAGACAACAACCCACCAATACAAAACAAATAGGGAAAGTAATACATTTAAAAAAAATACACCATCAGAACCCTCAACATCACACAGTAAACACACAATCACACAAACCAAAAAACGTAGGATACAATCACCCAACAATGAAATCACACAAGCACCCATGTTTCCCAGATCCTTTGGTCCTAGTAAACCAGTATTCCAATTTAAAAATAATAGTACGAATGAAAATATGGAGATAGAATACATGCAGTCAAATGAAGAAAATGATACAACATTTATTCAAACGTTCTTCCAAGTTTTCAAAAACATCTTGGAAGACATTAGCTCATTTGAAGAATTACAAAAAGTTGACAGTCAATTTGTAACAGATAGGTTATATAAAATGAATCATAATCTGCCAAAAAATAACAATGCTTAATAAAATTAAAATATCACAATAAAACGCGCGCTCGGCGATTGCAAATACATATAGTTTGATGAAGTCTCTGTCAGAACACGATATTGATATTTGTGTTATATCTGAAACGTGGTTTAAAAAAAACATCATCAATTTTCCAGGTTAGAATCTAATTAGAACTGATAGGGATGACGGATATGGAGGTACAGCAATACTAATAAAGGTAAAAATAAATTTTAAAAAAGTAGATATTAACATTAAAGTAAATACTGACATCAACATATGTGCTGCTGAAATTAATTTTAATAAATATTTACAGTTTAAAATATTATCTGTGTATTGCCCCCCAAAAATTAGCATCAATAACAGCGACTGGAAAAGCATATTTAATATCATATCTAAAGAGAACGGCATAATATTTGGAGATTTTAACGCACACAACAGAACATGGGGTTCGTACAAAAATGATCAGAGGGGTATACAACTTCTAGACGTCTTAGAAAATCATGACTTAATATTGGCAAACGATGGAACACCTACTAGATTAAACCGCAACGGGGAAAATTCCGCAGTGGACCTTAGTACACCCTATCTCATAAACAACATAGATTGGAACGTAATAAAGGACACACTGGGTTCAGATCACTTTCCAATACTTAACATCAATGTGCCTAAAAATAAGTGTCTACAAACAAAGGAATTAATATGTCCTTCCAATAAATGGAATATAAATAGAGCAGACTGGTCAATATTCAAAAACGAAGCAGAACTGTATTTCTCACAAACACCACCTATTTTTAATGATATTAATGCAAAATATGAATATCTAATACAAGGAATAAACACAGCTGCCCAAGTATCCATACCAACAAACAAACCATTCAAGATAAAGTCAAGAACACTACCACCTTGGTGGGACAGAGAATGTGACATAGCTGTAACAGATAGAAAAAATGCGGTAATTGTCTACAAAATTAACAGCACGTTGGAAAACTTCATTACAGTGCAAAAAATGGCAGCAAGCACAAAAAAATTTTTGAAAGAAAAGGCAAGATCCTCATGGAGAGCATACTGCACCAATCTGAATAAAAACACATCAATGTCAGACATTTGGAAACAGGCCAAGAAAATGAAAAGAACTTTCATACAGAAAGAGAACATTCATTTCTCCAGTGAGGATTGGAAAGAAAAGCTACTAGAGAGAATAGCACCGCCATCTAACTTCTACCAAAATAATTTAGAAAATGAGCAGGAACACGAGGAAACAATACCACAAATATTCGAAAATCTGATAAATATCCAAGAACTAGAAAACACAATAAAACAAAGAAAAAACACTGCACCAGGCTTAGACAATATCAGATATCCGATGTTATGCAACCTACCAAATAATGCCAAATCTTTTTTATTGGAAATATATAACAACATACTAAAAATGGGCAAATGCACAATACAAGATTGGAAAAACCTAATTGCAGTTCCAATATTAAAACATCAAAAAGATCCAAATGACCCTGACTCCTACAGAGTCATATCATTATTAGCATGTCTATTGAAAACATTCGAAAGGATATTAAAAAACAGAATAGAATGGTGGTTAGAAGAACACAAAATATTACCAATTCATCAGTACGGATTCAGGAAAGGATATGGCACAATGGATGCGGTGAGCCAACTTGTCACTGATATACAAATTAATTTTGGAGAAAATGGGTATACTGCAGCTACATTCCTGGATGTAAAAGGCGCATACGACTCTGTAGAAATTCCAATACTGAACGGAATGCTGAAACAAATCGGTATGCCTACCAAAATACGAAATATTCTGTGCGATATTATGACAGACAGAAAAATATTTATAAGACAAAAAGACACATTATTAGGACCAAGACATACATCTAGAGGTTTACCACAGGGCTCCGTTTTAGCACCACTGTTATTCAACATATATACCATCAAAATGCATCAAGCATGCAGGAATTACACACTTATACAATATGCTGATGACTTTGTAATATATGTCAAGGACAAAAAATATGAAAATTGTATAAATACTCTAAACAAGGCCACCTCAAACATCATAAAAGCTATTGAAGATGTAGGGTTCGATCTATCAACGTCTAAATCAAATGTCACCATATTTTCAAGGCACCGTATCCCAGAAACTCAGAACATCCAGTTGGGAGACCACATGATACCATATAAAAAAGAAATTAAGTACTTAGGAGTAACATTAGATAATAAATTAAATTGGAAACCATATATCGAGGCAATCAAAATAAAATGTAATAAAGCCATTAATTTCCTCAAAATGATCACCAAAACATGGTGGGGCGCAAGTACTGAAATATGCCTGTTATTCTATAAAGCATATATAAGGTCCATTTTAGACTATGGTTCCGTCCTATACGGATCTGCATCAAAACAATCACTGAAACAGCTAGAAGTAATACAGAATAAAGCGTTAAGAATATGCTTAGGAGCGATGTCAACAACACCTGTGGAACCACCATTGGAATTAAGAAGAACATTTCTCGCTGAAAAAATGGTACTTAAGAATAAAGCAAAAAATTCTACACTAATGGCCAAAATATGTGAGTTAAATACATTGGACCTGACGAATAAATATTGGGAAAAAAAGAACTCGCCACCGATATGCACCGCATTTCGTAACACCAATAAAGAAGAAATTTTAACATGTTAAAGTTGCAATTACTTTGAGAACATAGAACACTCTGCAAAAATAATCATTCCTGCGTACTCAGAAATACCAGAATTAAACAAAGAAAAAATTATCAAACTTACAAAAAAAGACATCAACAGTACAATAACAATATATACAGATGCATCAAAGACAACAAAAGGTACAGGCACAGCGTTCTATGTGCAAGAAACGAAAGAAGGAAAAACCTTTAAGCTAAGCAACGATTATTCTATATTTTCAGCAGAAGCTGCAGGCATAATGAAGGCGCTAGAACACACAATCCACCAAAAAAAGAAAAATGTATCTATCCTAACGGATTCGCTGTCTGTTATCCAATGTTTGAATAATAATGCAGTAGATACCATCACTCACCCACACATTAAGAAAATTCAATCCCTACTACACCAACTTACTAAAGAGAGTGACGTTCAAATAATATGGGTAAAAGCACATTATGGAATTTACGGCAACGAAAAAGCTGATCAGTTAGCCAAAACAAGTGCTGAAAAAGATGAATGTCAACCGAACGAAGTGGCACTACAAGATTGCTTAAATAAATACAAAAGAAAATTTCAAGCAGCATGGAAAGAGAAATGGGACCACTATGTAAAAACAAAGCCTACTAGATACACACTACTGCATAGGGAAATACCAAAACAACAGTGGTATAAAGGAATCAATTATTCACGTAGGGAAATTAGCAGTATAATTCGAATGAAATTTGGACACGCGTCTTACCCAGAGCACTTGAACAAAATAGGCGTGATCGAATCAAACTTATGCACAGCCTGCAATGTCATAGGAGACCTGGATCATATATTTTTTGAATGCTCGGAATATCGTAATGCCACGAAAGAACTTTATAATAACATAATACATGAAAAAATATGCCCTCCCATCAACATGTTACACTTACTGGCGCTGAATAACATCAAAATATTAGACTGTCTAGTAAAATTTCTAAGGATGACTAACATATCGATATAGTTAAGTTGTATAGAGCTTGTGACCTTTATTACCCTAACCCAAATGTTTATACCTTCCATCCGTGGTCTACCTTTGTATGTGTTCAAATAAAGCCCTGAACGACCCCTGGGCGAGAAAACTTGTAACCCTGTGCCAATCCTTTGATCGAAAAGCGGTATTAACTTGAATCGCAGACGACGATAGTTTGATAGGTTGAATTAGGGCTCGCTTAAGTAATAAGATACATATCCACAACACGAAAATCAATAACAAATTCAGTATCGATTCTGATTGGCACTTAATTGAAATTGGATTCAAATATAAACTTCAAATACATCACCATATATACTGTATATATAACCTAACACAAAGTATTTGGCTGCATGGATACCTCCAAACGCCATGAAACAAAAAAAAAGAAAAAAAAATATACAGAGGCATCATTTTAAGTCTAATCAATGGTTTTTCACAGATAATGATGGCTTAATCTAGTATGATTCGATTTTACGAAATTTTCAAAAATGTTGTAATTGTTGAAAGGTGCCCCCTCATGGAGCACATTTGAACGCAGGTGGGGGCACTTTTGAAAGCAGGCAGAGCACATATGAACAGTATGAAAAGTACACAATTTTGAATAAACTTGTAGACTGTCTCAAATCAAAAGTTTATACTTGAAAATCTCAAATAAAAATTATTGAATAATACATGAAATAAAGCAAGTTTGATAAGTATAAACTCGTACCTATCGGAAATTGTGCATTGATTGGTTGATATTGAAGGAAATTAGACTGTGTTCTCTCAGTACCTTTAATGTTTAAAGGAGCTGTTAGTTTTCGAAGCACATCCTCAATTTCAACCGTTGAAATATCATCAATGACAGGAAAATAAAATTTGAAACCTGTTCGTCTTAAATATTTAACCTACAATTCATTATAATTTTTTTCCATTATCTGTCCAACAAAGTGCACAACTGTTTTTTTTGTACAAAACTTTACAACAATGAAGTCGCCAACCGACAAATCTTCATTTTTCAATCCAATTTGGCACTCTTCTTCTAAAGAACCTTCGCTGTTGCCGGATATTTCTTTGGTGTTGAAAACATTCTTTGTTACCTTGGCTTTTTTCTTTTTGTCAATCATTTATTGTTCTAATGCATTTTTTTCAGGTATTTCCGTGAGAATCCTGGATTTTCCCCTTTTACAGAGTTTTCGGCGCTTGGGGGTGCTTTAGGAAACGGGCGTATGGATTCGACAGATACATTGACTGAGTTGTCAGATGGTAGCGATAAGTTGTGTGCAGTTTGAGGAAAGGTGCTGCATGATGGAATTTCTTCAGATGGCAGACTCATTGGATCTGACTCTTGAGGTACTGGAGCTGATATATTGGGACTGTCAGTGACATTTGAAGCATCGAAATCTTCATTGCTAAATGCATTTCGGTCAAAAGGATATATTCCTGGTTTTTGAAAACCAGCAATTATGGTTTTGATGGTGAAAGAGTTTTCAAATGCCTTGCCAGCTAGATGAGCAACATTGTGGATAGTTATCGTTTTGCCTGGATGTGAAAGCATCCAGTTATTTTGAGCCACTTTATATTTTGCCTTAAACGGTCCCATGACCGATACATCGAAGGGATGCAGCTGGTGTGTGCAATGAGGTGGGAAGGTTACCATTACGATTCCATTTTCCTTTGCATAGATTACAGCCTCCAATGAACAGTGGCTTTCATGGTTATCCATGAGAAGTAAGATGGGATCTTGCATGGAACATCTCGTATGAGTGACTAGATGCTCTAGAGTTTTCAAAAAGAGTGATGCGTTCATCCACCCACTACTTGGACTGTTCACCGGACCTAAGCTGTCTGGTGGAGCAACTATCATAAAGGTTTCATGAAATCTGGCACGCGGAAAAATAAAAACTGGCGGTACAGCATTTCCAGATGCACTCACTATTCCCACCATAGTGACGAGACTTCCACGCTCCCCAGAAACAGCCTGTCCCACCTGCTTCACCCCTTTTGCTGCAATAACATTTGGCACTTGCACAACCGTCATCACGCCTGTTTCGTCGAGATTAAATATTCTCTCGGGTTTGAAAGGATGTTTCTCCAAAGCACGGCGGGGGTTTTTGTAAAACATCATTACATTCGTCTTGTTGAAACACGTACTGTTTGAGAGACTGGTGTTTTCTGGTTTCCGTAGTGAAAGGTTTTGATGCCTTTTCATGACTCCTTTTACACAGTCTATACCTGCTGATTTCTTTTCATTCCACTTATCTGGAAATTGTCGTTGAAGCCTGGAAGCATATTCGTAAGCCAGAGTTTGCAGGATTTTATAGGTTAGTCCGTAGTTCATACACAAACACTTTAAAATATATGAAACCAAAAGTTCTTCTTGCTCGTTCGTAAAAACCTGTCTAAAGCTATGCTTAGACGAGAAATGTTCGCGAGTCCCTTGCGGTTCAACACAGTTTACATTTTTTTTTCAGGCGGTAGAAAAGTGCAGTGTGCGGACACCATAAACTTGGGCAACTCTTCTTAGGGATAGCTTTTTTTTCTTGTAAGCTTCTATAGCCCTTTGCATATTGTCTTCACTGAACTTTGGCAAAGATCTTTTTTTTTACATAAGTCCTTACCATTGTAGAGTTCTGAAAAAGAGTAACAACAAAATTTATTAGCTCTTTTACTACAAACAGTGGAAACGGGGCACCTTTGAACATTGTTCAAATGCGCCCCTGCTGCCTTGTTCGATTGTGCCCCACCTAGCAGCAAATCAAATAACAAATTTTTTCAATATTTTAACTGTACCTACCTATATATTAGTAACAATACAATAAATCTTGACAATCGAATATGTAATGGAAGAAAAAAATTGAAGAAACACGCAATCTCTAGATTAAAATAACAAAAACTTGTCATGTGATATCTTATAAATAATCGGCGTAAAAAAAACAATGTGCCGCGTTCGGGCGCAAATAACTAACTGATCACGACATTTGTTTCTAGAGGTTTGTAAGAATATGGACAGTGTTGTCAGATGGTATTTACTAAAAACTTGGCATGCTTGAAAAATTACAGGGCCTGTTCAAAGATGCCCCCTTCTCCCCTGCAATAATTCTTAATTGAATTACTAACTGTATCATGACCTTTAGAGCACCTTAGTAAAAATAAATAAATAATACAATCATTTTAACTTTCTATCACTTAATATACTCTCTAAAATATCAAAAATGTATTTTCTGTATCTTCTTTGTATATTTATAAATGTTGGCTGATTAAACTTTTTTTTAACTTATTATTTTGATTCAAGCTCTGCCTTATTACCTAACATAGATATAAAATCGATTTCGGAATTGAAATGATGAAACTTAGATACAGGACAGAATTACTCGGATGTAAACAATAAAACTGAGAATTGTAATAATGGACATATTATTTATGTATTGAAAAATAATTTAACTTGTCTGCTTGTGTTTGAAAATAAAATTAAAATTTTCCAATATTTTTAATGAAAAAAGAAACAGAAACTTAGTGATGAATGTTTGGGGTAGAACTTCTATAAATTGATAAAATTTATTTAACAAAAAAGTTTTTTGAGTGGGGAGAAAATGGAGTATTTATAAGGAAGTATTCAATACACAACAACTAGGTCAAGACATAGAACAATCACTGACATTTTCATGGTTACACATAAGTCTACTATGATAGCTAATTTAAATACACATATTTCAAGTACATATCTGGAAACAGTAGCATTACATCATGGTTACTTTCCCAAATCATTTGCATAAAATTTTAGGACGGAACATGTACTCAATGTATATTGATTGTGATACTTCGGAATATGAAGTGGGCAGATTACATGAATAGAAAACATACACTGTAATGAACTGAAAAAACAATTAATAGATATAAACTGTTTTAAAGATAAACGTATGTTGAGAAATTGGCACATTGAAAGCAATTAAAAATCCATTAATTTGGAATAAACATTTTGCTGAACAGTGTTTTATCCTTCAAGACACTGTTGATTACTATGAACCGCAACACTTTATCCACTACCTAACTCAACTTAATAAACTTTAAAAAGTGTAAAAGTTTTTCTTACAAATTTCCCACTTTCTTGAAAATATTCTTTCCAATGACATTGACCATGGTGGTAATGGCAAATTTTTTTTTGAGTTACTAAAAGAATTTAACGTTGGTAATGGCAGATGTTACTCTGATCACTTTAAAGTTTTTTCAAAGTTGCAAGATGGATCTCTTTTTGTCCATAATTTTCACCCATGATAGTAAGTCACTACATCTGGTCATGCTGCCTCTGAGGTCGTAATACATTAATTAAGAAGATTGTTATTTATAAATACATATTGTTAGAACATACATTTATCTTATCCTTCTGATAGTGTGGGTCTTGCTATTAACTAACTTATATCGTAAGGTGAGTTTCCTTTACTATTTGTTCATTTCTGGCAATGTATGCAGTTCTAATTTTACAAATTATATTGTAATTGGTCTTAATGATAAACAAAACATTAATATACAATCAGTATGCAATTAAGTCTTTCTGACTAGACTGGATTTATATGCAAATTAGTTGGCAACATAAAGTGAATTAATAATTCTCCAATGTTTCCTTGAATGAGTTTTATTTAAATTAGCGAAGATATCTGAAAGTGGCAATTGATCTGCAGAGACTGTCAACATGAAAATGATTATAAATAAATTATATTAGGTTTGTTTTAGAGCAAAATAAATGAAAAAGTGTTTGTCTTCAAAATAAAAATTGTTTTGAAATGTTGGAATAAAATTTGAAAAAATCATAATAGTCCAAGAGGCGACCGTCGGTGAGGTCTCATGATCGCGAAGTAGATGAAAATTGCTCTTATAGTTTTTAAGGTACCCAACAATCTGTCCGATATGATTTAGGCCGGAAGTGGCCCCAATGGTACTGCACTTCCGGTCATTATTTTTATGAAACTGTTGCGTTATATCGAAATGGATAATTTTGATTTTAAATCATAGTCTATATTTAAAAGTTTATACAAAAGTCGGGTTGTCACCTATGAGCCCGCCTTAAGTGCCCGGCAGACCATCCCGAAATAATATTTATGATAACAGTTTGTTTCGGACCTTCAGAAAGAGCGGACGTACCGTAATTAAAAGCTAATTAGCAAAATCGTTGTTATCTCTAGTCTAAACAAAAACTACTTACAATAAAAATATAGTAAGTGATATATAAAAACTTGTCTTTATTGGGGACAATTGCGTGAATAAACATTAACATGTCGTCGGAAAGCGATGGCTCTAACGATGAAATGGATACTTCGAATCCAGCGGAAAACTGGACGGAAGTTCAAGGAAAAAGAAAAAACAAGCATAAAAAAACGTACCCAAGAGTTGACTCAAAAATAAGTTAACGATATCCTTCTAGGAAAATCCAACACAACAAATACTAGCACAAAAGATACCATAATAAACCTAATACAAAAACAATCCCAACAAAAAACAAACCAGCCAACAAAGAACCCTACTACTCGCCAAAAATGAGAGATATTCAACAAAAGAAATACCAACACATATTGTTGAGCTTTATGAACTTTTAAATAAATTTAGCTACGCCGCCTTAAAACTAAGATAGAAGGGCCTGATATCAAGAAGCGAGGGAAGGAGACAGCAGAACAGCAGAGAGCGGGAAGAGAGACAGATCCACCGACAGACCACGTGCTCTTACCATTTTAAGTTATTATATTTTTATATAGTTTAAATTAGTTAAAAATGTATGTTAAGTTTTTTTGTGTAATGATACAGTCCTCGAAGTAAAATATGTTAAACCAGAAAGAGTTTAACTGGTCCTTCATCAAAACCCAACACATGAGGAATACTAGACGCGAATCAATTTAACTGATTTCTGGGCGAGAATATACCTCAATGCAAAGGATACAATAATCAGTACAAAGCACGGCTTGCTTTTGAAAACCAACACCATAAAAGAATCTATTATATCAACTTTGAACAGAATGGTTGAGGTCGGAAAAATAATACAATTCAAAGAATCGGCGACAAATTCAACTCTACCTGCTACCTCAGAACAATCCTCCAGCTACTCTGTAGTCATTGCATCAGTAGAATTAGAAATAGAAGAAAAGTCAATCAGCGAATTTCTAACCAAAAACAACATGGATCATAGATTCTGCAGAATAATTGTATCAAGAGCTACAGGAAAACCTACTACATTTAAAAGAATATAAACTGGATCAGAAAAAACTTCTCAGATGTTGCTATCCCAAGGACTGTTTTACAAGTATCGCCACTATCCAGTTTATCACAGAAAACCACCTGCACCAGCTCCAAAACCATGCAGTAAATGCTTATCCTTCAATCATCCAACAACCCATAAAAGGCCTAAAATGTAATGGAACCCACCCTACCAGCAAATGTACATCCACATTGACTCCTAAGTGCCATAGTTGCAGAGCAGAAGACCAACAAGTCTGGTCATATAAGTGCCCCAATACACCAAGACAACCAATACAAGGCGTACCTAATGTTTCTATAAAAACAATCAACAAAAAATCACATTGAGGTCTCAACAGAAATGAAAAAATCAAGAATACATCAACCAATAACCATACATGATACCATCATAAATACCTATGTTAATGAACTGAACAACCCAGTAGTGACCAACAGAGACGACCTAGTGACACAACTTCGTAAAAAATTTGTCAACAGCTTCAGAGTGGATAACGTTGCAGCGTTTTCAGGAAACAAAATGTACATCCTCATGTTTGACATGGAAGAAACTGACACCTCACATCATTCACCTACTGAGCCCACCAATAATACCCATTACGAACATGTCCTTCATTAATATAGTATACTCAAACATTAGTGGATATTCTGTGAAGAAAGAGCTTATACAAAAATATATTGAATCCAATGATATCAATATGGCATTATTTGTAGAATCCAAAACGAGAGATCCAAAAAAAATAGTTTACAAAAACTGGAATATTATTCAGAAAAACGGCCACTTAATCCAAAATCACGCCAGGGGAAGTAGTCTAGTCCTAACAGATCCAAAACTGAGAATGAGAAAAAGCAATACTTCATCTATCAACAACACTCTAAATGAATGTATACATTTTTCAATGCCATTTCTTGATGATTATTTAGATATATTTCTTGTTTACATTCACCCATACTCCAGAATAGAGGAAAATATATTTACGATGAGCAGCCTCAACAAATATACCATTGTAATAGGAGACTGCAATGCCAATACAAAGCTGAAGAAAAAACAAGTGAACAACTTCCTAAATAATACCAACTTTGTTAAATACGACACTTCGCCTACTTTTCTTATGAATCATAATGCAGACTCAACACCAGATATGATCTTTCATACCTCCAATCTAGCAAGAAATATCAAAAGTGTTGTAAATATACCAGACCTATGCTCAGACCACCTCGGTTTCAGAATCATTGTTGATCCTCACACCCCAATTAAAAATATCAAAATTGAGAAATACAATTTCAGGAAAACAAACATAGAGAAAGTGAATAGAGCCATGTTGAGGTACATAGACAACAACGAGCAGGACATGAACAGAAGAATACTCAGCAATTTCAACTCTAAACTAACAAAAGTTGTATTGGAAAATACCCCCAAAAAAGAAATGCGGTACTTTACCCAGGAACTACCACCATACATCATACAACTGATTAAAAGCAAACGAAAAATGTATAGGGAATATAGGAATATTGGCAACCCGGCCTTAAAAAGAGAACTAAATAAATATAATAAAAACATACAGATGATGATTCAGCAGTACAGAGAATATAAATGGTTGACTGTATGTGAGGAGATCAATGATAAACAGGGCAAATCGTATTGGGAGGATATTAAGAAACTTTTGAAATATAAAAACAACTCACAAGAGAGCCACCCACTGATAGAAAATGGTCAAACAGTCGACTCACTGGAAGAGAAAAGTACCATATTCGCTCAGCATTTCGAAAAAGCATATGAAGAAAGTGAAGAAGACAATTTCGATAATCACCACTATGAAACTATCTCGGAACATACACTATATAGACCCACAGCAAGTCAACGTGAACCAAGGTAAAAATACTGCCCCAGGGCATGACTTCATTAAAAAATCGTTGGTTAAACAGCTACACCATAAGATCCACAAATATATCATCCAAATGTATCAGTTTTGTCTAAAAAACAGCTACATACCTAGAGAATGGAAAACGGGTACAATTGTTACTATTCTGAAACCAAACATGGATCACTCTACAGCTACCAGTTATAGACCAATTACGCTGCTACCTGTGCTAGGAAAAAGCCTTGAAAAAATCATAAAAAACAGAATAGTGAAATCAATGGAAAATTGTATAACCAGGGTATCAGTTTGGATTCAAAAGTCATATTGTTCTACGACCCACCCTCTAGTGATACTCACCAACATAGAAGCATCTAAGCTTAACGGAAACAAAACAGCAGCAATTTTCTTAGACATTAACAAAGCTTTCGATGGTGTTGGACGAAAGGTCTTATATACAAGTTGGACTACCTTGGTTGTCCCAAATACCTGATCCATGTGATAGCTAACTTACTGAATGAAAGAAAACTAAGATTTAAAGTGCAGGACAAAACTTCTCACGAATTTACCCCACAGCAAGGTGTACCTCAGGGATCTCCATTATCACCCTTACTATACAACATATACTGATCAGATATATACCATGCAGGCCCAGAATACTTTGATTCGGATAACTATATACTACAATATGCAGATGATACTGCTTTGGTTTCTCACTGCAGGAGTATAAATACAACCGTTGAGAGATTACAACAGCTAGCAGACAGAACAACATCATGATTCAATAAATGGCGACTGAAACCTAATCCAGGGAAATCGCATTTGCTAATATTTTTCCACTCCCCATCACCTACATCACCGTCAGTAAGGTTATATGACCACGAACTCAGTCCAGAAATATGTACAAAATATCTAGGGATCACTATGGACAATAAGCTAAACTACAACGCACACACACGAAATATAAAAAAGAAAACCATATCAAGGGCAAAGCACTTCAAATCTATATCTAAAAAAGGACATGGAATAAACTTAAACACAAAAAATAAAATCTACAAAATGATATGTAGACCACTAATTGAATATGGACATATAATATTCTAGAACATAAGAAAGCCTGCCCTGAAGAATCTCCAGGTGGCCAAAAGAACTACCTTGCGCATTATCAAGAAAATTAAACATCCGAATAATCCTATCCATAATCCACCCAACCAACTGCTATATGAAGTTACTGGGGTGCAACCCAACGAAGAGAGACTATCACAGTTGTTCTTCAAATTTAGTGAGAAAACCGAAAACAAGAACCACATCTCTCCATATTGCAACAAAAGAAATAACAGAAGAACACACTACAAACATCCAGAATAAATTCTATGGGATAAACTATAGTTTTGGTAATTTTTTGGGTTTTTTTTTCTTTCTCTCTTATATCAATTTGAAACTGTAAAAGATTAAGAATATCATTGTAATTCACACAATGACTTATACCACTGTGGCTGAAGGACCTTGGCCAATGGCCAGTTGAGTATTGTTTTAATACTTCGCCATCACGAAACCTCTAAGTCTATAATATAATTTTTATATACAAACGAAAAAAAATTAATTCCATAAATTCTCCGTCATATTCCAAGAATTTGCGAGAAGCTGATTCAACTTATTAAACTAATTAAAATGTTTTAGAAGTTAGTTAAATACAAATAACTGTAGTTTCATTTTATACAAAATAATGAGAACAAACTTATAGCAAATAGTTTATCATATTCTGTTTAGGAATATTATTGACTGTCATATTTAAATACATTTCAACTATGTTTGTAACTACAAATATTAAGAATAACAATTTGCTCATTTGTAGGAAGCACAATTTTATTAATATTTTTCTCAAAAATACATTCAGAAACGTTTTTTTTTTGGAACAAGCTTTCTCAATTACTGCCAAAAAGTAACTACACATTATAAATATTTAAAATAGTTATATCTAGGCTTATAAACGTTTTCTAGGGAAAACCCTTCATTTCTGAATCAAATCCAACCAAATTGTTTCTCTTATCATGGGCAGATTCATATCTATGTATGAATTGGGATCTGAACAATTCTAGATGTTTCATTTAGGATGTGCTACACCTATTTGTACATTCCAATATCAGGTTTTCATAAGCTATTCCATTAACAACTTTAGATTTAAGCTCCCACACTGGGTTTTACACTTCAATAATTATTTATTACTCTCTCACATTAGGAAGTAAAGTAAGTTAATGAAAACAGAGATCAAAAATTAGAAAATAATGGTAATTTTATATAAATCAAAAACATTACCAGAAACAATTTAATGGTCTACTTGTAATTTTAACTGGACTGGACATTTACCAACATTATGTTACACTCTGTTGATTTCATTTAATTTAATTATAAGCAGTAACTGCAATATTCTTACAGTTATACTAATTATGTATGTTTGTCATGTGTACATACAAATAAGAAGTTGCCCTCTTAATTTATAAATTTTATTAGATTAAGATTATTTATTTAATTAAAATCATGTATTTTACTTTGGAAGAATTCTATACTCATTTTTTATAATCTATTGTTTACCATGTATGTATTGGTAATAAATTTAATAATCTTTATGAACTTCTATGTTTTTGTTCTAAAAGTATCACGAACAATCGTTTTACATTAGGTATATTTTCTTACTATATAATTTACTTGAGCTTAAACTTAAATTAATTCTGATTAGAGAAGCTCTTAAAATATCTCTAATATGAACAATAATTCAATTAGTTTAAAAAAACAAATATCTATGGTGAATCAGCTTCTTACTCTACTCAAATTCTTAGGACAGAATAAGAAATCAATTTCCTTCAAAATTTGAAAAAGTATGAACTGAGTTGAATGTTTATTAATTACACTATAATGAATTGTGTTTATTGACTTCTCTTAACAATACTTAATGCCATTCAATATTACCCTTAGAAGATACTAATTATATAATACTTTTTCCTGCAATTAATACACTTTTAGACCAATAGTATACTCAGACTCTCACTCACTCACTGTGGCTATATTTATAAATAGTGGTTGGTTTTCTACACACATAGTTTCTGGTTGCATGGGTCCAGCACTAAAGCCAAAAAAAATCATTCAAAGGATGATTTTTCAAATATGCCTACCTGGAGAAAAAAACAACCATAGAAAGTCCTGATAAAAATTTATATCAAATTCTCAACAATATCCATAATAACTTTAACAAAAATTAAGAAGTTTTCAACAATATATTATGAAGCACATACACAGCCATACCTTTCAAATTCTCTACTTACTGTAAATCTAGCTCTCTCTTCCATAATCTCATATCCAACAATGGGAATCTGGATATTACTTGAAGTAATATGTCCATTGGGGATGATAGATATATTACCGTTACCGTTTTCTTCTTCAATTCTGGAATTTTGTAATGTTGAAGTCATATTCGCAACATTGGATTGTGAATACTGAAAGTTTTTATACCTGTAAAATTAAACAAACCATAAATTGTTAAAATTGAAATTTTTAATAAATGTTATGGACAATATAAAATTAGTAGTTACTAAAGATATTACCTAAGAGTTTCAGATAAATATTCCTCTGAATCAGTTGTAGTAAATTCTTCGGTCTTCTCAGTGATGTCATTATCCAATTTACTTATAGAAATTCTATGTTGTGGAGAAGACGAATCACTAGTTGAACTATCACACATTTTTGTAAAAAAATTAATCAACCTAACTAAAATAATGTACCTAATTGTTAAATATACATATTTATACATATGATTCAGCTTTTGTTTAGACAGCTTAACTAAATGTGATGTAATTTACTAAATGAACCTAAAAAATTAGTGTATTAGAAACACATAGTTGTAACCGAATTAACTAATTAAGATAAGTTTAACGTAATTGAATAAATATCACATACTAAATGTAATAAAAATCAAAATGCGTTTCAATGTTTGAAAGCAAATATAATGAACAATAGAACAATTACAAAACAAAAACTAAGAACAATAGACAAATAAAAGTTTCTCATGTGTTGTGAACTCGGGTCCGTTTTCTGTGGTTGTGGGCTTCTCTATGCTAAGAACCAAATTCTTTTGACTTTTCATTTACACCTTATATGACGGGAGTAATAGAGTGCTCTTTTATGTGGTTATGGATAATATTCAATTTTAATAAATCAACGCAATGGCAGCGTTTTGGTTCGCTATTTGGAATCATTTTTAGTTAAATTCCAAAACTCAATACAACGAAACAACAGAAATTTTCTCAATATGGCAATTAATGTAGTAAATGTTACCCTAAAATGTATATGTGGACACAGAAATTGACACCATAGACAAATAACTTAAGATGCATATACGTAATTAATTTATTTATTTTGTTTATTTTATTATGTTTATTTCTCTATGTTTGACACTTTATGTCATTGTCACCCGTCCACTTGAAGATTTCAGTAAGCAGGCACTTGGATCAAACTCAATTAATCAATAAATAAAAACACAACAAACATAAATAATTGGGTATTTACAATGGTATATATACATTTTCCAGCAAATTTTACAGAAGAAGAATTAATGCTGCTGACGAAGTATCAAAAATTAAAGAAAAAGGTCTGTAACAGTAACAATTACATTTCTTTAAAGCAGTTAAAATTGAAAACGTTTTTAGAAAAAGGCACTGCAAGCTTTAAAAGCACCCAAACCAGAACCTGAGAAGCCCATAATACCTAAAAGACCTGCTGAAGCAAGGGATGCGAGAGAAGTAGCCAAAAAACTAATAAAATCTGGAGTTATACAAGCAATCTCAAAACAACAAAAACAACCAGAACAAGGCTTTAAACGCCCAAGAGGTCTAGAAAGAAAACTAATTTCAGATAAAATTGTAAGTGGTTATCAGCCATTCTCGGCTATCCAAATGGAGGAGGGCCCAGGTAATAAAATTTATACTGTATCAACCCGTTACTTTGTTGAATATAAGGTAGGTTTAGCCAGCTAATGGTGCTTAATCCATAATTTCAATTCGCAATTGATAATGCTTAATGTGTAATTCAGACAAAAAGAACGTTTAACCAGCTAATAGTGCATAATCGATAGTTCATAGTACATAATTATTGAAGCGTAACATTTCAATAGACACGTTTACCCAGCTCATAGTGGATAGTACGTAAATTAGTGTATAGGGCTTTATCGTAAAGTTGAGAAACCTTCAACTTTATGCATTCCTTATGATTATACACAATAGGCAAGTGCAATCTTCTTTTTTATTGTAAAATTTGATGTTTCCTGGTTTCAGCCCATTTTAAGTCATAGAAAAATTACATGTATGGTTCTAATAAGAATAATCTGAACATGTGTTTTTCAGTTTCTGTGATACAGGTTTGATTTAAAAAAGGGTCATTTCTTGGTGACGCTAGACGCTGGCTTCAAGCGTCAAATGGGGTCACGTGGTATGAATTAGAATTAGGGATGTACCGGATCGAGTATTTGGCCGGTCCGGCGAAAACCGGAATTCTGGCCGGTAGCCGGACCGGACCGCCGGCATTCTGGCCAGATCGGGATTTATATGGAAATATTTCAAATTCATGCAGCTTAATGATATTTTACAAGTTCCATCTATCTAAAGCATAAAACTATATAATACACAGGTCCTTAATTTATTCCGTTCCGCGTTATGAATTATAAATCAATAAAAAAATTAAATGTCATTGCTTTGTGTAGTGCCATCTATTATTCTAATAAAGCACACTGGCTTCCAGTAAATAGGTCAAAGGCTGTAGAGATGCAGAAATAAATAGTGAGGGGTGTTTTATACACAAACCGCAATTAATAATCAATGATAGTATAAATTCTCAAAGAAACATATCAGATATGATTAGTTGTGCCCACCAAATTCTAACTCATTTCAATAACTCTTCATTAGCATGCAGCAAATTAAGTGAAATACAACAAGAGTTGAATGTGGACCAGAGGAAAATTATCCAAGATGTACAAAAACGGTGGAACTCCAGTTTCTACATGTTAGAGAGGTTACTTGATTTGAAGCGTTGTCTATTTATCACACTGAGAATAGCGCTATAAAGTCTATAAACAATTTAATCAATAATCAGTGGGACCTGTTGCAATATGTCCTTGAATTACTTGACCTTTTGAAGAGATAACAAAACTGATGAGCAGCACGGACTCAGTTATTTCAGAAGTAATTCCAACAATCGCTGTATTGAAGCGTTACCTTTTGTCCAATAGAATAGAACAGTTATATGGTGTTGAAACTATGAAAGAAAGTCTCATTACAGGCATGTACCGAAGGTTCTCCGATGTAGAGTCCAAGGACTGCTTTACCATATCGACTATTTTAGATCCCAGATATAAAGTGAACTTTTTTTCGAGTTAGACTATAGTTGAAGATATAAAAACAAACATGTGAGAAAAATCACAGAAATTAATAAGAGCAACACGGATAAATCCGAAATACAATAAGATTATGAGGCTAACATGGTTATTAGTGAAGACGAGTATAAAGAACCATTAGAACGCTATACAAAAGAGAGCGAGGATAACATATGAAAAAAATTATGCTTCAACAAGTTCATCTTTTACTCCGTGGAAGTGCTACGATAACTTTGTTCCATCTTCGACACCTGCATCCTCTACTAATGATTCGAAAGGCAATATACTCTATCAACTTGAAGTATACTATGGAGTGCCCGTAATTGACAGAAAGGCAGACCCATTTGTGTGGTGGAGCAAGCGCAGTGGAACATTTCCTGGTCTAATTAATTTAATAAAGCAGTTCTTATCAAGTCCAGCAACTAGTGTTTATTCAGAGAGACTATTTTCGGAAATTGGTAACATTAGCGAATACAGAAAAGCACTTATTTATTTATCACAATCTCAATAAAACATGTTCCGGCCGGATCGCAACCACGATTCGGCCGGAACGGAATTCCGGCCTCTATGCCGGATCGGTCGGATTTAGTGGTACCGCCGAGTTTCTGGTACATCCCTAATTAGAATCATAAATTAAACAATTAGAATAGAGCGATATCTGAAATAGAGGTAGCGTCAATTGTAGAAGCATCAAAGCTGAATAATAATCTTTGGCTGAACATTTGTTTAGCTTCTTTGCCGGATATCAGTAACAGATCAGCTCTACAAAAAATATAACTTCATCCTTGGGGTTCCAAATACATGGAAAACCACGGACCGTCTCAACCAAAACACTGTCATCTAAATTCATTCATCAATTTAATTTCACTTCACAGAATATTAAATCGAACTAAAATGTTATCCCATATTCTAACCACAGATAACCCACAGATAGATGATTCCAACCATTATATACGGTGTTATTCTAACCTAAAACTGGGCGGAAACCTTTCAAATATCAAATTTTACAAAAATCAATAATTTGGCGCTTGCATTCTAGCGTTTTGTGTACAATCATGCATAAAGTTAAAATTTGGTAACTTTATGAATTACACACTAAGCAATAAATTACGTACTATCCACTATTAGCTAGTTAAACATGTCTATTGAAATGTAAAGTTTCAATAATTATGCATTGTGAATTAGGAATTATCGATTAAGCACTATTAGCTGGCTAAACCCACCTATACTCATGTTAAAGTTATAAATAAAACTAACTGTTACTAAATAATTCAACTATATAATGAGAAAATGATAAAAATTATAAAACATTTGACAATTATTGTTTCAATATATCAAATATATCACTATCAGAATTACAGAAGTTACATTTGATAAGATGATATGATACCTACCTGATGTTTACTCAATAATTATTTGTGGCTATACCAAAAAGTGAATCTTGTGATTGACTCAATATATATATATGGATAGAAAAAAAAAGAAATTATGATATTACAAATATTAAAGCTTAGGTCTTATTAGAGATCAATATAACTGTGCTATGATATAGGAAACCAAGGAAAACTATCTACGGATCTTTACAATAATTATTACTTAAGAAGACAGTTTAATAGTGGAAAAATACCTAGACTTATCTGTTCATTAACAACTTCATATTGTGGGTCTCTTATGGGTCTTCCAATTTCTAATTCTTCAAGGAAATCTAGTTCCTGTTTCCTATTACAAATATAGTTGAACCTCAATATATTGAATTCCATGGTGTATTGAAGTGTTTTATATCCCCTTTTGAAACTCCCTATCTCTACAATGCTAATTTTAGCTCTACATACTAAAGTAATAGTGGTAAGAACCTGAATATAACAAATTTTGGTGCACCAAAGACCTGTACAATGATTAGTAAAACAATACAAAATGAAATAATATTTTGCATTGGGAAGGTTATAACTACTGAAATTGTTAATGCTATAAAACAATCAAAATTTTTCACAATAATTTGCGACGAAACAACCGATATAAGTACCAAAGAACAAATGACATTCTGTGTGAGGTATTTGGATAGTACGTATGATATAAAGGAAGTTTTTTGGGGTTTCATTGAGCTGCACTCTACAACTGGCCAATGCATCAAAGAGGCCATAAAAAATCAAATTAAGCAACTTGGACTTTTTATTGATAATCTTCGTGGACAAAATCATCAACAGAAACCTTAAAACGTATGTCCAACGAATGCTTTCCCAATATAGAGATACTACTAAAAATTTTTGCTACAATCCCTGTAACAAGTGCTACGGGCGAGAGAAGTTTTTCATCGCTAAAACTATTAAAATCCTATTTGAGATCAACGATGGGACAGGAGAGACTCAATGGGCTAGCTTTGGCATACATTAATAAATCTAGAGAACTTAATATAAATGATATAGTTAAAACTTTTTGTCAAATGAAGGCCAGAAGAATTGAAATTTGTAATTGGTCTACTTAGATTATCGTTAATATAAGTTGTATTTATGTATATACTATATTATAATGCATTTTTTTGTCAAATTAAAAAATTTAAAAAAAAATTATTCAAGCCCCCCCCCCTTTGTTAAATCCTAGATCCGCTCCTGGTTTAAATCTCAAACTAAAAACAAAAGGTATGCCGATAAAACGGCAGATCAACTCGAGGAACAATCTATCAGAAAAAATAACTTATTTTGCGGTTTAGTTTACTTATGCCTACAAATAAATATCAACAAAACCACTTTACATTGAAAACCCACAAAGATATGTCAATTTTCATGACGTCTAAAATATTACAGTTCGTGAGTTAAACAAAGTGTTAAATAAAAAACCAGTTTGTCTTTCATAGTACTTTTCGGCGATTAGAGGAATGTATTTGCGTTCAACAAAAGATACAGTAGTTTTGTTTGCTTGGGTTTCTTTGATTTATTCTTTTTCCCTGAGTTTGAAGCCAAAATCGGCCCTTTTACTCTCTCCAGGACGTATGTGCTTAATTTTTTTATTGATTCTTCCTCCATAAGCCAAGTTGATTTCTTTACAATGACAGTTTTTCCTCCAGATTCAATGACATGCTGTAGGATCGACATCGGACTGAGCTCGGACATTTTTCATAATAATCAGTCAAATTTAACTCAACATTTTTTAGCATCTCCATTATATTTTCATCTTCATTTTCTACTTCTGGTTGATCTATAAAAATAAAATAATTTTGAAACCGATCATAATTATTAACTTTATGACATACCCACCATTTTCAGGATGTATATCTGCGTTGAGTGATAAAATTTCAGAATCTGAATAGTCAGAATCACTTTCATCTGAACCGGTCACATCATCTTCAACGGCAATCCTTGTTCTTTTTTTACCTAATATATAATATTGCAATTGATACAAGAAAGGCATTCCAAAGTTTGAAGAAAATTCATTAATTTTATTCCCAATGCGTGAGTTGAGAACGTGTATATATTCTATTTATCTAAATCTAACAGTTTCATTAAAGAGTAATTGAAACTTCGTAAATTGAAAAGTCAAGCTACCGCTGATAATTGTTTTGGTTTTGAAGAACACACACCTCCCACTACCAATTTGTCCCGGTTCATGTTCCCCTAATGATCTTAATATAGGTATTACTTATCTTTTCAGTGATATATAATCTAATGTTTGAATAGATGAAAATGTCAATAAACCCCTGGCAAGAAACACATAAAACATACATTGTAGACTGAAATGCATCCCAACTATTTTAAATAGATTGGAGGATTGAAAAGGATATTTGAATATATATAAAGCGGTATTTGTGGATACTGAATTATTGAAAATTATATTGAAATATTAGCTTGGACTAATATTTTTATCTTCTAGTAATTTTCTTATAAGTGTTATGCATTTTTTGTGCAGGAATTTTAGATAACATAGGTATTGTTAACATCAAAAGAAATGAATTTAGAGTTATTTTGAAAGTTGTAGTTTTTAATTATTTGATTAGTTCTATTGAATTTTTAATTAAGTATTTAGATTAGATTAGATTTTTAACGGGATTACAAAGTACTGAAACCTAAGGTTTATTGTGCCCCCCCCCACTCCTATCAGAGCTGTTGCCACTGCTACCTCCCCCCTTTCGTTTCCAGGGTTCTAATGAACTCTAGTATTTGGGACGGCTTCAAGGTGGTTAGATCCTCACTCTTACAAGTCTCTTGTTCACAGCATTTTTTGTGTTGGCTTACAATGGTGAGGCATTCTAGAACTAGGTGATCCGGAGTTTCTTCCTCCCCCTCCTCACAGAATATACACTTGTCAATTTCTGCAAGACCTATTCTCATTAGGTGCTACCTAAGGCGGCAATGCCTTACAGGGAAGCCCGTAAGGAGATGTAGCTTGTTTTTAGTAAAATCCAAATGGTTTTTGGATCTAGTAGTGTCAAAGTTTCCGCATGAACTTTTTGGAGTAATCCAGCCTGGGAAGGCACCGCCAGAGTGCTTCTCTTTCAGTTTCCTCCTTATTCTGAAACTCTTTCTTATAGGAGCTTTTTCCTACACCATAGAAAGGCTCCGAGCCAATAAAAGGCGTTCGTGCCCCTTTCTTGGCAAATGGCCTCTTCATTTTCTGGGATTCCCGAGTGGCCAGGAGCTCAGACTAAAGAGACCCCATTATTCTTGCCTAGTTCATCAAGTTTTCTTCGGCACTCTCATACCAACTTTGAGTCAACGACATGGGAGATCAATACTTTTATAGCTGCTTGACTATCAGAATGAATCGATATGTCACATTTCTGATACTTTCTTTCTAGGTTAATTTCCAAAGCATGTTTTGATCGTAAGCATTCAGATTTCCATTCTATGATTTCCCCGTTTCAAACTAGGGGTATCTGTATCTGTAAAGGTTGGAAGGGTGGGTAGACCCCACAGCACTTAGGCCACAATTGGCCCATTGTGCATCCTTCTGAGGTTCAAAACTTCATTCTAGCTCGTCATCCAGCCTACTTCTCTGAAGTAGGCGATAACGTCGCCTGAATTAAGTTCCCTCATATTGGCGTGTGTTAGCCTGTGCTCGCCCAATACATGAAACCTAAGATGAGAGAGTGGCTGACATTCACAAAGAATGTGCTCGACAGTCTCATCTTCTTGCTCACATCCTCTACAAAGTGGGGTGTCAGAGAGACCCAGTCTGTGAAGGTGTTTTCGTGGGTGGCAGTGACCAGTCAGAATACCCGTGGCTGTTCGTAGGTTCCGCCTGTTCATAGTCACGTATTTTTTGGCTACTTTGCTGTCCGGATATCATAGCAGTTCCTTGGCAAGCCTGCAGCCTTCTGCGTCGTCCCATCTACCCTTAAACTTATTAAGGGAGTGTTCCTTTAATAGGTCGACCGTCGCTGACGCCGATACACCAATGAAAGGGCCAGGTCCCAAAAGTTTTTGGGAGGCTGCCTTCCTGGCTAGCGAGTCTGCAATACGGTTTCCTTTCGATTTCTCATGGCCCTTAATCCAGTCTAAAGTGACCGTGTTGTTGTTACAGGCTTCGATTAAGGCCATGTGGCATTCTAGTACTAGGCCTGATGTAATACGTGGTCTGTTCAGGGCTAGTAGTGTTTGTCTACTGTCCGTAAGTATGTATATGTTATTACCTGTGGCTTTCCTTTTGGTAATCTCTTTTGCAGCGATGCAGATAGCAGTGAGCTCTGTTTGAGCAACACTTGCACTGCAGCCCATTGCCCATTTTATGTTTAGATTCAGGAATCTGGAGAAAATTCCACATCCTGAACCCACATTAGATTTAGACCCATCTGTGAAGATGGGGATTGCGTCTTCTTCCGTTGGGTCTTGTTCTTTGTTTTTGAAGATTACCTTGTAGGGCCTGTGGAAGGCATATCGCGGTGGAATCGAGTCCGTATTGGCCTGCAGCAGTGGGACCTCCCTGAGGGCCTCATGCCACAAGTTACGTCTCAGTTTACCGGATCCTACATCAGGTTGTATACCGGTAGAGCATAGACGTGTCGTGGTCATGAAAACAACCTCCTTGATGTATATGTCAAGGGGAGTGAGACCGAGACGTTAGCATAGGTCTGATGATGGCAGTGTAGATCCAGGCAGCAACTCTAGGTGACATTCCCCAGGTGCGGCCGATGGTTCTACGACACAGCTCATAACAAATATATGCTTTTTAACTCTGTTTTCTAAGTGATAGTTCCACATTAACTTACTGTGACCCCTAAATATTTCACCTCTGAAGAGAAATCAAGTTTGGTATCTAGGAGCTTTGGGGCTTGATGTTTTGAAAGCTTCCTTTTTTCGTGAAAAGAACCATCTCCGTCTTTTTTGGATTTATTGACAGCGAATGGTCCCTGCACCATTGTTCTATGGTATCTTGCATTAAAGAGCAGAGTGTCTCCTCGAATCTTCCTGTTAGCTGTATCACTAGGTCATCTGCGTATGCTATTGTGTAGAAGTTGCTTTCGTTGAGGTGGCTGACCAAGGAGTCTAAGACCATGTTCCACAGTAGTGGCGAGAGCACCCCTCCCTGTGGACAACCTTTTACAACCAAGCCTCTGATGGTTACATCATCCACACTGATTTTTATCGCTCTTTTTGAGAGCATGTTATATATCCAGCCATTTATGGTTTGGGGGATATTTTTGTTGGAAAGTGCATTTGTTATTTTAAGAAAAGTGGTACTATCAAATGCTCCTTCTATGTCTATGAATACACCCAGGGTGGACTCCTTATTTTCCAACGATCTCTCGATGCGGCCCGCTACGATATAAAGAGCCGAATCGGTGGATTTCCCTGGAGTGTATGCATGTTGATTTGGATGCAGTGGATTTCGTGTTATCACCACATCTCTTATGTATCGTTCGCACAGCCTCTCCAAGGTCTTCAATGAAAACGATGTGAGGCTAATGGGTCGATATGCTTTTGGGATGGAATGGTCCATTCTTCCTGGTTTTGGTATGAACACGACTTTGACTTCTCTCCAACCTTTTGGAATATACCTCAGTGCCAGTGAGGATTTGAGGATTCCTACCAGGTGCGGCATTAGGTCATCCAGGCCCCACTGAAGTAGGGCTGGATAAATGTCGTCTGTTCCCGGGGATTTAAAAGGTGAGAAGCCTGAGACAGCCCACCTCAGTTTGTCCGAGTCGACGATCTGACGTGATATACGCCAGTCGTCATCCGTCGGGTGATGATTCTCCTCATCCTCCTAGGCTACCGAATTTGTGATTTTGGAGTCCGGGAAGTGAGTTGACATCAAACTAGGGGTTCTTTTCTGGGTAAATAGAATGAAGGTGGTCTTCTTTGGGTTGATATTAAGCCACACTGACAAGCACATTGCTCAATAGTTCTTAGTATTTAGATATATATCAATAATTAAGTATAGTGTTTAGTTTTTAGCTAATTATATCCCCATTAAAAAAGTCTGGTATATATAAACTTAAATGTCCAGAATGTAATGCTGTCTATAAAGGTCAAACAATTCGAAATTTTGGAAATAGACACAATGAACACCTACGAGCATACAGATTAAAACAACCAGAGAAATCTCACTATGTAAAACATCTACTTGACACCAAACACTCATTGACACCTAACACAGAACTAGAAGTAAGTCTTCTTAAGTAATAATTGTAAATATCAGCAGATAATAGTTTTCCTTTTATATATCATTGCACAGTTATACTGATCTTAAATGGGAAAAACAATATCCAGGATATCCCCATAGGACTAATAATATCTAAGCTTTAATATTTGTAATATATCTTCTTTTGGGTAGGCATCACATCAAATGTAACTTCTGTCATTCTGATGATAATATTTTTGATTTATCGAAACAATCGTCAATTTTATTCGAAATTTTATCATTTTCTCATTGTACACTGGAATTATTTAGAAATAGTTGGTTTCATTATTCATTAGGTAATAGAGATAATACCTTGTTTATTAACATTTATTTACCTATCTTCAGATAATCCTGAAAATAAGCCACCCAGAATAAAAAATCTGTATGATACATTTGCAAACGCTCGGGATAGAGAAGAAAGGGGACTTACTGAAAAGCAACAAGTGAAACCTGACAAACCCAGACAAGGGAATACTATATATGTTTCTGGATATAAGATTACTGAAGAATTTTTAAAGAAACATTTTTCCACAATGGGAAATATCATAAATATTTCAATGGAGATTGAAAAAAAGTTAGTAGAACATATGTTTGTAATTCAATGAAAATGTATCGGTTTGTTTTAGTCGTGGATTTATTACTTTTGATAAAGTAGATGCTGCAGAAAGATCTATTTCTGAGGTAAGAATATTGATTATTAATTTTGTAGGATACGTCTTAATTGATTTTTTAAATTTCAATCGTACATTACAGTGGCGGTTTCTGTATAGGCACATGAACCCCCAAAACAACAACAATAACTGTGTGAATAAAAGAAGTGACATTGACATTCCATATACTCCTAAATTTAAAAAAAAAATTAAATTATCTTTCATTTAGTTTTACTATTTTCTACTTTTTCTATATTCTTGTAAAAATTATTTTGTTAAGAATATTTTTAATGTTTTTTATTAATGGCAGGTAGTTTTGAACTCAACTTTTACATACCTTGCACATTTTCCAAAACTTCATACTTTATATGTTTTGACGTCTAGAATTTTAACCGTTCTATTTTTGTTTATGAAATAATTTAACTTAATTGGTTCACCTGAATTTACATAGAGGAAAAAAATCAACTTTTTATAAACTCATCTTTTATTCTTAGAATTCCTTATAAAAGCTTAATAAGCTACGACTTTCAAAAGGGAAAAACGATCCTACACTTGTTTACTTCTGAAATATTTTAATAACTATAAAAACGAACACAAGTCGAATTCAACTATCTATTTCAAACATTTTAAAATCCATTCAATTCACTTCTTAAGGAAGAAGTTACGTTTTCTTAGTCATAAAAAATAAATAAAATTATGCTTTTAAAAGTGAAAATGTAGTTCAAAAATTAAACAGACGTTCTAGTTTCCAATATGGCGGTGGTATTCAGGCCTCTTAAGCTTTTGTGTTGATGCTGATTTTCCTTTGCCTATCATATTTTTCAGAACTCTGTAAAATCGTTTTTGGTTATATTTCCTATTATGTTTCATCTTTTTTCCGAAATTCTCCCATTCTTTGGATTTAGCTTCTTCAATTTTTTTTAACTAGGTTTCTTATTCCTCTGTATTTTTCGGTCGTTTTTTCTCGCAAGTAGTCTTTCCATGCAAGTTTTTTGTTCTTTTACAATTATTTTTATTTCTTCACTGCACCAACTGGTTCTCTTCTTTGTGCCCCCGACCATTATAACTCCACAGGTTGTGTTGGCTTCAGTAATGATTGTTTTAAATATTTTCCATTTTCTCGCTATGTCTGCTTGTGTTATTTCGTTATATTGTTGGTACATTAGATCAGAGACTAGTTCTCTGTATTGCTCCTTAGTTTGTGCTTCTTGTAATTTGTGTGTTTTAATAACAATCTTCTCTTTATGTAGATTTTTAATTTAGTCGGTATGCTTTATAGTTGATGCTACCAAGTAGTGGTCTGTTCCTAATTCTGCACTTCGATATACTCTTACGTCATTTACCATTTTTCTGTTTGTTTTTTCAGTTATAATATAATCTATGATTGATTGCTCATCTCTTCCTGGTTCTTCTCTTTTGTATTTGTGACAGTCTTTATGTTGTAAGAATGAGTTTTATATTACCAGTCCGTTTTGTATACAGAACTCTATTAGTTGGATTCCATTCCTATTTCTTGTTGTTTCGCCAAAGCTTCCCATTACTCATTCCGTTTCTTTTGTGATGTTTCCTACCCTAGAATTTAAATCTCCCATAATTATTACAGAATGTTTTGTCTATTTTGAAGTTTTCACCAGAAAATGTCTTTTTCTGCTACCAATTCATTTTCATTGGGCCCATATGCTATTATTATCTCAATGATTTCATTTTCTGTCATCTGCATTTTAATTTTCATAATTCTTTCAATAATTCCTTGCCATTTTATGAGTTTTTTACATATTTGGAACTTAATATACACTCTACTCCTCTATCCTCACAATCCTCTATTTTGATTTCTACTTTTCCGTTTTTCTTTGTTTTTGTTATGGCGAGGATTTCTAGATTTGCCTTTTTGAATTCTTGTATCATTTCCTGTTCTTCTCCTGCAATACTTCTTATATTCCATGTGCCTATTTTAAATTGGCTGTATCTTGTTATATTCTTTTTGATATTTTTTATATTTTGTGCTTGATTTTGTGTGTTACGTGTTGTATTTGTTATTGTGTTCTTTTTACCTTCTTCATTGCCATTGTCCTCTTTGCTTATATTTCTTTCTGTCTTTATTAGTTTTATTTATTCTCTTTAATTGCTTTTGAGAAAATTCATTTCCTGGAGATCTCTGGCCGATTCTCCTTTTATACTCAGTTTTCCATATCGTTTTTAGTAGGGATATTTTCTAATTCCTCTAGGCTATATGCTTTGTCGTTTGTTATTAGTTTGTTGTATTTTAGTATTGCTTTTATTCCATTTTCCCTGGCCTCCTGTAATTTTGGTCTTAACAGTTTCCTTTGTTCTAGCTCACGTTTAGAGTAGTCTTCATTTATCCATATATTTGTGCATCTAATTTTTTTTTATATAATTTTAGAACCTCTGCTTTTTTAGTTCTCTTCATAAGTTTTATCTGTATTGGTGTTATGTTTCCAGATTTATATTTTCCCATTCTGGCCTCATCAATGTCATCTCTAGTTAGTTCAACCCCCATATTTTTTATGATCTCAGTGAGTTTCTGTTCAGGATCTTCTATTTTTTCGTTTTCCTCATCTTCCACTCCGCGTATTACCAGGTTTTTCCTTTTTGCCTCCCTCTCCAACATTTCGATTTGTTTGTCTTGGTGTGTAATTTTTTGTTTCAGAGTGATATTTTCCTTTCTTAATTTTCTTATCTTATCTGATATTTTCACCAGATTTTGCTCCAATGTTTGCAATTTGTTGCTTATTTTGGAAAACATTTGTTCTATCCTCTCCATCTCAGCAAATTGTGCGAGCGTTAAATTAACCCAGATCGACTCTTCGGAGGTAAATGAGTTTCTTTCACTACGTTTTGATTTCAGTCTTTTGTATTGGTATCTTTTTGCTTGCTTAGTTCCACTATTTATATATGTACACAAGTTGGCAACGTCGCAAAGATTTTGCTTGCAACCGTCCTCTTATCTGCTGTATTTATATGGAAATAAATCGATAATTGTTTTTTTTCTACTTACAGTAATCCGTTTTTTGTCATCCACAGTTCGAAGATTGACAGTTCCTCCACAGAGGCAAACCCACTATAAGTATTCCTCACTGAACATCCTTTTATAAATTATTTTTCACTGCAAGTCCCGTAAATTGGAGATTTTTGCAAGTGAAAATGCACTACAATATTTCTCTTCAACTCACCATTGCCAAGTTTTGTTTAAAGGTGTTTAAAAAATTATTCAAAATGAGCTGTTTGATTGCATGTTGGCAGTTTCTCCAGATTATGAAAGAAATTTTATAAGCTGAATATGTCGCTGTTATAGCTGATGAAACTACAATATCAAATGAATGTGGTATTTAGATACATTCTAGCAGATGAAAGATTTTGCTGTTTTGCCAATCATTCTGATCATGATGTTGTCAAATTATGAGAATGTTTAAGAACTATTTTCAAACAAGTGATAGATGAACCATAAACATTATTTTCACAAAGTTATGACGGTACAAGTGTAAAGAGTGGATGGCATTTAGGAGTGCAAACTCCTATTAAAAATGATTATAATTATACGTTTTATGTTCACTGTTACAACCATGAACTCAACTTGATTTTATGTCAAGCAGCCAGTCAGAGTTAGTATTTTTTTCTAATTTAAGTGACATCGCAAATTTTTTCTCATTCGCCGCAAATTGCAGCAATTTTAAATGAAATACTTTGTCAAAAAGTTCCTCCTTCCTCTGCCACTCGATGGAAATTTTAAAGCAGAACTGTAAGTATGGTGTATGAACACCGTGCTATTTACAGACAATTGATAGTGAAATTTCGGAAAATTATGCTGTTTAGACTAAAAGACGCCGTATACATGAAAATCCATATGTTTCAAATACTGTTGCAGCCAAGGAAGTTTGTGATACTATAATCACCCAAGTAAAAGAAATATTTTCATTTACCAAACATCTGAATGCCTCAATTCTATATGCAGTAGACAGATTTCCGCAAATGGAGAAAATATTTCCTATTGAACATTTAGAAGCTGCAGCAGATGCATTTCTTGATAAAGTTCGCCTGCAGACAGAGTTAGAATTAATTTATAAAGACCTTATTTTACGAACATAAATGGTGTTATTCATCTGTTGAAATTCATAACAGATAACCTTTCATATATTTTTTGCCACCTTTGCTCTCTTAAAAACATTCTTGCGAAGTTCTATGAATCTAGGAAGACTGACGTTCTTAACAATGTTATCTATTGAGAAGCAATTTAAGAAATATTTTCCCAACTTCAACGAAGCTATTATAAATAAGTTTGCCGAGAACAAAAACAGAAGAATGCACATTACTTTCAAGGAGTGTAATACATTTTAGATATTAAACGTGAAAAGTGACTGTAATAAAGATTGACATGTAATTTTTTTTACGATTTTAGTTAAAAATTTGCATGTTCTTGATATTGTGAACAACACACGCTTCTGACGTTCTGACCAAGAGTCGCCACTGGTACATTATGATGTATGTTGAATTATTATCACATTGCTCACTGCCTTTTCACTTTCATTTCGTTTTTCTGCTTTCAAATTTCATTTATAATCAATTTTTGTTATTCCCACAAAATATAATAGAAAATTATTAAGAAAGCGTATGTTTTAAAATGATCACATCTTCAGTACATAATGAATGTAATTGTCATACTATTACTCATCAATTGTAAAGATTCGCTTATATACGCTATTGTTACATTTTTAATTAAAAATTGCTTCAGATGGATGGAAGTATGGTCTCTGGAATACCTTTGAAAGTTTCTTTGGCTAGAAGACAACCTCAAATAGAACCAATTAATGATGCTACGTCTTCAGCAGCTTGGGCAACTCTTGGTAAATACATTTTCATTTGATTTTATATAATGCAGGATGATTCATTGGAAAATTGGCATGCAGTAAGGGTAGATAGAGAACACGGAAGTAGTTGTAAATAACATGAGAATGCGTTGATTAATCAAATATTAAAATGAGAAAAAAAGCATAACTTTATTTCAAGAAACATTAACATCTCTACATTTTTAAATCAATCTGACAATGTCTCTGATGTGCAGATGTGCTCTGAACAATAATAAATTAAAATAGTCTGCACTTATTTATTATTTGTTTAGCGAATAATTCACTCAGTTTATTACCTTCATTTGTTGATAAGTTAAGACTTTGTACTTTTGTTATTGTATTCATCAAGTTTTTATATACCCAATTATTTCTTGCTTGAAATGCTCCATAAATTTGGCAAAAATGAATATGCTACATACACATTTTGTGATAGAATATTAGTCCAAAGATCAATCATGTGACTAATATTCCTGGCCACTGTGTGGCACAAGTTAACAAAAAACCTATAGGTATCCATACTATTTACATGAAGTTCAGAGGCTACAAGTAGAGAAGTAGGAACTTGCATGGTTGGTTTTTAGTCGATGGATATTATAAAATAACAATATATTGTTCAGCTGCTTATTGAGCAATACAGTTCAGTTTACAACAGATGGTTTCAATAATTGAAGATGTTCTCAGGTTTCGGTTCAACAAAATTGTTTACGATAAATCCAATGTTTGATATGCTGTTAATAACAAATGACGCTTATTTAAAATGACTTGTTAAGCAATGAGTAACCTCATAACTGATCCACAATGGACTCACATTGTCTAGTTGACTATTATCTTTGTGGTTACTGAAAATCCAAACTTCAATCAACCAGGATAAATACTAGAGTGGACCTTTTACAGAGAATCACACTAACACAAAAACAAACTGATAAAGCTATTCAGTTCACATTTTTTGGATTCCTCTTTAAAGTTTTATATTTGTTTAGTTTATTGCTCTTATTTTATCATTTGTTTAAACTTTCATATAGGTACTAAACAAATATTATAATTTTGCATATTTAAGTTGTAAGTCACAAAAAAGAGAATAATGAAGTGGTCGATTTTAATGATTAAAAATGATTATTTTAGGAAGCTATATGCAAGAAAAATATTACTTAATGAATAAATCACTGTATTTTGATGTTATAGAATTAGAAACACATTCAATATAACGAAACATTGTTGTCTCCTATCTACCCTGACTATTATTATTCCTTGGTTCATATTATATCAGCAAATTTTTCTTTTCAGCTTCTAGTCATTCACAGAAAGGTAACCATAGAGATAAACGAGCTTTAGTAACATATGATGATATATTTGATTAGGTAGGTATATTAGAATGTACATACTTCATATTTTGAACATTTTTTTGTAGGAATTACTATAAAGTGTATTTAAAAATCAAATTGGAAAATGTAAGATAATATATTGATATTAATTAATACAATATGTTAGTTTATTTTGTCCCCTAAAAAATATATTGTAGCATTTGTTGTACAAGGTTATTTTATAAATTATCTATTCCCTATCATCGGTTACTGCCTATCAAAAAATTTTTATATAAAGGTAAAAATGGTATTGAAAGTATTGTTGCAAGCATAAAATATCTAGGGCTACATCTTTATTCCATTTTTAAACAGTAAGGAAGGAATGTATGTGTCATCAGCATAAATATACCAAGATTATTAAGCTTTGTGTGTTGTCATTTTGTTCCCGGCGTCAGTGGGGAGCAGCACTGTTAATTAGAACCCATCAGTGAATGGTACAGTGGGGAGAGTGGAGATTCAAACACTTAGGTCTTTTGAAAAGAAGTTCGATTTAAATAATAATTAGAAAATATTTCCGTCGTACTTGGCATTTGCAATATGAAAAACCGGAGGTTATGAGAAGACTGGTACAACAGAAAAATATTAGTGAAGCAAATAAAAAAATCGGGAAGAGAAACAACGTTTCTTCAGAAACAAAATTGTTGGACCTAACTACAGTTACCTATCTGGAAACAATTCCATCGGGAAAAAGCCGATTCTAAAAGAGTATTAATTTACATAGCATTTTAACAAAACTTAACCCTAACCAAACAACTTTGCATAAAAGTTTTTCATTACTCCAAAGCAATTAGGGAGAAGTCGGTAGGACGTGCAAAGGGAGGTCTAGCCATATTCTACAAGAACAGTTACAGCCCAAGACTCCTGGAGACTTCTCCTTGGTGGCTAATATATCAGTTTACAATGTCTTCTCTTCAGTTCATTGTTTGCCTTGTGTACATTCCACCGAGAAGTAACTACAGTGAATTATTAGAAAATTTTGGAGTTTCACTTGATGTGATACTGGAAAAATATTTCGGCTGTATAACTTTCACTATTGGAGACATTAATGGTCGAATCGCAGAACTTAGTGAGATCCCTGAAGAGACTGTAATAAAGACTCAGTTTTTTTCTGACATGCTTAGTCACGACAAGATGAGTAATGCTCAAGGTCGCTATCTTTTTGAATTTATGTCTATTAGAAAATTTTCATTACTAAATGGTCATGTTAATACTGACAGACCTGCAAATTTTACTTTTTGTAATGCCTTGAGACAAAGTGTTATTGATCTATGTTTCTGTTGTAATGATAAACTAGAATTTGTTGACAAATTTAGTGTACTATATGATAAATATTTGTCACACCACTTCCCAGTACTTTTGACTTTAATAAGGAATGAGCCTAACATTGCATTTTCATCCTCATTCACTAGCCTGAAATGGGACAATACTAAAACCATAAATTTCATTATGTCAATTCAGCACTTGCCGAATGTAGGTATGTGTGGAGATGTAGATATTTTATATAATAATCTTTGTTCAAGTATTTGGGACGTAGCAAAAAATTTAGGTCTGTTTTCAACGAAAAAAATTAGTAATACAAAAAAACAACCTCGTAACTCTTGGTTTGATGTTGAATGTAAAGAGATAAAGACTCAAATTAAATTAAAAGAGTGCAAAAAGTATGGGTTTTCAGAACCATATAAAACGAATTACATTGCTATAAAAAAAGAATATAAGCAGCTAATTTTAAAAAAGAAACAAGTGTGTGAAAATAATGTTATGGTTGCTCTTTCCAATACTAGAAATCAGTCAGAGTTTTGGAAAACATTCAACTTATTTAGGCGCAGAAATAAATTCTGTCCGTTATCAATTGCGGAATGGGAGTCATTTTACGACCACTTAACTACAATTAAGGTTAAATTTGATATTAGTTTTTTTGGCGTTGGAAATGAGTTTCTGGATTCACCTATAACACTCTTAGAACTGGATCAATCCCTGTTGGTGTGTAAAGATGGTAAGGCTCCTGGTAGGGATGGCATAACCTATGAGTTTCTGAAACACCACAAAATTGGCGCTTGTACATGTGTCACTTATATAATAAAATATTAGAATCAGAAAAAATTCCACTTGGCTGGTGTGACACAATACTAACAATGCTTCACAAAAAAGGACCCTTAGATGATCCAAACAACTATCGCGGTATATCGCTAATCAATTGCTGCGTTAAAGTATTCACAATTATTTTACTAAATCTTCTGTCCAGCTGGTTTGAAGATAATTCCATCTTTCCAGAAACACAATATGGCTTTCGAATAGACAGAGGCTGTTTAGATAATATTTTCATCTTAACCTCGATCTTGCAAATCAATCTTAGACTTCAACGTAGAAAAGTGTTTGCTGTCTTTGTAGACCTCAAAAGAGCATTTGACAGTATAGATCATAAAGTTCTTTGGTTGAAACTTCATAAATTTGGGATTAGTTCTAAACACATTCGGATACTAAAACAGATATATGATAAAGCAATATTCTCAATCAAGCAACAAAACGTATACAGTAAAAAATACAACATCTCGGAAGGTGTCTTGCAGGGAGAATCACTTAGTCCCCTAATTTTTTCTATTTTCATATCTGACATTGAAGATTATTTTCGCTCAAAAAACCTGAATGAACTTACTATTAACGGTAACAACGACGTATTAATGCTTCAATACGCAGATGATATAGTTATCCTTGGCGACTCTCCAATTGATATAGAGTGAAAACTAAAGGTACTTGAGTGTTATTGCTTTGATAACAAACTTGTAGTCAACACCGATAAAACAAAAGTGATGATATTTGCAAAAAGAGGCCATGTACATAATTACAATAAAAAATTTCATTATAGTGGATATTGTTTGGAAACGGTAAAGCAGTTTGCTTACTTGGGTGTTGATTTCTCCTCCACAGCCTTGTTTTGCACCACGGCTAAGAATTCTAAAATCAAAGATAATCGTGCCATTGGAGCAGTAATGGATATAATGTGTCAGTCGTAAATGAATACTTGGGAATCGTGGATCAATCTATATAATTCAATTATTTCATCTTCTCTTTCTTTTGCAATTGGTGTATGGGGTCTGCGTTACACTGATATTATAGAGCGTGCACAGGTTAACTTTTTAAAAAAACTCCTAAGTCTGTCAAAGAATACCCCAGATTACATTGTACGCTTGGAAATAAGTTCTGATCATTTGTCAACGGTTGTTTTCAAACATGCCTTACTTTGGTTAAACAAACTCAAAGGAATGAACTCTTCAAGACTTTCAAAAATTTGTTTCAATCGACTTGCTCAGTTAGCATCTAATAATAATTCAAAGTATAATTGGGTGACACAACTTAAAGAATGGTTTATTTATGCGCAATGTGAGTGTCTATGGGAAGATTATTTAAGTACAAATGTACGCAGTTTAGATAGACTTATTCTAGACAAATTTCGAAAACGACTGCTTGATAGTGACATAAACAGTAAGGTTGCTTCTAGTTAGTTACTCTTTACTATACTCACACTTACTAGTTGGTGAAAATAGCAGTTATTTGCAAACACCCGCACACATTTATATAATCAGAATAATAGCTCAACTTAGAACCTGTAGTAAAACATTTTTAAAATTGTCTTTTAAAGGAAGTTTTTATATTATTAACAGCACTGAGAATTGCACTGTCTGTAATATGGATTCCCCGGAGTCATTACATCATATGCTTTTTGAATGTCCCATTTACAGCCCTCTAAGAAAAAATAGTTTTTTTCAGAATGTTCATAATATTGATGATCTGGTACACTACCTTAATATTAATAATACACGAAACGGATTCTTTGAACTTACTAAATTAGCTCATAGCATTATCAGTATATTAAAGCTGCGAGCATTTGCACATGGTGAATGATTGGCTGTATCATGAAGTACACACATATTTTATATTTTGGTTTTTATTTTAACTTTTTTATTAATTTACAAATTTCTATGTCATAATTTATTTCGAATTATCTTAATTCGTCTCTTGAAATTTTGTACCGAACCCTTGTGAAAAGATTTATCTTATGCACAATAAACTATCTATCTATCTATAAAAGTTTTTCATAGGCAATAATAACGATAATAGTGTAGGTTATTTAGAATGTGAAAGAATTAGTTTATTTGATAGATATTCCTATTTTCAGATAATTTGGAAATTGAAACTCTAAAAGTGTTTGGTAACTTTATTCACGTCTTACAAATCGATAAAATCTTATATACATGGTTTATTCTTAAAAATTATAAAACAATCAAAAGAAACAGCTTCACTTCGAACATTAAAATAAATCGATAGGAGTTATAAATTTTTAGGGGGATTGAAATATTCCCAATGGTGCAAATGTATAACAGTCCTTTCCTCCCCATATCCCAACAATAACAGTCCAGCAATAAGTACTAATATAATAATTATCATTACATTCAAGTCTTGCTTCCCGTCTTCGTTATGTAAAACATTGTTTAAAATGTAGTTGATCAGTCTTTTAAGTTGATTGTTGGCTTCCGAACCACAAGCTCTTACTAATTGCCCAGAAAGTTGAACTATTGATTGATCGCTAGATCTTCTGTGATGTCTTCGAACCGGATGAGATACTTCTGATGAATCCTCAGAACTTGACCTCGTTAGCTGTTTAGCTTTAGCATGTCTTCTCCTTCTAGGCACTGTGGGAATGTTTTCGTCTACATATTTCTGCGCTCGTAAAGCATAAAAACTCGTCGGAGGTTGCGAGGGAATGTATCCCATAGGGGGTTCAGGAGGTCTAGGCGGGGGCTCGTCATCTACATCAGGTTCTTTCATTGATTCTTCATTGGCTGACTGGGAAGCTCTAAGTCTCTCGGACTGTCTAGGTGGTCTGTGAGGAATAGGTTCCTGTTCTTGAGAGAAGATAACTGTTTCATCTTGGGAAATTGATCTAGGCGGTACTATAGGAAGGGCTTCTTTTATTTCTTCTGGAGGAATAAGCATGCTAACATATTTAGAAGACACGTCAGAAGGAACTGCTGGAGGTATAGTGTTTAAATTATATCCTTCTGAAAGTTCATTTAAAACTTCATCTTCAACCAAATATATTTGAGAAACATCTTCAGGAGGGTCATCTTTTGAAAAAACGGTCGTTTCGTCTGCAGGCGCTGAAGTGTCTTCTTTTGAACCTACTTCTTTCGAAACTTTAACCAATTCAGAAGTTACATCAGAATGATTTTCTACCGAAATTACTCCTTCAATTTCTTCATCGGGAACAGTTTGGGTTGTAGCTATATCTAAAAGTTTTTCTTCCTCTACATATTCTGTAAGAGCTAAATGGGGTTCATCAGGGGAGGTTTCAACGGTAGAGTAAGATTCAATCGGAGTTTTTTTTTGTTCGTCACTTATGCCATGCTGCCTTTCTTCTAAGTTGGAGCTGCTTTGAATAGTTTTTAAAATTTGACCGATCACTTCAGGTGGCAAAGTTATTTCGCCAATTTTCAAAGCTCCACTTTTTGACGATATTTCGTTGGTATGTATGCTACTGCTATCTATTTCAGAGACGACTATCTTTCCTGCAAGAAGCTTATTCACAGTTAACGTGTCAACATCTAAATCGACTACTTCAAGTTTTTGAGCTTTTATTATATCTACTTCGCCAGGCGGGGTTTGTTTGGCCAAACTCGGATCAGTTAATTTATGAAAATTATCTGGAATTGAAGATGGCGGGGTTTGTTTGGCCAAACTCGGATCAGTTAATTTATGAAAATTATCTGGAATTGAAGATGTTTCATCAAAATCGTCCTCTACTTGAACTGGTACAATTATTTCTTTGGGCCTTTCACTAATATCTGAATCAGGTAATAATTTAACACCATTTAAAGGTTCAACGAGTAAGGAACCATGCGTAACGGTCTCTTCGAAGCTATAACTGGTAGGAGTAACAAATCTCCTTTCTATTCTATGAGCATCTGCTACTTGTGTAGGTATAATGATTTTATCAGTGGACTCTTGTGTTACTTCCTCACAAACGAAATCATCAGGTAAGGGCTCTGTTTGAGTGTACACTTCAATTTCACCTGCAACTTCCTTTTGTAGCTCTTCTGTTGATTCAGTCATAATATTTTCTCGTGAAGTAATATCTTGCAGGTGCCTTGTTTTTCTTGGTGGTCTTGGAGGAGCTGGTAGAGGTCTAGCTTTCATTTTTTCTATAATTTCTCCAGACTGTAAATCTCTAGTATGTTCTTCATCTATTTCTATGTATTGTGTGATATCGATGTTTTCTTTATTTTCAATAATATCTGGTGTTACTGAGCTTCTATTTTGTGCAAGAGTACTATAATTTCTTAAAGGACGTACCGGTGTTTCGTTACTCTTCTCTTTCGAAGATTTAGTTCTTGGTACAGTGAAAAATTTATTTTCCTGATTTAGTTTAGTTGATCGTTTTTTTCGGCCCAAAGTTCTAGGTGGAGGCAGAGGTGGATCTCTAATCTTTGATTTATCCACTACCGAATAACCCATGTAATCGCATACCTTTTGGATGCAAGGCTCTTCCACGCAGGTGACTGGTTCTTCCACGCAAGGAATCGATTCATCCATTGCGATAGAACTAGTTTGCAAAGATGAAATGTCAAGATCTTTCTGTGAAGCATTTTGTGACAATGAACCAGTTCTTGATCGGGACGCACCTCTTGATTGAGAATTTCCTTGAGATCTAGATCGTGATGGTCTTCTCGGTGATCCGGTTTCTGTCTCTATCGGTATAATTATTTTGGAATCCGTTCTTATAGCATCGATCTGAAAAAAAAATAAGTAGATAAGTTTTATATATATTCAAGAATATGATGCTATAAAAAGGCACCGCGATTTAATTACAAAATTGATATATTTTGTTGGTAACTCAAGATGTTATGTTTTTTTTGTTATATAAATGTTTTAAATTTATTGCCAGCGCTGCAATTTTTTTATGTAGACATGAAGAACCCTACTTTTCATTTTTAGAAGAACAATAATACCGATTCATAGTTTGAGGTGACTTCAACGCAAAAAACTAAAGGTAAAGAACTTACAGCAGCAAGTAACCAGACAAAATTTGCTACATTATCGGTTGATCAAACAAACTACAAAATGGATCGAGATGCCTAATCTAATAGACTTTTATATTTTAAAAAAATATCGTCAAATTATCTGCGTGGGATATGAACTCAGACCATCAACACATACTCCTCGCCTCATATGATTTGTAAAGAAGAGCCCCCTATACTCCTTAACAAATTGGCTTATGAAAGATTCAACGTGACATATGAGAATCTCGTAGAGCTTTAGACTCCAATTTATTCAATTTTATCTTAAACAAAACAATAATTTAAAACTGGTGCTGAGATAGTAGGCACTAGTGCCTAAAATTATCATAAAGTCTGAAAATGTTAAACATACAGAGTCTTTAATTTGAAAAAATTTAGTGTCACAATACTTTAAGTAACAAAATTGAAATTAAAATTTAGATCGCGTTGTATGATGTTTCATTGATATGATTAATTTTGAAGACTTATCCTACACTTGTTCACCAAATAGGCAAACAATTGTTCTTAACTTATTAATTTGAGTGTGAGTCATTTACTTGGGACTATATTGTGAGCTTCAAATAAATACAATAAAAAGCTAAATATCTCAAAAACGATAAACAATTAGGACTTTCCAAAATATGAAAATATACAGGATGTTCCATTAAAAATATGAACTTCCTGTATAACTGGATAATAATATTTTAAATGGATTCTTCAAATTGAAAAGCCCTTAATACAGTATTCTAACTTTTGTAATCTTTGATAAACGCCTAATGGTAATCGTGAAAAACTCTGCATACGAGGATATATTGAAAAATTCTTAGCCTACTATAGAACCAAACAAAATTTCAATGTCAAAATATTTTATTACTCAACATATTCTCCTCTTAATTGAATACATTTATTACAGCGAACCTGCAACGTCTCTAGACCTTTAAAAAAAATGTTTCTTGCTCTGGAAACCAGACCTCCACAGCTTTTATTACCTCCTCGTTGGAAGAAAATTTACGACATTTTAAACTTTTTTTCAGTTGAGGAAAGAGATGATAGTCGGACGGAACAAATCTGGTGAATAAGGGGGGTGTTCTAGTAATTCAAACCCTAAATCACGAATTTTTGCATGGCAACATGAGATTTGTGGGCAGGGGCGTTGTCCTGAAATAGCAAAACACCTTTAGCTTTCCGCGTCTTTTCTCTTTAATTTTTTCCCGTAGAGTGGTCAGTAATGTCGAATAGTAATCTCCAGTTATTGTTCTATCCTTATCCAAAAAATCAATCATGATTACTCCATGGCAATCTCAAAAAACTGAAGCAAGAACATTTCCAGCAGATTTTTGGACACGAAACTTCGTAGGTCTTGGAGAGCCAGAGTGTCGCCATTCCATCGATTGTTGCTTTGTTTCTGGATCGTAGAAATGTACCCAAGTCTCATCCATAGTAACAATTCGATTTAAGAAGTCTACATCGTTTTCAAATCGAGCACAGATCGAACGCGATGCCTCTACCCTTGCACGCTTTTGGTCAACATTCAAACATTTGGGGATCCATTTTGTAGCAATTTTTCTCATGTCCAAATTGACGTGAACTATATGATGAATGCGTTCGTATGAGATATTCAGTGCGTCCGACATCCGTTTTCGACGGTCTGATAAAATCATGTCATGAACTGCATTGATATTGTCGGGAACTGACACAGAAACTGGCCTTCCCGATCGGTCATCATCTTCAATGGAAAATTTACCTCTTTTGAAGCTTGCAGTCCAATTTTTCACGGTCGCATACGAAGGACATTGATCACCAAGGGTATTAAGCATATCTTCGTAAATCTGCTTACCTCTTAACCCTTTAAAATGCAGGTACTTGATGATGGCTCGATACTTCAATTTTTCGATTTTCACAATTTCGGTGGACATCTTTCTTCTTTTAATTTATTACGTAACTCTGGTTTACTCTTGTGACGTCAAACTTTACACTGACACTTCTAATAAGTTATCGATCGTTGCTATGGTAACGCAATAATTTGTTTATGCATGGAACTGGTCCAGGCTAACTAGATATCAATACATCCTCATATATAAGCTTATACTGAAAATAGATAAATGTTAAAACATTGTAATACAATTTTTTTTGACCGATACCAGTATAGCTCCTAAATGATGAACATAACTCATGCTTTCTTCCTTGGAATGGGGAACAGAAATCTACACACAATTTTGAGAATCGAAGACAAGAGGGGGGGGGGTAGAAGAAATGAGACATACTATGAAATAGTAGAAATACTGAGGAAAAAATAAACATGAATAGTTGTCAATAACTGAGAAAGAATAAAAAATGGACAACATTTGGGTTCCACTCTTATGTAAGTGTTATGTGGCTATCCTTAATAATAGAAGCTGACTTAACAAAATTCGTTAATTGTCTAAGTGTGACAGACGAATTTATCAACCAAGTTATGCATCACAAAAAATGTAAATATGTAATAAATAATGCATGGCCTTTTTATTATTAAAAGATTTTTGTTTGTTTATTCTTAATTTATAGGACCAGGGAGCCAAATCTTAAATACATGCACCACTGTATGAACCCATAATACTGATCTGACATCTTTTTATAACTGTTTTGAAAGTCTGTTAAAATATGTGTAGTGTGTTTAATGTTTTTAATAAATCACATTTTTGGTCCGTTAACATTCCCCTTCAGTAACTCGTTTTTTTTTAAATTTTTGAATAACGTGATGTTATCGAAAAACGAACATTTTTCATTTATCAAATCTGGGTTGAAAATAATAGAGGAGCCTTTTTTAATTCATTTTCTTGGATCTTTGCCACATTTTATACAATATGCTTTTGACATTGTCGAGTGGTCCATTTGATTCGTTTTAACAGAAATACAAGGATTTTAGAAAATACTGAATGTTCTAGTGATACTAAAAATGCATCCATTCAAAACGATTTGACTACAATAGTTTAAAATCTGGACATACAGGGTGTCTCAAAATTGACGCCTTTCCTATCCGGATATGAATCGGAGGACTAAAATAAATTAAATCGTGAGTTGCAATTCCGAGTGGTTCGTGAAACGAGTTAAGTTCGTTTCGGGTTCAGTGCGAGGGTTTTCTGGTTTATCTTTAGAAATTGTAGAAGAACAAATAAACTTTTTGATCAATTCTAACACTGAAGTGTTGAACAACTGAATACATTGTTATCCCAGATTGGAGATAACGAGTTGATTTAGAATTAAAACATTTCAATATTTATAAACATCCCTTTTTTGGTATATGGTAATTAGTGATAACAAAGCTACAGTTAATTATTCTCTTACGCCGATTCAAATCGGAAATAGGCAACCAGTATTACAACATATTAATATACTGGTTGCCGACTTTCTGTACTAAACCAGCTTTTAATCATTAATGTGACAGAAGCAACTATCTTCGACTATAAGGGTAGAAACAATAAAATTAACAGTTCTTCAATAAATCAATCCATAACAACTTCTCCATCTTAATGTAGCTTTTGCAAAATCTTCACCAAAACCTATATTTCCAAAAAAAGACCAGACAATTGTACTTCACTCATCAGAACACCTAAAACTCATTGACTATGTCAGAGCGGTTGGAGATATTATTGGTCCGAAAAATATCTGTTTTGCATCACGAATATCTAATAACAAAATTTAAATTTACGTAAATAAAACTGAACAGGTTGAAAATCTAATTAGAAATAACCCCAATACTGATGTAGAAGGCACGCAACATTCCATAAAAAGATTGGTTACCACATGCGAACAGAGTAACTATTCCCAATATATCACAGTCCATCCCACACATGACCTCATTGAAATGAATTTGAAAAATTTCAGTTTGCAATTAGCGTCTCCAGTTTCTTTTCTTAGGGCTGGTATTGCTGGGAATCAATACAGCCATTTTTTTATCCTTTAGAAGGCAGGTCTACATTATACTTCCCGCAGGAAACTATGAACTTCAAACAATTAATATTTTAAATTAAAAGTTATTTCAAGTGTATTGTAAACAGTACGCGATGATAAGTATATTCAATCCAAATCATAGTTTATGCAAACACAGAGTTCAACCATGGAATTCACCTTTACTAAAATCACGTCACCTTGATCTCTATAGAATATAATCCGTTGACCAGTTGATTGCAACGAAGTAGTAGTCGTAGTAATAGTAAATAACTATGACGTAGGTTAGTGTTACTCATCGTATCCTTAATATATATTTCAACATCGTTATGTAGAATTTAAGTTAAGGCATTTATTTCAGACAATTAAACAAGAAAATTGTCATGGTTAAATTTCCTTTACCTCGTATCGATTCAATCTTAGATCAACTAGGCAGATCTAAATGGTTTTCAGCTTTAGATCTTATGTCAGGTTTTCATCAAATTCCTTTGGAGCAATCTTCTAGAAAATCCACTTCCTTTAGTATAGAAAAAGGTTCATTTCAGTTTACGAGACTACCCTTCGGACTGAACGTAATTCCAAACAGTTTTGCAAGAATGATGTCCATAGCATTTTCAGGTTTGACACCAGAAAAAGCATTTCTGTATATGGATGACATAATAGTAATAGAAATCTCGGAAAAGCATCATCTAGATAGTCTCAGGAAAGTTTTTGACGCTTGTCACAAATACAATTTGAAACTAAATCCACAAAAATGCCGATTCTTCAGGCGAGAAGTCACTTATTTAGGTTATAATTTGTCAAGTGAAGGCGTCTCCCCAGATAAAGCGAAGTATTCAGTAATTGAGCAGTACCCAAGACCGAAAAATGCAAGTGAGGTAAAAAGATTTATTGCATTGTGTAACTATTAGAGGCGTTAAATTCCGAATTTTGCCGAAATATGTCTACCCCTTAATAAATTATCCAGGGAAAATGTGGAATTTAATTGGTCTTCAGAGTGTGATAATTCATTTCAGATTTTGAAAAAAGCATTAATATCACCGCTCATATTAAATTATCCAGATTTTAACAAACAATTTATCTTTACCTTTGACGCATCAAGTAAGGCTTGTTCAACGATATTGAATCAAAATTTCGGAAGTATTGACCTACCTATAGCGTTTGCTTCACGCGGATTTAAAATTAGCGAGATTAACAAACCCATTTTAAAAGAATTACTACATTGGGGAATTAACCATTTTAAATGTTATTTGTATGGAACTCAAAAGTTTATAGTTAAGACAGACCACAAACCATTGACACATCTATTTTCAATGAAAGAATCAACTTCAAAATTGACACGAATCAGATTAGACTTCGAGGAATACAACTTCGAAATACAATACGTAAAAGGAAAAAAAACTACGCAGACAGTATATCAAGAATTTCTATAGAAGAGCTTAGGGATTTATATATAAATAACTCTCACATATTAGCCATCACAAGAGCACAAACTAGAAAGAAGAAAACACTAGCAGAAAAGGATCTTGTACATGAGAAAACCCTTCAGTAATAAAAGTATTGAATAATTTAGAAGCGCTGAAATTGCTTATCCTATATTTTGAAAATAACCGTGTTTCACTGAGGATGAACGTACGGGTCAGAAACAGGATAAGATTTAGCGAATTATTACCGGCAGAGAAACACAACTTCGACTTAGGGCGAGCGTTGGAGAAAATTGATAAGCTGTCGATAAAGAATGGAATAAAGAGAATGAAAATTTATGAAAATGATTATTATATTTTTACAAAGTGCACAATAAAAGAATTTATAGAAGAAGGTAAAACAGAATGGAAAAATGTACAAATAAGTATATGTAGTGTTCCAAAAGTAGTGGAACAGCAACAAGAAATAATGAAGATCCTAGAAAGATATCACAATTATCCAATTTTTGGGGGACGTTCAGGAAATAATAGACTTTTAAAGAAGATAAGAGCGAATTTTAGATGGAAAATCATGGAGAGAGCATATGTTAAAAAGTGTCATGAGTGTCAAATAAATAAATCTAAGCCACAACACAAAGAGAAATTTGTCATAACAGACACGTCAATCAAACCATTTGATATAATATATATAGACAAAATAGGTCCATTTACGGAAAGTAGCAACGGTAATAAGTACTGTATAACTATATTATGTGCACTCACGAAGTACGCAGTAATGATACCAGTTAGGAATAAAGAAGCTCAAACAGTAGCTAAGGCAATATTCGACAATTTTATACCGAATTAAATATTTATGAGAGAGATACCATCAGATCTGGGAACAGTATAATAAAGAGATAATGAATAAATTAGCAGATCTTCTAAAAATATAACACAATTTTTCTACGGCGTATCACCACGTATCAATTGGAAACTGTGAGAAATTACACAGAACATCCAACGAGTAGCTTAGGGATTTTATAAATGAGGCTAAAGATAATTGGTGTGAATTGGTCAGAATGTTTGCATATTGTTATAATACGACACCCAGTACATATCATGGTTATACTCAATTTGAACTATTAAATGCTAGGAAATCGAATATACCCGAATTTTTAAACTAGGGAATACCACCATGTTATAATTTTGAAGAGTACAGTAACGAATTGAAATACAAATTGCAGTACGCCCCCGAGCGAGCTAGAGAATTTTTGCTAAAAAATTAAAATAAATAGGGAGAAAAATAGTAAAGTGAAAACTTTAATAACTCAATTTAAGTCCTGCTTAAAAGGGCAGAATGGCTGAAATTCGACCCGTAGTACCTCGGGCCGTTTAAAATAACCAACATAATAGGTGTAAACTGTGAGATTACATCTCAAAATTGTAATAAAACACAAATTGTATATAAGAATAGACTTTGTTTGTATAATAGGCAATAGTTAGCTTATAAACATGTATGTATAAAACAAATAACAGGTATTGATAAATGGAAACAAGTAGTGTAAACAAGACAATAAAATGAACACAGTAGCGTAAGGACGTTAAAACGTGGAAAATAACCAGGGTAATTTCCCGCTACTGGGGAAGGATGGTGTAGTGAATGCCTATAATTAATTTAGGCAGTATAGAAATTGAAACCCTGAAGGTCATAAGACAATTAATATTTTGAATTAAAAGTTATTTCAAGTGTATTGTAAACAGTGCGCGATGATAAGTATATACAATCCGAATCACAGTTTATGCAAACACAGCGTTCGGCCATGGAATTCACCTCGACTGAAATCACGGCACCTTGATCTCTATAGAATATCAGCCGTTGATCAGTTGATTGCAAAGAAGTAGTAATCGTACTAATAGTAAATAACTATGACGTAGGTTAGTGTTACTCATCGTAACCTTAATATATATATTTCAACATCGTTATGTAGAATTTGAGTTCCGAATATTTTATAGTTATGTGATAGTAAGTGTAACGTATTCCGCTCAACGTAAGTACAAGTTTTAGTTATAATAAACCCACTAATGATTTTTGTATGAAGACGTTTTATTGATTCCGCTCCTGCTACGATGAGGTTCTACGGTAGTGACACACGAACCTACTTCTGTGGGGAATTGGTGTTTGCGCTCCAGGGCACATTCACCACATCACAAAACATTATATGGACATAAAACCTTTCATAAATTAATTTCTTGTTAACGATGATTTTTTTTCAATAAAGCTCCTTTTCTTTTATCAAAACTCCGAAACCAAGGTCACAACGCAAACTTTTTATTCCTATGATTTATATTCGGAAAGGACGGCGGTCAATTTTGAGACACCCTGTATCACTGGACAATAGTAACAACATCAAAAATTCACGGAATAAAATTTTTATATTTGGTAGTACTAAAGGCGAAGCTAAGCCGTTCGTTAAAAAGAAAATGAGGTTTTTTTTTCGTTTTAACTATATTTCGGAAAATTCTACAAAAAATATATAGGCACGGCAGTTGTCAAACCATAATAAGTATGATGTTAAATATATTTTATTAAAAATTGCTACTCACCACAGGTTCCTGAAGATTGTTCTCGGAACTGAATTTGGCTCTATTGGAACCAAGTGACTCAACAAAAGATTCGTTTTCAGATATATTCAAGCTTTTAAGACTTTTCTGTTTCCTTGGCGGGGTTTCAGGAGTGATGTTAATATCTTTTTCCAGATACTTGTAATCCCCATAAAAACCACCAACTTCGGACGCAGGTTCTTCGGCTTCTATATTTTTAACCTGTCTAATTTCGGGCCGAGTTATATTCATGTGATAACTTTTTCTTTCTGGTATAATAGCGTCGCTTTTATAAGTGATGATGTCAGATTCAGTAACTCTTCTTTCGAATAGTGCTTGATACATCTTCGGTCTCAATCGGGAAATAGAATCATTTTCATAGCGAGTTAAACTCTTTAAACTTTTCTGCCTCCGAGGAGGGGGATCCGGAATATATTCTTGACTCGTTTCTTCTTCTTCCTCCACTTCTATTTCATCCTCTTCGTAACCGTAATTTTTGTACGGGTTAATTATTTTGATTTCCGGTTGTTCTTTACCTTCCATTATTTCGTATTCGTATACCATTTCTCTTTCATCGTCAGCAAAGATGTCTACACTTTCTCTATGTTGGCCCATTCTTTCTTCTATAGAATCAGCTGGAATAGTTTCTTGGTATGGAATGAAATTTTCGTTGGTTTTTTTCTTTCTTTTGCTTCTGCGCTTTGGCCTACAAGGCGGAAGAGTATTCATTTCTTCGTCAGCAGATTCCTCGTCACCATAAGGCATTTGTTCGTGGGAAGCGTGTGGTGTTTTCTTTCTCTTGGGTTTTTTGATTGACTTTTTTTTGTTTGTTATTTCAGGTAATGATGTATGAGAACCTTTGATAGTAAAATTGTTATTATCTTCCATCTGTAGTAAGGCATTAGTTGGATTTCTAAAAGCCTCTCTTATTTCTGTGCTCAGATACATCCCAACTTCGATATTATCTTGTGATATTCCTTTTTGTCTTAAAAAGAATTCATCAGGATTTATTTCTTCTAGCACACCTTTCCTGTGAACTCCCAAAGAACTGCCCGAAGAATACCTTTGTTCATGTCCGTTATTTGGGGGAAAATCGTACCCTTTATTCTCTGGCGAATCTAAATCCGTTATTTTGGTAGTTATTTTAAATTGTTCTTCTATAAATTCATCTGGATTGAACCTTCCTCTTTCCCATCTACTTAAAAAGTCCCGTTCTTCCATCAGTTCTTTATTTTCTCGGACAAACTCATCTTCACTATCGATACCTTCGTTATATCTGATGTGAGACGGCTGCCTAACATCGCTAGAATCACTAGGAACATCTCTGGCTGTTTGTGAAGCCTCCCTATCCGTTGAATCCTCCGAATGAAGAGGTATTCTAATGGAATCGGTGGCGCTAAACCTCGAATCTCTACTATCTTCAGTCGTTCTACTATCGGGTTTTTTCGCTCTTGGTACTGTCGAGAAGTCGGAAACTGCTTCATCTGATTTGGGCTTCTTTTTAAAAATCCTGGGATACGTACCAAAGTCGAATATTGGTTTCTTGGAATCACCTGCGTTGGATTCCGTCGAGACGTTTCGTTTTATAGACTTCTTAATTTGTATATGCGGTAGACTAAAGCTTGGTAGGTTAATTTTTGCAGTGTCTGGAATTTTGGGCATGTTGAATTTCCTTTCAATCTTGAATTTTTGGAAATTCGGTTTTTGGAATTTAGGTCGGTTTGGCATGTTTATATGCGGCCTCTTCATATTATGTAGCTTATTTTTAAAATGATCTGCTTTTTGTTTGAAGGCCATTTGAAATTTGCCCTGTCCTTCTTTTGGTTTTGGATCCGGTTCTGAACTTTGAGAATCCGTGGTTAGTGAGAACGCACTACGTTGTGATTTGGGCAATTTTTCTAAATTTGAACTTTCTTTTTCTGTGGAAGGTTTATTGAACGTAAAACTGAGTGGGTCTGGAGTACTAAGAGCTTGTGCAGTGTCTATTATACAAACGGAACTGTTGTTTAATGTAACAGTTGGAATTATTTCAATATTATCTGGCGGTGGGTTCACAGGTTCATACTCATGGTCACTGTAAAAGAGAAAAAAATTAAATGTACTTGGTGTTCTAAAGAAAGTGTGAATAGGAAAATTACGTTTTCAGTTCTCGTACTTTTTATTAATTAAAAATAAACCTTGAGGTGGGTTTTAAAGATGATATGCAAACATAAATGAACTATATGAAATTTACTGTGTTGAATCTACTCATCGTCGCCTTAATCAGAAAAACCCGTAAGTCCACATTTTATCATAATCGACCTTTTCGCGCCATCTCTGACATAATTAAAAAACCTACAATTGAAGAAAATTCGTATCTCCAAAATGTTTCTGTAATTTACTATTCCTAAAAAAGAATTTCCCATAAGTCCTCGCCGGTGTCAAATATAACGTAAACCCCGTATGTCCACAATCAAACCGACATTTGGATGTAAACAATAGACTTGCTCTGTGTTTACCTCCCGATGTTGTGCGATTCTTAAAGTTAGATTTGATGAAATGTGTATAAATATGAACGGTAAGTACATGCAAACATGTTCATCACATTTATTTACTAAAAACTAATGGTTTTACAACCTCAATTGCCATTTTGCATTTGCCTTGGGCTTACGGGTTTTTCTAAAATACTAAATTTGCTCAGACATCATGATGCTGGGGAGGTACGGGAATTTCTCGTTTTATCTATTTGTATAATTATAGTATCCATTATCAGCTATCCATGTCAATGGAATACTATTGGATTAGTAAAAAAAGGTTTTTATTTCTATTAAAAATTAGTTTTTTGAATCAATAAACCTAAACAGATTCCTTTGCAGTGTTTATTGTCACACAACTTAAAAATACAGGGATAAGACCATTTATTAGTTTTTTTGAGTAAGGAAATACCTTAAACTTAAAAAAAATGTATTATTTTAAGGATGGAGTTGAGGACCTTACAACTAAATATTTTTCCAGGATCGAGGTTCACGATGTTCGCTTCCATATCAAAAAAAGACGCAAATAATTATGTCGAATTGTGAACAACAAACCAGTGTAGAAAATAACAAGAGTGATATATTCATCGCCGATAATCAGAACAAACCGCCGCTAGAAAATATCTTTGCTAACAATAATGAATCAACAAATAACAAATTGCTGATACTAGATATTCCAGAAATTACTGATGGGTTTAAAGAAACTGAAGTACCTAATCTGACGAACTTAAACGCCGTCCTGCTTAGTGTTGAAAGAGAAGATTTTAGTGACACCCTTAAGAAGCAAGATGACCATAGTCCATGGATAGAAAACAACATCCTTGATCAGAAGATAGAGACATGTTACAGAAACCGTTACCAAAAATCCCGATTTTGATGTTGATATTAAATGGAACATTATACTACGACAAATAAATTGTTTGAAAATCTTGCAGTAGAACTTGTAATAGAAGAGAAAAATGCAAATAATGCCGGAAAAGATGCCGACTGTGAACCTGAGATTGAAATGGAATCTGAAGAGGCGAATAAAAACACTGAAATAAAAAGGAAGAAAAGACAAATGGTGCGTACTGAAGATTAGGAGAATAACCGTGCAAAAATTGAAAGAGAAATGGGACAAGGTTATAATGGCAGAAAAAAAATTGACGGAAAATAGAAACATAAAGTTCAAAAAGAAAAATGAAAGAACCATGTAATTGCAAAGCTTCTTTGATGGATAAATCATTGCACTGTAGGACGTTTTCTGATGAAGAAAGGAATACTATATTCAATCACTTTTGGTCTGATATGGACTGGAAAGAGAGAAGTTTACACCTCTTTCATAATTGATTCTATATCCACAAAAAGAAGTAGAAATAGGGTTTCAGAGGGTGTTTCTAGGAGAAGCGAGTCTTTAATATATCACCTTAAATTAAATGATGAGCGGAAAAGGGTATGTAAACAAATGTTCTTGAATATTCATGGCGTGAAAGAAAATATGATTCTCGATTGGTTGAAAAATCAGAATGAGTCAAAAATAAAAAAGAGCAAAGACACGACAATAATGCAGAATATTCATCAGAAACCCACGATCCTGTAGATCGTCGGCGCTATACAGACTTGAAAATTTTTTTTAATGAACTTCCTAAAGTTAAGTCTCATTACTGTCGAGCTTCATCGACAAAACTTTACCTGGAGCCTAATTGGCAATCTCAGTCTGCACTTTATAAGTTTCATAAAAATTGGTGTCAACAGAAAAAAGACTCTTATCTATCCATTCCGTCGTTTCACCATGTCTTTGATAAAATGAACTTTTCCGGACAAAAAAGGATGAGTGTGACGCATGTGTGGCACACAAAACTGTAAATTTAGCTGATGAACAATTCGCCTTACATCGAGAAAAAAGACTACAAGCGAGAAGTGTAAAGAATCAGCCAATATGGTTTTTTGTATGGACCAGTATTGTTATCACCTAAAGTAAACGTTTCTTCACTTTACTTCTAGACGAAGCTCATTGTACACAGTTTTACTTTCTACAACTTAAAAACAAAAGATGGGTACTGCTCTATTTGGCATGAGTCAGCTGGGGGCGCAACGGCAAACGATTATGCTTCCATCATTTGCCAGTTTATAAAGGATCATGTTGAAAATGATCTACAGCCGGGGCTAAATCTGATCTTGCATAGCGACGGTTGTACCTCACATAACAGAAGTTCTATCTTGGCCAACAGTTTAATTAATCTCTATATGACATTCAATATAACTATTGAACAGACATTTCTTGATAAAGGCCATACGCAAATGTAAGCAGATTCCATGCATTCTGTTATTGAGCGAAAAATTCGTCATACGAACATAAATGTACCAGCTGACTATGTTGGAATATGTATGTGAGCTCGTGAAAAACCAAGACATTACCAGGTATATTATCTGAACCATGGCTTCTTTAAAAATTTCAAAAAACTACAGTTTCTCACATCTTTGCAACCTGGAAAGAAAGTGGGTGATCCTTTGGTAACGGACATACGCGCTTTAAAATATAGCCCAGATGGCTGTTTATTTTACGAACTAAGACACCCGGAAGATTACTTAGAGTTCGAATATCGTGTACCTGGAAATAAACGGAATAATCTCGCCTGTGAACTAGAAAGTCTTCCATCATTATATGAGACTTCTATACCGATAAAAAAGAAGAAATACATGCACCTACAGTTTTTAAAAAAGAGTCTTCAAAGTGATTACCATAGTTTTTATGACAATTTGCCGTATAAATGAATTTTAAACTTGCGTAATTTAGTTCATTTTATTCACGTCTAGATGAATATTTGCCTTTAATGGATACATTCAGATCTTTGATTTTTAGAATATTTTTTAGAATATTCTACTGTTAAAGCTTCAATGAAAAAAATTAAAAAAAGTGTCGTCATAATTCAAAATTCAGGATGGAAAATCCCGAGTCTTAGGGTGTACTCTTAAAACAAATATTTTAAGTGTTTGCATATTTTGTTTTCACTCAAATAATTCTGCGCTATTTTATAACCCCTTTTTTGTGCCTCCTGAAAAATTTCCATTTTTGTGACTTACGGGTTTTTCTGATGGCGACGTCATGCTACTTTTTAAATGAAACTATCTGATTCTAAATAATTCTACAATATAATCAAAAAATGTTAAACATACTAAAAAATTGTTTCGATATTACTAAATGTCATCGTTCTGATGTTTAATAATTATTTTTGGCTAGACCAAGAAGTGACCTACCTTGTGATTGACTTAATATGTATGAATATAAAAAAGAAGAAGATATGATATTACAAACATTGAAGCTTAGATATTATTATCCATACGGGGATATCCTGGATATCTTTTTCCCATTTAAGATCAGTATAACTGTGCAATGATATAGAAAACCAGGAAAACTATATCTGTTAACTTCACAATTATTACATACAAAGACAGATTGAAAGTGTAGAGCTCCCTAGATGTATCTGTCCATTGACGACTTCATACTGTGGGTCTCTTCAGTGTCTTCCAACTTCTAATTCTCCAAGGAAATCACAAATATGTAGTACTTCTAGTTTTGTGTTAGATGTCAATGAATGTTTGGTGTCAAGTAGATGATGTTTTGCATAATGAGATTTCTCTGGTTGTTTTAATCTATATGCTCGTAAGTGTTCACTTTGTCTAATTTCAAAATTTCTGAGGGGTTGACCCAAATAGACTGCATTACATTCTGGATATTTAAGTTTATATATACCACCTAACATTCATTAAGGCCTAATACCTAAGACCTAGAAGTACTACATATTTGTGATAATAAACAAGAACTAGATTTCCTTGAAGATTTAGATATTAGAAGACACTTAATAGACCCATAGTATGACGTTGTCAATGAACAGATAAATGTAGGGAGTTCTTCACGTTTAAACTGTCTTCTTAAGTGATAATTGTAAAGATCAGTAGACATAGTTTTGGATTGCAATATCATTGCACAGTTATTTATTTATATCCAAACAGACCTTGCGGTGTAATTACATGGGTAATATATAAAAATATTTATATATAATACATTAATAAACATAGGTAAGTTCAAATCTATGCTATAACCTATGTTACCAAAAATAAACCTATGACAGAAAATGTGAAACACATCTAATCAAAATGAATAATAGATAATGATGAGACGAAAATAGCTGCTATATCAATAAATTAACAACAATTTGTCTCAATACTATCTTACGAAAGACATTTTGGGAGACTGACTAATCTAAGTCCATAAGGATATTGAAATTATTTTCTAATCGGCACATGGTCACAAGAGGGGCCCTGGTGGTAGTCGGCAATAATGGAATATTGAACATTACAGCAGTGCGTGTTCATCTTGATGGAACATTAAATCTTACTAATAGTGGGATTTCAGGTGAGTTCATTTTATTATTAACAATTTTAAATAAAAATAAACGGTTTTAAGGATTAATACTAACTTTTCCGCATCTGTGGCCCTGAACAATATTCTATCATAAAAGTGTTACTTGTATACATTTCGGGGGATGTATCGTGCTAACAAACCGAAATTTCTCCAAAAATAACCAAAAATGTAGTATATCTGGATTTATAGGACCCCCTGTACTCGCTCTAGTCAACTGAAAATCAATAGGGTACATTCGTGAGACACCTTGAACAATATTCAATCATAAAATTGATCAATTGCATACTCTCTGGAGGCTGTATCGTGCTAACAAACTGAAAATTCTCCAAAAATGACGAAAGTTTGGTACTTCAAGTACCATATCACCCGTTGTACTGGCTTTACTGAGTTGAATATCAATAGGGTTCATCTTTGAGACGCTCTGAATAATATCCAATCATAAAATTGGTCACTTGTATATACTCCGGAGGCTGTATCGTGTTAACAAACTGAAACTTCTCCAAAAATGACAAAAATATCGTACTTAAAGTACTGTAGCACTTGTTGTATTGGCTCCGGTGAGCTGAAAATCAATAGGGCTCATCAGTGAGATGCCCTGAATAATATTCAATCATAAAATTGGTGACTTGTTGAACTCCGGAGGCTGTATCGTGTAAACAAACTGCAATTTCTCAAAAAAATACAAAATGTCGTACTTCAAGTACCATAGCACCCGTGGTACTGGCTCTGGTGAATTGAAAATCAATAGGGATCATCAGTGACATGTCCTTAACAATATTCAATCATAAAATTGCTGACTTATTGCACTCCGGAGGCTGTATCGTGCTAACAAGACATATAAGGAAAAGTGGCCGACGACGACATACACACAGGATTTTTTTTCTTAAAACCGTTTTTTCGGGTTGTTGTTGAAGGAAAACGTAAAAATAACTCAAAAAAAATTTCAAAATTCCAACTTTTTTTGGGGTAAACCAATACTTTTCTCGCATATAGAAAGGTTGGGCGGAAAAGTAAAAATTAGTGCTACTAGCTTTCTTATGTCTTCTAAAGATAATATTTTGAATTCATTTCTAAGGTGAACTTTCCTAACTACATTATAATCTGGGCGAGTATAATGCTTTTTATAATAAACGTATCTTAAAAATTTATTTTGAATTTTCTCCAACATAAATAAAGTAGTCTGATACTCACCAAACCATATTTGAGGATCAAACTCTAATTTTGACCTTACTAGGGTATAATAAAGAGTTTTTAGTGTATCTATATTTGTAAAATTGAAAGTTACAAAACTCAACAGACGGTTCGCAGACTGCTATATTTTTTATATGTTCAGTGAAATGGGATGCCTAAATCCCTTACCTTGTAACGTTTTAGTTTTGGGATACGCCACTGTCTTTTGGCAAATCTTATTAGTTTGAATTATTGGTACCTAGTAGTTAGGCCACCAATAGTGCCGGTTAAGGACAAGGTATATGTTAGTTTGTGGGAGTGAGACACAGTGATTTTTAATTTCTTTGGATAGGATATTTTTGGAGTGGCCAGAGTAGAATCGAAGAAGCGAGAGGTGTTACCTGTACCTGGTGACCTTTTTTCAGTGGTCGATTAAAAGCCCTTGCCATTCCCAATTAGTGATTTGTGTGGAAAACCCTTCTAATAAGGTGAGCGGCCTCCTTAAGATTTCACTTTTCAAAGTAGATTTATCCATTTTTTTGCCTTCTCCCAATCAGTAATGTTTTTTTTTTGTTTATTAAAAAGAGTTTTCTTGTTAGGGTTTTAAGGTAGCTTAAGTTAACCTTTGTTGGGCAAGATACGATTTTATGTGTTGTTTTGAGAACTTGAGCTGAATATTAATCTACATTCCACGCCCAAGTCCGAAAAAGAAATTTATTCGGTGTGGTCGCCGATTGATCTCTGCAAGGCACGCGAAGGTATTCGCGAGACCAAGAAAGCTTGGAGAAAAACGTACAGAGTTTTCCACAGCGCCGGGGGACCTACTTATAAAGACGACCAGGCCAGATCTTTCTTTAATTTTAATTTCAATACTCCAATTATTATTTGTGAAATTCCGGAGAAATTTATTGTGTTTTTTTTTTTAATTCTCAGTAACGGACATTAATTAAAATCCCTACAGAAATAATTTACGTTCATACAATACAATATGAAAATTTATAATTCTTTTAAAGGTAAACTATAGTACTACAGTGCCGAAAGGTCACTGCATTTATTTTTTTTAATATATCTAAGGTCTTGAATAACTTACCAATTAAGAATTAAGTAACTTCAATATCTTATTTGAATATTTTATCAAGAACCTATTGAGTATTATTCCCATTGTCATAAAAATTACTATATTGTTATGAAACAGCACACTGGTATAGACCCTAAATCCGACTCTGTCTAAGCCAGGTATGAAAATTAAAATTATGGCGGATACGCAGGTTTTTTTTATAACTGTGTACGACTATCTTATCTAAACATTGTTTTTGTGACCAGACTTATCTATAAAATGCCAGAACCAATTGTTTTTGTGTGTGTAAGCCACAGTCCGGAATTTTCTAGTAAAAAAGGCTTTAATATAAAAGGGACTGATCAGGAAGAGTTAGTTTAGTTGATAAAGTGATCCCCAGAAATAAACAAAAATATACCGAACAGTTAAGTGCTAATATAAATTAATAATCAAGTTTGTGTGCATATAAATTAAATTTAAGTGATTAGTTAAGTATATATAAATTAAGTGTTAGTGAGTTAGTGTTTAAATAAATTAGTAAGTAGCCATACCGTGTGTTTAAAATTTATCCCACCCGTTTACGTTTTAAATAAATTAGAAAAACATTACAATATTCAAATCTGTATAAAAGGATGATCGTTGTCTTTTTTTTAAATAAATTTTTTATTGTTTGGCCCCACCTCTTACTTTAGATTTTTCATGTTTTGCAATTTGGTAAAAATCTATATTCTTCAAATTACGTGTTTTTTCTTCTTCTTTTATTATATAAGACAAAAATGCATGGCGCCACGGGTTATGTGATGTATTCATGATTCACTCTCATCAATGCCCTCCGATGAAAAGCTGCCGTTCGCTTTTGTAACTCAAGTTTAAGAAGATACCAACTAAATTTTTTTGAAAAATCTAGTTGTGTTGATAAGAGCCAGTTACATCCTTTGTACAGCGCACCAAAGTTTCCCCATCCATTTGGTAATCAAAAATAATAGGATCCTTCATACGTATCACAGTTAGTGTGGAACATTTTTTCACATTAAAGTATAATTGATTTAGAGAGCTCCATTCAAAAACACTATTTAAATCTCTTTGTAACAATATACAGTCCCGAACTGTTTGTATGCGTTAGAAAATTTTTAGATCATCAGCGAACTAGAGACACTGAATGTTTTAGAGCTGGCAGTAAATCGTTAATAAAGATTACAAATAAGAGAGGCCCCAAGTTGGAACTCCTAAATTAGCTTCAAATTTATCAGAAGTATTTCCATTATGTTTTACAATCAAAAATCTGTTTTGCAAATAACTCTTTATTAATTTAATTACTTTGTCATGATCAACCGTGTCGAATGCTTTACGAAAATCAGTATACACGGTATCTAATTGCGACTTACGTTCTAAAGTTTCATATGCATAATTGGTGAAAATAAATAAGTTTGAGATAGTAGATTTATTGGCCATGAAACCGTGTTGCTGAGACACTATGTACTTTTCAGCATACTGATATAAACAGAAATAATGATTTGCTCAAACAACTTGGCTGGTCACAAAAACATCATTATGCTGTACAAGTTAAATTATAAGATGCTTTTACCGATGAGTATACGGAAGAAAAAAAATCTGCGAATGCATCAGCAGTTTCCTCTTCCGAGACTTGTTCTCCGTTGTAACTATAATTACCAAAATTAGAATTAATTTTTCTATTACTATTGATATTACAAAAAAGTATAATGATGCTTTCTGTTTTCCGTATACTTTCTAGATGGACTATATTATAATCACAGCACCATTTTTGACAGTTTAATTAAGAAAAAAATGAACTATAAACTTTGTAAAACCAATAAAACAGATCTGCTTAGTCAGTCTTATGAATATACCTTCAGAAAACTAAACTATTCATAGCTTTATCAGACAGGTGGTTCCTTATTAACTACATTTTCTGAAATGAAAAACACCATTTAATTTTCCGTTGAAGTATGCTTAACTGAAATCAAGGCTTTGTACTGGGTGTCTGATGAAGAGAGGTAATCCGTTGTATCTCATAAACTATTTATCGTACTGCTTAGAGAAAAATCTGTATACAAACTTGCATACGAGAAACTGCTGGAAGTTATGTTCAAGTTTTCGACTCCACCGCTAGAGGGAAGGGAGTTCACAATAATAACACAAAAAAATCATTTTTATATAATAAATGTACCGTTATAGTACCATAAAATTCAAACATTCGTAATCATTAGATCAGAACTTTCCCCTATCTTATAAAATAACTCGTAAGGGTGAGTGGATAAGCTGACTCAGTAAAACGGTTATAACTTTTGTTCCGCTTCTTGGATTTTGACAAACTTAGTAGGTATTATTTGAAACTGAATTAAATGCCTAATAAAATATTATATCATCGTTTCATTCCAGTGGTTTTAACGGTTGCTAGGTGGAGGTGACGGAACAATTGTTTTGTTTTCAACTATTTTTGGGAATCTTCAAAAGCGATGCTATATTTTTTAATCATTTACTTGAAAGAGGATGGAATTTAAAATAAAATGGTAGAAACCGCATCTCAATATGTATATTCTAAGCGAAGGTACGATAAAAAATAGGTATACTAAGAGATAGAGTTTTATACTTAAGTAAATTGAAAATTTTGCATAATGTAGTAGGCGTCCTGATGTCATATATTGGCATTACGTATTTAAAAATACGTAATGCCTTAAACAAATAGCGTAGCTTATGATCTATTAAAAGTATATTTTGAATTTGTGTTTTAAATGAAACTCAATGTTTCTAGCTAATTCTACAATATAATGAAAAATGTTGAAAATTCAAAAAAATTGACAATTGTTTCAATAACTGAATATCATATATGAGTAGATTCCACGAAGTAAGGGAAATTCAACCCGACGGCGAAAAAACAATACATAGATGAAATAATGTTTTAGGATACATTGCTGCTGATTCACAAGACAGTGTAAAAAAAGTAGCTAGCGGGTTAGGAATTTCTAGGTATTGTGTTCACTCTATAAAAAGAAATCGTTTTCAACCATATCGTGTATCTCTTCATCAAGGATTAAAAGCTACAGATTACGACAAAAGACTAGATCATTGTAATTGGCTTAAGGATGTCCAAATTTTTATCAAATATAATGTGGTCCGATGAAGCTACATTTTCCAATAATGAACCTGTAAATAAACATAACGCACACTATTGGTCTGATCAATATCCACACTGGATGCAACAAGATTTTAACCAGGATCGCTGGTCAGTTAACGAGTGGTGTGGGATTTAAGATGGTAAAATTATAGGCCCTTTTGTTTTTGATGAACATTTAAATGGCGAGCGATACTTAATATTCTTAATTGACGAATTTCCTATATTATTAGAATATGTTGTTTTAGCAGTACGGCAAAATATGTGGATACAACAAGATGGCTGCCCAGTCCACTTTACAAATGAAGTGATGCATTTCTTAAACCAACAATATGAGTACAGGAAGAGGTAGCATATTCCCGTGGCCGCCAAGATCTCCCGACCTTACTGTGTTATCTTTTTATCTATGAGTTCGAATTAAGGATTTAGTTTTTCAAACAAGACCTGCAAATTGAGAAGATCTTATGCAACGAATACAAAATGCAATTGATAGTATTCCCAGGGTTGAAATGGAAGATGCCGTCTTTTCTACCACGCTGAGATTAAATATCTGCATCGAAAAAGATGGAAAGCATTTCGAGCAGGATCTTTAGGTTACTTTATTAATTCAATATAGTTTATTTTTGCTGTTTCTATTACGTAATTAATTGTTGGTTATTGATTCAATGATACTGAGTATGTGAAAATCCTATTTTTATGTATAACTATTTTTTCTCGAATCTTCGCTTAGAAAATAGATATTTAGATGCGATTTTTACCTCTTTGTTTTAAATTTCATTCTCTTTCAAGTAAATGATTAAAATAATATAGCATCGCATTTTAAGGTTCCCAAAATAAGTTGAAAACAAAACAATTGTTCATTCACCGCCACCTAGCGACCGTTACAACCACTGGAATGAAACGATATAATATTTTCTTAGTCATTTAAAATAATATTAAGTTTGTCAAAATCTACAAAGCGGAACAAAAGTTATTACAGTTTTATTGAGTCAGCTTCCCCCTTACCCCTACCATTTATTTTACAAGATAGAGAAAAAAGTACTAAAGCAAACTAACGTATAATGATCTAATGGTAACGAATATTTAAATTTTGTTGTACTATAATGGTACATTTATTATAGAAAAACGATAAAAATGATGGCTTTGAGTTATTATTATGAACTACACCCTCTAGCGGCGGAGAAGAGAACTTGAAAATAATTTCCAGCAGTTTCTCGTATGCGAGTTTGTAATACAGATTTTTTTCTCCAATCCGTACGATAAATGGTTTCTGAAATACACCGGGTTACCTCTCTTAATCAGACACCTAGTACATCGATGTGGAAGAACTGACAAGAGACTAGGGCACCTTCTTGTCCTTGGAATGAGAAATTGTTTCAAAAGGCGAATGAGTCGACAAACGGCCAACGCCATGGATATATAGTAGGCAACGGAAAACCACTATATTAAAGATCCTGTTGGATATTCCAAGAATAATCATCTTGGCAAGTAATGGCGACATAATAAATGTTACTGATCATAGAATATGCACATGGAACGTGAAAACACTATACGAAGCCGGAAAACTGAGAAACTCGATATTTCTGTCCTAGGAGTCTGCGAAGCAAGATGGCCAAACAAAGGGCGCTATACTACACAAGATTATCAAATATATTACTCGGAACCAACGATGAGTCACATCAAAACGGTGTAGCGGTAAAATCTGTAAAAAAAATTGTCCCATTATCAGATCGGGTAATGCTAGTACAGTTAGCTACATATCCAGTTAATATAAATATAATACAAATATGTATATGCACCCACTGCTGACAAAGATGACACAGTTGTTGAATCTCTTTATCGACATATCAGAAGCCTTAGGTATGACGAAAAAACATGAAATTACTATCATAATGGGTGATTTTAATGCTAGGGTTGGATCAGAAAACACTCTTAATATTACTGGTAAGTTTGGATTAGGAAACCGAAATAATAGAGGAGAACGCTTGGTACAGTTCTGCCAGTAAGAAAATTTTGTAATCATGAATACGTGGTTCTGCCTGCCAAATCGTAGTCTGTACACCTGGAAGGCACCAAGTGATAGAGAATGCAATGCTGTAAGAAATCATATTGATTATATATTAATCAATGAGAGATTTAAAAATTGCATAAAGTCGGTTAAGACCTACCCAGGTGCAGATATCCATTCAGACCATACTTTATTGTGTTCTAGAATTAAAATCAAGTTAAAAACGGTCAATAAAACCCAGAATACCCCTACGATAGCCCTAGATGCACTCCATGAACCTTACATACTAAATAAGGTCTCTCAAGAAATCAACACTAAAATGCACGAAATTAAAATTGAAGACCCTAGCACTGCGAATGATTACTGGAAACAAATAAAAACCTCAATCATGACTACAGCCCAAAAGAATTTACCAAAAAAACGTAAGGCTAAAAAGGAGTGGATAACACAGCATATTTGAGACCTAATGGACATAAGAAGACAACACAAAACCAAAAATAGAGAAAAGTATAATTAAATTCGTAAGGAAATACGGAAAAAATTAAAGCAGCAAAAGAACGATGGCTAAAGTAATCTTGTCTAGAAATTGAAAAACTGGAACAACAGCATAACAGTTTCCACTTACACAAAAAACTAAAAGAATTAACGGGAACACGTAAAATTTACAAGTTAAGTATCATCCGAGACTCTAGTGGAAGAATGTTAAGTGAGGTAGAGGAGCACTGTACCGAATTGGAAAATTATATAAATGAATTATTCAAAGACGATCAAAGAGAATACCAACAAACAACATCAAACAGGGACAAAGGCACACCGATCCTAGTTTCCGAAGTACAAAAAGCAATAGATCAAGCAATGCGAAGAAAGATCCCTGGACCGGACGAGGTACCTGCAGAACTGCTAAAATTATTAGACGACGAGAGCGTTGGGATCATCGCAATCTTATTTAACAAGATATATAGCACTGGTGAAATAACAGACGATTGGCTAGAATCCTTATTTGTTACTATCCTGAAAAAGAGTAACCCAAAAGAATGTGGTGACTACCGACTGGATGTTTGATGAGTCACACACTTAAAACATTTTTGAAAATATTGCACCATCGTATATATCGACTTTGTGAGGACAGAATCAGTGATGAGCAGTTCGGTTTTCGAGGCGGTATGGGTACCCGAGAGGCGTTGTTCTGCATGCGAACACTTTTGCAAAAGAGTGTTGAATTTCGTAAAAACATTTACGTATTTTTCATCGATTTCGAGAAAGCGTTTGACAACGTACCGCATACACCACTGTTTCAATGCTTAGATCGAATTGGTCTTCACTCATATGATGTAAGACTGCTCAAAAACCTTTACTATAACCAGACTGCTAGAGTACAAGTGGAACAAGAGGTTTCAGAAAAAGTTCCTATTAAACGTGGCATTAGGCAGGGATGTGTCATGTCACCAATGCTTTTTAATGTCTACTCGGAAGCTGTCTTTCAATAAGCGCTGAAATATCATCATGAAGGTGTTAAAATTGGTGGAGAAGTCATTAACAACATTAGGTACGCTGATGATACTGCTATAATGGCAGAAAGCCTCGAAGACCTCCAAACATTACTAAATGCAGTAAACAATGCATGTAAGAAAAGGGTTTAAGTGTCAACACAAACAAAACGAAGTGGATGGTTGTCGGTAAAATTAATATCGAGTATATAAAATTAAAATTAGGTGATAAAATTCTGGATAACACTTTAGGTATTTGGGTAGCTAGATGGACTGTAGAGTTGAAAGCGATGAAGAAATCTCAACCAGAATAGAACTGGCACGTAAAAGATTCACTAGTTGGCGTTCTGTACTATGTAATAGAAGTATTTCAATGAACATTCGTCTAAGAGTATTAAAGTGCTACGTTTGGTCTGTTTTGCTTTATGGATGTGAAACCTAGACACTGAAAGTCAAGCACCTGAATAAATTGGAAGCGTTTGAGTTATGGTGCTATCGCCGTATGCTAAAAATTCCGTGGACAGCACACGTAACTAATGAACATGTGTTAGAATCCCTACATGAAGAGCGAGAATTGACAAACACCATCAAAATAAGAAAAGTCGAATACTTTGGACATATAATGAGGGGGCATAAATATCACATGCTCCAATTAATTATCCAGGGTAAAATAGAAGGAAAGCGATGGATTGACAGAAAACAGCTTTCTTGGCTTCCTAATATTAGACATTGGACAGGTCGAACAGTCGAAGAATTGTTTCATGTAGCTACCAATCCAGAAGCTTTCCAACAAATAGTCAACTCGATGATAATCAACGCCTGAACGCTTGATGATAGCCAACGTTTGATAACAAGCATGGCACACAAAGAAGAAGAAGAAGTACATCGATTCCAAATTTGGAGACCTCTTCCCAGTCTGTTCAAAAAGTAAAAACAATTTCTTTATTATAGATTTTGACAGCGTCACTGCGATTCATTTGTCGAAACACTTGAAACGCCTTCGTTTACTACCTTTCTCAGGTTCTGATATACTTACTTCTACCAATTCAGACTCATTCTCGGTAGAAGAAGTTCTGGTGGCGGGCGTTTGTTTATAAGCAAAACGGTAAATGCAAAACAGTCTTCTTTTACAATATTTTTTAGACTCAAATATTATTTCTCGACTTTTCACGAGAATTCCCGGGAATGAACCCTGTTTACACACATCGCACCCGCAGCTTATCTCTGGCATTATCACAATTAATGATAATTACTTGAAATCCCAATATTTTCCGACTAATCTTACCCAGTAATAGACAATTTTTCTGTAATTGACCTTGAATGTACAAATCTGAAGATTTGAAATGTATCATTTACAATATTATACAGTGTGTCCGTAACGCATCAAACATAAGAGTATCCGTAGCATTAAGTGTTGGATGAATAAATTCTTGAAAACTTACTAAAGACCTTTCTAATCTTAATAGAAAGATATTTTATTTCGTTGATAACTGGCTCTTTGAAGTACTTAGAGATAAGAAAGTTCTAATAACATAGTTAATTAAAGTGTCTCAATAATAACTCAATTGTAACGTTTTCAAAAATTTGGGAACCATTAGGGCATCGTTTTCGAATATTAAAGATCTCCAAAATTTCTATAAGGTGCACAGATCTCGTTATTTTCCTTTTGAAAGAGATTCCTAGCAAACACTCGTTTAACCAATTATTTTAGTATTAGAGTATGTCGTTTAATTTGTAACCTATAACTTACTTTTAATTATTTATAAAATATTTCCGTCATGTTATTTCAAAATAGATTTGAAACCCCGCCCCCTTAACAGGAAATAAACTCCAAAAAATACAAACTGTGATTTTAACTTAGAGGTTAAATGATACTTCTCTTCTTCCGCCAAGTATTCCATACAGCATATTTATTATAAATATATGATATATTAATTTTGGGACACCCTATATTTTCAAATTATTTCTGCCTTATATAAATAGCTTACATACCGCAAGGTATTGGCACTGAATCTAACCATTGGTCGACCAGCAATTCCCACCGAGTTCACTTTATTTTCGACATTTGTTCCATTCGCCAACTTGTTGGCCATCTTGGCCGCCATCAAGGCATCGCTTTTGAAATACTGACAGGCACATCGCACATCCAAAGATTTCACTGAAGATTCTGAGGACGGTTCTCTCGAAACGTTACGCTTTTTTGAAGGAACCCTTCCACCTTCCGACACGGACCTTGAGTTTTTTATTGATTTTTCGTTACGTCTATTGTCGACGAGTACCCGCTCAAATTCCATTTTTTGGAATTTCGCGATTTTTTATTCACATTTTTGACAGTTTTTAAATGCCTATTAAAGCGACTAGCTCTAGTATCTTTTAACCACTAGTTAATTTTAGTCCATGGCTATTGTTAGAATTAGAAAAACGATAAGTTCCGACGTCTTACGTTTTTTTCCGATTTTATTTTGGTTTTTTGGCCTGGATCGCAATGCAAAATGATTTTTTGTTTTCTCTTATGTTCCCTTTGGATATGTTGAAGATTTGACAGTCTGCCAAAACGGAGATCTTGAAAAATATCATTATTCTATTGCTGTAATTAAATGTTTGTTTTTGTTGACATTCTCGCTTTGGTATCTTACAGCGACCATATGAGGCTTCCTTTATTTTTGAAGTTATATATAAATTAGTAAGATATGTCTTCCTACTTGTTACGTAACACTCTTTTTTTTATTAATGTTGCTTTTAATTACAACATGTCACACATTGGTGTGTTGAGTTGTTTTAAAGAAGGCGCTTTTATTTGTCACTTTATTCTACTTTAGTCGTTTGGAATTTATGCATATATTATTAGAGACAAAAATTTGCTCTAAATAATCAATATATACAGAGTATCCACTAAAAATCAAATTATTTTTTCCTAGTTAAATTAGAAAACTATATTTTAATTAAACTTTCTTGTTTTATCAGATAATAACAGGAAATATTGCTATCAATTGTATATTCCCAACTTTCCAATGATAGAAAAAAAATTCCTATATCTCCATGCTTTCCATTTTCTCAGGACTTTTATAATGTGTTCGTAGGGGATGATATGAAACCAGATAGAATCAAAAACGAATTGTTTGTCTTATTATTGTCTTATTCAGTGTCCTTCTAAGTTTCTGAGTAGTTTAGAAAGCATTTTCAACGACGAAAATAACAAGTGAACAGTGCCGTTGTTTTTCCAATTTCCAATGACAAGCTTTGTTAGATTTATGGAGAATTTCCCAGTTTTCTTTGCTTGTAAGAGAGTCTTACAGTCAATGAACATTATGTATAAAAAAAATGGGACAAAGGAGTAAATATCTACGGAAATTTGTAATAGACCCAGAAATTGTCGTTTTGGTTTGTATTCCTATACAGTGAAAAACTTTGTGATAATTTTGGATGTGGGTGAAATATTTACATAATGAAAGAAGTCCCTGTTAATTGACATTACATTAAAAGAACGCTTGTTAACGTATGAAACCATGAAAAGAAATTATTTAAAAAAATGTGATTCGAGTAAAAGAAAATTTAGAATATGGTACTGTAGTTTATTTACGATAAAAAGACGATGATGTCATTTTTAGTTACTTTCCTGCTTGTCAGAATAAATATTAATTTACCAACCATGAATACAATTTATCCTTAACAGCCAGAGCAATTTACAGCTAACGGGTTGGCAAAACTTCAAGACGTTGTCAAATTAACTGGTAAAATGAATATGTCAAGATTAAAAGGGAAGGTTCATATCAATTTGTATTTTTGGATGAGACCTGGATATTTAAAGACGGTACTGTTGGACGTTCTTGGCAAGATTCTAATCATAGAAGCGTGAAAAAAACCAAAATTGGTGGTCCAAGGTACTTGAATAATAAAATTTAGCAATTAATTTATGATGTACTAACATTCCTGCCATTTTAAGACCTTTTCAAATATTTACTAGTCACACTATTTTATTTAAATCTATATAATTATTAATAGTTGTTTTGAGCTATGCAGTCTATCTAGGAAACCTAGTAGTAATTTGTTATTTCCTTATTGTAGGTATATAGTATTACATGCTGGTTCCTCGTCTGGATTTATTCCTGGAGCAGGGCTGGTTCTTTCTTCCAAAAAACAGGATGGTGATTACCACGGTGAAATGAACCGAGAAATTTTTTTGCATTGGTGTGAATACCAGCTTTTAGTGAACTTGGAAGGACCTACCACAATTGTAATGGATAATGCAAGTTATCACAGTAAAGTGATCAATAAAGTACCAACAACAGCTACCAAAAAGGCTGATATACAGAACTGGTTGATACAAAATGATATTACTTTTGAAAATACTTTCCCCAAAACCCAATTATTGAATTTAGTACAACAGTAAGTTGATATAAACATTTCTCAATATATTATGGTAATACTTAGATAACTTATTTTGTTTAAATATATGCATTTTTGTAGGTACAAACCACCAACAGTATATGAAGCTGACATATTATCTGAAAAATATGGTCACACAGTGCGTCGACTTCCCCCTTACCACTGTAAGTTCAACCCAATTGAACATATTTGGGGCACAGTTAAAAAAATATATAGAGATCATGTGGGAACTGATGGTTCTTCAACAGAACAAGCAATAGGTGTATGGGAAAAGTCTTTAGAAAAAGTGACTCCTGATATTTGGTCAAATACAGTAGAGCACACTGAAAAAAATATACAAGATGGGTGGGATAGAGAAGTAGTATTTGATAGACAGGATGTGCCTCCACTTATTATTAATTTGGACAGTGACGATGAATATAGTGATGATTTTGTAGTGGAGTAGTGGAAATCTTGTGTTTTATTTTTTGTATATTTTTATCCAATTTGCTTTATTTCCACCTTTTCACTAATAACTATTATCAAATTAATTAGGTACAGTTATTTTATAATACACAAATTAAATTAAAACAACGACCACAGTATCTCTACATGAATAATACTGATAAAATGGGAGATTTTTTATTTTTATATCTTGTAACAAAATTTTATTCTGTGTATCTATATTTTTCTTTTCCATTATATTTTTATTATAATAAATATAATAGATATTGTATAAAGAAACAATATTTAAATTTGCATTCAGATGATTACAGCTTGTATTGATTCCTTTTAGTCCTTTTAGCGTAAACCCTTGCAGTGATCTTGATGATGGTTCTATAGAGGATAGAATAAGGTATAAGGACCTACAGTTTGTCATTTAACCCTCTTCTATGTAAAATAATTAAATGTTAACTCGAATATAGAATGATTGGTTACTGTTTCTTGTATCTTACCATAGTTTTTCATGAATAAATATTTATAATAAATTAATCAAAACCTATCATACAATCCTTTCATTTTTAAATAAATATTTTTGACTTACGCCCTACGAGGCACGGAATAATGAAAAAGAAGAACTGTCAATCTAACATCAGATTGACTTTTTTAGTTCTCGTTAAGTAAAGGAAAAAACTACAGCTTGGCAACATCACAATATTTTGTTTTGCAACGTAATCGTCTTTTTATCGTAAATAAACTATATATGTAATTGATTTGTATTATTCTGGTTTTATTTCTGCTCATTTGTTCTTCTCAAGTTTTTGGATTTATACTATCCACATGATGTACGTCTCATTTCTGCATTTTACCTTTCCTTTCTTCTGGATGAATTGGCATACTGGCAATCTGCGGATTTCAGCTGTTCGAGCTGCTCGCTTACTCTAGATTAGTCGTTGCTTTAGTTTTGGTTCAAACATACGAGCCGATCTACTCCGCCTGGAGTGGAGCGCGATAAGAGACTAGCAGTTTCTTTTGAGCAAATAAAGACAATAAGTGGAATGCTACCATAATACAATCATGTCATAGAAAAGATAACCGTAGATAGGATTAGAAGACATCAGAAAGATATGAGGAACATATTAGAAAGAGAAAGCATAAACATGAACAAACGGGCAAAATATAAGCAGCCTTTGTCCAAAATTGGATAAAACAATGGGCATGAAGAGTTGGTTTCAAATTATTGTTTTACATATTGTCTCTCTGTCTTCGGTGCTGCTGGGTGGATTGAGTAGCCATGTAGTACTGTTGCCGGTCCCAAGCCCTGATAAAAGAGGAGGGTTTAGCGAGGGACTAACTATCCCTTCTTGAAAAAAAAACATAGTTACGACAACAAAACACACGCCTCGGACCCGGACAGATCTCTTAAGATGAAACACGCGACGAAAAAGGACAGTGAATTTCGGAACATGGAACTTACTTAGCCTCTATAGACCTGGAGCCTCTCCACATGCCGTTAAAGAAATACAAATACAAAATATGGACATAACAGCCGTTCAAGAAATCAGGTGGCCAGGGAATGGAACTCAAAGACTGGGAAAGTCGATATTACTTTATAGCGGAAATGAACGAGAAGGACAACAATTTGGGACAGGTTTGTGATGATCGTTCGTAGAAGGTAGACGTATGTGTGTGCGCTCCTGAAACTTACACTAGTAGCTCAGTTACAAGTGAAAGTTATTAATTAATTGTGAGGGGCACGATTGAATTAAATAAAAAGTGTGTATTCATCTCAGATTAATAAATAAAATAGATATGTTTGCTTTGATTTTTTCTTGCCCCAAACATCGAGTCACATTCTAAGCTCACTTGCGGACACTTCCACTGCTTTGCCATATTTACAAAGTCTCTTTAGTAGGAAAAATGAAATTAGAAGTTCAATTGAAAATGTGTTAAAAAGTTAAGCAAATAAAAAAAGTCATACTAATTTATGCATTTGAGTCGCTACTTTTAAAATTAATCAATAATACTTGAATTTTATTTAATAAAGGCATGTTCTTATATAAATTTTGAACAAGTATTTGTTGTATCCTTAGATACTTTTATGGTTATAACTAAAAGTGGCAACATTGCTCAAAATTTCAGTACCCGTTTAATGTGTCTATAGTAATCTATTTAGTAGTTTTGTCCTTGTTTAATTACCATACAAAGAGAGATGCAAATATCGTCAGAGTGTGATCGACGATCATTTTCAATAAGCCGTAGTATTCACAAATCATGATAGTATTGTAGTAAATAATGTCAAACGTGGTTTGTTTATACGAGCGTCATTACGACCAGAGAGTAAACATATAGTTCTTTCGTTTTGATGTGTTTTTCAAGACTTTTAGTGACAAAATAAGCTTTTAAGTTAATTAATTTAATGTTTTTGGATTATCATGGTTCGTAGGTACCAAGTTTATCAGAAAAACAGTCAAAATTACCAAGGCCATTAATCTACAATACCATCCCCACTCTTTGTAATTCATTCATTATTTCACTACTGGCGTTTAGAATTGTTGGTCGCAAAAATAAACGTGTTTATGAATGAATAGCCCTCTCTATGTTTATTATTACTCTAAGGTACCCACTGTGAGTAAAATCAAGTTTCAAGTTACTTTCAATTAAGAACAAACAATATTACCAAATCCACTAAAGTTCAGCCATCCGGTTATAGGATACCATACACGTAGAAAAATATGAGTCAGCGAAATAGAAATAATAGTCAAACAAATACGATACTGGATGAAAATTTACTGGAAACCCTTATTACTAAGGTTTTTAATAAAGTAGAAAATAAGTTTGACAAAAAATTTGAATGTTTGGAATCTAAACTTAATGACTTGTTAGGTAAAATGAGTGAAAATATTGCCCAACTATCTGACAGTTTGTTGAGAGTAAGCAACAATGTGGACACGCATACAGATGAGATTAAAATCATTACAGATAGAATAAATCGACTGGAGGCTTATCAGATGCGGAATATACTGAGATTTGATGGCATAAATGAGAACAAAAATGAAAATCTAATGTCGATTATAGTGAATATAATAAATATTAGCATGAAAGTGAAATATTCATCGGCAGATCTGATTAATGTGTATTGGCAAGGGAAGCCAGATATAACAATAAGGAAACTCCGATCAATTGTGGTTAAGTTTATTTCTAGTTGGAAAAAAGATGAAGTATTGAGAGCAAGGCGAGATTTAAAAGACGCAAATATATTTGTTACTGAACATTTAATGGAAAGCCAATATTCCTTACTTCTGAAGGCGAAGAATCTATATGGCAAGAAGGAAGCGTGGAGCTACGCGGGAAAGATATTTGTCAAGATTGATGGTAAGATCAAGAAAATTGTGTCAGAATCTGAACTACAATAATTCGGAAATTATTTATTAGTGTGTGGACTCCTTTTGGTTATAATGTATGGTATTTTTTTCTTTTGCATTATTTGTTTTTATTGTACCTGATAAGAAATAATGTTTATTTTTAGAATCGTTATAGGTATTCAGGTAATATTTAAATAGAGATGGAACAATATTTGCTTTTGGTGGCTGTGGTGACGTAAATGACCTGGGAATAATTTGTTAAACACTTATGTATTGTTAATTTACTTGAAAATTGCTTGATTTAATTTTGTAATATTTCTTTCCTTTATGTTATTACTTTACTATTCCTCGGATATTTTTATTTGTTTTTATTAACTACTGAAATACAGCAGAAGGTAATTCATTTGCATTTAACATAAATATTCTTATGTGCCTTATTGGGTAATACCATATGTTCTGCCTTTATGAAAAACCTGTTAATCACAATTAAGGTAGATTTGAGTTGTTATTGTGCTCAAGTATAACTCAACATCAGGGGAGTATTGGTTGGGTTTCGGGTAGCGCACATATTTTGTTTTGTTTATTTTGTCTACTATTCTATTTATTATCAAGAGATAGTTTTTTTCTCTCTCTTTTTTTTAATGATCCAGATCTATATAAATTTTCAAAATTGTAGAGGATTGAATACAAAACTGATAGAATTCTACAGAAATTGTACTCAAGGGTTTTATAATATTATAGTGGCAGTAGAGACATGGTTACATGACGGTGTTACCGATTGTGAACTGGTTGAAAATAGCTTATATAATGTATTACGATCTGATAGAAACCGGAATATTACAGGTAAGTCAAGGGGTGGAGGAGTGATGTTGGTAATAAAAAAACAGCACAAAGTTGTGCATTTTTCTCAATACTTTTCTTTTTTTGAAATAATTGTTGCTGAAATAAATTTATTTAATAGTCAGAGTACACGTTATAGGAGTTTGTATACCTCTAACTTGAATAATCATAAAAGCTGCTTGGAATTGTTGCAGACATGTCAGTAGTACTACTAATACTTTTATTTTCGGAGATTTTAATCTGCCAGAAATTGAATATGCTAATTTAAATATTTCTAGTTCGAGTTCTAAATTGAAAAGATTAATTGAATTTTTAGATTTTAATGATTTTGGTCTGTATAATACTGTGAAAAATTTCCAAGGTAAAACTATAGACTTAGTGATTTCCTCAATGGAACATGCTGAAAAGTGCAAAGTTATAAACGAACAGTTACCTTTAGTGAATGAATATAGATATCATCCATCTCTACAAATAAGTTTAGTTCTTATTGAAGCCAGCACTAAGGCAATGAATAAATTGGCAGAATATAATTTTAAAAAAGCAAATTTCCTTTGAATAACTGAAGTGATAAGGGGCGCATGCTGGGATGAAGTTATTAAAGAAAGTGATGTCAATATCGCACTTAGAATTTTTTATGAAATAATTAATAAAATGTTTGAAGTAGTTGTCCCAAAATATAATACATATGAAGATTATAATAGGTATCCTGAATGGTTTACGCCAGAAATAAAAAGGTTGTTAAAATTAAAAAATAATTTTCGAAAGCTAAAAGATACTTCTAAAAATTATTTTGGAGTGTCGAAGGAAACTAAAATCTCTTATTGATACTCAACATAGGAAATTCTTATATCAAATTCAAGAAAAAATTAAGGGAGATATTCATACTTCTTGGTCACATGTTAACAAAAATTCATGTAGTGGGGTTAAAGTAACAGAATTCAATTATAATGGTAGCAGAATTCCTGAAGGAGAAACTGCTGAGAAATTTGCGGAATATTTCGCAAGCGTGTATGCAGATGTAAAGTCTAATTATAATGAAGATGAGAGTTCCTGTACGTTTAGCATGCGTGACATCTTACAAATATCTAATGTAACGGTGGAAGACTATAATATGTCTATACAAAAATTAAAACCAAAAAGAGCTGCGGGTGTTGATGGAATGCCCCCGTATATACTTAAGGGTTGTCATTAGTGGATGAGGGTGCCTTGCACACCTATCCACAAATCGGGTAGTAAGAGTGACATTGAGAATTATAGGGGAGTTTCGTTAATGTGTGCTCCTGCTAAACTTTTCGAACAAACATTGCATTTCTATATTTATAATCATGTAAAACATATTATAGTTGACGAACAACACGGATTTATGGTGGGCTGATCTATTAATACTAATCTGTTGCTATTTACAGAAGTTGCCAATCAGGTTTTTAAAGAACAGCAGCAGTTAGATGTCATTTACACGGACTTCCAGAAAGCGTTTGATAAAGTAAACCACGACATATTGTTAAAAAAACTTAGTAACTACGGATTGTCTTCTAATTTATTAAGGCTGCTTAAAAGTTATGTACAAGATAGGTACTTTATTGTGAAACATCTAGGGAAGACTTCTGGAAAATATCACGCTAATTCGGAACTTCCTCAGGGTTCTAACTTAGATTACTGTTTGTTTTGTTTGTGAATGATTTGTCACAATGTGTTAGTTTTTCTGACTTTTTATTGTTTGCTGATGATTTTAAAATGTTTAAAAAAACACAAACAGTTCGAGACTGCGTTTTATTACAGAGAGATATAAATAATATTCATAAATGGAGTATTGGTAACCAATTAAAGTTTAATATTAATAAATGTTCTGTTATGTCCGTCTCTCGTAAAAAAGAGTGTATTATTTTTGATTACCAAATTGAAAAGGATATATTATGTAGATTACAAGAAATTAAATATTTGGGTGTAACATATGATAATATACTATCATATGCTTCACATATTAATAAATCTGTTGCTAGTGCAAATCGTATGTTAAGCTTTTTCTCAGATATTAATACAATATCTGTCTTGTATAACACTTTGGTTAGATCTAAGTTAGACTTTGCATCTCTCATTTGGGGCGAGCAAGCAAAAGTACATTTGGAAGCTGTTGAGAGAGTACAAAATAGATTCCTGAGATTTTCGGTATTTCAAGAAAGTACCCCAAAGGGTAACAAGATGCAAAATTCCTTTTGGAATACTAGAATCTTCCATCTCCTCCTCACCTCTGAATTCCTTGTTGAAACTAGCGAACAATGTATTTCAATTGTCGGAAATAAATTTTTTATACCGTTGTCGCAATTTAGGCATGAATTATATGGACATTTAAAAATTACCGGAGTATAAGATATTCGGTTTGGTTCTGTCAGTTTTGTATTTTGTACTTTGTATTTTGGATTCGGTATTTTGTATTTTGTATCATATAGCTAATGTCCTTATAATTGGGTTGTAAAACCCGTTAGGACTTTCATAAATAAATAAATAAATAAATAAATAAATAAATAAATAAATAAATAAATAAATAAATAAATAAATAAATAAATAAATAAATAAATAAATAAATGAATAAATAAATAAATAAATAAATAAATAAATAATCATGAAACCCGTAGCAAAAACAATGGCGGAGTTTAAATCAATAAACGAACGTCTCTGCTATATGAGACTGAAAGGAGAATGGTAGAACTACTCGGTGGTCTCAGCCCATGCCCCGACAGAAGATAAAGATGAGGAAGTAAAGGATACCTCCTATGACTAACTAGAAAATATTATACTGAGTATATCCAAATTTGATATGCTAATTATTTTAGGAGACTTTAATGCCAAAGTCGGTAAAGAAGAAGCCTATCAAACAACTATAGGCCACCATAGCCTGCATGACACTAGCAACGACAATGGAACCAGACTTGTCGACCTGGCTACGTCCCATAACCTACTAATAAAATCAACCATGTTCGAACATAAAAACATTCATGAAGAGACCTGGATTTCAAATGACGGATTCACAAGAAATCAAATCGACCACGTCATAATAAATAGAAGACATGGTCTCTGGCCGTCAGAAGCCTAAGACGAGCAGAGGCTGATACGGACCACTTCCTAGTAAGGACAAAGATTGGAATAAGAATCTCCACTTGCTCAACGCCTAAGAAGGAGACCAGAACAATTTGGGATACAGGAAAACTAAAAACAGAAGAGACACAAGAAAGGTACGAAGAAATAAATGAGGAAATAAAGGAGCCTCAAGACGAAAACAACATAGTGGAACTATGGGATAGCATTGAAGAAGCAATAGCCACCGTATCAAAACTTGGTAAAAAGAAAAACCAGCGAAGGAAATGGTTCGATGATGACTGCAATAGGACACTATACTTGAAGCACGGAACCTGGCTAGGAAAAAAATCCAACAGCACCTAATATAGAAGAATATAGACATCAAAGAACAACAACACGCAGAATGGTGAAACGGAAAAAGAGGGAATACCAGCTATCAATAATAAGGGAAATAGACAGAATAACAGAACAAAACAGTACTTTAGCGAAATCTCGAAACAGAAAGCAGGATATCAACCCAGAGAAGATAATTTTCTCACAACAAATAACTCATAACCAACGAAAAAGAGATTCTAAATACGTGGAAGAAATACTTCTTTGAACTGCTAAATGGGGAGGAAAATACAAATACGCCACCAACAAATATTCCTACGGCCGAAATAGAAACACAGCCACCGTCGTTCGAAGAAACAGTGAAGGCAATAAAGAAATTGAAAAATAGCAAAGCTTCAGACTGCGACGGCATACTTGCCGAATGCATAAAATCTGGCGGAGAAGTACTACATAAGGCCATACATAAACTTATACAAACCATCTGGAAGACAGGGGCCCTACCGGATGAATAAAAGGAAGGGGTAATCGTCCCTATTCACAAAAAAGGAGACAAAAAGAAATGCACAAACTATCATGGAATTACTCTTCTGAGTACATGCTATAAGATACTCTCCAATATCCTGCTGGAGAGAATGAAACTATACACCGAAGAGATTGTTGGAAACTGACAATGTGGCTTTAGATCAAATAGGTCCACCGTAAACCAGATTTTTACCGTTAGTCAAGTAATGGAGTAATACTGGGAATTCGATAGAGAACTCGATCAAATATATATTGACTTCAAACAGGCATTCGGCAGAGTATGCAGATCAAAGTTGTGGCAAGCAATGCAAGAAATTGGATTCACAAAAAAACTTATATCGCTGATAAAAGTGTGCATGGAGGGTACGCGATGTAAACTAAGAGTGGGACAGAGTCTCTCCGACTCCTTCGGTATCAATAATGGTCTCAAGCAAGGTGATGCCCTTGCACCTCTACTCTTTAACATAGCATTGGGATATTAAGAACTCCAAAATCGAGAAGCCAACTGCTATCTTTCGCCAACAGAGGCCCAACCGGCTCCTGGCTTTTGCAGACGATGTCGATGTGATTGGCAATAGCAGGATCAACCTGAAAGACTCCTTCATAAAGTTCGAGAAAGAAGCAGAAAATATAGGCCTCGAAATAAACAAAGACAAGACCAAGTATACGAACCTCAGCAGAAATAATCGGAACCGAGATAAAGTAAGGGGGGTGTAAGGGGAGAAGACTCATAATTAAAAGCCAACCCAAATGACAACCTTACCTGCATGTGGTATACTCTGCTTAAAAAACCAACGAGGCTCTGTCGACCGAGTTACTGCCGGAATAAGCAGTACCCTTTCATAGGCCAACAGCTTCGGGTGTAAGAGCTAAATGAGAGTAAGGGCACTTTTTTGTTCTTGAAGTGAGAAATCGCTTCAAAAGGCGGAAGAACTGGCAACGGTCAACGACATAAGGATAAAGAAGGGAATGGCAAGCGACTTCATTAGAGACTCCTTAAGAGTATCCCTAGTAGAAGTAACTACGCAAGACTCAAAAATGACTACGGCCCCTAGTCCGCGGCAGACCTTAAATGGTCAAGGGGTGCGAAGAATCCCCGCAAGGAGCAAATCCAACCCGAAAGTGGAAAACACAATTAAAAACCGATCTCAATTGCTAATAGGAACGTGGAATATAAATAGTATGTTTGAAGCAGGAACGATCCCCAATACAATTCAGGAAATGAATAGACTTAAAATAAAGGTTTTGGCAATAAGCGATATGCGTTGGCTACGTCAGGAACAACTAAAATCAATGATATGGCAGTATACCATTCAGGTAATGACAACGCAAATCATTGGAATGGAGTCGGTCTTATAGTAGACAAGTTGGCTCAGAAAGCAGTAATTAATTTCGTACCTTACAACGATAGAATGCTACTACTACAATTGCATGGAACTCCCATCAATCTAAATATTATTCAAGTATATGCTCCAACTGCAGAAAAATCTGACGCAGAAATAGAAATATTTTTTAGACAACTTAAAGAGCTTATCGGATATACTAGGAAAAATGAAATAATCTTTATTATGGGGGACTTCAACGCAAAAGTCGGAGAAGGTAGAGTAGAAAAAATCGTAGGTAGGTTTGGCCTAGGAATTAGAAATGGCCGGGGAGACCAACTTGTTAAATTCTGCCAAGAACATGACTTGGTCATCACCAATACTTGGTTCAGGCTCCCGCCACGCAGGCTCATACCTGGAAGTCACCACAGGATAGTCCAAGCAAAATAATCAAAAATCAGATAGATTATATATTGATCCAGAAAAGATATAGGAATGGTATTAAATCAGTGAAAACCTACCCTGGTGCAGATGTCCCCACTGACCACGTGCTACTACTAAGCAAATTCAAAATCCGCGTAAAGAAAATAGAAAAAGCAGAGGAAAATAGAAAAACAAAAATAGATGCACTAAAGGTAGAGGATATCAAAGTACGAGCCAGTTCAATACTAAATGAAAACCTGGAAGAAATTAGAAATGACATTAGCCAGTCAGGACAACCCAACATCGAAGAGCTATGGACTAAAATCAAATATGTTATCAATAGTGCTCAACACACCCTAATAGACCCAAAAGACCAACCAAAGAAAGCTTGGATGACATCAAAAATACTTAAAATGATGAATGACAGAAGAGGTTATAAGGGAAAAGGCAACACGAAATACAAATGCATACACAAAGGAATTAAGAAAGAAATAAAACTGGCTAAAGAGAAAGGGAATGAAAGATATGTGCACTGAAATCGAAGAACTCCAACAAAAACATGATGACGCAATACTTCACAAAAGAGTAAAACAAGTCTATGGAATAAAGAAACTCAGTAAAGCTACTGTCTTGGTAGACCACAACAACAAAATACTCAAACAGAAAACAGATGTACTGGCGGAATGGAAGTCATATATTGAAGATGCATTTCAAGAAGATAAAGAAGAGCCCAACATCACATCAACAAGCGATACCAGTTTAAATTCCGAGATAATGAATGCTATTAAAATATCCAAGAGTGGCAAGGCACCTGGACCGGATGAAATACACACAGAGTTTATTAAGCTTATAGACTACGAAAACCTAATTTTATTAGAAAAACTTTTCAATGAGTTACACCGTACAGCAAAATTCCCAAAAGAGTGGCTGCATTCCATATTTATTCCTTTACCCAAAACTAGAAATCCCAAGAGGTGCAATGATTATAGGTTAATCAGCTTGATGTCCAGTATGTTAAAACTTTTTCTTAAGATAATTCATAATCGTACTTATTTATAAAAAATGTGAAATCGATTTAGAAGACGAGCAGTTTGGATTTAGAGACGGCATGGATACAAAAGAAGCCTTGTTTGGTTTCAATGTGATGCAAAAATGCAGAGAACAACGAAAGGACGTGTTTTTGTGCTTTATCGATTATGAAAAAGCTTTCGACCGAATTAAACATAACATTAATTGAATATCTCAGTAAGAAGGGTGTAGATAAAAATAACAACAATGTTTTAAAGTAGCTATACTGGAATCAGACGGCAACTATGGAAAGAACTGTGGGACGTATGGATCCTATTAAAATAGAGAAGGGCGTTAGGCAGGGTTGCGTCCTTTCACCGTTGCTATTTAATCTTTACTCAAATTTCATTTTTGATAGCACACTTAAATGTACCGCCAAAGGAATGAAAGTCGACGGAGAAGTAATAAACAATATTAGTTATGCCGACGATACAGTGATCGTGGCTGACAGCCAGGAAAGTTTGCAAGCATTGCTTAATAAACTCGTCAAAGCAAGAGACATGTGGGGACTGTGCATCAACACAAAAAAAGATTAAAACAATGGTCCAATCGAAAAGGTATATAAGCTTAAATATTTAGGCTGTCTGGTAAACGATTCCTTGGATTCGGAAAATGAGATACGCTCAAGAATAGAACAAGCCAGGTCCATTTTTGTTAAATTGAGACCCTTCTTGTCATCTCGAGACTTATGTCTAGAATTGAGGTACCGAATTACAAAGTATTATGTCTACAGTACTTTACTTTACGTAATGGAGGCCTGGACACAGAAAGTTAGCTGTATGAGACGTTTAGAGGCCTTTGAAATGTGGGCATTTCGCATAATGCTGAAAATTCCATGGACTGACAGAATCCGCAATGAAGAAGTTTTCAGGCGGATGCAGAGAGATCGAGAGTTAATAATATCTATTCAAATACGCAAAACCGCTTACCTAGGACATATTTTACGAAATCCTAAATACATACTTCTGCAACTCATAATGAAGGGGAAGATCGAAGGTAGGCGAGGACCAGGTAGAAGATAAATTTCCTGGCTGCGAAATATTAGGCAATGGACAAACATGGACTTGCCGATTAATAAGAACAGCTGAAAATAGAAATAGTTTTGCAGATGTTATCGCTAACCTCTGCTAGGAGACTGCACTCAAAGAAAAAGAGATAAAGTAGGACAAAACTTCTCTATCGGAGACTACAACTTTGAGCGGACAAGACAATGTAAATATCTGGGTACAAGTATTAGTGAAAACAACATCACAGAAGAGATAAATAAAATCTAGAATACTCACCAGGAAAACTAAGATGAACATATACAAAACAATTATAAAGCCTGTCGCAATGTATGGATGTGATAGCTGGACACTAACGTTTGCAAGCGAAGAACGACTTAAGGTCTTTGAAAGGAAAGTGCTAAGAAAAACTAAGACGAAAATACACGGCAATATAGAATAAAAACTGATAACAACATAATAAACGAAATAAAGGCCAGGAGACTACAGTGGGGAGGACACGTTAAAATATTGACAGATGGTAGAATGGTAAAACTGGTTGTGGGGGTAGACGTGTGGTTGAGTTGGCAAAAACCCACAGCCACAGATGATGATGATGATATTGTCTCTCTTCTTAAATGGATATTTAATATAAATTTTGAATATAGTCGACATACAGTGTAAAAACTTCAATAATACTGTTCTGTTCAATAGATATAATATGATTGTTTCATTAAAATGGCTAAGAAACTTTTAGTGATCAAATAGTTATTTGTAAAACAAGTGTCACAATGACTCGTTTTGTAGTACGAGTGCAGTTTGCACAACGAACCGCGAAGCGGTGAGTTGTGCAAATCACGAGTACTACAGAAAGTCATTGTGACACAATAGTGTTTTTAAATCAATATCGAAACAATTGTCAATTTTTTAGAATTTTCAATAACTTGTATTATATTGTGGAATCAACTAGAGACCTTGAGTTTCATTTAAAAACACTAATATGAGCATATTCCATGAAGTAAGGGTCGAGACAGTCAATTTCATTGTGACACAAGTTTTACACAACATTTTTTATAATTCGCGATTATTTAAATAAAATTTAATTTCATATAATCCCTCTTTTTGAACTAGGAGGTGTGGTTTGAATTTAAGTTGGCAATTCTGTAGATTCCTAATTGGTCAGATCACAGATGGTTTTATTCAGCATTTCTGACTTTTGACATATTATAACCGAATAACTGTGTAAATTGTAAACAAACTTTCATTTAAGCAAAAAGAGCTTCTTCGTATATGCTCTTGCGATCTATTTATATTATATCATGAACAGAATTATTTCTGCAATACATCTTCATATAGATATCTGGTAATTTATCCCAAAAATACCTATATATTGATCCTATACAATATAAAAATAAACAATTGACAAATCATTGATAAATAAACGTTAGCGTACTTTATTCGTTATTATTTTTAATATATAAATCATTCTAATTTACCTTTAGTATAATAATTTGCTAGCTAGAACAACTCTAGACTATTTTATTTATAATCTGTGTCAAGGTTAAAGTCAAATGTCAAATAAAAATATAACTAAATACAATAACCAACTGTACTCTAAAAATTACTATTACAGTGTTCAAAGAGCTTCATTGTGACACTGTAAACAATGTTATAATGAAGTCTCTTTTATACGCGAATTATAAAAAACATATTGTTAGTCATTGTAATCTAGCCCTATTTAAAACTTTAATTGTTTCTACTGAAGTCTGAATACTTTTTTTCGATTTTGTGGATCGAAATGTATTGATAAAATGCTTAAAATAATTAGCAGAAGAACTTACCTTATTTTAGACCATCTATTAGGTTTTTCTTCAATAGAGATGTCTTTGACTGTTTTCTCCTCCATGTAAACATCTTCTTCTTCTGTTGGCATTGATTGGAATTGATCTAATTTCTCCATTCTATTCTCTTTATCCTCTGTTTCTGGTATTTTTATATCTTCATAACTACCGCTTTTACTCTTCACTTTTCTCTTAAAAGAAACCCTCTTTTTCATGACGGGAGAATTTGGGCTCTTTAATACGGATTTTAGTTCTTCCCCTTTTTTTTCTTCGTCAGTCCCGACATCTATCTCAGCTTCCTCTAAATCTAAAATTTCATCAGATTCCATAGAAATAATATTCATATTCTCTACATCCCGTACATCTGAACCAGTATCCATTAATGCTGGCTCATTTTCTTCGTTTAATTCCATTTTTACGGATTCATCATCCATCTTATTCACGGAATCTTCCTCTGAAACCTCTTCTAACTTACTTTCGTTCAATCCATCTTCTTCGTCAACAGTCACATGTTCTGTATTTTTATCAACGATTTTTTCTTTTTCTACGACTTGTCTTATAATATCTTCTACACAGCTCTTCTCTACAGTTTTCAAGACTTTTCCTTCTTCCTTTAATGTATTTGAAATATTTTCAACAGAACCTTTTGGACTAGGGATTTCTTCCGTGACTGGGGCCAATTTTGTTGTTGAACCTGTTATTTGATCCACAGCGCCTTTAGCAATTTCCTTGAGTTCGTGAACTTTGCTTGGAAAGAAAACCTTATTTTCTGACGATGGTGTTTCCGGAACATCTGAACTGTTATAATCTAATATTTCATCATCAGAGGGAGCTGTTAAAATTATGAATTGGACATCACTACGTAATTTATCTGGACTATCTGGTGTGCTAGATGTGGTTTCATTTCTCTCTAGAGTTGACTGTGGTTCGTTTTCCAGTTTAGAAGATTCATCTATAGTACCTTCTGGCGGTTTTAAAGGAATATGAATATATACGGGTTTTACATCCCTCTGGTGTTTAAAATTTGTCTGTTTTTTCTCAATTTTAACAGGTTCTTTAGTTTTAATTTCCTTTTTGGAACTAGCTCTTGTAATCTTATCCTTAATCTTATCTTTTGCATCTCTCAGTTTTTTCAGGATTCCTAATTTTGACAAGCTTTTTCTACTATAACTACTCTCTAGAGAAAGCTTCCTTTTGCGTTCCGGCTCTGCAGATTTTGATCGAGTTTTTCTTCCTACTGTTTCAGAGTCTGTTCTAGGTCTAGATGCCGAAACCTCAAATAATTTATCGAATAAATCAGTATCAGGAGATAAACTTGTCGGAGTTTCCTCACTATTATTCCCTGCACCTTCGTCAGTATACGTTTCTTCGATAATTTCGAATTCATCTTCTAAGTTAGTTTCTTCACGTTCTCCAATTCCATTTAATACATCGTCTGTTTCCATCTCTTCGGCAACTGTGTTCTCTTCAGTTATTTGAAATTTATCATTTGATGGTTTGTCTTCGTCTTCTGAGGTTTCTTCTGTTAATTCTGTTATTTGGATGGTTTCAACATGCTCTTGTGTAATCTTGTCTTGAGAAGGAATTTTTTGAATTGATTCTTCGTCTTCTTCAGCTGATATTGGAGATGTGTTCTCATGTTCAATCACCTCACTTTTTTCAGTATTTTCATCATTTTCATACAGTTCTTCTTCTTTCAATTCTCGAATTGGCGAAGGAAATTTATGTTCAGTTTTAGGTTCTTGAAGTTGTTTTAAATTCTTCACTAAATCTTTGAAACTATTTGGTTGCCTTACTGGTCTTATTTCGGTTTCTCTTTGAAATTGATCTGTTTCACCAGGTGGAGGTTTCAGAGGAATATGAATATAAACAGGTTTAGAATTTCGAGAAGGAGGAACTGAATGTTTTTCAGCAGACTTTTTCATTTCTGGTGGCTGAGAGTGCTTCTGTTTTTTGTTATTTTTTTTAATTTTAGTAGAAAAGCTTATTTTTGGTATTTTCATTTTTTCTTTTGTGTTTTTCAATTTTTGCAAAAGAGCTTGTTTTCCAAAACTAATTTTGCTGCGACTACTTTCTAAAGACAATTTTCGTTTTCTGCTAGGACCTTCTTCTTCTTCCTCTAGAGTTTTTATATCACTTTTGTTTAACTTTACTGAAGGTCCGCGCTCATCTTTATCCAGATACTGACTTATATTATCTAAGCTTTCTTCCGAATGCAAGAAAAACATTCCAGGGCTTAAGAGATCTTTTTCTACGACAGGGTTTGCTTCTTCAGCCTTCTCCTGTTCTTTTGCATCATTGGTTTCTGTTATATCATCGGTTTCTTTTGCATCACTATCATCACATTGTTCTTCGTCGAGGATTAAGGAACTACAACTAGTTTTAATGGAATGATTTTGGGTATCTTTAATCTCTATATTAGGAATTCCTATTTCTTCGATCATAAAAGAGGATTGGTTATCGAATGTGGAGACTTCAGAAATATCCATATCTTCTGATTTGCCCATTGTGGAAGTACTTTTTGCTTTGCGCATTCCTTCCATTGTATATGATTCCGGGTCCAAACTTAGTTGATAAGGTTCTTTATACAAATGTGTCCAAGGGTAACCACCTCGTCTTCGAGATCTTTTTACGTCTTCCCACTTATAGGTCTTGATTGGTACCCGTGGTAGTTTCTTTTCTGAAAAAACAGGAATATATTAATTTTGAAAAATGGAGAATATTCCTGAATTACAAAGATCTACTTAAGCATTGTTATTGCAGGAGGGGATGGGATTTTGGAACTGTACTTTTAATAAACATTAAGTGAACTACAATTTATTTTTATTCCCAACGTCATATTTGAAGTACGAGTAGCCGTAATTTTATCATACTCAACGGGCCACACCATTATCAAGATTCATATAGGGATTAATTATATAGGTTTCCCAAATCTTTGAGTTGACAACATAGTTTTGTTAAACCATCTGACAGTTGCTTTATGGTAGGTTCGGATTCCTATTGTTTAAATTTATTATCATAATGATGGTTCTGTTCGCGAAAGCGGTTCGCAGAGCGGTTAATTAGATTAATTAAAAATCGTTTTCGCGTCGCACCGTACAATTGATGTAGATGTTTGTTCTCACACGAGTCACAAACAATCAGAAACAGTCAGAATTCTGCGCAATCCATTTCTCCGCATTCATACATAAGTTTCTCATTTTTTGAAAACAGCTGGACGTTGGACTGCTGGAAAACCATCAGTCAAACCTGTGTGAACATCGTCCAGCTGTTTTCAAACAATCAGAAACTTGTGTATTAACGCGGAGAAGTGGATTGCGCAGAATCCTGACTGTTTCTGATTGTTTGTGATTCGTGTGAGAACAAACCTAATGTCTGTACAACGTGACATTGAAGATGACCCATATCATTCAAATTGACGTCGCTATTGGCAATTGGAGATTATCCACTTTATGGAAGATTTTTTGTAAGGGTTTTGGTTTGCATACGTAGCTCAACTTCTACAAGTAGTAAAACCAGCCTTTTATCTCTAGCGCCATCACCAGCATGCTCTGATATAAAATAAGTAGTTTGTACAACAAATGCGCAAAGTGTCACTTTTCCCACGGACGCAGAAGTTTGTAAGGCGAGTGCCGCAAATCTAGCGAGTGGAAAAAGTGTTTTAGGTACAAGTTTTACACATTTTTTTTTCAACAACCACGTTTATTAATAAGAGAAAAAAGTTAACTGTATTTTATTTAAATTTTGAGCAGAAATAATTGAAAGAATTAATATTGAAAAAAAATTATAAATATTGATCAATTTTGAATTGTTATGCCTGTTGTATCTTTTTTTAATGATAAGTTTTCATTAACCCTCTCATCAATTGGATATCAAAAGTTGAAACGAAAGCAGGTGGAATTAGATCTTATGAAAGCCAGACTGGGGGAGGCCGACCATGTAATGAACAATTGTCTTCTGTTGAAAAGAGACTATTATGCCTAATGGGAAAATCCTCATATGAGGGTAATCCTGAAAATAAAGAAGTAGGTCTGATAAAACGTAGACTGAGTGTGAGTATTTAAAAAAAAATATTATATACCTATCGCAGCTTATTTTAGGACAACCATCTTGGACAAGAAATGGCTCCTGTAAAAAGAAGGGGGAAATAATAAAATAACCATAATCAAAGATCAAATATTGCGACAACCAGCAATCAAGGCGACTTCAACTGTTTTTGCAGGAATTTCTCCAGTATCATCAAGCAGAGACTTTTGTCAAACGATTGGTATTCCGAAGCTGGTTCTAGTGAATCCAAATAAAGCACACCACCTGTACCCCTCTCAGACTCCTGCCATATTTACCAAATACGACCAAGCTGTCCACACGATAATTTGACCACTTCAAAAATTATTGAGTGAAAATACTCAGGAAAAAAATGATAACACACATGACATATTGAAAAATATGAAAATGACGGTAACTAAACTACCCATTTCGTCAGCAACACCAGAGTGCTCTTTACATGACCAAGGGGAAACGGATAAAAGTACTGTGGAGCACAGCAAGAGTTCTCAAAAGAAATTGAGGAAATCGGGAAGTACGGACACAATGCTCAGCATGTCAATGTAGTCAATATTTTAGAAAAAATTGATACTAATTTGGGATCTTTAGCATCAAGTGGAAAAGAGATAGTGGATATTTTGAAAAATTAGTGTTTCTTGATAAATGAAAAAGTTTATGTTTATGTATTATTGTGCAATAGTTTGCGTATTTTGGTTTCTGTCATTTCAGAGTTTTATACTGGTGAATGAACACTGTGGTATAACACAATGGAAATTATGTATAAAAAACCTTACCCACTTAATGCTACTTTCTTAGATGCGCATTTCGATAACTATGTTGTCAGTATCAGTAGGTGAACTACACTAATTCTGACAATTTAGTTTAGAGTTAACCTACTGATGATGACAACATAGTTATCGAAATATGCATTTAGGAAAGTAGTGTTGTGTGCTGAATTTTTTTTACATAACTTCCGTTTCCCAGTTGTTTCCCCAATTTTTTTAGTTCCAGATTTTATTTTTAATTTGTTTGTTTTTGTTTTGGGAAAATAAAATTAAAAATTCATACACGACTATTTATTTTATTTCTATATAAAAAAGTGACAATTCAGTTGAAATATCTTTCTATTGAAAGCCTTCTTGTTGTTAAACCTTCATCTTTATAATTTCTGACATCTTCAACAGCTTCTACGACCTGGTTGGGAGGTGAAATATCAGGGATATCATCATTATTCATTCTCCCTTCAACACATATATTGTGTAAAACACAGCAGGCTACAACTATTGTTCCTACTTTTTCTGGGTCATATCGCAATGTACGTTCACCTAATAAACACCGGAATCTGTTTTTGAGTACTCCATTGCATCTTTCAATTACGTTTCTTGCTGATGCATATCGAATGTTGTACCGCATTTCCGGTGCTCCCTCAGCAGCATCAGATACAGGTTTCATGAGCCAAGGCTCTAATGGATATCCAGAATTCCCTAGTGATCATGAGTTTGTATCAGCAGCTTCATAACAGTTCTGTAACTCATGTCGAATTGCTGATCTTCTCCATCTATATGAATCATGAGTGGCCCCTGTATATCTAGGATTCACATTTAATATACGCAATTTACTATCACAAATATCAAATTGTGTACATTTTAAGGATTAAAGATTTATTACAAGTTGGACATTTTTTGAATGATATCCTTTACGATTAACATAATTATGTTCTTCTATCCTAGGGTCTAGTATTGCAATATGCGTACAATCTACCGCTCCAATAACACCAAGGAACTGTCTCGTATCCATGAAACCTGTTTTTATACGGAGTTTTTCCTCCCCTGTGTCCCTTCTATCCAGGTATCAGATCAGAAGGTGTACAATCAAGTCACTGATGTCTTTAACACATTTGCTCACTGTTGTTTGTCCCATTGATATAGCATGACTATGCCCAATGACTCGTTGATGAGAACCATTTGCAAAAAAAATAATTATGCAAAAATTCTTAGCGTTGGATCAACAGCGTTAGAGTGCGAAGAATTGTTCATTTGAGACACAAGCTGTTGGATCAAATAATGAACCATGTCTTTACTTAATCGATACAGGGATATGAATTGATTGTCACTGACAGAAAAAGGATCACTTTCATTTCGCATCATTCTCCTTTCTATATTATACTGTAGAATTTGATGCTGTCTTTAATTTTCATTAATTTCCTCAAAAATTAACCGGTATAATGGAAGCATTTCTTCAATTGAAATAACACACACAACTTGTCTCTGCCGGAAAATATCAATTAACCTCTTTTATCCCTTATAAACACAACAAACACAAAACAATATTATTGCAGAACTTTCCAACGTATATTATTGGAATGCATAGTAAGTCACGAAGTTTGCCGAGTTTCAGTTTCTATTATCGAATTCTATTCGACGTGCTACCAAATTACTCTTAATATCGTCTCTTTGTTATAACCACAGAAAATGGACCCGCGTATTTTGTGGTTATAACGTCACTAAAGTAGAATTCTATTCATTGTGCTCCCTGTGCCAGTGCTGGGCGATGTTCATCGATGATTTTAAAACATCGATGTTTTGACATAGATGTCAACTGTCCGCAACATCGATGTGAACATCGATGTTTGGTATCGATGTCAAAATATGCTTATGATCTCGATTTAACTAACAATGTATTTTAACTGATTTGGCGTTCCTGGCCCTCTAACCGGGGAATCACTCGCATCATCATTTTTGCTTTTGTCTGCGTCGGTGATATAATTTTTTTGTTTATTGTACCGTTCCGATTCTCAAACAAACCGTTAATCGTTAAGTACTTATATTTTATTTGATATTAATATTCTTACGAGGTAAGTTGCTGCCGAAGAGTGATTTATGGCAATATTTCAGAAAAACTGATAATAATAAAAATTTTGCCATTTGTCGATTTTGTTCAAAAAACATCAAAACCTGTGGTAATACTTCAAATTTAAAATGTCATATACAGGTAGTCCATAAAGAGGTTTTAAAAAAACTAATAATGATCCCACATAAAGAAAACCAAAAAGATAATGAATCTGAACATGCTTATGCTATACCATTAACAAGTAAAGGACCAATGGAAAATGTACAAGTAGATACAGATACAGCTTCTATACATGATCGGGAGGATGATAACTCGCATACTTTTTCTGAGTGCTCTGTGCGTAAACAGCAAAAAACCATACTTGAGAGTTTTTCTTAAATGTCCAGAATGTAATACTGTCTATTTGGGTCAGACCCTTAGAAATTTTGAAATCCAAACAGTGAACACTTACGAGCATATAGATTAAAACAACCAGATAAATCACACTACGCAAAACATCTACTTGGCACCTATCATTCATTGACACAAAACTAGAAGTGCTGCATATTTGTGAAAAGAAACAAGAACTGGATTTCCTTGAAGAATTGGAAATTAGAAGACATTTAAGAAACCCACAATATGAAGTTGTCAATAAACAGTTAAATCTAGGGAGTTCTCCACTAATAAACTGTCTTCTTAAGTGATAATTGTAAAGATCAGCAGATATAGTTTTCCTGGTTTTCTATATCATTGCACAGTTATACTGATCTCAATTGGGAAAAAAGATATCCAGGATATCCCCATAGGGCTAATAATATCTAATCTTTAATATTTGTATTATCATATCTTCTTCTTTTTTCTATTAACATATATTAAGTCAATTACAAGGTAAGTATTAAATGAAATGTAACTTCTGTCATTCTGACGAAACAATTGTCAATTTCTTAGAGTTTTCAACATTTTTTAAATATTATATTGTGGAATTATCTATAAAAAGTAAGTTCCATTTAAAACACTGCATTTTTTATGTTATTTATATTGAGAGACTATTACAGTAAGCAGTTGATTTGTTCTTTTTTTAATCTACTTTGTAACCTACTTTGTAATATATGAATATTTCCGTGTTTATTTTTAATCGATTGGATGACATGACATAAAAATCTAACATCGATGATTTGTAAACATCGATGTTTTGTTGTCGATGTTTTCCTTTATTCGATGGTTGCCTTCGATGTTAGTATCGATATTGAATATCGATGTTTGGTATCGATGTCCCAGCACTACCCTGTGCTGCAGGCCCAAGTAATAAACGTTCGAGGCATTTTCAAAGTAACGGTTGTAGGGTTGTGAGAATCTCAGTATCTTCGAATTAGACCACGATGCATACACCGCAATAGGTGCGTTCTTTTTGACTGAGATCTCAGATCACTTCAGTTAAGGTGATCTGAGATAAAGTGAGGTGAGTAAGCACCAAAAAGAACGACATATCAATTAAAGCGCGAGATCTGTAGACTCATACGTGAATAAGAAACAAAATATATAAACATAAACTATCTCGATATCTCTGATAACCACTCTTGATTTTGTTTCAAATAGTTCTTTGAATTAAGATTTGTATTATGGCTAAAATTCCAACATTATTAGTTGTTACTTTCCTTCTCCCTCTGTGCATCTTCAAGGGATAGATTTAAACTATACGACAGATTCGTATCAGCATCTAATAATGTTATTGTATCCATAATTTTTAACAAAAGAAAAATAGATTATATGTGTTTATATGTCAATGGTAAAAACTGTAGATAACCTTGGTTAAAACTACAAATAACCCAAGCAAATCAAATATTTCTTCATTCCCTCCACTTTATTTCCGACTAAAGTCCAACTGATACCCCCTTACAACACATTCAGCATCGGTGAAGGGGGAGGAAAAATCTCAGCTCACTTAGAAGTGAGTGAAACAAAAAGAAAGCTCACATTACTGATGTGAGCTGAGATAATCTGAGATCTCAGTCAAAAAGAACGCACCTAATATAGCGAATAACAGTGAATTTTTAACAGATTTCGGTCTCGCGGGCCCAACGCGTCCCTTTAGGTAAGTATAATTTTCGACATATTTTTACTTGTTTATATATACTTACGCATCTAATCGTCTACAAATTATGTATAATGTGCTGTTTTGTTACAGAATCATGGATCCCTATGATAAATAAGTGCAAACATTGACCCAGTTGCATGAAGAAGTTTTAACTGATCTAGAAAATTTTTCAGATTCAGACGACTCCGTAACAGATCCACAGGACGAAAATTTTAGTTACCATGAATTTGAGGGCGAAGAGGAGATAGAAGAGATTGAATTAAATAAACACTTACCTATGCAGTCCAGAGTGGGTGGGCGTGATCATTTGCAATATAATTCAAAAGATGGAACAAAGTGGAAAAAAATATGTTGCACTAAAAATGTTAGAACTAGACAAGAGAACATAATTATGAAACTTCCCGCAGTAATTAGTCCTGCCAAAAATACATCATCTCCATTAGAAGCTTGGCAGCTTTTTTCGACCATAACATCATTACGGAACTAGTAGAAAGTACAAATATATACATTAAAAGTATATATGATCGTTATAAAAATGAATCTGATACATGACCGACGAATATATTAGAAATACAGGGGGACGGTGAGAAAATCTTTTAATAAGGCTAAAAGAACCAGACTCGAAGAGTATTGGAACTCATACAAGGCTCACCTCAAGGAGTATAAAAAAGTCATTTTAGACAAAAACAAAGGGAAGTATGTACTGCGAAGTAAATCGAGGATTTTCCCCGAGCAGCTAGACTCCAAAAAGCCCTCTCAAAAGATCCCCACCGTCATATCGATATACTAACCAGAGAAGATGGCACCAAAACTGCCAACCTAAAGGAAAGCCTTCAAATATTAATGTCAACTCACTTACCTGACTCCAGAACCACAAATACGGCAGCCTGGGAGAATGAGGAGAATCACTACCCGACGGACGATGACTGGCGTATATCACGACAGATCATCGACGCGGACAGACTGAGGTGGGCCATCTCAGGCTTCTCCCCTTTAATTCCCCAGGAACAGACGGCATTTATCCAGCCCTACTTCAGTGGGGCCTGGATGACCCAATGCCGCACCTGGTAGGAATCATAATATCCTCACTGGCACTGAGGTATATTCCAAAAGGTTGGAGAGAAGCTAAAGTTGTGTTCATACTAAAACCAGGAAGAATGAACCATTCCATCCCAAAAGCCTATCGACCCATTAGCCTCACATCGTTTCCAATGCAGACCTTGTAGAACGATACATAATAGATGTAATGATAACAAAAAACCCACTGCATCCAAATCAACATGCATACACTCCAGGGAAATCCACCGATTCGGCTCTTCATATCGTAGCGGGCCGCATCGAGAGATCGTTGGAAAAAAAAGTATCCACCCTGAGCGTATTCATAGACGTAGAAGGTGCATTCGATAGAACCACTTTTTCTAAAATAACAAATGCACTTTCCAACAAGAATATCTCCCACACCATAAATGGCTGGATATATAACACGCTCTCAAAAAGAGCAATAGATGTAACCATCAGAGGCTTGGTTGTAAAAGGTTTTACACAGGGAGGGGTACTCTCGCCACTACTGTGGAACATGGTCTTAGACTCCTTGGTCAGCCGGCTCAACGATAGATGACCTAGTGATTCTGCTAACAGGAAGATTCGAGGAGACACTCTGCGATTTAATGCAGGATGCCCTCAATATCATAGAACAATGGTGCAGAGACCATTCACTGTCAATAAATCCAAAAAAGTCGGAGATGTTTCTTTTCACGGAAAAAAGTAAGCTTGAAAGACATCAAGCCCCAAAGCTCCTAGATACCAAACTTAATTTTTCTTCTGAGGTGAAATATTTAGGGGTCACCTTCGATAGTAAGTTAATGTCGAACTCTCACTTAGAAAGTAGAGTTAAAAAAGTATATATTTCTTATGAGCAGTGTCGTAGAGCCATCGGCCGTACATGGGGAATGTCACCTAGGGTCGCTGCCTGGATCTACACTCATCAGACCTATGCTGATGTACGATGCGATTGCCTGGGGAGCTAAAGCAAACCAGCTGACAGTCGTCCGTAAACTAGATCAAATCCAAAGAACAGCATGCCTCAACACAACAGGAGGCATGAGAACCACACCAACAAGAGCTATTGAAGTAATCCTTGGTCTCACTCCCCTTGACATATACATCAAGGATGTTGTTTTGATGATCATGACACGTCTACGCTCTACCGTTATACAACCTGATATAGGATACGGTAAACTGAGACTTAACTTGTGGTATGATGCCCTCAGGGTGGTCCCACTGCTGTATGCCAATACGGAGTCGACTCCACCGCGATATGCTTTCAACAGGCCCTACAAGGTAATCTTTAAAAACAACGCACAGGACCCATTGGAAGAAGGCGCAATCCGCATCTTCACATATGGGTCTAAATCCAATGTGGGCTCAGGATGTGGAATTTTCTCCAGATCCCTGAATCCAAACATAAAATGGGCAATGGGTTACAATGCAAGTGTTGCTCGAACAGAGCTCACTGCTATCTGCATCGCTGCGAAAGAGATTACCAAAAGGAAAAACACAGGTAATAATATATACATCCTTATGGACAGTAGACGAACACTACTAGCCCTAAACAGACCACGCATTACCTCAGGCCTAGTACTAGAATGTCACATGGCCTTAATCGAAGAACACGGTCACTTTAGGCTGGATCAAGGGCTATGAGAAATAGAAAGGAAACCATATTGCAGGTCTATGGGCGTCAGCGACGGCCGACCTATTAAAGGAACACTCCCTTAATAAGTTTAAGGGTAGATGGGACGACGCAGAAGGCTGCAGGCTTGCCAAGGAACTGCTACAGTATCGGGACAGCAAAGTAGCCAAAAAATACGTGACTATGAAGAGGTAGAACCTACGAACAGTCACGGGTATTCTGACTGGTTACTGCCACCTGAGAAAACACCTTCACCGACTGGGCCTGTCTAACACCCCACTTTGTACAGGATGTTAACAAGAAGATGAGACTGTCGAACACATTTGTAGCGAATGTCAGACACTCTCTCATGTTAGGTTTCATGTATTCGGCAAGAACAGACTAACATACGCCAGTATGAAGGAACTTAATTCAGGCGACGTTATCGCGTACTGCAAAGAAGTAGGCTGGATGACGAACTAGAAGAAAGTTTTGAACCTCAGAAGGATGCACAATGGGCCAATTGTGGCCTAGGTGCTGAGGGTTCAGCCACCCTTCAAACTTTTACAAATACACGTAGTTTTTGGACTGCTTTATCTAGCCGGGGTTTATCATGGAGACAGAACCTCCATTTTTGAATTTTGGTCTAGGGATGGTACGGGTGTAGAGATCTTTCCGGCAACAATGGCACTTAGAAGATTCCGCTTTTTACTAAGATGGAATGGATGACATCTGATCCAGAGAAGAGTGTAAATGTCAAGACAACCTAGCTGTGGTAAAAAACTGCCAAAAACACTACTCTGTTGGAACATGTTGTGCAATCAACGAAATCCTGTGTTCTTTTAGGGGTCGATGTCGTTTTCGGATGTATATTCCAAATAAACCTGCCCGATATGGGATAAAAGTGTTTCCATTAGTCGACTTTCTATACGTACAATATGGAGGTATATTACGGTAAACAGCCTCCAGGTTTTTATTCTGTTAGTAACAGTTCTTCCAATGTTGCAGAAAGGCTTTGATTACCACTGTCGAAATCTAGAAGGAATATTACAATGGATAATTGGTTCACTTACGTTGAAGTGGCCAATAACTTGCTATACAATCATCAGATGACAATTGTGGGAACATTAAAAAAAATAAAAGGCAAAATCCCAATGATTTTTTACTAGACGACCAGTAAAATCAAGCATGTTAGGCTTTGCAGAAGATATGACTATCGTCTTGTATATTTAAAAAAAAACATGCAGGCCATCTTATTATCAACTCTTCATCATGATGATTGCATTGACCAGGTATCTGGAGACGAAACGAAACCGGAAATAATTACATTCTACAACTCCACTAAATGTGGAGTTGATACAGTTGACCAACTTTCTTCTAAAGATAATGTCACTAGAAACACTCGTATGTGGTCGATGGTAGTTTTATATGGGCTCCTTAATGTTGCTGGTATAAATACCTTGGTTATATATAGAAGCAATTTAAATGAAAATGATGCGAACATTGATAGGAGGATATTTCTCAAACAACTTGGAATTGAGTTGTTATTGGATTACATGAAATGTAGAGTAAACTCCCAATACTTGTCACGAGAAACTCCACAGCTTGCCGCTAGAATTAGTGGTACTGAGTTGGTAGAGGTTATTGAAAATGTTCAAAATAAACGTGGACGATGTGTCTTCTGTAAAGATCGAAAAGCAAGATATACATGCTGGTTTTATAAAAAATGTATATGTATGGAACACAATGTCTCTGTTTGTGAAATATTTGTTACGAAATTTCCGGAATAATGGTTATACAGGGTGTTTAGCTCAAGAATAACAGAAATGCACATGATATTTACTTTTATATTTTTTTAGGTTATGAAAATAGCACAACTTTTTTTGTTTAGATTATTTATTTTAACTTGTATTGTTAAAATGATTTGTACGTTTTATGAAATATATGCTTATTTTAAAAAATATATACATATATTTTTAGGGTATATCAGACCCACCGCGTTATTTTCCGTAAAATTAATGACGCGTTTCTTGCAGGGTTAATTGTAATATTCGTGTCTGTCAACGAAATTCGCTATAAATATAACGTTAGATTGTCAAAAATAATTTGACATCGACATTTCCGTGCGGAAAAATGCCGTAACGTGTACTTTTCCCCCTGAAAGTTATTACTTTTCCAACGGATATATAAGAAAATGGCTGCTGTACGTATAAAAATGTGTGTAAAAGAGCGTGTTTTGCATAGTGATTGTAGAAAATAGTATATTAAAGAGCAAGTTTCATAAGGCATCATTTTATCGCACGCGTCCAAATTTAGAAAACGAGCCGAAGGCGATGGAAGGCCTTATCAACTATTTTTTCTACTTTGCGTTTTTTGTCTCAGGAAAGTAACATAATTTAAAAAATAGAGTAATTAAATTGATTTAGGAAATTTTGTATCTATGTCATAGCGGTTGGTAATGCTGACATGAGCGTCAACTTAAAATATTTGAAAATCGTATAACTGCGTTAACTTACAATAAGTTTGTGCTTTTTACTTTGTTTAATCGTCTCACCTGCGTTAAAAACAATTGTTGCTGAGAGCACTGTTAGTAGATTATTACCAACAAAGTCCAGAGAGGTGTACGAGAAGAAATATACTAATTTTGAAGTTTGGTTTCAAGAAAATAAAGAACACAATTATCACTTAAGAAGACAGTTTATAAGTAGAGAACTCCCTACATTTATTTGTTGAATGACAACTTGATATTTTGGATTTCTTAAGTCTTTTCTAATTTCTAATTCTTCAAGGAAATCCACTTCTTGTTTCTTATCACAAATGAGATAAGAAAGAATAACTGGATTTCCTTGAAGAATTAGAAATTAGAAGACAATTAAGATGCCCACAATATCAAGTTGTTAATGAACAAATAAATGTAGGGACTCCCTAATCTATGTGTAGGGAGTTCTCTACTTTTAAACTGTCTTCTTAAGTGATAATTGTAAAGATCAGCAGATATAGTTTTACTGGTTTTTTATATCATTGCACAGTTATACTGATCTCAATTGGGAAAAAGATATCCAGGATATCCCCATAGGGCTAATAATATCTAAGCTTTAATATTTGTAATATCATATCTTCTTCTTTTTCCTGCTAACATATATTAAGTCAATCACAAGGTAGGTCACTTCTTGGTCTAGCCAAAAATAATGATTAAACATCAGGTAGGCATCAAATGAAATGTAACTTCTGTGAAACGTAACTTCGATGATATTTAATATCGAAACAATTGTCAAATGTCTTAGAATTTTTAACATTTTTTCAATATATTGTGGAATTATCTAGAAACAGTAAGTTTCATTTAAAATAGTAATATTCAATATTACTATAGCTTTCCCCGTGGCAACTTGCACATAATTTAGTGCAATGTAATCCATACTTGAGGCAACCACAAGTAGATGTTTTGTATCCTGTTTCGCATCTGCAAATAATCTTTTTAATTAATGCCGGTGGAATTAACAATTGCATGCTGTATACAGGCTGTAATCCTAATGTACTTTGTTTCCAGGTCCGCCCCGTAACATTATTTTTATTTCCGAGCCATTGTTGTAGTTGATAAATTCTGAAGCAATGTTCAGTCGCTGCCCCTTCTGTCGGTGGCAGTGATTCTAATTTAAAAGCGGAGCGGACACTTGATTGTTGGAATTGAAGAAATCGCAGCTCATGTAAGCGCTACCTTTTTCAGATTTGGCGGAGTTCACAGCTGATGTTCTTTGCCATTTTCAGCTGTACCGACTGGATCCGCATTAGATTCGTAAAAAGCTGGAATGAGTTGTTGAAGCTGAAGCTTATATGCCGGTAAATATGTGTAAAAATGTAATATATTGCATTAATTGTTCAAATTTAAAGCTATATACATACTAGTGTTTTTAAATGAAACTCAAGGTCTCTAGTTAATTCCACAATATACATACCATAGCTTTCAGGGATCATTTTTAAACAATACAGAACTTTATAGAGCACAGCTTTTAAAATTCATTTTATTCTCTAAGTTTACGTTACTTGTTGCGCTGACACGCGAGCTGGTATAGTTATCTCTCTCCGTGTTTATCTTATTTGTAGTACATTTAAGAGAGAGAGAGAGAGAGAGAGAAGATTTTAAAAATACAACTAAAAAGAGTAAAAATTTCGAAATCAGCGCATCAAAATCGTCGATCAGGTGGTTGTGACAAGGGTTGCGATGCTGCAAGATTTCCACATCATTTTCCTTTTCAATTATACATGTTACTGCGCACGCGTATATTAAATGATTATCCTAATTTTTTTCAATATTACTACAAAATACCGATAGTACAAAACAAAATACCAAAATATTTCCAAATAATATCAAATTTTTTAAAAAACTAGCAAAATATTACCTAAAATACCATTTTAGTGTACACCAAAATACCATCAGCAGTTCACCCCTCGCGTCTACATCGCGTCTACGCGATCAATCAGAGAGCAGCAAATGGGCGTAGCCATTACGATGAAAGGTGGAGTGGTGAGGTAGGTATCAAGTGTCCGAATACCTACTGACGAGTACACATATTTATGGTAAAATAATGACTTAAAGTACTTCTTTAAAACGATATAGTCCGCTTCTCTTGTTATAGAACTGTCATCATCGTTGCTACTATTATCGGCCCCAACATGGGCCTACCTATGGCTCAATAACCGTATCCACTAGAAAATCTAATTCCTACATGCGATTTTCCTCTTTTCAAACGTGATTTATAGCGATCTTCCATACTAATGGGATAACTTCATTTATTCAAGTACGTAGTAAACGCCCCACGTCTGCAATTTAAAATGTTACATTGTGACGTGCCATGTAACTCTTTGTCTGTGCCCAAATAAGTTCTATAGCGTTAAGCCCGCAATGATACGGTGGCAGTCGTAAAACTGTAATACCGCGTCTAAGACCCATTTCAGTAAAACGTATTAAATGTAATTAGCTCGATGTAGTTTGATAATCGCCATTAACTCTGCTTTAATTGCAGTATCCTCGTATCCAATCTTAGAGTAATAATATTCAATAGAGAGGTCATTTCATTCATAAACACGTTCATTTTGCGGCCAACAATCCTAAACGCCGCTAGTAAAATATTGAATAAATTACAAATAGTGGGAATGGTATTGTAGACACATGGTCTTGGTCATGTCTGCTGTTTTTCTAACAAACTTGGCACCGACGAACCATGATAATCCAAAAATATTTAATTAATTAACTTAAAAATATATTATACTTAAAGTCTAGAAAAACTCATCAAGACGAAAGAACTAAATGTTTACTCTCTAGTCTAGTATATTAAAGTATAAGTGGATAAAGAGGTCTTTCAAACACGCGCGAAATAGAGCAAGTGTTTGAAAGACCAGTTATCCACGAATACTTCAAGCTATTTTTTTATTGGTGCACTTTGAAATCATAAAATATTATTATTTTATTATTACTACAAAAAAATGGAAGTCCGTCCTCGATGCCCAGCCAAGTTTCGTGACAGTCCATCCTAAATAGTATTATTTTTATTTGACGTTACGAGGTACTGCTGTCAGATCAATAATCAAAAAGTTTCTTAATTTATATATAAAAGTATACAACGTATATATGAATATATAAATAAATTTTGCAGAAAAAACCAAATAAGACATTGGTTCATAATGAAAATATACAATTTAAAAACTAATAAAAAAAGTTGTCATTGATACTTACGTTTCTCGAGTTGTTTTTGTCACCATAGGGACTTTAAAAAACGCGCGTGTTTGAAAGTTCGATTTAAACACGCCGAGGCGTGCTTTAAATAGGTGATATGAGGCATCAATAAAAAATAATTATTTACTACTATTACTATTATTTATTACAATATTACGGCGTATTCGAAATGATCGTCGAGCACACTCTGACGATATTTGCATCTCTCTTTATATGGTGATTAAATTGCATCATGGTGTTGGAACTATAAGTAAATGTCTTTTCGGAACTTTAGATCATGATGACGAAATCAAATATAATTCTGAAATAAAGCAATTAATTCAAAACCAAAAGTCGTTTTCGCACGAGTTGAGTCTTCTCTAAATACTCATCTTATTGATCATTACAATAAGACAATCACTAGTTTATATAAAAATGAATTATTACTCCTGTCTCAATTTAATGATATCTATATCAAATCTCAAGACGTAGCCCATCTGGTATTTGTATATTTGAGATTGCCTAATGCTTTAAATCAAATAATTCTGAATTGCCAAAATTTGATAAATTTCATATATTTCAATTATATTTGCTAATTTAGGAAGTTTACATACCTCCATTATTTCTCTGAACCATTTAGCTAAATGAATCAATTGAGTATATGGTGAATCGAAAATCGTCAAATTTAAAAATCCATACAATTCTTCAAAAGTTCAAGATTCTAGAATAATAATTGCTATCTGTATATTTGTTCTAATAGATAGTGATTTTCTAGCCTATCACATTATCCCTTTAACATATAAAAATTCCATAATTGTTCCACACAACCCTTTCCTTGTGCTTGGTACAAACTCACATCAATGTGAGGAAAAACTGTGTCTATCTATTGAAAGTTTCTTCTTTTGCCGACACCATAAAGAAGCCATTAACGATAATACCTTTGATCCGAGCCGAAACACCAACCTGCAGATTTGAAGCTGCAGTTTTGAATCACCCAATAGTCGAAAAAAATCAATAACAAATTTTTGCCAACTGAAGATCCTATAAAAGCTTTATATGAGAATACAGAAGAAAGACGAATGGGAACTCTCTTTTATTACCAAAATTACGTTTAACTTCCGAATTTGGAGTAACCACAAATCGACATTCGCCTTCAAAACTAGAATCAGTAGATCTCAAATCCATCAGAGACATTCGAAAGGAAGCAGATTCATATGAAATTCTAGAGAAAGAAAAAGTGCACCCCGCAATTTGGAATATGCCTAGTCTAACACTGCTATATGTATTTTAATTATTATCTACAGTAGAAACGGTGAAGCTTTTCCATCACGTGACTTAGTGGACGATATTATTCAACACATACTATGTTGGAACTTCTAATAACAGAAAAATAGCGAAACTCAATAAAAGCGTTAGTCGTATTGTTTTGATTAAGATGCATATGATTGATGTCGTATCAGTCACGTGATGGAAAAGACTCAGCGTTTCTACTGTGTATCTGGTATAGAAGAGGCTAAGAAGATGTTAGCCTGCCCCCACAAAAGGACCAGAAACCCGAAAACAACTCCTCATCGGTATTATTTTCGCCTAAGAAGGGAGGAGTTATATGTAGACATCCTGCATACCTCAAGTTATTTCAAGCCATCCTGTTTACATCAATAAAGATTGCTGTTGTCAGCAATTCGTCTACTTGGTGTAGATCTCATTAATAATTGTTATTTTAGTTCTTTACCTTGTATTATGAACATCAAATTTAAATTAGTAAAATTTTGTATATTGTCGCTGAGACATGTTTCTATTTTCATCAATTATTTTGGAGCGTTACTTATTCGTCGGCTACTCCCACCTCTAATTCCAAATCATTTTATTTTCAAATATTAGGAACATATCGGTGATCGTTTTTAACAGCGTTAAATATCTACTTAAACTACGATTCAAGTCGAATTTGCTCTCTTTTGTTCATTCTTCGCTGATAATCAACTTCAGCATTCAGTTTCCAAATAATTTTGTGGGTGATATCAATTCTTCTTGCTGGTAAGTTATCTATATATTTTCAAATTGTAATTGTGTGCGTACAAATCATTCTATTTCGATTTTTTTATTTAGTTAAAATATTTCGTTTTTTAAAAACAATATTTTTGTTATGGTGTTTCCAGTTTTTTCGCGGTTATTATCTTTCTTTGAAAAAATCTGGTGGCGTCCAAACTTATTTCATAAAGCGAATTTATAACATATTCTTTATGGTTATCGTTTGGAAACAAATTTAATATGTTCCAAACATGCACCCGGTACCCTGTTATTGGTAATAATCACAGAGTGACGTCAATTGCGTTTCGTAGAGTATGCCCCGGGTTCTTTGCTGGCGATTTTTCAGGGAAAAACAATAGAGAGAGAGAGTCGAAGTCGAATATCACAGGCTGATGTTCTGATGTATGAGCATCAACCTAACCTAACCTATCCTTTATCTATGCATAAAAGTAGTTCCCTCGGCAGTCACCGACATAAGGGACACATTGCCATTTTATATTTAGTATGGTTAGTTACAAAATAGTCTCAATTTCTGGTGTAACTACATACCAGTGTATTTAAAAACCAATAAACAGTTTAATCGCAAAATCCACTTGCACTTTGATTCCATTCAGGAACCAGATTCCTATCGAAATACAAAAGAAAACGTCCTATCGAAGAACCCATAGAATTGAAAGGTTTAATCCAATTCTACAGTTATTTTCCACTGATTTAAATTTGCTTTTTCTGATTATTTTGGGTGCAGGACGGATAAGAATGAACAGATTTCTGTGGATTTAACTGTCTCGACCCTTACTTCGTGGAATCTGCTCATATTAGTGTTTTAAATGAAACTCACGGTTTTCAGTTAATTCCACAATATAATAAAAGTTATTGAAAATTCTAAAAAATTGACAATTGTTTCGATAAATCAATATCATCGTCAGAATGACAGAAGTTACATTTTATTTGATGCCTACCTGATGTTTAGTAGTTATTTTTGGCTAGACCAAGAAGTGACCTAACTTGTGATTGACTTAATATATGTTTATAGAAAAGAGAAGAAGATGTGATATTACAAATATTGAAGCTTAGATATTATTAGCCCTATGGTGATATCCTGGATATCATTTTTCCAATTAAGATCAGTATAACTGTGCAATGATATAGAAAACCAGGAAAACTATATCTGCTGATCCTTACAATTATCACTTAAGAAGACAGTTTATTAGTGGAGAACTCCCTAGATTTAACTGTTCATTGACAACTTCATATTGTGGGTTTCTTAAATGTCTTCTAATTTCCAATTCTTCAAGGAAATCCAGTTCTTGTTTCTTTCCACAAATATGCAGCACTTCTAGTTTTGTGTTAGGTGTCAATGAATGATTGGTGTCAATTTTTTAGAATTTTCAATAACTTTTATTATATTGTGGAATTAACTAAAAACCGTGAGTTTCAGTTAAAACACTAATAAAATTTCTGTCTTTATTTTGAAAATTAAATTCAATTTTTATATGTATTGGAGTATAAGTTCCTCACCTGTTCATTTTATTCCTCCTTTTCAATTTTCTACTGTTTCTCCTTTTTTATTTCTTTCCCTACAGCCCTACGGACCTCTACGCACCTTTACGGACCGTTCTCTCCAAGTTTTACGGACAGTTCTCTACAAGCCTTAAGGACCGTTCACTCCTAGAGCCCTTACGGACAGTTCACTCCAAGGACCTTACGGACCCTACCAACAATCCAACTCTTCCACATCAGACGGCTCAAGAACCCGTGGATACAGCTGCGAGCTGTACGTCCCGAGTCTTCTGATTGTATTGAGAATATACGGCTTATATAACTTTATTTTTGTGTCAAATAAATCCATTTGTCCCGAAATTGTGTTTGTTTTATTCACCTTATCCCAATTGAGGTAATAAAAAATAGTGTAACTGAGGCCGAATTCGCCACCTGAGGAGAGTCCTTAGGCCGGGTAACTTAGGATTGTGACAATATTTGAAAAAGAAGAGTGTTTAATAAATATCTTCGTGAGTAAGATCATTTATTTAACTATCTCAAGGTAACAAATTGGTTATCGACAAAAATCAGTCAATCATATCTCAGGTATTTTGGACATATTTCAAGAAGTACCAATGGTTTGGAAAAACGTATTGTAGTATTTCCATCGACATGTTACGATTTTTTCATAAGTTATTCCGGAGCGTTATTTATTATTCAGTTACTTCCATCCCTAATCCATCAACCCAACCATGTATCTAGTTTTTATCCAAGTATCTTCGTCTGTGTGTTCAATAACTTAAATAGTTTAATATACTACAGGTTTTTTTCTGTAGTTGTACAGGTTCATTTTCTTTGTTGCTAAGTTTACTATTGTTGTAAGTGTAACTAATTCTGTCGCTGTACTTAATTTAGATACCACTTACAAGCTGTTTTTTACAGCTTCTGTGGGGCATTGTGTTTATTTACGATTTTTGATCTACATTTGTTATACTTTGTAATTTATAGTGAATAAACATATATAATTATTATTATTATCTTCGCCTTCCAATACCTTTATCCAGGTATTCTTCTTCAATCAAGTATCAACCTTCTTCTTCAACCATGTATTTTTATCCAAGTATTTTTCTTTTTCAATAGCTTTATCCAGGTATTCACATTTAAATATTTTTTTTTCAATAACACCTTTATCCAGGTATTCACATTAAAGTATTTTTTATGTCAAAGTGTCTAAGTTTTTTAATCGTCCAGAGTTTTAAATGTTCAAGTATTTGTTCTTCAATGTCCAAGTCTATATGTCTAAGTTTTTCTTAAGTGTCAAGTAGGTATATATGTTTAGAGGTTAATCATTATCCTCTTCTTGAGGACGAAAGGTTTGGTTTGATTGACGAGAAAGAATTTAAGTAATGAATGAGTGCTATTGTGCACTAAAAGAGCTTTGAGTAAGAAAGTGAATCGTTTAATCGAGTGTAAGTGTTCGTTTGAGGATGAATTATGGGTTAAGAGTGTTTTAATTTGAGAGTAAACTTTGATTTTATAAGTGTTTTGTGATTTAAGAATGTATGTGAGGGTAAGTTTTGATTTAAAGTGATTTGGTCACACCAGAAGAATGAGTATAATGAGTATGAGAGTAATGATCATTAAGGTATTATGGGAATAAGTTCTGTCCAGAACAGTACATTTCTTTTTTAAATGATTAAAACATTGAGAGAGATTAAGTTTTGATCAAGACAATAAGAGAGATTAAGTTTTCATTAAGGTATGTTTGTTCAAGAGATTATAAGAGTTCAATGATCTAATTTGATTTTTTATCTATAAATATGAACCATCATAGAATCAAGTGAAGTTTCTTTTTTACTATTTTGTGATTTAATGATTTGATAATAAGTTTTGCTTCAGATGTGAATATTCTTAATTGTTTTGCAGTACAATTGGTTATTATTACAATTTTTAAACAGTTGAAATGGGCATTATTAATTTGCCATATGGTATTATTTGAAAAAATGACAATCTAAATTTACATTGAAATGATACGTGAGAAATTAAATTTGTTATAATGCTATCAATTGCCACCTTGCAACTGACACGTTGCGTCTTTAAAGGATCCATTTTAGCAATTATATCAATTATTTGACATAAATATTTGACATAAAATTCAAATCAATGTGTCATATTAGGTATTTAAGTAATATTTTATAATGTAAATGATTGTTTTCCAAAATTGATATGAGAGAATGTTATTAAATGTCCAAACTAAATTTGAAATTATAAAATATAATAAAAATGTAATAAATTTTATCCGTCATATGTACCTTATTTGTCTTGTACGTTTTCACTGCTAACCTGCTGTCTGTCTCGAAGAATTTCAATTTCCTCTTAGATTTGAACTGCCAACACTGCTCTCAATTCAGGACCATATACTATGAACTTATTTGTCTTGTTCGTTTTCCCTGCGAACCTGCTGTCTGTTTTGAAGAATTTCAATTTCCTCGTAGATTTGAACCGCCAACACTGCTCTCGATTCAGGACCAAATTCTATGAACTTTATTTGGTTCGATCCGGCTACAGAAAGGCCATGTTTTGTATTCACCTGTTTTCTAATGGAAGAGCAAAAATGCGGCAAGTCGTATTCACTTTTATGTTTATAAGCTCTGAAGGACCAATCGTAATGTTACGATAATAACTGCTTCCATATGTATGAGTTGTTTGTTATGTTAAATGAAAATCGATGTGTATATGCACTTTTCTTTATATTTCTATTACTTTACACTTTCTTCATTTTGCGTCACAATTAAGATTATCACAAATGCTTATGATACATTGTAATTGAAAAGTTTTTACTTCTTTATGATTTTTTTGACAATGAATTTTAACTGAATTTTTGTTACTCGACTAACAACCTTTTTATATATGATGAGAATGATAAATTGAATGTGTGTTGTTATAGATATTTTTATATGTCGTTTAAAGTGGGTGATAACAAGGAAAGTTATGTGAGAATATAACCAATGGGAAATAGAGATTTAAATGAAACTGTCATATGACTGTTCAAACTCAGTCGATGCATATAGTTTTGTGGACAAAGAAATTGATATATATATATATATATATATATATATATATATATATATATATATATATATATATATAGTTATCTGTGGTGTTTTATATGAAATGAAGTTTGAAATGGGTTTTGTAAAATTATAAATACAGGGTGAAGACAAAGTAATAATTTATGTAAGAATTAACAGTAGGAATTTGAGTGTTAACTCAAATTCGTACAGGATTGGAACTATACGTAAATGGCTTTTCGGATATTTAGATCATGATGACGAAATCAAATCTACTTAATTCTGAAATAAAGCGATTAATTCAAAACCATAATTCGATTTCGCACGAGTTGAAACTACATGCTTTTCTCAATACTCATCTTATTGATCATTACAATAAGACAATCACTAGTTTATATAAAAATCAATTATTGCTCCAGTCTCAATTTAATGATATCTGTAACAAATCTCAAGTCGTAGCGCATTAGGTATTTGTATATTTGAAGCTGATCAATGCTTTAGTTCAAATAATTCTGAATTGCCAAAATTTGATAAATTTCATTGATAACTTAGAAAATTCAATTATATTTGCTAATTTAGGAAGTTTATATACCTCCATTATTTCTCTGAACCATTTAGTTAAATTAATCAATTGAGTTTCATAATATATGGTGAATAAAAAATCGTCAAATTTAAAAATCCATGCAATTATTACCAATTGGCCGGAGTTAAAGTAAAAGTTGAAAATTCTAAAATAGTAATTGTTATCCATATCCCCGTTCTAATAGATAGTGATTTTCTGACCTATCAATCAATCAATCATATATTTCAATTATATATGCTAATTTAGGAAGTTTACATACCTCCATTATTTCTCTGAACTATTTAGCTAAATTAATCAATTGAGTATATGGTGAATCGAAAATCGTCAAATTTAAAAATCCATACAATTCTTCAAAAGTTCAAGATTCTAGAATAATAATTGCTATCTGTATACTCGTTCTAATAGATAGTGATTTTCTATTATCCCTTTACCATATAAAAATTCAATAAAAGTTCCACACAACTGTTTCGTGGTACTTGGTACAAACTCCCATCAATGTCAGGAAAAACTGTGTTCATATATTGAAAGTATCTTCTTTTGTCGACAACATGAAGAAGCCATTACCGATACTTGCGTAATACCTTTGATTCGAGCCGAAACAGTAACCTGCAGATTTGAAGCAGTAGTTTTGAATCACCCTATAGTCGAAGAAAATAAATAACAAATTTTTGCAAACTGAAGATCATATAAAAGCTGAAATTAACTGAGATAAGAATAGAATAGCTATAATCAAAAGGATGTAGCGTAAAAATTAAGAACTCTATATCAGAATATAGAAGAAAGACGAATGGGAACTCTCTTTTATTACCAAAATTATTTTTAACTTCCGAATTTGAAGTAACCACAAATGGACATCCGCATTTAAAACTAGAATCAGTAGATCTTGAATCCATCAGAGACATTCGAAAGTAAGCAGATTCATATGAAATTTTAGTGCACCCACAATTTGGAATATGCCTAGTCTAGCACTGCTATTTGTATTTTAATTATTATCTACAGTAGAAACGGTGAAGCTTTTCCATCACGTGACTTAGTTTACGATATTATTCAACACATACGATATTGGTACTGTCTCCTTCTAATAACAGAAAAAGAGCGAAACTAAATAAAAGCGTTTGTCGTATTGTTTTGATTAAGATGCATATGGTTGATGTCATATCAGTCACGTGATGGAAAAGACTCAGCGTTTCTACTGTATATCTGGTATAGAAGAGGCCAAGGAGATGTTAGCCTGCCCCCACAAAAGGACCTAAAACCCGAAAACAACTCCTCATCGGAAGTATTTTCGCCTAAGGAGGGAGGAGTTATATGTAGACATCTTGCATACACGCAAGTTATTTGAAGCCATCCTGTTTACATCAACAAAAATTGCTGTTGTCAGCAATTAGTCTACTTGGTGTAGATCTCATTATTAATTGTTATTCTAACCTTGTATTGTGAACATCAAATTTAAATTAATAAAATTTTGTATATTTGAAAAATAAAAGTTTTAAAAAAATATCTTCGGGAGTAAGATCATTCATTTAACTAGATCAAGGTAACAAATCGATTATCGACAAAAATCAGTCAATCATATCTCAGGTATGTTGGGTTTATTTCAAGAAGTACGAATGGCTTGGAAAAACTTATTGTAGTGTAGCATTTCCATCGACATGTTACGAATTTATCATAAGTTATTCCGGAGCGTTATTTATTCTTCAGTTACTTCCACCTCTAAACCAAAATTATCAAGTTCGATATTTTAAAAACAACTGGAATGATTGTTTTTACATTCACAAGCCTTCTACAGTTGAATTATTGGATCTTTACTCGTGCGTCATTAATATCTGATAACATAACCGACAAATGTCAAATTAATTTGTTCTGTTCTTCACTATTAATAGAAAGAAATGCCACGTGATAATTATGTCGGTTATGTTATCAGATATTAATGACGCACGGGTAAAGATCCCATAATTCAAAGTATTTAACCAACAAATTCCGAGTCAACGGCTTCTTTCTTTCTTTATCGTTCTTCGCTATGGAGGTAATAATTTCTCCAGTCTTCAAATCTCTTTTGCGTGAGGTGACATTTTGTTTTGCTGGCATGTTTTTCTCTCATTTCAAATAGTAGTTGTGTTCTTAGAAATCTATTTCGATTTCTCAAACTTCCATTTCGTTATTATATATTTCTATTATTTGAAATCGTTATTTTCCAGTATGGTGTTTCCAGTTTCACCTTCATAATTTTTATTAAAAAAACTAGGTGGCGTCAAAATTTATTTTGTGAAGCAAATTTTGAGCAGACTCTTTTTGATTTATTTTCCCTCTAATTTAAATTTGCATTTTCTGAATACTTTGGGAACAGGACGAATAGGATTGAAACAGATATATGTGGTTTTGTTTTAAAAATTAAATTCGATTTTTGTATGTATTGGAGTATAAGCTCCTAATCTGTTCATCTTATTTCTCCTTTTCAATATTTCTTCCCGATTATTTCTCCTTTCTTCTTTTTTTTTGTATACAGCTCTGCAGCTCGTATGTTGACCGTGGAAACTTGTGAAAGAGACCAAGAGGTAGATCCCCAAGTCAATGAGTAGACCAGATGAAGGCAATTATCGACCACGGATTACATGAAGCCACAAAAGCCGTCAAGGACAAAGAAGCATGGAGAGAGACGATTCTGACAATCAGTACATAATGTCACCATATCCCTACGGGGATAAAGAACTGAAGAAAGAAAGAGCAAAGAAGAATTTATTCTAAATATAACAATGGATATTATAGGTGGTATCCTAATATTTTGAAAAAATTGTGAGAACTCTGGAACTGATACCAACGATTATGTTGGAAAAACAGTACAACTATCCCCATATTTAAAAAAAGTTCAGATGGCATCTTTTGAGAACTATCGAGAAATCATTGTATACAACAAATAATTTGAGGTTTCAGATTTACCGAGATTAGATTAGAGTGATACATCACTTAAGGCTTATAATGGTTGTTTTCCATAATACAAATACTTGTAAATGGACCATTCTAAATATCAAGTGTACCATTTTTATATGAAGGGAACAAGTACAAATTGTACGATGTGCTTTCTCTGGATGACAGAGTTTTTAGTAAAGGTAAGTTTTCATCCATGCGAATTGTGAGATTTTCGTCAAAATATTTGAATTTTAGTTTCGGTAAAAGAAAACTTAAATAGGTAGGTACCTAAGTAATGTTTTTTTATTAAAATTCTCAGCATTTGGAATATATAAATAAATAAATCCTGCATATTTCCCTGATTGGTAACAAATCATTTTGTATTCGTATGCATGAAAACACAATTTTAAAAAAAGGTTCCATGACGCCCTCCGACCCGTCACCTATCGCCCAATAGGCCGATCCAATCACGTGCCAAGTTTTAAGGTTATAAGTTAGAACGTGTTATCGTTTCAGTGATTCATGTGAACTTTTCTGCAAATTTCACATTGTTTTCAACATTTTGGAGAACTTTATAATCCAAAATTTAGGTTTAGGCTTGTATATACAGTGTGACCCACTTAAGATCGCAACACCCAGTTATAGCGTCAGTGGCGGATTTATAGATTTGCCGCCTGTAGGCTATTCAATTTTTGCCGCCTCTAAATTTTGATATCCTAGTCCACAATCATATCTATTTTCTATCAATAAAATTCCAAATATAGTTATTATTATTGAGAACTATGGTACCGTGTACCGTGTTAGATCCTCGATGATTTTTACAGCAAAGAATTATCAAAAAACATTATTTTAAGGAAAAAATATCTCAATCGTATACCACTTTTAAAGTAAGGTAAGGTATGTCTTAAAACTATACAATACTTACAAAATATGAATTAAGCTTAGGTAAAAAACATACATTTGGCGAACTCACAGTTTAAAAACAATACAATAAATATATCTTTTCTTTATTATTTGTTAGCATTATGATTTAAGTTAAATTATAAAAGCATTACAATACTTTTTTGCGAGACTTTGAATTCGCAAAATCATTTATTATATCGTCGTACGAAATCTTGTTCATTAGCTCTGACTCTATGCACAAGAGAGCTAAAGCGTTTAGCTTTTCTTGACTTAAAGTAGATCGTAGGTAGTTCTTTACTCTCTTCAAGCAAGAGAAGCTTCTTTCACCTGAACAATTTGCCGCTGGTGTACAAAGAGCCATACGAAGTGCTATATCCAAGTTCGGATAAATGTTTCCTAGATTCTGTTCTTGCAGGAATGAAGACAGACTTATTAATGATCCAGAAATTGGTTTTATTGAAATTCTTTCAGGCGAAAGGTAGCTTTGAAAGTGTAGTAATTCCTGAACTAAGTCTGTTTCTAAATCATTAGGATACATTTTTTGTAAAAAACTGGCTTTTTCTGTCAGAACTGATGGTAACAACTCATTCATTTTGGTAAGAAATGAAAATTTTTCGTTAAATCCTTGATAAGCCTCTTGCCGTTTTGCTAACTCGGATATGGGTCTATCTATGACAACGAGAAACGTATTAACCCTGAAGTGATCACTCGCAGCTATTCCAATATCTTCATCTGGTGTCTCATCAAATCTTTTTTTTCTTTTTGGTTGTCTTTTTTTCATCTCTCTTGTATATTCTTTCGATACACTTAACTCGATCGCCTTTTCTTCGAAGTACTTGAAATTCTCTCGTTCAGCTATGAAAAACTTACGAAGTGATTCGTAAAGATCAGCAACGGTAATCAAATCTATGTTAGAAGTCTGAATTTGAACATTCACTTTGTTTATTCTCTCTAAAAAAAACATCCTATACAACAACCATTACCGCCGTTTCCAGTTTTTCTAAATTCAAAAGTATTCCCGCCGCTTCCTGTCGCGTTACAGGCTTTTCGGTACAGTCATCGTTGATTGATTGCAAAGTTTTAAGAACTTCGGGCCAAGATTTTTTAAACTTTTACATGCATCCTCTCTAGCTGACCAACGTGTCAGATTTACCCTTTTAACACTTTTTCCTTTTCCGATTTCAGTCATTAACATTTGCCAGCATTGTGTGGAGTTCACAAAAAAAACGTAGATTTCCTGTAGCAACATGAAAAAGCGACACGCTTCTGTAGACGATTCAGCAGCCGCAGTTGCCACTAAATTCAAAGAATGGGCAGAACATGGCACAAAAAAAGCGAAAGGGGCTTGGTCACGAATTTTAGCTTGCACGCCATTGTACGTGCCAGACATATTCGCGGCATTATCATATGATTGTCCTCGGCAGTCTTCAATATTTATACCCAGTGTTTCGAGTTCGGAAGTAATGGCAGAAAACATTTCTTCAGCTTTATGTCCCACTGACGGCAAAAACTTGAGAAATCTTTCACAGGGTTTACCTGAATCTAAAACGTATCTAATGACAAGCGTAAGTTGGTCTATATGGGCTATATCTGGTGTTGGATCAATGATGAGGGAAAAATATTTCGCCTTTTTTATCTCATCTCTAATCTGTTTCAAGACTTTATCACCCATTAAGAGAATGAACTCATCGTAAATGGTCTTTGATAAGTAACTGGTACTTCCTGATCCTTGATTGCCAAATCGTTCAATATGACGAGCTAAAAAAGGATCAAATTCTGCTAATAGTTCTAAAACCATACAATAATTTCCATTATGTGGATCTCCGAACTTTTCATTTTTTCCTCTAAAATAAAGACCTCTTGAACACAGTCGCTTCACAACGGCTACAACTCTCATCAGAACATTTCTCCAGTAAGTAATTTCTTCATCAATCTGGACCTGTAGTAGATTATCGAGTCGGCCATCAATTTTATTACTATCTCTCAAACTAAGGATACTAGATTTATGACGTGCAGAATTTTCATGTTGAGCTACTCGATGTTCTGCATTTTTCCAGTCATTGAATCCTCCCTTCTCAAAATGAGTTCTACACTCCAATGGACCAAATGCCAAACAGGGTCCACAATACACAGATTATTTACTTTCAGAATAAACTAGCCAATTTCTGTCTTTCACTTCATTATTTCTCATTTTTCTTTAAAAAATACTAACTGGCAGAAAACGACGCTGATCAGAATATATTCTTTCACTTTTAGAGATGTCACAAGATTTGTTTTGATCAAAACCGTACCTTGCGATAACTTCCCGCAAGTTATCGTTAATTTCCCACAGCGCTGGATCTTTGTTTAGACTTATGGTTGATTGTATTTCCACGTTACTTGTACTTGACGTCTGATTCTGAGACATATCTTCAATAGTGAGGATTATAGATGATTCCTCTTTTGCCTCTCTATCAAAAACATGAAGATCTGTTTTTTCAAAATCAGAATGTTTAATGGGCAACGGTTGATCTGGAACAGCAGAATATATATCGGTCACATCTTCTTTAGATTGTGTTGTATCAAGACATATGTTTGAAGCTTCCGGGCTCAAAACACTGCTTTTACTTTCAGTTTTAAAAAAACTGTCAATTTTTACTGTCTGTCGAATGATTTCTTTTTGCTCTTCTCTTTTAATTTTTGCTCTTTTCTTGTACTCAGCTCCGCTAAGTCGCTTTCGTCCATCACTCATTCTAACAATTTTTGATTGAAAAACTGAAACAAAACAATATACAATTAAAAGTTTTACGCGCTTTGCTTATTAATGAATGAATCAACGTAATCACTCGAATTATTTATTCAATATAAATTTTTATTGTACTCACCAGAGATGTTATAGTATAAAATTATTCACACAATCCACGAAACAGTACACAACTAGAAATATGGGTTCCTTTAAATATTAGCATTAATATAGTGTTAGAAATTGCAGGGCGCAAACATCAAAAGTGACTTTACTCATGTTTTTGAACTAAATAGAAGACGTGAATTCCTCGTTGGTATAGCCACACTATCACTATATCTACCTCAATTACTCTCGAACTCAATGCTTCGACGCAACGTATGTATACATCAGGAGCCCGCTTCGGCTCACATAGTCACCCTATCGCGCTGCACTTGTGCTATCCATTCAGCCAGACACTCTTACCGAATCGTCATGTCGTTTGTTCTGGCGTTACAATACAAATACGACTACGCAATTGCATGCCTTAAGTGCGAAGCGCGTAGTAGGTATGCTCTACTCTTGCCTAAAAATCTAAATCCGATGTTTTCTCACATTAAACCGTACCTAACAAATATGATGTACATGAATATTATTTAAAAAGCAACTTATCGGAAAGAAAAATGATCGCTGAGCTTATAAAAATGATTTTTTCGGTTATGAGTTATGATTAATTATTTTTTATTTAAAAGGAAGTAATTTTAATGCCATATCGTATGGATTTTGGATGATCGTGTTCACAGTAAACACGATAACTTTCGAAAAAATAATTTTTTCTCTTCAATTTTTTTTAATATACTTGTTTAACTGGAGAGAAGCCGTTGAATAAAAAATTGCAGCTGAGTATTGTTTTATCTTATTATAATTAATTCATTCCGATTGGAATTTTCTGAAAAAGTTGGCTTTGCGAAAAAGTTATCAAATCTACTGATGTAAACATTCATTTAAATAATTCGTGTACGACATGAGCGCTTAAGGCCTGCTCATTTGGATTTTCCAAACTTTTTCTTACTGCAAATAAAATAATTAACTGATAAAATGTATCAATTTTCTAATGAGCAAATTGTCTCACTTCATATTTTGTGGAGGGAATTTTTTTATTGTCAAGTCACAGTCGTTCAACTATCAGTTATTTGATTAATATGATCTCTATAAGATATTGAACTAGTTTTTTATTTAATAAAAATTAGTCAATTTTAGTCAGTATTTTTATTAGACCATCGATATTATATCGATTGAATTGGGTAAGCAGATCTCATAATTATTAGGTACACGGAGAAAAAATTATAGCAGTTATCAGTGAAGAATATATGTAAAAATTACTAAATTTCGATTATAATATCGAATCGCGATATTCTAAAAGTTCATAATCATTAATGTATAATTAGTAAAGCGTTTAGGAATTGTTCATGCAGAGATGTTGAAATATTTATTAATTAGCACTGTATATGAGAATATTTCGATTTTTGTTAAATATTTTAATTTCTCTCCAATTTTCTAAATTCGTATTATGTGTGTGTATAATAATTTTTTTTTAATTTGTAAACCGAAATAATAAATTTATGAACTAAATTTGCCGCCCCTTAAAATTTGCCGCCCTAGGCTCCAGCTTACTCAGCCTACCGGTAAATCCGCCACTGTATAGCGTTTAATTGACAGTTGATTAACTTAAAATTTTGGTGGTCTGAAAAGGTCGACAAGAGAACTATTTTTACCTATTAACATTTTATTAATGTCAGTAGCGTACATTTTTAGAGTTATTACCGATTTTTTTATTGGATTTTCGGTTACCACATTGTAAAGAGTATCCTTTGAAACCCCTAAATCCAAATTTTGAGTAATGTCACTTCACCGGTGTCTGAGATGTCAGTCGTCAAAAATTGTTTTTTTTTTCATTTTGAACGGCTCTGTATACACGGTAGTCGACGTTTTATCAACTCCACATTTAGCTGACAATTAGTTGAGTGGTTGCCCTTGTCAATATTTGGTTTTGTATCAGTAGCGTACGTCTATATGGGATTTTAAAAATTCGTGTTTTAAAAAATAATAGTTGCAACTTTTTCTTACATTTTGACCCCATTGTAAAGAGCACATAATCTCCTGATGATGCTGACATGGTCAGCGAAACGCGCGTTACGTTATTTTCATTTCCCAACATCACAGTCTAAACTGATTTCTTATTTGATCACAAAATTTCGATACTGCCCTTTTTATTCTAAGGTACCTACTGCATTTTATTGTAAAACAAGCTTTGTAGCTAAATAAACATTTTCCTATGATTGGTATTTACTCTTAATTTAATGTAGGTAATTTAAACATAGGGGTGTCCAAAATATGACGATTGGGGACAATTTATTTCTATTCTAAGTTGCATCTCTGAGGAGTTATAGGGCCTCAAAGTAGGGCCCAAAATTTCGAAAAAAATTAATTTATCTGCAACGCTTCAACTTAAAAATACCAAATTTGGTACACTCTATAAGACTGTTGAGGGCATTAAGTAATGGTAAGTAGAAGGCGATCGAACCATTCTGGGGGGTTAAATAGGGGTGATCTAACCTTAAAATTTAGCAGAAGCTTTTATATGTCGATTAATTAGAAAAATTTCATACCATGGATACTTTAATTCTAAGACTTTTTTATTCTTGTAATTTTGCATAAAATTTTGTCATTTTCAAGAAAAAGTCAAATAACTATTATCATGAATTTTATATCAGGTTTAACAAATTAATAGATACTTTTCAATATGAACAATTTAATGGAAAAACAAATTAATAATATTGTATAAAGAACATGAACATTTTAATTTGAAGAAATCGCTGAAAATGATCACAATTTTCTCTTAGACACAAAATTATTCTTCGACGAAAATTGAAGTCAACTCTGGCCAGTAGCTGATGATCATTTTTTATTATATTGCATTTTTCTGGGAATGGAAAAGAATAAACAGACTCCCTTAACGCTCCTCAAAGAAAGTAATCACATTTATTGTGGTCCGGTGAATGGGGAGGCCAATTATTTATTTTTGGTTATTCGAAGTTTCCTTGAAAGTTTTATGCAAAATTACAAGAGTAAAACAAGTTTTAGAACTAATTTATCCATGGAATAAAATATTTTTTTTAAATCAAGTGACAGATCAAAAACTTCTGTAAATTTTAAGGTTAGGTAATATATATATATATATATATATATATATATATATATATATAAAATAACCCCCCAGAATGGTTCGATCGCCTTCCACTTACCACTACTTAATGCCCTTAAGAGTCTCATATAGTGTACCAAATTTGGTATTTATAAGTTAAAGGGTTGCAAAAAAATTAATTTTTTTCGAAATATTGGGTCCAACTTTGAGGCCCTCCTCAGGGATGCAACTTGGTATAGAGGTAAATTTCCCCCAATCGTCATATTTTGGGCTCCCCTATGCGCCTCCGGTCTGTGTCGGTTCTTATGCGGGACACCCTGTATATATATATAACCATAATATAAATGTAGATGTTATTCAGTACTACAAGTCATGTTAATTGTTCATAGTAGTAGAAAGTTAATCGAAAAAAATGTTTACGGGGTGTCAACTCAGTAGCTCTATAGTCATGTTTTTATCTTGTCTGCTTATGAATCTCCTTTTTCTATTTATTAGGAGGCACCTGAATCGTGAACATGAAAAAGCACTACCAAAAACCACCAGAAATGCAATTTTTGAACAAATAATATAGAAGAGCTGCCTATCAAACTGATAAAGAAATATCTGATGAATAGGCTGAACATTGTGGAGCTTTTATCAAATGTATTTTTAATCTTGGAAATAATCTGTTTATTTTTGAAAGATTTCTTTAGGTTAAACAGTTGATACTTCAATTTAATTATTTCATTATTTATCCGCACATATTATTATGGTTGTAAATTGTAATTTAGTAATTCTGTTGTTATGACAGCACAATTTCATTGAACTGAATTTTCAGAAGCTGCTCTACATTTCAGAAGGAACCAGAATGAGGTTGAATAAGCAATTTCGAAATGGCTTCGAAGAGTCAAAGAAGGGAAGGAAAACTCAATGTATTGAGTTTTTTAATGTTATATGCGTTTTATCAAAATGTCTTTATTTATATGTTCTATTTATTTATAATTGCAATATGTGCTATTTTTGTTTATAAAATATACAACATATACTTACTGCCTACGTTGTTTACGTAAAAACTCTAAATCTGAACCTTTGAGAACATTTTCTGGACATTCAATGGACCATTTGCATGTACATTCTAAATGTACGTGCATAGGATGTTAAATCCAGTGAGGTCCACAATTTTTCTGGACATATCATTGAATGTAACCGGACCTTCAATGGACGTCCATAATATCCATTTTGTACATCCAATAAACATGCTATGGATCTACATGTGCATATATCTTCGATATATTTCTTGCCGTTAAAAGTGATATTTCTGATTATGACCAAAGTCGAACTGATAATAATATGTAGTAAGCTCAATGATGATGTGGCAAATATATTTTTCTATAATTGAAAATATATTCGAATTTGCATGAATGTTTGAGTTTAAATTTGCTCGTATTTTAATAAAAACACCTTGTTTGCAAATGTATGATTGTTTTATTTACTAAATAAATCGTAGAAAATTGTGTCATGATTTACCATACAAATTTTTTTCAGTGTATTCAAATAATTATTCAATCGACAGTTTACATATTTAACTGAAAATTAAATAATTTCAACCGAAAATTTAACGTCAGGTGTAGGCGGTTGGTCGGGTAAAGATTTTATGAGACAACACAACTCTATTTTAGTGAAACAATAAATATCTCTCCAGCAATTCAGCGGTGTTACTAAATTTTAGCACATACTCGATTTAATTTTACTGACTTACACAATTTGTTTTAAACATTTTTTGCTGTCGTCGGTATAATGTTGAAAATTTAGTCACTCACCTCTTCTAACTTTCTTGTTAACACATTCCATTTTCTCCACCACTTGTTGATATGTAAAAATTTGTATCAACAGTTTCCATGTCTAAATGTCTCAAAAAATACCCATCAAACCGATGCACTTTTGCAATTTGATAGAAGTTTCAGCTCTGAAATGTTTTTCGAATCTCTGTTGGCGTGATACTGAAAAACTTTTTCAGTTTATTCCTGGCTGTGCTATTTTTGAGAACTGACGTTATTCAGTTCGCTTTGGTGCAAATATCGCTACTACCTAATCGAATGTATTCCTGAATGTATAGTCGATTTATATACTAGTTTTTCGTTACTCTTATTATTAAAAAGTCCTTTCGACAGGTACAACATACCACGGTTTGTTTGGTATACATATTATTTGTTTTTCTAATTGATTTTGCTTGAAATATCCTTTCAATAATAATTTTTGTTATTTCTATTTTTATGCTGCATAGCATTTATTCTTTATTTCGTAGGTAGTAGATCATTTTATTTCCCTACTACAATCTGTAAAATCATACCGTTCAACGTCGATCCAGTTTTCATTGTTCGATTTACTCTGTTAGCATACTTCTACATCTGTTCTTCAATAAACATTTTGTTTACTGAATAATATCCTATAGAACCCTGATAATACGCCAAAAACTTTGGTTTATTTGTTAATCTGTGCTAGTAAGTTTATCTCAAGTAATTAAGTGGATAAAACAACATCAGTGTTTTGTTAGAAGAAATAAAATTTGTTATTTATATCAATATATAAACTTTCAGCATAAAACGAATCTGCACAGTTGCTAAAATTTAGGAAGGATTCAAGAAAATCCAAAACTATAAAAGAAAACTTGTCCTAATCCAAATCAACTTCTACATACTGCACTAAATAGCAGAATATCGCAGACTTGGTCACTGATATGTAAAATTTTCAGAATCATATTCAGCAGGGTCAGTTAAGTTGACACAACTACCCCCCCCCCTCCCCCAATAGATATTTTCAACAAAAACATATTAGGTAATTATGCACTCCTAATGCAACAGTATGCTTCATGAATGATTTTCTTTACACAACTACTCAATAGACTACAGGTGTTTGTTTGTGGGGCGGGGGGGTTGTAGCAAATAAACGCTATAATCTTTTTATTTAAATAAATTCTCTAAAAAGAAGCACCATTTTGAAAAAATATCTTGTATTTACACTTAAAGTATTTACTACAGGTTACCTATATAGCGAATAGAATAAATTTTGCGGTCCGCAAAGTTAGCAGTGGATATGTAAAACTTCTTAATTTTAGAGAGTTTCACGTTCAGTTAACTACCTTAAAAAATGGCGATAATTTAAAAAAAGCGATAAAGTAGACACAAGTAGTAAAAAGCATTACCTAAATACTAGAGATATTGACCTTGACGATAAATTTTCTTTGAAACTTTCAAAGCATTAACAAAATTTTTTATACTTCACGTATACAAAAATTACTTTTTATAATTCGCCTATAAAAGAGACTTCATTATGACATTGTTTACAGTGTCACTCTTTGAATACTTTTTTACTAATTTTTAGTGTCATACATTTGGTTATTCTATGTATTTTTATTTGGCTTTAACGTTAACTTAAAACAAATTATAAAATGGTCTAGCGTAGTTCTAGCTAGCAAATTAATAAATTAAATGGTCTTAACGGGTAAATTGGAACAAATTATATATTAAAAATTGTAATAAATAAAGTACTCTAATGTTTATTCATCAATGATTTGTGAATTGTTTATTTTTTCATTTTATAGGAAATACATAGGTATACAAAACGTTCAACTTTTTGAATAAATTACGAAATACCTTTGTGAAGACATACTACAGAAGTGATTCTGTTCATGATATACTATAAAAATTCGCAAGAGTATATGAAGAAGCTCTTTTCTAAATAAATAATCATCCCTTATTTGCTTAAATGAAAGTTTGTTCACAATTTACACAATTGTTCGATCATAATATATGTTAAAAATCAAAAGTGCTAAATAAAACAGGCTGTGATCTGACCAACTTAAATTCAAACCACTCCTCTTAGTTTAAGAACAGGGATAATGTAATTCTATTTTATTTGAAAAAAATCAATAAATGCAAATTATAAAAAATATTGTGTGGCTTCACATATATAAAATATGTGTCAAAATGACTTTTTTTCGTTCTCGTACTCTGCGCAACTCACAGGTCGCGGTTCGTTGCGCAAACTGCATTCGTACTACAAAACGAGACACTGTGACACTTGTTTTAAAATAACTATAGTGACATCGAAAACAGTTTCACAAAACAACCATTTCAGCATCGTTTTTGTTAACTTTTGTTACAGTTGGATGCACTGTTTCACTTATGGCTGACAGACTGACATTTTTAACTGGCTTTAACATTTCCCATGTAATTTTTTACATTGTTTTCTATACACCACTGTAAAAACCGTTCATATTCCTTCTCATATTCTTGTTTAGGTTTGTCAAGTAGTAAAAGAGTAACTTCATTATCAGTAATACCGTGAAGTTATGGTGGAGTGCAAGTTCGGTGTTTAGTTCAATATTAATAAATTTCGAACTATATAGTAACTTTGAGCATTCAAATTTAAAAATCCTGTCAAATGTCACTTGTATATGTGAGGGTTACCAACATGAATAAAAAAGCACAAAAATCCCTAATTGCAATTTTACTTTTTTTAAATACGTTTTTGCACGTTCATTATAAAAAATAGTATCTCAAACTAGTATCACAATGACTTTTTGTAGTACTCGGGATTTGCGTATCTCACCGCTTCGCGGTTTGTTGCGCAAACCGCAATCTTACTACAAAATGAGCCTTATTAGGCTTATTTTAGCATGAAATAGGGCTACTGTAGAGAGTAGCATGACGCAACTTCGGAAAATTTCAAAGCAGTTTTTCGTTTTGGTGTTCCCTGATGCCAAAATAACCCCCTGTTCTGAAGGTATATGATATGTATGTGTTATAACGGAATATGTAAGCACGATAGAGGGCGTATTTTTTGATGGATCGAAACCAAATTCGCTACCAAAATCGATTGGGCCAAAATCTTGGACGAGTTCGTTAATGAGCCAAATCGGCAAAGTAGAAACAAAATGGCGGCCTGTCAAAGTTGAAAAAAAATTGTATTTCCTTTGTTTTCCATTTGACGCAAAAAAGTTGCTGAGATTTTTCATAGACCTTAACACACTCTACAACTTTTATACTTAATATTTTTCTCTAAAACGTACATTGAAACGTTTATTTAAGAAAATTAACAAATTTACCAGAATTTTTTTTATTTTTTTGGTTTTGATTTTATGCCAAAATGTTACTGAAATAAGCCTGTCCAATTGGTCCTGTGCTATTGAGATTCTTTTATATCATTGAGAGGCACTAACGAAGCATTAACACCTAAGAAAAAATGTTCTACGATAAAGTGTGGCTGCTGACCATCAAAGAAGAAAAATTGAATATCTCTAAAACCAAATAAGTATTAACGAAATTAATAAAAGCTGTGAAAAGTGTTAATAAGACAATAACCCCGGTGAATTGTGTTTAAGAAATTTTACACGTTAGCTGATGGACCCTAAATTTTGTACGTATAATAAAGGGCACGACTTGGCTCTCATGACATAAAGCACAGAATATAGTAAACCCATTAGATTCTACATCTTATTTAAGAACTTTCTGCAAAATGTTAATTTATCAACTATTACCGATATTCTGAGCTAGGTCCTTTGCTTCTTTCCAGCTTTTTCCTCGTTCATTCAATATTCCGGTTATAACCTTATTCCACGATTTTCTTGGCCTGCCCCTCTTTTTGTTTTTTTTTTCAATTTTCGCTTTCCATACTCTCTTAACAGTTCGTTCTTCCTTCATGCGTTGTAAGTGTCCCCACCATTGCAATTGTCTTTCCTCTATGAAGTCTAATGTAGGTTCTTTCCTATATCTATAATTTTATTCTATCCTTTTTTGTCAAGCCCCTTACTCTTCTTAAATATTGCATCTCTGTCGCCAGAATTTTACTTTTTTGTCGTTCTCTCAATACCCAAGACTCACATCTAAAGGTTAAAATTGGTCTATATGTTATTTTGAATATTTTTAGTTTGGTGTCTCTGGATATTTATTTTTTATGTTTGAACTTAGTATTCATGGCGTAATATAGTATGTTTGTTTTGCAACTCTGTCATGTGTCCCGTTTTCGTCTATTATTGTTCCTAGGTATTGGTAGTGTTTAACTTGTTTCAGTGCTTCTGTATCGATTCTTATATTTATCTTGGTGTATTCTTCTCCAATCACCATCACTTTTGTTTTGTTCTTGGATATTTTCATTCCCATGTCTGTTACTGCTGTATTCCATACCTCAATGTTTTCATTCGTTCTTTCCTGTTAGTATAACATCGTCTACAAATTTGCATTCTTACTTCTTGAAAAGTTGAGCATTTTCCACTTTTCTGGTGACTATCTTGTCATTATACATATCCCGCATATTGTTGGGCCTATGTGCGAAGGCAACGAAGTGACCAAGAGCTAAATCGGCTGTATACAACACAACCACTCAAATGTATTGAACGTCACCCATGTGAATATTTTTGGTATTTCTTTCAATTTGCACTTGACCTCACACATTTTAGTGCTTGTTCATCTAACTTATAAATGTTTTGAAATTGCACGTCCAAAAATGGAGCAGGTTCAATATTTTCATATGCACATTCGTAATAGTAACTACGTTTAAACCTGAATAAACGTCCACTATTTTAATCAAAAGATTACACATCTGAATTAATACACAATTGAGATAATATCTTTTTTATATATTTAAACGGATACAATGTATATATAAATAAATTTTGCAGAAAAAAAACAAATAAGACATTGATTCACAATGAAAATATACAATTTGAAAACTAATAAAAAAAATTATTAAACTTAAAGGGGGGATTTTGTGTCATCTTGTTCATGGAAGAGAACATATGCTTCTCCACTGACTAAAGATTTCCACGATATTAATAGCACTCTTGAATCGTTATATTCGTGCCACTGTCCCTTGTAGGGATGTCGGCAAAATGCTGTGTAGTGACCATTATAAGTGGTTCCACAGTGATTAGATACAGCGTAGAGGTTGTACATACAAGGTGCCACATTATCAGCCGCGTAATGGTTCATATCAAGCCCTTCTATTAGAAAATCTATTGAATCATTAAGTTTTCCACTAAAACTTTCTGTTTGCGAAAAGCGCTTCAGGTGAATAAGCAGTATTTTCGGAAATTTATGAATTGAGAATGATTTAATGCATCGTCTTCGTTCATTACATTTCGAACAAGGTGGTTTCTCATCACCGTCGAGTGTTTCTTCTCTTGTCAACGAATCTAAACATTGTGAAAGTCGTAATTGACCTGTTCTTTGTGGTATCGGAGTGACCACAGTGTGTGCACTTGATTGTTGATTTTAATTGACCGACAAAGTTATCCATAATCTTGGAGTTGTGCATTCTCACATATCTCAACCAAAATTCTTGTGCTTTCTCGATATCACTAAATTTGTCATCAATTTCAGTTAATATGGGCTTTGGTTTTTCATATACCTTGTTGACATCTTCGTGAAGTCCTGCTAATAGGTAACGAAGAAACTCATGTGCATCATGTTAAGTGTATCCCATGAACCTTGAAGTAAATCGCTGAATCTTACTTTTCAATGATACTGTATTAACCACTCTGTCTAGACCGTCTTCAGACCAATGTTCTTGAATAACTTCAGCAAATGCTTTAATTAGTGTTCCTTTCATGCTAGATATGTTTATGTTAATATCTCTTATGTATGCGTCTTTCTTTAGATATTCTAATAGCCACCTTGTGTTTGATAAGCATTGGATAATACTATTCATGAAACATGTGTTACCAATATTTTTGAGACCTTTGAGACCCAAAGAATCTTGGGGAATACCCTTTATGGATCTGAATGTGGAAATATTGTTAAAAGCTCTTTCGCAACTACTATCATTGTACGAATAATCTCGGATTCTATTATTGTCTTTCTCACTTGATCGGCGTGATAAAGAATTTGAATTGTTAATTTTTTTTACTGAATTGGATGTAGATATCACGGATTTGAAAACTGTTTTGGTTAGAGATAATCTAGTGCGTATTGGAATCGCATCATTCTCTAGCATAATCATCTTCTTCAGTATTCCTATGAATGGGACATCATCTGGCTGGTGGTTATCAACGCATGTATTATCAGAAGGCACACATTCTGAAGAAGAGAATGAAGATGTTGAATAAGAATTTCGGAAAAAGGAAAGATCATATGTTTTAGGGTCTGTAATGTGAGAAAGTTTGAAAGTTGTGGAAGAATTACGTTTCTTATGATTAGGTTTCATAAAAAGTTCTTCTAGAGGCTTAGAACGGGGAAACGTACCGAGAAAAGATGAAGCGTTTCCTCTTTGAATTGCAATACTTATTTGTTGTATAAAGAACAAAGTTGCTCTCGAATCATTGGTTTCTATTGATATTTTTTTACCGATTTCTTTAATGAATTTTAAAGCTTCATGACCGAAAACACCAGAGGTTTCAATTGCTACAGGAATAAAAATGTAAATGTTCTCCAAATTTTTGTATTTATTGATTTTAAAAGTTTCGCCTTGTAAAGCTGCAGCGCCTGCGGAAGTAGATGTGGATCGGACATGGGACGGAGCCCAAGTGTCAGTGCAAGTGAAATCCCATATAACTGGTCTGCCGCGTTGCCATGGAATGAGGGTCATACCATCTGGACGTTTACCATCGTCGCGGCAAGTACCTAACGGTTCCAACGAACAGGGAATCTTTGCAGATGCCATGCCTCGTTTGATTAGGTCATTTACTGCAGAATGACGTGAAAAACGGCCGGCACTCAATTTGCAACTTAGGCCGTGTCTACCATATTCATCAACATCAGCTCCGCAACGACAGCGATGTTTTACACAAATTTGACGACCTAAACGGAGACCAATAGAAATACGGAAACTGTCGTCATCTAAAAGCGTACCTAATGGGGCCGACGGTAAAGCGTTCAACCATGCTCCTAATTCCTTTGAAAATGCTGCATTCAAACGAGCCTTGTCTGGTAAATTGATAGCTTTCTGAAGCAGATTTTCTTTTTCAATGTTCAATAAAGGAATATCCCCGGATTTTTGAAAGGATTTATAATCATCGGGTACAACTTTGTTAGACTTTAATGACCAAATATTTTCTGCCTCCATTAATAAAGGGTCTTGTGAGTGGAAGAATATAGGCAGAATGTAATTAATGAAATTTTTTGAACTATCTAATGATGACAAAAAATAAGGAAGAGCTACTGAAACGATTGAGCGAATTCCTAAACCACCATATGAAACAGGTAGTGAAGCTTGTTTCCAAGAAAGGTCCTCTAATTTAATGTTAATTAATGACTCTAATGAATGACGAATGGCATTGTCAAAATTGATTAGGATATCATTATGTAATCAGGTCGGACTACATCTTAATATATATGTTAATTTTGGAATTAATAGGCAATTCTTGAGAAGGTAATAAGCAATATGTGTCGGTAACCAGGATAAACGAGATGACATTTTTTTGAAAAAGGCTATTTTTTCATTGAAAGCTGATAGAAAGGATTCGTTCAATAAAGGAGCACCTAATAGAAATAAATTTTGTCTGTTGGTAATTGTTATGCATGGTGCTACAGAATTAAATTTATCAATGGTTAGATTATTTGGTGATTCTAAGAAAAATAACTCGCATTTGCTGAAATTGAGTTCAAGACCAATATCCTTGGAATTGTTTATTATATAGACAAGAGACTTGAACACGGAATTAGTATTACCACCTAAAGAACCATCATCAAGGTACCAAGCATTGAATTCTGTGTTAATGTTGCTAATAAGTTTGTGTATCGATATGCAAAAACTTTATAACTCAGCTCGAAGCCTGCAAATTTTTCTATTTACACCCTCGTTCATAATACTACATACAATTGCTGCCAGTTCGCTTTGATTTATGGCAAATAAGGACATAAAATCTTTTGCTAGCACTTTTTTGTTAGAAAAGTTCGTGGATAAAAACTCTGCTACTGGTTCAAGTAGCTTGTCCTTTCTGTTCTTAGATGCCATATTCTAACTTTACTATGTGTATAATGAGGTTTAACTAATTAGGAGGAGAAAGGATTTTCTTATTGTTGGTGGTGCATAGTAGTGGATTCCTATGCAATCTGTTTTTTTTTGAAAATTATCATGAGGGAGGCAACATTCCTTTATATTTTATATATTCAGATTTAACTAAGTAGGGGAGTTTTTTTTATTGTTGGGGGTGCATACGAGTGCATCGGAAGTGGATTTGGCTACAGTATCTTTTCTGCCATGGGGGGGGGGCAAATTTACTCTGAATAATGCGATACTACTAACTGGGGCAAGGGGTGCAAAAGATTTGATTGATGGAACATTATGGTGCTTTACAAGGGTTTGATGGTACAAAGTTCAAAATTTAAAAATTCCCACAAACAAACAGCTGTAGTCTCTCGGAGAATATGGTGCAAAGAAAATTATTCGTGGAGCATATTAGTGTATTAGGAGTGCATAACGACCACCTATGTTTTTGTTGAAAATATCTATGGGGGGATTGGGGGAAGGGGGGCAACTTAACTGACCTCAAATCGACGCGTATGTTTTGCTTGTTTATACAATCCGAAATATGAAAGTGCGCCTCATTACTTCACTCCTCATCAAGGCGACAAAAATAGCACTTATTGAATTATTTCTGGTGTTATAAATAGTAGGAAGTGACGGAATTTAGAAAATTGCGTCAACCCCTTTTTTGAATTAGTTCAGGTAAGATTACAAATGTTCAATTTTTATGAAAAATGTTCTATTCAATTTGAGACAAAAATGGACGAATCAAAGCGATGTACTGTGGAAAATATTCGCAATGCGATACAGGCAATTCAAAGTGACATGAGCATTTCTGAAGCAAGCAGAATATTTAATATCCCGAGAATGACTATATCTGACAAATATAATGGTAGACAAAAGATTGAGGGCAAGATTGGAGAACCCACTATTTTGTATTCAGAAGAAGAACAAATTAATATTAGTTGACTGGATATTGAATCTGGCAAAACATGGTTTCCCATTACAAAGACACAGTTATGTGACAGTGCTCAAATACTTATGACTGAACTGAAGAGAACCAACCATTTTCCAGAGAATCGACCGCAAAGACATTGGTACGTAGGCTTCCTTAATCTTCACAAACAAATCAGTAAAAAAGTTACCAAAGTATTTCCAACCCAAGAGACCGAGTAACAGAATCCCAGATTAGTAATTAGTTCCTGGAAATAGAAACATATCTTTGAGATAACGATTATTTGTAAAGTTTCAAAGACCCCAGAAGGGCATATAATTGTGACGAGACGGCATTTTTTATCACCAAAAGGAGACAAAGTTTTAGCAAGAAAAGGTGATAAAACCGTCTATTCGTTCATCATGACGTGAAAGAGTGTCTTGCCTCCGTCATTATGTGCAATAGTAAGGGAGAGCTACCTCCCCCATTGGTTATGTATTCTTATAAGTGAATTCGAAATTCAATTGCATCTACTTTTCCTAAGACCTGGGCAATAGGAAGATCGGATAATGGCTGGGTGACCCAATAAAGTTTTTTTCTAGTACGTTACTGAAACCACATTTAAAACACGGGTTTGACATGCGCAAAACGACTCTTTAAGTACTATTGTTTAAAATGCGAAAAGTCACATCTCGTTTATCTTTTGTTTTTTAACCAGCCATTTGTCGCTACCCATATTCAAACGCGGTTTATCGAGCGTAAGCATTTTACTCACATTCCGAATATTTGGGTATTTAACAAAAAATATTCCAGAAAAGAAGTAATATATTTCAGAACATTAAATGTAACATACATTAGCCAAATAACAATAAAATATGGAGTTGTTGAGAGTTCTTTTGCTTGAAGGCTCTGTAGACATCTTTGACACATGACTCTGGAATGTTCATTACATAAATAAATAGAGCACTTGCAACATGTGTTTTTGGTTTTCGTATTCTTGCGTCATGTACACAAAGAGCACATACCAGTAGCACTAACAATTGGTTCCGGAATTTCCTCTTCAACACCTACGAGCTGCTTTACTGAATTCCGCAGTTTTAGAGGCAGATTTGGAACAGATAGTCTAATTTGCGTCTGTGGCTTCATTAGTTCCAGAGCTAATTCTCGTAAAAATAAACGGAGGTCTAATTTGTTTTCTGTGTTTTCCGAGTAGATAATCTGGCTATTGATTCCACCAATATTGAATAAGAAATAAAATAGTGTCAATGGCCATCTGCACGAGTTTCTAGAAACAGTATACTGGGATATCAGTTCATCTGCAACATCAACGTCACCTTTCGTTGAATTATAAAATGTTACTATCTCTGGTTTACATCTATCAAGAATACTTTCATCAATTTGGTCCCCTGAATGTAAAGTAGAGAAAAGTAACACATTTTTATTTTTTATGCACATAATACCAAAACTTCTTTTCTAAGAAATGCAAACATACTACTACATGGCCGACACTCCTTTGTTTGATCAAAAATTGGAGGAATTTCTTTTTTGTTTTTCCTGATCGTTCTGACGAGAGTTGTTCTTTTTTCTAGCAACTCTAGGGCTATAGGAATAGATGTGCAATAATTATCAGTGGTAATATTTCGACCTGTGTTCAAAATGTGATCGGCTAATCTTTTAACCACGCTGTCTGTTTTATTGTCGAAATTGTAAGGTCCCTCAGGCTATTTTCCAGGGTAGATTTCTAAATTCGAGACATAAAACATTTTTGAGTCCACTAAGGCGTAAACCTTTCTTCCGTATTTTGATGGTTTCTTGGATATATACTGACGAAATTTATATCGTCCTCGAAATGCAGGTAGCATTGTCGTGTATTCGCCTACCCCATAGTTGTTTAAACATTTCGTAGTAAATTCATCAAAAACATCCCTTATAGGTGCTAGGTTGTCTAATATCTTTCTCTGATTTCTATCATTCAAGTCATCAAATCAAAGAGCCTCCAAAAGTATATAAAATCTTGACATCACAGCGCAAAAACATACAGGAGAAGTCATATCATCCGCCCATATTCATGAATATTGAGATACCTGCCATGTAATGAAGACCTATGAGAGCCGTTATTGCGTGAGGTGTGGTATCGGGGCAATCCCTCTCGCGTGCATAATTTTGACGCATTTTTTGAAGATACATATTAGTACAATTTGTTATATGCAATATCATATCATCAGGGAAATATAATTTCCATGAATCTACAACTGTCTTTGCGTCTCTTGCTATTGGTTTCACGCCTGGAAGTTTGATAACTATATTTGCCTTGGCTCGTCGAATATTAGTACGAGGTGGAAGCTTTGCCCAAATGGTAGATTTATCTCTTCCAACATATGAAAGCTGTATGTGTCTGGTACTAATTTTGAATGGACTGTAAGATAAACGATTTGTTGCTATTTACAATTTATTTACACTATATACTATATACATTTTTTTACACTATACACAACATACTTATTGAGTTATTACAAACACTGTTGTCTATTGTACTTCTCGTTAGCAACTGCCTACTCCTAAATATCACCGCTAGAGGTACTGAAGTGCTGAAGTACGCTTTGGTGGGGAATATCGTTCCCAACATGCTGGGGGCCTCTAAGGACTAGAGTACCCTTTATTCACATAGCGTGTCCACCCTTTTCACATTTTTTTTTATTATCACTACACTCACTTAACACATTTACAAGTAAATTTATAATTAGGAAATATGAACAGGATTAACCGTTGTTACATTTTTACATTAAATACAGTTTTTTTTACAAGACCAAAATGAAATATGAACATATTAACATTTTTACATTAAATGCAGTTTTTTTACAAGACCAAAAACAAATATAAACATATTAACCAATTGGCAGAACTGCTATTTTACTTAGCGACCTCAGATAATTACCTTTCTGGGTTCTCACCTCTACTACTCTGACCTTATTATCATTACCCTTTATTATTCGAATTATGCGTCCCATTGGCCAATGTAATGGTGGGACATTGTCTTCTTTTAGAATGACTAACATATTTTCAGTTAAATTAGGGAAGCCTTGTTGCCATTTAGGCCTACTTTGTAATGAGGTTAAATAACTTTTATGCCATTTTTCCCAAAAATGTTGCTGTATTTTAGTGCACCGTTCCCAAAATTTTATTTTATTTTCCGGAATTTTTGTTAGGTCTCGTTGAGGATAACTTGTTATTAGTGCACCCATTAGAAAGTGACCGGAAGTCAAATATGACAGGTCTGAAGGATCATTGGTGATTTGAGTTATCGGTCTGGAATTTAAAATTCCTTCTATTTCAATAATGACAGTGTTCAATTGTTCATATGTTAGAAATGCATTAACTGCAATTCTTTTGAGATGAAATTTAGTACTTTTTACCCATGCTTCCCACAGCCACCCGAACACAGGCGAATAGCTAGGGATGAATTTAAATTCTATGCCTTCATTAGCTGCATAATCTATTATTTCATTTTGAGATTGAATGTTGCAATATTTTTTAAGCTCTGCATTTGCCCCCTTAAGGTGCCTACGTTATCACAATACAATTTCGAAGGCTTACCTCTTCTTGACATGAATCTTTTCAAGGCAGATAAGAAATTTTGAGTTGTCATGTGCGAGAGTAATTCCAAATGTATCGCTTTAACAGCAAAGCAAACAAATACTAGAATATATGCTTTAGTTTTAATAGATTTTCTAATTCTACTCTGTTTTATATTAAATGGACCGCAAAAGTCAATTCCGGTGTTATTAAATATTCTATTGCAGGTTACACGATCTTGGGGGAGAGAGCCCATAAGTTGCTGAGACATTTTTGCTTTTAGTCTGAAACAGATTACACAAGAATGTATGTTTTTTTATCTCTCTGTTTCCATTGATTAACCAAAATTTTAAATTTAAACTGCTAAGCACCTGTTTCTGTCCCGCATGCCCAAGCCTTATATGTTCTCTTCTTATTATCAGATCAGTGATTCTACTATTTTTTGCTAAAATAATTGGGTGTTTTTGCGAGTAGGGGATATTTGCCTCTGCAAGCCTGCCACCCACACGAATGAGTCCAGAATTATCAATAAAGGGATATAGTCTTTTCAAGTGTGTTTTAATTTCTAATTTGGAATTAAAATTTTTTAATTCAGATGCAAAATGTTCTTGCTGATCAATTTTTATTATTATTCCTAACGCGTGGTCTAATTTTGCTGGACTTAAATGACTAACTATCCTATTTTTGTTTTTGATGTTACTAAAAAATCTAAATATATAAGCTGTAACTCTTTGCATCTTGGTAATACTCGAGTATTTATCAAACATAGTATTTTTTTAACTACAGTAGCAAGGATATATTCTCCTTTTTGTTCTGGTAAAGGTTCTGTTAACTGTGGTACATTGTTGACATTGTATGCAACGTTTTTTACTTGTAAATATTCTGGTCCATGCCACCACATTGTATGGAAGTTTAATGCTTGAAAATCTAGTCCACGACTTAAGCAGTCAGCAGGATTGTTTTTTGAATCAATGTAAGCCCAAATAAAATGTTTACTGTTTTCTTGAATTTTTAGCACCCGATTTGGTACATATGGATTTAATGTAATTGTATCAGTCTTTATCCATGACAATGCTATTGTCGAGTCTGAGTGCAGATATACTCTCTGAATTTTATCTTTCAACAAACCATGTATTTTAATGGTTAAATTTGACAGGAGTAGAGCACTATTTAGCTCTAACCTAGGTATTGTTAACTTTTTGTTGATTGGAACTATTCTTGACTTTGAACATAGTAACGCGACATGCACTTTTTTATTGAATATAGACCGTATATATAAAACAGCTCCATAGGCATACATTGATGTGTCGCAGTACCCAACTAATTCTACTTTTTCAGCATCTGTTATATTCACATTTCTTGGAATTTCTGAATTTTGCATCAAACTAATGTTTTTTACAAAGTCTCGCCATGATTGTAATAGTTCATTTGAAAGTAAATCATCCCATTTAAATTTTTGTACCCAAAATTTTTGAATAAACACCTTGGCATGTACTAAAGCAGGACCTATGAGACCTAAGGGATCATAAAACTTACAAATGCAACTAAGTATTTGTTGTTTAGTCATACATTCAATAAAATTACATTTGGGAATAGATACCTCAAAATTATTAGATATAACATTGTAAGTGAGACCTAACGTTTTGATGGTATTGCTATTTTTATCTATATCTATTTTTTCTAAATGCCGTTTTTCTTTTGGTATGTCTCTTAAAACAACCTCCGAGTTTGAGCACCATTTATGTAAATCAAATGAACACAACTTTAAAATAATAATTAACTGATTTCTTGTTTCAATTAAGTCCTCAATAGTATCACCTCCTGTTAAAATATCATCGACATATGTATCATGTAAAAGAGCCTTAGATCCTAGTGGAAATGCTTGTTTCTCTTGTTTAGCCAACTCTACCAAGCAACGTGTTGCTAGAAATGGAGAACTTCGTAAACCATAAGTTACTGTCAAAAGCCTAACACATTGGATAGGAAGTTCAGGTTTTTCTCTCCATAATATATGGAGCAACTTTGTGTGTTCTGGATTAATAAGAATTTGTCTATACATGTGTCTAATATCTGTTATTAAAACAAACTTGTGTGTTTGAAAACAAATCAAAATATCAAAAAGTTGCGGTTGTACAACTTCTCCATTGTACACGCAGTCATTTAAAGAAATTTTATTTTTTGTTTTCATAGAACCATCGAACATGCAACGAAATTTAGTTGTGACCTTATCATTTCGAATGATTGGGTGATCTGCCATGAAGTAGGTTGACCCATCATTTAGGTTACATTTTTTAATGTCAATCATTTTTGCATGACACAAACTTAAACACTCATCAATAAAGTCCTTGTATTGATTGAATAAGTGGGGGTTAGATATGAATCTTTGTTCGAGATTAAGAAACCTTGTATAAGCAATTGAAAATGAGTCGCCTAAGTTTAGTTCGGAAATATCCTTTTTGAGTGGTAAGTCCACTTGAAATCTGCCATTTATTTTTACCACTGAATTTTTAAAACTAGTTTCACAAGTAATTTGATCATTTTCAAACTCTTGTTACACTTCTGAAACCATTTCAGCTTCCCAAAATTTCCCTATTAAGTTTTCGATATTTTGAGTCTTACCTTTGTTGATAAGAAGAGAAACAGAAAGGTTGCAAACTTTATTTTTGGCTACTGCAGGTATTTCTCCACTGACAATGTACCCAAATAATGTGTTTTGCAACACCAAATTGTCTTGACCTAGTTTAATAGTTCCAGTAAGTAATACCTGGAAGAAGATACTAGCATTTAGTAAAAAGTCAATTTTGTCCGTTATATTAAAATTATTGTCAGATAGTTGTATATTGTCAGGAATCTTATCTATTTTAAAATTGTCATGGGGTAAATTACATGTAATATTATCTATTACAGAAACCTACCATTTTTGCCAATTCAGAGGTAATAAGACAACTTTCAGAACAGGAATCTACCAATCCTCTAGCCAAAATAAATTTGCCATTGCTCTTTTTTATTTTTACAACAACTGGTGGCAACAAAACAACATTATTAGTTTTATTTATTCTACTGTTTAAACCTACACTTGTATTTTGCATTTGACACTGTTGTGTAGAAGGCTGTACCTTTTTATCTGAGTGTAACATTGTGTTGTGGTGTAAGTTATTGCAAGTGCGACACTTGAAACTAAATCGACCCTTTCCTATGTGCGTGTTTAAGCAAATTTTACAGCAGTTATTTTCTTCAACAAATTTTATTCTATCTGCAACTGCTGCTAACTTAAACCTGTTGCAATTGTAAATTCTATGACCCTTTTTAGAGCAATATTGACAAATCATATCATTTTTATGTCTTGTATTTTTAACAATTACATTTGATACCTTCATTCTGTTTTTTGTTTGACTATTACAGGTTTCAGGAGCAGAAATTGACTCAAAAGCCATTGCCCTATTTTCTAAATAATTTATAAATTCTGTCAATGTAGGTAAAACAGAGTTATTTCGATCAATTTAAAAACTTTTATGTGTATATGGATCCAACTTTCTAGTTAATATGCACACCACTAACATGTCCCAACTTTCTGTAGGTTCTTTCAAATTTTTAAGGGCAGTGACCTGTTGTTTAATTAGAGATACAAACTCACTTAATGCGGAACTGGAGTATCCAAAATTTTATAAATATGATTGTTGATGATTAAATTTTCATTGTTGAATCTATCATTAAGTAATTTTAAGGCTTCTTGATATGATTCGTTTGTAACAGGTAAGTTATTTATTAATAATAATGCTTGCCCTGTAAGGTAGCTGCGTAAGTAAAATAGCATTTCTACCTCAGACAAATATTTATTTTTGTCAATAACAGCAATAAACAGTTTATAAAATGGTTTAAATTCATTCAAGCTCATTCCATTGAATAATGGTATATCTACATTTGGTAACCTAGTTGTGGGTACAGTGCTAACATTGGATGAAACCTCCGATTTACTACAATTGCCTCTACAACTACTTTCATCACTACTTACATTACTAGAATTTTACTTGATTTTAAGTTAGAGATCAGTGAATTTATTATAAAAATTATGTCAAAATACCTATCCTCATATTCAACAACATTTTCATTGTCTTTTTTGTCAATACTTTTTATTTCCGCATTGAGATTTTGATATGTGTCAAAATTAAAATCAAGTCTATCTTTTCTAGCTAGAATTTGTTCATAAATGAGAATTGTAATTTCAGTATCTTGCCTTTCAGATATAAATGTTTCTATCCTATTTAAATATGCCTTACACTGATCTCTCTTTTCTTTTAGAATTTTTATTTGTTTGGTATCCATGATTTTTTTTGTTTACATGAATAAATTTTGCAAACGGAAAATTATTATATACATGTATACTAAGTTATCGTTTAAATATAGCAAGTATATGCCTACCTACAAATACAAATATAACTTATGACTTTTATCACCGATTTATTTACAATTTACATCTGCAATCGCCATCTAAACGATTTGTTGACAAGCATCAGAATCTGTAATTTATACCTTGTTGTGGTTGCAGATTTCTTTGTGACTCTCTATACTTTTGGTGTCTACTGGATCAACGCTAGGTGGCTCTAGCATCAGCGGCTATCCTCGTGTTTACTGACCTTTCTTTTTATGAATTCCTTGATTATCCTGGTCTTGATAGCATTTTTTCCATCAATATCTATTTCATGAATTCACAGGGTACACAGATCACATACTTATGCACACATTTCCTTTGGATGACCGCGTTTTTGCTATTGCCGCGTTACTATACACAACCGGTGCCACAAGCTTATTTACGAAATATCCGGCTCGAAGGACCATAATGTCTGGTACTAATTTTGAATGGACTGTAAGATAAACGATCTGTTGCTATTTACAATTTATTTACACTATATACATTTTTTATACTATACACAACATACTTATTGAGTTATTACAAACACTGGTGTCTATTGTACTTCTCGTTAGCAACTGCCTACTCCTAAATATCACCGCTAGAGGTACTGAAGTGCTGATGTACGTTTTGGTGGGGAATATCGTCCCCAACAGTATGTATTCGTCTTCGTACAAGGAATCAACAGGGGATTGTTCAGAATCAGTTAGGTGATTGCTGTGGGCCGAGAGGGCATCTGATTCATATTCATCCAACCGCTGTTCTTCGTTAGAATCGTCATTATGTGCCAAGAGCCATGGAATATTGGTCGCTAGTAAGAGAAACATAATAAGTATAAAATTATATTATGAATCAATAACTTACTATTCAATTCGTCTTCTTGAGACTCCAAAGCCATTTGCACTAATCTTTTCCCGCGACTCATTGTATATTCAATAGCAGTAAAATCAAAACATTTAACTGAAACAATATTTAAAATTATATACACTAATTCGCTGAATGAGCCAAACGCTCACGGCATAAAAGTTTATTATACGTAGTTTGTCGCTCGATGAGAAAAATGCTCACGTAAGGTATGCTGCTTCAAACATCCTGCCCAAAATGCGGGCGTACTGCTCGAAACGTCACCATATTCATCGCTTAAGAAGGCACATGAACTCAGCTGGACGAATGGTCAACCTCAATCAAGTCAGCGTTGCCAGACTGCAGACATTTTACCAATAAGGTTAGCAAAATGCTTATATAGGGACAAATGGCGGGTTAAACGTCACATCAAGTGTATCTTTTTTATGTTAAATTTCATGTTCCGTGATAATTTTGTTGTTCTGTGTCATTTGATTCGTCAGTCAGCCGTCAGCTATCTTCCGTCATGTTATGAATATAATTAAAATATAATATAATTCTTTCATTCGTGTGGGAGAAGAAAAAGTATAGTAAGCACCTCGTGTTAAAAACGTCCTTAATCACTCGTTTCACAAGGCACTAGTTCCGCTTCGCTTCACTCGTGCCTAGTAAAACTAGTGACTAAAATTAGCTTTTTGACACTTGGTACTTAATATACTATTTTTAATATGTTGCTAACATATTTCACCCATGGTTAATAAATGATGATGTGGAAATGCCAATTATCCTGTTTGTAGATGGACATACATTACATCTGACGCTGCAGTTGAGCAAATTTTATGAATAAAATGGTGTTATTTTAATCAGTACGTTTCCGAATTCAACACATATACTCCAACCATTAGATGTCGCTGTGTTGCATTCACTGAACGCTATTTGGAAAAAAAACTGGAGAATTGACTTGAAAAACTTGTTAGAAAGCACATCCAAAACTACGTTGGAGGACCTGGAAACTTTACCAAAAAGCTTTGAAAATGGATTCAAAGCCTGTAGGTTGTGCCCATTCGGTCCAGAGAATATTAAATTTGAGAAATTCTTTAAAACTGAACAACCAAATGTTGAGGAGGTGACAGAGAGAGTTGACTGAAACTGATAGAATTAGATTTCTAGAATATTTTGAAAACAACAATTTTGATATTTTCAAATTATCTGGTGCTTTAAGGTGAAGACAATCCTCTTTAACGTTTGGAAACATTTAAAAAATTCGAATTGACAAAATTCAACACATATGGCATCCCCTATTGTTCTTGTTCCAGTTGACTCTAACAATTATAATTTAGCTGATATGACCAATGTTATACTCGTTGTTAACAAATTTTTCAATGCACAAGATACAGATTTTGTTTCATTCTCAGATTTTAATATGGCTGACGTTCGTGTAACTACTAATGATATTGACATAAGTTTACTAACGAATGGAACAGCAAGCTCAATTTTGGGTGATGAAAATACAGAACATATCATGGAATTCGTAGAAATAAAGACTGTCAATGAATATAGTCTAGAAAATAAGGAGAAAAGTAATGAAATGAAGAAAATGATAAGTAACATATCCGCAGCAACATCGGACAACAATGAAGAAAAACAGATAGCAATATGTACATATGACTCACGAAATTTTAAGAAACTTGAGATTACAAATAGTGAAAATAGTCCAATACATTCAGAGGAAGTTAACGAATTCGAGAACATAACAGAAACAATTTATACAAACACTTTAGAGGACAGACAGAACCACAAATATGGTGGATACAGATGGAAATTCAAAAAAATTTGATCCGGATAAGAATAGTAAAAATATGCCAACAATTTCGGAGATCAACAAGTTGGTAAAAATAACAGAAACGAGTTAAGTATACAGAAAATTTAAAGTAGGATATATAATCGAATATAATCATTTATAACACAGAAAACGCAGAGCAAGCTGAATGGTTAACTAGTGAAAATATTTCGTAAAATATGACAATTAAACCTTTATATTCTTAGTAATAGTATTTGATACTTTAGAAAAACTAAATATAAACTGCAGATATCTATGTGGACAGGGATATGATGAAGCCGCCTTCCTGCAGCTATTTATGTACACTGTGCTTCACAGAAATTAAACGTATGTTTATCTTTGGGTTCCGATGTCACGTTAATACGCAATTGCCTAGGTACCATTGAAAGGGCTTACGTGTTCCCGAACACTACCAAAAGGGAGTATGTATTATATCAACAAATTGACCTTACTATGTTCGGAAACAAAAAGGAATTGCCTAAAAAATTGGGTTTTAGACGATTGGTCGCAAGACACGCTTCAGTTTTAGTATTCGTGGAACTGTATAAACCGTTGGTGGCCGTTTTGGAAGCGCAATACTGCTACTGAGGTATCTGGATTACTGGCCAGCATTAGAAGTCCCAAATTTGTGGTCGCACTGATGTGCTGATAAAGAATATATGCCTACACACTGACATTAAGCAAGATTCTTGAAACAGTCGATTTAAACCTTTGTAAAGCTAATGACGTAACAGATCAAGTTAAAGAAATATAAGAGGCCTGGAAGTTGATAATTTTCAAAATATTTTTAAAAAGCTCAAGATCTACTCTCGGAATACGATATTGACATCAGACTGCCTAGACTACCACCAAGACAAATAGAAAGATTGGTTACAAAAACCGATTTCGCAGCGGAGTATTTTTAAATAGCAAGTTTTATTCAATTTTTAGAGGATAGGTTTTTAATACACCGTGAAACCATTCAAGGATTGAATGCCTCTTTCCATATGATAATCAATTTAAATGTTTTTTGGAACTTTACAGCTCCTACAAGAATGAGTTCCTTAAAGAGTTTTTCAACAAAACGATGTTAAAATATGAACTTGAGCTGTGGTATAAAAATTGCAAAAACAAGAAACTGAAGGAATATTTGGAGAAACTGTGGTCCGAATGTGATGTCAATAAATATATTTTCTAATATAAAAAGGCTTTTTCATTTTTTTTAACTCTGCCTTTTACAACCGCCACATCTGTAAGGTCATTATCAAAATATTTAAAAACATATCTGCATAGCACCAAGGGTGATAGGGCTGGATTTCCCAATAGGCCCGGGCCTATGGTCGCAAGCTCCCAGGGGGCGCACGGCGGAGAGGGAAAAAGTGAAAAAAGGGGGAAACGGGGAAAATATCTAAAAATAAAAAAATACCGATAAAACATTATTTTATTTCTAAAAATAATAAATTAAATTATGCAAATATATAATTCTGATTTATACGTTCATTGGTACAAGTAATTGTTGGCAAAGATTAGCTATGTCTCAACATTACGCATCAACTTCATTACAACATTGATCTCAAGCACGGAGCACGGGTGAACTGGATGTAGGTATGCCGTCGAGCAGTAGGCATCGTATTGCCACTAGACTGTCTCGGCACAGCTTAATAAACTGTTTATTAAGCTGTGGTCTCGGTCACAGACAGATAACCCACAGATAGATGAGACACTGATTGTGGCGCCATCTAAAGAGCCTGTCGACTAATCAATTGAGTGATGTTAAAAAGATTTCTGTAAATTTAGGTTTTGGCGGAATATTCAAATTTACTGTATTTTAATTATATTATTTCAAAATAACCATTTATAGTCCATCATTTGACATTTCATTCAATTTAACTCCATTAACTCAATAATGATTAGATGTTGAGTTAAATTAAATGAAATATCAAATGATGGACCATAAATGGTTAATTAAATTGGAAAATATAAAAAGGTAATCATATAAACAGTTTATTTATTTTGGTATAAAAATACACAACAAATAGTTTCTTTCACAAAGTACTTTTCTTAACAAACAGAATGACAATAAACTATAGTGTAAAAACAATGCAACAATTAAAATATAATTTGAGTAACATACATTCTAGATTGGAGTATCATCAGATTTTTAAATGATGTTAAGTTAAGATAAATGTAGAAAATTATTTATCATAAGTTCATATCAATTTATTTATTTATTATTATAATCCAAAAACACACAGAGCTGGGCAAACTACTGGAGTATAACTGCTACTTACTTAATCAAAAAAAGTGTTAGCAATGAGTAGTTAACTACTATTTTTGGCAACTTGCTGTGAAAGAAAACATTTGAGTATAATGTTAGAACAATGTTAGAACAAAAGTAATTAAAATACTTTCAAAGGAAAATTTGTTAAATACTGCCCAGTTGTGTAAATGCAAGGTGCCAAGTAATTACATATAAGAGTGCTAAAACAGAACTTGTGACTGTACAAAATGTAAAATAATATATCTAACATTTCATTTACACTTAAAATACATCTTTATTTCTTTACTGGAAGTATTAAATAGGTTTATATCACAAGCTTAAACCTAGTATATTGCATATTTGTATATTTCTAAATTTAAAAGCATTCCAATCTTATGAAACTATCGCATAAGGCAGTTCAAGTTACTCTGCAGCTCCTGGCAGTCTATGATCGTTAAAATGTTTCTTAAGGGCTCTTCAAAATCCTACTGTCTCGTGGAACTCCTTTCTCGTTTCTGGTTGAGGTTCTACAAGTAAGCACACAAAATAACAACAATAAATAAGTAAATACACAAATATGTTTGAAAATTTATATCAACAAAAGAAAACAAAATGCGCTTACTATTGAAATAATAAGTTTACACATGTTTTTGTACTATGTCAAAAAATATATCAAAAAATGTTTGAATGTTTAAATTTTTTTGGTTTTTTTGAATTCCTTTTTTTTTGGAGTTTTCGATTTTTTTAGAAATTCTTGATTTTCTTTGGTTTTAACTATTTTTTGATTTATTGTTTTTTCATTTTTTGCCTTTATTGGATTTTTGGTTACCTCTAGACCAAATACTTAGACGTAATGCCTCAACAAAAGTTAATACTCACTTTCATTTCCCATAAATTGTCATACCATGGTCTATATATGAAAATCGGCAAGGGGTCAATACCTTCCATCCCATAACTGGTGGAGGGAATAGCTATAACATAAAATAAAACCCAGATTATTATTTTTTCAATGAGTACATTTTAAAATGGAATTGTCTGAGTATGGTGAACACACTAGGTATAAATTAAGTGAATGAAAAAACGAGTACTGAGTGTGTCATTTTATTAAAATTCCATCTAAGCGCTTTCATTCATTAGGCCATTCTCAAAGCTGCCGACAAGAGAAAAACATACAAGTGTCAAAAAACATCAAATCCTGTAACTGCTACATATAATGAAATAAAATGTTTGATATTACATCATTACTTAAGTAAAATTTATTGAAATTACCCTATAAAAAGGGTGTACACACATATCATTTAGTTGATAATTTCAAATTAGACGTTTCGTTATGTCAATTACAATTGTACACCCTCTTTATATGGTAATTTTAACAAATTTTACTTGAATAATGATGTAACATCAAACATTTTATTTCATTCTATGTAGCAGTACAGGATTTGATGTTTTTGACACCTGTTGTATGTTTTTTTCTTGATGACAGCTTTGAGAATAGCCTAATGGTTGGAAGCGTTTAGCTGGAATTTTAATAAAAGTACGCAGTCAGTACTCGTCTTTTCATTCACTCAATTTATATTTTAAAATGTCCAAAATTATAGCATGCTATATTGTATACAATAAAACTTACCATCAATTTTTGTAAATTTCCACTCATATGGGAAGGCCAATCCAACTGTCTTAATAACCTCAATTCGTCTTTCTCAAATCTAAAGAAACACTGTTTTTGAAAATGAAGGAGACATATCCTCCATCGTTTCCTTAGCGACAAATTTAATGATTTATTACCACTGAGTTTCAGCCATATTAATTTTATCTACCGAATTTAGTTACTCGACAGGCTCTATAGATGGCACGGTCTGCAGTGTCCCTAGCCTGGTCTCTGTACTCTCGCTACTGTTCAGTGTGAATAGGGGCGCATGTGCGTGCCAGTGTTATCGTCCATCACCGCCTCACCTCGCAATAAATCAGCTGGGGTCTTTCAGTGTCGCCCGTGTCACCGGCCATAGATAAGACAATATTATACACGGATCACCGGCCGAGATTAGTTGTTTTGTGACGTATTTCGTTCTGCGTGCCACCGGCTATAAGTATTTTTATTGCGACAGTTATTTTTATTAGTGTAGTGAATCAAGTGTTTTTTGAATTAAACAATTGTTTTTGTTTAATGTTTATTTGTTAAAAGGATGTTAGTAGAAATATAATATACAACTGACATAATAATACATACTACACTTGCAACTTGTGACGACTGTCATAAGCCGCTGATAGAGAACCAACATGATTTTAGTGTCTCTTAACACCCCTCCTCACTAAAATCTTTTAAACCCAGTAAATTTTCAAATTTTACAAATGAAGTAGTTGGCAACCCTTTTGTAAACATGTCACCTTGTTGGTTCTCACTACTTACATATATAACAACTATAATACCATTTTTATAATAGTCATACACAAAATTGAACTTGAGGTCTATATGCTTGACTTTTGTTTTTTAACAAATATACTATTGTAAAGTTTGAAAAATCATCAATAAATGTTATAAAATATTTGTTGTTGTCGTACATAACGGGTGTTATTGGCCCTCATATGTCCGTATGGACTATTTCTAGTAATCTACTACTTTGTGTTCTACTTCCAAACGGAAATCTAGTCATTTTACCACTTATGCATGGTTCACAAAAATCTACCTTATGAAATTTTATGTTCTCATCAATTCCTACTACAATTTTTAGTTTAATTATTTCTTTTAAACCTGAATAACCTATATGTGCATACCGTCTAGGCCATTTTTCCAGATCATTATCCTTACTTTCAACACTCATACACTCAGGAACGATTAGCTCAAATGATATTTCATATAAATTTTTTCTATACCCTGTACCTAATAATTTATTATTTATATCTCTTAGTTTTACTTCCCCATTTTCAAATATAACTTTGACTTTTGACATTTACAGCCTTTTTACAGTTTTATAAGTATTTTCTTAAATCTGTTATGTAGAAAACATTTTTTATTGTGCATTTTATTCTTTCCTTCCCTGCGTTACTTGAAACTTCAATATTTCCTACTCCCACAGCAGACAAATAATTATTATTTTTTGCTACTGCTATTTTTATTGGATCTTTTAACATTAACAAATCTTTAAAAAAATGTTTTCCACTCACCATATGATCAGTGCACCCTCAATCTATATAGAAATGAATGTTATTTGTTTCATTGCTTACTTTAAGACATTCATTGGTTTCACTCACAAAACACACACTGTTATCACTTAAGCTGGTATCAATTACCTGTGATTCATCCTGCTGAGTATAGTTGCTTCTACTATTAAACTGTTGGTACCTGCCGTTACCTCCTCTTCTGTTGTACCTTCCTCTGTTGTTGTGAAAACCTCGATAACCACCGCGTTCAAACCTTCGGTTTCTTTCTGGACATTATCTCTTAAAATGGACAACTTTACCGCATTTGTAACATGCAGTTGAACCTGTTGCAAAAGCACAAGAGTCCACTTGTACTGCTCCTGTTGCTCCGGATAGTCTTCTCTTTTCATATTCATTGAACAATTAAGGATTTTGACTTCGCGTCCTTTTTCTGTTTATTCCTTCTTTCATTTTCGTCAGTCATAGTATCTAGATTCAATTCCTGTTGGATACAATCAAGTACTCCATTTTACTCTAGAATTAATTCCATCCTGAACCTCCAGTTGCTGTAATTTTCCCCTTTAAGTGCCTAAATTAATAATGTTTTGCCTCCTGCTTGTGCCATGCTTCCAATTTTGTTCTTTATAACCTCAACAAATAAAAATGTCCTTTTTGTTTTTTATTATTTTACTTTTATAAAAAATATTTCTTCAGAGCAACTTCTGGGCCCATAACCTTTTGAATTAAACAATTGTTCTTGTTTAATGTTTATTTGTTAAAAGGATGTTAGTAGAAACATAATATACAACTGACAAAATTTAAAAAAAACGTTAGGAAAAAGTAGAGAAAGAAGACAAACTTATTAAGAAAATTCTAAAAATCACTCCATTTTTTACGCGTAGTAATACTTTTTTTAATACATAAGGAACTCTCTAGAATGTATTTTTGACTGGGATTATAGGTTGGCTTTGCACTACGTCATATTATGGCTGAACGTGGTGTGCTGTATCTCAAAGACAGTTGATGGTAGGAAAAAATACTTGAGACAAAAATTATAGAAAATTTCAAATTGTGCAGCTTTCGTGTAAGATAAAAATATGATTTGTTTCATAGGAAAGGAGATATTCATGGAAAACCTATTTTAGTGACCTTTGACCTCCAATATCTGACCCTGCTTACACTAGATTATATAATACTTTTGACACAATATTTAGAACGCGGTAACAAAGGTTTGTACCAATATTCAGCAACTTAACTCGTATTCCAGGCTTGTAACTTGGTATTCAAAAGAATTGTTGTTTGAAGTAGAATTAAATTTATATACTCACATTTTTATAGAATAATAATAGTAAATCATAAGGAAACAAAAAGAAATAACTTTTTGAGAAAAGGCTTTATTTATAGCTGGCGGGTAGCAAAGTTGGTACACTGTATCACAGGACCTAGTAATATTGATCTAATAGTGAAGTAACAGTCTATGCCGATTTCTTATCAATTACTAAATGTTTGATACAGTCGATAATCGAAGTCGTACCTAAGGTAATTGCAATATACAAGTTCGAAAAAATTAACAATCGTCTATATTGACAAAAATAAGGAAGAAACAATTGAATTGCTTTGGACATGCTATTAGAAGAAAAACAGATATGATTGAAAAAAATAATGGAAGCTGGAAGCTCACATAAAAAGCTAAGAAGGAAACAGATAGATAAAATAAACAGTTTTAGAGATTAAAACTAACTTTTCCGCACTTTATATATTAACTGTCTCGACCCTTACTTCGTGGAATATGAGTTTCATTTAAAAAAACTAATAAATTAAAACATATTATATTTACTTCTACTTTGGCGGCTGAAGCATCATGTACGTGATGTCCAACCTTTTTAATTATTTCATTATTTAATGATAAGTACACTCAAAGAATCAAAAATATACATAAAACCGTCTCAGCTAAAAATTCGGCCACTTCTTTTAGTCTCCATGACTGGCACTGCACTAAACTTGATGCAAAATGTACCTAACTAATAATTTTAGAAAAATTCTGCAAGTTTTGATGCACTCAATGGGTGGTGGTGGTGAAATGTTTCAAAAGCAGGTACTGGGTAGACTTAGTAGGCATGACTTAACATTATATGACCTCTAATACCATTTGTTGGATATCCCCATTTGTTTATCGTTTAATCCGACAACCCTTCAAAGTACAATACAACTTTAATCGGATTTTAGGTTTGCAATTCGTTCTACCTACTAAGATTACTGGGAAGAAGACATTAACGTTGCTATACAAGCTTAATTATACCTATGTATCCAACTTAACTCTGCTTGATGGTTTTTTTCTGTTGTCTTAATTTGTGGGCACAATATCTGTGGAAGAGATAACTAAAGTAACCCACCGGCGAATCGTGAGGTCGGCGAATCGTGCTACCGGCTAAACATTCCCGGCGAAACATTACAGGTGAAACGTAACTGGCGAAACGTTGCCGGTGAAACGTACAGTTTCCAAAGAACTGGAATGGGAATCCCAATCCGTTCTTGAAAAAGCAGAAGGACATGAAAAGAAGAATCCAGGAACAGGAAATATAACAGAAAATATTGATTCATGTTGTTCAGGCGTTTTGTGTTTGCATTTTGTTTCCTTTTTGATAACAAATTCCGATAAAATACCTCCGCCTTTGCTTCATTATAAATAAAATTCTGTATATCTCGTAAGGATTTGCATTTCATGTGACTATTTGCATGGGAAACTGCCTTTCTTCTGCCAATTGAGACTTTGCCTTCAATAGAGACCAAAATCCTATGTCAAACCAAGAACATCAATAGACCTCTGAAATATACACAGAGAGTAAATCTTACTGATGAATATTACATTGAGTATATTATCTTCCAGAAATAAATGCATCAAATACCTGACAGTACCAATCTCATTATTCATTATAAATATTATATTTCTATTTTTAAGATATAATTAGCTATAAAATTTCCTAAAGTTGTATTAATTATGGTAATAAAAATATAAACTTGGTAGAGCTGAATCCGAGATACCAATGACATATCCTGTGACGCAATGGTGCCTCAATCCCATCGTTGCGGGTCGATGATCCTACCCGAAAACAGTTAACATATGCCCCTTATAACAATTACATAAGAGAATCACCAGCCAGTTAATCAAGTGCTAACAATTAATAGTGCTATCAAATATCGATCAATTCCTATTAACAGTGAAACTGTTGAAAATTTCTTCGTTCCTCTTGTAAAGATTGTCGTACAGTTCTGCATATTTTATTTCATTTAAACCACCATATTCGATTGGGAGGACTTTCTTGTCTATGTATTGGAAAAATACTTCCTTGTTATCAAAATGGAATTTTATCTGAAATAAATTGAATAATTAACAATTTTATGTAAGAGTAGCAATTTCGGCTATTCAACGAAATAGTGATGTTTTGTTTATTTTGTACAAAACGGAAAATTACCACAAAAACGGATTTCATTTTGTCGTTGAGTTATTCTGAATTGGGAAATTTTTATTATAACGAATAATAATATTATATTTACTTTTGTAAATGAAATTAACTGTTTCTAATAATTCCACAATATATTAAAAAAATGTTAAAAATTCTAAAAAATTGACAATTGTTTCGATATTAAATATCTTTGTCAGAATGCAACTTCAGGTGGCTTCCACTTTCGTGAAATATACACTATTAATGCAAGGTTAAAGGTCTTCGCCCACTACATCATACCGTGCCATGACCGTAAGCGGAACGTATCGAGCCCGTTGTCGGAGCCGTTTCAGTATCCCTCGCTCATTAGAACGGATGAAAATCGTGTGGACGCCTACACCACTGTACTAGTTTCATTAATCCCGATTTCCAAACAACGCGGTGTAATATATTCGTTTTAGAAAAATTATTATTTCTGTGATGGAATATGTAAATATAAAAACATGGAATTGATTATGATTGACCTTCTGTTAGACGAGGAAGGAGAAACAGTGAGAAAGAAGCATTCATCTTGACGCTATTGGATTAGCGATATTTTGAAAACACGAAAATCTGAGGGAGAATTCTGGACATTACATATATATTATAGGTTTGTTCCAACACATCAAAAAACCGTTCTTGGAACGGTGACGAGCATGTGCAATAGCAAAAATGCGTTCCAACCACGAGAGAACCGTTTGGCGAACGATAACTGTTTTGTTCCAATATCGTTATGGAATCGGTTCAAGAACGATGATTTCGATACTTGACTAAAAGCAGGTATCAAGGTAACCGCCTTGCTCAGTACATATATCCATATCTAGTTTTAGGTTAGTGGGCTTGATTTGTTGTTTTGCTTATGTATTAGTTGAATTTTGTGGGAGCGATCTTATTTATAATTGTTTCTGCTATTTGTTGATATTTTCCAATATGAGTGATAACGAGGTGGAGGACATCTTTGAATCGTTCCAGTGATTTAAGACTCGAGTCAGTAACCAAACCGTTCCAACCACTATCTATTTTGGAACCGTTATTAGAACGGTAAATACTTGGCGTCTGCGTAACAACTCCTTAAGAACGATTTCGATAACGAATCTGGAACGATTAAAATTTGTGTGCTGGAACAAACCTTATAACGATCTTATCACATTGCGTGCCATGCGCGGAGCACTCCTTTGCCCGCGAAGTATTCTCCAAAAGATGTGTACGGAACAATATAGTAGGCGACATCTAAAGTATTCTGTACAAAGAATACTTTTCTGCATGTGTCTCTGTATCGTTTTGGTCATGGAGCGGTATAGTGAGCGAAAACCTTTAGTCGGCTCGGATGGTTACAGAGTTACTTAGTGATGTTTGTAACATGTCGCTGAGTCATGTTACTATTTTCATCAATTATTTTGGAGCGTTACTTGTTCGTCGGCTACTCCCACCTCTAATTCCAAATCTTTTTATTTCGAATATTAGGAACGTATCGTTGATAGTTTATACTATCATTAAATGGCTATTTAAACTACGATTGACGTGGAACTCGGCCTCTTTTATTCATTTCTTCACTGAAAAGTTAATCAGCATTCTCTGTTAAATATCAATTTGTGTTTGATTTTTAATTTTCTTCGGTAAGTTACCTATATATTTTCAAATTAGTATTGTGTGCTTACAAATTATTCTATTTCGATTTTTCTATTTAGTTAAAATATTTCGTTTTTTTAAAAAAAACAATGTTTTTGTGATGGCGTTTTCCATTTTTTCTTCGCCGCTATTATCTTTCTTTAATAAAAATATGGTGGCGTCCAAAGTTATTTTATGAAGCGAATTTATAACAGATTCTTTATATGCTTATTTTCCACTGATTCAAATTTGCTTTTTCTGATTATTTTGGAAACAGGACGGATAAGAGTGAACAGTTTTCTGTGGTTTTATTTTGAAAATTAAATTCAAATTTTTGTATGTATTGGAGTATAAGCTCCTACCTGTTCATTTAATTCCTCCTTTCCAATTTTCAATTTTTTACTGTTTCTCCTGTTTTTTTATTTCTTCCCTACAGCTCTGCAGCCTTAAGGACCGCTTTAAGGACCGTCTACTTTAAGGACCGACTTAAGGACCGTTTACCTTAAGGACCGCTTTAGCCTGTACCGACCCTAAAGACCGTCTACAAGATACACTCATCGGACCACATCGTCCATACAACAACGGCTCAAGAACCCTCGACTACTGCTGCGAGCTGTACGTCCCGAGTCTTACCAAGATAAGTCCTTAACTTATTTTTGATATATTGAAAATATTGAGTTGGACATTTTTACTATATAACTGATATTTATTCGTATTTGTTTTAAGAATATACGGTTTTTGTAAATTTATTATTGTGTGTGAAATAAATTCATTTGTCACGAAATTTTGTTTGTTGATTCACCTTATCCCAATTGAGGTAATAAAAAATAGTGTAACTAAGGCCGAATTCACTACCTGAGCGTAGTCCCAAGGCCGGGTAATTAGGTTGTGACATGTTCTAATCAGGCGATTTGTTTGGCCCGCTCGTAGTCCACATTAAAATACGATCGACCATGTGTGGCACGAGTTTAGCAAGACATGTGCTGGCCCCTGGCGCAGATGCTGCAGAAATGCGACAATCTTTCCCAGAAAGTGATGGGGAAAGCAGACAGAAGGAAATACGCGTACCTGAAGTCTTTAAAATGTCTTTTGTTCCAACAAATAACATAGAAAGTAGAATTGTTCAATTTCATTACCCAGCATTTTTAATTACAAGCTCATTCTCAGTACTGTCAATATATAATAAACTGAATGATTAAAACTTCAGCAGTCGGCAAACAACAATCGGACAAATAAAAATTGTGAAGTGATTAATGAGGTTTAAGTTTGTACATATATTAATTTATAAAATATTTTTGAGGAATTTATTGTCAATAATTAAATTCATATGCAGTTTTTGTAAAAGTTTTTAATAAGAAGAATTTCCAAAAGCTAATGGGATAATAATGAATAGAAAAATTATTTGGAATATATAACTACGTATTCATAAATTTGTGGGTGTTTCCTGACTGTTGCAATGAATATTCATTGATCTAGCTTTAGATTAATGAATTCAAATGTACATACCATATCTTTAAGTTTTTGTGACAGAAACGGCCAAACTATTTTGATCGCAATACTGATCCACCATGAATTATTTACTACGTGCACTTTAAAATTTTTGAAGGGTAAATTATCTATTTTCATTATACTTTGTCTTATACTATCTGGCTGCATCCATTTCATGAGTTTCCAATGTTGATCTTTTATGTCCATAATAACGCAAAGACCTTTTGCAGCTACCTCTGGGTGTTGGTTGAGTATTGATTCAATCCATACGTCATCTACTGCTACCACATCTAATAAACTCATGCTGTTCGGCTCTATATTACCTAAAACAAACATTTAAAAACCGTATATAACTACTGTTCATATTATTTAAACACAAATGTGGTGTGAACATTGTGGTAATGTCCAGTTTTACCGTCGACCCACTACATTCATAGAACTACAAAAATCTAAATGTTGCTGAAATGTATTTTTTGTAGTAACAAGTAGTCACAAACATCAATTTTGATATACGGGTGTGGCACTGAGTCGGGCGATTATGAAAAGATCATTGTAAAAACATTCCGAAGATGCCCTCCATTTTCTTCCACTCATTCCAGCAATCTTGAGGTTATTCACAACATTTTTGTGTGGATGTAGGAATTCGTGTCACTTCTTCGCGAAACCGTTCTTCAAGTTCCTACCGATTTCAAGGCAGCGGTGATTGAAAAATGCGTGATTTCAAGTATTACCAGAGAAAATAATCACTAGCAAAGATCGATTTTGTTGGCCACGGAATGTTTCCGATATTGGCATTAGGCATGAGGACAGTACTAAGGAATCAAAAAGTAAATGGTTTTAGAGAAAATATTTGGATTCTGAAAAATGACCTAGTTTTAATATAAACATTTAGATTAATAAGAGTTTCAGGAAAATAAAAGTATAAAATACTGCAATCGGCTATGATGACCGGAACAGCGCATAACGTCACGTCTCAGTAAATCAGTGATGGTAACTTTTTATGAGAGCCATCCCTACCAACACAAAGAAAATCCCTACATTTACCCTATTCATAAAATAAAATTCCCCTATTTTTTCCCTACACTAAAATTTGATAAATGAAAATCCGTTTTTATTCAAATTTATGTTGACAAAAATGTATTGTTATTATAAAGCGAAATGCAAATTAATATTAATTTGTTGTCTCCGTTTTGCTTGGTTTTTTTCGGCTCAGCTTTCCCCAGAACTGAAAGTTGACTCTATTTCCTGTATTGTTATTCTTAAATAACTATTAAGGTGATATACTTAATATTTTAACGAACATTATTTGCCACTTACTTTTATTTTACTTTATATTATAGGTTAAAGTATAAAACAAAACATTCTAAACCGCTGTCACCACTGTAATAATTGCTGTCGCCAGATGTACAACTCTACCGTACCTTACCGAGTTGTTTCTTAAAACAAAACAAAAATCCGCTGTCACCATTTGAAATAATTACAACCGAGCGCGAAATAAAAAGAGGAAGTCCGATTTAGGCGGGGATCTCCTGGTATTAAAACGGGTAATTCCTTTTCCAGGACAGGGTTGATTTTTTGTTCAGCCTCGTATCAAATGAACTGCTCACTCCAAAGGGGAAGGTCGAGGTAGGGAACTGAATAAATTTCGGTACCAACTACTGATAAAAACATACATATATTTCACTATATAGATATGACAAAAACGCTATACAATTATATACATAACTTTTGAATATTTGAATGGACCCTACGATTCCGTCTCTCACCAGTTTTAGCTGAAGCGTATAACGTCTATTACGTGAGTGACCTACCTCAATGCAAGAATAAGTGTCTACTTTATAAAAGTACTAGTCGACCGGTGCTAATTTCTATATGTCGAATGTCATTGTACTCTATTTAAATAAAAGGGAAAAAAGAAATAAGTTCTGCTGATTTGATAATCTTAGCTATAAACAGTTTCTGCACATACTAACAAAATTCAGTGCTGCAATTTTTGCTTCCGCGCGAATAAAAATAATTCATTGTGTTAAAAACGAGGATTGAATGATGTGACCGTGTCTACAAGAAAACTACTTAATTACTGTGAAAATTTAACGATAACCTGATTACGGAGACAGAATCATACGTTCCGGGTAACCGATATAAATTACAACTGGCCTCGCTTCAAATTTTACCTACCACCTGTCTACGGGGTGGGCGAGAACTGTATGACAAAAAACTTATCTAAATCCTGTTAAATTACATATACAAAGACGTTCCTACCAATCGTGTGTAAAATCTTACTATAATATCTATATAATGATCGGTGCACAAAATATGAGCTAGGACCTACAGATTTAAACTGAACCTATGAAATCGTTTCCTCCGGTTTGCACTTTCCCACTCCCTTTTTCCTGGGCAGTGAATAGAACATTATCCAATAACAAAATCAAAAAAATTATATCTTCTATCTATATAAACATCTATATATCTATATCAACGTTAAAGCAGCGCACACAAAAAAATTAAATTTCCCAATTGATGTTAGACTTGTGGAAAGTTCCTTTCTCCCGTTTCTGGTTGCTGACTGATTTCGATATAGCGATCTCGCGATAATTATCTAGAACAGCGGAGCCGCTAAATTTCTAGCACACGGTGTTGGGATATGTTGGTTAACGGCCGGGAAGAGTTTACTCCGTATTGTTCCAGGGGGACAGTTTTCACTGTCAAGGATATCTGAGTATCGCTTTGACGCCCTAACACAACGGAGAGAGAAATTCGCCCTATAAACCCGCAAACACTCCAACTGAACTGACACCCGTCCCCGTGATAGGGAAGTACTTTTTCCCTTCGCGTTTTTCGCCCGACTCTCTGCTCTGAACTCACTTTTTATCTTTCCCCCAAATTTTTCGGGATTTTCAGCTGATTTGCAAAGGTTGCATATTTTGTTTTAGAATGGCCTCGATTTTTTTAACTAACCGTTTGTGTAAACAACAATAGTTTATATTTAACCTAGTTTCGTTATTACATTGTTGCAAAGTTATGGTTCTGCCTCATTTTTGCTAAACAAAAAGTATGTCGATTTCTAGTTTTTTTCTATTGGAAATAAAACATATATTTTACCGTGTGTTTTGAAAGTTACTGACTTAATTTTCCATTTTTAATATTCGCATTTATTACAATTCAGACTGAGCAGTGTGGGCCTCGAGCCTGCAAATCGAACGCCATTATTATAATATTTGTAAAGTCATATCTTCTTCTGTTCTCTATTCATATTTTTGACAAACGAAAAATGTTTGACGTTGACGTTATTCGTTAAACATAAACACAACACAATATCTACTGAGGCGTGACATAACATGCGTTTTCGAGCATAATTCAAAGTAGATAGAATAAAATGCTATAATTTTCGTTAAAAATTAATTTATTGCTGAAATGTAATTTTCGGAAATAGCAGGCGTATACCTATATTATAGAAGGGGATTCCAAAATCTGTCAACATGCTTATTACGTTATTAGGAAATATGTGTCGTAGAAAAGTGATTGAAGCATTGGATGTGTGGCTATTTCTTGGAAAAACATGTTTTGGTAAACAATGTTACTAGCTAATTTAGGTTGAAAAAAGTTTTCCAACATGTTAATATAGCGCAGAGTATTTCCTTGTACTATAACTGCACGTTTATTTTCGTACTGAAAAAAATATGGTCCTAAAAGACCCCATGATGAGATTGAATACCAGACTGTCACTTTAACACTGTGAAGCGGTGTTTCCTGTATTCTCTGTGGGTTTTCTCGCGGCCAATATCACAAATAATGCTTATTGACGAAGCGTAAAAGATGGAAGTGCTCTTTATCGTTCACTCAAAGATTTTTGACAGATTTTTATAATAAGCTTTAACGGCGTATGCTCGCTGGGCACCGCTCCACGACTTCATCATGACAAAACGGATTGGCAAACGCTATAAGATGGCAGTAGTCACGTTCCCATACCTTGTCTACAAGAGTCTGTTTGTAGTTTTTTAAGTATCTTACTTTCATTGTTCTGAATTTGTCACATTTTTGGAATGAGGGCAAAACATATTTTTCTCAGAACAAACAACAAAATAAATGTTGCTAAAGTTATGACCATAGTTGAATAGAAAATCTATTTAAAATTAACAGAACACAAAATAAACGGTTTTAAATATTAAAACTACCTTTTCCGCACTTATACGCTGTATCGTGCTAACAAACCAAAATGTCTCCAAAAATGTAATAAATCTAGATTTATAGGACTGGTTCTAGTGACCTGAAAATCAATTTGGTCCAATTGAACAATATCCAATCATAAAATTGGGGTCACTTGTAGGGGAAACCGGCCTAAAATGACATACTCGGGTAAAATGACATATTGGCCATATTGCTACTCTGAGAAGTGACAACGCTGCCCTAAATATCTTATTGCAAACGTTCTTCATCCATGATCTCAGTCTCAAAAAGTCGTTTTTCTAGACTCAAGAAAATATTTGTGCGGTCACCTAATTCGGTTGTAGCAATTTATGTGGTATAATAAGCCTAATTTGGCTTAGTATAGGTAATCAATGTGACTTTTCTCCTTATTTTAGAGTAGTTAAACTTTTGTTTTGTGCTTTTAAAATATATATGTTTTAATGTCATTTTAAGCTGAAGTGCATTTTTATTTGTATTTCAGATAATATGGTTGGTAAATACACGAGAAAATCGCTTCGTCAAAACTGGAGCGAGGTGAGCATGCGGGAAGCTATTCAAGCAGTGCAAAACGGTGTTATGGGTTGGTTGGCAGCATCTAGAAGATATGGTGTACCTCAAGCAACACTTAGACGCAGAGCACAAGATAAAAATAAAAACATTAAAGGGTTCAAAAAAGGCTTAGGAAAGAGGTAAGGCAGTTGGCGTTCCAATTAGCTGAAAAGAAGAAGTTAGCCCACCAATTTAATAAAATAAAAAAGCGCTGGTTGGGATTGGCTTTTGAGCTTCAGGGAACGTAACCTAGATATTTCACTTAGACATCCCGAAGCCACATCAGCGGCTCGTGCGCAGGGATTCAGTAGGCCGCAAGCTCAATTTTTTGATATACTGGAACGTATCGTAGGGAAAAATAACATCACATTTGACCATATCTATAATGTAGACGGGTCCGCGCTTTCCACGGTTCAATGGCCGCAAGAAGTATTGGCTACAAATGGAAGAAAGCAGGTTGGTGCCATTACGAGTACAGAACGGAGACACACACTACTGTAGTTTGCGCCATTAATCCAAAAGGTTATTTTGTACCACCAGCTTTGATTTTTGCTAGAAAGAAGTGGAAGCCAGAGTTGATTGATAATGCACCAGCTGGAACATTGGGCTTGGTCAAGAATCGGGCTGAATGACGGATGACCTTTTTTGTGTGTGGCTCAAGCATTATATAAACTTTACACAATCATTCCAAGACAATAAAACTCTCCTACTACTTGATGGTCACGTTAGCCACAGGCAATTGGAAGTTATTAATATGGCTAAAGAAAATGGTGTCATAATGATTTGCTTTCCTCAACACTGCACGCACCGGTTACAACCACTGGACGTTTCATTTTTCGGCCCATTATCCGCTTACTATAATCAAGCAATTACAAAGTGGCTTAAAAATAATCCTGTTCTAACTGTAACTCCATTTCAAGTGGGAAAGCTATTTGCTGAAGCCTATGAACGGAGTGTATCAATGGAAAATTCCGTTAGTGAGTTCAGAAAAACTTGAATCCATCCGTTCAATAAAGATATTTTTCCCGACTGGACGTTTCAAGCTTCTTTAACAGCTGACATTCTTGAACAAAATGATCCCGAACCAGGAACATCAGCCACTCACACCCTCACCCCCCATTGGACGCTATTGAGATAACGGACATCCCTGGACCATCAAATATCTCTAAGATAACTCTAAATGAAGAAGATTCACTAGACTGTAGCCAAATTTCGGTGGAGAGCATAATTCCAATACCAAAGTTTTCCAAGTCTTTCAGACGATCAAAGCGCTAGAGGCAAGGGGCGATTATGCTGACCTTAACACCAAACTTGGAAGAAGTCAAGGCTAAAGAGGAACAGAAACGCTTAGTGTTGGAGCGACGAGCACAATGAAAAAAGTCAAGCTGTGGGACGATGATGAAGATGAACAAGGAACCCAAGATCTATTTGCTGGGATTGAAGATAATGAGGAAGATGCTGCATGTATTTATTCCAAGTTGAAACGAGGCGAGCTTTGGATGCGGTGTCAAAAATGGAATCACACCGAGTACGCTGGTTTTCCCCCCGAACAAAGTTATTCACTTGCGAACTTTGCGATTGATTTTAGCTTTTGTTTTTTGTTTAATCTTGGATTTTTTACGTTTAGCTGGGTATGTTTTCCGTTTTATTTTTGTTTACGTTACTTTTATTTTTGTTTCAAAAATTATACTATTTTATAATGCTTCTTCCTCTTTTTATTTTCCACCTTTCATATAGAAAAACTATCTATGTCATTTTACCCTAGTATTAGCCTAAAATGACATACTGCACAGTTTTTATTAATTTGCATGTCATTTTTACAAAACGTAAAAGTTTGCGGTTTTGTGCCTTTAATAGCTAGAGTCATAAACGAAGGAAGCCATTAAACTCCAAATGGATGCTTGAATATTTGTTTCTCAATTTTTGTTGCAGTTTTTTCTTAGGGTATGTCATTTTAGGCCAGTTTCCCCTATACTCCGGAGGCAGTATCGTGCTAACAAACTGAAATCTCTCCAAAAATGTAGTATATCTGGATGCATAGAATCCGTTGTACTGACTCTAGTGAGCTGAAAATAGCGTTCTACTGAGGGTACCCTGAACAATATCCAATCATAAAATTGGTCACTTCGGAGGCTGTATCGTTCAGTCAATACGAAATTTCTCCAAAAATGACAGAAAATGTGGTACTTCAGGTACCATAGAACCCGTTGTACTGGCTCTATGAAATATCTTGAACAATTCCCTATCATAAAATTGTTGACATTATGCACCCCGGAGTCTGTATCGTGCTAACAAGACATGTTACAAAATGTGGCCGACGACATACAGGCAGGATTTTTTACCTTTTTCCGTGTTTTTCTCACTGAAAAAGTTGAAGATAACTAAAAAAAATATAAAAAACTTTGGGGTACACCAATACTTTTCTCGCATCGTAGATAGGGTTGCCGAAAAAGTTTATAGTTGAAATGAAAGTCAAATTGAAAAGTACTTACATATAACCAAAAATGAGATAGATCGTGGAGTACATGAGAAACTAGTTATTTAAATTTGCGACATAATTTATGAATTTAGTATAAATCAATCTACTGATTGACCCAAAGGATTACAGAGTAGCAGATAAGGTTACTAGGTGAAGAGTAACAGTTGTAGTTTGTCAATAAGAGCAATAGAATAAGAATATTTAAGTTAACTAATGTGAGTAGGCACGAGTTCTATTTGAAATCTGAAACTGGAGCGTTAATTAATTAGAAGAAAGTTCTATAAAAACAAACGGTTTCAATATTATAATTTAACAGGAGGCAAGAACGTTCCTGCAATATAGGTCTCAACGTAAATTTTAACAACTTTCACTACACCAGCAACCTGTATATAAGTATAATAATATCGGACAGTCAGGTAACCGTTTTAATTTATGGACTTACCATTTTTACATATATAAATTGGCCTTCCTTCATTATCGCAATCTTCTAATGCTATTCTTATATTTTTATCAATAAAATGTTTGTATTTCAAAGATCCATCTTTACAATACCAGTCCTGATATTGTTTCCTATGTTCATGAGAACATTTTATCTAAAAAGTTAATCAAGTGTTGCATTAAATTAACACATTTTGATATGACCAAAAGATATAATCTCCCTATAAATGTTTATAGGTAGATTTTTGTTATAGGCGAGGAAATTTGGCAAAAAGACAGGAAATTTGCGCAATACAACGGATTGAGATGCGGTTTTTTACATTCTCTTCGTTAGCTCATTCAAAAACGGATTGAGAATGCATTTGTGCATCTTAAGTGGATTCTTTCAACTGCGCATTTTCAATTGATGGAAAAAAATCATATCTGCCACAAAAAAAACCTGAACTATGCGTAATATTGCACCCGGGGTTTTTCGAGACCCAAAATCTGAATGTTCTGTTCAAATTAGTTACCTGTACACCTGGAGGTCAGGACGGCACTAGGAACATCATCATCTGAAGTTCCTGTTAATCTTACTGATAAATTAAGAAAAACTCGTGCCCCGGGGTTTTTTAGAACGCTCGTCATGAATTTGACATCAGTAACCCGCCCCGGAGGATCTGGGATTTAGAACGACCTGGCTAGTAACGTGATCACCTGTCGTTTTGCTGGAACAACTTACCAAATAGCTGGAAGCTCATCATCCAGGGGTACTTCGGGACGCTTGTCATGAATTTGACGTCGATAACCCGCCCCGGATGACCTGGCGCTCCGAAGGACATGGCTAGTAACATCATGCTCTGTAGTTTTGCTGGAACAACTTACCGAATCGCTGGAAACTCGTCATCCGGGAGTTTTTCGGTTCACTCGTCAGAAATTTAACATTACTAAACGGTCAATATTCTTTATACATTCAATAGATACTATTTCAAAGAAAAAGACAATGTTTGGGTACAAATGATATGTACGCATAATTTCCAAAATAGTTGAACTTTTTGATTAAAAACCCCTGATTTACATATATTCTAAATATCGCACGCATCATCAATTGAAAAATTTTCTTCTCGGAGAACTTCATTCTCGGCATATCTTTGCCAGAAACCATTTCGACATTGGTATAGTTCGTACATGCGATGTTTCATCAGAGACCATTCTTTCTGCAGCCGAATAAAGAAGAAGGATCGCAATCGATGTTACATCCGCAGAATAGAAGTCTTAAGATGTTATTGGGCCCGGTGGCTGAGTCATCCTTGTGAGCACCAAATTTTCGTCGACTTTTTTCCAACCCCAATCTGTTGGACTTAGCCGTCCCCGAACAGCTAATTCTGGACTTGTAGATACACTCGCTTGAAGTGTTCATTGAGGACATCTACAGTAGTGATAACTATCGCTAGATTAACTTTTCCGTTAGCAACTGCCGTTATGTACATTCTATGTCGGTATATTTCCACCAGTTGAATCCCATTTAGCTGTTCGAACTTGCGCCTTCTAAGAACTGGTGCATTAAACATCGCCAGGTATAAATGGCACTCGCTTTCCAAAAGGTCATTAGATGTTAGCCCAACTTGTTTAAATTGTGCAGCATGAGGATGCAGCGCAGGAAACTTCTCAAAAGTTTCCAAAAATTTTACCTTCCGTTAAAACTAAGTAGCTGATACAGTGTCGCATCCCGTTATTGCGTGTAAAAGTGGAATATTTTCGGCCAGTATGGGCATATGAGCCAAGCTCTTTGGCGAAGAATATACCTCTTCATGCTTATTTCCTTGTTTATTTGATTTCCGGGGGGAGAGGTTACCGATGTCAAGTTCGTGACGAGTGAGTCGTGAAACCCCCGGATGACGAGTCTCCAGCGATTTGGTAAGTTGTTCCAACAAAACTCCAGATGATGACGTTACTAACCAGGTCCTTCGGAGCCCCAAGGCATCTGGGGTTGGTTACCGATGTCAAATTCATGACGAGCGAAAAAAAAATTCGGCACACGAGTTTTTCTTGATTTATCCGTAAGATAAACAAGAACTCCAGTTGATGACGTTTCTAGTGGCGTCCTGACCTCGAGGTGATATGAGGCTAATTTGGATAGGATGCGGGTGCAATATTACGCATCGTTCAGGTGTTTTTTGTGGTAGATATGAATTTTTTTCCATCACATGAAAATACACAGTTGAAAGAATCAACTTTTCTATGCACAAATGCATTTTTAATGCGTGAATTTCTTGGATTTTGGGGATTTTTGTGCCAAATTTCATTGCCAATTATTCAAATCATTGAAAAGTAAAACTTGTATTTTTCAAGTTAGCATCTACGCCATGATGGAGTCCTTCTCAAAGAATGTGACACGTTGTGAATGCTAATTTTACAGCACTTACTTTACACCATGGGAAAATATCTACGTTTTATTTTGAATTTACCTTTTTGAAAGATTCTTCGATATTCATATCAGTTCCGTATAAAAATCTTTTTAAGTAATTGTCATTGGCCTCGATATCTGCATCTGAAATAGATAAATTTCTACAAATAACAATTATTACCATTTTCATGATTTCTAAAAAAGATTAAATAGAGAGATACTAATTTTTTAGTCAAAAAAACACCTAATTATGTGGGAGGTGATCAATTTCTTTTTCTTTTGAGAAGCAGTTTCTTTGTATAGCTCCGAAATTAATGGTAATAGTTATATAGTTCTGAATGAAGTTGCTTCGGAAAATGTTTCAAATTTTTGTATAACTTCTGGTATTTTCCAACACATACTTCAGTGTGAAACTTTTTGTTAGTGGGGTCTTCTTGTATTATGTCATTCTATATTTGTGCATTGTTTCCAGAAATTGGTTGAAACGTCAGTTCTGAATGTTCTGTGCAAGCAGTAGCCAATTGAATGATTGAGTATTGTTCAGGACATCTCACAGATAAACCCTATTGACTCTCAGCTCACCAGAGCCAGTACAACGGGTGCTACGGTACTTCAAGTACCACATTTTTGTCAATTTTGGAGAAATTTCGTTTTGTTAGCACGATACAGTCACCGGAGTGTATAGAAATGACCAATTTCATGACACGATATTATTCAGGGTGTCTCACAGAAAAATCCTATTGATTTTCAGCACACTAGAATGAGTACAACATGGTACTTGAAATACCACAGCTCTGGTCATTTTTGGAGAAATTTCGGGTTGTTAGCACTATACAGCCTCCGTAGTGTCTACATATGACTAATTTTATGATTGGATATTGTTCAAGGTGTTTCACAGATCAAGTTTTTGATTTTCAGCTCACCAAAGCCTGTACAACAGGTCTTATAAATCCAAATATACTACATTTTTTCTCATTTTTGGAGGAATTTTGGTTGGTTAGCACAATACAGCCTCCGGAGTGTATACAAGTGACCAATTTTGTGATTAGATATTGTTCAAAACGTCTCACAGATGAATTCTTCTGATTTTTAGTACAACGCGAGCTATGGTTCTTGTGGTACCATATTTTTGGAGAAATTTCGGGTTGTTAGCATGATAGAGCCTCCGGAGTGTATAAAAGTGGCCAATTTTATAAATGGATATTGTTCAGGGTCTCATAGATGAACTCTATTGATTTTCAGCTCACCAGATCCAGTACAACGGGTCCTATAAATCCAGATATACTACATTTTCTGTCATTTTTTGAGAAATTTTGGTGCGTTATAACGATACAGCTTCCGAAGTGTATATAAGTATCCAATTCTATGATAGGATATTGTTCAGGGAGTCTCATATATGCGGAAAAGTTAGTTTTAATCTTTAAGACCGTTTATTTTCAATCATAATTTATAATTTACTATAAAATCCAAAGGAAAGAATATTTCTTGTAATTCAATTGTTTACTAACTTATCAATTTGTTATAAACAAATTCGGAATCTCAATATACTTTTTAATCAAAGTAAAAAATGTTATTGAATTTTTAAATATTATGCAATATAATAAGTATTAAAACATTTTTTAACTTTTGATATATTATGATTGGTTTTGTATTTTTTTACTCAAAAAAATATACATCGAGATTCCGACTTTGTTTATAACATAATGAAAAAATAGTAAACAATTAAATTATTCATAAAAAAATTACTTTGGATTTTATAATAAATTATCAATTATGATTCTTAAGAATAATTGTTTAGGAAATTGGTAATTGCAAAAAAAACGATTATAAGCAATTAAAAGAGGTTTTTAAGAAAAATGTTTTCTTTAAATACCATATATTACTAAAACGAATAATCTTCCAAAAAATTTTTCTAAAACATTCAATTACTCCATTTGTTTGTAAAAATATTTTAAACAAATGGTTGATAAAATTATTGCCCAAATTATTTTATGCTGTTATCAGAAATGAAACCGGAAATATTATAAAATATACCAAACAAACCTTTTTTTAGAGCGATAATTTGATATTTCATTCTTTATTAACTATAATAATTAATATTTATAAAATAAACAATTGTTATAAACTTTTTTGTAAGTAAGGTAAGTAGGGCTTCAAGAAGAATTATATTTTTAGAGCTATTCTATTAACTTTTATATTGATTAAATAAAAACACAGTACCGGAAAAATGTGTTAATTCACAATAGCTTATCTTTTTGAAAAATTGATGGAAAACGTATTTTCCAACGAGACTTGATTCCTTGAAGTGTCGAGATTATAAATAATTTAAAAAAAATTAAATCAATATTTTATAGAAAAAGATTATTTTTGAGTTGTACTCTCTCTGTCGCTTCGACACAACCATGCAGTTTTTATTAACTTAGAGCCTAAACTTTTTTTTAAAATCTCCTCTTCTTTTTTTGTTTATGCTTTTGTTAATAAATAACTGAAATTTTCATTTCCAGAAAAAAACTATTGCTCATATTTTTGGCACAATTTATTGCAGGAAACTCACTTCTCGACTAGAGTAAAAATTGATTTCAGGAAAAAAGTTGTAGAAAACAAATTGTATGTATTCTATGTATCAATTATTGCTTTTTTGAAAAATTAATTAATAGTTTTTAAGATAAATGAAGAAAAATTATTCAGGATACGGACATGCCGATGCCCATTTTGAAAATAATAATTCCTTGCAACTGTTTAAACAATTTCATTTTAAACAATATGGCACTGAGCTACCCCATGACAACATGGATGTATATCATCAGTATAATAATTTGAAGACAATCATATAAAAAATCCAGGTGGAATAGTTTTCAGTAATTATGCGCCTCTTCCTCCTGGACTATTTCAATAATACTATTACTTAAATGAATAGAGAGCCTGTTATTTTAGATGTTGGTGCATTCAAACAATACATTTTTTATATCAACTTATGTCATAAATGACGACAACAGAAATAAATGCGCAAGTAATACCAATGATGAGTTTAAAATCGAAGATAATGTAAGGTTAATTTCAATTATTACTTGTAAATACACTCTCAAAATATTAATCACTATCAACCGCCGATGACCTTTTAATTGTCTCGGTTACTACTTCAACACGTATGTCTACGTCCTGAAACCTCATTTTTTATCTGTACGTGCTGAATACATACATTGTAGAAGTTTGTCAGACATATTTTTTTCACGTCAACCATTTTGAATCAATTGTTTTACCTCGCAACGTCGTTATTCACTTAACTCGCGTCGTAACTAGGGGTCCTTTGACTTCCACGACAATAAATCTAAAGCTGCCTTCCAAGCATCTTCAAGTATTTGTCCAAGAACAAAAGCTCTCTCACAAATCTCTTCAATCTCCTCTACACTTCAAAAATGAATTTTTACAAATGGAGATATTTTTTTAGTTAAAGCGAAATTTCAAAGATTTTAATGAAAAAAAGCCGCTGTAAGAGTGAAATGTCAAATTTCGGCGATTCTGATTCTAATGAGTATAGTGGATAAAACGTTGAATTACATGCCAATTTTAGTTGCATTTTCTTCAATTAGGAAAATTAATTCCTTTCTATTCAATACGATACGATACTGCCCTAAATAGAAGCGGTACCCCCCCATTTCTGAATTGTGGACACACGTGTTGCATCTTGAGAATGATTACTTATTGTCGTCAATCATGCTCTAACTACGCTTGACTTGATTTCAATCTTGAAACCGTCTCAATTAAAATTGACATGGTTGGCTTTCGGCTCCGGGGACACTCTGTTATATAAGAAACGGGAAGACATGGAGACTTCATTTTCGGGATAAGGCATATAGGATGCGTGAACTCTCAAAAAAACACATTGAAATAAAAATTCCCGCTCGGGGGTGGTTTTTTTGAGGGGCGGCTACCCTTATTTCTGAAAAAAATGAAATTCCAACATCGTCATCGTTTTCCTTGAACTTTTTTATGTACGGTCCTAAATTTTCATATTTTTATCTTAAACTTTAATGTTTCTCAGGTATTGACTAAGACAAAATTTCAGAGAAAAGGTGATGATTACGGATCTGGGGACACTCTGTTATATAAGAAACGGGAAGACATGGAGACTTCATTTTCGGGATAGGGCATATACGATGCGTGAACATATTGAAAAAAAATTCCCTCTCGGGGGTGGTTTTTTTAGGGGGCGGCTACCCTTATTTTTGGAAAAAATTAAATTCCAACAACGTCATCGTTTTCCTTGAATTTTTTTATGTACGGTCCTAAATTTTCATATTTTTATCTTATTGAATTTTTGAATTTTGAATTTTTCTCAGGTATTCACTTAGACAAAATTTCAGAAAAAAGGTGATGATTTCGGATCTGGGGACACTCTGTTATATAAGAAACGGGAAGACATGGAGACTTCATTTTCGGGATAGGGCATATACGATGCGTGAACTCTCAAAAAAACACATTGAAAAAAAATTCCCTCTCGGGGGTGGTTTTTTGGAAAAAATGCAATTCTAATGACGTCATCGTTTTCCTTGAATTTTTTTATGTACGGCCCTAAATTTTCATAATTTTATCTTAAACTTGAAATTTTTCTCACGTATGGTTTTTGACAAAATTTCAAAGAAAACGCGATGATTCTGGATCTTGGGTCACTCTGTTATATAAGAAACGGGAAGACATGGAGACTTCATTTTCGGGATAGGGCATATACGATGCGTGAACTCTCAAAAAAACACATTGAAAAAAAATTCCCTCTCGGGGGTGGTTTTTTGGAAAAAATGCAATTCTAATGACGTCATCGTTTTCCTTGAATTTTTTTATGTACGGCCCTAAATTTTCATAATTTTATCTTAAACTTGAAATTTTTCTCACGTATGGTTTTTGACAAAATTTCAAAGAAAACGCGATGATTCTGGATCTTGGGTCACTCTGTTATATAAGAAACGGGAAGACATGGAGACTTCATTTTCGGGATAGGGCATATACGATGCGTGAACTCTCAAAAAAACACATTGAAAAAAAATTCCCTCTCGGGGGTGGTTTTTTGGAAAAAATGCAATTCTAATGACGTCATCGTTTTCCTTGAATTTTTTTATGTACGGCCCTAAATTTTCATAATTTTATCTTAAACTTGAAATTTTTCTCACGTATGGTTTTTGACAAAATTTCAAAGAAAACGCGATGATTCTGGATCTTGGGTCACTCTGTTATATAAGAAACGGGAAGACATGGAGACTTCATTTTCGGGATAGGGCATATACGATGCGTGAACTCTCAAAAAAACACATTGAAAAAAAATTCCCTCTCGGGGGTGGTTTTTTGGAAAAAATGCAATTCTAATGACGTCATCGTTTTCCTTGAATTTCTTTATGTACGGTCCTAAATTTTCGTATTTTTATGTTAAACTTGAATTTTTTCAGGTATTGACTTTGACAAAATTTCAGAGAGAATGCGATGATTTCGGATCTGGGGACACTCTGTTATATAAGAAACGGGAAGACATGTGCAAAAAATATGTCATTACGGCATTCGTAGCGGCTACGTTTCTGGATTGGAAAGAACGAACGAGGGGAATAAGTACAATTATAAAAAAAATACGACACTGTTAGCTACCACGTGGATCACCTCTGAAAATCCGATCAATAATAGCAGCCATTATGACATCGTCGACACCCTTTATATCGTCGTAACATAATACCGTTTATTCGACTTCAATCTGATTCATAATAACAGAGATATACGCTAGTGCCCTAATGACATCTTTTTTGCACTTCCTGTATATGATAATATTCTAGCAATCATAATGTCGTTTGTTCCATAAAAATCTGACCAATAATAGCAGAGATATGCACCAATGCCCTTACGACCTGCGCAGAACGTTAAAATGAGTCTTTTACGGTCTGTATGTAACGAAAAACATGCGCAGTGTACGGAAAAAGTAGCTTCGCTACCACCGCCCTTTTGGCTCGAAAAAGTAGAGTTTTCGCGTCATCGATAACGCCTTTTTGTCTGTTCGCGATACCCTGTATATCGAACATCATAGTGACGTCACCAGCGCCCCATTTGAATCGCCCGCCAACGATCAGCGCCATCTATATCGAACATAGTAGTGACGTCACAAACGCCCGAATCGCCCGCCAACGATCAGCGCCATCTAGTGGCGAAAATTGGAAACAGTGAGCTCAGACTAACATAGCGTATCTACTTTTCACGCATCGTATATGGCCTATCCCGAAAATGAAGTCTCCATGTCTTCCCGTTTGTTATATAACAGAGTGTCCCCAGATCCGAAATATTTTCTCTGAAATTTTGTCAAAATCAATACCTGAGAAAAATTTCAAATTTAAGATAAAATTAAGAAAACTTAGGACCGTACATAAAAAAATTCAAGGAAAACGATGACGTCGTTGGAATTTCATTTTTTCCAAAAATAAGGGTAGCCGCCCCCCAAAAAAACCACACCCGAGCGGGATTTTTTTTTCAATGTGTTTTTTTGAGAGTTCACGCATCGAATATGCCCTATCCTGTAAATGAAGTCTCTAGGTCTTCTCGTTTCTTATATAACAGAGTGTCCCCGGAGCCGAAACCCAACCCTAACAGTTCTATTGGGGGTGCCCAGAAAAATGGAAAAGGATGGAAAAAGGTAGGTAGGAAATTTTAAATTCATGCCAAACATAGTTTTCTACATAATTAATTGCTTAAGAAAATTCTTGGTCTTGAACAGAAAAAAATTGGTAAGAATACCTAAAATTACATTTAAATAGCAAAAAAACAAATAAAAAGTAAAACTGAAGTGAGCAATTTTAGTTTTGAATCAACTTGTAGCAGAAAGTTTGATTTGTACTTATTAGAATATTTTTTTATATTCTAGAATATTATGGAGTGGACTCAGAGGGAAACCTTTTCCCAGATGTTCCTGGAAGCTATAGGTCTCCCCAAATCCAAGACTTAGACCCTGAAGCTGAAGCATTGAAAACAGAAGCAAAACCACATGTAGACCTTGAATGTGAGGATAGAGATAAGAAAAATAAATCAAAGAAAGGCCTTACGTGTCACTCAAAATCAGTTAGGTGTAAGTATAGATAAGATATTATGGTAAAAAGCTTATCTCTATTTTTTTTTAAATCTCCATAATTTTATTTGAAGTATTGAAAATTATTACTCTGTACATTATAGTACTTTTGGACGAACACATTCAGTCATCACATAATGGGCTGCAAGATATTGCCAAATCCATTATGGTTGTTGCAGATTCTATTAACAATCTTGCAGCTGCAGTACGGGAGAGTAAAATATAGAACCAAAATGTTATTTTATTGTTTTGAAATATACATATGTCTATTTTTTAAATGTATTTTTATTTTATTTTATAGTCCATGAGAGAACTACAGTAGAGCAGTTTGAAATGTATATAAACTTAAAAAAAAACTTAATTACGAAGGAGATTTTTCAGATCTTTGCCTTGAATTAAACCAAAAAAAATTTGGACCATCACAAACTGTAACCCAATGGAAAAATGTACGTAAATTACTTTCTTTTTTACTGCTAAAGTTATACTTATTACCCCTCTTAATAAAGGAGAAACTTTATTATTAATTTGTAAATATATTCACTCTTTGGGTATCAGTCAATTAAATTTTAATTACGAACTTTTATACAAAATTGTTTTTAAGGTGTTCAGTAAGTGGGAAAAAAGTAAAAGCCAAAGCAAGACGAAAATTACTTGATTAGTTCAAAAATAATATATTTTTTAATGTTACCCTTAATGATTTTGGAATGCTCGTGGTTCTTTAATAACCAATGACCAAGATCTCGAGATAATCTATAAAGCTTTTTATAACTTTGCTCTGGCAATGCAAGTGGATCACTTCGATCGGTCAGAAATATAAAATACATTTTGGCGGTCTTTTAAATTGAAAGATAATAAACACCAATAGATTTAAATTATGCAATTTTTAATTCAGGTACTTGTCTTTGAATTTCAATTTCTAAAAATTCTACAAACAGAATTATCCATGTTAAAAACTTTTGTAATAAAAAACACGACCACAAAAAATACAAAATTATCTAAATTTCTAGGTTATAAACTTGTTAACGATTCATTTCAAGCTTAAGGACCCAGGGTTTCTACGTGCCTTAAAATCTTTTCAACCTTGACTTGCAATTTTATATCAATTTTTCATATAGAGCATAGCAGTTATTGAAATTCTCAAGGCTACTTGACTTCATTTCAAGTTTTGAAGCAAGATTGATTGTAATTTATTTTACAGCATACCAGTATCCAATTTTAATTGAAATGTACGTCAAATATCATTTTTCTGTCAAGATTTCTACTTGAAATCAAGTCAATGAAGTTACAGCATAGGGCTGAATCACTCTCAAAATCCTTGAAATCAAGTTTAGCAAAACGAAACCGGAAGTTGTTAAACAGTTCTTGTTAACGGTTGTAAATTAGCTTTGGCAATATAGCACGATATTGAAGAGGAACGTGTGACTTTTACTCTGAAAACGCTGTACAATGAAATTATTATACAAAGGCTCATTTTAATAACACCTAAAAGAATATTAAGCCACTTGTCTAATTATGTTTTTAACTGATATAACTGAACGTTTCTGAAAGTTCTACTTCAACTTAAATTCATGCCCTGGTAGGTATATAAATAATTAATTAACTACCCGTGTATTGATGCATATCAATACTAAGCTAGATTAATGCAAAATCTTTTTTTTTATTTCAGGAAGCACTTTAAAAGTTCAAGGATAATAACTGAATGAATCAGAGATAAGATAAAGTAATATTAATATGAAATTGACTGTCTCGACCCTTACTTCGTGGAATATGCTCATATTAGTGTTTTTAAATGAAACTCAGGGTCTCTAGTTAATTCCACAATATAATACAAGTTATTGAAAATTCTAAAAAAATGACAATTGTTTCGATAAATCAATATCATCGTCAGAATGACAGAAGTTACATTTCATTTTATGCCTACCTGATGTTTAGTAGTTATATTTGGCTAGACCAAGAAGTAACCTAACTTGTGATTGGCTTAATATATGTTTATAGAAAAAAGAAGAAGATTTGATATTACAAATATTGAAGCTTAGATATTATTAGCCCTATGGTGATATCCTGGATATCATTTTTCCAATTAAGATCAGTATAACTGTGCAATGATATAGAAAACCAGGAAAACTATATCTGCTGATATTTACAATTATCACTTAAGGAGACAGTTTATTAGTGGAGAATTCCCTAGATTTAACTGTTCATTGACAACTTCATATTGTGGGTTTCTTGAATGTCTTCTAATTTCCAGTTCTTCAAGGAAATCCAGTTCTTGTTTCTTTTCACAAATATGTAGTACTTCTAGTTTTGTGTTAGGTGTCAATGAATGATTGGTGTCAAGTAGATGTTTTGCGTAGTGGGATTTATCTGGTTGTTTTAATCTGTATGCTCGTAAGTGCTCACTGTATCGTATTTCAAAATTCCTAAGGGTCTGACTCAAATAGACAGCATTATATTCTGGACATTTGAGTTTATATATACCTGACTTCTTTAATAGTGGTATTTTTGTTTTTACATTTAACAATTTTGTACTAACGTTACTTTCTGTTTTAAAAGAAATTGTTGTATTCGTTGCTGAAGATATTATCTTTGAAATATTATTAGACATATTTCCTGCATATGTGATGGTTTTATAAGTTTTAATTTCATCAGCTTGTTTAGGATATATCAGTTGTAATGCCACTTTTTCTTCTTTTTTACTAATTAGCTTATTTATCATATCTAATGGATAACCGTTAGATGTTGCTATTTGTCTAATTGTATTAATTAATTAATTGATTTTCATGGATGGACAGGAAAACCCTGTTTTGATTTAGTTTCATTTTCTAAAGCCGCCATTCATTTAGCTAGTATTGAAGTTTCGTAAAGCTCGGACTGGATTTATATGAGTAAAATTGTGTAAAATGTCGCCCAAATGGTTTACGATGGCCCTTGAAGACTTGTTCAAAACACTGGATTGGGAAAATGAAGGCATTAACATCAATGACAGATGCATGAATCATCTAAAATATGCAGGTGATATACTTCCAGCTAGGAAAAGCTACAGTCAATGCGAAATGACCTCCACTAAAAATAATTCAATGAATACTGAAAATTAATTTTAAAAAAAAGCAAAAGTAATGTCATACTTGGACAAACAGCAGATTATAAATGTTAATGCAGCCCAAATAGAACAGATGAATGAATATATATGCTTAGTCTAGGCCATAAAAACGGGAAAGGAAAATCTAGAAGCCGAAATAATACGGAGCACCCGGCGTTCGGAAGATTCTTCTATATTTGAGTAGTATTTGATAGCTGCATACTACCAGTTTCAACATATAGAGTCCAGACGTGAACCTTCACAGAGACAAATCTGGACAGAATCCATAAGACTTAGAATGCTATGGAAAGGCAAATATTGGGAATATAACTCAAAGATAAATAGCGTAATGAGTGAATAACAAGGAAAACTAAAAGATTTTGACTCTGTAGAAACAGCTGCATCGCTAAAATGGAAAAGGGCCAATCATAACGACAATCGATAGGATTCAGAAATTGGGAAATGGCACCAATACGAAAAGGTTCAGAGGAAGGCGGCAAATGAGATGGAAGGATGATATATAGCCAGACATGCATGCCTAATGTGGCAGAGGATAACTCAGAATTGGAATCAATTCGGTGAGGTCTATATTCAGTTATGGAAGGATAGAAATTGGGTTAAAAAGAAAAAGTAAGACAGTACAGCGTGGTGGATCTAGTCGTGGGTAATTTATTACCTTGGGGAACCCCAGATATGATAATAATAAATCTAATTATTTTGTTGAAGAAGAAAATATATAACATTTTTTTAAATTTATTGTTCATCCCTGTCTCTGCCTCATCGTGTCGAAAACCTGAAAAAGGTTCAAAAACATTGCTGACCAATATCTTAATTTGTTTAATCGGCGAACTTGTTCTACTAGTGCTTCAATAACTGATTTTTACATAGATTTTCTCACATACTTTTGCCGGTAATAAGCTTGGGCAACGAATTCCGACAGCTTCATTCTTGTGGTTTTGGAATCACATTTATCAGTAAAGTAGGAAAATATCAATATTGCATTGATTCCACATATTATCATGTATCAGGTGAAAATCTGGTGAATTATTTTTAGTAATTTCAATAATACTATTGTCCACTTCATTTAACAAATTTTTCTTATTGACAATTCTATTTAAAACGGTCAGTTGATAAAGTATTCAACTTGATCCTCTACTTTCACTATAATATCATTCAAGGCTCAAAAACGGCCGTCACATATTCTGTGAGTTATTCTCCGTGACAATTGAAAACCATCGAAGTTTTTAACTGATTGACTGATTCAATTGAGATATAATTTTTCAACAATTAAAAACACTTGCCGATCAATTTTTGAAAAACATATTGACAAAAAAAAATAGTAGAAGGCTTATCCGAAGTTATAAATTTCAATGAGTTTTAAATTTATAATTTCGGAAAAGTGAGATAAATGAGTTTTAAGCGTTGTGCGTGGGAACCATAGACGGTGTTGCGGGGTATAACGCATCTTCCTTGTCCAGGGATACGGGTGAAGACCACACTGGCAGAAAAGGCAGAGAAGAGGGACTTCGGTATGGCGAATCCGGCGCTTTTTGAGTTCCATAAAAAGCAATATGAGTAGATAAGACTGAAAGTCGTGGAGGACATAACCTGAAAAAGCAATCCTTGGTCCTCCTCCAAGAATGGGGGTTAGATTATAGGGCTAGCTTCCCGATATCCAGAAAAATGTATAATGCTAAAACACCCAACATTAAAAAGTCGGATGGTTTACATGGACAAAGACTCAAGCGACGGAAATGGATTATGAATGTGGTAACATTAAATGTACAAATTATGACAGGAAAAACAAACAAAATTATGAATGAGATTGAGAATATGAAATCGGACCATAACAGCTTTAACTGTAACCAAACACGAAAGAGCTAAACAGGGTATCTCCGTTTTATTTCATGAATTCACAAATAGAATATAACTGGCTATGAATGAAGAAACCCGGAAAACTGTGATAGAAGAACAAAGGAAAATGTGCCCTTTGGAAAACAACAATAAAGCAAATATTTTCTTTGAAGGAGAACTAATAACGATAACCACAGAAGTTAACAAAAAAATGAAACTGCTAAAAAATGGAAAATCACCGGGCCTGGGAGAAATATAGAAAGAACTTATGAAATATGCATATATTCTGGTCTCATTAAAGTGGATATCAACATAGATTTTTTATAATAGGAGTATACAAACCTAATGATGACGACAGTGTGTCTAATAAGACCAATTTTTTGAAAAGCTATATCAAATAATCAGTCACGTTGGTGACTCCAGAGAAATTTTATTAGCCGGTGATTTTAACGAAAGAACAGGAAAAAACAGAATGACAATATAGTCGGCCCTTTCAGAAAAAATGTCTTTAATGATTATGGACAAAGACTAATAGACATATGCGATCTAAATACTCTGAAGATTACAAATGGATTCTTCCGAAATAATGATATCGTACCGGCACAGCCGACCTAACAGGAGCAACGAAAATGAAGAAACCAAAGAGGTTCTTTATCCAAAATATAATAAGTGCTTTTAGAACGAGAGTACTAGTCACCTTTATCAACACAGACTTAATAAAAAATTAGAAATAAACATGTGTGGAACAGCAAACGAACTTTATAATCACATAGCACTAAGTATTCATAGTGCAGCGAATGAAGGATTGGGTCTAATTGAAAACGAGCCAAAGAGAAAGTAGGAGTTTTCTCCAAATATAGAACAGAAAGCACTGGAGAAGAGGAAGCTGCATCACAAATGGCTATCAATGAAATCACCTGAAGACAAAATGAACTATAAAAAAATACAACGAGAAACCCGGAAAACTGTGATAGAAGAACAAAGGAAGATGTGCCCATTGGAAAACAATAATAAAGCAAATATTTCATTTGAAGGAGAACTAATAACGATACCCACAGAAATAGTTAACAAAAAAGTGAAACTGCTATAAAATGGAAAATCGCCAGGCCTGGGAGAAATATTCACAACGTGTATAAATGGTCATCATGTTCGGGAAGAATGAAGAACCGCTTTCATAACACCTTTATATAAGAAAGGAGACCGAAGCAACTATGACAATTACAGGGCACTGTCAATTACCAGCATGTTTTAGGCTTATGGACGCATAATAAAGGACCGACTAGAAGAAGAATATCAAAGGTGTGAAGTCGAAGAACAAAATGCCTTCAGAGCGGGACGCTCGTGTACAGATAACACCTTCCCAATCAAACGACTAATTGAAGAACAAGAAAAAGTATCCAACGAACACATATTTTGAATAGATGAGACTTTTACTTGGTGAAGATCCATTCTGAACGATGAAATAAAACAATTTAATTTGTTTAAAACTTCATTTATTTGAACTAATGTTCAATTTAAACTGGTTGACGTGTTAGTGTAACGCGAGTTTTATGGTTAGATCTAAGATTCTTGAAAGATTACCATGAAACACTATTTATTAATAATTGTATCAAAGAACCATTTACCGCAAAAACATATTTATTCAAAGGATATTAAAAACAAGGTAATCGACATAGTTTGAATATATTATTACTTTGTATTCAACAAGTTTTGGGAAACTTCAAGTGATTTTAGCATGTTTCGAATATTAATCATGATTAAAGTAGATTAATTGTTAGAAGAAAAAACAGCTTTCATATGAATTTTGTGATATACCTTCGTATTTATTATAATCTCATTTTGATTAAAATATTAACCTATTGAAATTACTTATACAGATACATAATAAACTTTATTTTACATTGTAGTTGGACTTACTTTTTACCAGATTCTTCAAATTTTCCATCGATTTTTGAAACTGTTGAGAAATTGCATTAGTTCCATCCACAAGTACACTATTTTCAATCATACTGTTAAAACCAAATGATAGGTACACTTTAAACAAACACTAATCGTAGTTCGTAAGATAATTTTAAGGATAATATATATACACAAAAAATAACAGTATACAAACTATAAATTAAATAACAAATACATTTGATTTGGAGATTTTTTTACAAATGAAGTTCACAGCATGTATTATTATAGACTTGATAATATGCTCGATACGTCATGACATTGAAAACAGGTAGGTCGTACTTTTTTGTTTGTCTTTAAACCAGACTCTTGCAATATTAAAATGAAAATGTCTTACTTGTGTTGTACAGATGAAATCTGAATATATACGAGAGAAAATCAAAAGTTTTTAATAATCAATATTTTTGCGAAAAAGGATAATTAATACGGTTAGAAAATAGTTTAAATATTAAACTAGACAGCAATAGACGGTATAGAAAATTCTACTACATTTTAAAATAACATGTATAGACAACAAAGTTGATTATATAAAGCCACTACCATAAAGCGGTGTTACTTTGCTCATAATTTCCAGTTTTTTTTGTTTTTATCTTGGATTTTTTCCCAAATAGACGTGATTACAAACTATGTGATATTTTTATCATTTAGCTATCGGTTAATGCATTCAAAAGTGATTTAAAACACACCTATATATATTTTTTTTTGTCAAAAATTTGGCAAAGTCACCTGACGATCAGTAAGACTTTGCCAACCCTTTTAAAACGCTTTCTTTGGCAGTTTGTGATATGGTAAATGGCCTCTTAAATATGTTTTTAAAAAATTTTGAGGACAAACAAAATTCACAGGTAATTAAAAAACATTTTTTATCATTTTTTTTAGAAAAGTTTATTGTTTTAATACAAACAAACGAAAAACAGATTCTAACTTCTGAAAACAAACAAAAGCCTTTCTTTGAACACATTATAAACTACATTCATAACAAACAAAATATGTTAATCCTAAAAAACTAAAGTGATAAAGTTTATGCGAATATTTTTTCGCATAAACTTTATCACCGGTTCGTCCTTATTGTTTGCCTCCAAAACTTGTCCAATAAAATTCTTTGCTATTTTTTTTTTGGAAATACCACCACTACAAAGTCTCCTATAGCAAAATTTCGATTTTTAACTTCTTCCAGATTTTGTTCTCTTTCTTGTTCTGCGCCTATTTCTGTTTCGCTTTCCATTTCCTGTTCGTTTTCGCTTTCCATTTCTTGAGTTTCGCTGACCTCCGCATTTGTTTGTATATACAATTCATCAGTTGACTTTGAAGGTCCTGCTTCCAAAAAATCTTGATCTGAAACTGATTTTCCAGGCTCAACTCTAACCATTTTTTTTTCTTTTTGGAACTTTTGCATCGGTGGAAGTTCTAGTCTCGTCTCGCGTATCGCTTATTTCTGCTCCTATGTTTTCCTGCGCTCTATAATTTGTCAGTTTTTGTAAAACTTTAAGCCGGTTTATTGGTGTAATGCCTGTTGTTCGAAATGCACTTTGTATGTTTCTAATATCATTTAGCGATAGCTGCATAACAAGTTGTTTTAATAAAACGGGAAACGTTGTCTTATTAACAGTTTTTTTTTTGGATTTTTTAGCTTGTAATTGGTTAACAACTTTTTCTAACATCTCTTTAAGAGACCGTAATAACCCACGTCCAATGGTTGTGTCAGGTGGTAAAAATAAAAACTTAATCTGGGCTCTTTGGCACTCGATAACCAGATTTAAATTTAGGTGGGATGATAAATTATCACCGACTATTTCACTCACCTACGAAATGAACCAATCAGAAGCTCTAGTCAAGTTCGGCTTACCGATAATACCAAACTTGACTCTTGACTCTGATTGGCCTATCAAGTTCGGTGTTTTCAGATTTGTTTACAGTGCATGTGACAGTTAAACGTCAAATATAAGTGATTACGCTGTGCACGCATTCTGTTTGTGAAATAGTCTAATAAAATTCCACTCGTGATTGAATTTATCTCATAAGTCTGTCTTTCATGTATGATCTCAACTGAATTGATTCGAGAAAACACCACGAGTCCGCAGGACGAGTGGTGTTTTCTCGAAACAATTCAGTTTCGTTCAAAAATGAATCGACAGACTTATCGCGAAAATTCAATCACTTGTGGTATTACTACTGATAATTACTTTTGTTCCAGTTTTTTTTGTGCCCAGGGAAGAGTTATAGTCTGAAACCAATCCTCAAAGGTGGTGCCGTCATACCATCCCGATTTGGTTCGATTGTACCTTGTATTGGCTGATCCACCAATCGTCCATTGATCATAAATCCTTTCAGCTTTGTACACAACGTAGGGCGGCAAACTTTTACCATCCCCTGTAATAGCAAACATAATTAATGTTGCTGACTTGGAATGATTCATGAGCCTTTCGGGGTATTTGCTACCTCTTTTGAAAATACATTTTGTTACCCCAGGGTCATCAGAGAGGTTAGTTTCATCGTAGTTTAGTATATTTTCTGCGGGGACATTTTCTAAACTTCGCTCTAAATTATCAAAAAAATCATTTATTTCGTCTTCCGTTTTTTCCGCATGAACAGACTTAATATTTTTACAGCTTTTTTTGATAAAATATTCTTATGCCTGTCTATAAAGTTTAGACACCAGTCATTTCCAGGTAAATTATCGGTTAATTTAGGTACAGTTCTCCCAGTTCTGTCCAAAAAGCGTTTTACAACCATCCGCAAGTCAAGACTTGTAAGTGGGCTTCCATATTCTGCAGTTGCTAGCAATACATCTACCATATGCCTCTCTTCTAATTCCGTTAGTATAGTAGCGCCTCCAGGCTTTCCCAAATGCCTACCATGAACTTTGTTGTAAAGTGTTCTTCTTCGAATTTTAAAAAGGGAGGTCCATTCTATGATTTTGAATGGCATATATCGCTCTTTGCAACTGTTCTTTCGTGTAGTTGCAATATTGCCTGCTTCCCAAGTTTTTTTTGTAAATACGCCCCATTTTTGCGTTTCTAAAAAGAAAAAAACATTAAAATTAAAAAAATATATATAATGGCAAAGTAAACTCGAAAATTTCCCCTTTGACTAAATTTTAGTTTTTCTCCTAAAATACTTAATGAAATGTTTTGAAAATCACACACAGATTAGCTATATAAACATACTACTTAACAAAACACTTGTTAACCTTCAAGCTGTAGTCACATTTTGTCACCAACCCTTAGCATTTCGTATTTTTAAAATCTGAAATTATTTCCTGTCAATTCGCACCTCTCTACATCGATGTTAACGATCCATAGATAAGACAATACACGGTAGGGCTTTTCGGAAACGGTAATCTTAGATTAGATAGATCACTTATCAGCTGATTGCGGATTCTAACCCAGAACGAGATTTTTATCAGAGTTTCCGAACGACGCGGTCTGTTTTGTGTGGAAATGTCAAAATTAATCCTTAACAAAAACTTTTTATTATTATTACTTTAGTATCGTGGGTTGATTTTTCATGTACTTCCCTCCATACTCATCTTGTAAAGCTTTAATTTGTTTTCACTCATCGTTGACACTAAATTTTAATAACAACAAGCTATATTTTTTATATCGAAAAGCCAAAAATTATAAGAACCGCAAGTCTGAGCAATTTGCTAACTACGTGGCTTAAAACACTTAATAACTTTTTATTTAAAGAATACAAAAATAAAATTTTAATACCAATAAGCTATTTCTTATATTGAAAAGTCAAAAAGTACAAAACCGCAAGCCTCAGCAGCCTGCCCACTACTAGGCTTAAAGAATTAATAACATTTTAGCTTGAAGAAAACAAAAACAAACGAAACAATCCGTCAGCTGATTGCATTTACCCACCGGTGTACTAGGGTAGAAAGGATCCAAACATATTGTAATGTTTTTGTTATTTATTTAAACAATAAACGGGTGGGATAAATTTTAAACACTCGGTATGGCTACTTACTAATTTATTGAAACACTAACTGACTAACACTTAATTTATATATACTTAACTAATCACTTAATTATTAATTTATATTAACTGTATATTCACTCAAACTAATTTATATAAACACTTTATATTCACTTATTGACTGTTTAACTCACGATGTCAAATTATAAACTGAACTAACTCTTCCTGATCAGTCCCTTATATATTAAAGCCGTTTTTACTAGTAAATTCTGGGCTGCGGCTTACACAGTCACAAATAATTTTCTGGCCTTTTCTAGATAACTCTGGTCACAAAAACAATGTTTACATAAGATAGTCTTAAACTCGTAAACAGTTTTTTATAACTGCGTATCCGCCATAATTTTAACTTCTATACCTGGCTTAGACAGAGTCGGTTTTAGGGACTATACCAGTGTGCTGTTTCGTAACATTACCCCCTCCTTAAATGGAAGTTCCTCCTGGAACTTTTATGTAGCCGAGACTGAATGTTTGAATCGGCAACTGGCCCCATTTCTACACTTTCCGATCTTATGGAAATAGCAGGGCATAAATTCATCTTTAGTTACCACGTAGAAGACGTACCGTGAATCATGTTTCAGTTTCAGTGTCTTGCCAGGGGCTGAAATCTGGTCTTCAATTTTTTCTAATTGCCCGAACTTCCTTCGAAAGACGGTTGCCAACCCTCGTGCGTTCTTGATACGGGTGGAGATGTTGTATGCCAGTGAATAGTCTTCCGGGAGAGTGAATAAATCTTGTTGTTGTTCCGAAGTGACTCCATATCTAGCTTTCCCGGTACCTCCATACGCGCCCATAAATTCATCGAAGGTAGGGTCAAACACATATTGAATAAGGCTTACTCCTTCCTCTACGTCATGGTCTCCTTCGAATGGGGCTAGTCGGTTTTGGTGAGCTACTTTTGGTTTTCCGTTGGCATCTTGCTTATGCGATATATAACGTCATTGATCCTTCTCTTGATTAAGTATGGACCTTCCCAGGATTTTTGTAATTTTGGAGAAAATCCTTTTTTCCTCGTCCACTTGTGTAACCATACTTTGTCCCCTTCTTTGAAACCGCCTTCTGTGGCCTGCGTGTCGTACCGACTTTTCATTCTGTCGCTGGCAACTTGAAGATTTGTTCGAACTAATTCATGAATATCGTCCAGCCTTCTTCTCAATTGGATCACGTAGTCTTCGCCTGCTAGATCTTCTCCAGGCCGGCAGCCAAATTCCAGGTCACAAGGAAGCCTCATTTCACGTCCAAACAGGATTTTCGCCGGTGTTTCACCCGCGGACTAATTGACGGCAGATCGATAAGCCAATGCGAATAGGGAAAGATACTGGTCCCAATCTCTCTGATGGCTGGATACTACTTTGGACAGGTATTTTCCAATAGTCCTGTTCATTCTCTCTACCATTCCATCTGACTGTGGATGTAAAGCTGTTGTCCTGGTCTTCTTCATTTCCAGGTTGTCGCAAATCTCCTGGAATAGATGGCTTTCAAAATTTCTCCCCTGGTCACTGTGGGGTACTCCATATCGGCTGATAAATTCCTTCACCAATACATCCGCGACAGTTGTGGCCTCTTGGTTGGAAATAGCGTAAATTTCTACCCATTTTGTGAAATAATCCATTACAACCAGTATGTACTTGCTACCATTTTCTGTCGTCGGAAATGGTCCAGCGATATCTAAAGCAATCCTTTCGAAAGGGCTTCCAACATTGTACTGTTTCTCTTGCGATGTGGTCCATTACTCGTAGCACAAGTCGTACATTTCTTACACCAGTCCTTCCCATCTTCGGAGCTGTTCATCCAATAAAACCTTTCACGGATTCGCTGAAGGGTTTTCTTCACTCTCAGATGACCTCCTGATGGACTGTTTCTTAGTACCTCAGCTACTCTCGTTCTCGGGATAACTAGCTGTCTTCTCTTCTCAGAACCATCATCGTTTTCAAGGACTCTTTTCAACAGCCCTTCTTCCAGGACAAGGGAGTCCCACTGAGCCCAATATACCTTGAGTGTCGGTGAAAATCTTGACACTTCTTGCCAGGTAGGTCGCCGATTTTCTTTCTTCCATTGCCGGATCATCTTCAGGTGAGGATCATTCTCCTGATCTTCTCTGATTCTGGTGGGTGACCATTCCTCGTTGACTACAGTAGTTCTTGAAGCTGCAGCTTCCCTAGATTCCACCTTGTTGCAGTGGGAGCAGTCTGTTGGGCACGGCCGTCTGGACAGGGAGTCGGCATTTCGGTGACTCACACCAGCTCGATGTTCGATGTTGAAATCATACTCTTGAAGTCGTTCAATCCATCTAGCGATCTGGCCCTCGGGATTCCTGAACTGCATCAACCACTTGAGTGCTGCATGATCAGTCCGGATTAAAAACTTCCTACCATAGAGATACTGGTAAAAGTGTTCCACGGACTTCACTACTGCCAAAAGTTCTCGTCTTGTAACGCAGTAGTTTCGTTCTGGTTTGGAGAGGACTTTACTGAAATATCCCAGCACTCTTTCTTGCCCTCCTTGGATCTGTGAGAGTACTCCACCAATTCCTATGTTGCTTGCGTCAGTGTCAAGAATAAAGTCTCCCTCTGGTAAAGGGTATCCTAATATTGGCGCCGTGGTTAAATGCTTCTTCAAGGTGTCAAAAGCTGTTTGACATTCTTCGTCCCATTGGAAAGCTCTTGCTTCTTCTGTAAGTTGAGTTAGAGGCTTGGCAATGTCTCCAAACTTCCTGATAAATCTTCTATAATACGTACAAAGTCCAAGGAAACTCCCTATTTCATGTTTGTCGGTTGGTTGCGGCCATTGCTGAATGGAAGCAATTTTCTCTGGATCCACCGCCCCTCCTTCATTGCTCACTATATGGCCTAGATAGTTGACACGGTTTTGGAACAGCTGACATTTCTTTGGGTTTAACATGAGCTGGGCAGCTTGGAGTCGTTTGAATACGTCTTTCAAATTCTTCAAGTGTTCGTCAAATGTCTTCCCCAGTACTACGATGTCGTCCAAATAGACCAGGCATGTCTTCCAAGACAACCCTCTCAAGACATTTTCCATGAGTCTTTCAAATGTCGCAGGTGCATTACAGAGCCCTAATGGCATGACGTTGAATTGCCATAAACCAGATCCGGTGGTAAAAGCAGTCTTTTCTTTGTCTTCTGGGTCCATTTCCACTTGCCAATAGCTAGACTTCAGGTCCAAGGTGGAAAACAGTTTGCTGCCGGCCAAAGTATCTAGCGTATCGTCAATTCGAGGCAGAGGATAGCTGTCCTTCTTCGTCACGTTGTTAAGCTGGCGATAATCCACGCAGAATCTCGTAGTTGCATCCTTTTTCTTGACGAGCACTACTGGAGACAGCCATGGACTAGTAGATGGTTCTATTATTTTTTCTTCTGCCATTTCTCGAATTATTCTTTCAGCTTCCTCTCTCTTCGCTCGTGGAAGTCTTCGAGCTGATTGCCTAATTGGTTTAGCATTACCAGTATCTATTTTGTGTTTGACGGCTGATGTTCTGCCAGTCTTTCCTCCTTTTGGTACCAATAAGTCTCGATACTGCAAGAGAAATTCTCTCATTCTCTTTTTTTCAGCTCGATCCAAAGATTGACCAGCTACTGATAACATTTGTTCGAATCTGGCATTAGAATTGTCAGTGGTCGTTGTTTGACGAACTATAGACGTCACTGGTACGCAGGATCCAATCTTGGTTTCCTTCTTGATGGTAATTGGGTAATCGTTCACGTTTATTACACGTACTGGGATCTCTTTCGCCGACGTGACCAATCCTTTTCCAATTAGTACTCCTTTGCCAACCTCCTCGTCGTGGTTCCTTGGTTCCATCATAACCGGTGTACCTTCCTCCATGATTCCCTGTAGCCGTGCTACTATCATGGTTTCGCTTCGTGCAGGTAGAACGGTATCTTCCTGTACAGCTGCCAACCTCGCGCTGCCTTCATATGGATGCAGGAATACCTCCTCGGAACCCACTTTAATGTTTCTGTTTCTAAAGTCTAATTGGAAACCATGTACATTCAATACGTCCATTCCCAGAATCACGTCTTCTTCAATGTCAGCAACGATTACCGTATGCGTGAACTTCTCTGCGCAAATTCCCAATTGAATTTGTATCTCACCGTGAACGTTGGCACTTCCACCTGTAGCGGTCCGCAGTCGCAGTATCGTTGGTAAAATCTTCTTCTTGGAGTTTTATTATTCCTGGTCGTATGATAGTTCTAGTTGCTCCAGTGTCTACAAGCAGAGTATATCTTTTGCCATCCACTTCTCCATCTACATAAACACTGTCGTTGCGACATCTGAGAGAAGCTATCAGTATGAGAGGGTCTTTGGAACGATCATGGGTCGGTGCTGCCCCCTCGTAGCCGACCCGTTATAGTTTGCCTGTGACTGGGGTTCTTGGTTTGCAGGTGTCCTGGGGCGCTTACATGAACTGCGTACATGCCCTAGCTCGCCACAATTCCAGCATCTAATCTTTCTCGGCTTCTTGTCCATCATACTTTTGATCAAGCTGACGATCTGGTCAAACTTGTCTTCGGCGCCTTCTTCTTGGATGGTCCTTACTCTGTTGTAACTCGAAGCCTTCGTTGCTGCTTCATATTCAAGAGCAGCTGTCAATGCGTCAACTAATGTTTTGGGATGGGCTAAACAAAGCGTCCTCTGCATATCGGGGTCACGTAAGCCATCAATAAACGCCTGTATGCCCAGACAGTCCATCATGTTCTCTGCTGCTGATGGATAAGCAAATCGAACGAGCCGTCAATATCCACTTCATATTATTGAAGTGCTTCGTCACGTTTCTGCCTTCGGTTCTTCAGCTGAGATTGGTACAAATGTTCTAGATGTTCGTGACCGTATCGCATGTCCAACCTCTTCTTCAGCAGCTCGAAGTCATCCGTTTCTTCAAGCGGTATCGTCTGAAGTTCAACTAAGGCATCTCCCCGAAGCGCTATAGTTAGGTTCACTGCTTTCTCCTTATCGGACCAATTATTCACTCTAGCGGCTGCTTCAAACTGTTTCACATAATTGGTTCACGATGTCTTTCCGTCGAATGTTGGGGTCTTGACTCGTGCAAAACTGCAAATTTCCTCTATCCTGGAAGTTATTCCTGGCTTGCAGGGTTTTATATGTTCAATATTTTTTCCTTCTGCTGGCGTGTCTTCTGTTCTTAAATCTGCCATATTTCTCTCCAATTCCTTGATTTTCTCGTCTATCGTTGTTATCTTGTTTTTAATGTGTGATTTTAGAGACGTAATTTTAATCTCGACGTCAGCAGGAATATCATTTTTTAACGATAAGATATCGGCAGAAATGTCATTCTTCATAGTGGAAATCTTCTCGTCCATATTAGTAGAAATATCCTTCTTCATAGTGGAAATCTTCTCGTCCATATTAGTAGAAATATCATTCTTCATAGTGGAAATTTTCTCGTCCATATTAGTAGAAATATCATTCTTCATAGTAGAAATATCGTTTTTCACATTCGTTGAAATCTTCTCTTCCCTGGCAGAAATATCGTTCTTCATTGCAGAAAAATCATTCTTCTAATCAGAAATTGACGAGATTAAGGTGGAAGCCTCGTCTTTGAATAAGAATGTTTCTGGATCCAAGCCTTCACTTTCCAGTGCCATTTTGAGTCTTTCTATTAATTCGCTCTTCTTACCGGACGTTTCCAACTCGCGATCTTCCAATTCTGCTCTTAATTCTATCAGATCACTCAGTCTCTTGGCCATTTTTACGTAGCAATTTATTTATATTATCCCATTTCTGACACCAATGTAATGTTTTTGTTATTTATTTAAACAATAAACGGGTGGGATAAATTTAAAACACTCGGTATGGCTACTTACTAATTTATTGAAACACTAACTCACTAACACTTAATTTATATATACTTAACTAATCACTTAATTATTAATTTATATTAACTGTATATTCACTCAAACTAATTTATATAAACACTTTATATTCACTTATTGACTGTTTAACTCACGATGTCAAATTATAAACTGAACTAACTCTTCCTGATCAGTCCCTTATATATTAAAGCCGTTTTTACTAGTAAATTCTGGGCTGCGGCTTACACAGTCACAAATAATTTTCTGGCCTTTTCTAGATAACTCTGGGCACAAAAACAATGTTTACATAAGATAGTCTTAAACTCGTAAACAGTTTTTTATAACTGCGTATCCGCCATAATTTTAACTTCTATACCTGGCTTAGACAGAGTCGGTTTTAGGGACTATACCAGTGTGCTGTTTCGTAACTATATGATTATGATCCGCTCAGTTCGTTCAGTTTCCGAACGTGAGTGAACGTGATCCGGATTACTTTCCGAATGTCCAGATCATGAACGGGTTAACCCGATCATAGTTTCCGAAAAGCCTTGGTAACGATCCACTGAAGAATCCGGCGCTACTGGTCCTCGTTAAGACATGTTCAGCCGTCACTTTGCTTTGTTGCCGACTCCAGTACTGTTGCCAAATGTTCAAAAAATAAAAATATTGCAAAATGTGCATATTTTAGCAAAGACACCTGCATTGGTAAAGTAACACCGCTTTATGGTATCATAACACTCGTTAACACAATTTTATACCCAATTGTAATAAATCCCTCATTATTTATTAATCATAAATCTCCATATGGCCACAAAGGAGATTCCAAAAATGTACAATGCCTAAAGTAAGAACTAAATCATTTGGTAGACACGGATAATTTCAAATTAACAATTATACCACGTTATGTAATAATAGAGTAAGCGACATTTTCTAATTTCCCAGAAAATTTAATGTAAAGATTTTTTTATTTTTAAGTTGTCGTGGAGTCGTTATTATAGGAGTTAAATTTATAACTCAAATTTATGAGTTTTAGAACCTTGTTTTTAAATGTATGATTATATAACCAATTTAAGGCTATAGTGCCAGAATGTCGTTTAATTCGATATTACTTTTTTATAATTAAGCCAGTATTTAAATTTTCGTAAAGAATTAACAAACACATTTGTCGCAAGTGGAAAAATTTAAGAAAACGTAATATCACAACCTATTGCTATTCTAACAGTTTTTTAAGGTAACAAATTTTAACATTATAATAACAGTAGGTACATCAACAAAAATGGCGTACCTATTATTCGTTCTGGGGATCAAAATATAACGATCCGTCAACATGATCTGAAGGAATAAGATACAACAACGATTTTATGTCATTTAACTTAGTAGGTAATACAGGTTTTCCTTCAGGCCATAAAACGTTGAGGCTAGACGAAAAAGTGAAGGTGGAAGAAGTTCCTCTTCTTAATCTTAAAAGCTGCTTTTTGGAAACTTCTACTTCTTGCTTGATCCCTTGATGTTCTGTACTGAAAAAAATCATAAGTGGTTTTTCTTTCAAAATCTATATTTCCCTAGATCTGAGCCAATTAATGGAATCGCCATATATACATTTTTTTCTGCTTACTACATTTTTTAAAATCTTGTTAAAACCCATAAAATCATGTTTTTCCAAAATACATGATTTTAGTTTGTTACGTTTCCGGCAGCTTTTCATGAGTTCGACGTAATCATTCGGTGTATAAAGTCTCTTTTGATACTTTAGCGCTGACTCCATATCTCCATCAAATTCTGAGTCGTTCGGCATAAAGCTATGCCCTGAGACCAAAAATCGCATGGTAATTTTTTCAATCTTGGGAATTTCTTCTATAATAGCCAAAGATTGTCTTTCAAATGCTTTCTCAAAACAGAGCCAACTTCTTGAGCACTTTTGCCTGTTACACCTTCAATCCAGATAACAAAAGCCCTGGCCAGTTTTACTAGAATGGACACCACCATTGTATAACCACAGTTGACGCTTGATGTAGTATACTATATTAGGGGGTATTCTGGGCAATGGTAAAGTTTTCACTAAATCAAAAGTCAATACTTCTAATGATTATGTAGTCTTTGCCCTTTCTAGATCAGAATTCATAAGATTTCGGGGTTTAGCCTGTTTTTGATGCAAATCTCTTTCATTTTCGATTTTGTTTTTTTCTTCTAATGATTTACAATCTCGAATCTTTACATATAAATTATCACATTTATTACATGTGTCTTTTTTGGGTTTTTTTCTTTGATGATTGAAATTGTCATAAAATATGCGCTGGTATGTTGAAAAAGAAACGGGATTTTGGTCCTGATTTTCATCTTTGTATAAACCAAACATTTAATCGCCGTTATTGGAAAATCGCTGATAGCAATAGTTGACTAAAATCGCAAACAACGGCCATAGACAGAAACAGCGGTTTTTTAGAATATGCGAAATCGCGTCAACTAACACGCAACACAGCAATCTAATCGCTTTCCAGCGCGTCCAGTGAAATAGAGCGAAATGCAACGTATTTTATTCCAAGCGTTCTCGACTCTATCTTCATGCCCCTCACCCAATGAAGCCACCCACCCACGAAATTCTGATACTCTAAAGTGGTAGCAGGAAAATAAATTTTATTTTCCAAATCTATCTGCAGTTGAAAAAGAATAACTATGTGCTCTAGTTTATTCAGTTCCTTGTGAAAGGTTGTTTTCTAAAGCTGGCCAGGTCCTTAATAAACGCAGATCACGATTAACTGACAGGAATACTCAAATGTTATTACTTTTAAATGCAAATTACAAATATAGCGAATAAATGTCTTTTGCATCTAGTAACTGTTTTTTAAATGCCCAAAATTTCTTTGTTTCTATTATTATATTATATTTTTTTTATAAAATGTATTATTAATATTTTGTTTTTACTTCATTTTATATTTAGTTAAAATAAAACATTAATTCATTCAAATACTTGTTGTTATTTCTTTGTGCCAAAAAAATTGACTCCAATCCATATAGTTAACAAAGAGGAGGTGTATTCAAAGAATTAAGTATTTTACTTTATTTTTACATAAAAAAACTACGTTTCTCAGTCAGCAGCTCCAGTTTTACAGTGTATGATCAGTACAATAGGAGGCAGGCAAGTGAAATTAATATGCAGCAGCAAAATGAATCAAGCAAGAGCATAGCCGCGAAATGATGAAATCGTTTGGCCTAGTGCGAAAAGTCAGGCTCGCGATAACGCTTTTAAATCGCCGTTATTTAAAATCGCGGTCGCCAACAACGGCGTTATGCAAATATCGCAGTTTAGCTCATCGCTAGTCAACAATGTCTTTCTCTAGCACGTGCTCACTACTGTCATTAAACGCTAGGAGTACACCCTTAGAGTAATAATAAACATAGAGAGGGCTATTCATTCATACACGATTATTTTTGCGGCCAACAATTCTAAACGCCAGTAGTGAAATAATGAATGAATTACAAAAAGTGGGGATGGTATTGTACATGGCCTTGGTAATTTCGGCTGTTTTTCTGACAAACTTGGCACCGACGAACCATGATAATCCAAAAACATTGAATTAATTAACTTAAAAGTTTATTTTGTCACTAAAAGTCTTGAAAAGCACATCAAAACGAAAGAACTAAATGTTTACGCTCTAGTCGTAATGGCGCTCGTATAAACAAACCACGTTTGACATTATTTACTACAATACTACGACCTATGATACAACAAAATAGAAGATATGATCTCTAGCCGTTCGAAATTCGTTCGCCGTGCGCATGACGTCACGCGGAGAGTACAATTTAAAACCGTGAGCGCGGGCTAATGCATTTGATGTGATAGAACTTGCGTATGATGCGTTGCTTATGCATTTTGAAGGAAAATGGGGATGGTTCCGGTTGAATGAGATATTATTAGTATTATAAAGGCAAAGAGAATTCATGTAAAAGTGTTATATGGAATCGGAGAGCCTACCTGAGCAAAACAATAATTCTAAGATCTGATTGAAATCTGTTTGCTCACTTCGTAAAGTAAATAATTACTGTACTGATACAAAAAAAATATAGTATTATACTTTACAATCAGCAAATTTTAATACTTAATCAGTAGTTTATTCCAAAATAAGTATACTACAGAACAACAATAAAGTACAACTCAGGTACTGTGGAGCATTCTTCGAAATAATAATAATAATGAAATTGTTATTGGCAATATCAAATTAAGATTTGAAAATATTATTTGTCAACTTTGATTTAAGAAAAGATTTATTTATTACGGAAAAACCCCTCTAACTGTTACAATACAACAATAAATAATACAAAAAGGGCAGGTATAAAGACTGATACAGCATAACCAATTAATTTGAAATACATAACACTTTCCATGTAGCTACAGGTAATAAACAATACTTATATAAATAAAAAAAAATTAAGAACAACTCAACAAATCACAGCCCTAAGCAATGTTTGAACTGGCCCAAAGACGTATTGAAATTATCAAAATTAAAACTATTCGAAAAGCACAGATATCTATTTATAGGACTCATAGCACCATATGTTGTTCTATGAAAGGGCACATGAAAGGTAACTTGATGTCGAAGACCCTGACAAGGAATGCTAATCCCCATATGACTCAAAAGATACACACAATCAACCTGCCCATTTAGGAGTTTAAATATAAATATATAGCCCCCAACATATCTCTACGATTACCAAGAGGAGCTAATGACTTTTTTCTCAATTTCAGCATAACTATATGGTCTGATGTTCTATGGTCTTAAATTTATCTTCGCGTTTAGACAAACGGATCCACTCCCGTATCATTTTTTTGTCTTTTGGAAAGGTAAAAAAGCTGACATCGTGTGCAAAGCCTTTGACGTGATTGTATGAATCACAACCAGACACTACACATCTCATTTTGACTAATTTTTGCTAATTTTCAACAATAAAAATGTAAAATTAACCGACATAAACATATACAATAATGTAACTGCAAACCAATTCAAGGCGTTCACTCTCGGCGTGACGTCAGAGCCAGCATGCGCGAAATCATACCTTCTATTTTAAGGCCTTTCGATTATTCTCTTTTAGCCGCTAGTAGCAGCTCGTAACGAATGAATTCCGTTCGTTTATTATGGGGTGTGACGCCTAGTCTTACCTTCCCCTTGCCCCTTGAGCACATACCAACAAGTATGAGCTTCAAGCCACAGACATTTAAATATTTGACGTTTAACGAGGCTAAAGGTTAAGATTGTACGGATTACGATTTAAACTTATTAAAAATATCTAAATATGCAAAATTATATTAAACACACTATAATTAAGAACTGTTATTCTAACAACAGCAATAAGGAACTTGTTAAATGGAAATTCATTTGTACTAGAATAATTACCTTTTAATGCTTTTTTATGATCAAATATAATACGTATATATTGTTTTGAAGGTCCCGCTTGCTTTTCTATAATTAATTAATAATAATTTACGTTTAATAAATACAGCTAAGTAAAAGCCTTGTTTATAACAAGGGTAAAAGTAACCTAAGCTTTTGTAATTACAAAATCTTTGACATTTGACAAGTGATTCCTGTTCGTTTATCTTAAAAGTCGTTACGAGTGAGGTGTCACGAACAAGTGCTTGAAGCCCAAATAAACGAAAAGCCCATTTATTATATCATTACTAGGACCTATTCGAAATGATTGTCCGTCACATTCTGACGATATTTGCATCTCTCTTTTTATGGTATTTAAGCAAGGATAAAACTACTAAATAGATTAAAATTGACCAGTGATATGGAACAACTCACTGATATTGACACACTAAACAGGTACTGAAATTTTGAGCAATGTTGTCACTTTTAGTTATAACCATAAAGGTATCTAAGGATACAACAAATACTTGTTTAAAATTTTTATAATATGCCTTTATCAAATAAGTGTTATTAATTAATTTTAAAAACAGCGACTCAAATGCATAAATTAGTATGACTTTTTTTTTTATTTGCATAGCTTTGTAACACATTTTCAATTAAACCTCTAATTTCATTTTTCCTGCAACTCAAGACTTTGTAAATATGACAAAGCAGTGGAAGTGTACGCAAGTGAGCTTAGAATGTGACTCATTGTTTGGGGCAAGATAAACATATCTGAGAGTACACCGAAAACTAGAGACTTTTCAGCGGACTGATGGCGTGATCCACGTGGATAAGGGACAGCGCACTTTTGATAGATCACGTGATCATTTCAACCAACCACATCATCGATAGCCAGTGCGCTCTGCTTATAATCCGCACATGAGGACCCAGCTTAATTTTAAATGACAGAAAGAGTATTATAACCTCACTTCTTTTTTAAGAATTATCAAATTTTGTACTCATTGTTATCTGTTCACCTGACTACATTAAATTAGATTATGACTCATTAAAATGCAATTCTAAAAAGACATTAGTCTATATATAGTTCGAAATGTCTGAAGTAAGTAGATAAATTATTATCCATGTATGAGTACAGATACAAAATACATTCTCATCAACTACAATTCTCTATTTTAGCTCAAAGCAAGTCGGGTACCACCAGCTTTACAACAGATACTCAAATATGATGCCTACATAACAAATGAGTTTTTAACTTGGATAAACAAACTTATTGTTGTAGATACACTTACAACTTATTGTAAAGCATTAGAAGTAAGATTCAAGGCCATACCATTATTTTTCTTTAATTAGTATTCCTCAAACAAGTCGTGTATAAAGATGGGTTACTGAACCCCTGAACCATGAATGTTGAATATAATGAGATTATTCTGTATTTTAGATATCTTGTCATGGAATCCCATGGTTCGCTTTTTGGATTGCATTTACCTGGTTATTCGATAACCCCACCTTGGTGCAGTTGCAAGTTAATATTCTCTTAGGTAACTTTTCCATTCTATATATTTCATAATGTTAGTTAATGTTTTTGTGATACAAAATATAATTATGTGTGTATGTAATTTATATGTATTTTTAGGTCTATTTATTGACATAGTTATGGTAGCTGTTGCCAAAGCATATTTTCGACGTAAAAGGCCACCCAGAAACATCTATAATGACCCTATTGCAAATATAAGCATGGATGTATTCAGCTTTCCCTCGGGACATGCCAGTAGATCAGTTTTTGTAGCATATTTCTTCACTAGGTTATGGCCAGTTCATTTCACCTTAGTTCCTTTATTTATAGTTTGGAGTGTAGCTGTGTGCCTTAGTCGACTTTTAATGAATAGGCATTATATCATGGATATACTTGGCGGTGCCTTATTGGGTATTTTCAATGGATTGTTAATTAATTTGCTCTGGGTGGAAGATAGTACTGCTAGATGGTTGCTTAACATTGTTTCAGATGATAAGTTAGATGGCGGAGAGTACCATGTTTGAATATTTTTATGAATACTATGCTTTCCGTTTTTGTTAAATATATTCTCACTTTAGATACTAATATGCCAAATAAAAGTAAAATAGTTGTATATTTCAATTATAAGAAAACATTCTAAACAAACGATAAATTTGTTTGCAGAGGAAAAGATTGTCCTTTAATAGAGATCTTTACATATTCTGTTCTAATAGGTAAAATTATGTAACTTGTTTGATAAAACATTAGTGAAAATGGTGTTACTTCAGTTTAAAATGCCAGAATTGAGGAGTTGAATAACTCTTGGTTTTTCATTTGAAAATAATCAATGGTCTATACAGTTTGATTTTATTATAAATTATTCTGAAGAACATTACATATTTTTATTGTAGGAGTTATCTATAAATATCTTGTTTATTGTATTGCAAATATTCAATTTTAAATGTTATTTGAATCATTTTACTTCCCATGCTAATGTATATAATTTTTTGAAGGTTTTTAAATAGTTTATAGAAGTGTGATAAAAATTTGTTATCAGATATTTTAATAAATGTGTATATGCATGATAATGTATTTGAATACCTACTAATGGGGCACATAATTTATCAGTTAACTTTTATTATATACTTATCCACTAAATATTGTTAGAACTGTAATCTTAGTACAGCTAGACATAAGATGATAATAAAACTTTTTTGTGAACTTGTTATGATCTCAGAATGGTGAACTTTTAACAATAACCTTTTTGTGAACAAATTGATGAAATTCATGAGCATGGCAAACACAATAAACTACCAACTGATTCTAATTTTCAGTTAGTAAAACTTAATTGTGTTAAAATCAAACGACTTTTGGGAAACTGATTCATTTTTCTGCTAGTAGTTGATATTTTCAGCAAGCAAAATATTTTAACAATCTACTTTGTATCAACTTAAGTGTGAGGTTGATGATATAACTTTTAGCAAATGACATTTTGTACAGATAACCTACTTTTTAGATTACTCACAGAGTTAAACCTATAAACAGCTCAATTGAATGTTACTTTTGCAAAATACAATTTTTTTCATTTCCTGGATTGCATTATGAGAAGGCCAGAATCTATATCGGTCAATTACCCCTGAGGAAAAGCACTGTTAGTTTAAACCAAAGAGGTACTGACACCTACGCATTTGGAAATAATTTCTAATAAAATAATTCAAAGATATTTCTGCTGTATGTAGGAGTCAAATACAGGATCTCTTGATCCATAATCCATCCTCTATAGAGATCAAGAAGAAACATTTACTAGAATAGGGAAAACAAAAGGATGGAAATTGGACGAAAATAGGAAAGAGTGGCGCTCCTGAGTATTTATACTGCGACTAGGTGGAAAAATGAAATAAACATTTAATAGTACACATATATTTTGCTAAAAAAATAAATACATTAATAAAGATGAAAATATTGCACAAATTTTAAATAAAAAAAATAAAATTTGCATATAGACATTTAGTAGTTATAAAAATAATGTAGTATCAATACATTTACATATAATAAACTTAACTTGTATATATAAGAAACAACAAAAACGAATTATCAGAATTAAAGATGTCCTGTAAGATAGTTTTTATTCTTGAAATAAAATTTATAAACATTAAAATGCAGTGCTAAAGGAAAAAGTTAAATAAAAATCTAAGTAATACCAATTTCCTATGTCAATTAAAGCTGAATTTGAATAACATCAAAGTGACGCGTCTTTCCAGCTGCCATCTTTACAATTATTTCAAAACTAACATCATACTTTAAAACTGAAGGGTCGTGGGGAAGTTGGATCAAAGGGCTTTGTTAGGGACACCACTTTGTAGCGTTAGAGGAGAAGACCAAAGGGGTGCTTCAAAATAGATAGAGTGCGTTGGAAAAGAAGGATCACAGTTAATTTAAATCCCACTTCTCCCATTTTTATCTCGCTCATTATTTGAACAGAATTCGAATCTCACATATATATGAACCAAAGTTATATTTTCCAGGTTAATCAGCCAATTACAAAAGATTTTTCTTTCCCTTTGATTTATTCAGAATTTGGAAAATGTGATTTTGACCCTTCCTCTCCACGACACTTCAGTTTATATCAAAATTATTACACATAATTTAAATAGCAACATTACCGAATTAATATCTTCTCGTTCATTCACTTCATAGTAATACTGTCTTGATTTGTATGGAAGCTGTCTAATATAATCAGTAATATAGGGTAGAAGATAAGTCATGTAAAATACAAATTTGGTCAACAGTCATAATTTAAAACGTTTGTCGTTTATAAGAAAACGCATTTGCCTCTCCTATTTTCTAATTGGGAACTATAAAAATGTAAAAGTAGGAGACACTAACAATGGATTTTTTTATATATTCTAAAACGAAGCACCTAAATATAATTTTAGTTATTTGGTCTCGAGGTAACTAACGAATATATTGAAATTAACTGTCTCGACCCTTACTTTGTGGAATCTACTCATATTAGAATTTTTAACATTTAAAACACTAATGACGAATATATTGTTTGCTTGATGAGAATATAAATAGTATGCAAAGTAGACCTCAGAACATTTCTGCTTAATTGTCAATATCGACTTCTTTTTAATAAGACGTAAAATCTAAAACAATTTTTTTGGTTTCATTTTTTCACTTATTCTTAAATGTCACCAATGAATTTATTTGAAAAGCTACAAAATGAAGCTATGTTAAGAATTACTGAGAATAACCTATTTGATTTCAATTGTTAAGTAGCTCGTTCGACGAATTAAGTTGATGCATTGTTTGTATAAATTGTTCTATCTGTACTTAATATGTGATGTGGTACTTATAACTTTCCTGTCGATTCTTCCATTCATCTGTGTTTGCATTTAGGAAATAATCTTCCACTTCTTTTGTCTTACTCTTTCCTTCTTTCAGTTTAATATTCTTTATATGGACTACTTTAAATATAACCGCCGAGACCTAAATAAAAAAATATAAAGGTTTAATTGATTTGTCACGAAATGGTGTAGACTTGCTATGAGCGTTCTTAATACTAAGAACAGTTCAGGCCCATACTGAAGAGCTTCTAAGTTTAAATTTTCAATGGTATAATAATCCTTGTCCTCACGTTACTAAACGATTCACCATTTTGTAGATAAAAAATAAATGTTCAACATCTACTTACTTTTAAAATGTAAAAATGATAGAAACCTATTTACTCCAAAAAATATAACTAATGTTGATGATACAATATTTGCCACAGAAGACAGTACAAAAGGGTTACTATAATTCTAGTATAAACTGATGCCCTATAATTTCTAGAAATCCAAAGGGAAGGTAAACTGTTTAGTGAAAAAAGGACATAGTATGTTATGCTACAAGCATTTTAGATACATTGACAAATTTCTTAAAGATGAATCTAACCTTCTTTGTGTTAGGATAATGGTGCCACTTACTTACAATTAATTCAAAACTTGAGGCATTAGAATAAAAGTTTATTTTCTGGATACTATAAATTGCATCAATTTATATTCTCACCGACAAATGAATATATAAATTTTCTAAAAATGGTAAGTTAATCCATTTTATGTGATTTAGAGTCACCACAAATATACATATTAATAACAAAATATTGAATTTAGTTTTCATTTTTTAAATTAACCATGTTACATGTTTGTCTTTAACAGTTTCAATATCAGAAGTAATAATAGTTTAAATTTAATATTTTTCATTCCTTATGTTTAGTACACATTCCAGGCGTTTCTTAATTAATAGAGTGAATTCAACAGATTACAGTTTAGTAACAGAAAGTTAATGCTGTAAAAAATCGTTATATTAACTAGGAACCAAGGATAGTGCAAATGTGAACATCCTGTTAATCCAATTTTTTTACAAATTTGGTGAAATTTAAACGAAATTTGGTTTTCAGCTGGTTTTTGTTCAGTTATGAAATCAAAATTCACCAATGAAGGTATTCCAATCATTAAAATGCTTTTAAAAATTTGGATGTAGTAAATAATTTCAAACCAGCAGATTTGAAGTGTGAATGTAATTGATAGTTTAAAATCAAAGTTATTAAACCATTTGGGTCAAGTGTGTATTTACAAATATATTTTTAATATTAAAATGGTATTTCAATAATTAAATATATAAAACTCCATACATATCATACATATTTTTTAATTATATTTATACTAAAATCTAACAGTGCATCACAAAAGCTGGGTAAAGGAGAAATATAGCAAATTCAGAGGTAATTTGACACAATAAATACTGTCAAATGTTGATGTTGGTAAATAAAAAAATGCCCTCTATCCCTACTTTAAAGCGTCATATATTTTAATTCCAACTGATATCATTTTTTATGAGTTTTTTAATCAGCCATTTATTTTATATTATTTAATAATATTTAATTTGGAATATATACTTAAATAATTGATGTGAGGTGAAGATCTTCACATCACAATAACGCACAAAATAATTAGATGAAAAAACATTAACAGATTAATCTTTTACAACAGCACAGTCTAAATAAGAGATGAAACAACTTACTGATAGAGTTTACAAAACATTTTGCGGCTAGTTGTAAATCAGTAGTCTAGAACACAACAGTATATATAATTGATTTACAAGTTCCAAAAAATAGAATGAGATAAGAATGGTTTTCGATACTTTAAACTATTATAAAAAAATTTAATATCAATTAATGTTCAAAAAATGAGTGCAGAAACTGTTTTACAAATTTACCGATATTATTTTAGTATCTCAGGTAGTTTGATCAAAATCATGAAAACCTATCTATACTATTTCGTGAATACTCGATTCATTAGATTATTATTATTAAATTCTTGTTTCAATTTTATGTAAATATGTTCAACAATGTCACTGTCATAAATTCACAGTAATTAAGGATTTGTGTACTGTTGCCAGTGAGTTCTTTTTTTTGTATTTACCAAGAAATATAAATATGTAGAATGTTGAAACTGATAAAAAATGTAGTGTTTGTGTTACAGACACATTTTGACTCATATTTTTATGCATTTTTCGGACAAACAAATAAGAAATTTTATTCAGTTGTGGAGACCTGTATTAACGTTTTAAGATAGTCCTGTTTGTTGAACAAATAACTATTCTACATTAATATTAGCAAACTAATTGTCATAAAAAAACTAGAACACATACGGAAGATTTTATTTTATAAAATTTACCATAGCTTATTATGATAAAATTTCAAATCAAAATATCCTTGTTCAGTTAAATGACTAGGAGTCTTTCTAGGAGACGGTCCGTCTTCATCACCGCATAAAAAATTTTCCGTTGTACCCTTAACCCTACTTTTTTCAACGTTTCCCAAGTCCAGCTGTTCTATGCCCATTTCTAAGGAATCTAGAACGTCTTCTATCGAACTTGGGTCGTTGCCCAAGTCCTCTAATTCCTTTTCTTCGATTTGTTTGTCTTCTTTTTTGATGAATTCTTCTGGTTGAATTATTAGGGAGCGTGGACGTTCCAATTTTGGGGGAGTTTGCTGTTTGGTAACATCCTTTGCATTTTGTACATCACTGGAATATTTTTTAATTATAGCTAAGTTATACTTTGAACTTTATTGAGATGCTATTTGTGCCCTGGGGAGGAGAAAATAAAAATAAAGTGAATAAAATAATAATAAAAAAAAGTTAAACGAAATGCAAATTAAAATATGAATATATTAACATTTATATTTCAACAAATTATCAAAAAATGTAATTCTTATTGCACTTAAAAACTTATTACTTGTACTGGTATGTTAGTCGCCTTTCTCTATTCAATAACTGACAATAAAGATAACAATACAACATGGAGGACCACAAGGTTAGATTATTTCCAACTTTTGATGAGAAATTCTGTTGAATGCTGGATTCATTTTACATTATCAGAGGTTGGATTTGTCAGCCTTTGAATGGAAATAAACATTAATTGTGGGAAAACAATATATATATTATGAAATTTATCTCATTTTTATACGTAAAAAATGCGCTTATTGTCCTTTTCCAGGTCTCTTATTGTTTACAATTGATAAGCATTTTATAGTTATATCTATACAGGGTGCCCCAAGATTTTTTTACAGGCATCAACTCAGGAATTAACGAATAGGTTTATTTGAAAATTGGGACCTACAGTAAGTTCATCAGAGGTATACAGGGTATCCGTGACGTCATCATAGAAGCAGGGTCGTCATCACAATGAAAAAAATTCAATGGAAGGGGAGGGGGGTCAAACTTAGCTCAAATGAAAGAGCTGTTTATTTCAAATTCAACATTGTATCATAGTGAGGGTGCTCAAGTGGATAATTATACCAAATTTCCAGTTTAATGTTTATTTGCAACAATTACCAGAACATTTCGACTTTACAGTGATTTTATAAAAGATGTTCAAAATGGCCTCCGTCTGCAACAACACATGTATCATCTCTTGCGTAAGGTTATTATAAGCTTGTCTAATTTTATTTTTTAAATCGTTCGTGTCTACAGAGGTTTTTCATTATAAACAAGATCTTTTAAGTATCCCCATACAAAAAAATCTAGGGGCGACAGCACCGGCGATCGTGGAGGCCATTGAAAGGGTCCATGAGTTCCAATCCATTTGTTTGGAAATCTAGCATTAAAATAATTTACTACAATACCGCTATTATGTGGGGGTGCGCCATCTTGCTGCCATATCATATCTCTTCTTTCATTCAAAGGAATATTTTCCAGTAACGCAGGTAGGTCATTGTCTAGAAAATTTAAATAACTAACCATTTAGATAGACTTAAAAAAATATGGTCCTACTAACTGACCATTGAATAATCCACACCAAACATTAAGTCCCCATCTGGTTTGAAAGCGAGTTTCCCTTACCTACCGCGGATTTTCCACTGGCCAATAATGAGAGTTATGGCGATTCACAACGCCATTATTATGAAAACGCGCTTCATCTCCACAAAATTTTATTCAACACATTGAGAGTGTCTTGCATCATAACTTGCATGATGGCGATAAAGATTAATCTCCGATCCAGATCGGTGGGTCGCAACTCATGAGTCAAATGCAGTTTAAATGGATGGTAATGGTGGGTTTTTAAAATTCTATGAACTGAACTTGAAGAAACCAATTCCTGCAGCAATGTCGGATGGACACATGGGGATTAACCGCTACATATGCTGCTCAGCTAAAAAAAGTGCCGTAATTGCAAAATTATCGATTTTGAGTTATACATTGATATCCATGTTTTTGACCACGAGGTACGATAAACTAGTCAAAAATGCCGTAAGTACATTAAAATCCCTCCATTGCTAAGCAAAAGTGTCGTAAGAACAAGACACTAAACATAAATGCAGTAACTCCAATACTCATACTGCACTTTTGCTTAGCTCTAGCACATACGGCAGTTTTGCTTAACAATGTTACCATTGTGGCTGTACATACATTTACTCGTTATGTTTTGTTTTGCAACAAATGTAAAGTGATGTGACCGGGTGAACATTTTAGTCGTTTTATTTATTTTAAGTAAATATTATTTGACAATTTGAGTATTTCAACATGATACCAAATAAAGTATCCTCAAGAACGAGACAAATAATGGATTTAGCTTTACAAGGTAATGAAAGTAAAAAAACAGCTCAACTTGGTCCAGGTTGTAGTAAGCAAGAGGATTGCAGTTCGTTTGTAGTGATCGATCCCAATAATAGAGTTGAAGAAGATTGTTCAGCTATAATTATTGATCCTTCAAATGAAGTCAACAAAATAACTGTAGAAAGCAATCAAGTTATTGTTTTTGATGTAAAGACTAATACTTTAACAAAAAGAGAACTAACTGAGAATGACTTGATGATATTGTAGATGAGACTAATGTGATTAGATTCAAATGTAGAAGAAGTCGATCTAGGCCTAGATCTAACAATAAAATAAAATGAGCATGACATAGGTTTTCTGGATAATTTGGAATTAGAGGACCCTCGTTCCAATCAAGAGGCAGTGATAGATGAAGGAGTTGAGGAGATACAGGAAGTAGACCTAGGCCAAGATCTAACAATAGAAGAAAATGAGCGTGGCATAGGTTTTCTGGATAATTTGTAATTTGAGGACACTCGTTCTAATCAAGAGCCAGTGATAGATGATGGAGTTGAGGAGATACAGGAAAGAGACCTAGGCCAAGATGAAAGCGGCCGCAAGAAAAGGAAAAAAATTGATGTTAGTTTAAAGGAAAGGAAGAAAATTAAGATCGAAGAATTGAAAAGGGCTCACAATGTTTTAGAGAGTCCATGTAACAACAATGGATGCAAGAAAAAGTGTGGTGAAAGTATCAGTGAAGATAGAAGAATTCAAATAAATGAGCAATTTTGGAACATGACATGGGGTGAGCGCAGACAGTTTATCCTAACTTCTTGCCAAAAACTAGATGTGGAAAGAAGAAATAAGAATGATAATGAAAAAGAAAGAAGAACGCTATCCATCCAGTAACATTTGAAAGGCAGCAGCGATAAAGCGTTTGAGGTGTGTAAACAGTTCTTTCTTACTACATTAGGTTCTAAACCTACCAATGATAGATTTGTACACTATACCTTAACAAACACCGCTCAGGGAAGTTTGACTCATCCCCCTGACCGAAGAGGAAAACAGTCATCTTCCAACAATGGGCCTCATCGTGAGATTATAACACATATTGAATCTTTTCACCCAACAATCTCGCATTATAGACGAGAGCATGCACCCAATGTGCGATATTTACCCTCTAATGTCAATATTGTTCTAATGCACGGTGATTTTATTCAAAACTACCGGGAATACAAAAATAAAGTATCTTATGATCTGTACAGAAGACTTGTTAAGGAACAGAAAATATCATTTGCCCAATTAGGCCATGAAGAGTGTAAAAAATGCGAAGAGTTTTCTCTCCATGAACACAATAAGGATACACTGGATCTAGAGTGTGAAAAGTGTCATGGGTTCATCACCAGGAATTAGTGGTTGCTGCAAGAGAAGCCTATAAATCACATTCAGAAGGTGATATTCAAAATGACACCATTATTTTTTCAGGCGACATGCAAAAAATAATAATGCTTCCAAGAGTTGACATGTTTAAGAAGGTGTTGTTTGTCAAAAGACTCATAGCATATTACGAAACTTTTGCTTCTGTTGGGAAAAAAGGAAAAACAAACCTCATGCCCTGCTTTGGCACGAGGGAATTTCCGGAAGGAACAAAGAGTGTAAGTGCTCTCTATATGTCTCTTAAAAAAAATAGAGATGTTAAGAAAATAATCCTTTGGCTTGACAACTGTTCGTCTCAGAACAAACACTGGTGTCTTTTCACATCTCTCGTGTATGTTATTAACTCATCTGGTATTGCTGCAGAAGAAATTGTTTTGAATTATTTTCAACCAGACCATTCGTTCATGAGTGCTGACAGTTTCCACCACCAGGTGGAACAATCATTGACAAAACAAAAAAAAACTTACGATTTTGAAGACTTTGTGCTTGCAGTGTCAACCGCAAACTCGGGAAATGTTGAAGTGCTGCGAATGCATCATTTTGATTTCTATGACAGGCCTGATTTAACATCGCAACGTAAATTGAAGAAATCTTATAGATTGTATTTGAGTCATTGTCCATGTGAGTACAAGAAGTGGAGATTATGTATTATATTGTAAATCCAACTACGATCCTATGTGTCCATACCAAGAATCGTGTTTTCTTCAGAAAAAGGCTATGAAGGGAATCAAGATGCCCAAGTCCCATGAGTGTCCATGTGAATTTCCTCAAGAAAAGAGGGATAATATCCTAGAAGCTTTCGATGAAGTTCTTCCCGAAAACAGGAAAACATTCTGGAAAGACTTATTAATCCGCTAAAGTATGAAGTGTGTTTAAAATCATGCAGGCCTGGCCAAAACTCTATTAAATATGACAACTTAAAGGTTTTGTACTAAAGTAAACTTTAACTGTAAACTAAATAAATGAGGGTTTTAATCTAACCAAGCCTATTTTTACTCATTACTCACCTTTTTTATTGCTAAAATAGCCTACTTGGGTAAGATCATAATAACAAGGTCACTTACTACATTTTTGCTTAGTTTAAGTTTCTTGGATATATATTGAGAATACTAAGCAAAAATGCAGTATGTGCACATTTTGTTGAAAAAAAAACACGTTTCCCGGTATAGTTTGGGAGCAAACTTTGAATAAAAATGTTTTTGAATTTGTCAGTGACACAATGGTGCCAACTGTTACCAATTTATTGAGTTTTATCAGTCGGGGTTAATCATTCAACTTAAGACCTTGATTTCTCAAAGGCTTACCTATGTGACATACGGCACTTTTGCTTAGTTGGGCAGTATGCTAAAACGTTAACCACATTCTGTTCGGTCTGCATTGGTTTGTTATGATTGCTATGCTTTGAGTTTGGAAATGAACCTTGCCGCATCTTCTCTTCAACCATAGCAAAAGGCATATGAGAAGGTGTTCTGCTTTCGGGAAAACGCTCCTGATATAAGGCCTGAGCATTTCGAGAATTCATCCTACACTCACCATAGATTAGCAACATATCTACATATTCGTTCGGTGTGAATAGGAATAGCATTTTAACTTCAGAGTTTTCACACTATGTATTGTTTTAAAACGGTACTAGGTATGAGTATTTAGAAAGTGACAACAATCAATGTGACATTAGATTTTATTAATATTAATCAAAAAACGATTAAGGTAGAATTCCAACGCCAATAACTGTTTTCTTTAGTTTTTATAAAAACTAGTTAAAAAGTAAAAATAGGCCTATCTGAAGTGAATCCAGACATGATAATTGCGGAATTTAAACGATCACTGGTTATTGTTGCAAATTAACAATAAATTGAAAATTTGGTATAATTATCTACTTGAGTACCCTCACTGTGATAGGTACACTGTTGAATTTGAAATAAAAAGCTCTTTCATTTGAGCTAAGTTTGATCCCCCTTTTATTGATTTTTTTTCATTGCGATGACGTCCCTGCTTCTATGATGACGTCACAGATACCCTGTATACCTCTGATGAAATTACTGTTGGTCCCAACAAGATTACCCATTTTTCAAATAAACCTATTCGTTAATTCCATAAAAAATCTTGGAACTGTCAATCGATCATATAGTATTCTGAGTACATTTATTAACGCCCTCGAGCTGGTCATTACTTATTAAACATGAGTTAAAATCAATTTATATTTGAAAATACTTCAAAATAAATAAAATAAAAAACCTGCAAAAAATAGGTAGAGGAATAAATAGCACAAAACCAGCAATTTTCCACATATTAAGAGAGAAATAAACATGTCGACTATTGGCTAATAAAATTGTTAGGCTCAATATGAACAGCTACTTTTTGAATTCATCTATAAAATGTGGTCTCAAAATTTTTTATGCCAACTTTCATTTTATCAAAAACCAACAGATCATATCGCTACCATAATGGCAAAAGGTCGTATGTGAGATTTTTTGCATTTTACACATATTTACATAAAAATATTCGTGAAAGTCCACTTTATAGTGAGACGTCGTATGTGTTATTTGACTAGTAATCGAGTTTGAACGAATACTCAAATAAATATGTGAATAAATCGTAACACTTTTAACGTGGCAAAGCGTCACATGTATCATATTGCACATGAGACACTCTTTCAATTTTTTAATGATTGTGAAAAAATGTCGTATGATTGTATAAGAAGCGACAAATGATCGCATGTGCTACATATGATATTACATTTGTTGGTTTTGTCAGTTTGTAATGAACGTAAAGTCGTATGTGGCCACATACGACATTATGTTATGAAAAATAACAAACTATGACAGAATCTTCATAATCGTAAATTGTACTTACGACGTTTTATATCAGTTAATAATCAACCCTAGTTTGAAATAGATTTCGGTTATATCAGTGAGAACAGAACAGCTCCAAGTATCAGTCATGTCGGAAAGATAGTTTCAAAACACAGGTAGGTACGTGTATAATCATTACAAACTGAAAATTTCTTTTTATAGTTTTAAGTTGTAGTTAAGTCGGGTGGTTTTTGTAATGTAAGCAATTTTGAGGTTATGTTTAGATTAACACACTTTGTAGAATTTATATTTTGCCAAAGTTAGGTTGTAAATACACTCTTTTTGCTTGTGTATTTTTTGCTGTACTTATAGGCTTCTTAACACCTGTCTTTTTTCTATTGTAGAATGAGTTCTCGTGGGAAATTTTTAATTTCATTGGCAAAGGCTACAATAGCGAAGAGTAATAGCAATAATAATTTCTCCTCACATAATCCAGACGATGAGTTAGCTACAGCGTTACAAAGCCCCTTAGTCTTTCTTGAAGAATGTGTGGAAAACACTGAATTAAGAGAGCCAGACATTAATGTGATCACTGTAAACTCTAATACCTTCAACAATGCAGAAGATAATATTATTATGATTCCTGAAACAAATACCTGTGTGTACAATCTGACAAACAACAGTGATAATGTGTTCACTCATTCTGTAGCTAATAGTGATAATGAAAATACACATGGTTATGAATGTACCAGTAACTAGCAATATGACTGCCAAAAAGTATATTTTACTAGGAAAAACATTGTGTAAACTACTCTAAAACTGAAAATACTCGTACCATAATGTTACAAAATATTCAAGATGAAAATGGTTCTAGAGAAGAAGTAAATTCTGATATAGGGAATCCAGATTATGTCGTCGATACAAGTGAAGGTAACACCTCTAGTGCTGAAAGTGCAGAAGAAAACAACAGTGTTGAGGGTAATACAGTACCTGAAAATATGGTTGACCATGGCGTCACAGAAAATGTATCAGAAGACAAAGAAAGCGCCAACGGTACGAGAAAGCGAAAGCGCAACTGTGACAAATACAAAATAAGAAGGAACAAATTGCGGAACCTGGGAAAAGAATACGAAAGTGTAAATGGAAAAATAGTAGCAGCAAGGAAAGTGACTGAGATTGATTGTTCAAGAAACAAGTGGATAAACTATCTCCTTTTGTTAGTGATGATAAAAAAGGACGACATCCGCCATACCATAAATTGTCAGAAATAGATAGACAAAGAATTAACTCACATTGAATCGTTTCCTCGGTTAGAAAGCTACTACTGCCGTAAGCGAACAAAACGACAATATTTGAGTTTGAGCTCAGATTTGAGTATATCTAAAATATTTGACTTATTTAAAGAAAAATGCAACAATGACAATATTCACTGTAATGTTAAATTTGGGACATACAGCAAAATGTTCAATACAGAATATAATCTAAGCTTTGATCATCCAAAAAAAGATGCATGTAGGGTATGCGAACACCATAAAAATTTAACAGAAGATGAAAAAAAGTAAATGAAAAATTTTTTGAAGAGCACTTAAAAAACAAAGACTTGGCTAGAGCAGAGAAAAAGAAAGACAAAATATTACCAAAAGAAAATAGCAGTCACAAAGCATTTACCTTTGATTTACAAGCAGTTCTCTATTCTCCATGTTCAAATGTGTCTTCTTTCTATTATACACATTAATTTTTCACTTATAATTTGACTGTAAATGATCAAGCAGAAAATAAAGGCATATGTTACGTATGGAATGAAACAGCCGGAAAACGGGGTTCTGATGAGATTGGGACAGCCTTATTTAAATTATTGTGTTCTCTACGACAGACAGTAAAAACTGTAACACTTACATCAGACTCTTGCGGTGGTGAAAAACGAAATAGGTTTATAGCAGTTCTTTTGCTGTATGTTGCAAATACGAGACATTTTGATGAAATTAATTTAAAATTTTTGGAAACGGGCCACACGCAAATGGAGGTTGATTCCATTCACAGCTTGAGAGAGCCAAGAAAGAAACTACTGTTTATTCTCCGCTTGAGTAGCCAATAATTACGTGCAAGCAGAAAATACCTTTAAGAGTTGAACATTTGGAGTACGATTTTTTAGATTTAAAATATTTAAAAATAAAGTTGGTTCCGGCTGGAAATCTGAACAATGACACTGACACTCGATTTCACCAACTAATTCCTAAAGTTAGCCAATACCTAAACCAGATTTAGGAATTCCTAAATGACATATGCGTTCCACCGTTACATGAGTGATATAAGAGTTGTAGGAAATATCTAACATTAGGACAGCTGACAACCCTCGCCTAAATCCCTAAAGTTTTTAGGTAATACTTAACTTTAAAAGTTCGTTTGTAGTCGTTGTTGAGAGGTTAAATATCATTCGTTTTATTTATATTAACGCACGGTGAAACGCATATTTCATTTAGGAATTCCTAAATCCGGTTTAGGTATTACTTAACTTTAAGAATTAGTTGGTGAAATCGGGTATGAGGGTTCAGCAGTCCAATGAATGAAGATAAAATGGCAGCACGTCAAGAAAGATAATATATATTTTAAAACCAGTTATGAAGATGAAAACTTCAAAGAAATTAACCTAAAACCTTCAAGACGAAGTAAAAATTTAGACGAAAGCATTTCAATAAAGAAAAAAATTACAGAAACTTTACCAATAGATGAAAAAAAATTGAGGAGTTTGATAACACTTTGTAATCGAGGTGACATCCCCACAGTTTACCATGACTTATAAATCACTCAAGACCAATAAAAACAGTTCTGACGAATTTATTAATGACTGTGTAATGAAGTCGGACGAGGAATAAGAGATTTTAGAGTCTTAGATCCTACCGATTTACCTCTTGTAATTTTTTTTTATTAAGTTTATTATAGACCAAGTAAAAATATGTTGCTATAGCGTGGTTAATTAATGTGACATAATGTCATAAGTTTAGGTTACGTTTTTTTTCTCAGTTGCCATGCGTGACTTAATATCATAGTACATTTATTTTTGTTAATAAGAAAGTCATATTTTTTAGTTGTTTTTATTTTGTTCGCAATAATAAATAAAGTGATATTGTAAAAAAATCATTATTTATAAAAAAATGCAAATAATTTTCAACATATAAATTGTGCATTTTTTTCTAACCTCATTATCTCAAAATGATGCAAATGTCACATGTGATCTTCTGCCATTATGGTAGCGATATAAATAATATTTTACACTTTACCTTTTAGGTCAACTAGGGGAAAGGACTTAACGAAGATTGGTAGGAACTAGGAGCGTTGTCGGATGAAGGACATTCGAGACCTAAATTGAAAATAAATTTTAATATTCACTTTTGATGTTTAAAATCTAGTGACTCACTCGTTTATTTGAGGCGGGTATCCGTATGTAAGTTCGCATTCTGAAGGTTGTATTAACCTAAAATTTATTAATGTTTTCATTTTATTTTTCAATTACTTTTATAGAAACAAATCAACGTTCTTACTTATTATAAAATCGTTTCGCTTTTGTTCTGCAACGTGTACTCAGCTGTTCCGCATTGGTTTTAAATAATTCCGCAGCAGATGGTACTCTACGCTTGCGCAATTCCTTCTCAGGTTCTTGTTGAAGTTTGTAATCTCCAGCTTGATTAACTGTATGTCCTACATCAATATATTTGGTGAGTTAGGGAAAGAGTGTGTGTCGAGCCAAGAATAAAGATATATTTCCGAAAAAGATGTGTACGGATTTCGACATGAGAAATAGAGACCCAACTCAATCCTGTGATTCGTTTTCGATATACAGGGCAATAGAGTAAAACAATTGCATACTTTATTCGAATTTTGACTAACAAACACAATACCTAACGCTTCTGGAAGGTGTATGAATAATTTTTGTTATAATACTTGTGTATACAAACCATGTTGATATTCATGGCTATTTTGTAAAAATTATCACTAAGATATTATTTGAATAACAACACATTATAGGAAAATAATGTTTGCACAAGGTGACACATAAACACTGCCATAATACATACCGGATGATCAACTTATACTCCGGAATTCAATAACTCCTTTGTCTCAAGAAATAAGAAAAAAGTTTTACAACAAAGTTATAGTTATTTTATAAGGTCACAGCATATCAAAGTTATGTTTTGTCTAATGGAACACCATATATTTCAATTCTGCTCTTAATCCGCCAATAAAGGATTTAACTTTTATGTAAAAATCTTAACGAAATCGTCACCCTGTATTATTTAAAAGAGAGTTAATTTCTTAATGCCAAAATAATTTTGTATTAGTAAACTTTGCAACTTATCACCTATTTTACAAATTTCATTTAATTGGAATATGGTTGAACAGTACTCCATTCATGACATATTTTGCTTAAATAGTATCAACAGTTCCAGATTGTAGAAGTTTTTAAATAGCAGAAGCTAGTGTATCAGTTTCAACTAAGCGTTTTAACTGTTTGCAATTATGGGCATTCCAGTATTTTACGAGTCTTCCGACTTTATTTAGCTGGATTTTACATCAGTTTTTATCACTATTATTATTATTATTATTAAAAAGGTACTTTATTAACATATTTTGATTCCCCAAATTACATATAACAGAAAGAATAATAAGTGCCGGTGGTATGGCTTTCATCCTGCTATCAGCATACAGCATGTGGAGTTTTTTAAGGCTCCTTGCGGAAACAGCATTATCCAAAAGTTTTCGTTGTTTTAACTAACTTTGTCCCCGGCATATAGATATGGCTCCCAGAATATTTCGGTTTTCCCTGAAAAGTAGCTGAAAACTGGGTCTCAATAATTGATGGAGGTATTAGATTTGAAGAGGCAACATATGTCAGACATTGATTTTAATTAGTTTTACGTTTGGAAATGTTTGGGGCAGTTCAGTTTGGTTGCTTGTACCGCCCTGAATATACCCGTTTGTTGAAATGTGGGTTGATGATTGACAACCTTGTTATGTAATTAGCGATCAATGCAGAAGCCTACACCCACTATCACGGATGTCTTCTGCGCGATTTGCGAGCATTTCGAAGATCAACTGGCAGACAATTGTAAAAATTTGTAGATATTTTAGTGATGAAGTCTTTGATAGTGGGCATGTCGGCTTTTTCATGCAACCAAGAATTTCTCGGCTGTTTGTTTGCTTTGATTATGGGTATGACATTGGCAATCTTGAGCATATCGGGGTAGATGCCAGTTTTGATTATAAAATTAATTATATAAGTCAATTGCACAATTTTTGGTAGGTTTTTAAATAGGATGTTTGGTATGCCGTCGTGTCCTGGGGTTGTTTTATTTTTCAGTTTTTGTATATTATTATGTATGAAGCTAAATTTTCTGTGTCTAATGTATGTAGTGATTGTAAGTGTTGTTTTACTATTTGAGATATGTGTCGGTGATAATCTGTGTGTGATGAATTGTTTATGAAATTGTTTTGAAAGAACTCTCCGAAAGTCTGCGCAATTTCCTTCATGTCGGTGCATGTGTGTCAATTAGTTTCTATTTTGGATATGCCCATTTGCTGATTTTTGAAAAAATTTGCAATTTTCCAGAGTGAATTATCTTCCGGTTTAAGTGTTTTTAGAAAGTTCGTCCAATTTTGGTTTTTATATTCTTTAATCAGGGCGTTTATTGTAGTTTGGTAATATTTAAGTAGGTATCGATCTTCTTCATTTCTGGAAAGCTGCCATCTTTTTCTTATTTTGTTTTTATCGTGTATAAGTGTAATTATGTAATCGGGAAGTGTGTTCTGTGGGGTTGGTTTGGGTTTTAGGGTGGTTGTGGGATTTCTGGCGGCAATGATCGTGTCTTGAAGGGTTATGATTGTCTTAATGAGTTGTTCTGTGTTTTCTATTTTGTCTGTGATGTTAGTGTTGTTATTATTTATGTATTTTCTGAAATTTAGCGAGCTGGTGGTGGTGTAGTCATATATGTGTTTTGTGGGGTGTTACATTGTGTGGGGTAGTTTTAAATGGATAAGGACGGATCGTGATCAGAATTGAGGTCATTTAGGGTTTTTATTTTTGTGATATTGTTTACATTTTTTCCAATTCCAATATCAATTGTGCTGGGGGAGTGGTTAGAGAAAGGAAAGTGGGTGGGATCATCAGTGTTGAAAATGTTACATTCAGTATTGTCACAGAATTTCAGGAGAGTACTTCTATTTGCGTTTGGGTGCTGTATAAATGTATCATTTAGGGGTGTCTACAATTTAAATCCCCTACCATTAAAACTTTATTTAAATAGTCCAGAGTTATTTTGGAGTCCGTCACTACAAGGTATAGGGGTCGTCCTTTAGTGCTCATTCGGTATATGTCTTTTGTCGGAATTTTATAGAATTTTTCCCATTTCCTCAATAATATCGGTAAGCTGGAGTCCTTTGGCCAACCCTCGAAGGGCGAAAGCGTGGGTTTTGCCCTCTCTTTTGGAATAGGTGTGATGATCTACGTTTTATCTACAATTATTTAAACATTCTCCAACCTATGCAGCAACCATTACAAAGTCCACTCACTACCTATTATTGGTTAAATTCACTGGTTCAAACATCAAATAGATTCCAGGAACTTAATGATGAATCTCCTGAGGAAAACAACAGTACTTATGTGAAGGACTCCGCAAATAATTCAAAACCATTAAAACTCCAGCTATTTTGTTATTGGAGTTAAAAACATAAACCCCATAATAAATTTACTTAATCTAGTAGCGTGAAATAATTACGAGCTTAAAGTTGTCAGCTTCTATCAACTCCGGATACAACCAAAATCAGATGATACATACACAATAATTACTAAAGAATGGCTAACAAAAATACTGATTTTTTTACATATAAAGTCAAAGAAGGAATAAATTTTGAAACATCCATTACTCCGTACAGTTAGAAGATCTAAAAAATGGAATTGAAAAATATGGACACACTGTTGTTTCAACCGAATAATGCAATATCGTCGTCATCGATCATCGACACTAGCATTGGAAAACCGTGCCGATCGATATAAAATATCATTATTTACAAATAATACGATAATGAAAAACGGTGATTTAAGCCGATATGATGTTATTATAAGGTATTAGGAATATAGACTTTTGCTTTTACGGAATCAGAAAGACCGTAATCGGTATAAAGAATATAAGTATATTATTGATCGGCGGTGGCGGGCGCCACAAAGTCAAAGGGGAAATACAAACATGCGGCCCGACCCGATACCGATAAGGGCCAACGTGCCACTTTTTTGTGAATTATTTTAGTATTTTGTTTCCTTCGGGGAGAAATACTAAACTAAATTTGCTAATTTGCAAAATAATATATTATTATGTGTCGTCAGTCACCGCACGCTGGTCTTATATTTTGATTTGTCTTTGCTATTTATACTCAGTCACTGCGGTGATTAAAATCACCGTTTACAATCACGGTGATTCAGAAATCACTGTCGCCGTATCACCGGTTACCGGAGAATCACCGTATTTCCCAAAACTAATTCCTTATAGCAATATTAATATTAAATTCTAATTCAAATATACAGCTTGATCAATTATGGTTCTAGAAAATTAACTAATGTGTCAATTGTACACACAATATTTTTGTTACAATGTGCGCCAATTTCTAATAATATGTCAAGTGATAATTTTTGGGAAAGAAATTTTCATATAATGGTTTTTCAAAAAACGCTATTTTAAAATTGTGATTCACTCTGTGTACATCAGACTGCCAATATCGGATCATTTTCTCAAATTTGTTCAAGCAGGTCATAATTAGTTTCTTGAGTTAACTAGCCTTTAAATCTTATAAACTCGAGGAAGTCTCCTACACATAAAACTAGAATTAACATTGAAGTGTAACTCACAAATTTACCTACTGATTTTACAAGTTTGCAAAATAGCTTAAGAGGGATATTGCTAAAGTTATTACCTAATTGATTTATATTGTTTCCATACATTGCCTGATCACCTTGATTCATGTTAGCAAGAGGCAAATTTTCAGCAGGTCTCGCTTGCTGAATTGTATTGGAACTCGGTATTTGATGATTTTGATAAACTTGTGAATGCCTTGGAATATTATGCTGCGATAACATTGGTTGGAGCTGGTAATCTTGATAAGTTTGATTCGGTTGTACATGTTGAACTGCATACTCTGACTGGCTTTGTTGTACTGGATTCATTTGTTGGAAATGCTGTTGAGACGGAGTTCGATTCTGATATGCTAGGTTTGTTTGATAAGCATATGGCTGACTGGAGAATGGGCGTTGGACGTTGGGTGCATTTTCTTGGCCTTGCTGATTACTATGGCGACTTGTACTTGATGATACAATATTTAGATTTTGAACACCTTGTGACTGAATATTCGGTGGAAGATGAACATTCTGTTGTTGGTTATCTTGTGTAATTGTTTGTGAGTTTTGAATTTGATTGAGCTGTTCACTATTGACGTTTGGATTTAAAACCTGTTGAGCTGTAATTGGTAGATTGGAATTTCCAATGGTCTGATGTTCTTCTGATGAATTCACAACCGATTGATTTTGGTGAAACATTTGATTTGGAGAATCCTGCTGAATTGCATTTTCATGAATTTGATAATTTGGAGCTGTATTTTGATTCGATATAGCGGAGTTTAGGTCATTTTGTGCAGAAATAACTTGATGATGTTGAACAGGCTGTTGATTCTTGTAATTCGTTGACTGATCTTGATAATTTTGCTGGATTGAGTTTTGATGATTTACTTCAGCAGAAGTTATGGCATAAGGAAAATTTTGTTCTGTTTGTATATTGCCGGGATTAATGACGTAATTCGGTTGGGAATTATTTGGTATAAGTTCAGTCTGCAAATATGCAAAGTTAATAGTTCAATTCAAATGAAAATTGTGTAGAGGCTAAGCTTTGATAAATTTTCCACAAGAAGAGTTTCTAAGAATAAAAAGTTCTATAATTTTCCTTCAATTTGGAGATAATCTCTATCACATCTTAACTGGAGGCATATGCCAAAGTTTAAGCTTATTTAAACTGACTTACAATGTAGTAGATATCTTTAGAAACCGTCAAGTAGAAAATTTATCCCAACTCATTTGCCTACTTTTAGTTTTGTGTTTATTAACCTTCGACGCAACAGGCTTAACGTTCTGAGGTCTAACTTGTGCAACAGCCTTCGAAGGTGCCATTTGTGATTGTTGTTTGAAATCTCCAGCCTCAGCTCCTTGTGTTTGTCGATAATACGTCTGATATTGGGGTTCTACGACAGGTTGCTGCAGTTGTGAATGGATCATCTGCTTAGGTTCACCAGCACCCATGACATTAGGATCTTCAAACTTTTGTTCAATGTTTTGTACAATCTGAGGTTGATTTTGCATATGTTGTACAGAAGCAGCTGGGGTTTGAATTTGAGACATGGGTAAACTGGATTGGTTCATAACTTGGCCTATGTATGGACCTGATGGAACAGTTCCAGGGATGTATTGTTGTATATTCAGATTAGGAACTGTATGTGCGATATGGGGCATTGAAAAGCCTTGTACTGAAGTATTTTGTCCTGAGATAGCTGGATACATAGCCGATTGCGTGATGTGAGGATGATTAGGAGACAATTGATGATGTTGAATCGTTTGTTCTGGTATCTAAAAATTGAATTTGTTTCCTTTATTTTGATCAGTAAGTGTGAATAGTTTTCTATATCTGGTTGGCCACCAAAATAAAAAATGTATCTTGAATATTTTGTTGTATTACTTACCCTTGGATTCTGAGTGTACGAAATTAACGGTTCTTGATGTTGGGTCGTAGTAAACGGTGTTGCATTATGTGCATAACCTGCATGCATACTTGTAACATTTTCTTGGTGTTGCTGTTTTAACTGTTTAGACTTGGACTCAGGTTTGGGTTCAGGTAGATCCATACCATTCTTCACTTTCTGCTTCGAAGATGAGACTTTAATAGCGGACGAAGTTGGTACTGTATGTTGTTGGGCGACTTGAGCCACTTGGGTATTCCTAAAATCTCCAGATGCGGAAACAGGTTGTGTATATTGGTAACTTGTCATTTGAACCGGTTGAGCAGCAGCATACATTTGGGCTCCACTCATGTTTATTGGTGGTTCTCCATTCATATTTGTTATTTGTTGTCCGGTCATACTGAACTGAGATGGTTGTCCAAGCATATTCATATGAGAAACTTGTCCCATCGTGTTTAATTGAGGTTGAGAGGGCGGAAAATGTGAATGTTGACCAAGTGCGTTCCCTTGAGAGTTCTGCACATAAGTAGGTTGTTGATACGGTACATTACTAGGTACTGGATAGTTTTGATTTTGATAATTTACATGATGTAATTGGGCAGGACTACCATAAGGTTGATTATTAACAGCATAAGTTTGAACGTTTGGCTCTTGTTGCCAATTTTGATTCATCTGAAACTGGCCTTGATTTACAGGATAGCTTCCGTAATACATATTAGGAGTACTTTTGGCCTCGTAGGTATTTGGTTGTGGACTGGGAAAGAAAAGGATGGAAATTTATGGGTGGAAAATATTTAAAAAGTATGTTTATATTTACCTAAAGTTTGCACTCTGATAGTTTGTAACAGGCATAGACTGAACACTGACATGTAAAAAGTGTAAAATATATTTAAAAAGAAATATTATATTTACAAGTTTCTAGTTTTTATAGACACACTTGGACTCCCAAACTTAATTATAAATACTTGGTTATTCAGCGTAAGCTTGGTTTAACTGATACTAACGGTCGATTCTTAAAGTGCCTCTTTCGGTGTCCAAGAAATGACCTAGGTAAACAAATATGCACGTCAACAAATAACGTACAGTATCACAAGAGATACGTTTTACACTGTTCTCAACACAAATTACGGAACGTGCAGATTTCTAGTTCAAAACATTTTGATTGTTAAAGCCTAATAGAGCCAAAAAATAAGTTTAAGTTTTTTTCTTTTAGTAACAAATGAAACACAGCTAAAAATTCCTGGGAGATATGAAGTTACGGACCCTATCAAGGCACTTTTTAAATTACACTTACGGGTACCTATTACTTAACCTCGACAGTACTTTGAAATACTGGTTTGGTATGTCAAATATTAAAATATATACAAAACATAAAAGCATATTTTCCTTTAAATAATTATATGATTGATTTTGCTAGAGGTACTGCGTTATCATATTTCAGAGTCCAAATGTATCTATTAAACAGTTTAGAGAAGACTTACCCTGTTGGTTCTTGTCTTTGCTCGATTGTAGGTGATTGGTTGTGGATTATCTGTAGGGGGAGCAAACAAAAAACAGCTGTCTGAATATAATTTTTACTGTTCGAATTAGAAAGAACTAAATACAAGTAAATATGGCAAGTGCTCAATAAGAAAAAAGCACATCATATCGACAAATTTTTTGGATAAATATTGTAATAACAAGTCTTATATATTGTTACTGATAGCAAAATATGAAGATTAATTATGAGTGAAAATGATGTTATACCTGTCCCATACTGCAAGGCGGTCTAGGAGCTCCATACCTTCCCATCGGAGATTGGAAATATTGTAATCCATTAGCGGAGTTCTTCTTTACATCTGCTACACTACAATCGATGGATGAAGTGTTAAAATATAAGCAGTCATATTCACCTACAGCTGAAATGAGGTGTAACTACCCGACTATTGAAGGTCCAAGGTAGATTAATTTGTCATGCTTTAATCATAAAGGTAGTTAACTTTGTCTAACATGATATTTAACACGGTTGTTTATTCATATAAAATCAAGCAATAATAGAAAACGTATAATTCAGTACAGTTAGAGAAATTATATATTATTTAGATAGATTAGATACTTAAATGAAAAGAATTACAAATGGGCTTGAATTAATTGTATAGAATTAACATGTACTTGGTGAAATAAGTCCTTAAAAGACTTGTCAGAGTCGAACTATCTCCCTTTTCATTGCGACGACACTCGTTAGATCTGACCTTCATGTTCTTGATTGAAAAATGGTTTCTGTATATATCTCATTCCACCAGTGGCGTAGCTAGCTCGGGCGGCGCCGGTTGGCAAAAGTTACCTTGGCGCCCTGAGTCTAGAGAAAATTGTTTTACTTAGGTATAAAAAGATACAAAAACGGGTTTTTTGATTTCTTAATAATGTAATCGCAGCTTAGGTAATATATGTAAATAGTAACAAAATCACAGAGAACTTCTTAACTTTTATTTAAAAAAATAACGCCTTGAAGAAATTTAGGGCATACTATAAAGAAAAAAAAAATAAGACGATACCAAATATGTTTTAAAATTTTATCCCCTCCGACGTTTTAAAATAACGTTTTCGGGGTAAAAAAGCCGACCATAAATAAGTAATAAAATAAGAACAATGGTGTTTTCCATTGCACGTGGCATTTTCAAAGAAAATAGAAGCTTGCGGCAATAGTCCTTGTCGGCACGTACACAGTTGCTCAAGTTTCGTGAGCCAAAATGTGGAATCATGATTTTCTGGTTTCGTTTTTAATGGGCAACAATATATTGATATTAAGACGGCGGGCGCCGAAAGATCGTGGCACCTATCTTGCCCCCGAGTGACACTTCCACCCCTGTAGCTACGCCACTGCATTCCACTTTATTCTCCAAATTCAACACCGTGTGACTTTTGTTATGGTTTAAAAAACGAAACATTGCTAAGATGAAGTAATTATGACAAAATGCCTATCATTAAGAAAGCCACGATGGATCCGCTAGACTGAATCGAGAAAAAACACATTAGTAACTAAGGAGAGCATTGATGCAACCTTGTTAGTTTGTGTGGAGTAGAAATGTATAAACTACAATTTTTTATCATGCTCTAAGAAGCATAAACTCAATGGAGTCTAATAAATTGTTTTGTGTTTAATTTTCCAAATCGAATTTATTTAAACAACAAGTAATCTTTGAAAACAATCTAGTATGGTAAAACAGTATTATTCCATTAAGTTAAACTAATTCGGCCTCTTAAGTACTCCTATGCCTCAGCGAGTCAGTACAGAAAATAAAATTAGAGTACATACATACTTTTTTTACATATTTTTTCCAAACAAATAGAGGTTGTTAGTAGAAACCATCTATCTACAAATATGTGGAGCTCGAACTCATAAATCATTTTATAGTTAACTCTTATTTGGCAGAAAACTTGAGTTTATAGTTTTTCATTAGAAGTGGTGGACAGTCCATCAATTTGATCTTTACCCTAACGTATAACTGTAAACACACACTTTATACATTGTATCCTTTTCTACTCACAAAAGAAACACATACAATAAGTACAATTGTCTTTTATGTAATGAGATTCGTTCTTTTGGGCGGCTTATTATTCATAAAACTGAAAACATGAATTAGGTTATATCTTCTATTCATAAAGATTCATTTTTACCTCTTCCGACAGCCATCATGTTTAGAAATCATGACACTGTAATTTTCAGCCATTGAGCGTTTCATCATTTGCATTCAGATATAATTATTAAAAATCGATTTTTTTCAAAGCTCCCTAATCTGTTATTTCTATTTTACAGTGAGTAACTTCATATTTATGTTATATTTAAAACTCAACATTCAATATTGCCATCATAGCCTTTCTTTGTTTATATTCAGATTTATCATGTCTGAGAATTTATGTAACGGGCATATTGTGTATACTGTAAGCACATCTGACAATAAATATTTTACTTTGTTTTAAAACATGCCAGTATTAGATTAATCTGATATGGATGTATACTCTATGGTCTCGGTTATGTCACCTTGACCAATTCTTAAGTTGTTTAAGTGCTCGACCAACCTATACCCCTAAGAGTTTTCAGGTGTGGGGTATAAGCCAAATTAGCTCCGTATATACCAGAATCAGTTTATCAAAAATTGACAAAAGAACCAGCCTTTAGTCATGAGTAACAGCAGTTCTTCGAGACGTAGTGTTTCGCCCCGCAGAACGAGCACTGAAGTACCAGTAGAGGACATTGTCAATATAGCAGTTAATGCCCTGCAAGGAAAGGCATGTAAATGTGTCCGAGGTAAGCACACTTATACCAGAGTATTCGAGGACAGATGTCACAGCATGGTTCACCACCGTAGGTACAGTTAAGTTAACATATATAAAGTATCGGATGAGATGATTAAATTAGTTACGATTGGGAAGTTGAGTGGACAAGCTAAAAAATGATTTCACTATCACCGTTACATGCAGGATTGACAAATGTTATGACTAAGGAGGAGATGACCAAGATGTTCAAGTGTGATGAGGACAAGATATCACTAATGCGTAGTTTTGAGGTAAGGAGATGGAAACGTGGTGAGAAATTCAGTGAGTACTATTTTGACAAAGTATTAATTAGTAAACAACTACAATTATCTGAATCAGACTTAATCCATTATGTTATTGAAGGCTTTGATGATGTACAGTTGAAAGTTCAGGCAAAAATCGAAGAATTTAGCAGTTCGTCTCACCTTTTCGAAGTTATCAATACAATCACAGTATTAGAGAGGCGAGGAGGATATTCTGCCTTCAAGCAGGTGGACAATCAAAACCTTCAACATCTGGAGCTAGCAGAAGGTGTTACAATTGTTATTCTGAAAACCACTTAGCAATTGAGTGCCCTAAGCCAAAACGAGAGAGGGGATCTTGTTTTGAATGCCACCAAACTGACCATCAGTTTAAAGACTGCCCTAAGCGTAGGTATGTGACAAAACGGGGTAGGTCAGTCACAGTGCCAGCAGATTCCACAGTTACTCCAGTGTGCACAGAGGTAGGACCCAACTTAGTTCCAGCTTATACAGTTTCATGTAGCTTAGAAATGGATACTGACAATTGTTATGAAACTGTAGTCGACTCAGGAAGCCCTATCAGTTTGGTAAATGAGGAAGTAGTATTGAACTGTCCAATGCAACCTTATGAGGGTTCACAAACATTTCTTGGCTTAAACAAGTCGAAGTTGAACATTTTAGAAATTTTTGAAGATACTTTAGTTTTGGAAAATTGTAAATGCAAAATTCTATTTCATGTTGTTCCTATCGACATTTCTAATTTTAATGTTTTGTTAGGGAGAAATTTAATTTCAAATGATTGTTTAGAAATTTCTTGTGGGGAAAAACTTGAAATTCAGCCAAAAACTTAGAATTTTGAGGTAAATGCGATTTGTTTTATACAATATATAAATGAGAATGATTCCCCAGAATTATATATTAATGAATCCTTGTCAGCCGGTCGGAAAAAGGAAGTATATGACATTTTTAAAAAGTTTTATTTATTTGCTGAGAAAACTGAAAACCATCTACTGATTATGAGAAAGTTAAACCTGATAGTAAACCCTTTTTTACTAAACCCAGACACGTTAAGGAGCTTTTATCAAACAGTATCATTAAAAAGTCAGAGAGGCAAATTTTGCTTCAAAAGCAGTTTTAGTTGAAAAGAAGGATAAGAAAACCCGATTATGTGTTGGTTTTAGGGATCTTAACAAAAATGTTTTACGAGATAATTTTCTACATCCCATTATTGAACAGCAAATCGAAAAGTTACGTGACAAAGACTATTCTTCTAAACTAGATTTGAAAAATGGCCTCTTCAATGTGAATGTCAGAAAATCAGACACAAAGTATTTAAGATTTGTAACCTCAACTAATCAGTATGCCTTTCTACGAGCCCATTTTGGTTTCTGTAACAGCCCAGCCGTTTTTAATAGGTTTTTAAACTTAATTTTCAATGATCTTCTGGAATAGAATGTAATTATTTTTTTCATGGATGATTAACTAGTCACATATTAAGCTTCTCGGAGCATCTTTCTGTATTACAGTACATTTTTCAGAGACTAACTAAAAATCTTTTAGATCTTCGCTTAGATAAGTGCTCATTTTTGAAAAATAAAATAGATTTTCTAGGGTATTCTGTGGACATTAATGGTATTACATCTTGCACAGACCATATTAAGTCAATCCAGTATTATCCATTACCCAAAAATTTGCTTAGAAATAATGTCGATTTCAGGATGGGTTTAGAACAACTTCAAGCTTTTGAAAAGTTTAAGAATATTTTGTCAAGCGAACCTGTTCTCAGTTTGTATTCTCCAGAAGCGAAAACTCAGCTGCATTGCGATAGTAGTTCGTTAGGTTTCGGTGCAATACTAATACAGAAACAATCAGATTTAAAATTTCATCCTCTAATGTATTTTAGTAAGAGTACTTCTGAAGTTGAATCAAGATACCATAACTATGTGTTGGAGTGTTTGGGAGTTATCTTTGCCACAAAAAGATTCCATGTATATTTGCAAGGAATACAATTTAAGATTGTTACAGATTGCGCCAGCATTAGGTTGGCATTGAATAAAAAGGATATTTCTCCAAAAATTATGAGATGGGCTATTTTCTTAGAATCGTACAATTATACGAAAGAACATTGTAGAAACCCTCAGATGAGACACGTCGATTCCTTAAGTCGTTGTCACAATATTCTGATTCTTGAAGAAAATTCATTTGAGCAACTTTTGTCTATTAAGCAGTATTCAGATCCTAGTATTGTTGAGCCGAGCAGAAGGTTAGAAAAGGAGGAGTCTTCTTTCTTTGAACTTCGCAACGGTCTGGTTTATAGAAAAGACAAGCGGAGTGTACCTAAAGGCTTACAACAGAACATAATTAGAATGTATCATGATAATATGGCTCATGTAGGTTTGAATAAAACCTGCAATTTGATTTTAAAATCATACTGGTTTCCCAAATTGCGCGACTTAATTGTATTCATTTTCTCCAAATTACGGTAAAGTTGAGGGTGAGTTATTCAGCATTCCTAAAGGAAGGGTTGCCTTCGAAACCATTCATGTTAACCATTAAGGCCCACTCGAGAAATGTAGTAATGGCGATCGTTACATATTGGCAGTAATTGGTGCTTTCACAAAGTTTTGTAAACTATATCCTTGTCACACAGTTAACACCAAGGAAGTAATAAAACATTTGAGCATACCTAAAAGGCTGATATCGGATAGGGGTGCTGCTTTTAGTTCTCATTACTTTGAACATTTTCTACAAGAATTCGATGTAAAACACATTTTAGTAGCCACTGCAGCCTCTTGGGCTAATAGCCAGGTCGAACGGCTGAATAGGACAATAGGTCCCATGATAGTCAAGTCTTGTGAAGGTCCTGAAATGTGGAATAAAATTCAAGGTCAATTAGAGTTTGCTATCAATAATACTATGTGCCAAAGTACAGGAGAATCTCCTTCTAGGTTATTGTTTGGCGTAGAACAAAGGGGTTAAATCGACGATTCAGTTGTCAATTTTAGAGCAAATTAAACCTGTGAGTAACTATGATTTGGTAGAAACACGCGAAAAGGCTTATGAAAACATAATTAAATCTCAACAGTATAGTAAACAGTGGTATGATAAATTGCATAAATCGCCAAGAAAATATAGTATAGGAGATAAAGTGGTAATTACTAACATAGTAATTACTCCTGGGGTAAATAAGAAATTTATTCCCCGTTTCAAGGGTCCATATGAAGTAGAAAAGGTTTTACCTTATAACAGGTATGTTTTGAAAGACTTAGAAGGTTTCCAGGTTACCCAGATACCTTACCATGGAACAGTTGATGTTTCGCATACGAGACCTTGGCATAAAGAAAATGTGTCTGACTGGTCTGAGATCGATTCAGAAGATGATTCTGATGGTGAGTCAGAAACGATCAAAATTGTAGTTGAATAAACCTTAATTGACATTATTACCCGGAATTGACATACATTCCCCAATATTAATGTTTTACATTTTCATATTATCATTGCTTATATATGTGTGTGGGTTCACAGTTATGTTCAGTGTCATTATGATGATTTATGTTGCCATTATGATAAATTATGTTACCATTATGATAAATCATGTTACCATTATGATAAATTATGTTACCATTATGATTAATTATGTTACCATTAAGATGAGTTATGTCACCATCATGATGAATTATGTTACCATTATGTGCGAAGTTATCTCACCATTATGTACACATTGTGTTATGCTTATGGTAACCCAGTATTACTCATTATATTTATGATATGTTATGTATTATAACGAACTTATCACTTATCTTAGAATGCATTATGTAAGTGGAAGTTGATAGAACTTCTTGAAATGAGTCGTTGGGTCATTAAGCCTGTTAATCCATGTGATCGAGTCGAGCATGTGTCAAAATGGCTGAACTGTTAGATTAATTTTATATGGATGTATACTCTATGGTCTCGGTTATGTTCTACCATAGATCAATATAATTATATATCAGTGGGTTGGACCTACTGTTTTTGTCACATGTCATGTTTTTTTAGGAGGGAATAAAAACGGTCGATGTGTGACCCCAGAGAAATAAATAAAGTAGAAAAAATTCTTAAGTTGTTTAAGTGCTCGACCAACCTATGCCCCTAACACCAGAAAAAATGCTTAAATCGCAATATCAAGAACTAGTATTATTGTATGTTTTGAAATGGAAAAATATACTATGAAAGATATTCATGTAGTGACAATCCCATTCATGTGTAATAATTCCCATTTGTGAATACAAAAATCGTAGTTTGCTGTCGGCTAAATAGGAAGGAAGAGAGTTTGCAAGTGGATAAAAATATCGGATAAATTACGTTACCGTAGCAACCCTAGCATTTAGGTACTGTCTGTTTACCAAGCAATGCACGTCAATTTGACAATTATATATAATAATTGTATTTTTAACAATTGTTCTTTCTAAACATTATGTTTCTACTCATTGTTCATTTAGTTTGTTAAATAAAGTTTAATTGAATTGAGTTTTTTATTCATGGGATTGTCTTACCAAATACCACGCGAGCTCAGATTTACCAGGATATTTTTTCCGATGGTTTTCTCATACTTACTTTCATTGGCATTACCCCCGACAATCCCATTCATGTATAATAATTCCCATTTGTGAATACAAAAATCGTAGTTTGCTGTCGGCTAAATAGGAAGGAAGAGAGTTTGCAAGTGGATAAAAATATCGGATAAATTACGTAACCGTAGCAACCAAGCAATGCACGTCAATTTGACAATTATAAATGTCAAAAATAGAATGAATTAAACAGCATATAACAATTCCAAAAAGTATGTCTAAACATTATGTTTCTACTCATTGTTCATTTAGTTTGTTAAATAAAGTTTAATTGAATTGAGTTTTTTATTCATGGGATTGTCTTCCCAAATACCACGCGAGCTCAGATTTAGCAGGATATTTTTTCCGGTGGTTTTCTCATACTTACTTTCATTGGCAATTTAACTCGATCTGTTCAGTCAAAATCACTCGAGCTACGCTCTCGTTATTTTGCCAGAACAGCTCTCGTTAAATTGCCAATGAAAGTAAGTATTCGAAAACAACCACAAAAAATATCCGGCTAAATCTGAGCTCTTGTGGTATTACCCCCGACAATATTTGCGCACACAACTAAGTAATAGTAGCCACTTCGTTTAACTTCCTGAAGGTGCTATTTCATGATGACCCTTGATGCTGGCTTCAAGAGTCAAATGCGGTCACGTGGTAGGAATTAGACTAGAGCGCCTTCTAATGTAGTATCAAATGTAGAAACGTCTTGCGTCAAAACGCTAGAAAGAAAAAGCAATATAAAGTGATGAGGCTCGATAGTCAATGTGAATTAACGAGTGTCAAACATTAACTCGCCAAACTGAAATTGCAAATATTAGACAAAAAAGAATATTAGTTACTATCTTATTCAATGAAATATCATTACAGACTACAAACAAAAACATTGTGGGTACATCATATCTTAAAATTACGACGTGAACATGGTTTTTAAAGCTATATTTAATCGAACTGATCTGTTCTAAGAGTGCTATTTGTTTGTAACAAACATCTCCTCCCCTCCATAACGTGTAAGAGGAGGGTAAATATTAACGTTGGTTTTCATTTTATTGGTCAAATTAAATACGCGCCCGTCGGATTTTACCGAACATATCCGATAGAAAGTCGAGCGATGTTATTTCGAACAAAACCATTATTAATTCATGCTATCGGGTGCATTTTTTCCACAATGGGCTCGTTTCATGAATTTCAATGAAAATGTCTCAAGATATATTGGATCTGAACTAAGTATTTGCAACTAATAACGTCACTCTACGATTTCAAATAAAAATGCAAAAAAATATTGAAATTTGAATTCTTGTGGTTGACTGTGGTAGGCCAGAGCCAATGGCAAACAAAGATATTTTGCGCTAATTGGTGCGTTCTTTTTGACTGAGATCTCAGATCACTTCAGTTAAGGTGATCTGAGATAAAGTGATGTGAGTAAGCACCAAAAAGAACGACATCTCAATTGAAGCGCGCGATCTGTCGATAGATTTAAACTATACGACAGATTCGTATCAGCATCTAATAATGTTAATTACTGTATCCATAATTTGTAACAAAAGAAAAATAGATGATGTGTGTTTATTATTTATATGTCAATTGTTAAAACCTTAGATAACCTTGGTTAAAACTACATATAAACAAAGCAAATCAAATATTTCTTCTTCCCCTCCACTTTATTTCCGACTCAATTCCAGCTGATACCCCCTTACAACACATTCGGTGAAGGGGGAGGAAAAATCTCAGTTCACTTAAAGTGAGTAAAACAAAAAGAACGCTCACACTACTGATGTGAGCTGAGATTAACTGAGATCTCAGTCAAAAAGAACGCACCTATTGTCACGAGGGAAAACTTTATAAGTATACTAGTTATCTTCTTTCTTTAACATCCGTTAAAAAGAGACGCGAAGTACTGTCAAAACGTACTCTTTCAAATAATGTTCTCCTAATCGGGTGCCTCTTATTAAAAAAGGTAACTCTCGTGTAGCCAAAGAAATTTGGAAATATATATTTTAAACTGCACTGATAATTTTTTTTTTGATTGAGTAATTTCCATGAAGTAAGGGTCGAGACAGTTAATTTTATGCAGTGATAATGCTTTCAAAATAGAAAATATAATGTAAAATATATGTATAATGAGAATTAAATGTTCTCCATGTAGGTTGAGTTATTTGGAAAACATGTGATGTAACCTCAGATTAACAAATAAAATAGATATGTGTGTTTTGATATTTTCTTGCCCCAAACATAGAGTCACATTCTAGGCTCAATTGCGGACACTTCCACTGCTTTGCCATATTTACAAAGTCTCTTTAGTTGCAGGAAAAATGAAATTAGAAGTTTAATTGAAAATGTGTTAAAAAGTTATGCAAGTAAAAAAAGTCATACTAATTTATGCATTTGAGTCGCTATTTTTAAAATTAATTAATAATACTTGAATTTAATTTTATAAAGGCATATTCTTATATAAATTTTAAACAAGTATATGTTGTATCCTTAGATACCTTTATGGTTGTTATAACAAAAAGTGGCAACATTGCTCAAAATTTCAGTACCTGGTTAATGTGTCAATAGTAATCTATTTAGTAGTTTTGTCCTTGTTTAATTACCATATAAAAAGAGATGCAATTATCGTTAGACTGTGATCGACGATCATTTCGAATAGGTCGTAGTATTGTAGTAAATTATGTCAAACGTAGTTTGTTTATACGAGCGCCATTACGACTAGAGAGTAAATATTTAGTTCTTTCGTTTTGATGTTTTTCAAAACTTTTAGTGACAAAATAAACTTTTAAGTTAATTAATTTAATGTTTTTGCATTATCATGGTTCGTCGGTGCCAAGTTTGTCAGAAAAACAGCCGAAATTACCAAGGCCATGTTGCTACAATACCATCCCCACTTTTTGTAATTCATTCATTATTTCACTACTGGCGTTTAGAATTGTTGGCCGCAAAAATAAACGTGTTTATGAATGAATAGCCCTCTCTATGTTTATTATTACACACATACATAAATTCCGTTACCCGAGAATTCCGAACTCGATTTAGTACCAGATCGCTTATTCTTCTTCTGTTTAGGGGAGTTCGAGTGTACTGAGACACCATGTCCACATCCGCTTGAGGAAGATTTGTCGAATTAGCTTCGGTGAAACCTGGATCCATTTTAAATATGTCTCTTAAACGGCAATCAAACAGAAGCACACTTTCTACTATAAAATAATATAACTCAAACAACTAAAAAGTCGGCGAGGATGATTTCTGCTTGAGGTTGGTTGTGGATATTGCCAAATTCTTCTAGTCGAGGTTCACTTTGTCTTCATCAACTTGGATAGTCAAGTAAGATTTGTCAATAGAACGTAGTTGCTATCTGGCATCAAGGGCTTCTGCCATTGGTCGACTTGCAGAGGTTTATTTAAATCAAATAAAATTTTTAAATCTAATTTTCGAAGATATTTATAACTTTTTGAGATAAATATCGTTATCATAGAAAAATATATGTTATTCTTAATCCTTCTGATATGATTTCACTTGTTAATTCATACCCATGAAACGAGCCCATTGCAAAAGTTTAAGTGGTTTAATGTGTCTATACAAGTATTTTTGTGAGTGCGGTGCATATATCGGCCGTTAAAATGACTAATAACTATTTAGTTTGTGGATATAGGGGATAGGGGTAAAGTTGGTGAATGTTTACCATTTAACAGGTATGTGAATAAAAAAAACCACCGTTGATTCCATACGCATCACATAAGTAATTTATTGCCGAAGAATTTAATTAATTTATGAATATTTTTTAGATGTTCTCATGATATACAGAGGAAGCAACAATGGTTAAAGGCATTGACTTTGGAAAGGGCCAACAAATGCAACAAATGGCATTATGTTTGTGGAAGACATTTTCAGTCACATGATTATGAAGTAAAAAAATCCGGGCACAGGATATTGAAACGGGATGCAATTCCAGCCTTGCCAGTTTTCGATGAGTTTGAAGTTAGTAGTTTGTAGTGTCTAATCTACTTCTTCATCATTTTCACCAAAACCAGCCAATTTCTTTGTTAATATTTTCAACATCAACTCTATTTGATCCTTAATCTATTAACACTTTTAAACTATGCTTTTAAATAACCAAAAAAAATGTATAACTTATAGTCATACTGTTAACTATGAATTATTTTTAGTCAACAAGAGGAGTTACCAGGAATTGTTGAGGATGAAATAGTCCTAATGGCGGGACCAAGCACTTCGAAGGACCAAGTATATGAGTCATATATTGCTCTTTCCTGTACAAAGTAAACGAGTGAATTAAATTTTAATAATAAAGGACATATTTGAAATTAGATCAACGCAACTGTGCTAGACTGTATGATAAACCAGCTCTTTGAAGAATTCTATACTGCAGCTATTTTAATAATTTATTTTACTTTTCTGCCCAACCTATCTAATACGCGAGAAAAGTATTGGTTTACCCCAAAAAAAGTTGGAATTTTGAATTTTTTTTATTTATTTTTACGTTTTCCATCAACAACAACACGAAAAAACGGTTTTTAGAAAAAAAATCCTGTGTGTATGTCGTCGTCGTCGGCCACTTTTTCTTACATGTCTTGTTAGCATGATACAGTCTCCGGAGTGCAATAAGTCAACCATTTTACGATTGAATATTGTTAAGAACATGTCACAGATGATCCCTATTGATTTTCAGCTAACCAGGGTCAGTACAACGGGTGCTATGGTACTTGAAGTACGACATTTAGTCATTTTTTCAGAAAATTCAGTTTGTTAGCACGATACATCCTCCGTACTTCAACAAGTTACCAATTTTATGATTGAATATGATTCAGGACATCTCACAGATGAACCCTATTGATTTTCAGCTCACCAGAGCCAATCCAACACAGTACTTTAAGTACGATATTTTTGTCATTTTTGGAGAAGTTTCAGTTTGTTAGCACGATACAGCCTCCGGAGTATATACAAGTGACCAATTTTATGATTGGATATTATTTAGAGCGTCTCAAAGATGAACCCTATTGATATTCAGCTCACTAAAGCCAGTATAACGGGTGCTATGGTACTTGATGTACCAAATTTTTGACATTATAGGAGAATTTTCAGTTTGTTAGCACGATACAACCTCCAGAGAGTATACGATTGATCAATTTTATGATTGAATATTGTATGTACCCTATTGATTTTCAGTTGACTAGAGCGAGTACAGCGGGTCCTATAAGTCCAGATATACTACATTTTTGGTTATTTTTGGAGAAATTTCGGTTTGTTAGCACGATACATCCCCCGAAATGTATACAAGTAACAATTTTATCGTAGAATATTGTTCAGGGCCACATATGCGGAAAAGTTAGTTTTAATCTTTAAAACCGTTTATTTTATAACGATTTCAAAGAGCACAACTACTTCCTCTGAAAGAACGATCACTGCCTCACATTTTGAAAGTAGCCCTCTTACGGCCATATTTTGGAGGAGAGTTCGTTTTAAGAGGACACAGATGATTTTAAAATTCCTGAAAGTAGGAAGTATGGTTTTTCATGGAGTTTTTTTGTTTTTAATTACTTATTTGATATTATTTTTTCATAGCGAAAAAACGAGTCATCTATATATAGAGTCCATCTAGTTCAAAATCAAGTTCCAGTCTTTCACGTACAGTCCATGAAAGCATATCTGATGCCACATTATCACCAACAAGAGACATTCCTTTGACCAAAAGGTATTACATTTCATTAAATATAATGAGCATTAAATTTGATGACTTACATATTATATTTCATTTCAACATATTACCAATATTCACAAACATTCACTGCTATTGGCATCTTAGGTCATGTAAATAATTTACTACTATTCAATAAGTAATTTTCTAATACAACAATATTTTGAAAAAATACCAGGATGCTTGATTTTTCTAATAATACTTTGGTTTCTGCACTTAGATAATTTCACAAATGTATAATAAAAATCAACATTTATAAAGAATTTGGTGATATTAGTAGTGAAGACCTAGCAAGTCCATCGAAAGCTAGAAAAGCTTTTGGTATTGCAAACAAAAACTATTTTCACCTATAAAAGAAAAATGCATGCTCTTCAACAGAATCGAAGGACAAAGGGTAGAGTTATATATTTTAAATCCTTATTGGATCACCTAGTTCGCAAAAATCTCTTGTCTAACTCAGGATTGGAATCTATTGAAGTAAGTACTTACGAAATGTTACTAAAGTATTTTAAAAATACATACTCTATATTGTATATTTTTTTCAGGCCATTACCTGTGGCAGTAGCTGATGTAGTAAAGGGGATTCTAAACGGGTCCAAAAATTATCAATATTCACCTTCTCTTCGTGCATTCACGTTAACAATACACTTTTATTCTACTCAAGCTTACAACTACCTCAGAGAAACATTTAACAAAGTCTTTCCACATCCTTCAACTATCATTAAGTGGTATCAGAATATCAATGGAGGTCCAGGATTTACTACGGAATCATTAAGAGCTATTAAGGACAGAGTTGAACAAAATAAACTCAAGGAAAGGCAACCTATGCCAATTTAGTAATGGATGAAATGTCCATACGTAAGAAGGTAGAATGGGGGGAAACTAGATTGATTGGTTTTGTTAATTTTGGTATTGATGTTGACAGTGACTCACCTCCAGATGCAAAAGAAGTCCTCTGGTATATTCTCACTAGTGTAAATGGATGCTGGAAAATACCTGTAGGTTAGTTCTGCATACACGGTTTATCAGGAACTGAAAGATCTAATCTAGTGAAAAATTGTTTGACATTTTTGCATGAATCAGGGGTTATAATTACGTTCCTCACATTTGATGTTGCTGCCTTCAACATTGCCATTGCCAAACAATTATGTTCTAATTATAGCATTGGGAATAATTTTCAAACAAACATCCTATTACTAAATATAAGATATTTATTTTTCTGGATATTGGTCATTTGATGAAGTTAGTTCGTAACAGTTTGGGAGATTTTAAAATTCTGAAAACCAAAAATAATAAAACGATAAATTGGCATTATCTCGACAAGCTAGTCAATATACAAACTACTGAAGGTCTAAGAGCTGCTCCAAAAATCATAAGATGTCATATGCAATGTGCTAAAGAGAAAATTGCAACCCAAACATTTAGTAAGAGTGTGCATGATGCTTTATTATTCTTGGACGACGACTTTGAATAATTTCACAGGAGCTGAAGATACAGCCAATTTTTGTTTAATTTTAATGATGTTTTTGATATCCTTAATTCCAGAAGTAAGTTTGCTAGTTATGTTTATAAAAGAGGATTTTCTTCTGGAACAGAAACCACATTCTTACAAAAATTCAATGAAATGAAAGATTATATTTTAAGTTTGACATTGAGGGATGTACTAGTTATTACAAGTTCTAGGAAAACGGGCTTCATAGGGTTTTTAGTGGGAATGGAAAGTTTCAAATGTATTTATGAAACTTATGTAAAATCGGAAAAATTGAATTTATTATTAGGCTACAAATTAAGCCAGGATCACCTGGAAACATTTTTCAGTTGTGTAAGAAATATGTATGGATTTAATAACAATCCTAGTTATAGACAATTCCAATCTGTTTACAAAAAACTTCTTGTACCTAGAAAAGTTAGAGGAGCAGATACTGGAAATGGATAACCATGACTTACAACGGGTTGGCAAATATCGTCATTTTTACAAGATGTAATCACGTATATTTCTGGTTTTGTGGTTAAATCTTTGAAAAAATGCATAACCTGTGGTAAATGTTTAGCTCTTCTGGACTGTAAGGAACAATATCCTTATTACAAAAAAGAAAAACTTAATAAAAGCTTCTTCATTTGTAACCAACAAGTCTTTATGGAGAACGCAGTATTCGCAAAATTAGAGATCGTATATTTTCTCCAAAATATAAAAATTTATTGGAGATAATCATAAATAAAACCTTTTAGACCTACCTCATAAATTTTTTCGTTTTTGGAGATCATTTATATGATAGTGAATTTTTAGAAAATCATCAAATTTCGAAAATTGATTAGATGAGGCTTTTACTTGATGAAGATCCATACTGAACGATGAAATAAAACAATATAGTTTGTTTAAATCTTCATTTATTTGAACTAATGTTCAATTTAAACTTGTTGACGCGTTTCACTAACACAGTAGCTTTGTCAAAACGAATGAAGGTAAAATATAAAAATGTCTCAATATATACAGTGCTAAATCTATTTACTACGGTTAACAATGGTATTAAAAGAAATTACCTGGAAATTCATTCACCTCAAACATTCCTAAGCTATCTTCTAGGTAAAGAGGTTCAATAAAGGAGACTGATTGATATCTATTTGGTCGTTAAGGAGATTACCTGAATATTTATTTTTGTTAATCTCTAGGGCCTCTAATAAATTTAAACTAAAGGATTTACCGACTACATGGAGAATTTCAAAATTTTGGTCGAAAATGTGTTGGTTTTCTAATAAATGATTTGAATAGTTAGAATCTAATTTTTTGTTGTCATAGCTACGTTTCTAGTTTTAAAATTTCTAAAAGTTTTACCGATATAAATTTTATCACAATTGTCATTACCACATTTTAATTTATATTTAATGGGACTGTTAAGAGTCCCATTAATATTAATAATTATACCAAAGAATTAAATATCATAAAACAAATGGCAGTTAATAATAATTACGATCCAAATTTAATTGACAATATCATAAATAAAAAGATAAAAAAACAGACTTTAGAACAAGTATTCCCTTCAGATAAAAATAATAAACAATTTAAAAGCTTAACATACTTTGGAACACCATCCTTAAAAATTAAATCATTTTTAGAAACTTTAGACATGAATATTTCCTTTAAAACTGATCACAATTTATCCAAATTCATTAAAAATAATAAATCTAAATCTTCAAATTTGAACAAATCAGGAGTTTATAAATTAAAATGTGGTAATGACAATTGTGATAAAATTTATATCGGTAAAACTTTTACAAATTTTAAAACTAGAATTTCGGAACACAAACGTAGCTATGACAACAAAAAATTAGATTCTAACTATTCAAATCATTTATTAGAAAACCAACACATTTTCGACCAAAATTTTGAAATTAATTCTCCATGTAGTCGGTAAATCCTTTAGTTTAAATTTATTAGAGGCCCTAGAGATTAACAAAAATAAATATTCAGGTAATCTCCTTAACGACCAAATAGATATCAATCAGTCTCCTTTATTGAACCTCTTTACCTAGAAGATAGCTTAGGAATGTTTGTAGTGAATGAATTTCCAGGTAATTTCTTTTAATACCATTGTTAACCTTAGTGAATAGATTTAGCACTGTATATATTAAGACATTTTTATATTTTACCTTCATTCATTCGTTTTGACAAAGCTACTGTGTTAGTGAAACGCGTCAACAAGTTTAAATTGAACATTAGTTCAAATAAATGAAGATTTAAACAAACTATATTGTTTTATTTCATCGTTCATCAAATTTCCTTTTAAGTTAATATTGATAAGATATTTTACCATTAGAATGCACCATGAAACAAGAAAAAGGAGTGATTCTATTAAAAATAGAGTGAAAAGTGTACTTACACATCTCATTTTATATCAAAATCAATAGTATATATCTGCACACACAACACTACTGCCAATAAAATAAATTATAAGTATTTTCATTCTGAATAATGTTTATTAATGAAAATCAGGCAATGTAACATGTCACAAGCGATAAAAATGTTTGAAATATCCATTATTAAATAGCATTGTCCCATTTACCAGGTACATTGGTAGTTAACCAGTTAAAAGAATAAAAAATAAGATATAATCATAGTTTACCAATATAGCAATTGGTACGACAAAAAACACATTCCAAAGTTTAAAGAAAGTACATTTATTTTATTCGCGTTGTTTGAATTGAGAACAGTTACATCTTCTATTTACTGCAATCTAACAGTTTATTTAAAGATTAATCGAAACTTCGTAAATTAAAAATCACGCTGCCACTGGTAATTGTCTTGGTTTTGAACAATACACACCTCCCACTACCGATTTGTCCCTGTACGTGTTGGGCACACTTCCCCTAATGATTTTAATATAGGCGTTACTTATCTTTTCAGTGATATATAATCTAAGGATCTGTTAATGATACCCGGTAAAAAAGTTGTTTAGGTTTGACGCTTCTACATTTGACACAAACTCTATTTCAGATTGCGCTCTAATCTAATTCGTACCACGTGACCGCATTTGACGCCTGAAGCCAGCGTCACCATGAAATGGCACCTTAACATGTTAATTTTGTGTTGGTGACATTGTTGGGTACATCAGGGTAAAGATCAATTTGATGGTGTGTAGTAGGTTATTAGTAGAAAATATCTACAAATATATTAAATACACCTCTTGAAGTTATAAATTATTTTTCAAAATATATACATCAATTTGAAAACATCAATACCAAGTCAGTGTTTTCAATGGGAACATTGTAGTGTTGAAATTTAATCGTCCTAATATGATACATTAAATGACTCAAGATGTTTATTAAATATTAGTTTGTAGCAGAGCATTCGGTATTTTGTTTAATTATTCAAAATTCTCTTTATAACTCTAATATTACAAACAAAAGTATAACGCATTCAAATTTTCCAATTAAATATGATTGAGAATTTATATACAAAAAAAAAGACAAAATTATATTAAAATCAAATTAAAATATTAAAACTTACCTCCTTGCTTCATCTACATCTGGTGCTTGAGTAACTGGTTCCTTACTAGGAAAGAATCCATCATAAACTACATAATTGTTCATCTGCTTTACAGGTTCTTTTAAAGAATAATGCTTATTAAAAAATGATAACAATTTATCGCTTGGTCTATCAATCGCCATTTGTACAGGTGCAATATTTTCTTTCTAGAATGTAATTCTTAATTAGCTATTATACACTGTGCTGCAGTTTCGATACTTTTGTACTGAGTACAGTGTTTTCGATACGTCACGTATGTATGACTATTTTTAAAAAAGTTGTGATTCAGTACGTTTTTGAAACATGTTGTAGTGGCAACCTGGCAACTGTCGACGTGCATATATTTGTCAAATGTCAACGATTAATAATCATTGAGAAGTAATGATATTCCTAAATGTATTTTTATAGTTGGTGAAATATGGGTGTTCAAATAAAAAACCATCTAACAGGCATGAAAGCAATTCATTCTTATACATATTTCATAAAAGCTTCTCCAATGTGTCAATTACATTTATAAACATAACCTATAATTAACACAAATCAAGTTTAAATCAATCAAATGTCAATAGTGTCATTGTCATCAAATTCTTTTTTGTATGATGTAAGAATACAATAGTATCAGGGGCGTAGCTACCGCCGTATCAATTATACGGGGCCCCCAACGCGCGTAAGCAAAAATTAATAAAAACTTCCCAAATTTTTTTTTCAGAAATGACGAAAGTCAAAAAAAGCAATTATTTTTCTCCGCGTAAAGCGTGCGTTCAAAAGTTGGCAACACTCTACATCGGTTATCGCGGGCTGCGGGATTTCCCCGTTTAAGTCATTTACTTCAACAGGGGAATCCCACAATAATCGATGTACATATGATACGATGATACACGGAGAGCAATGTTTATTAACGCGTTTTATTTACTTGGGCATTAAATTGCAACAGAATACAAACAATTGTTCTTCCGGCTTAGTAGTATTAGTAGCGATTTGTAAAAAACAATGAGTGAAAGGAAAAGAGATTATCCCAGCGGAGCTACCAAAAGAAAAAGTAAACAGAAAAGGGGGGAGGTTATAAAAAAAATGCCCAAAATTTCATAATTTTTTCAGACACCAGCTCCTGTGAGTGATTTAGATTGCAAAGGTAAGTACTACCCAACCCATTTATCAGTACTACATAACCCGCGTAGAGCCTGCGTATGTCTGAACACTCTCTAACCATAACCTTACGTAATTTATTTAACATATATTTTTGAAATTTATCAAAACATTCGATTTTATTTTTTAACAATTATATTTTCAGATTCTTCTGAAGCACGTTCTTCATCAGATGTCCATCCGGAAATAGAAGAAACTCAAATCGACGATTCTGAGATACCTGAAGATTGTAATATAGTTTCATCAGATAGAGGAAATTTTGGTGACAGTCCAACTGAATGCGAACGAAAATAGTTATTTATGCAACAAGTGCAAAAAGTGAGTGTTTTGCACGAGTTGCATACAATATTTTTTCTACATTCATGCAAAAACTGGAAAATTAGAATATAATATGTTAGGAACTCAAACTTAACCGTTCTTCTTTTTTTTGTATTTTTATGGCCACCACCTTGTCAGTACTTAATCATAGCTGGTTTTCGCTTTGACCATTTAAATTTTAAATAATCAAAGATTTTTAAGACTAAGTAGTAAGATATATATATTATTGCTGTATTAGAGCAGGATCCCACTTTCTCTGGATTTTTATTTTATTTAAATGTTCATGTTTGTCATAAATCATCACAAAACTGACAAGAATGACAGATGAGTGCAACAAAAATTTTGTTGCACTAGTGCAAAAAAGAACCACTTTTTCCATTAAATGTGTTTCACAAAAGTGTTGTTTTTGCATGAATGTAGAAAAATAATATTTAAATTGGGTCCATTTAAGCCACAAGGACCGTTTCCAAAAGATTCAGAAAGTAACCGATTTTTTTCGGTCTATTATTATTCATATATGTTATATACCTTAAATTACTTAGTACATATTAAATAAATTACTTAATCAGCATATTGTGTAATAACATGTTGTTTTATAAATTGTTGAACCTTATTTTTGCTTACATTCTATTTTTTACCTTTTTGAATTGTTTAGTTATATTGTCAGTCTAGAATTTACTTCGAATCTTGAAACTTGTAACTTTTGTTAAATAAATAATTTTTAAAAAACCTTTTTCCGTGTGTAAAAAGTTATTTGGCGCAGACAGTAGGATATGTTAAACGGGCGTTAACGAATATAACAATCGGTTCGTATCAACGATTTATTAACATACCTTAAGTGAATAATTGGGACTCTTGGTTAAGTGAATTAAGTAGCTTAACTCGAAGACAGTTAGCTCGTATGAAGAGGAATTTCAAGTGAATATTGGTAATTCCAACTACAGTTCAACGAGATGGCGAAAGCAGTTCTAATTTTCATGTAAGTACTTTATGTCGTATAGAGGAAATAATTGTTTATTTAATTCAGAAAGCTCTGACAATTCTGATTCTGATTTAGATTCTGGCTCACAAACTTATAGTAACCGTAAAATAAATATGGAATTATCAAAACCTAGATTTACAATAAATAAAAATTTCAAAATGCTTGCAGATCATGTAGTACCGCAATTGAAAAAGGAATATCTGGACATGATTCCAGAATTCCATGGCGAAAATGCTTTATTACCCAGATTCATAGAAATTTCTGAAAAATTAGTAAATAAATTTTACAATTTAATTTAGATTTAACAGACTTTCAAAACGAATATTTGATGTCTAGCATTTTATCTAAAATTAAAGGCCAAGCCGCAATAAATATTTCAGCTTGCAGTATTTCAAATTGGCAGAATTTGAAAGATGCTTTATTGAACACATACGCTGACAAACGAGACATTTACACGTTAAGTATTGAAATATCGGAATTAAAGCAAGGAAATGAATCACCTTTTGACTTTTACAATAGGATACAGCATCTTTTAAATCTACAAACATCATTATTAATGACTCGCTCAAATGCAAGTGAACAAGCCATTTTAAATAACTATTTTAGGAATTTAGCACTAAGAGTACTATTGCGCGGTTTAAAGGAACCTCTCGGTACACTAATGCGTACCAAGAATCCTAGCGATCTAAATTCAGCTTTAAATGTTCTAACGAATGACTTTCAAGTTTATTTAAGTAATAATAATAACAACACACATCCACAAAATTCATTTAATAAGCCTAAGTCACAATTTAATGTTACATCACATAGCAAAAATAATTATCCTAATAATCAAACGGTAAGCAGACCAAATTTACAACATAACTATCAACCACAATTCAAGAGAAATTTTAACAATGAAAATAATCTACCTAGTACAAGTAGAGATACAAATTTCCAGAATAGAAATACTAATGTTTTCAAACCTAGTAGATATTATCAATTTCAAAAACCTACTCCAATGAGTATATCTACTTCTAATACGTACAATAAACCAAATGTACAGAATAAAAATAATGGCCAACATCAATCGCATTTCGTAGGTAATAGAAAAAATTTTATTTCGGAAGAATTGCATAATATGGACGATACTGAACGTCACACTGATGTTGAAGATTGTTTTTTAGACGAAATTGCCTCGGAAGAGACAGACACGTAGAAATTTTACGAATTATAAAAGTGAATTACCGTACATAATATTTCCTGAACAAAATTTAAAAGTAATGATTGACACAGGTTGTACAAAATCCTTTGTAACACCTGAAATTGCAAAGAAATATTTTTCAAAATCAACTATGAAAAAATCTTTCAAAGTTACTTCTGCTTTAGGCTCAAGTCAACAAAATTATTGTACAGTAATTCCCACTTCAAAGATATTTAAAATGAAAAATAAAATGAACTTAGAATATTGTATATTTAAATTTCACAATCATTTTGATTGCTTATTAGGTTTAGATAATCTGAAAAAATTGAATGCAACTATTGATTTAGTAAATAATGTTTTAATTACGCCTTATAGTGAAATAAAAATAAATTATTTTCAAATCAGAAGCGAGAACACGAATTGTATAGTAGTGCCTCCGCGAACTGAACAAATAATTAAATTGAATATTGATAATATTATTAATGGCGATATAATTATACCTTATACAAAAATCGGAAAATTAGAAATTCCCGAATGTCTGACAAAAGCGGAAAATAGTCAAGCCGTATGCACTATTTTAAATCCGTCATAGTCATATTTTAAAGTAGATTTAAGTGCTCTTTTAGAGGTTGAACAGTTCGACGAATACGAACAAACCTTGAGCCCTAATTTTAATGCTATTTATGCAGAAAAATTCAAATTTGATATTAATAAAATTCGAACAGAACATATGAATTCTGAAGAACGCAATGCTATTCTTAAATTAATTAAAGAATATTCTGACATTTTTCATGTTGATGGTAATCAACTAACTTTTACGAGTAAAATCAAGCATCAAATAAAAACTACAAATGATGTACCTATTTATACTAAATCTTACAGATATCCAGAAGTATATAAAAAAGAAGTCCAAAATCAAATACAGAGTATGTTAGATCAAAATATCATAAGAGCCTCATCCTCACCGTACTCTAGTAGTATCTGGGTTGTTCCAAAAAAATTGGACTCTACAGGTAAACAAAAATTCAGAGTCGTCGTAGACTATCGCAAGCTTAACGAAATAACTATTGGAGATAGATATCCATTACCAAACATAACTGATCTATTGGATAAATTAGGACGTTGCCAATACTTCACTACATTGGATCTTGCCTCCGGATTTCACCAAATTGAGATGGCTGAAGAAGATATACCCAAAACGGCTTTTACTACTGAAAATGGCCACTGGGAATTTTTGAGAATGCCACTCGGACTAAAGGGAGCTCCAGCAACTTTTCAAAGAGTGATGGACAACATTTTAAGAGGTATCCAAAACGAAAAATGTTTAGTTTATCTTGACGATATCATTATATTTAGTACAAGCTTGCAAGAACACATAAATAATTTAAAAGAAGTATTTAAAAGGTTACGCGAATCGAATTTTAAAATACAAATTGACAAATCCGAATTTTTGAGGAAAGAAGTAACTTATTTGGGACATATTGTTACCCCTGAAGGTGTAAAACCCAATCCCGATAAAATAAGTGCTATTCAAAAATTTCCCATACCAAAAACTAGTAAAGAAATTAAAGCTTTTCTCGGACTTCTTGGATATTATAGAAAATTCATTAAAGATTTTTCAAAACTGACTAAACCTTTAACTAATCGTCTTAAGAAAAATGCAGTAATTAACATAAAAGATCCTGATTATATTAATTGTTTTGATACTTGTAAAAATATGTTATTAAATGATCCTATTTTACAATACCCTGACTTTTCTCGTCCATTTAATCTCACAACAGACGCAAGCAATTTTGCTCTAGGCGCTGTTCTTAGCCAAGGAAAAATCGGAACCGATTTACCTGTGGCATATGCTAGCAGAACACTTAATGATTCTGAAGTAAATTATTCAACAATTGAAAAGGAACTCCTTGCAATTGTTTGGGCTGTAAAATATTTCCGCCCATATCTTTTCGGAAGAAAATTCACAATAGTAACAGATCATAAACCACTTCAATGGTTATTTTCTTTAAAAGAAACCAATTCTAAATTAGTTAGATGGCGGTTGAAACTCGAAGAATACGACTATGATATAGTGTACAAGAAAGGAGCATTGAACACTAATAGTGACTGTTTATCACGAATTCAGCTAAATATGAATGAAGTAAATTCTTCGGATAATCCTCCCAAAAAATTATTAGTTTATATGGAAAGATTTAATGACTCACTTTCAAATAATACTAAAAATGAAAATGTAGAAACCGAATCACTTATTGTAGAAGCTGAAGATTTTAATGACGAAATCGATGACGATAATAATACTATTCACACTAACATAGAAAATCCTATTGCAGGAATACCTATTTCGCAATCTGCAGTAAATGTAGGAAAAAATCAAATTATAATCTCTGAAGTTAATTTTGAACCAGCTATACCAACTATAATTAAATTATATGAAACTAAGCAAAGAATTCTAGTACAATTTTCTAAAAATAACTTTGATCAAGACGTAATAAATTTTGTGAAAGAATATGTTGCACCAAAAGTAAAATATCATATTTATTTTGAAGATCCCTTATACGAAAAATTCAGCACTGTTATACAAACATATTTTACAAATTCACACATTTCATTTATCAAATGTAATAAAAAATTAATTGACATCCCTCTAAATGAAATCAAAGAAGTAATACAAAACTATCATGAAAGTAAACGGAATCATAGAGGATTAGATGAAACCGAAAATAATATAAAATCTCGATACTATTGGCCTAATCAAAGATCTTTTCAAACGTACATTAACGAATGCGAAATATGTCAAATAACAAAATATGATCGGAAACCCGTGAAACCATATTTTAATGTTACCCCGACAGCTATTAAACCATTTCAAATAATACATTTAGACACTATTACTTTAGAAAATACGAAATTTCTAACTACTATAGACTCATTTTCAAAATACGGGCAGTTGTATAAATTGAACTCAGCCCAAGGTACCTATAGAGATAGTTAATAATTTAATTAGATATTTCACCCATAATTGTATACCGGAACAAATAATATCCGATAACGGAACAGAATTAAAAAATAGTTTAGTAAAAGATTTATTAGAAACTCATAAAATACAAATTCATTTTATCAGTTCACAACATCCTGAAGCAAACGGCATTGCCGAACGATTTCATTCAACAATTATTGAACATATTAGACTTTTAAATAATCAGAACGAATTTAAGAAAGAACCTATTGAAATAAAAGTAAATTATGCTCTTTTGGCATATTATAATAGTATTCACTCTGTAACGAAACTAAAACCATACGAAATTATCACAGGTCATTTAGAGAATAACTCTTCTTTTGATTTAGACATTGATCGACAATTAGTAAATAATTATATTCATAATCACAAAGAAAAAATGAAATTACTTTATTCTAAAATAAATAAATCATTGCAAGAAACTAAAGATAAAGTTATTTCAAAAGCTAATGAAAGTAGAAAAGATCTTCCAGACCCTCTACCTACAAAAGTATTTGTCAAAAATAAGCAGATTAAAAGTAAGACAAAAATTAATATCAACCTGAAAAAATAAAATCCGTAAACAGAAAACATGAAACTGCGAAAATTGTAACACGTCATTTTAATACCGCTGAAGATATTCATATTTCAAATATAAAACGACCTAAGAAGAAACCTTATACTTTTATTACAGATTCTTCTCATTCGGACAAGCAAGAATAGAAATAAAAGACATCACTAATAACCTAGGAATTTTACCACTACATCTTGGACCGGCAAAACTACAAAAATCAAGTCATACATTTGTACATTTCTATAACTTAAGTCCGTTACTGAAAGAATATAATTCTTTAAATAAACACTTTGAAAATATCACAGTTGAGATATCAAATAGTACATATTTCGTACAACAAACGGAAAATATAGTTAATCTCATTTTTAATGATAAGAGTAATATAGAAGAAAAATTTGAAAATTTAAATATTCATTCAATAACAAATAGAAACAAAAGAGGCTTAATAAATGGACTTGGATCTATAATAAAAGCCGTAACCGGCAACCTTGATTCTCAAGACGAAGAAAAAATAAATATAATCTTAGAGCATTTAAAACAAAATCAAGCTAATCTTCAAAGTCAAATTCAAATGCAGTACAGCGTTAGCGAACAAATAATAAATAACTTCAATAAAACTATTCAAGATATTCAAAATAATGAAATATTGCTCAAATCGAAATTATTAGACATAAAATATATGCTTGACCTTAAAGTGCAATATGAGAATCTTATTTATCTCAAAGATATGTTGAATGAAGTTTTAATTATTTATAATGTTATATTAGATGTAATAGAAACTGTAGAGAATCCCTGGACATTCTGCAAACTAAAGACATTGCACCCTAGTATAATTAGATCGAACGAATTATTTACAGAGTTACAAAAAATGTCTTCGTATTATAAATTACAATTACCGTTGGAATTGAAATACGAGAATATTTTAAACTTTGAATCAATTTTAGACATAACATGTAGAGTAAGTAAAAATAGAATAGAATATTTTTTATCAATTCCTATAGATTTTAATATTGAGTTTGAATTATTTTATTTATTACCCATACCTACTAAGTTAGAATCAGAATTCGTAATAATAATACCAAATTCAAAGTATTTGCTAAGATCTGATACACAGATAAAACCTCTAAACGATATTTGTACAAGAAGTGAAAATTTTCAATGTGCTTCACACCTTCAAGATAATAATAAACAGTTATGTGAAGAACAAATACTATTAATGGAAAACTCTACTAACTGCGAATACACTAAAATCAAAATTATTGAAAATCATTTGGAAATTATACCAGAAATAAACCAATATGTAGTAGTATTTCCAGAAGAAGAAAAATTGATAATTAAATGTTCAGAAGACACAGAAATCAAAATTTTAAAAGGAATTTTCCTAATCAAAAATTCGCCATGTAAAATAACTTTTAAAAATCGAGAATTAATATTTCAAGATAGAACTTATGGTCAACCACTGGTACTGAATAAACTTCAGACACATTTTAATAAAATTAAAATCCAGCCTTTGGAAATAAATTTGAAAAAATTAAAATTAAAAGAAATACCTTCGCAAGGATTGACACCAATTCAGGAAGAACAATTAAATCTCCATATTCCTAGCATATGGACTATATTTCTATATTCTAGTGGAGTATTGATAATTATTTGGCTACTCTTGAAGAAAATTCAGAAAAGAAGAAAATCAGAAGAAACTCCAATGGAATTACAAGAAAAGAAAATTCAACTTCCAGGGGGTGCGTCGATCTAATGGGGGAGGTGTTATATACCTTAAATTACTTAGTACATATTAAATTAAATAAATTAATTAATCAGCATATTGTGTAATAACATGTTGTTTTATAAATTGTTGAACCTTATTTTTGCTTACATTCTATTTTTTACCTTTTTGAATTGTTTAGTTATATTGTCAGTCTAGAATTTACTTCGAATCTTGAAACTTGTAACTTTTGTTAAATAAATAATTTTTAAAAAACCTTTTTCCGTGTGTAAAAAGTTATTTTATATCAATAAGGCAGGCATAAAAAATCCAAGACCATGGTTATGTTATTCTAATGTTTTAAACAAACCGTATTTCCACTTCTGTTGGTTATTAGCAGATCGTCAAAGCAAATCGTACTCCCCTGCATGGGTTAACGGTGTTTCCATTAGAAGCAATTTTACGCAAACTATACTTGACCATGAAAAGTCACAGCAGCATATTAATGCATCCCTATCTTATAATAATTGGTTACAAGGAAATACTATCGATAATCTATTGCAAAGTGAAATCAATAGTAAAATTACATTCTGGAGAGATGTATTGCATCGTATAATTAATGTTATAATTACTTTAGTATCTTGTAATCTACCTTCAAGAGGCCATAATTCTGATTCTGGAAATTTTATGGCAATTTTACGTTTGCTATCTAATTATGATGTAACTTTAAAAGAACTTCTTCTAAAACCAAAAGGCAAAATAAATTATTTAAGCCCTACGATTCAAAATGAAATTATTAATTTGCTTGGTACCGCAGTTAGGAACAATATTATCTCAGAAATTAAAAAAACTCCATTTCTGACAATAATTATAGATACAACACAAGACTTGTCAAAAATTGACCAACTTTCTGTAGTTTTTCGATACATCTCGATTACAGAAAATGATGATAATGTGCCTAAAGAATTAAAAATCTGTGAGTCCTTTTTGGGGTTTATGGCAGTATCCGATTGCAGAGCTGAAGGACTTGAAATTTTAAATACGATTAAAGAATATGGAATTGATTTGACTAAATGTAGAGGACAGGGTTACGATAGAGCAAATGTTATGTCGGGTGTTTATGGAGGATTACAAACCCTAATAAGAGAGCATGCTCCGAACGCCGATTATGTTCATTGTGCTGCGCACGCATTAAATTTAGTTTTAAACGATGATGCGAAACATGTTCGTGAAGTGTCGACTTTTTTCGATAATTTAGAAAAAATATATACTTTTTTTGGCAATAGTATATAACTCTGGGCTATGTTACGTGACGATTCATCTGAAAAATATTTAATTACCCTTAAAAAGGTATGTCCTACCAGATGGTCTTCAAGGAACGTGCTTTATTAGCGGTAAAGAAAAATTATTTATTAATCATGAAAACTTTATACCAACTAAATTTGATTTCGAAAAAAAAGATGAACGTGAAGAATGTAAAAATATAATTAACATTTTAGAGAGTTATTTATGATTTCTTAGTGCTTGTCACATATTTTTCTTCACTATTTGAAATCCTTAATCCTGTTTCTAAAGCTTTACAGCATGAAAATAATGACTTACAAAAAACTAGTATATTATTAAGTAATCTTTTGAATACTGTGCGAATTAAGAAATCAAAATTCATATAATAGTTTGCTAAATGAGTCCAAAGATTTAGCAAAAGAGTGGAGGGTGACAACGGTTTTTAAAGGCGAAAGATAACGAAACTTTTTTTGATGAGTTGTCACAAGATGAGAGAACATCAGACCCGGAATCCTATTTCAAAGTCATTGCTGTTTAGATATATTAATTTCTCAAACTAAACAAAGATTTCAGAGCCTTTGCAACCTGAGTAGTATGTTCGAAATATTACAACCGGAGAAACTCCTGTCTTCTTCAAACGAAGAGATATTAAACGCTTCCGGAAAACTGTCGGCTAAATACAGTAAAGACATCTCAGTTAATCTTTATGACCAATTAAAGGCTCTAAAAACATGCTTAAAATCTGAAATTCATTCCATTGAGGAACTCATTGAATTATTGCTGATAACATTCAATATTCTTGCATCCAGTTTTCCGGAGGTAATAACAGCATGCTTTTTATTCTTGACCCTTCCAGTTACAACCGCAACTGCTGAAAGAAGTTTTTTAAAATTAAAACTGATAAAAAATTACCTAAGAACTTCAATGGGACAGGAACGCCCGTCAGACCTGTCACTATTGTCCATAGAGGGAGGAACTTTAGAAAAACTAAGTCATCATTAGCTATAAATGATTTAATAAATCAGTTTGCCGAAAAAAGGCAAGGAGGGTGTATATTTGATTTGAATTGTTTTTAAAAATTTTGAAAAAAGTGACAGATAGATAGTTATGATGAATAAATATTTCTTTTAATGTTATTCAAACATTTTTTTTCTTTTGTGAGAATACTTTACCCTTCCTAAGGGCCCCCAAATAAATTTTTATACGGGGCCCCGCCAAGGCACGCTACGCTTCTGAATAGTATATTGTAAAACAAGTATCACAATGACTCATTTAGTGGTACGAGTGCTACATAAAGTCATTGTGATACGAGTTTTACATACAAATTTTTATAATGAATCTGCCAAGTGTTTAATGGAAATAAAATTGCAATTAGGGATTTTTGTGCTTATTTATTTATGTTGGTAACCTTCACATATACAAGTGACAGTTGACAGTATTTTTAAAATTTGAACGTTCCATCATTTACTAATAAATAGTTCGGAATTTATGATTAGAGTCAACTTCCAGTACTGAGGAAAGCGATACTGCTGATCCGAAAGAAAAGCAAGAAAAAAAAAACAAAAAATTGATTTGCATTTTGATTTATAATAACAGTACATTTTTGTCAAAATAAATTTTAAATCCATTCATCACATATTTTTCTCTAAAACCATTTATTTATTGATTCATTAGTACTGTCATCATGCCTGCTCCATACTTCAATGAACATCTAATATTGCCATAGTACTTTTCATCACGTGACAAGCGCAAACGCAGCCGCCATGTTCGAAGAGCGGGAGTTTAAAAGTTTCGTAATGTTTTGTACAATAATGGCTGGGGATGCAATATCATTTACACAAACAAATCCATCATTAAAACAAATTATTGATGGTGCAGTCCTTGTTGACAAATTAGTTGTAGCGCATAGTTGTGAGCAGTATTCATTCGAATTTCGTAGCATAAAGACGTGTATCGCTCCGGTTATCAATAGTGCTTCGACAAAAAAAAAGTGAATCACAAAACAAAATTAATTTCTTATCAGCTAATGATAAAGACTGGACAACTCATTAGTAAATAAAAGAGACGAAAAAAAAATGAACACATTACCAGCTTTTAATGGGCCGGGATTTAATTATAGCCAACAAATGATGCCTCAAAACAATGGAAGTACTGTACAGGGTGTCCCACCTTTCAATACACAAATACCGCAATATCATCAAATTCAAACTCACCCTCAACCAATATTGCATGGACATATTCAACAACCCCAGTATACTGTCAGCCAACCATCCCCTCCACAGCAAGCATCACATAGCCAAAACTACTGTAGAATGTTATCAACTAGTGAAGAAGAATTCGCAGGTTACGACGAGTACGAGCAAAATAATAGCTCCAACAAAAATAATTGGCAAGTAGTTAAAAACACAAAGAGAAGAGAAATTAGTGCAACAAATAGACCACAAGAGACAGTAACAAAAAACAAGTTTAGCCCCTTAACACAGGAAGAGATAGTAGACGCCACAAAAATCAACGAAAATGAAAATAAAACACCAAAACCACCTCCAATATACGTATACGGAGTAATTAACTACTGGGAGATGATAGAACAACTGGGCACAATAGCAGAAAGCACACAATACACCACAAATTCCCTAGCCGACAATACTGTAAAGATATGTTGTGACACACCAGACACATATAGGAAGGTAATAAAACACATGAGGGACAACGACGTAATACACCATACTTACCAACCTAAAGAAGAGCGTGCCTATAGAATTGTCATTAAACAATTACATCATACTACGGACATAGAAGAAATAAAATCAGAACTAACCAAAAATGGACACAAGGTGAGAAATGTAATGAATTGTAAGAGCCGAATAACAAAAGAACCGCTGAATATCTTTTTCGTCGATCTAGAACCAGCAGACAACAACAGAGATATCTACAAGCTGTCAAATCTACAAAACAGAGCTATTCAAATAGAACCGCCCAAAACAACAAAGGGTATTACACAATGCATGAGATGCCAGCAGTACGGACACTCAAGGTCATACTGCAACAGACCATTTGCGTGTGTCAAATGTGGTGGAGCACATAATACGACAGCCTGCAAAAAAAGTAAAGATACCCCTGCTAGATGTGCTCTATGTGATGGTGCCCACCCAGCCAACTATAAGGGATGTGCATTCTACCATAGTCTATTTAAACCAAACAATGACAACAATCGTATGAATATACAAAAAAATGCAAATAACACTACAACTAGACCTATTCTACATACAACGAAACCAGTGCCCCAAAACCACTATCCTATACATCCACAGAATAGCTATGCCAACGTAGTAAGAAATGATAGTGAACAACAGACAAATTTTAATATTAATGACATAATGAACAAATTTCTTGAGGAATTTAAAAACTTGTTTCAACAACTACTACAACAAAACAGCATGGTTCTAAACATGCTATCAACGCTTGTATCCAAAATTCAATAGTTTCATTAAAATCGCAGAGTGGAATGCCAATGGGCTTCCACAACATAAAAACGAGGTAGAGTTATTTCTTCATCACAATGAAATAGACATTCTATTAATAAGTGAAAGCCACTTCACAAGTCGAACTCACTTCAGGATACCTCAATACACAACTTATTCATAAAACCACCCAGACAATACAGCCCATGCTGGATCGGCCATCTTGATAAAAAACACCATAAAACATGTTGAACTACCAAAATACGCCCAAAATAGTTTACAAGCCACAGTTATAAAAGTTAGTATGAGGTCATATGAGCTAACAGTTGCAGCAGTCTACTGTCCTCGTTACAACTTGAAGAAGGAAGACTACAGGAATTTCTTTGATACTCTAGGCCACAAATTCGTTGCGGGGGGAGACTTCAACAGCAAACATATCTTATTTGGATCTCGTATCACAACTACTAAAGGCAGAGAATTAGTAAACTTAATACATGAAAACAACTACCACCCCCTGGCAACTGGCACCCCTACTTATTGGCCAACAGATCCAAATAAGACACCTGACCTGCTGGACCTATTTATTGCCAATGGTATTTCCCCTGCTTACATGGACGTCATGCCAAACTATGACCTCTCATCAGACCACTCTCCGATTATAGCAACAATCAGTAGTTTCATAGTTTACAAAACGATAACACCAAGGTTACATAACAGTAGAACTAACTGGGAAAAATACCGAGCCAAACTAGAAGAGGATATCAGCCTCCAAGTAAGTCTCAAAACATCAGACGAAATAGATGGAACACTAACATCTTTAAACTATATGCTCAAAGAGGCCGCACAAAATGCCACCCCTGCAACTAATACAGGTAATAAAGTTCACTACATCCCAGCGGAAATTAAAAAGCTAGTAGCCCCAAAAAGGAAGGCAAAAGCAAAATGGCATCGTAGCCATGCCCCATCGGACAAGACCACACTGAATAGACTAAGTAACCAATTAAAATCTAAACTCAAAGAGGAACGAGAAAGATCATTTACATATTATATAACGAATCTAAACCGGCAAGACAACTCAATATGGAAACCAATAAAAAATTCCAAAAAACCTAAAACCCAGGTACCCCCAATTAGAAACGAGCAGGCAACTAATCTACAGTGGGCCAGAAATGACGATGAAAAAACGGCGCTATTTGCTGAGCATCTAGCTCAAGTATTTACCCCCTACAGTGACGCACCAGATATTGAAATTGAAAGCAACCTAATCAACATTCCCGAAAACATCCCACCAATTAAACCACTAACCAAAGATGAAGTCCAAAAAGAAATCCAATACTTAAACAATCGAAAAGCCTCTGGACTCGACAACATAACTCCTAGGATGATAAAGGAGCTACCAGAGAAAGGAATCATACTCATTACTCTTATCTTCAATGCCATCTTACGCTTAAACTACTGGCCCAAGCTATTTAAAACAGCTGAAATAATCTTAATCCCAAAAGAGGGCAAAAATCCAAACGAAGTAACCTCATACAGGCCAATAAGCTTGCTACCAATGGTATCAAAAATACTTGAAAGACTGCTGCTACAAAGAATCAATTCAGATCCGGAAACAGAAGAATGGATTCCTCACCACCAATTTGGTTTTCGGAAAGAGCACTCCACGGTCCAGCAGGTTCATAGAATAGTTCATAACATAAATACAGCAATGGAAAACAAGCAGTATTGTACAGCTGCCTTCTTGGATATTAGTCAAGCCTTTGACAAGGTTTGGCACACAGGTCTGGTATTCAAAATAAAGAAATATCTTCCCATCACCTACCTGAAATTATTGAGATCCTACCTAAGCGACAGAGAATTTCGAACGAGAATGAATGAAAGTCTTTCCAATAATTTTCCAATTAAATCCGGGGTACCGCAGGGCAGTGTTCTTGGACCGCTGTTGTATGTACTACATACAGCAGATCTACCAACCAACAATGAAACATTCACTGGAACTTTTGCAGACGATACCGCCGTCCTTGCAGCCCACGAAAACCCAGCTACAGCGTCTTCGATTCCTCAGGCACAACTAAATAACATTCAAACTTGGTTACATAAGTGGCGGATCAAAACGAATGAAACAAAGTCAGTCCAAGTGACCTTCACGTTGAGAAAAGAACAGTGCCCTCCAGTGACACTTAATAACATCCAACTTACACAATCCCCTAGCACCAAATATCTAGGAGTGCACCTCGACTCAAAACTCAACTGGAAAGAACACATACTCAAGAAGCGGAAACAAATTGACCTACACTGGCTAATAGGCAGAAAATCGAAATTGAGCCTAGAGAACAAAATCCTCGTGTACAAAGCTGTCATCAAACCAATCTGGACGTACGGTATACAACTCTGGGGATGTTCGAGCAAGTCGAACATAACCATAATCCAAAGAAGCCAGTCTAAAATATTACGTATGATAACTGACGCACCCTGGTACGTTTCATTTCTAACACTCCACGAAGACCTAAGAATACCATTTATACAGGATGTAATTACAGAACAAAGTAATAAGCACCACAAAAGACTAGAATCGCACAGCAACCCTCTACTCCATCCCCTAATAGAACCGCAAATTGACAGAAGACTCAAAAGAAACTGGCCAGCCGATCTGAAAAATGATTAAAGGGGTAGCCTCACTGGAGAAGACCTCACCACGCCAATAGGAACACACTGTTCCCGAGCCAACAAATTAGCCTATAGAACTGTTTGTTTTGATTGCTAAGAAAAGTGATATAATAAAAAAAAATAGTTGTGAGCAATTAAAATGTGGTATTATGAGCGTTCTCAAAAAGGAAAAATAAATCTGCTAGTTGAGAGGTTAGCTGTTAATACAATCTATTATCTAAGTAAAAATAGGTAAATAATTTTATCCTAATTAAACAAAATTTAATGTCAGCACATGTAGAATACAACATAATCTATAACGATGGAAAACCCCCAAAAGAACTAAGAAGGAAGCAATTAAAGTTCTAAGTTCGCTTCTTAAGTAGGTAAATGTATTTATTCCAAGTTCAAGCTTTCGTTTGTGATTACAAACTTCATCAGGATAAACTATAAAAATATGGAAAAAACACTCCATTACAAGTATGTATGAGTTAATTATTATTACAACTCACCAGAATCAGCATTAAAGCCCTAAAAATCTAGCGACCACATTACTAAGAGGTGTATACCAACATAACCTCACATTTGGAAGTATTTAAATCATTAATTTAAAAGTAATTTGAAAATATTAAAGATATGTACATTGACTTGTTTAAAATCATTAAAATTGCTAACTAACTGACAATAATCGCCAGCGGTTTCGTGATAGTCAATCTTTCAAAGATTTGTTAACCTTATTTTCGACACCATAACAAAACAATTCAGAGATCGGACATTATTCATGAATGATCATGCATATTTTGTAGCTTATATTATGATTGAAATATTTCAAAACAAGAGAGCAGTAATAATTTTTGAGCGAATATCTAAAAACTACGATTTAGTAGAACTGAGTTTGACTGCACGTTGAAAAAAAAGTCTAAAATTATGATTAGCCTTTATTGAAGAAAATTCATACTAATTTTCCTTACACTGTGATACATTATAATGGAAGAATATATGTTATAATCAAAAAAGCTCTAGTTTGTTTTTAAAATACATTTAACAATAAGTTGATCGGTATAATATGATGTAATAATTTTCTTTCCTTTACCTTCAAAAGCATACAAAACCCGTTTATCGGATGAATTATATACTATGACAGTAATGTTAACATTTTTTGGACAAAAATATTTCTTTATACCAATTTGTATGAAACGTAGAGTAGACCATGTAAAATCTAACTTTACTAATACGTTTGAGAACCACAATAAAAAAATGCGATGTGGCTGATCTGGGTAATGTTTGCTGTCCAATACAACTGTATATGAACAATTATAATTTTCATCAAAAAAATGATTACCAGTTTTATTATGATTTGAATCTAAATGTTGTAATAAATCGCCCAAAATGACAAGTTTGTTGCACCACTTCCAAATACATTCAATTTTTGGTTTTTTAGAACAAAACATTTCATGCTGATAAATAAGTTCACAACCAAACTTTGAACCACAGTTCCACTTACAATAATATTTTACATTTATGTAAATGTCATACGATAGTTGGTTTGCATCACTAAAACACTGACCAGGTCGTTCATTTCTAAAATTATAATATAGTAGACAAGGTTCGCAGTAGAGCTTAAAATCGTAACCAATTTCTAAATAACTTGACCTGGAATACTCTGAATTGCTTGTGCATAATCGGGTGCAAGAGCTACAAAATAAAGTATATTTCATATTTTGCTGTTTGTCGAACAACTTACCATCTGAATCTAACCCATAATTTGAATAACTAAATAAAAACCACTCATCTAAAAAAGGAATTCTGTTTAAATTGTAATCATTATTTCCGACCAATTTATTATCATTATCTTGACGCGAAGTTCCGGTGGATAGTACTACATAAGGAGAAACATTGTACTGAATATCAAAGTAGACAGAAACAAAATTATTTATCCCATTTCGTAATTTCAAAAAAAATCCGTCATGATTACGTGAATGCATCGGTATACAATTAATATATTCGCTATGTACAATTTTAGAACCATTTCCAAATTGAAAAGTAATTTTTTGCTCCTCTATTTCTTTTGCAATAGTTACTGCCTTAATCATTATTTCATTTTCTCGAACAGCATCAAATTCGAAAAAAATTAATAATAGATTATCACTAAATTCATATAAAAAAATAAGTTTCATAAATTCGGTTTCATTTATATCCACACGAAAGTTTCTTTTTTTCAGTACAGACGACCTGTGTTTTTCTTCAAAATGTTGTAATATCCGAAAATATGGTAAGCGTTGGGAACAAATGGGACAATGTAACCAATTGCTCTTAATGCACTGTACTTCATGTTGCCTAGCATTGGAGTAATTGACTAGTTTTCTGCAACCCTCAAACCTGTTAACGCACTTGAATAAAACAGTTTCCAAAATTTTATTACTTAATGATTCAACGCCTTCATCTCCTTCAACACACCGGCCACATTTAACTTGTCGATTACGAAATACTCTTATTGGTGGTACCGACAGATATTTGTGACAAAAACTGCACACCGAATCCTCTAACATCGCATCTGGCAATATAAATGTTCCCATATCAGCTGAAACACTTTTTTAAACTTTTATTGTTTAATCACTCACTTGCTGGTCTATGGTAATGATTCAAAAAAGTTTTGTGTTTACCGATGATAATACATTTCAACTACAAACAAAGATTATATATACACTACAAACCACAAGCTTCATCGGAAGACAATAAATATGTTCTGGTTGCAGCGACCGTTGTCCACTTATCGCTTTATGTAGGAATTAATAGAAGCTAACTGTAATTTTAAAAGAAAACTGTAACTTAAGGCGAATTTCCTCGAGACTAACTAGCTGAACCAGGTTAACAAAACTATGACGTCAGTGGTTAACGTAGTTTGGACTGTAGTATGTGATCATTATTTTGATAGGGGGATGTCAAATATAAATATCGTCATTCTATATTATTTTTATTATTCATATTACTAATATAATATAAAATGTTCATCAGTTATAGGCAGAGAAAATAATGTCTTTTCACAATTTGGAATACTTTACCTTTTTGTAGAAGATTAATAATTTCTACTGTATCATTGATACTGTATAACATACATTCATTATTCTGAATTCTGACTTACTTTTTTAACGAAAGTCCCGTTGTTATTAACATTTAACCTCAATAACAACGACAAACCACAGACAAATTGACAGATCATTGCTTCAAACCACATGTTAACTACCTCGGCCAGGTGGTTTGAGACGCTGGTTAAATGTGACGTCATTGTTTGGAATATGTATCACTTTTTTCTAACCAGGTTAGCGTGGTTAGTCCCGAGGAAATATCCCTCTTGAGTTTTGATAGCTGTGCGTAAGTTTACGGCAACGATATATTCTTTTTTTTTAGGGATTCGTCCTGGGAACACTGAATAAATAGTAATCAAATAATAAAATAGACTCAATAGCAAGCAAGAAAATTGTAAACAAAAACTAAACACGGTTATCAAAAATATAACAGACCAAACAACGCCAAATGACTAAAATCATAGATAAAATAAAACATAACCACAGAACTGGTAGCATAAAAGTTGCAGAGGAGAGCGACCGCTACGCGGTAAATCAATTATGTTCCTGAAAATTTGTAGTATCATTCATAGAGAAATAAACATATATTTATTACGTAGATATGCATATATTATTATTTGCAGTATTATTCATAGAGAAATAAACATATATTCATATATTTATTACGTATATGCATATATTATTATTTGTCTATGATATTATTGATTTTTCAGCCACCAGTCGCGCTGCCGTCAATGAGTAGTGAGGTATCTGTGAAGTTATCTGTTCTATGAGTATATTAAACTCTTGTTTATAAATATAAAGCGTAGCTGTAATGTACCTAGAAAAAATATATTGAATATGTTTAGATTACTATTTTGGATTTTTTTAACAAGGAAAACGTTTTATTTTTTTATGATTTATTTAAATACCTATTATGTAAGTTATTTTGTGTTTCTAAGTTGATTTTGGCAATTATTTTTGATAAAAAAAATGTTATAAGGTTGTGCAGTAGTGCAATTTGATACATGAGAATATTCCCATTTTTATTTTAGTTAAGGTGGGATTATACAGCAAATAAAATAAAATAAGGAATAAAATAAATTAAAATAATAAAGATGAACATACGCATCTCTATGAAAGCGTTTATACAAGAAATAAGGTAAAATAGGAAATAAGAATTAGTACAAAAGATGGTCAACTTTTATCTTTTTGTCTTATTTTATTTTAATTTGTTTGGAAACTGATAATGCGCATGACCCAGATATTTCTGTTCTAAATGTTCAGAGTTTCCAATTATTCTTATCTAATATGTAGCCTAAAAATATTATATTTATTTGTTTTTTTTTGATTGAAATTTTCTTGCGATAGAGATGGATGATAGAAATATTAAGCTGGGGGCGATGCTGTTGTTGATGGCAGGCACTGCGGCTGTAGCTTTACAACATAAAAAAGACGTTTTAAAGTTCGGCCCATGAATAGGGACAAAAAATTTAATGTGTATAAAAATTTGTTGGAATATGCAAAAGCGCATGATAGGGACCAATTTTTTAAATACACCAGATATAAACCATGTAGCCAAAACAAAAAGTGGAATTCACTAAGCTTGCACAAAACACAAAGTCATTGTCAAAAAAGCTGCAATTTGATTGGCTTACTCTTACTTCTTATTTTACTTTAGTCATCTGTATGACCAATTTTTTTTGACCTTATTTCTTAACTTATTTTAATTAGTTCCTTATTTTATTTGCTGTATAATCTCACCTTTATTTTTGTGTTTTGATATTTTTTTTGTTTGTATTTTTGCGTTTGTTTTTAAAGGTAGTTAACCATATAGGTGGGTATAGAAATAGGTACTACACCATCCTGTGGTAATGTAATATACAGTCAACCAAATTTATATGAAATCACTCCATATATTCTCACAAGTTACCATGTCAAATGAATAATGTAAAAAACTTCATAACTTTCTTGTTAAACATAACAAGTTGATTTATTCTATGTACACTTATACATAATACAAGAGTTTGTTCATGACTTTCTCAGCTATTGCTGGTGAGGTTGCCCCACCCATCGGAAGTCCCATTTTTGTTGATAGAAATTGTTATTGAATGAAAATTAAGTGTTGTTATATAAGTACCTGATAATATCCAAAAAATCCCTCTTTGAAATATTACAATGTTGTTGTATAAGAGGAAAGTATTCCTCAAAAATGGTGATAAAAATGGCTAATGGAATATTTGTGTAAACAAAGGTACAACGTCAAAAGAAACTAGACAAAACCATCAGGAAGTTTATAGTTATTAATATTTTCTGAAAATTCAAAAGTGTCTGTCACAAACCAGTTGGAAGCACTTAGAGAACAGGTAACTGCCAAATTACATAACAATAAGAGACACAGACTTTTACATCAAAAAATTAGAAATTCAACTTAATAAACTAATATTAGATTTGCGTAACATTTTACCTCATGACATTTTAGACGATTTCATATATGTGCCTACAGAGCAACAAAATATTGTTCGATAAACACTTACTAATTTAGTCACGAATTTTGTTCGTTACAATTCTAACACTACATCTCCAACCTATATACTAGAATTAGAAACAAAACGCTTTTTAAAGGACAACCCCGATCTGATAGTAACTAAATCAGATAAAGGGAATGTTACAGTTGTAATCTGGAGAAATCTTTGGAACTGCCCAATTCCATCAAATCAAGATATAGACTCACTCAACCTACCTTTCTCTCACCAGGAACTTATTACTGCGTTAAAATCGTGCAAAAATTCCGCTGCTGGTCCTGATGACCTGCCATATATTTTCCTTAAAAAACTTGATTTCTTAGGTCAACTCAAACTTTTAGAACTGTTCAACTTAATATGGACCTCTAACATGTTTCCAAGCCTCTGGCGACTATCCGTCATAATTCCCTTGAAAAAACCTGATCAGCCGACAACCTCCCCCAAGTCCTATAGGCCCATCTCATTAACCTGTACAATGTGCAAAGTCATGGAAAAAATGATCAATAAAAGATTGATATGGTATTTAGAAAAACACAACATTTTATCAGAAGACCAATCTGGATTTCGGCGGCACAGGTCAACAAAAAAGCTGCAATTTGATTGGCTTACTCTTACTTCTTATTTTACTTTAGTCATCTGTATGACCAATTTTTTTTGACCTTATTTCTTAACTTATTTTAATTAGTTCCTTATTTTATTTGCTGTATAATCTCACCTTTATTTTTGTGTTTTGATATTTTTTTTGTTTGTATTTTTGCGTTTGTTTTTAAAGGTAGTTAACCATATAGGTGGGTATAGAAATAGGTACTACACCATCCTGTGGTAATGTAATATACAGTCAACCAAATTTATATGAAATCACTCCATATATTCTCACAAGTTACCATGTCAAATGAATAATGTAAAAAACTTCATAACTTTCTTGTTAAACATAACAAGTTGATTTATTCTATGTACACTTCTAATGTGATCAAATAAATTTAGCTTTTTGTTTAAAAAAAAATTAAAAACACCTATTTTGGACCAAAAAAGTTAAAAATTCTTTGGAGTACATTAGCAACAAAATTAGCTTGTTACAAAAACTTAAGTTAAGACTTACTATTACTATGCATTTCACCCTTTAAATAAGGTTGGAATGTTATTTAACAAGAAAGTTATGAAGTTTTTTACATGGTCACTTATGGGAAAATATGGAGTAATTCCATATAAATTTGGTTGTGTGTAGTTAGAAAAAACAATTTGAATATGTTTAGATTATTATTTTGGATTTTTTAGACAAGAAAAACGTTTTATTTTTTATAATTTATTTGAACACGTGAATATTAAAATTTAGTTCATTTTTATAAAATTCTAGTACTTTTTTCAACCCTAATCTAGTAGGCAAAACAAAAAAGGTCTGGCAACACTGCTGACAATATTATTTAAAACCTACCTCAGTAATTAGGATGGATAAAGATTTACATTAAATCCTTTCTCTGAACCTACTAATAGGACAAGGAACTGGAGAAAGCAGAACGACAAATGTCAAAAGCTGGCTGACGTCTTTGTCGTAGTTTGGTGTAATTCTGCCAACTCTCAGTCTGCAATCAATTATGTCAATGGTCTAATATTTCTGGCCACTTAGTTTGTTTAGTATATTGTTGGTTTTGTCAGTATGTATACATTAAACTTAAGCCATCTACGTCTTTCTTGTGGTTGAGACTATTTTTGCATTCACTAATGTAACCATTTTCGTACTGCACCCTGTGATAACTTTGGTTAATATGTATAATAAGGCTAGTAGCCTGTGGTTTGTTTTTAAAAATCGCTTTTATGTAAAGCTAGTCTTTTTGACAGTTTCTGGCCAGTGTGCCCTATGTATACTAACCCACATTCACAAGGGATGCCATATACTATGCCAGACTTCTGTAATGTTGGTGTTTGATCTTTTAAATTGGAGTAGAATAGATTAAGTTTTTTACAATTCTAATTAGCCACTACTATGTTATAATTAGAAAACAAATGTGTCAAAGAAGGGGACAAATTATGTATATATTGTAATTTCGCATACCTTAAGGTCTCTGCTTCATTAGCGTTAATTGAGTTACGGCCAGCAATACTATCATTGTTACAAAATAACAACTTATTACCTAGTTTAACAGGATATTGATTTTTTATGAGCAGCTCCTTTAGAACTAAAAGGTTTTTTTGTACAAATTGCTCGTGACAAATTCTATTGATTCTATTTTTCATAGCTAAAATGGAATTGATTTTAGGTTTTTCGGGATTGTATGAAGAGAAAGGTATGTATCTACCTGAGTTAGTCTCTTTTCTATACCAATCCAGGCAAACAATGTTGTCTGTATTTCTAACTACCCATGTGTCTAAAAAGGGGAGAGATGAGTGCAACTCCTCTTCTACAGTAAATGTAAGGTAAGAATTAAATTAATTAAAGATATTCAGTACATTCTGTACTTTTTCTGCAGGAACACCTGTAAGTAAGTTATCTACATATTGACATATAAAAGGAAATTCAAAATCAATTGCCTCAGATACATAATACAAGAGTTTGTTCATGACTTTCTCAGCTATTGCTGGTGAGGTTGCCCCACCCATCGGAAGTCCCATTTTTGTTGATAGAAATTGTTATTGAATGAAAATTAAGTGTTGTTATATAAGTACCTGATAATATCCAAAAAATCCCTCTTTGAAATATTACAATGTTGTTGTATAAGAGGAAAGTATTCCTCAAAAATGGTGATAAAAATGGCTAATGGAATATTTGTGTAAACAAAGGTACAACGTCAAAAGAAACTAGACAAAACCATCAGGAAGTTTATAGTTATTAATATTTTCTGAAAATTCAAAAGTGTCTGTCACAAACCAGTTGGAAGCACTTAGAGAACAGGTAACTGCCAAATTACATAACAATAAGAGACACAGACTTTTACATCAAAAAATTAGAAATTCAACTTAATAAACTAATATTAGATTTGCGTAACATTTTACCTCATGACATTTTAGACGATTTCATATATGTGCCTACAGAGCAACAAAATATTGTTCGATAAACACTTACTAATTTAGTCACGAATTTTGTTCGTTACAATTCTAACACTACATCTCCAACCTATATACTAGAATTAGAAACAAAACGCTTTTTAAAGGACAACCCCGATCTGATAGTAACTAAATCAGATAAAGGGAATGTTACAGTTGTAATCTGGAGAAATCTTTGGAACTGCTCAATGACACTAACACTTTAAACTAGTAGATAGAGACCCAACTAATTCTATTGAGACAAGTTGCAATAGATTGATAAAAAAACTGAAAGACAAAAAATGTATTACTGAAATGCAAGCAAAGTTCCTATACACTTATAACGGTATCTGTCCTAAATATTATGGTTTACCAAAGGTATATAAGGAGAATACCACTTAGACCAATAGTATCATGTATAGGTACTTCTACACAATCTTTAGCTGAGTTCATTTCGTCAATACTGGATTCAAAATAAAGTTTCCTTGCTTCGCGAGAATTTCCAGATGCCTTTCCAAACAATAAATGCATATCTGCATATTCATTGAAGATATATTCTGTCATTTCAAACAATACAAATACAATACAATAAAATTACACGGAATAAATAGTTCTGTTTGTTTCATTTGGGTATTTTTGGTAACAATAAAGCAGATTACTTTGCTGAAGAAGCGATCTTAAAAGGTACAGAAATCAGTTGGCTAGATAGAAGTGATCTAATAGCAATGTGTAGACAATGTTTGAAGCAAAATTGGGATATTGAATGGTACACCTTCTGTAATCGAAGCAATAATATTTATACGAAAATCCATCCTGCTTTACCTATTGAGCCTTTTGCTGCAAGAAGTTATCCCAATAGAAACATCTACTCCATGTTCGTCAGATGTATTTTTAATCATGCCACTGTAAAAGCGTACCTTCACAGATTCAAAATAAGTGAATCAGAATTTTGTGATTGCGACGGCAATGTTGATGACATCAATCACTGGATGTTTGGCTGCTTACATAATGACGATGCAGTTAAGTATTTGATGAAATCCCTTGTAAAAGAACAGATTCTGCTCCCTCAGAATCAAGCTACAGCATTTTACCTCTCTCGGCGAAATCCTAGGCTAAACCAAATCATATGGGAGTTTTTAAAAAGGACTAAAAGAAGAATTTAGTATTGAATGTTTCTGTTTCAGTGTAGATCTGTTCAGTCTTGTTCCTCGTGTCTATCCCTATGTTATACATTTCACCTTCTATCCGTTGCCTGTTTTGTCTGTTATAAAGTCGCTATGAAAGGCACCTTAGCATGAAAAGTGTCCCTGTGTAATCCTGTTGTAATGTATCCACTACTAAGACCAATCGTTAAGTTGATTAGGGCCGTGAATGGAGAGTACTTACTTTGTCAATGCAGTATTTACAATATACATATATACTATGCCTAACCTCCCATGCTAACTATCGAAACAAGCTGTACAATTAATTCGTAGCAGAATGGATCAGGCTATCCAAAGCCATTAAAAAAAATGTACTGTCAAAATTCAATAAGTCACAAACAATTTTGATGCACAAGGTGGTTTTAGGTTAATTGTTTATTTTGAATGATTTCTCTGTTTATGAATTTTGTACATATTATATTAAAAAGTTATCAGAATAGCAAGTAATTAACTAAAACAACCTAAAACTAAATATAAAATCTTTCTATCTTGCATTAAGCTAAATAGACATTATCGATCTATTAATGCAAAATAGTAACTTTCAATTACATTAATATTTTACACAACCATGTAATAATTTTAAAATAGATTCCTATGCTGGTAGCCGACGAGTAAACATCGCTTATCGGTAATTATACCTCATTAAATTCAAACCAAAATAAGAGTTTTTTTTTTCGGTGTATCGTTGAAAGTAGTAAATAATTAACAATCATCATGTGATTTTTTTCCAATTCTTGTGATCGATGCTATAAACAATTGAGTTTTAAGAAGTGAAGACATTTTATTTTCATCAGTGGCGTAACATCAAGTCAGGTAACTGTTTTTTCCTACCAAATATTTTCAGGGATCCATTAGGGACTCCTGTCTCTCCTTTTCATTTGTATTGGCTTTGGTATCCAGGGCCACTTACAAGATGAATATTCATCAATCCCAATCTACTTCAAACTCTCCTCCCCATACTTCACCTAATGCTACAAAGTCGTATGTTGCGGCTGCACAAACAAAACCTCCCCCACCAACCTTCCCTAAAAGAGAACAAGCAATTATCATGCACGCCATAACCAATACCACTCTCTTTGAGTATATAAAAGCCGTAGGAGAAATTGTAACCCCCAAAAATGTAACATTTGCCTCTAGAATCTCAAACAACCGCATATGCATCTATTTAAGCTCTACTGCTGTTGTCGATAGACTTCTTAATGAACACGATAGTATATATATTAAATCTAACAATATACCTATTCGAAGGCTTATCACACCTGCCAAACGAATTCTGATTTCCAACGTCTCTCCCACTATCCCTCACTCTCTTATAGAAAAAGCTCTAAAAGACATCGGCCTACAGCTAGCCTCTCCTGTTTCATTCGTGAAATGTGGCGTACCGGACGATAATTATTCTCATATCATGAGTTTTCGCAGAATAACATATATTATACCAGAAAACGACAACTTCACTCTCCAAACATCCCTTTTAATTACTTTCGATAATACTCCTTACAGAATTTTCATGTCCATGGATAAACTGGAATGTTTCTTATGTAAACTCCCTGGACACACCGCCGATTCTTGCACCAATCCACCTAACGCTGAAATTCAAAATCCACCTCCCCCATCTCCTATAGTACAAACAACTACTACACACTCTGACAATCTTTCTGTATCTAACACTCAGAGTATACCTGTCGAAGATGATCAACCCAATCTGCCACTTATCGAGCAAGTCAATTTACCTGTAATTCAAGGACAAAAGAGAGGTCTATCTACGGATAGCAACCTCGAAACTCCCTCTCAGCTATCACCGATAGATACTCCGACCGACAACCAGATGTTCCCTCCTTCATACACAATACCTCAAAACTCAATCAAACAGCATAAGAAAAAACCCAAAACGACCGGAAAAGAGGACTTTAAACTCACACCCACTACTTACTCTACTATACAAGAGCTATGCAAAAACAATTCTACTCACCTTACACTGACTGAAACACAACTCACCGCCTTCCTAGAAAACTCATTTGGCTTGTCAGACCCATTGAACGAAGCTCTCTCTTTCACAGCAAATATACAAGGTCTACTAAATGACTTAACTCTTATGTACAACATAACCAAAGAACGGTCTCTTAAAAATCGGTTGACTAGATTACAGAAAAAAATAAAACATCAACTAAACCCTGAAGATTCGTCTGACGATAAGAGCTACACATCAGAAACCCAAACTGACGAAGAGTCAAATAATCCCATCTCTTAATTAGCACAGAACTCGTTAGAACCATCAGTCCATATTAACAATATCACTATATACAATAATAATCTTCAAGCTAATCCAATGGAATTGTGATGGATTTTTTCCTCGCCTGGAAAGAATCCAACAGCTCATATCCAATGAGAACACTCAAATCCTGTGTCTCCAAGAAACAAATGCCACAATCTCGAAACTTCCCCACCTAAAAAACTTTGAAGGCTACCATCACATACGCAATAATTGCAATAGAGCCAGTGGCGGTACTTCGATTTTCGTTTCTAACGACATATTTTCATCCCTTCTACCCCTAAATACCGACCTTGAAGCTGTTGCTGTATCCATATGGCTCCCGAATAAATTAAATGTGTGCAGTATATACATTCCCCCAAACCATTGTCTAAAAGAAGAAGAACTAGCAAACCTCATTTTTCAACTACCTCATCCCTACATTCTAGTAGGAGATTTCAATGCGCATAATAACTTGTGGGGATCCAACTCAACGTATGGTAAGGGTAAAATAGTGGAAAATGTATTAAACTGTACAAATGCGTGCCTACTAAATACAGGATCCAATACACACCTTAACTTCTCCTCTGGTTCTTTCTCCGCCATAGATCTCAGTCTATGCGATCCTAAATTAGCTCCCACATTAACTTGGCGTACTGTCGATGATTTACATGATAGTAATCATTTCCCTATCGTTATATCTTCCATTGCCTCTCAAAACCCAAAAATCTCAACCAGGACTTTCTGGCGACTAAACAATGCTGACTGGAAAAGTTTTACATCACAAACAGAAGATGTCCTACATTCTCTTAAGTTTTCCGAAAGCGTTGATGATAATATCGCAATATTCTCAAATTCTATTTTGTCAGCTGCTGAATTACATGTAGGTAAAACTAATATATCCCATCCTAAGAAAAGTGTTCCTTGGTGGAATTCCTCTTGCAAAGACGCTGTACAACAACAAAACATAGCATTAAAACTGTTCCGACAAAACAATACCCCTGAAAATCTCATCAATCTCAAAAAAGCCAGAGCAAAATCTAAATTCATTATCAAACAAAGCAAAAAATCCTCCTGGAAAAACTATATTTCGACAATAAGCGAAAACACAAATCCCAGTCAAGTATGGAAAAAGATCAGAGGTATACAGGGAAACAAAACCAATAATGGAATTCCCCATCTTGTTTCAAATGATGCGGTAATAAATAATGACCATGAAATAGCGAAGATCATAGCTGAAAATTTCGAAGACAAATTCCGAAGTAGGCTACACCCAAACATTGCAAATACTTATACTAATAACTCTTTATCATGCCCAATTCCATCAAATCAAGATATAGACTCACTCAACCTACCTTTCTCTCACCAGGAACTTATTACTGCGTTAAAATCGTGCAAAAATTCCGCTGCTGGTCCTGATGACCTGCCATATATTTTCCTTAAAAAACTTGATTTCTTAGGTCAACTCAAACTTTTAGAACTGTTCAACTTAATATGGACCTCTAACATGTTTCCAAGCCTCTGGCGACTATCCGTCATAATTCCCTTGAAAAAACCTGATCAGCCGACAACCTCCCCCAAGTCCTATAGGCCCATCTCATTAACCTGTACAATGTGCAAAGTCATGGAAAAAATGATCAATAAAAGATTGATATGGTATTTAGAAAAACACAACATTTTATCAGAAGACCAATCTGGATTTCGGCGGCACAGGTCAACAAAGGACAATTTGATAACGTTGCAAACTCATATCTCCACCGCTCTAAACAAAAAACAACAAACTATACTTGCTACATTTGATATAGAAGGTGCATTCGATACAATACACAGAAATGTCATACTTGAGAAATTATCCTATCACAATATTAATGGAAATATATTCTTTTTTATCAAAAACTTTTTATCGCTTAGATCCTTCAAAGTATCTGTTAATGGTATCCTTTCCTCAACATTCAATCAAACCGACGGATTACCCCAAGGCTCGGTACTCAGTCCCACACTCTTCAACCTCGTAACAAATGATCTTTTTTCTAACTTCTCTGCTCCTGTTAGATGCACGATGTATGCCGATGACTTATTATTATATTGCCACGGTCAGTCAGTGTCCACTACCTCCTCTATAATTCAATCCCTGTCCAACAAGATAAAATTATTGGGACTCTCTTTATCCCCAACAAAATCCAAAGTCATCAATTTTAGTAAGTCTTCAATAAACTCTACCCCTAATATTATAATCAACAACGTCCCCCTTCAGGTTGTAAATCACTGCAAAATATTGGGTATGATATTTGACTCCCGTCTCAATTGGAAAAAACATATTCTAGATACTAAGAGCGAAGGATACAGACGACTAAACATCATAAAAACCCTCTCTCACTTCCATTGGGGCGCTGACGAAACTTCTCTCCTAAAAATATACAGATCCCTTATTCGATCTAAATTAGACTATGGCTGCTTCGTATATATATCTGCATCTAAATCACATATCAATGTCTTGAACTCGATACACAATACAGCTCTTCGCCTGTGTCTGGGGGCGTTCAGGTCTAGCCCGGTAGAAAGTCTCTACTGCGAAGCAAATGAACCTCCTCTATGGATAAGACGTCAACATTTATTACTTAACTATATTATCTCGGTATCTTCCAATCCCCTTAACCCAGTATACAGCTTGTTTACCGATGATAGCTTACAGAATACCTCAACATCCTCAACAATAATACCCTTACCTTCACTACTAAAAACAATGCCAATCAAAATTGATATTTCTGAAACATTTCCTCTACCTCTTCCCCTAATGCCCCCATGGACGAAAAACATTCCTCATATCAACACATCTCTCACAACTCTGAATAAAAATGAAACACCAAACGATCTAATTAAACAAACTTTTCTGGATATAATATACCGAAATGACTACGATTTAGTACTATATACTGATGCCTCGAAAAATGAAACAGGAGTCGGTTGTGCTGTAACAACATTAGATTCTCCAATCTTCTCTTCCACAATATCATCAACTTGTACTGTACATACCGGCGAACTCTATAGTATACTTCAGGCCTTCAAACATATTTCCCCTCCCAATAAAAATGTCTGCATATGTACAGACTCACTTGCATCTATACACTCCATTAAAGATATATACAGTGACCATCCTCTTGTACAGAATATCCACGACTCCTACCAACTCTCCTTTTCCCAAAATATAACAGTTACCATTCTATGGACACCATCTCACATTGGTATAATGGGAAACGAACTAGCTGATCAACTAGCTAAAAGGGCCACAACTTTAAACTATTACGCACATAACATCCAAATTGCATCCGATCTCAAGCAAGTCATCAAGCATAAGATCAAATCTCTATGGCAAAATCATTGGAACTCCATCCCGACAAAATTGCAAAAAATTCAACCTTCATTAAGCCATCCTTACTATATTGGAGCTTCAAATCTCTCAAGACAAAACCAAGCGGTGCTGAGAAGACTAAGAATCGGTCACACTAGATTCACTCATGGCTACCTTATGTCATCCAACATTCGGCCATTCTGTTCAACCTGTAACTGCATCTACACCGTTGAACACATTATTCTAGAATGCCAACAGTACACAACTAGAAGACAACAGCTCAACCTCAAAGGAAGTCTCCAAGAGGTACTCGGAAATCCAGATAATGTCCCCTCCGTTCTCCAGTTCCTGAAAGACGTACAGTTATACCACAAAATATAATATATTTATTGTATACTTATACTGTACCTGTGCGAGTGGCCTTTGTAGCCGAGCACGTTAATTGCAATAAAAAAAAAAAATTTAAAATATAAAAATTCCTAAAAATAGCATAAACAACTATTTTTTAGTTCAGACACTTATTATTTTAATTATCTCTTTAATTTTTTTAATAAGTATTATTTGTTTAATGTTTGTTGATTTTAACTATTTGTATAGTATTTTTCACAATCTAAGAAAGTCTATTCTATTGCATCTCACATAATAACTGGAGGCTAGTCACTTTCTTCAATTGTGAAAAATACTATTCACAGGTATTTTAACATGCTTATTCACAAAACAGTAGGAAAAAGATTGCTGAACTGCAGGCATGTCTACAAAAAAATTGTGATGAAAAGGTCTATTGGCTTTATCACATGCATAATTGACCTTATTTTACAAAATGGTGGATGTGCTTCTCATAAATCACTTGTTTTGTAGAGTTTTCTTAGTAAATGGTTAGATACTTCAAATTATAATACACAATAGGAATTACTTTTACTCAGTAATATGAATTATACATTAAAATTTTATGTGGGTAAAATGAAAGGTTTAAATTTTTTTTAGGAAAAACCAATTTCTATTCACAGCTTTAGATCATCAACTCAGTAACGAATGTATACAAAGAACTAACATTACTTTACGTTATGCAATTGCTCAGTTAAAGTATGAACTTCTAAGACATATGTACAATACATAATTCTTATAAGAGAGCTTACCCGTAACATGTGTTCAAATAATTGCTTTCCTAATCCATTGCGCTGTTTTGTTTCATGCACATAAAAGTCCAACAAACATGGAGGAGAAACTTGATAATGTACCCCATCTCTATCAAACACATAGAGACTTTTATTTCCAGTTTTTAACATCCCTGTAACTGCTCCTTTAGATCTAAAAATAAGACTAATAAGTAGGAATTTGATATTATTTCAAATGTTAGTGTAGGTCCAAAGGTCTACCATAAAATCCTACCTTGCCATGACCTAGTTTTGTTTCTTGAAAATTATGAGCTTCCAGACAAGAGAGTGATTTTTCTTAAATAATTTTTTTGGTAGAAGTTTAATTGAAATTCTTTTTTTGTTAAAAGATTTTGACTGAAATTCTTTCTTAGTCTAGAGGTAGTGTAATTAGGGAAAATTTGACTTGTTTATATATCTATAAATACCCCATACAATAAATGATTTTTCATCAAATGTAGGCTGTAAATTGCAAAACATAAAAAAAGTTCATCAGTCACTCATTTGAGAGTTAATTTTCTTCTACTAAAAGAGTAATTGCTAAAATCTGAGGTAGACAGGGGATGAGTAATAGAAAACAATGTAAAAAAATTCAGATAATCAATTTTCAAAGTTAATCAAAAGCCCGGTAATTGACTTACCCATTTGCATTTGGATCAATTAAAAAGTATAATTTATGCTCAGAATTTCGAAGTCGATCAGCTGTCGTTATAGGTTTAGTCAATCCTTGAGCTGTAGCCGAAGCTTCTCCCATTGCATTTACTATTTCAGATACTTTAGTAACCACCTCGCTGAAACAATAATTTTAATAAAAAAATAGAATTCAACTAAAATGATTTATATTAATTATGTTAATTAAACAAGAGAGTCAACTTAGTTATCTTATGAAAAAATATATCAAACAGATTTAGGAAAACATTTTAACTCAAAGAATATAGATAAAACTGCTTTTCTTGCAAGACTTCTTTATATTACTAGGGAATTTACCTAGTGAAGTATCATCATACAGACAGATTTCATTATTGTGGGTGAAGTATAAAATATTCGAGAAAATTTTATAAACTGATTAAAACTACTAATAGAACAAATTTAATTCTAACACTGCACCATAAAATAAATACACAGGATAAATAATATAGAAAAATCTTTAGAAGAAAAGAAATAATGTTTCATGTTCCTTCTTTAGCAAACAATATGCTCAACTACCAGAGTTGTTTGAATAAGAACACGTTTTCAGAATAAAACAAGCACAGTTACTTACGTTGAGGTTGCATTTGTTTTTAACAAATCACATTATGGGTCCTTTAAACCCGTAAATTAAATGTGCCTCTACTTGATGTTCTAAAACTCATTCAAGGAACTTTCTTCTCTGTATATAGTACTACTAACACACTGCTTCAAAATTGACATTTGAACATCTTGGTTTTGTACTTGGTTTTGAACAAGTGCACCATTGAAATATCGACAAACTGGAACGATCCCTCAAACGCAAGCCTTCCCGTTAGAGTGGTGCAACTGCAAATCGTGTATCGTTTTCACTGTTTAGCATGTTTGATTAAGATATAAGAGTTTCGTGACTAGTACTAATTAGGAACTTATTTAACATTTTTCGAAAGACAACGGTGAAAAGTTGTGCTTATAAGGGCACTAATATGTGGCGTAGCCCAAATCAAGGCATTCAATAGAATACCACATTTTTAGCACAATATGAACAAAAAGTCTGGGGCAAAATAAACAGAATGCATAACCTCAAACTTGAAATATAATTTTGGTGTTTAATTTGTCTATTGTGAGCATATTTTTGTCATGTAATTCTGATAAATATGTTATTTAGATTTCCGTTGAAAAAATCCAGCCTTTCTGGAACAATTGGTAAAAGCCATATATTGGAAAGTTTTACCCCCACACCTTATACCCAAATAAGAAGTCAGCATTAAAAAAATATTATTCAGAATCGACCGCAAGTAAACAAAAGGTTGAAATAGTAATTTTTCTACGCTCTATCTTTAAAGTACTTTGTATTTCATTGGTTTGTAGCGCTTAAAGTGGTTGTTTATGGTTAGAGTGAAAAAGCGTTAAAAAAAGTGCCATAACGTTAACTTTATTTCACGCTTTCCATAAGATAACACAATGAAACTTGGCTGGGCATCGAGGATGAACTTTCATGAAACTTGGAATACATATAATTGTAATTTACCAAAGGAGCTTAATTAAAATATCCCAAATTTCTATATGCATTTTATTTTTTTATATAGGACAGCAGAAAAAATAATGTATGCAACATGTACATAAAGTGTCTTTTTTCACTCATGGAATTGCCGCACTCGCCTGGGTCAACTTTTTCCATTCTTGAAAAAAGTACCACTTTATGCACTTGTTGCATAAATTACTATTATGCAATTCCATGAGTGAAAAAAAGACACTTTATGCACATGTTGCATACATTATTTTTTCTATGGCGCTATATAAAAAAATAAAATTCAAATAGAAATTTGGGATATTTTAATTAAGTTCCTTTGGTAAATTACAATTATATGTATTCCAAGTTTCATGAAAGTTCATCCTCGATGCCCAGCCAAGTATCTTAGAAGTCCATCCTCGATACCCAGCCAAGTTTCATTGTGTTATCTTATGGAAAGCGTGAAATAAAGTTAACGTTATGGCACTTTTTTTAACGCTTTTTCACTCTAACCATAAACAACCACTTTAAGCGCTACAAACAGATGAAATACAAGGTACTTTGAAGATAGGGCGTAGAAAAACCAATTTATTTCAATCAGTATTTGATTTTAGATATTATTAGGAAAATAAATCTAAATGTAGAGGTTGTATTCATTTTATAAATGTAAAAATGACAATAAAATAATTTTGCATTTTGATATTGGCATTAATACATTAATAAATAAAAAGCATTTATCATTGAGAAAGTCCTTTTATGGGCAGACGTCCACGATTTGCATTGTGCCCGTTCTAATAGATAGATATACATTTATTTCGTACTAGTGACAAGATACATTTTTAGAAAAAAATATATACATTGTATGGTACATGTCAAAAGTTCTCTGTAAAAACGAAATATAAGGTATACGAGGATGTATTGATATCTAGTTAGCCTAGACCCAAGACCAGTTCCATGCATAAACAAAATATTGCGTTACCATACCAACGAACAATAACTTACCTATTAGAAGTGTCAGTGTAAAGTTTGACGTCAAAAAAGTAAACCAGAGTTACGCAATAAATTAAAAGAAAAAAGATGTCTACCGAAATTGTGAAAATCGAAAAATTGGAGTATCAAGCCATCATCAAGTACCTGTTTTTAAAAGGGTTAAGAGGTAAGCAGATTTACGAAGATATGCTTAATACCGTTGGTGATCAATGTCCTTCGTATATGACCGTGAAAAATTGGACTGCAAGCTTCAAAAGAGGTAAATTTTCCATTGAAGATGATGACCGATTGGGAAGGCCAGTTTCTGTGTCAGTCCCCGAAAATATCGATGCAGTTGACATGATTTTATCAGACCGTCGAATTGGGCTAAAACGGATATCTGAAGCACTGAATATTTCATACGAACGCGTTCATCATATAGTTCACGTCAATTTGGACATGAGAAAAATTGCTGCAAAATGGATCCCCAAATATTTGAATGTTGACCAAAAGCGTGCAAGGGTAGTAGAAGCATCGCGTTCGATCTGTGCTCGATTTGAAAACGATGTAGACTTCTTAAACCGAAATGTTACTATGGATGAGACTTGGGTACATTTCTACGATCCAGAAACAAAGCAACAATCGATGGAATGGCGACACTCTGGTTCTCCAAGACCTAAGAAGTTTCGTGTCCAAAAATCTGCTGGAAAAGTTCTTGCTTCAGTTTTTTGGGATTGCCATGGAGTAATCATGATTGATTTTTTGGATAAGGGTAGAACAATAACTGGATATTACTATTCGACATTACTGACCAATCTACGGGAAAAAATTAAAGAGAAAAGATGCGGATAGCTATCCAAAGGTGTTTTGTTTTAGCAGGACAACGCCCGTGCACACTAATATCATGTTGCCATGCAAAAAATTCGTGATTTAGGGTTTGAATTACTAAAACAACCCCCTTATTCACCAGATTTGGCTCCGTCCGACTTTCATCTCTTTCCTCAACTGAAAAAATGTTTAAAAGGTCGTAAATTTTCTTCCAAGGAGGAGGTAATAATTGCTGTGGAGGTCTGGTTTGCAGAGCAAGAAGAATTTTTTTTTTTGAAAGGTCTAGAGATGTTGCAGGTTCGCTGTAATAAATGTATCCAATTAAGAGAAGAATATGTTGAATAATAAAATATTTTGACATTGAAATTTTGTTTGGTTCTATAGTAGGCTAAGAAGTTTTCAATATATCCTCGTACTTAAAATTTTTTTTTAAAAACAGATAAAAACAGTTGAAATCTACAATGTTAAACATTCTCACTTGTACAATATTAATATGCGCCAGATTATATTTAAAATATTTAAAAAACAGATCAAAAGCAAAAAACAAAAGTGTAACACGCAAACAATTATAAAAAGATATATGTGTACATCTATATAAGCAACCTTTTTCAAGCAATGATGTTTTATAAATAGGGTATCAGAAAATGTGTTTCTGTCTCATATGGGCAATTGTATAATCTGAAAAATATTTCCTATTTCTATACACATAACAAAGACACTCATATATGTATATACCAGGTACTGTTAATAAATTTAAAGATTTTAAATATCCCCTACAACTTTCACATAGTTTTAAACCAGCCAAAATTCTAACTGCTCTTTTTTGTAATACAAAGACAGTTTGACTGTGTGAACCAGACAGTTTGACTGTGTGAACCACCCCAAAAAACAATTCCATAGGTCAGCGATGAATAGAAATTCCCATAATATGCTGTTATCAATGTATGTTTGCTAACTACTTTTTTTAATTCCTTTAAAGAATAATAATTTCTACTTAATCCACCACAGAGCAGCTGCACATGCTCCACCCAGCTCATGTGCTCATCTATTGTGACTGCTAGAAACTTCTGATGAAAATGTAGTTACGTCATTGTTAATCTCAATATTATTAGGATACACAATTTCATTACGACTGTATTTAAATAGAATGCATTGTGTCTTTTTGTTATTCATGATTAAAGAGTTCCCTTCAAACCAATTAGCCATTTTTAAAATTACAGATGTTGTTATAGTTTTCATTTCATTATAATTATCTCCAACAATGAGCATATTTGTATCATCAGCATAATTTGTTAGTGAAGTTGTTATATCATTTAAAAACAGTTCTCGATCATTTCTGTAAAGTATGAACAAGATTGGACCAAGCACACTGCCCTGAAGTACACCCAGTGTAACTTCTCTGGCATTAGAAGTATATTCAGAAGAGTTTGTTTTAATGCAGACTTTTTTAGAACGGTTTGCTAAATAAGATTGAAACCAATCATAGCATCTACCCCGAATTCCCATTTTTTCCATTTTGTCAAGCAATAATGGTGGTTCACACAGTCAAATGCCTTCGATAGGTCCAAAAAAACTCCAAGGGCGAAACTACCACTATCAAGGGCGCCCAGAATTCTCTCAATAAAACTGAAAGCAGCAGTTATAGTAGATTTTGCTTCTCAGTATCCATGTTGATTCGAAGCTATGATCTGGTTCTTATTCAAAAAATTAACTAATCTTTTTCTCATATCAATTTCAAAAACGTTGGAAAAAGTAGAGAGGAGTCTTATTGGTCTATAATTTTCCACCAATATATCTCCAGCTGCTACTTTCAGCCTAGATGGAAAAACTCCACCTGAGAATGATGAATTTACAATATGTGTCAATGGTTCTAAAACAAATGTAGCTATTTTTTTAACAAAATATTGCTGACACCATCCTCACCACTTGAGCATTTATTTTTCAAACCATTTATAATTTCCAGAATTTCAACATCATCCACCTCGGATAGGTACATAGATAATAGATTGTTGTTTATATGATTTCGGTTTCTATTTTTTAACGAAGAGTCTACAAGACTTGCGACGACTGTGACAAAATATTCATTGAAAATGTTAGATGCAACGTATATAGATGATATTGTTTCATTATTTGACTTAACTCCAGTGAAATTTTCTTGTGTTGATTTGCTGAGGCCTTTCTCAGTTTTTATTATATTCCATATTATGTTCTTACTTTTGTTATGCGAGTCAGAAATTTGTCTGTCCCTCCTTTCCTGCAAGACTAGGTTGGAGTAAAAGGTTTCATAATCATTATATGCCTGTTTGGGTAGGGTATCTTTGGCAACAGTAATTTTGGTAGTCATCCATTTGCATTTTTTATTTGGTAACTGTTTAACCTGCTTCACAGGGAAAGACGAATTAAAATGATTTGTTAATATTTGAATAAAAGTATCATACTTGTGGTCAAATGTTGATCCCTCATATACTGAGGTCTACATTTCATTTCTTAAGAGACTACAAAAAAAATATCGCTCAGAACCAAAAAGACGTTTATAGGCATATGTATTATTTGCTGTTTGTATGTTGTGAAAAATGGTAACTGTTTGGCCAAAATGATCGGATATGTCGTTATTCAAAACATTCACTGTATAATCTGCAAAACCAGGTACATTCACATTATTTAAACACGATTTCGTATTAGCAGTAACTCTTGTTGGAGTCTTTATTATATACTTCATATTATAAAAGTTCAATAAATTATTTAAGGTGTTATTATTTTTATCATTTTTATTTAATGGTAATAAGTCCAAATTAAAATCTCCCGCTACAAGCACACATTTTTCACCTTCTGAGGCTATATCTAACAGTTGGTCTAATCTTAATATGAATTCTTCTGTGCTAGTATCGGGCGGTTTATATATTACGCAAACCACATATCCTACACTATCTATTCTAAATGTTGCAGCGGTACATTCAAACATATATTCTTCACTTAATTGGAGACAGATAATTTGCACAATACAAAGCTACTCCTCCATGGGCTCTTGATTTTCTATGACAAAAATATGTTACAAGTTTAAAGCATTGCAACTGAAAACCACTATCTGTATTCTGCCAGTATTCAGTGATTGCTACAAATTGTAAATCTAGATTACTGATTACGACATTCATATTGTTTAGACAGTTTGACAGACCCTGAACATTTTGATGAAACAATTTTATACCAGATTTGTTTTGAGGCTTTAAGTTACTCTGTAATTGCTATGTACATTTTGTCTTTCTAGAATCAATATCAATCGATCTCTTATAAGAAGGACAGTTTACATCTGATACTTTATGATTAAAATCTAAACATTTTCCTAATTTAGTATCCGTTTCGAAACAGTTTATACATTTAAAAATTTTAGCACAATCTCCCGTTTTATGATTTACGATGTTCCGATTTCCAATACACTACCAGTATCCATACTATTATTTTCTACTCCGATACTGAATACTTTCATATAGATACCAGCCTTTTGATACTTCACTAATATTAGTACTCTAGTAGTGATATCGAATAAAAAAAAATCATTTTTATGTCTCCTATACGTAGACAACTATTCAAGCACCAAATGGCAAACGGCGCTGCCTATTGTAAATGTGATGCCTTTAGAAACTAATCCATTTGAAGTTTGGGTGGATATGAAAATGGTTTTATCCAACATATATGAAATTTCAAAAAAATATCTTCGTATTGCTGCTACATCAGCTCCAGCAGAACTTTTATTTTCTAAATCTGGTACCACTTATTGCAGAGTTAGAAATAGGCTACTTGGAAACAGGATCTCCAAACTTATTTTTTAGGAAGCTGCTCTAAATTAGAATGGAACATTTAAACAATTTTTATTTATTTAATGTGTAAGTGATAGTTTTAAGAGAACATATATTTTTTTCTTTTTCAATCATCCCTCCTTCAGTTTCAATTTGATACCAGTAGATATCGATAATTTCTTAGCGAACAATTCTTGTATCGATACTTCATATTAAATACCTTTTGATACCTAGTATCGATATTTAGAGAGTATCACATATCCCTACTCATATCTCGGCTCGACCCCAGAATAACCTTTTGATATCTAGTATCGATATTTAGAGAGTATCGCATATCCCTACTCATCTCTCGGCTCAACTCCAGAATAACACACCTACAATGTGTGTTATTCTGGGAATCACAAGTGCTGTGCAGTTTTTCCAGTTTATCATGAATCATACCCGAAATACAGAGGCAGTGCTTCTATCGAAAGTAGAGCACCCTGGAGTTAAATAAAAAAATAGTGATATAAACAGTGTAATAAATAACCTAAAATTGCAAAAAATAATGGACATGATGATGAGTTTCTGAGAAATTTAATACCTAAACTACAAACATTTTATTTTATTCAAATTTTCTATGTACTCAACAGACCTAGATTAATTATTTAACTGCAATATGTAGAGCAATCACAATTATAAATAAATTAAGCAAATCTTCGTTACTGCTTTGTTTAGGATTAATATAAACTTTAATTCTAAACAAAGCAGTAAAGATGATTAGTTTCATTTATTTAATTGTAACGACCATTCATATTGCAGTTAAACAACTAATCTATGTCTGTTGAGTATATACAAAACAACTTTGGTGAGTAAAATAAAATGTTCACATTAACAAGAATTATTCTCATACTTTTATCAACATTAAATATTTTCATAGATAATAAAATAATCAAACTGTTAATTTTTACTTGCAAACCATTAACAAAAGTGTGATAAAAAGTAATTTTATGAAATGTTAAATAATTTTAATATAAAAATAAGTATTTTTGTTACATTGCAACTGAATTTATTATATATTCAAAAAAATACAGAATAAAAAGCATTAATTTGTGTTATTGATAATTTACAATTTTTTGATGCCAAAAGAAGAGAGAGAAGTTCGAATGAATTGTGTGGATTTGGGGTTTTTATTTAAAAATTTGAGGAATGTTATTTTATCTAGAATGTCCCTGATATAGGATTAGTTTCCTCTGCAGGGCTGGGGTTGGAAGTGTTTGTTAGGGGTTTTGTTCATGCGGCGCTCATAGATGAGTTGGGAATTATTGGTGGAAAAAAAGTGTCTAGAAATTGGTCGTAAAAAGGTGTCTAGAATTACTCTTTTCTAAAAGGTGTACCTATTAAATTGAGAATGGTGGAGCGGGCTAGAAAATGACCAGGAGGAAGGCTAGCTCAGTCAGCAACGTAAACTGCTGTTTGGGGAGAACTGATGCAAAAGTTAACAAACATATTTAAAAAAATTTCAGATGTTTGGTAACTTTGATAATTTTTTTCTTGTTGATTTGTACTAGTTATAGATTATCGTTTTATTATTGGGTTTTCAATGTTTATCAAGCTGCATACCACATAAAATTTCATCAATGTGAAGAAGTAAAGATACTGGAACTTTTGAAAAAAAAAATTAAATCTGATTATTTGATTCTCTCTTTCAAGGTGTATTCTCACCGAAGCTATGGTATGTATGTTTCTCCTACCGCTTCTTGTGTAAATACATCAAGATACTTTCGATGAAGACATCACAAACATATATTATTATATTTTTAAAAACTAATTAAAAATGCTGATAATGCAAAACTGATACTGTTTACCATCACTTTGTTTGTGTTTATTCCTGCAGATGGCATCATTATCTTTCTCAAACCCTTACATTTCAGTGAACAATACACCCATTGAATCAGCCGGCCTTAATTTTTCAATTAATCTCTTGACAGTTGACGAGTTGTATCCCTATACTGACCATATTTTCGGAAGTAATTACACAAGTGCATCAAAATGACCGATAATTTTTCATAAAAGCATGTTGTATAAAAACTGCAAGAGTTTACTTTCATGCTTTGGCGAAAGAGCCCGACTCCGAAGGAAGAGGGCCCTTAACAAAATATGAAAATGACCAAATGCAGTTTTTACTGACAACATGCTTGAATGGCAAATTATCAAAGGTGCTTCAAATTTTATCGATAATTTTTTCTTTTCCACGAAAACTTGTTTGGCAAAAATATGAAAACAAACCGATTGATAAAATCACGAGTCCGTTAACGAACTCGTGATTTTATTTAAATTCGGTTTGTTTGAATGTTTTTGCCTCAAATAAACAAGTTTGAGTGATGAAAATAAAAAATTATGTGATAAAATTTGAAGAACGAGTTGTGTTTGGGAAGATTATTTTTTTCAACAATTTAAAAGGATTTTGCTTAATGTTTCCATTTTATTATTTTATTGAATTCAAAGAATACATAAGCTAACTGGAAATATAATCAACTTTTTGAACAAGAGAAAAAATTAATTATTTGAAAAATTACAGTTATTAAAAACACAGTTTTTGTAAATAGTTTGGCCAGCAGGAACAGCTGTCTCTTCCAACTCATGTGTGGATATGATATAATATTGGTTGATGTTGCCGCAGTTGTTGATGTATTGGTTAATGTTGCAGCAGTTGTTGATGTATTGGCCATAAATACCGATTTGTTCATTCTAACTTTATCCATGATATTTTTATGGTGTTCGGCATCAATATGTAAATATGGCTTCAACGATGCTGCTGTGGCGTGACTTGTTATTTTTATGGCTTCTTGTTCCTGTATACCGTTCTTCATTAGATGAGTAACCAAAGTTGATCGGCCTGAGTGATTAGTTATTCTTCTTTTCTTAGTGTCAAGTCCACATTTTTCAGCTGATTTCTTTAACCATTTGCCCATTTCATTCTTACCCACTGGTACATTTTTATACCAAGTAGCATTTGCATTTTTCCAATAAGGATTTCGAGTAAGAAAAAATCGATCAGTGGTGATATTTTTACAGAGTTAATCCATAAGCTTATTATACAATCTTATGGGGCACCGTTCAGGATTCTCTGAGTTAGGTGTCAACCATTTTGTGTCGGTGCATTTTTTATTCCCACCCTGGCAAGTTTTACTAAATATAGGATTATATTATATATGTTTTTTCACCTGAAATATTTAATTCCTCCCTGATATAATGGATAAGGCAATTAACACCTTCGCCTCCGCGCCATGCTAATTCATAGGAAATAATATGAAAGAACTTCATTTGGAAATCCGAAGGCGTATTTTCGTCACACGAACCGATCACACTCACATATTCTTCTTCTTCTAGTGCTGTTGCACTTTGCTTTCTTTTTTCTATACAACTTTGCAATTCTTTTCTTTTGACATTTCGCACATCTCTCGCTCTTTTAAATTCCAAATATTGAAACGGATTGAAGCTTTATTGAATTCTAGCTAGTATTTTTCCTGTATCAACTTGGCTGTTACATTCCATATTCTTTGTAATCTTCGCCGTTACATTTTTTCTGATTCTGCAAAATGCTTCAAACTGATTCGATATACATTTTTTGGATTTTATTGTGTTTTGTGGAGTGGAATTTTGTATCAAATGTTCAATATTCTCTTGGGCGATGGCACTGAATCGGTTTGTGTTCATTTTTCAATAAACCTCGAAGCACATTTAGTTGTCAATAATGACAAATTCAAAGTAAAATTTTTACGTTTCAATGTAAACAAGGTATTATCGATGAGGGAGCAGTTTTATCAGTATAATGCCGAATGATTGGCTAAAATAATGTATTGCTATTGGTTGAAACCACCAAAATGTCAGATTTTGACAAGTGAAAAAAATAATCGCCGAAAAAGTCCCGCTTCATATGGGATTTTTAATACATGAGGGAAATATTCCACAAAATTTTCGAATTGTGACCGCCAGACTTTTTTTTAAAATATTATTCAACAATATGTCCATCTTGTAACGCGCAATATTTAATAATCCTAAAGCTATCAAATCATTTTTTAACAGAAGCACTTTACTACACGAATGGTAACAAATTTTGGGTCACCTAAACTGTTCTACACACATTTGTAATTTTAAAATAAATTGAGGTTAAACTTTATTTCCAAGGAAAAGTATGTTGCCTATTAAGAAATTCAATTTTATAAATAGTAAAACTGCAATTTTCCAACAACTTATTGCTATTTTTATTTAAACTTTTCACCAGTCATGTTTACCCTACATAAAAGTGTAAGTTCACAATTGTTATTCATTGCACAATAAAAAAACAGTGATAATTAAATTTGAGTACATAGCGTGTTGCCGGGAAATGGGATTTGTTTAAAAACTTATTGAAAAGGTGTAAAGTAAACCACAAAATGTGGCGTGCAGGTTATCCGATAAAATTCACAGACCGATCTGTGCCAAGCGTCTAACAAAGGAAATTTTATTTAGAGTTGCGTGATATTGCATTGCGTACGAACCGTAACTGGTTATCGCTAATCTTCTATAGGTATACGAGGGACATTTTATATTTACAGTTCCAGAACTAGGTCCTACTTGATATGTTTATCAATATTATTTTTAAAGTTGTAGAGGCGTAAGTAGAAGCCTCATCCCTATATACAGGGTTTTTGGTAGAGGGTTGAACAAACAAAAATGGTTGGCAGATAGGGTCATTTGGAACATTTTTATGTCCATTTACCTCAGTCAAAAGTATTACCATTTCTACCTATATTGTATTTTTTTTGGAAATTTGATCAAAATTAGCCACAAAACTTGAGTTGTGGAAAAAAAGTATGCATTGGAAATAGTTTTTCCTTTGTAACTCGAATTTTAAGGTTTTTTTATTCAATATCAAAAAAAACATATTAATACAAAATATTTAAAAAAACTGGTTAAAAATTGATAATTCTGATTTTCAAATTTTTCATACAATAAGAATGTTTAACATAAAACTATTAAAACAAGTAAAAACTCTCTAATGCATTTGAAAACGTCTTTGGTAACGCCGTTTTAAATGGTGTATAACAATTTCAGCAAAAATAGTCCAGTAACTGAAGGTCCAAAGCTGTAAATAATTCAGAGAATTATTCACACACAGCTCAAATTGTAGGTCTTCACGGATACTTTCAAACAAAAAAACCTTTAACACGATAGCGACTAAGGAAGGGGCTGAAAATGGCCCCCCCTGAACCCTAGAAAACAGGTTTCCTGCTAATATCTTCCAAAATATGCCAGTCACAAAATTTTTGTTCAGACAAAAAATGAAGATCGTTTTATTATCTACAAAAATGTTCCTCATCATTTTTTTCGAAAACCCAATATTTTTCGAGATAATGGGAGCCAAAAGTCTGTTCATTTCCCCGCGGCTGTGCGTCTATGAGTGCTGCTGTCTATGCGTTAACTTGTATAGGCAGGCGGACGAATTGTTCCATATCTCGGGCAAAAATTAACATTTTCCAATGATTCAAAGTTCATCTTAATGGGAAAATCCATAGCTATCATAGCATGTGACTTAACGTCCGTTTTTATTTATTTTTAATTACCTATTAAAAAAGCGGTCAAAGTCTTTTTTCATGATATTTTGAGTACATTTCATCAATTTATTCATATTTTTTTTTAAAAATAGCCTTTCATGCTAATTTTTTTTATAACGGGACATTGGGTGGTCGTGCATGATCCAAGAAATTTTGGTGCACGATCTCTCTCGCGTTTTAAAAAAATTATCATTTGCTTATTGCCCTTCTTGAGCCGTTCTCGGAGCTCTTTAGAATCTTCGAAACAAGCGCGAGTTAAAAAATTATTATTTACTATATTGCTTTCTAATGCACACCATTTTAAAGCTGAGATGGTCTAGTTTTGGGATTTTTTTTTCAATTTTCACTATGAAAATTATGGAATTTTCGACGTCGATTTTTGCGAAAAATATTGGTCTGGCGAAAAAATTGGTCAGGACCATTATTGTAGATAATGAAAAGATCTCCATCTTTTGTCTGAAGAAAAATTCTCCAATTCCTATATTTTGGCAGATATTCGCGGGAAACCCTTTTTCAAGGGTTTAGGGACCCATTTGGGCCCTCTTTCTTAGTCGCTATCATGTTAAAGGTTTTTTTGTTTGAAAGTATCTGGGATGAACTGCAAATTGATCCACGTATGAATAATTCTCCGAATTATTTATAGCTTTCGATATTTTCAGGTCTTGAGTTACTGGACTAAAAGTAATTGCCTTGGAAATCTAATATTAATCACCACAAAAATTGTGTATGAATGAAAAATACGTTCTGGTGATAAACACAGAATTCTTGTGCCAAGAAATTAATTTTGTTTGTTTATTATTTTCTACATATTTGTAAAATCACAAGAAACTGCCACGTCCCCTGCTCCCGCTTACCTCTTTTCCCAGATAAACTGCTGGCTCAAGGTTGCCAGAAATGCAGAAATTTAGCCTCCAAAAAGAGCTAATGACCCTATGACTCGAAATTATTGGCAATTCGGCCTCGAGGTGGCGCTAGCAGTAGCAAAATAAAAATATTGCAGTGTACTACAGCTTTTTATAGGGAAACTGGGGAAGTCCTGACTCCCGAATTTCAATAGGTTAGGTATTGGCGGTATGAACATGAAAACTGTGAAGGTATTTATATTTTATGAATTTGCGTTAATTGTGCATTGTGACAATGTGATTTGTGTCGATTCTCGATTTAAACGTTTACAGATTATTTTTGGCCTTACCAAAGTTTACATAAGTTTATATCAAATATTCATTACCTAGACTTTGGCCTTCCTAAGGGTACTACAAAATGACGTTACACACTGCTGCTGAAACATGAAGGATTTTTGAGGTTGAAATTAAGAAAATTGATATAAAGAATTTGGCAACACTGTGCTGGCTGCACTCTCCTCAATAACCTGCTACCCGCATCTCAGGTACTTGTATTAAAAGTGGTGGTAATAATTTTAAACAACATTTGCAGATTCTGACACATGCATTTGAAAATCTTTGTTGCTTGATGATTGATGAAAATTTAAACATTTTCTTTTTTTAAGCTAATTTTCCATGATTGTTTTTTACTAAAATTGTTGTTTACCAAAGATGTTTTTATCTAGTTTACCTCGTAGTTTACTTTTTAGCGTTTTTCTGCAACAAATTTGAAAATTAAAATTTATTTGCTAATGAAAAAAAACATTTCCAGTGCATACTTTTTTTAATAACTGAATTTTTATGAACAATTTTGGATGAAATTTCCAAAACAAAACGGCGAATATCTTGAAAATGGTATTACTTTTACCTAATTTAAATGCGCTTAAAAATGTTCCAAATGACCCTACCTCTCCACAATTTTCGTTTCTCTACATCTGCTATGAAAAGTAGCGTATTTCTCATAGCTAACTTGATTTCAAAAACATATATTGCTCATACTGTGAGAAATATCATTTCTCGCGGACTTTGCCCACGCTACATACATTTATGCCTAGAGTTTTCGACACAACTATTTACTTGTATTCTTTAAATGTGTGCCGTTGTAGAAAAAGTATAGTGTGCAACATGTGGGAATAGCTATTTTTAGTACAAGTGAGCAAAGTATGTCTTTTTCGCATCCAGAAATTGGCCGCAAGAGCGCCAACTGGACAAGTGAGAAAAAGAAATGCTCACATGTGCTAAACATGATTTTTTCCACAATCTTGAAATATAATTTTGCCACAAAAAATAAAACATTGAACTTTGTTTACTAATGAAAATGTCAGAAATTTGTAACTCCACCAAAATTTATGACTCCTGATGTACACCGATTAATAATCATATGTTCATTTCTTTCTTGGAGTGTATTTTGATGATATTGAAATTTCTAATTCAATATCTACATAGTTAATTTGATTGTAGGCCAATAATTATTTTGTAATAGGTAATCCCATGAAAACATTTGTGCTGAGAGTATGCAACCAAGTATACGCTTGTGTATTTATTTTGCTGGCTTGCAATGAAAGTTATTATTTATGGAGACAGATGAATTTTAAAAAGAATTGATAAAATAAGCTGTCCAACCCCCATTTCACTTTCTAAACCAAATTAATGCAAAAGTAATTAATATAATTATGAAATTTATCAATACTTTTCAAATTAAAATTTAGTTTAAAAAATAGATGTTAAATTCTGATAAACTCTATCTGTTAACTTTGGGTTCCTATCCTAAACGGGAGGCAACATTTCGGGGTTGTGTAATTCTCGGCTGTTCTGTGTTCACTGAGCGAGAAAAGTTTTTACCTGTGTTGTGTTGTCTTATACTATGTCTAGCCCTCGGTCTAGCCTTAAACAGAAGAATTTATGCACATTTCGTGAGGAATATTCCAAAAATTTAAACTAAATAACTTGCGATGGCTAAATACCTAATGGGCGGAGGCGATTAAACTGAAATAAGAAGAAGAAGCGGATGAATGTTACTACAAACGAGAAATTAGAGACATACAGCAATTTTTAAAAAACATCACTTATCCCTATGTGTAACATAACCATTTCTTGGGTTTTAATTTTTAACCTAAAAAATCTTCCATCTGCTTGGATCCTCGAAGGAATTGTGCCCCGATATCTCCCTCGGCATAATAAAGTCGTCATTTTGCCACTGTAAAAAAGTCTTTTTATTTATAAATCCATTATTCTATATCAAATAAGTAGTTTGTTATGTTCATTAAAAATAAGGTTATGATTTTTGAGCAAAAAACATCACTTTTGTCGTTTGGCCATTGGAAAACGCGAACATAGAATGCAATATACGGTACGTTAGGTACGTGTGACAGATTGATACGTTTCACGTAACGTAACGAAACCCACGTATCGCTTCTCATTGCGATACGGATAAGTGGTGATTTTTAAAACTGCTTTTTGTCCCTATTATCAAATCTTGTATTTTTAAAATTGTTAAATGACATGAGTAGTTTCCAAGGATACAGGAAGTTACCAGAAAAACGCTGCAAACATCAGGTTTAACCAAGAATGCCTTAGGAAAGAAATAATACCAAATTATGTAAACCTTGAAGGAATATAATATTGATGACCATAATAGCAACTGCCTTAAACCTGCCAGAACGATTACGATTAAAACATACAATTTTTAATTCATTTTCCTTTCCATATATCTTTGAGAGAGCCACAATATACTGGATGTCCTTACAGTATTCTTCAGTTTTCAGCCATTTCAGAAATTCTAAAATATGTATTATCAATGTCCGTTCACAAAATAACAAAATCTAGAGAATTTATGTGATATAGGTAGGAACAGAAAACTTTTGGTTAAATAATACTTGCAATCATATGAGGAAAATTTGAATTCTTTGCTTTCTATAATAATATCATGCTTCTCTTGATCTCTTGTAAGTGCATTCTTAAGTCATTATTATTTTTGAAGTTTATTAAATCATGAGCACAATTATTTAAACATTGGAAACCTTCATAAGGTTGCATTGGACAGTTCAGTACTACTTCCTCACTTACCAGACTGATAGGGCTTCCTCAGTCGACTACTACTTCATAACAATTGTCAATGCCCATTCCGAAGCTACATACAACTGTATAAGTTGGAACTAAGTCTGGTCCTATCTCTGTGCACACTGGAGTAACTGTGGAATCTGCTGGTGCGGTGACTGACCTACCCCGTTCATTACAATAATGAATTTTGCTCCCGATTGTGGAAAAAATTACTTTTCATACGATCACTACCCAAAGTAGGCTTTTGCACATTCAAATCTAACGGCAAAGTTGATGTTTTCCGTGATCTGTCATAATTTGACATTATTTCCGCTCTAGAGCGTACTTTTCCGCTCACATGTTTTCATTTACAATAAACTAAAGAAAGTTAGTAAATAATAGGTATATTAATAGTACATTATACACCTAGCGACTAAAGTGACCCATTTAATCCCGCTGATGGGACCCATTTAATCCCTGAGGGAATCAATCCATATACATTTTTAATAAAAATAAATACTACTTAGGATGGACTTCTACGAAACTTGGCTGGGCATCGAGGATGCACATTTATGAAATGAAACTGGCTGGGCATCGAGGACGGACTTTTATGAAATGAAACTTGGCTGGGCATCGAGGACGGACTTCCATTTTTTTGTAGTAAGTCAAAGTGCGCCAATAAAAAAATAGTGTAAAGTATTCGTGGATAACTGGTCTTTCAAACACGCGCGATTTTTCGAACACAACGGCGCAGTGTTATAAGACCTTACAGATTAGAGCGATTCAAACATCATTTTAATTATTATTTTCTATCTTATAAACCCATCCAAAACACCTATGTTATAGTTGTAGTTAATATTTAAAAATATTCACAGTGTATAAATAATTACTCCCAATATTTTTCGAACCTCAATTTGTTTAACCTTGTAAATGTCATCTTAATGTCGTTTACGGCTTTAGTAAGTTTTAAATTGTCATTAGTTGCTTTTACGCTGTTTTTGATAGATTATGTTATTTTTCTTCTCGAAACCTTGACTCAAAACATCAAATTGCAGGAGGTTATGGACACAGGACACGCGTGAGACACCATTGAAGCTTCTGGAGTTTGTAATTTGTTGAATTTTTGTGTTAATAAGTGATATCATGAGCCAGCTTCCGCTGATTGAGCATCTAAAAGGGCACGAGAACTATGGTACGTGGAAATCCGCGGTACAGATTTATTTAGAACACGAAAAGCTTTGGGACGCAGTAAAAGGCTTTTTCATGTTTTTTTTACTTATTTGTCTAAAAATAAAGTGATCGTAGAAAAAATCGTGTGTGCAATTCGAGCAGAAAGTGCGTTGCCTCAAGCAGCAAAGTATCACTTTCCACTCTTAATACACAAATAGCTATTTCTCACTCGTGAGTGTGCTTCTGCACTCGTGAGAAAAGTTGAAATTTCCCTACTTGTTGCACAATATACTATTGTTCAACTCTCTAGATACCAAAGACTCGGTATAATTATCTAGGTTTACCTACACATCGAATCCCGAAGAAAATATTATTTTTCAAGTTCATAAACTCACCAATTACCTACTTTACTTTTACTTATAGTAAAATGACAGGAAAGAAATTTAGCTTTTGTTAATTAACTGCCCTCAAAAATGAACCTTTTATTTTGTGGTTGATTTTAATGAGCATAAATGTTCAAATTTCCAAAAAATTTCAAGCTGAGTGTCAGAATTTAAAATGATTGATACTTCGAATATTGCAGTTAGATTCTGTCAATCTAGGCGGTATCTGTTGGAAGTTCCGAAAAAAATTGACAAATTTTAGTTTAGGTTTAGAAGATCCAAAATGTCTCTCTTAGATTTGAAAACCTCCTAATCGCAATAAAATATCAACAGTTTCTTTAATGTCAATAATTTACAAGCACTAAGTTACTGACACACAATTTTATTTGAACTTGAAACACAGTAGGTAAAAGCTAATTAATAAATAAAGATGTTATTAGAAATTTAAAACAATGCTCCATACAGATTTAAAAAGAACAGTTTGTGAATATATTATTTGTTCCTAATTACAAATCAATGATCTATTTTTAAAAACAAGAATATAGTTGCCAATGCCGAAATACAGGTATGGCCAAGGCCAATCATGTAGGAGATTGCTGTATTTATGAATTAAATTATGTCTAACTTTACATACACCGGTATTAAGCATATACGAATAGCGAAAAAGAAAATTTTAAATGTGCTATTTTGAGAATGGATAAATATAATTTGTTGTAACTAATGTATATATTTAACCTTACATTTTTATTAAATATCAGCAAGATGTTTTTCTTGGATATTATTCCACGGTGTGGTATTCTGAAAAATTCCAAACAATTTCGAAAAAATTGGAAATCAGTTTAAAAGAAACATAATATGGCTTTGGTTTTGATTAGATATAATACTGAATACTTTTAGTTTAGTATGAAATATTTGTAAAACATTTTTTGGAGAAATTCAATTGATGGGTACCAAGTAATACTCTTGTTCTGAACATTTCCAACATTTGTAGGTGATCTTCGGAGGTTTTGCAGATTAAGAAACTTACACCTTTGTAGCGCTAATTTTTTAAGCAAGATGTTGCAATACTACATCTCACAAGCTACAAGAATAGACCTCGGATTAGACAAGGAAGAGAAAATTACAAATAGGACACAACAGACTCTATTTTTGGTTACAAGTACTGACAAATATGTTGATTTATATACATAGTCACAATTAACTCATTTTCTATTGTCAGTTCCTACTGTTGATTCAAATAAATTAAAATCATGTTGGAAAATGCTATCTTGAAGCTCCAAGAAAAACTGCTGGTTTCACTGATTGATCAAGTATTTATTAATGAATATGATACAAAAAAATATAATAAATGGTGTTATACTTGGTGCGGTGGAATCAAAATGTCTCAAGAGAACTTAACCTAACTATCTGATAAGGGACAAGGTGGAATCACTAGGTGCGTTCTTTTTTACTGAGATATCAGATCACTTCAGTTAAGGTGATCTGAGATAAAGTGATGTGAGTAAGCACCAAAAAGAACTACATCTCAATTGAAGCGCGCGGTCTGTCGATGCATACGTGAATAGGAAAGAAAACATATAAACATAACATATCTCGATATATCTGATAACCAGGCTTGATTTTGTTATTTTTAGTTTCAAATAGTTATTTGAGTTCAGATTTGTATTATGGATAATATTCCATTATTAGTTGTTACCTTCCTTCGCCCTCTGTGCATCTTCAAGGGATAGATTTAAACTATACGACAGATTTGTATCAGCATCTAATAATGTTATTGTATCTATAATTTTTAACAAAAGAAAAATAGATTATGTGTGTTTATATGTCAATGGTAAAAACCATAGATAACCTTGACTGTCTCGACCCTTACTTCGTGGAATATGCTCATATTAGTGTTTTTAAATGAAATTTTAGAATTTTCAATAACTTGTATTGTATTGTGGAATTAACTAGAGACCTTGAGTTTCATTTAAAAACACTAATAGATAACCTTGGTTAAAACTACAAATAACCCAAGCAAATAAAATATTTCTTCATCCCCTCCACTTTATTTCCAACTCAAGTCCAACTGATACCCCCTTACAACACATTCAGCATCGGCAAAGGGGGAGGAATAATCTCAGCTCGCTTAGAAGTGAGTAAAACAAAAAGAACGTTGACATTACTTATGTGAGCTGAGACTCTCTGAGATCTCAGTCAAAAAGAACGCACCTAATGAATACAACATACACCACACCTGTCAAGAGAAATTCATAAAATGTTATCAATAGGCATAAGTTTATTGATCAAGCACAAAAATGTGTTAAGGTATAGGCCCTCAACTATTCAAGTATCAAGTGTTTAGGTATTGTTAGAAGAAATTAAATAATTTAAACAAAAAGTCTATATGTTTATCCTACTATACTACAATTCCAAAATAGTAGGCACTACATTCTCAGAAATGATACAATTGTTGTCAGTTTAATGCAATTCTGAGAATTTAGTGCCTACTATTTTAGAACTGAACATATGAGACTAGAATCTTTATGGCAAGATGAAGCAAAGATGCTTCTGAAAATAAGCAGTCATTAGAGATCCACTGATTGCATCACTTTCCCCACAGGAATTCTCTTTGTATAACACTTCATATGAACTAGTATATGGATGTGAGGTTTTAGTACGTCATGCATTTTTGACTAATTACTCAAAAATGTTTAGTATTTATTGAATAAACCATTGGGAAATTTGCAGTTTAAGGTAAATGTCCCATATTTCGGCAACTAAAGGCTGTTAAGACTAAGATTTTTTTTTAAATATTACTAAATATGGTATCAGTTTGAAAACTTTTTTGTGATCAATATTGGTATTTTGCCAGTGATTTGATCTGTGAATCATGTAGTTATAGTTCCAATTTTTTTTATATCAATTTATTTGTGGACCAGTTGTTTAAACCCTATTTTGTAATAAAATTTGGCTCTGCTTCTAAGTTCGTGAGCTTGAGGCCCCTGTTTCGAGATAAAGTTTTTTACGCTGAGTTATAATAATTTATTAATAAAAAACACTCGCTTGAAGATCCTGCATCATTGGACTTACTTGATTTGAGTAATGTATCATAGTTAACAGCATTTTGATCAAAAGAGAACAAACCAGAATGTTGGAATCCATTTTTTTAAATTTCAGGCTTGAGAATCCTTTGAATGCACTCTTCTAAAATTGGGTCGAAATCTACTCTTGCTAACTTTTTTGCATTATTAGGCATCCGTGAGTCGTGGACAATTTTTTCCGCAAATTCTTTAAAGCATGAAACACCATTACGTCCATGGGTTGGAGTGCGTGAGTTGAGTTGGGTATGAGTGCTACGAGAATGATAGCGGTTTCTTTACAGAACGTGGTGAATTTCAGAGAGAGCTGTGAAATGTGTCCATCAAGAAAAAGCAACACGGGTTTTTAATGTTCTCTTTTGATATGAAACCATTGAATGAATTTGCAATGTAATCATAAAATGTTTGGCACGTCATCCACCTATTATCAGACTTTCCAATTACCCACGTTTTGGGATATTTTTAAAGAATATTCATTGGGATCCGCTTATAATAAAAGAGGTCCTTTATTGGCATTAGTTTTCCATCAGCTGAAGTCCCAAGGGAAAGAGTTAAATTTTCTTTTTCATTATAATCGGATAGACAGTAGATACTTTTTTGGCCTCTCCTTGCCAATGCAGTGTGGGTGTTAGGAGACAAGGAAAAAGCCGACTCATCACAATTGAAAATTCGAGACGGATCTTGCAGAATTTCCAAACAGTTGTTCTTTTCCAAGTACTTTTAAATGCAATCGAACCAGTATCGTATTTTTTATTCTGTTCCACCTATTCGTGCTGTAGTTAATGCTTGACATACCTTTGAACTCACATCCGAGGTTCTTTTCAAAAATACCTCATACCAGTGTCTTCCTGAAATTCCATCCTTAAATGGATTAGGCCTATTCCGAGGCCTATTCAGTTCATTAACAATTTTACCAACAGAATGCAGTACCTACAGAGAAATAAATGTACCTATTTCTCGTCTATTGCATAACCTAACCACTATAGATTTATCTGTCACAAACTTGGGGCAAAGTAAAAAAATAGAGTCCCATGTTTCTTGTTATTTATTTTTGGAAATTCCCGCATTCAAGTTTATAGGTTATTTTTAAATTATGTAAATTAAGTAGGTATTGACTATCTCATGTATAATTGAAACATACGAAAATAAATTGAATAAATCGAAAAACAAACAAAATTATGCTGGTAGTACCTGTGCGAATTTACCCTAAAAATGTAAATTTCAACTTCAAACTCGTATTAAAAGAATTCTAGTGAACAAAACATATACCGAATTTAGCTCATAAGAAACTTCATTAAATTTCTTCTTTATTTTTGAATGTACAGGTAAATAATCTTAGTTATTATATAAATACACAAGCAATAAAAACATATCTAGAATATCCCTGATTCAGTAGTGACACGAACTAGGGAACACATGAAGAATAAAATGTCCGTTATTTTGTGAGTGGACTTATTGTAATTTTAAAGGAATTCTATGCTTACATATAATTTTTTTCTAGGTCAAATCAATTGTTAAGGAACGCAAAAGAGCACTATTACATTTTTTATTTAAATGGACTTACATTTGTCTTTCTGTAAGCTTAAGAAGTACGAGAGTCAACCTTATGATTGTAAGGTAATACGCACAATGTTCGTGGCAGACTGAGAGTTACGAGCTTCGCATTGCTCTTGTAAGTTTAGTTGCCAAAATGTTGGTACTTGATTTCTTAGACAGTTTAATGGATAGAAATTATGTACTAATGTATACTTTAGATAAATGATAGTTTTATTGCTTATTTTGTGGGCCCAAAATAAAAAAATAAATTAACGAAATAACGTACTAGCACAAACTAGGGGCCCTCTACCTTACCTCACTTCTAGAGAAAATTTTTAAAAAAGCACACACAAATGACTATGATTAACCCCGACTTTTTATCAAAAAAAACACTGGCGGGTTAATTATAGTATCTACTAAAATCTACTAAAAATGTTTTTGGATTTTTCTTTGAAAAATTATGGTAGACCACAAGTTTTTGTTAACGCCAATATTTGAATATTCCATTTGAAATAATCTTTTAACACCTATCTATATTTTAATGAAATATTTCATTGAGCCACATTACTGTTTCTAGCTGAATTTACTCTTTCTTGGAATATAAAGGTAATTACTCATAGTAAACCTAAGTAAACCTGTGTTTAATAATTATATGTAATAGTAGTCATAAGTAAAATGATGATAAATTAACATTGAAAAATTGTATTTAGTGAGACTATACTCGAACACTTAGTCAGATCTTATTGTTAATCATAATATAGGTTATGGGTAAATAGTTATGAAATAGAAAACAAATAATATATGTACTTGTTCTATAAAACAGAAATGTATTTATTGACGCTATTTTATGACTGAATTTGAATAAATAAAAATAATGTGGAACTCACCCTAACGCTCTCCTATCTCCAGTGTACCCAGGTGGTATGAGGCTGTGATTTATCTCTACTACCGGAGACTTAAAAATCTCATTGATGTTATAGTGAAACTCCATTTTACTTTAAACAAACACTTTTATAAACACAAACTACAATAATATTCCGCACCGTTACTTAAAAGCAAAGGGAAAAAACACTACTTTTGATGATCAATTTTGACTAGGAACACTTTTTAATAACTGTTTGACATTAATGTCAGATTTTTGTTTTTACAAAGGTGACTGCGTGTAGGCTCCAGTCAGCGTGACGATAACCCGTTAGATTTCACGTTTTCTTGTACTGTTGAAAAATAATTATTTCTATTCTCTTTACACTTTACTGATTGTACGATTATCCGTCTGCGTGTAAGTACTTCGGTGCCTATGAAGGTTGGAGTTTCCTTTAAGTGTGACTTGCGACTGCTCTTGTACGTGCCAGTGGCGGAGGCGAGATTAATCACTATTCCAGAGAATGTGCAAATCCACTTTAATAATATATAATGGATTATTTACTGATGATTCTTATAATGACTCTTCATGTTAATATATATTTACAGACTCGTAATATGGTAGTATCTTTACATTAAGTTAAATTGATACAGGTAGGTAATATTTTGTAATGAAATATTAGAAAAGAATTCCTAACATCTATTAAGTATATTATTTCTTTATTCAATGAAAATCATGTCTGTCTATGATGCGGTTTAACGTGGAGATGTGAAATTTTCATTATAATTTATGTTCATACTCGGTTGATTCTTGTAAATCAACAAACAAAACTTTGTGACGCAACATTATATTTAACATATATGTAGTTTCTACAAGTCGAGTTTTACATAATTACAGTTTTCCAATAATTCAATGTGGTTTATTAAAGTTTTCTATAAAACGTCATATCACCAAATCACGTGTTGTGTCGACGACGTCGATAAATTTTTAAATTTGTGTCATATCGTCATTCGTCATATTTATTAACGTAAAACGTAAATCCTCACGTCACAGTAGATTTCGTTTCATGAGTGAGCACTTACGTTACGAGCATACAGATTAAAACAACCAGATAAATCCCACTACGCAAAACATCTACTTGACACAAATCATTCATTGACACCTAACACAGAACTAGAAGTACTGTATATTTGTGAAAAGAAACAAGAACTGGATTTCCTTGAAGAACTGGAAATAAGAAGACATTTAAGAAACCCACAATGAACAGTTAAATCTAGGGAATTCTCCACTAATAAACTGTCTTCTTAAGTGATAATTGTAAAGATCAGCAGATATAGATTTCCTGGTTTTCTATATCATTGCACACATTGGAAAAATGATATCCAGGATATCACCATAGGGCTAATAATATCTAAGCTTCAATATTTGTAATATCACATCTTCTTCTTTTTTCTATAAACATATATTAAGCCAATCACAAGTTAGGTTACTTCTTGGTCTAACCAAAAATAACTACTAAACATCAGGTAGGCATAAAATGAAATGTAACTTCTGTCATTCTGACGATGATATTGATTTATCGAAACAATTGTCAATTTTTTAGAATTTTCAATAACTTGTATTATATTGTGGAATTAACTAGAGACCTTGAGTTTCATTTAAAAACACTAATATGAGCATATTCCACGAAGTAAGGGTCGAGACAGTCAATTAAGCAACATGAAGTTGCAGTTACAGTATACCTAACAAACAGTAGTGCATCTTCAACTGCCTGCCATGTTTTCTGGATAAATGTCAGGTCAGAAACCAGCTTTATGGGAACGACAGAATCGTACTTAAAAAATTTCTTTATTGTAACAAATCGACAAATGAGGATATTTTCTTAATTTCCGTTTGTTAAATGTTGATATATTGTGACCTTATTTGAGTATATACTTATAAAAACAATTTAAAAAACACCTGTTCACACAAAATGCAATTAACATAAAATGAAATAATGAAAATCACAGATGAAAATGCCGTTCGTGATGTTTTCTTGTTCCTCTGTTTATCGTGCTGAGTAATGTCAGACGCACAGACTGTCAAATAACTCGAATGTCCGATATTCCATTGGTTGGATTCAGACAGTGACAGGAGAAGAGAATGCACCACAATGTTTCTTCTTGATTGGTTGCAATATTTTATCCTCAGAACATGACGTCTAGTCTGCGCAGTCAAATCTGCGCGGCTTTTGCCGCCTGTCCAAAATGCACTACTGATTGTATTTGTATACTGTGATGCAGTCGTATGCGCGAACTTGTCAAAATCAATCTTCGTTAAACGGCCCACAGACGCTGCAATTTGTAGTACAATAAGTTGTATAATACAACGTTGGTTGATCCAACCGTTTGACCGATAATTGCAACATGTGTGGCGTTGTCGTTCAACCAATCGTACGACGCGGTCGAGTCGTACGGCAGTTCAGCATGTTTAAAAATCTGTCGCACAACTCGGTGGATATACGACAAGTTTGAACGTTTGTGATGTAGTCGGAGACTTGTTGATACGATTTCATTTAAAAAATTATTGTGAAGTGAGATGAGTTCTGCTAAAATGGAAGACAATAAACGTTTTTGGTCAACATTTATTGAAATTTATAGAGAGCAGTCTTGTTTATGGAATGTTACATAAAAGGAGTATTTAAATAAACATATACGTCATAGAAGTTACGAAATTCTACTTGAAAAAATAATATTATATTACGTAACGTGTGTTGTAAGAAGCATTTTACGCACGAACGGAAAAGTTATGCATGAAGCCACGTAGCGACGAGTGCATAATTCCTTGAGTACGTAAAGTGCGTTACAACACGAGTTACGTATTATACTTTACCTACGACCCACTTGTACTTGTGTTTATAATCTTCTTAAGGTATTTAAAGTACAAGTAAAAACGTACATCTTCGATGCCCAGCCAAGTTTTATAAAAGTCGCTCCTTGATGCCCAGCCAACCATCTTAGAAGTTCACCCTCGATGCCCAGCCAAGTTTCGTAAAAGCCCGTCCTAAGTAGTATTTATTTTTATTAAAAATGTATGTAGAATTACCGGAATTGCATAAAATAGCGTATACACCTCTCGACTAAAGTGCCATTAATCCCTTAGGTGGATTACTTCCCTCAGGAATCAAACACCACCCGCGGGATTAAATGGGCCAGTTTAGTCGCTTGGTGTATAATAAACTATTGTTTACTAATATCAGATACATTCAGACAGCTAAAAGATGCAGATTGAATTAAACGGAACCAATTATCATATAATTCCAAATAACTCTTAGTATTAAATGCAATCTCATATATAATAAATGTTATCTACCATTTATATATAGAATAAAATTCAACGTCAAATATCTAAGTAATACATTTTGAATAAAATGGTTACGTCTATTGACAGTTGCTAAGTGGTTGCTATGGAAGCCGTGCGATTTACTTTACAGCCGTGCGTTTTGTTTTACCGTGCTTAATAGACGTCTTACATTGATTGCTGACTGTGTGTTTTTGACTACTTACAGGGGTGGTCGTAGGTAAAAGAAATTTACCCAGCAGCAACGATAGAGCATGTAAAAAAGAAAATTAATAATATGAGAACGGCTTTCCAAAGAGAGTTTAAGAAGGCGCTAATGTTCCGATTTACATATAAAAACCCGGGCATTAAAGTGCACTTTACCGCCCTATTCTACATAAAATATTTATATATTGATATTCAAGGTACAAGATTCTAAAGGAACTGGCATAGGAACAGATTCGTGTGTGGTCGTCTTAAGTGAACAAGTGCTCCAAAGTGGCTGCCGATTAAATTTATTAAATCTGGTATGTTAAACATAAATTCATAAATATAATTTGAATCAAATTGAATAACCATTCCATCCCAGACAGCACACAATAACCATTAGACATCCACAAGATATCCTTCATGGATATCCAGTATATCCACTGGATATAGATGGATAGCCTATAGACATACAATGGATATCCATATGTCCGCCTATATCTAGGATATATGTAATATCTTATGGATGTCTTTGGAGATATCTACTGGATATCTCGTTAATATCCCATGGATATCCTATGTTCATATTTGGTATATACCATGGATATTAATAGGATATTTTATATTCACATTTGGTATATCCTTCCTCCTTAAATATGAAAATCTGAGAATCTATGACTAGTATCTACTGATGGAAATACAAGGTGGTCCAACAAAAAAACGCAAATCAAAAGTTTTTTATGTCTACAGATATGGAATAAAATTAAGAGAAAATAGTTAATCCAGTCAACCAGTACAAAATATAATAGATACACAGGGTGGATAGTCTAGTATTTAAGTGGACAACTGTAGAATATTGTGATCCAATGAAAAAGATTCAAATACTCATCGCGTATGTCTGTTATATTTTGTACTGATTGGCCAGAACTATTATTTCCAGTTAATTTTATTCCAGATTTGTGGATATATACAACTTTTGGTAAGCATTGTTTTTGTTGGCCATCTTGTATTTCCACCAGCGGGTTCTAGTCAGATATTCATCTGTGAGTAAGAAGGTACAAATGGAATTAAATTCTTCATAATAGTAGTATTATTTAACATATAATGAAATGATATACTATGGAATAGAATGATAGAAAATACTTTATTTTATATAATATACATATTTGCATATACATCAATAATTCTTCTTCTTCATCACCCAGCTCATCAACTCTGCACGGTGATTTCTGTAAGAACGAGAAAAGAAAGATTGACGATTTTCAAGGTCAACTATATACCGTATACGCCCGAATAAAAGATACACCTTTTTCTGTAAAATAACATTTTGAAAATTGGCCTGCGTCTTGTATTCGAGCACATACCTGTAATAAGAACATTTCTCACCACAAAATACTATCATTATTATTGAGCTCAAAAGAATTTTTACTCAAATCAGCCGAGCCCCCAGCTCAGTTTATCATGAAACAAAGTAAAAGCCGAGGTAAAACTTATTTTACATTTCTACACCATGCTATTCCACATTGTATAGATATACAAAACGCTTTTAATGTAGGTAATCAATCATAAATATCAATAAAATATAGGAGACGTAACAATATTCAGAATTAAGGTAAGAAACATATGCATACCTAATTTTTTCCCAAATCGAAACTACCGATAAAAATAACCAACCACTTTTGTACGTTTATTGATAACCTAACAACCAAAATGACGAGGGGACGATGCTATATCAAACGGTCAAACGCGGCATCGACCAATGAGAGAACAGTGTTTAGTTGGTAGCATAGTTTTGCGGGTATTAATATGGAAATCCACTGATGATGCATTATTTTCTATTATAGCATTAAACGTTAAGTTTTTGTTGTGTTAAGAACATAACGTATTATGTCGCATTCGTATTGTTGATTAAACTCATTATAGTCTGATACAAATTAGGTGTACCTATCTTTTTCAATACATTGAACAAAGACAAAAAATGCGACAGAAAATAATAATAGATATCCATGGATATACAATGGATATAATATCAGGAGATTAAGACATTTATGCATTGAAAGTTTTATGTATTAGAACTTCCTTCTCAATCATTTTTTATGTGATTATTGAATATATTATCAGTAAAATAGAAAATAATTTTTTTTCCATATCTATGAAATACATTCAGTGGACATCCATTAGATATCTTACATGGACTGGATGTTCAGTGGATATTGGGCTATCCACTGGATATCTAGTGGATATTGTGTGCCGTCTGGGATGTGATAAACCACGTCCATGTAATAGAATATAGTAGTAAAATAGTAATACTATCGGCAGAGAGATAAATTGAAAACACAAAACATATAAACAAACGAATCCTTATCACAATACCTGAAGTGTTTTTACCGATCCATAGAAATAAAAATAAAAATGACCATACACGGAAAGAAATGTGCGATTCAGAGATTACTAATGAACAACTACTTGATCAACTATTGAAAGGAAATACGGAATTGAAGTCGGCAATACAGGCGGTTGAAGTGAAGCTTTGCCTGAAAATTGAGGAAATCAATCATCGCCTGACTATGGCAGAGAGGGAAAACGAAGAACCGAAGAAAAAAATAGAACTACTCGAAAAGGGGCAGAGGAAAAATAGCGTAATAATATTTGGATTAGAGAGAGAAGAACATTATATAACTCCTGAATATATCATTGAATTGATGAAAAACCTCTTGAAAATTAAGCTTGTTGAAAACGATTTCAACAACATATATCCCCTAGGATCAACTCATAATAGCCCAGTGGAATTCACCTCTTACATCAAAAAAGCTAAAGTTCTGATAAACACCAAAAACTTCAAAGGATCTATAATACGCATAGTACATGATTTCACTGAACAACAGAGAACAGAACACAGAATATTGAGAAAACATCTATATGTCGCTAAACAGAAAGACAATAATATTTGTTTCATAAAGAACGACAAGCTCTACCTCAATAATAAGATCTATACTGCTACTCAACTTGAAACTTTGGAAGACGCAAGCGAACTTTACTGTCAAAACAAACCACAAAGGGATCCAGGCACACCAGCCCCTGAGCATCTTAATCTGAAAAAAAATAATCTGGAAGAAGCTGCTTTCACATTCATAAAGTCAACTCAAACCAAAAAATCTAACTTATCTGATTTCACTAAAGAAAACTCAAATACTCCGAAAACAGGCGCAACGAAAAAAATTATCAAGGAAACAGTACGAGAAAAACCAAACTTGCGCAAGCACTCTGCTAGATAGATTCAACGTTCTTACTACCTTTTTATTCTATTTATCTATACCATCTTCAACTATTCATTCTATTATTGTTACCATTCCCACTTCCATTACAAACAAAATTTATACTTCCTTTAATTAAAAATGAATCCATATATTAGAGACTATGAATATGAACTCATTGCAACCAAAAAAGTTGATAATATAAATTACTATAACAATTTGATTTCATCTGAAGAAAATAAAAAATTTAAGTCAACTAGAAATATACATTCATGAAATAAAACAGCATTTTCACTGCATTGTACTCACAGAAACATGGAATATCCCAGACATAAATATGTTTAAGCTGGATGGCTACGACATACTGTATAACGAGGGTAACATTAATAAATGCGATGGCGTTGTTATTTACGTAAGAGAGAATATATGCTATAATTATGATATCATTGATATAGGTGTATGTAAATCGATTCAAATCACACTAAAAGTAGACGAAAAAACCATACATCTAACGGGTTTATATCGTCCGCCTTCAACAGATGAACAAATATTCGTCAAAAATCTTCGGGAATACCTCTCTAATGTTTAGAAAGTCAATGGTGACTATCACATATTTTTGGGGGATATCAACTTGAACATTCTAGATGAATATGACATAATTACTGAATATCTTAATAGCTTTTATGAGTTTGATTATCATTCCGTCATACTGTAACTAAACAACAAAGTAATATATGCATTGATCACATTTTTGTTAAGAAAAAATCGAACGAAGTTTTACCTATTGTACTAAAAAGTGCCATTACAGATCATTACACTACAATCGTTAAACTCCCCTCCAAAAATGACGAGGAATATGAAACTTCAGATGCAAAATACTGTAAATACACTGATTATTCATCCTTGAAAACAGAATTAACCCTCTATGATTGGTCAATATTATCTCGAAAGTTTTGCACGTTTCCTAGAATTGCTAAAGAATCTCATCGCAAAACACAGAAAAACATCAAAAGTTAAACACAGAAACATCAAACGGAAGCAATGGATCACACGAGGATTGGTAAACTCCATAAATACCAGAGATAGCTTATTCAAAAAAGTTCGAAAAGAGCCAAATAACCTAATTTTGACAACACAATACAGAAATTATCGAAACACATTGAATAGTCTTATCAAGAAATCAAAAATCAATTTCTATAAGAGTTGTCTGGATAGATCACAAACTAACATCAATGCGCTATGGGAAACGGTGAAGGATATATCTGGGAAAAATAAAACTATTAGGATTCAAACAATAAAAAATGAAACAGGTGGTCTTACCTATGATAAAAAGGAGATTGCAGATTGTTTCAATAATCACTATTTCTCTATTGGGCAAAAACTTGCAAAAAATATTCAAAAACCTGCGAATTTTCCCATGAGGAAAGCATCTTTTATGCACTCTATATTTTTGGAACCTACAACATAGGGGGAGATAATTGAAACAATATCATCTCTCAAAATGAACAAAACTCCCGGTATCGATGAAATTAGAGCTGAAACTTTGAAAGAGATAAAAACAGAAATAGCTATTCCTCTGAACAACATTTTTAATCGAATAATAGAAACAGGAAAATTTCCCAAAGAACTCAAAACGGGGGTTATTAAACCAATTTTCAAAAAAGGAGACAGACATGAAATTCTAAACGACAGACCAATTACGCTCATTTCAAACATAGCTAAAACATTAGAAAAAATAATCAAAAAAAGATTGGTCTCTTACCTTAACAAGCATAATTTCATTCCAAATAATCAGTATGGATTTAGAGAAGGGATTTCTACTCAAGATGCTATTATTTTTCTCACCTCCAAAATATCAGAAAATCTAGAAAAGAGTAAACCAAGTCCGTGTGTTTTCTTGGATCTTGCTAAGGCCTTCGACACTGTGAACCACTCATAGCTGTTGATGAGCTTGCAAAATATGGGTTTCAGGGGAAGCACATTGAATCTCATGAATAGTTACCTTAAAAACAGAGAGCACTATGTGAAAATTGATAACGTCGTCAGTGAAAAAAGGATTGTGGAGTACCGCAAGGAACAGTTTTGGGGCCCATTCTCTTTACAATATACATCAATGATACATTGCGGCACGATACTTGTGGCAGCATTTTTTGTTTCGCTGACGATACAGCAGTATTGTACAGTGCTGATAGCTGGAATTACCTCAAAGCTAAAGCAGAGGAAGACATGGGTAAACTCTTTGAATGTTTCGCAGATAAAATTATATCAATAAACTACGTAAAAACATTCTTTTTACCATTCTCTTGCTATGCCAACTCACTACCCCAATATGATACATTGTGTATCGGGAACAATATATTAATACGATCAGTAGAAAAAATCAAGTATTTAGAAGTAGTGATAGATAGACACCTGAGATGGAACTATCATGTTGACCAAGTGACTAGGACATTGAGGAGCATTCTTTATAGATTCAGATATTTACGAAATATACTAGATACCTCGCGAATGAAAACAATCTATTGTGCAATTGTGGAGTCTCGTCTTGCATATGGGATAGTTGGCTGGGGTGGAGTAGCAATATCGCATTTGAAAAAATTAGACGTATTACAGAAAAAATTTCTAAAAATTCTCCTTGGAAAACCACCACAATACTCATCGGAAGCACTTTTCAAAGAATCAAAATTGCTGGACCTCAGGCAACTTTACTTCCTAAGAACTGTTGTTGAACAACATAAAAACCGAACGAATTTGAACTATGTAAATCATAGGCCTAATACAAGACTTAAAGCCAATGCACAACTGAGCACAATATGCTCAACCAAAACAATCGTTCAGAGAACATATAATCATCATGCAAACCGGCTCTACAATTGCTTACCTCTGGAAATCAGACTTGCAACGACAATTTTTTCATTCAAAAAGACAGATAGAGTCTCTATACATCGATTAATTGACCCCTCGATCTCATGAAACATACTATGTAATTGAGATAACATTATTCAGTTGTTCACTGTATAGAGAGAGCGAGTTCATGTTCATATCCCTTATATTGCTTTTATGTTCCTTTAACCCCATTATTTATTCAATAACCATACACGATGCATGAACACCCACGCCCAGGCAATGCCTTAGTGGGTGTTTATTCATTATTGGAAGAATAGAGTATATTGTTGTATTGACGTTTTGTTCTTTATTTATATTGTTATTTATTTATTATTAACATTAAATTGATTATGTAATATCATTCTTCCTCGATTTAAGTATCTTTGACGACTCAATTTCCTAACTGTTTTAATTAACGCAAAGTTTAGAAAGAAACAGATCCATCGCTCTCATTTATTAACTGTGCTTTATGTTGATTATATTGAATGTATTCTGTACTTTTCTCTTTTTTTATTATTATATTTTATATTTTGTGTTTCATATTTTGGGTTTTATATTTCACATTTTATGTCTTATATTTTATACATTGTATTTCATATTTTTGTATTCATGTCTTATATCATAATATATATTGGATTGTTAATTTTCGATATCTACCACGTACAAGCTGTTTACGACAGCTTCTGTGTAGTTACCATGTTTATTTGCATTTGTTAAAATATGTATTGTATTTACTACTTCTTTCGTGAATAAACATTATATTATAGATGATTTATATGAACCGACGCTCTGGTACTTCGATTTGCTACTGTTTACATCACAAACAGAAGACGGTAGAAAAGGCAGAGCTATTGAAACATAAGGGACTAAGATATGATTGCCAGGAAAGTTTAGTTTCTTTTGGTATATTTAGCTTGTTTGCCATCAAACGTTTGTAAATTCCTGTTTGGTTCCATATTCCTCCATCTGATACCCGTCCATTGGTACCAGTGTGAACATATATAAAGTTGTAATTTGCATTTCATATATTTAGACACATTTTTCCAATTTTCAGAGAATTTATCCAAGTCCGTGGTCTATCTATAGACTCTCTCGATCATTATTCTGAACCAGAACTTTTAATTCACGTACTTGTAGAAAGAAATGGTGGAAGCTTAATGACTTTACAACGAGATCGTTGCCTAAGAATCATATTTCGAGGACAAAGCAATAATGATTTGCACTGCTAGAACCTCTAATTTTTCACTGTGTAATATTTATTAGTCGAGAGAATCCTCATCAAGCACTTCTGATTTACAATGAGTATGATTTTTATGGCAACATGTCACAAAACACCATAACTTTAAATATTTTCCAAAATCGACAATGTACATACCTCTAGTTTCAAGAAACGACACCAGAAGGAGTATCTGGTATGTTGAATTCCTAATTATATTCGTCCGTTTCACTGAAGACTGAAACCATCAAATATTCTTGCTTATTCTTAATGAGATTGAATTGATTAAAGGCCACTTGACCTAGAGCAATACTACCTGCAATGCAACACGCAATATCTCTTGATCACAAGCATGCGCAGATGAAGCTCAGCTGATAGATCTCGGAATTGCAACTTTATCGGTTTGGTGACATTTCTATTGCATGCAAGTTGCAATTCTAGGGAGAAATCTAGTTAGGTACTTTTGGTTTAATAACCAATCTAATGTGAGTCAATTCATTTGATCACAAAATACTGACGAAGTGAGGACGGGTCAGTTTTCTGTGCACTTGTGATTGACTGTAGCACTTTTTTTGTATAACTAACCTTATTGTTGATTCGTGATTTTTGTTAATGTCATTTTTTTTCAAGTTTTTTATTTACCTTGCATAATGTCAAACAACATGCAAGATTCATCACATGCAATATTTTGACCTTGCAATAAATTGCATGCAATTACTTGCAAATTGTATTGCTTCATGTCAAGCGGCCTTTAGTAACTCATAGTAGGTTCAAAAATTAAAGAATCAGTATAATTTATTATTGATACTTCTCACTTTTTCATGACAATAATATAACCTTCAACATCTTACTTTGACACTATATCACTTTCGCAAAAATGTATATTTAACAAGTAACCCATTTGATACTAGCTTTTTTTCTTTTTTCCTTGGCTTTAACACTCGTCATTCGGCCAGTCACAAGATAAGTAGCTACCATGCTAGATTAAACAAAACATTGGTTTTTCTAATTATTATTAGGGTACACCTGTATTTATAAGGTATTCGTTACGCCCAAAAACATAGTGGAATGTTTTTGGTTACACCACTGTTAGGACTGGAAGTTATCGATTAGAATGAACGAACGAGTTCGTTGTCAATTCCGAACCGTAACATGAAATAGTGACTCCCACACATTGTGTGTCCTACTACTACTATCCAGCATCCAATATGGTATTCAGATGCTTGGTTGACTTTTATTATTCGATTCAAAAGAAGTTCTTGATATTTTGAGGTTCTAGACATTTTATCGACTTTATCAATATAAACGAGACAGTATTACGCAACTATTGTATCAGACATATTATACTATACATAATACCTACATTCTTGTTTTCTGGTTCAACTTGACACATAGAATTGTGAATAATTGTTACCATTGTCGGAGGAATTCGACGACTTTTTTAATTACTATGAATTGTTTTTAAAAAAGTTTAAAAATAGTGGACATTGATGAACTTTTTATGGTAATTTATTGCTAGGAAAAGTTTGATAAATGCATGCGAAATTAATTGTTTGATAGTTTCCCGCTGTTAAGTGATTGGAAATACTTAATATACCTAAAAATATTACTGTTAAATCATTGAGTATTAAAATACTCTACACAGAACACCCCCGAGATACTCTATGATGTTATCACGGACTTCCTAAGTCCGTGGAATCCGTGGATGTTATTCATAAGATTAAAATTTTCTTTATAAAATGCCTGTTCTATGATAGAAGAGGTAACTGTGTTTTCCTTAAAAAATTGGAGGATGAGAAGGTCAACGTATTAAACATCTTTTTTTAGTACGGTATTTGTATAATAGATGTCGGTCGGTTCGGTTGAACCTTTTATATCCTTTTATTAGTTACGTTTTGATTTAATTGTGAATTAACAAAATGGTGAATCAGCAGTTTAATTAATCATTTATCTGGTTATCTGATTGAACAGAATCAATGAAAACATTTTCAGAAAAAATATTTCAGTATGTTCTGAAAACTGTGTTACCATAAATATTGTGTTTAATATTTAATAATTTCGAAAAGTAACAAATTTTCCGGTTACAAAAATTTGAAAGAATATTCTCATTATACAAAATGTCGGTTTATTTTAAATATTCCATGCCGGCAAATATAATTTTCATCGATTACTTCTACCGGCATCTATCGATCAGTTACTTAAGAAAGGAAATATGACAAGGTAACTACTATTATTTAATAATGTCGGAATAGTTGGACAAACTTCTCCATTAAATAGTAGATGACAGCACGCGTGGGTCTATCAGGCTTATTATTCCATTTTTAGTAGACTCTGGTATAGTTCACGTAAAAGATATGGTGCGAACTCTAAAGATTCAGCTTATCCTTTGATTTGAATACTAACATAGTCCAGTCTATATTATAATTTAAAATGCTTATTAGACGATATATTCATTTAATTCCAACTAACAATCGTTAAAATGTATTTAATAATTTTATAATTATTAAGAATATCTTAAACATAACATCAGACAATTAACACTACCTTATATCTCGTTTTATTAACAAGAATTAGTAGTATAACTTTCAAATAACATATTATTTTAACAAAATTTCACTGAACTATAAGCATATTTTGAGATAGCAGTTTTTTTGAATAAGCACGTAGACACAAGCGATAAGGACCGTTCAGTATTTAGTTGGTGCGCTAGCATCAAGACAGACGTATGTGTCAAGCACTAATTCACTGTTTGACCTGAAGCTGCTGCAATCCGAATTAAACAAGTGTCTTAATGCATCAGGTTTTATGCTACACAAATTTCTTTCGAATTCTCTACACTTCTATACCGAATCAGTGTAGTTTCAAGCGTTAGATCTAGACTTAAATTTTGATAACGTCTTCTAAAATTCTTGGGCTTAAGTGGAATCGAACTCACGATATTTTTCAAGTCTCTACTCCTTTATATCTTGAACTCGAATCCTACATCACCAAGCAGAAAATTCTATCTGCTGTCTCACAATGTTATCCTTAAGGATTAGTCAACCCCGTCATTATCAAAGGAAAAATATTAATGCAAAGCACATGGTTGCACAAACTTTCATGGGATCAAGAAATCACTGATAAGTCCATCATCCTCGCTTGGAAAGTTTTTGTAAACAGTATTTCTTCTCTTGCCAACGTTAAGATTATCTATTTAATAATGAAAAACCCAAAGAAAGACAAATTCATGGATACTCAGATGCCAGTTCAATGGCATATGGATGCAACTTATATCTCCCCTCCAAATATGCAAATGGGAACATCCATTGTGCATTAGTGGGTGCAAAATCACGAATTGCGCCATTAAAAAACATGCTCACCATTCACAAATTAGAGCTCTGTACAATGTTATTATTAGCCAAATTCACTCAACGAATCATGCAAATTTTTAAACCAAAAATTTAATTTCAATCAATTAATTTATGGTCTGTTTCTCAAAGCGCTTAGATTTACAATTATCTAATCCGTCAGAGGCTGGAAGACATGCAGGAGTTTCCAAACTATTACAGTTAGAATCGGAAATATAGGTTGCTGTTTTGTAAGAAACTGCGAGTTTTTGGGCGGATTCTAGGGAACGCGCTATCTTTTCCACTTGCTCAAGATTCAGCGGGACGTTTTCCAAAATGCGTTGTCGGATTAGAGGAGAGTTAAGGCCGCTTATGAATGCATCACGTAGATACTCATTACAGTACGTCAGTGCATCTACAGATTTTAAGTTGCAGCCTTTGCTTATTGCTCGGAGGGCCTACAAGTATTGGTCAACAGACTCTCCATTCTGCTATCTTCGATTCGCTAATAGGTGCCTAGCAGAGTTCATTGTGTTGGGGCGCAAATAGTCCTTTAAGAACGTCATTGGCCTCAGTATAAGTCTTACTCTCGGAAATGAATTCGTAATTTTCGAATGATAAAAAATTAACCAATACCTTGAGCTTCTTCTCTTCGGGTACCTTGGATTCCTCAATGAAACTTGTCAGTGTTTGAAGGAAGTATTTCAATTAAAATAAATACAAGGAATGCAGTTTAATCTTGATGTGAACTTTTTATTCAGTAAATTAACATAACTGTTCGCTTTTGACTGACAAGTTAGAAAAATTGAAATTGAAATCAAATCATTTATTTGTAGTCAAGGTAACGACTACCGACTGTCTTTTAGAACAATTAACATATAAAGTACAATTTTACTTTAACACTTTCCCTTGTTAATTGTTGTAATAATAATGAAATAAACAAACAAAACATCTTAGTACCCACTATGTTACTTTAAACCCAATTTATCGCGTAATATTTGTAATCGTATTGCACCCAAAGGCTTCGTCATAATATCTGCCAGTTGATTCTCAGAAGATATTTGTTGAACTGCTAATTCGCCTTCGGTTACCCTCTCTCGAATAAAGAAGTGCTTGATGGCTATATGTTTTGTTCGTCGATGAAACTCTGGATTTTCGCTTAAACGCACTGCTGCTGTATTGTCGACCTCAATTATTGGAACTTGCTTTAAAGTTACAATATTTTTAAACAATCTTGAGAGATCAAATAATTTCTTTAGCTGCTTCACTTGCTGCAATAATTTCAGCTTCGGTAGTGGAAGTGGCTACCGTAGGTTGTCTTTGACTCATCCATGAAATAGCCCCTCCTGCATACTTAACTACGACACCAGAAGTAGAGCGACCAGTTTTCGTGCATCCTCCAAAATCAGCGTCACTGAAAGTCTCAAGAATACCCCTTTTTACCTTACGAGTATAGGTTATTCCTTTCGTCAATGTGCCTGCTACATAGCGGAAAACTCTTTTAACGCGAGCTGCATCTTCCAAAGATGGATTTTCCAGTGATCTTGATAAAAATCCAACGCTGTATGCTAAGTCAGGTCGAGTTCCTAGCATCAAATACATGAGAGCTCCGACCGCCTGTCTGTAAGGGAAATTATGTGCTTTGGAATTTTCTTTCCCTGATTGAGAAATCTCAGAAGCTTTCAACATTGGCGTAGAGACTGGTTTGCAATCTGAAAAATTGAAACGTTCTAGAATCTTTTTAGCAAAAGCTTGTTGATTAATTGTAATGTAATCATCTGTTTGTTCAATTTCTAGCCCCAAAAAGTATGAAGCTTTCTGTGAAGTGATCTTGAATTCTTTGCTTAAATCTTGTAAGAAAATCTTCAAATCTTGAGGATCTGTTGCGGCAACTAATCCATCATCTACGTACAGAGCCATGATAATACTTTTGTCATTTTCTTTTCGCATGAACAAACATGGATCTGCATCACTAACTTTGAAGCCGAGACTGATAAGATACTTGCCAAAACGTTTGAACCAGCATCTTGGAGCCTGTTTCAAACCATACAAACTTTTTTGAAGTTGACATACCTGATCAGTACCGTTTTTGTAGCCTTCTGGTTGCTGCATGTAAATAACCTCTTCAAGTTCGCCGTATAAAAATGCTGTAGATACGTCAAACTGTGCTAGATGCATCTGCTCACTTGCAGCTATGCTTAAAATCGACCGAATAGTTGCCATTTTTGCTACTGGGCTGAAGGTCTGGCTATAGTCAATGCCGTAGCGTTGACTGAAACCTTTTATAACTAGTCTTGCCTTGTATCGATTGACCGAACCATCTGGATTGGTTTTAACTCTGTAGGTCCATTTACATGGGATCGCTTTTGCTCCTTGTGGCAAAGTTGACAGCTTCCATGTGTGATTTTCATTGAGCGATTTCATCTCATCATCCATGGCTCGTTTCCACTGTAAACTTTCCCTACCTGAAACAGCTTCTTGGAATGATTGAGGAGTTACATACGTGTCAATAAAATCAGTGTTTTCAGCAATGTGTGCATATTCTTGTAGGTAACTTGGCTTTCTCAACTTCGAGCGATCTCTCAAAGTTCTTGCAGGTACTGGCGAGGGCGTCGCTGGCTCTTCCTCGTCATCGGTTGCCGATTCAGGTTCCGTGCTTTCCGACTCGTACTCAAGTGGTTCATCTTGTTGAACTGGTATCTCGGGGTACTCCAAAGGCTCTTCTAGTTCGACTGGAACCTCAGGATTTTCCTCGGTGTTATCTTTCTGTAAATGAGAATCTTTGAGTGGTAACTGAACCTCATGATCGCAATCTCTCGTTAATTCGCGAAATTGAACGTCTCTTGAGACAATAACTTTGTGCTCTTCCTTGACATAAATTCTGTATCTTTCATCGTTATCGTAACCTATCAAATAACCCTTGATTGCTTTCTCGTCCATTTTTCTTCTCTTTTCTTTAGGTATATGAACGTAGCAAGTTGATGCAATGATGCGTAAGTGCTTAATTCTCGGCTTACTTCCAATCCACAGCTCGTAAGGACTCACACCGTCTACTGATGATTTGCCTGTTCTGTTCAATACGTACGTAGACGTAGTGACTAATTCTGCCCAAATGGCTTCAGGAAATTTCACGTCGGGATTGGAGTACTTGAATGTTCTAGCCATTTCAACGATTGTGCGATTTTCTCGTTCAACGCAACCATTTTGCTGTGGTGTATACGGAGCTGTCAATCTGTGCGTAATTCCATTTTTCTCTAGAATAGCCTTGACCTCCACATTGTCGAACTCGCCGCCGTTGTCACTCAGCAGCGCCTTAATCGAATGACCTTGCTGTTTTGCGTGAGCAATCATTGACTGTAAAGCTGCTGTGACGTCAGACTTCTCTGCAATTATGTAGCAATATCGAAATTTAGTGAACATATCTTTGAATATGGCCATATACCTCTTCTTGCTAAATGATACATCAAAAGGACCACATAAATCTGTAGCAATCAGTTCTCCAGGTTGGCTTGCTTTTCTTCTAGTACCGAAAGCTAAACGATGGGCCTTACCGTAAACGCACGGTTCACAAATTTCTCTGTCTAACTTGACGTTAATACCCAATTCTTTTTGTAACAAGTTTTTCACGTGCTGCTTGTCCTGATGTCCCCACCTCTCGTGATACAGCTGTAATTGAGAACTATCAGTAACAGCAACATTGAAACTTACATTACCAGCGGGAAAAATCGGTTTGATAGCTGCTTTGAATAGTGTTCCGTGAACATTTCGGACTCCACTTAGCAGTATCTTGTTATTCACTTTGAGCGAGCACCACGTAGCTGTTGATTCAAACATACTGTTTAGGTTTCTGTCTTGAGCTGCTAGAACAGAAAACAAATTCTTCGATATGTCGGGAACGTACCAAACATCGTGCAAGGTTAGGATGTATCGCTCGTCGTTCACTGTTGATACAACTTTTACGATGCCTTTCCCTACTGCTTGCAAAAGCTCTTTTCCTGCAGCCTTTATGCCACACGGATTCTTGAATTTTTCAAAATCTACAAAGAAATCGAAATTATTCGTTGCGTGCCTTGTAGCACCGTTGTCGATCCACCAGTCTGTAGTGTTGATCTCAGTATTGAAAATCTCTGAAAATGACAACACAAGACCTTCCTTAACCTCAACAGCATTGCTCTGAAATTTGTTTTGGTTATTTTTGTGGTTAGCTTGGTTTTGAGAGTCATTAACGGACTTATTTTTGGATGGTCGTCCATCTGCGATCCATTTTCTGCATTCACTGACCCAATGGTTTTTCTTACCACAATAATTACAGGTTGTACCTGCTCTCGACTTCTTTTTCGCGTCTTGTTTTTGCGTCTCGCCTTTTGCCACTAGAGCTTCTTGAGAAAATTTGTCGTTGTTGGTGCTTTTCTTGAAATTTCTTTCGAACATACACAACTGTGTAGTCAGCTCGTCAAAGGTTTTCTCTGTGTCTTTGGTGAGCAGCATCCAACTGGACCTAAATGTCTCAAATGCAGCAGGTAAAATATTGAGCGTTTTACACACAAGCATTAAGTCTGGTAACTTGTTTTCATTTCGAGCAGTGAGACCGTTGTTGAGATCACTCCAAAGACTTCTCAACTTAGCTAAATGTGTAGACACGTCCTCACCTAACATCCAACTAAAAGCGAAAAATGAATCACAAATTTGAAAAACTTGATCCTTGGATGTCGCTTCAAACTGCTCTTTAAGGGCCTCGAAAGCATCACGCGCGGTTTCTTTATCGATGATTTTCTCATACACCGCATCTGTAACTGAGCTAGCAATCATAGACTTTGCGTAGCTATTTGCCTTTCGAAAGAAATCATACTTCTCTTTGAATTCTTTTTGTTTAGCCGCACTAGCGCCGTCAGCTAGATGTTCTGGTTTTTTAATCTTGTTATCGATAACGTCTAATGCACCTTCATGATAATCGAGCAGATCACGAATCTTCCGCTTCCAGATCGGCCAGTCTGCCTCACCGGCCAAGGGTTTGATGTGCTTCGCCAAATCCATCTGTGGCTATTCAACGATACTTCACAGTCCAACCGTTTCTTATACGAATTTATTCTTTCTTGAATAAAAACGATTCTAGTACGCAGTGGAAGCGTTCTGGGCCCATAACCAATTAAAATAAATACAAGGAATGCAGTTTAATCTTGATGTGAACTTTTTATTCAGTAAATTAACATAACTGTTCGCTTTTGACTGACAAGTTAGAAAAATTGAAATTGAAATCAAATCATTTATTTGTAGTCAAGGTAACGACTACCGACTGTCTTTTAGAACAATTAACATATAAAGTACAATTTTACTTTAACAATTTCCATTTCTTAGCGGAAGTAGGCGAATCAGGCGATCCGTTGAATTTTTCTGGTTTCAAAATTCGGCTATCCATCACGAATGTTGTATCGAATACAATTTTTGCTAAATAAATTGTCGTAAAATAATAACCGTTAGATATCGGAAGTACAGTTGAACCTAGGAAGATCTAGGATGGCGCATGACATGGCGTTGGAGGAAGCGGTTAGAACTGGGGTGGATATGATGATCATCTCCGAACCTAATAAAAAACTGGCCCATAAGAAGGGATGGATCATGGATCAGAAGGAGGGAGTGGCAATCGCTATTACCAATAACAAATTGACCGTGGAATCAGTACACAGGGGTCTTGGATATGTGATTGTAGGTACGATGGGCATTGCTATTATTGCGACATATATATCACCATCGCTGAAGCTGGAGGACTTTAGGAGAGCTGTGGGTAGGGAAGGCAGCAAAAAAACCAACAACGTCGGTAATAGTAGGTGATGTTAATGCGAAATCGGTGATATGGGGGTCGCCCAGTACCGATAGGAGGGGGCAACTTGTCGAGGAATGGTTAACACAGATGGAATGGGTGGCGAGGAACGACGGAACGCATACATTTGAACGAGGAACATCTAAAACCCACATCGATGTCACCTTGTGCTCTGAAAAGTTGGCCAAGAAAATTAAGGGCTGGAGTGTGCATTACAACAACCCATATACCCTCCACGGGCAAATAAAATTCAAAATCAAAAGCAGCGGCAACATCAGGAAAGCGACTCCAAGAAAGACGGTCTACCTGGACATTGCCAAATATACGAGAGCCCTCAAGGAAAAAAATGCCACCTATATAGACATACTTAGTGCGTACAAAATAGCTACCACCAAAGAGGCTAAGGGCAATGTGAAACCGTACTGGTGGAATGCGGAAATTGAAGAGGCAAGAGCTACCTACGTCAGAATGAGGAGGGAGTACACCCGGGAACGTGAGAGGAACAAAAGAATAAGTCTTGCGGGTAGAATGAAGGAATTAAGCAGATCGCTAAAGAAGTTGATTATGGCCTCCAAAAAAATCAACTGGGAGAAGCTAATTACTGACCTGGATGAGGACATCTGGGGGCAAGGGTACCGCATCGCGACCGGCAGACTGGCACATAAAGCTATGGGTCAGATAACGACTAAGCTCAGAAAGCAGATCCTAAAGGAGCTTTTTCCAACCATAAATTCGAGAAAAATAAGTATGGGGAACAAGAAGATCGCAAGCCCGGATCCATTTACTATCCAGGAATTGGATGAGGCCATGCGTAAGATGAAAAACGGTAAGGCACCGGGACCTGATGGTCTGACTGTGGAGGCTTTAAAAATAGCATATAAGGTTAGGCCAGAAGGAATACAAAATTACCTAAATACGTTGCTGGAAAAGCAAGTTTTTCTGGAGGACTGGAAAACGGCGAGAGTAATATTACTGCCTAAGGGTGGTAAGGACCCGAAGAAAGCCTCTAGTTATAGACCCATCTGCCTGATAAATACTTTTGGAAAATTACTAGAACGATTAGTGGCCAACAGGCTAACGATGGAACTTGAAGACAAAAATGTTCTATCCCCCCAACAACACGGGTTTAGGGCGGCAAGATCTACTGTGTCTGCCATTTTAAGTTTAAAATCGAAGATCAATGAAGGAACTTCTAAGTGGGGTGCACTGGTTGCAGTTGATATCCAGAATGCGTTTAATACAGCCAAGTGGGAGAAGATAATTAAGGCTCTCGTGAATGGAGGGGTAAGCCAGTACTTGGTTAAGTTCGTTAAAAACTATCATAACAGGAAAGTGGTCTCGGGAATCATCGCACATAAATGTACGATGGGGGTTCCACAGGGCTCGGTGTTAGGACCGGTGCTGTGGAACGTTATGTATGATGGGATTATTAGAATAGACTACGGACTAAAGGTGTCACCTATGGCATACGCGGATGACATAATCTATTGGATCGAGGGGAATGAAGACCAGGAGATTAGGTATAGGGCGGAAAAGGCCACCAGGCTCGCGATTCAATGGACCCGAGTAAATGGATTGAAGGTGGCTCCACACAAAACGGAGATGGCAGTTATAAAAAGACCGAGAAACGCCATGCGTAAGCTCTCCATAATGGTGGACGGGCAGAAGATTGAGGCTAAAGACAGTATAAAGTACCTAGGGGTCATTATTACTAAGAACCTAAACTTTGCTATGCATATTAACCAGACCATCGAGAAGGCGGCCGCTAAGAGCGCACAATTACAAAGGCTTATGCCGAATGTTGGAGGTCCGGGTTACCACAAACGACGAGTTTTATGCCAAGTAGTTCATAGTGTTTTACTATATGCAGCCCCGGTTTGGAAGGACATGGTTAAGGTGCAAAAATATAGGGATAAATTAATAGCCGAGCAGAGAAAAAGCCTATTACGTATCATATCTGCGTACAGGACGGTATCAGCGGAGGCAGCCCAAGTGATTTCGGGCTTCCCCCCAATAGACCTTATGATTGCGGAAAGGTGTTTCCTATACACAGTCGGAGGGAGGTTGGTGGGGAATAGGAGAATGGCGAGGGAAAGCACCTACCGTAAATGGCAGGACAGGTGGGACAACTTGACGTCTAAGGCACAATGGACTAAGACGCTAATCAGGGATATAAAAAGCTGGGTAACGTGTAAACACAAAACCACGTCTTACTATGTCACACAATTTCTATCAGGACATGGCTCGTTCGGAAATTTCACCCATAGGATCCAAAAGACGGACAGCGATCTATGCGCAATTTGCGATAAGAGGGACGACCCGGGACATGTCCTGTATGAGTGTGTGAGATGGGAGGCGGAGCGCAGGGAAATCACCAGCGAAATTGGCAATATACCTGAGGTTGAGGGTATTATTCAGGAGATGGTGGAATGTCCTGAGAAATGGAAGAAAATCACAAGCTATATCGTGAAAATTATGAAAAGAAAGGAGTCTGAGGATAGAGAAAGTCAGGGATAGGGTAGTTCATGGTAATGAAACTAAGTGGGTTGGTACGCTGAAGTAATGACAGCTTGCTGTCCTCCCAGCGTATGTTTCATCCCAAGGTACAAGGAGGAGGGTGGTTTAGTGAGGTGAAAGTCCCACACAAATCCACAGCATTGCACTGCCCGCTGTCGGAAATGGCATTAGCTTCCACCCCACCTCCGGGCAAAAAAAAAAAAAGATATCGGAAGATAAAGGCTTCATTTAGTAAATCTGTGACATTACAATTAAACACATAACGTCAATGGTTGTCAAGGCAATGTGAACATGCAATCACCTCATTCTCCCTCGCAGGAGAAGAGTCCATTGGAGACATAGTCTTCAAGATGCTTTGGAGGTCTTCTGTTTCTTCTAGGTCGATCTTCATGCGTTCCATCTTGAACTGGAGTTGGACGATCTTGAATATCTGACCTGGAAGGCCCACAGAAAGGGGCAGGCAAACAAAGAGGAACAGGTGGCTGAAAGGCCTGTGCAAGGGGCGGAGAAGGTGGTAGGTCTATTTGATCCGGGCGTTCCAAATTGAAGTCTCCACTAGGGGCCAGTTGTTTGAGAGAGACTGTAGATTCACGTCGGTCATCGAATCGGACATGGTCATATTGAGAATTGGCCTCGATGAATTTGGCTTCATCCACAATGGGGTCATATTTACTGGTTCTGTTTTTTCGCCGGACAAGGACAGGTCCAGGTTGAAGTAACCAGGCTGGAAGAGTCGTGTCATTAGGGGATCGTCTCGGATGAATGAAGAACCTCTCGTGTGGAGTACAGTTTGTACTACTGTTCAGCAACGATCTTATTGAGTGCAAGGCTTCCAGTAGAACGCTTTCCCAATGGCAAATCTGTAAGTTTTTGGTTTTCAGAGCAAGATTAATCGATTTCCAAATTATCCCGTTGTATCGTTCAACCAAATAATTTTCGGCTGGGTTATATGGTGTGGTCATGCTGGTGGCAACGTCACGTTTATGGAACAATGAAATCATTTCCTTTGAAATCAATGAAGTTCCCCGATCTGAATGTATGTAGCTAGGCATTCCAAACATCGAAAATAGGTCATTCAAGCACCGTATTACAGTTTCAGAAGTCATGTCCTTGCAAGGGTACGAGAAAGGGAAATGAGAGTATTCGTCGACAATGTTGAGTAAATACCGATTGTGGCTGTTAGAAGGTAAAGGGCCCTTGAAGTCAATATTAAGCCTTTCAAACGGCGATGTTGCTTTAATCAGATGCTGATTGTTATTTCTGTAGAACCTTGGTTTGACAGCAGCGCAAATAGAGCAGGCAGCGCTGATCTTTTTAATTTCATCAATTCCGTAAGGTAAATTTTTGCTTTTAACCCAGTGGTACGTCCTTATAATACCAGGGTGGCACAGTACTTTATGGAGCTTATAAAGTTTGTCCTGAGTGTGTAAGGAACCGCAGACGCGTGAAAGAGCGTCGGTTGAATTATTCTCAACACCAAGCCTATACTGAACGTCGAAGGAGAAGGGAGATAATTCAAGGCGCCAGTGGTGGATCTTGTCATTCTTTATTTTGCTTGTAAGTCGGGAATTGAAGATATACGACAGATCTTCTTGGTCCGTGAGCAGCTGAAAGTGTCTACCTAGTAAGAAATGACGCCACTTCCTCAACGATAGAATAATCGCTAAGGTCACAGATAACCCACAGAGCTAAGGTCTCTCTCTCTCTCTCTATAGCAGAATGTCGTTTTTCGTTATCGGATAAGGTTTTCGAAAAAAACGCAACGGGGCGCTCATTCTGACTAAGAGTAGCCGCTACAGTAATGCCCGCAAGCGTCAGTTTCAACTGTAAGTGGTAGATCATCTTGAATTGTCGTGAGTAATAGCTTGGCTATGTCTTCTTTAATTAACCGAAAATTTCCAGCTACGGGCGAGTCCGGTAGAATAGGGAAAGATTTGCAGTCAACCAAACTCCTTATCTTGTCGGAATATCTTGAGGCCCATTTTGAGTAATGAGAGAACATCCCTAGTGCGCGTTTCATGGCTAAAGCGTCAGAAGGAAGAGGCAGCTCCTGTAATGGGTTGAATCTATCTGGGTCTGAACGCATAGACTTGTTAGGAATTTGATACCCAAGGAGATTTATTGTATTTTGAGAGAATCTAGGTTCCACGTTAAATTATGTTTCTTTGCTGCTCTTAGAAATGGTTCAAGGTTCCTATCGTGATCATCTTGCCCCCTTCCACCGATCGTAACGGCATCAAGATATGCATATACTCCATCAAGACATTCTTTCCTTATAATATTGTCAATGGGCTTCTGAAAACAGGCTACTCCATTTGTTACCCCGCAAGGAATGCGACGAAATTGGTAAAGAGTTCCATAAGCTTTAAAAGCCGTATACTGTTTTTCCGAGTTTAGTATCGGTATCTGATGGTATGCACTCTTCAAGTCAATCGTGCTGAATACATCGTAATTTGCTATAGTTCAATATTTGGTAAAGGGTAGGCGTGTAGTGAAGTGAATTTGTTAATAGTCTGAGAGTAATCTATTACTAAGCGTTTTTTGTGATTTTCGTTTCTCGTTATTAAAACCTGAGCTCTCCAAGGTGATGAACTCTCCTCTATGATCCCTTCATGAACTAGTTTCTCGACTTCAGATTTAATGAATATTTCATCAGCTTCGGAGAAACGGCGAGATTCAGTAGCTACGGGACGGCAGCCGTCAACTAGGTGTACAAATAGTCGAGGGGGTTTAACCTCGGCACAAGCGACGTTACAAAGAGAAAGAGGAGGTTAGGAACCACCGAATTGGAGTCGAACTGAAGAGTGGAGTTTCATAATGTCATGCTCTTCTAATAACTGATCAACATTCGGTAGCCTTCGTATTTAACCAGAAACAGCAAGATCAAGAATGAGAAAATCATGCGTTGGCGATTTGAGCTTTCATGCTTTAAGCATGATTTATTGACGGGGTTCTGAGAACACTGCTGCAGACGCACTATCTCGGGGCTGCACGTACATGAATAAGCTTAAAGAAGCTCTCTATCACCCGGGTATGACAAAGATGTATTACTGGGGGAGATCGAAAACCCTGCCCTATTCTGCTAAAGACGTGATAGAGATGACCGCCTCATGCCCAACGTGCGCTGATATTAAACCGAGATGTATAAAAGTCAAACGAAACTTGATCAAGGCTACATCACCGTTCGAACATATCAACATAGACTTCAAAGGATCTCTTCCGTCCAATACTTCCAACAAATATATACTAATAATCATCGATGAGTACAGCAGGTTCCCCTTTACGTACCCAAGGTCTGCCACCGTCATCAACTGTTTGAAATATATTTTCTTAACATTCGGCCAATCAACTTTGTGTTGATAGTGACAGAAGCTCTTCATTCGTCTGAAGAATTCAAGTCCTTCTATAGTGTCATCAAGTACGACGCCGGATAACTCTCACGGCAATGGACAAGTCGAACGGCTAAACGGGACATTCTGGCAGATTATTCAACTTAGTCTCTTAGTGAAGTTACATTTCGTTTTAGATTTAATTGAGAAGGGTGTTATACAATTTGAATATATTTGCTACGGTGAACAGTTGGGTGATATGTTTACCAAATCTTTATCTTATGAAAAATTCAATTATTTTGTGAATAAGTTAAATTTAAACTAAATCTTATGTTAATCAACAGGTTTGAGGGCGGGTGTCAAAATAATTGTAACTATCCAAACAAACCTGTTGAATGTTGTGTGGCAATACTGCCTTGTAGAATGAAAGCAGAGTCACAAGTTGTCAAATGTCAGCGTTTTTAATAATATGGTTGAATGAACACGTTTCTTATATATCTTTTCGTTTAATTAAAAAATACATTGTTATAAAGCAAAACCTGTCTTATGAGGTTTTATTCAACTAAAATACAAGTATCATTTTGAGTAAACAATTCACATAAACTGTAATGAGTAACTGTCAAATAAAAAAACATGATCTAATCAACACTGATAACTATATCACTGCTAACTATATCACTCTCCCCCACTTTATTTTGAAACATAATCTTTCAAATAGTCAGGACGTCTTGTTGGACGAGACGATCTTCGAAAGGTTTTAGTTGGTTGGTATTGTGGAGGGTCGATCGGTTGAGATAAGAAGTCCACTTGGTGTTGGTTCTCTGTTCCTTCTTCTTCCGGGGTTGATACAGGTTCTCATGGGTAGATATAGATCCTCGAGGGGTTGATACAGATTCTCGTGGGGTAGATATTGATTCAGGAGAGTCTAAATTAATTTCGTTCTGTGCTTGAGGACTGTCTGCTTGATTTTTCTCTTCTTGTTCTTCGCCTAGTGGAGACTGCATTGATAATTCCCCTGCAGGTGCTAGGTTTCGTAGATTAACAGTTGTTTCCCTGCCATCAGGGAGACGGACCAAGGCGTAATCAGGGTTTGCCTCCACTAGCGTGACTTCTTGCACCAAGGAGTCGTATTTACTTTGTCGAACGAAGTTCCGCATCAAAACTTTGCCTGGAGAGAGAAGCCACGATGGGAGGGTAGTGCCAGTGACACCCCTCCTCTTATGGTAGAACATCCTCTCGTGTGGAGTAGCGTTGGTTGCCGTACAAAGCAGTGTTCTTATTGAGTGAAGAGCTTCCGGTAGTACTTTCTCCCATTGATTTACTGGCATTTGTTTGGACTTTAAAGCAAGGGATATAGTTTTCCAAATTATGCCTTTCAATTTGTCCATTCCCACAGGGATTGTAGGGAGTTGTCCTGCTCGTGGCTATACTTTTGGAGTGTAGAAATGTCTCGAATTCTCTTGATACAAATGACGTGCCTCTATCGGAATGGACGTACGTGGGATAACCAAATACTGAGATTATTTGTGATAGTGATTGTATGACGGTTTGAGCTGATAGATCGGTGCACGGGATAGCAAAAGGAAATCTAGAATACTCATCAACGACCGTCAATAAATATTTATGGCGAGTACTTGACGGGAGTGGTCCTTTAAAATCAAAATTAAGGCGCTCAAAAGGTGATGTAGCTTTAATAAGGCTGTTGGTTTTCTATTTTGCATTTTGCCGTCATATTTTTGATTTCGTCTAATGTATAGGGAAGATTCTGAACTTTAACGTAATGTTTCATTCGTGCAATACCAGGATGGCATAGGGAATTATGAATTTCTTCCAATTTAGAGTATGTGTTCGATGTGCAGCAAAATCTAGAAAATGCATCAGCCGCTAGGTTTTCCTTACCGGGCCTGTAAGTTATATCGAAATTTTACGGGGCTAACTCTAATCGCCATCTGGTAAATTTTTCATTCTTTATTTTCCCGGCATGTCTTAAGTCAAACATGTAGGAAACAGATTTTTGGTCAGTTACTAGTTGAAATTTACGTCCGATTAAGTAATATCTTCATTTACGGAGAGCTTCCATTATTGCATAAGCTTCCTTATCAACTGCAGGGTGATTTTGTTCGCTCTTCGATAGCGTCCTCGAAAAGAAAGCAACTGGTCTATGGTTCTTTCACGCACCATTAGGCAAAGTACAGCGAATTATAGTAACTCATATAGGAAGTGACAGTGGATTTCTGGAGGAAAGTAGCAGGCTATTTGTATTAAAAAAATGGCGGCTATCACGAGGACATGTACGAATATTGCTTCGAACTGTGGTTTAAGTGCGATCTGCAACGTGCCGAAGATCAGTCTATTATTGCAATGGATAACGATTCCTATAATGGACGCCGGAGCGAACGTATTCCCAAAAATATTTAACTAAAGAATAAACGAACCAAGTCATTCATAAATCCATAGAAAACCCGATCAATCGTTAGGTTTGGGGAGAAAGTCATTTTACATTGCTTTGTCAACGCTGTACTAGCCTCCATATAGATATTTCATCGCTCGCCGGGTTTTGAATTAGCAATACGGTCAGCAAATAATGAATAAGAATATTTTGTATACGAAAAGTTTTTTCGGAATAAGTCTATAAATTCGATTTATTTTTTACCAGCATAATATATGCATTCAATAGAAGGCGGCTTCAGAATTAATATGTCTTCTTGCATTGTGAACTATTTAACTTTCAAATATGCACTAATTAGAGACTTTTGTGACTTTTCTGTTCGTGTAAATAAACACAAATGGATTATTTTACACTTCAAGATAAAAATTATTGCATGGGTATATATGTTTAAATAAATCACTTTATCATATTTCTCTATTTTTTCAGATTTCACACAAATGTTATAGATACACTATTGTTATTTAGGACAATATGGCAACGTAGATGAATTGTTTACCTTACGTTTGATCGCAGCTATTTGAATCTTAGGTACCTACTACATTCTTTAGTTGAATGCTTCTGCTATTTCCAGTTCAAACCGTCGAAAAACTGAAATGCAACAATGGCTACGAGAAAAGGGGTTTGAATACGATAATACTGTAATTAAAGCAGAGTTAATAGCAACTATCAAACTACATCGAGCAAATTACATTCAATACGTTGTCGATGAAATGGCTCGAAGAAGCGGTATTACAGTGTAGTATATTTGATAAGCTGGTTATTTACAGTTTAGGGTTTTTAACGATTCTTGTGAACACATACTTAGTTTTAATAGTTGTCGCAAATATTTCTTTACCTGACATAATAATTTTCTTCGTTGTCATAATTATCTTGAATTATGTCGAATAAAGTTCGTGTATTGAGAGTTCAATTATTTCTGTTCAGATCAGTTTATTCGACATAATTTTCAACTATGGATCACTCCAGAGATAAAATTGGATTTACTTGTTAGCCATGTTTCATCGTCAGTATACTCCTACATAAGCGAATCTACAGATTATGACACAGCAATCAGTACTCTTAAAGCTATATTTGTCAAGAAGGTGAGCGAAATTTATTCCAGGCTGTAGTAAATAAACCTGAACTGAAATAGGCTTTATTCGACTTTTAACAACTTGACATTGACAAAATCAACTGAACAAAAATCTCAACGAAGATCAGATCAATATATTACATTCATCCCCCCTCAGTTTATCACGAAGTCCTCCAAATACTTCAGAGAATTCCTAATCCGAACTGGTCGTCCAACAGCAATATCATCTATTCTTTCTGGCATCTCTACTTGACTAATTTCAGCTGTCTTCTGTGGAAGATTGGATTTTCGCTTCTCCATCAAAACTAGATCGGTATTGCCATTCGAGGTTGTATTTGAGTTTTCTTGATGTAGATTTGAAGTTGATTCACTCAACAAGGTCATATCTCCTTGAGGAGCTAAATGACGGGTTGAAACAGTGGTTTCTTTACCATTCAAAAAGCGTACATGTGCATAATCAGGGTTTGCTTCGATTAGTTGAACTTCTTCCACCAATGGTTCGTACTTGTTGGTTCTTACATGTTTTCTAAGATATACCGGACCAGGAACAGAAAGCCATGTTGGAACTGTAGTACCATTAGAGGATCGTCGAGGGTAACTGAACATCCTCTCGTGTGGAGTGCAATTGGTTGCTGTACATAACAAAGATCTTATTGCATGAAGAGCTTCTGGTAACACTGATTCCCACTGATCGATCCTGAGTCTCTGTGATTTCAACGAAAGTTGAATTGTTCTCCATGTAATACCATTATAACGCTCACATTGGCCGTTTGGCCGATTGTAAGCTGTTGTATGACTTGAAGCTATACCAAGTGATTCTAGAAATCCTTTTAGTTCCTGAGATATGAAACAAGTTCCTCGGTCAGAATGTACATAAGATGGTGTACCAAAAATAACGAAAAGTTGACGAAGGCGTTTTATAACTGTCGTAGAGGTCATATCTGGACAAGCAAAAGCGAGAGGAAATTCATCCACAATAGTTAATATATATTTATTATTTGTTGAAGAATGTAGATGCCCCTGGAAATCTATATTCAACCTTTCAAATGGAGATGTAGATTTTATTAGAGTTTCTCGATTTCTATGGAATCGAGGCTTTACTTCAGCGCAAATGGGACATGATGCAGTTAGTTTTCGAATGTCTTCCATAGAGATAGGTAAATTTTTACAGCGAATCCAATGGTTCATTCGAATAACTCCAGGATGACACAGAGAGTTATGTAGATTATAAAAAGTCTTCCTGTTATCTTCATTCAACAATGATGAAGTTATTCTCGAAACATGATAGTTCTAGGCGCCACCGCATGATTTTATCGTTTTTGATTTTACTGGAAACCTTGTGATCAAACATGAAAGATACCGATTTTTGATCAGTAATCAACTGAAAATATCGGTCAATAAGGAAATGTCTCCATTTCCGGAGAGCTTCCACAATAGCATATGCTTCTTTTCCAATGGATGAAAGTTCGGTACTTGAAAGAGTTCTTGAAAAGAACGCTACAGGTCTTCCATTCTGAGAAAGTTGGGCAGCAATAGCAAAATCCGACGCATCAGTTTCTACGGTGAACATAACGGATTCGTCAATAGATTTCACGGTAGCACTGGAAATAATTTTCTTCAATAGTTCGAATGCTGTAATAGCATTTTCAGACATGGGAAATGTTTTACACTGTACCAGTGGTTGAATTTTCTCAGAGAAATTAGGCACCCATTTCGAATAATGAGCAAACATTCCCATTATACGGCGAAGGGAAGCTAAACTATTTGGCGCGGGAAGTTCCAAAAGTGGTCTGAGTCTCTCTGGGTCTGGTTTAATTGTTTTCCCCGTAATAGTATAGCCAAGAATATTTATTTGGTCAGTGGAAAACATACATTTCTCCTTGTTCAACGTTAAACTATACTTCTATGCAGCGTTCATGAAGAGTTGTAAATTTTGATCGTGGTCCATCTTGTTCGATCCACAAATGGTTACATCATCCAAGTAAGCATAGGTATCTTTCAAACCCTCACTTTCGATTATATTTTGGATTATCCTCTGGAAGCAGGCTACTCCATTAGTTACTCCGAATGGAATTCTACGGAATTGGTAAAGTTTACCGCAAGCTTCAAAAGCAGTATACTTTTTTTTCGTTATCTCTGATGGGAATCTGGTGTTAAGCATTGCGTAGATCAATTGTACTGAATATTTCGTACTTTGCTATTTGATTAACAATATCATCTATCCGTGGTAATAAATAAGCATCAAGTAATGTAAACCTATTGATTATTTGTGAATAATCAATTACCATTCGCTTTTTATGAGTTTCGCTTGAGGTGACTAAAACTTGTGCACGCCACGGTGAGTTACTTGGCTCACTAATATTTTCTCCTAATAGTCTCTTCACTTCATTATCAATGAATTTAGAATCATCAGATGTGTATCGGCGAGATCTCACTGCGATAGGTTTACAATTTGGAGCCAAATGTGAGAATAGAGGAAATGGATCAACGTTAGCCAAAGCTAGATTACATACTGCCAAAGAATCTCTAGGTCCACCAAAAATCACTTCTACACCTGAGTGCACTTTGAGTAAATCATGACCTATTATCATATCTGCACACAAATCATCAAGTACCAGTAATTTGAAGTTTTCGTATTTATACTGCAACATTTTAATGGTCACGATACAGCATCCGATCACTTGAGACACTTTAGACGTAGACGCTATGGCTACATTACATGAGGAAGGAAATATCTTCATTTTTCTTGCTCGTACTGTTTTATTATTTATGAAACTATCCGAACTTCCTGTATCAATCAACGCATCCGTCATAATTCCATTAACGTCAATTTGAAGGATTGCTCTTGACAGGCAAGCTGGGGATGCAGCTGAAATTGTAGCCAGGATTGTTGATGATGTCTGTTTGGTTGCGTATTTGGTGGATTTTGCTGAATTTCCTCGAGATTTACAGACTTTTGAAAAATGTCCCTTCTTCCCGCATCCATGGCAGTTGCAATTTCTAGCTGGACACATATCACGAGAATGATAATCAAAACCGCAAAAGAAACACTTAGAAGAAATTGCGGAAGTAGTTGATTGATCGGAACATTCTTGAATTTGTTCAGAGCGATTGTCTGTATTCATATTAGCCACTGCATTAAAGGATCCATATGAAGACACATAAGCCTCTGAATGATAATGAGCCATTTCAAGAGCTCTGGCTTTGTCGTAAGCATCTTCTAAGGTTAGTGTATTATTTTCCAGAAGTAGTTGTCTGATGTGAGGAGAACTGAGACCACTGATGAACGAATCTCTTATGTAATAATTTTTGTTTTCGTCTCCAGATACAGATTTAAAATTACATTCTTTGCTCATTTCCTTCAGAACTTGTAAGTATTGGTCAATAGACTCACTAACTTGTTGACGCCTTGTTGCAAGGGAGTATCGAGCAAAAATTTCATTGCGTGGTTTGACATAGATCTTTTTCAAGATTGCGAGTGCTTCATCATAGGTTGAACATTCACTGATAAATCCATAAATAGTGGGACTGACATAGTTAATTAGGATATTCAGTTGCTTATTGCTTTCTGTGGCATTGACAGCTTCAAAAAAATTCTCGAATGACCGAATCCAATGTGTCTACTGTTGAGCGGCAGTACTAGAGCTTGGTTCAACTTCTAACCTTTCTGGTCTGAGTAGTTTATTCATCTTATGTAGAATAAAAAAAAGTCGAATAAATTGTAGTAAATAAACCTGAACTGAAATAGGCTTTATTCGACTTTTAACAACTTGACATTGACAAAATCAACTGAACAAAAATCTCAACGAAGATCAGATCAGTATATTACACAGGCACAAACTTGCAAAGCGTTCTCAAATACCAAATAAATCAGTTGATCAATATCTGTGTGCATTAAACTCATTGGCTAAAGAATGCGACTTCAAACATGTAACTGCATCCGAGAATAGGGATGCGTATATACGAGACTCTTTTATAAAAGGGCTAAGCGATCCGAAAATTCGACAAAGACTTTTGGAGAATACAACTCTACCTCTTGATCAAGCTTATTCTCAGGCAAGAGCGTTAGAAATGGCAGTTCTTCAGCCGAATTCATTCACTTCTGGCACGACACATATAAACTTGAATGTGATATCCGAAAATGGTCTTCCTGAAAACGCTATCGAACCTCAACCTCAAGTTAATTCGATGGCTTCAACTAGTAAGTGTTAATTTTGCGGAAGGTCTCAACATCCTCGTAATATTTGTCCCGCACGTGAAGCACTTCCGTAATGTTTGTCGCTCGTCTAAAAAAAGAGTAACGGCTAGCAGTTTACCTGTTGAAGAAGAAACATTGACAAATACTTTGAAGAAGTATTACTTATCCGCTACAGGGCCTACTTGCTTAGATAAGACTTTATTTGATGTAACTATCAATTCTCAACCTGCAACAGCCTTAGTCGACAGTGGCTCTTCTCTGAGTGTTTTGAATGGATCATTTGCAAAAGCTTTGAAAATAGATTTAATCCCTGAATATGGAAACATTTTGATGGCATGTAGTTCTTTGACATGCCAAATACGCAACAGCTGTGAAGTTGACCTAAAGATGTTTGGGAATATTAAAATGTCAATATTACCAAATGCGTGTGACGACGTCATCATTGGACATGATATTTTGAAGCAACATGAAGCTCTATATGTGAACTTTGGAGGATCTAGACCGACTCTTACTATTTGTAACCTAGCGGCTGCTGAAGTACCAGTTTCATCACTGTTTAGGCACTTATCGCCTGATATGAAACCTATAGCGATAAAATCCCGTAGATTTTCAAATCAAGATCGTGACTTTATCGAAAATGAAATCCAACGAATGATAAATGAAGGTATTATAGACCGGAGCAACTCACCTTGGCGGGCGCAAGTGGTTGTCGTATCCGGAGAGAATAAAAAGAAGATAATGTGCATTGACTATTCACAAACAATAAATAAATTCACTTTATTAGATGCATATACTCAACCAAGGATCGAGGAATTAGTGAATAAAGTAGCTCAATATACGGTGTTTAGTACTATCGACTTACAATCAGCCTACCATCAAATTCCCATACAGAACAGTGACAAAATTTATACTGCGTTTGAAGCAAATGGCAAACTTTATCAATTCCGGCGGATCCCATTTGGTGTTACGAATGGCGTTTCTGAATTTCAAAGAGCTATCGACAGGATAATCGAAACTGAAAAGTTACATGGCACTTATTCCTATCTTGATGACGTAACAATTTGTGGAATCGATCAAGCAAATCACGATCGAAATTTAGAACATTTTCTTCAGGTTGCAAAGCAATATAAACTAACCTTAAATACTAAAAAAGCAAATTCTCAATAACGCGCATAAAACTACTGGGATATGTTATTGAAAACAACACTATTCGACCTGATCGGGCTCGACTAGAAGCTCTTCTGCATTATCCTCTTCCTACTAATCTTAATGCCATGAAACGAGTACTTGGGATGTTTGCGCATTATTCGAAATGGGTGCCACGATTTTCAGAACGGATTGCACCATTGGCTCACTGCATGACGTTTCCATTAAACGACAAAGCTAAAGAGGTATTTGAAGATCTTAAGCCATCGATTGCAGATTCGGCTGTCAAATACATCGACGAATCATTGGAATTTGTAGTAGAAACTGATGCATCCGAAAATGCAATAGCTGCGAGTCTTTCGCAAGAAGGACAACCAGTGGCATTTTTCTCCCGAACTTTGTCTCCGTCGGAAAGAAATCACTCTGCCATCGAGAAGGAAGCTTACGCAATAATTGAATCACTAAGGAAATGACGACATTTCTTACTGAATAGACAATTTAAGTTGATTACTGATCAACAATCAGTTTCGTTTATGTTCAATTCAAAACAAAGTAGCAAAATCATTAACGTGAAAATTCTGCGATGGAGATTACAATTATCTGAATATAAGTATGACATAATATATAGACCTGGCAAATTTAATTCTGTGGCAGACGCATTCACTGTAATCTAGAAACAACGAACAATTACACACTACTCTCTGTCATCCTGGAGTTACTCGTTTATATCCTTATGTTAGAAGTAAAAATTTGGTATTTTCAATAGATGAGATAAGAAGAATAACAAATACGTGTCCGATATGCTGCGGATTGAAACCACGATTCGTCCAGTTATCAGGAAAATTGATAAAAGCGACAGCACCATTTGAGAGGCTTAATATAGATTTTAAGGGGCCTCTACCTTCAACATCACAGAATCGATATTTATTAGTGATCATTGACGAATATTCACGATTTCCTATTGCCTTCCCATGTTCTGATGTGTCAGCAGCGACGGTAATACAGAATTTAAATAATCTTTTTACTGTACTCGGAATACCATCCTACATCCATTCTGATAGAGGCTCCTCTTTTATATCTGATGAAGTTAAAAGATACTTAGATAAGTTTAACGTGGCGACCAGTCGCACTGCACCTTATAACCCTCAAGGAAATGGCCAAGTAGAAAGATATAATGGTACAATCTGGAAGACTATTATGTTGGCACTCAAGTCCCGTATGCTAAAGACCTCTCAATGGGAAATTGTTCTTCAAGATGCCCTTCATTATGTCCGGTCACTTCTTTGTACTACCACTAATGAAACTCCACATGAACGCATGTTTCAACATCCCCGGAGGTCACCGAATGGTGAGTCGATCCCATCATGGTTGTTGACTCCCGGAAAAGTACTTATGCGTCGTTAAGTGAGGTTATCTAAATACGAACCACTCGTCGACAAAGTAGATCTATTAGAAGCAGACTCTAATCATGCCCTTGTCCGTCTTCAGAATGGCCGAGAACTGACAGTATCTCTGAAACACTTAGCTCCTTGTGGCGAAGGAAAAGAAGTGCCAACAGTTACAGATAGCAATCAAACTGAAGCAGATTCTCAAACACAAGGTGGCACCAATTCGAGGAAACTACTACCAATGATATAATACAGTCTGTGAATACCTCCGACACTTCTGAAATACCGCAACAACCTACAAATTTTAAAACGACTAGCACTGAAGCCCTAGTAATTGAGCTGAGCAAATCTAATAGAGAACGACGTATTCCAAGTCATTTACAAGATTTCGTCATTAATACTGAGGGGGGGGGGGAATGTACTATATTTGATAAGCTGGTTATTTACAGTTTAGCGTTTTTAACGGTTGTTGTGAATACATACTTAGTTTTAATATTTGTCGCGAATGTTTCTGTACTTGACATAATAATTTTCTACGTTGTCATAATTATTTTGAATTATGTCGAATAAAGTTCGTGTATTGAGAGTTTACTTATTTCTGTTCAGATCATACAGTTTTACGACTGCCACCGTATATTTGCGAGCTTAACCCTTTAGAACTTATTTCGGCACAGTTAAAGAGTTACGTGGCGCGCCACAATGTAACATTTAAAATTACAGACGTGGAGCGTTTGCTACGTCCTGCAATATATGAAGTTATCCCATTAGCATGGAATAACACTATAAATCACGTTCGAAAAGAGGAAAACCGCATGTGGAAATTAGATTTCCTAGTGGGTACGGTTATTGAACCAGTCGCTATTCATCTTGGGACCGATAGCATTAGCAACGATAGTGACAATTCCATATCAACAGAAGCGAACTAAATCGTTTTGATGAGGTAATTTGAATCATTACTTTACCAAAAAAATTGTATTCGCCAAATATCAAACGTAGTAATGAAGTATAAAACAAAACCAGTATCTCAAATTATAATTAAATTAGAATATAATAACTAATTATGATTCCTCCGCCACTGGTGCTTGAATTGGAATGCTTTTATGTACGGTATCTACTGTTTAAGAGGGGCCTCACGTTTTAGGGACCTGAAAACAGTTGGCACCCGTGATTTGCAACAAAATTTAGGTTATTTTGTACACAACAAATCTAAAGAACGCAGGAAAATTAAGTATTCACATTTTAACACAATATAACTTGGACCTTTGTCTTGGGGATCAGGTATTTTGGTTGAGTTTTATATTGTTATAAAAAAGATATAAGCCATTAAGTAATGGTGTGATTTTGACAGTTTTGACAATTTGTGGTCACCAATCTGGACACCAAAACCTGATCCCCAAAAGGAAGCCTAGAGAATTCGATTCTGAAAATATGAAATCTCAAATCATTGTATTTTTTGATATTTGTTGTGCGCAAATTTTTGCAAACGAACATCTTTTTACTTTAGTTCAACCGCTCCACCGTCTTCAAGTAATTTTCATGCTAAATAAGTGAATTTGTGCTCCGTAAATGCTATTTATATTTACTCCACAAGATTGTGTTTAGTGTAGCTTAGACATAAAATAATCCACAAATATTTTTAGCTGTTGCTAGTGTCCAAGTTCATATCGATAATATCGTTCCTCATGAAGATCAAGATGTTGATGAAGATGACGAAAATGTTGAATTAGGCATAATTAGAGGTGGAATAGCGTATGCATTACCATTATAGAGTAATTTACCATTCACCACTTTTAATTAAGATATTTGTATAACATATCAATAAAAATCATTAACAGTATCTTTTATTAATTAGAAAACTACAGTAGGTAACAAGTACTAAATAAATTATAAAATTACAAATATGTAAATGAAAAAATATCCTCTTATGTTATAAACAAAAATTAAAAATAACTTTACAAACAGAATACAACAGAAATAAAATGTAAAATAAATACTGATCTAAATATACTTAAACATAACTTTGGAAACAGTAAGTACCACAGAAATAAAATGTTAAGTGTAAAATAAATACCTACATAAATATAATTAAAAATAAGTTTGGAAACAGTAAAACAGAAATAATAAGTTGAGTGAAAATAAAAATTAACTACATAAATATAATAGAACATAAAAAATTACAAGAGAGAATCTGAATTACCATGACACTCTTTTTTACAAGTTCCTTAAGTATTAAATTTTTCTCGTCAATTAACCTGTTTCTTCAATTCTTCTAAACGTTCTCTGTCAATTTTTAGTTTTTCTTCGTAATATAATTTTCTATCAGATCTTATATACTGCAGGGTTGATTGTTTTTTAACAGCTCGTGTTTTTTTTCGATTAACTTTTGTTTGTGTTGGTGGTACATCAGGCTCATTGTTTTCATATACTAATTCTTCATCACAGATGTCAACTAAATTATTATCCATTGTTTCATTGGATAATATGAGTTCTGGATATACATTTTTCTTTTTTCCAAATATCTCGTCCATTTCTTTTTCATACTCGAAATACTTTCGTCCTCTACCTAAAGCAAAATAATTTTATTCATACATTTAACTAACTTTAGTGCTATGATCTAAATTGATTAATTGGTTTATTAATTTGTATAAAATATTTACCAGTAATCTTTGGTTATGTTATGATAATAGAATAGAGATTAAAATTGGTTTCCAAATGATTCACAAACTGTTCCAACTGTATTCGTTTATTTCCAACCAAATAACAGTGCAGGACACGCGTTTGCGCAAAACAAGCAGATTAAACGATGCAATATATGGTTTTCGAACAAAAACCGTGGTTGGAACAAACCTACTATTAAATAGCACATGTCCTTTCATGCAATATGTAATGCACCTTGTATCAGATGATAATAGTTATATTTTTCAATTATCATTATTATATATTCATCAAAATGAATTATGCAATTCTTGTCTTTTGAGAGCGGTTTTAATCTTTCTTCATTCAGATACGTCAAAGGTCACTTCACTTCAATTAAGCATTTTTCGCTAACAAACCCATATTATCAGTAAAACAGGCTATCAAGAGAATGTTGAAAGATGGTTTGATGATACTAGAACAAACAATCAGTATTATTTATCTCATATTTTCACATTGATCAAATAATCCAGTAAACATAACCTCAAACATAGCTTTTTAAAAAAAATACGGATTACAGGATAATTTATATTATCATAATTATAATTTTTGATATCGGGTCGATACGATTACTTACTTTTTACCAATTTATTCCTTTCAAAAACATTTATGAAACTCGTAAATAATCAAAAATCTACAATCAAATGGAAATTATGTCAACAAATATTGTTTGGATCCGTGTATATAATATTCTCTTATCTCTATGCACAGCTGTGCTGTGGTTTGGATGCAACATAAAAAACAGAGATAAGGTTTTCAGTGCTCACAAACAGTTGAAATATTTGAAATCAAAACATTCGAACAGAGATGCGTTTCTTTGAACCGTCAAGAGTGGAAAGACAGAGAGAGAAAATATATTGAATAAGTAAAAGCCGATTCAGTACTACTATCGACATCTATCGTAAATATTTTGAACCAAATAATTACTAGATTAGCAACTAGTATTGTGTAGGTTTTTAGGTTTATATACCTGTGAGGAGGCCCCTCTTAATATCTACTCTCGATCTCTTTTATAGCTATTATAAACTTACAGTAGAAACGCTGAAGCTGTTTCATCACGTGACTTCGTTGACGATATTATTCAACACATACTATGTTGGTACTGTCTTCTTCTAATAACAGGAAAAGAGCGAAACTCAATACAAGCGTTTGTCTTATTGTTTTGATTAAGATGCATATGGTTGATGTCGTTTCAGTCACGTGATGGAAAAGACTCAGCGTTTCTACTGTATATGTTCTAGAAAATATTTAAAAAATTCTAAGATAATTGACAATTGTTTCGATATTAAATATCATCGTCAGAATGACAGAAGTTACATTTCATTTGAAGCCTATCTGATGTTTAATAATTATTTTGGCTAGACCAAGAAGTGACCTACCTAGTGATTGACTTAATATATGTTAACAGAAAAAAGAAAGTTACAAATATTAAAGCTTCGATATTATTAGCCCTATGGGGATATCCTGGATATCTTTTTTCCAATTAAGATCAGTATAACTGTGCAATGATATAGAAAACCAAGAAAACTATATCTGCTGATCTTTACAATTATCACTTAAGAAGACAGTTTAAAAGTGAAAAACTCCCTAGATTTATCTGTTCATTGACAACTTGCTATTGTGGGTTTCTTAAGTGTCTTCTAATTTCTAACGCTTCAAGGAAATCCAGTTCTTGTTTCTTATCACAAATATGTAGTACTGTTAGGGATATCGACAACAACAGAGTTGGCAACACTGACATGGAAGGTTGAATGACATGACAGCATCGTGGAGCAGACCGAGTTGACGTAGACACGTTGTTGACATATCGATTATATTATATGTACTTTTAAAATAATTATTAAAGTAATAAACTGCATTTGAGTGGCTAAGTAGTTTCAAGAAACATTGATTATTCAGAACAACTAGAAAACGTAACAAGTACATCTAGTTCTGTGTTAGGTGTCAATGAATGTTTGGTGTCAAGTAGATGTTTTGCATAGTGGGACTTATCTGGTTGATTTAATCTATATGCTCGTAAATGTTCGCTATACCTGATCTCAAAATTTCTAAGGGTTTGACCTAAATAGATAGCATTACATTCTGGACATTTAAGTTTATATATACCACACTTCTTTAATGGGGATATTTTTGTTTTAACATTTAACAATTTTGTACTTACATTACATTCTGTTTTGAAAGAAATTGTTGTATCTGTAGCTGAAGATATTATCTTTGAAATATTATTAGAAATATTACCTGCATATGTGATGGTTTTATAATTTTTTGTTTCCTTAGTTTGTTCAGGAAATATTAGTATTAATGCCACTTTTTCCTCTTTTTTATTAATTAATTTATTTATCATATGTAATGGATGACCGTTGGATGTTGCTATTTGTTTAATTGTATTGATTTCCCTAATAAAATTACATTTGTTCATAGGAACTGAAAAAGCTCTATGTATCATTGAAATTATATGCTGCCAATGTATGTGACATGGGGTGATTTGAGTTATATGGAATAGTTACATCAGTGTGTGTTGGTTTTATGTAAATTGAATAATCAAGTACATTATTAATTTTTGAATTCTTAAATCAAGAAAATTGATTGAGTTATTTTCTTCAATTTCTAATGTAAATTTTTGGGTGTAAATTATTAATATGGTTGAAAAATACATCTAATTGTCGTTCACTACCCATAAAACAAGCTAATATCTCATCTACATATCTATACCAAAATAAGACATTTTTTGAAATATTATTGTCAAAGACTTTTCTTTCTAAATTTTCCATAAAAATGTTTGCCAAAATTGGTGATATAGGGCTTCCCATTGGTAAACCTTCATTTTGAATAGGAATCAATATTTTTATCTTCTAGTAATTTTCGTACAAGTACTAGACATTCTTTAGGAGGAATTTTAGCGAACCTATTGGTAACATCAAATGAAATCAGTTTAGAGTTATCTTGCAATTTAAATGCTTTCAATTTTTTGTTTAGTTCTATTGAATTTTTAATTGAGTATTTAGATGTATATCCGTAACTATTAAGTATATTGTTAAGTTTTTTTGCTATTACATTATTAGGAGTATTAACATAAGAAACTACAGGTCTAATTGGTTTCGTTATTTTATGTAATTCAACGGTTCCATATAATTGTGGAGAATGAAGATTTTTATGCAGGATGGACTTCTTTTCGTAATCAATTAAAAGATAATTTGGATTATTCACAATATCTCTTACATTATTAGAGAACTTTTTTATTGGGTCAGCATCAGTGTCAGCATCAGAACTTGTACATTGCTAGATTCTATAAAGCTATATATCTTTGAATTATAATCATTAGTTGTCAATATGACAGTGGCGTTCCCCTTGTCAGATTTTGTAACTGTTAGGTTATTATTTTCTACTTTCTTTTTTATTGAATTTAAAACTGTAGGTAATGTCATTTTTTGTTTGACGCTTAACTTTTGACGGTTCAATATTTTTGATTAAATTGGCAATTTTTAATTTCTCATATAAAAAATTATTTGAATTAGATTTTAAAGCTATTTCAGATTCTGTAGCTATTATTTGGTTATTATTATTAGTGAATTTTGGTGGTATGCTGTATTTTAAACCTTTATTTAAAAATTCTATTTCATTATCTGTAAAATTAGTGTCTGACAGGTTTTCAAATCGTGGTGTGTTTAGAGTATTGAATTCTATGTTGTGTGTGTTCAAGTTTCTGTAGTTTTTGTATGCAAAATTTTTCATGAAAGATAATTCAAAAAATTAATTGGATGTATTGCGGGATTTGATAGATATGCATCCTTAAGAGGGGCCTCACGTTTTAGGAACCTGAAAACAGTTGACACCCGTGATTTGCAACAAAATTTAGGTCATTTTGTACACAACAAATCTAAAGAACGCAGGGAAATTAAGTATTGAAATTTCAACACAATATAACTTGGACCTTTGTCTTGGGGATCAGGTATTTTGGTTGAGTTTTATATTGTTATAAAAAAGATATAAGCCATTAAGTGATGGTGTGATTTTGACAGTTTTGACAATTTGTGGTCACCAATCTGGACACCAAAACCTGATCCCCAAAAGGAAGCCTAGAGAATTCGATTCTGAAAATATGAAATCTCAAATCATTGTATTTTTTGAGATTTGTTGTGCGCAAATTTTTGCAAACGAACATCTTTTTACTTTAGTTCAACCACTCTACCGTCTTGATGCATGGCGCTGTATAGAACAATATAAAACAATGACAGAAGACGACGGTCAATTCATAAACAAATAAATAATATTATAACTTTCTCTATGGGTCAAATGCTGTTATCATATGTTTTGTGTTCATAAAAATATCCCAAATTTATAGTTTAGTTTGTATTGTATTTGTAAGTGATTATAATTTTGTAATTTTCATGCTAAATAAGTAAATTTGTGCTTCGTAAATGCTATTTATATTTACTCCACAAGATTGTGTTTAGTGCTTCATGCTTCGTTGCAACAAAAATGCACTTTTTGCACCTATTACACAAATGACTACTTTTTAATGTTAGTCTCATTTATTGTTGGTAATTACATCAAAGCGATTAAATATATTATGTGAGAATGATTTTGAGTTTTTGTTCTTTGGAATAAATATATCATGTTTATACCTGATAATAGTAATTGTGATTCCGCTTAAGTTGAATTTTATTGTTGTGTTTTTCTAGACAAAGTTTCTTCTTCATGAGGTCAATTATTTCGCTTATTGTATTTGTTTGTAAATTCAGTTTTGATGCAGAGTGGAGGCATTTTATTTCAAGTAGTGCATCATCACCTACAAGCCCTAAAATATTTTATCAATAAATGTATGTCATTTAATATGCAAAAAGAATTTATAACACATGGTGATTATTTGTTATGTTAAATATATTTACCATCAGGAGAAGCACCTAGAAACCCGTGTTGAACATCTACCCACAATCCTGAATCAACCACCACAACATTTTGTACTTGTTCAAAAATGCTCTTAGCCACTTTTTCCTTAAGAGTTCTATACTTCATTACCTCCGTCATACAATAAGTCTTTTTAAGAACAGTTTTAACAAGAGAATGACAAGGTGTATTTGTTTTTCTCTTAACAACCTGTCCAAAGATTTTATAAGAAATTAGGATGGTTATCCACTTTTTAGCTTGCCTTAGCCTATGCACCATAGATAATAGTAATTGTTGAATAAAATTAATGAATGAAGTAGGTAACATTATATTTTAAAAATCTTTGAACCATAAATATTTTAAAACTTTGTCTAGCTAATAGTTAAAATTTCCTTGCAAATTGTTTGATTACATAAGCATTTCAAAAAATCAAAGAAAATAAGAAACCAAATTATTATTAAAGGATGACTTAGTAATAGTCTTAGTTGTTGATATTAAAAAAAAATTGTAAAACAATGGATGACTAAAAAGTTAATTTTGTCTACTTGTTGCACTTCGGGGGCTGTATCGAGTTATACAGATAGGTTTTCTTCTAAAAACCATTTTTTTTGTGTTGTTCTTGCTGAAAAACGTAAAAACAACTCAAAAAAATACAAAATTCCAACTTTTTTTTGGGCAAACCTATACTTTCCTCGCATATTAGATGGGTTGGACGGAAAAGTAATAATACCAATAATGTATTATACAAAAACAAAAAAATATTTACCATATGTGTATCTGCCATGGAAAAAAGAGAATGAACCAACTATTTTTTTGTATAATGAAAGAAAAATGTTTCAGTTCCAATCTCCACAACACATATGATCAATATTTGCAAACAAGGTAGAAGCAAACTTGTACATGTTGATTGTATGTTTGATTTTGTACTGTATACATCGATCTTCCCACATAATATACATTATTATTTGTCATTACAGATCTTCCGCATTAAATTTTTTATTAGTTGTTATAGTTGCTTTGTAAGTTTTTTAAACGTTTGCTATTTTAAATTTAAATTCTTAACAGTACCTTACTTAAATGTAAAGCATTGTATTACAAGTAAATATTTCTTTGTATAATAAATTTGGAAACTCTTTGTTTATATTATTTGTTTCTAGATAAAATTGAATATATTTACACATGTAGTTGAAAAAAGAGCCTACATGGCAAATAAAATTTGAAAGCAACCAACAGGAACTCAGAAACTGATACAAATATGATTAGATTGAGGCAAAGTTGTGACATGACGTTCTGTGCTTTCAGACTAAATGGCCTATTTTAAATCATGTAAATTTGCAACTTTTCCGCAGTTTAATTTTCTCAGCATGAAACAAACAAAAATGTATAATCATGAAAACATTTTATTATGTTAATATAAATGGTACAAATTTTGAAAGGTAGAATGTTTTTGAAGTATGTATATTTTTCTTCCATTCTTAATTTCTAGCAATTTCCGCAGTGCTGTCACTTGGTATCCATTTTATTAAATAGCACATGTCCTTTCATGCAATATGTAATGCACCTTGTATCAGGTTATAATAGTTATATTTTTCAATTATCATTATTATATATTCATCAAAATGTCATATTGTCATTAAAACAGGGTTTCAAGAGAATGTTGAAAGATGGTTTGATGATACTAGAACAAACCATCAGTATTATTTATCTCACATTTTCACATTAATCAAATAATCCAGTAAACATAACCTCAAACATAGCTTTTAAAATTAAAAAATACGGATTGCAGGATAATTTACATTATCAACTATAATTTTTGATATCGGGTCGATACGATTACGTACTTTTTAACAATTTATTCCTTTCAAAAACATTTATGAAACTCTTAAATAATCAAAAATCTACACTCAAATGGAAATTATGTCAACAAATTTTGTTTGGAACCGTGTATATAATATTCTCTTATCTATGCACAGGTGTGCTGTGGTTTGGATGCAACATAAAAAACAGAGATAAGGTTTCTGTGCTGACAAGAAGTTGAATTATTTGAAATCTAAACATTCGAACAGAGATGCGTTTCTTTGAACCGTCAAGAGTGGAAAGACAGAGAGAGAAAATATGTTGAATAAGTAAAAGCCGATTCAGTACTACTATCGACATCTATCGTAAATATTTTGAACCAAATAATTACTAAATTAGTAACTAGTATTGTGTAGGTTCTTAGGTTTATATACCTCTTAAAGTTGTATTATTTTGATTACATTAAAAAATAATTCATAACTACACTGAAAAAAATAGCCCCCTTATAATAATTTCTTCCTCCTATACCTGAAACTGTCCGTTTCTGTTGTTTACAAAGAAGCTCTTTAATAGATGCTGAAGTCATGTTTCTGTTGATACAACCTGTACAAATTTTTAGTATGAATCGTATTCACAAATTCGGTGCCACAAATCCTCACTTCTGTTAATTATACCCGTTTGACACTAGCAGATATTAGATTACCCAAGTTCCTTTTTCATACGCGTATGAATAACGAATGAAAAGTTTTATAATTCATGATCTACTTTAATAATAATAAGCATCCAGGAAAAGGGGCGGCCGACTATATGGTCAAGAGAAATGAGCAATAACAGGGACCTTAGGGATGAACTTAGTCTCGGAGCCCTGGAGTCCGTTAGTGGTCACACAAATCATGCTTTCTCGACCATCTGTACACATCTTGTACGGACTACTGACCATACATCTGCATTTCAAATGAGCCTATTAAGCTTATACCTGGCCATCGGACAGTGCATCTTAGTTTTCGAAGAGTAATGATCCTCTTATACATGAGTATATACCACTACGATGCTGTCTTAGGGTTATAAATAAACCGAAATCTGGAATAAAATTCACTCTGTTAAGCATGAAACATAAAAATTAATCATAAGAATGAAAAATTTGGGAGTTGTCCTTGGTTATCGAGTTATTGATAGAAAACATGGATCTAAAAAGTCATTTTGTAAATATGATTAAAAACGAAGTCAGCTTAAAATAAATGACTGGCTTAGTTTGTCATGTGATGTTAAAAATGTATGATTAGTGATTCCACTTCTGTCATTAGTAGAATAGTATATTATACACGAAAGTGGTGAAGACTCTTATCATTGACCGAGCACCAAGATTATTTAGAGATTGGCTTTGCACCGAGCGGAATAAGGTGCGAGACCTATAAATATCTTCAACGACCGTGATGTATATAGAATTTTTACACTATAAGTTAAATTTGAGACAAAAATAAAAATTTTTCTTGTAAAAATCACACAGGAATCCACATTCGCCTTTCCACTTATGAAACAAACATCAAGTAGTCTGATCGAGATTGACATTTCCACTAGTAAAACTTATTTTCAAACAATAGGATGTGTTCAGAAAAATAACTTATAACTCAACCGTTGAGTGAGCGCTCATTGAGTAACGAATGGTTGACGTATGTCTTCTGAACGATAATTTATTGGAAAGTATAAATATTGAAAAATTTAAACTATAAAAAGATATAATCTAGTTCTTACGTTAACAGATGATGATAATATAGTTGATATTGTAACACGATAGTGGATATCTTGATTTGGTTTATTATGAAACAAGGAATAGAATTTACAACTCGTTTTAGTCGGGGAGCTGGCTACATAAAACAGCATCGATAAGGTACACGACGTTTGAGCTTGTAAACGGCATTTCTGGCACACTGTACAGGTCGGATATGAAAATGCCAGCCGGTTTTCCCGGGCGAAAAAATGGGCTGGAAAACCTCATATGGTACACGAGAGAAAACTCTTGGATCGAGGGGTCCGAACCTCAAATAAGAACGCTGTAATAACGCCAGAAGTTCTGGAGGTCGGAAAAGCCTCGCCAGAAGTGACCAAAAGTGCCGAAAAATTCGTCCGAAAAACCCGATATGGTACACGAGTGAAACCTTGTGGAAAGTGAGGCCGGACTCTCAACTAGTAGCGGTGTAATAGCGCCAGAAGTTTTGCAGGTCGGGAAACCCTCGCCAGAAGCAACCGAAAGTGCCGGAAAATTCATCCGAAAAACTTCACGTAGTACACGCGTCAAACTTTTTAAATATACTTTTGGGGTCTTAACTAAGAGTGGTGTAATAACGCCAGAAGTTTTCGCTTTAAAAAAAATCATTAGGAAACGATGAAAACTCGCTGAAATAAAATCTTTTTTTTGCGCGCGTGATTTCATGCCGCTTACTCATTTTCGGCCGTTTCGCTCCGCCGCCGCGAAAATGGGCTTCTAATTTTTTTTTGTAAATTCATTTACAGCGCTAATTATTAACCGATTTTCATGAACTTTTTTTAAAACGCCTGGGAACAATTGTATCTTTGCGAAAAGTTATTCGCATCACGTCCGAAAATACTCGTAAGTAAGCAGCATGAAATCACGCGCGCAAAAAAAAAGATTGTATTTCAGCGAGTTTTCATCGTTTCCTAATGATTTTTTTTAATTTTCCAGAAATGCCGTTTGGTGATGTACTAATTACGGGCCCCCCGTTTCCAAGCTCAAACGTCGTGTACCTTATCGATGCTGTTTTATGTAGCCAGCTCTGGTACTATTTACAATGTCTCGCTAAATTGTTCAACTCCACTCCCGTCACACTTGTCAACTCCCCTTCTCAACTGTTGCACCTCCTTATATATTAATTTTCAATCTTCCAGAATGTTCCTGAATGACATTTCGAACCCACCAGAATCATCGATCGAACAATCCAGAACGTTCTATTGCTGTTCAACCTTACTGATATAGGACATATCAAAAGGGAAAGAAGAATAACTAACCTAAAACTACTTAACAAGGAAAGAAGAATACCTAACCTAAAACTAAGTAACATGGGATAGAAGAATATCTAAATAACTTAACACTGTCACTGTCATTACAATGTCACTGTCATTAACGTTCGTTACACTGCCCCCCTCTTTAAAATGAGTCCTCCTGGAATGACTCTGGCCTGAACTGGATTGCCTATTTCAAAATCTAAGTTATTGAACTCGCTCTTGTTCAGGATGGGCTCCGTTGAATGGCGCCAGACGATCATAATGGACGACCATAGGCTTTCCCTTGGGAACACTAACAATCTGATATATAACGTCGTTAATTTTCTTCTCGATAGTGTACGGTCCCTCGTAGTTCTGTTGTAGTTTGGGACATCGGCCACGTCGCCGTCGTGAGTTGTAGAACTATATCAAGTCTCCTTCTTGATAATTTGTCTGTTCTTCTCGGCTGTCGTGGTACCTCTTCATCCGGTCACTGTTTAGTTGCAGCTTGGTACGCACCATTTCGTGGATATCCTCAATCTTCCTACGGAGATCTTCGACATATTCTTCCACAGTCTCATCTTCACCAGGCTTGCAGCCTAACATCAAGTCGCATGGTAGTCTCATTTCCCTACCAAACAGGACCTTTGCAGGTGTTTGACCGGAAGATTCAATAACAGCTGATCGAAAGGCCATTAGGAAAAGTGGAAGGTGTTGAACTTGAAATCTACCATCCCTAAGTCGCTTGTGCGTTTCCCGAAATATTTTTTCACACATTTTATAATCAGTGACAAAAACTTTTGATTTGCCACTTCCTCCAGTTGCCAGAATCTTGGAATAACATAATTTACATCTGTTACCACCCATCGACAAAAACTTTTAACACTTAAATGATTGTTAGTCCTTAAATTTTCCACATTGTCAACATTTTCCCATTTTCCAATATTTTATACTATTGGAGCCGCTCCAGCCACAATCTATCCTAGACGTGTATTTTGAAGGATAGGCAACCCTTGGCCTACATGTATAATTTCCGAAAGAATTGCCTGAAAATATAAATCAGCCGATAGCAACAAATTAATCTCCGATGGCTGAAAGAATGCTGTATCTGCCAACGTTACTTCATGTGGAATATTAATTTTGCTGGTATCAACCACCATCTGTGGTAACTTACACGTGAGTTCATCTAAAACCTCGCAATTTACCGAAATCCTAAATTTGTTGTCAACCTTTGACTCCAAAACCAAATCGACAAACTTCTCAACCACACTAATATTATTACCAATACCACCAATCACCCAATTTGTACTATCAATCCTAGTACCCCGAGGTTGTTTCAAATAATTCGAAGAGATGAAATTATAATGAGAGCCCGAATCTAACAAAGCCCTTGCCCGAACCATATAACCCTCGCAGGTAAGCATATTCGCTGGAGGGTTTTCTTCACTCCCAGATGACCTCCCGATGGACTGTCGTGTAACTTCTTTAGTACTTTAGCTACTCTTGTTCTCGGGATAACTAGCTGTCTCCTCATCTCGGAACCATCATCGTTTTCAAGGACTCTTTTCAACAGCCCTTCTTCCAGGACAAGGGAGTCCCACTGAGCCCAACACGCCTTGAGTGTCGGTGAAAATCTTGACACTTCTTGCCAGGTAGGTCGCCGATTTTCTTCCTTCCACTGCCGAATCTCCTTTAGGCAAGGATTATTCACCTGATCTTCTCTGATCCTGGTGGGTAATCATTCCTTGTTGACTACAGTAGTTTTTGAAACTGCAGCTTCTCTATATTTCGCCTTGTTGCAGTGGGAGCAGTCTGTTGGGCACGGCCGTCTGGACAGGGAGTCAGCATTTCGGTGATTCACAACAGCTCGATGTTCGATGTTGAAATCGTACTCTTGATGTCGTTCAATCCATCTAGCGATCTGGCCCTCGGGATTCTTGAACTGCATCATCCACTTGAGTGCTGCATGATCAGTCCGTATTAAAAACTTCCTACCATAGAGATACTGGTAAAAGTGTTCCACGGACTTTACTACCGCCAAAAGTTCTCTTCTTGTGACGCAGTAGTTTCGTTCTGGTTTGGAGAGGACTTTACTGAAATATCCCAGCACTATTTCTTGCCCTCCTTGGATCTGTGAGAGCACTGCACCAATTCCTACGTTGCTTGCGTCAGTGTCAAGAATAAAATCTCCCTCTGGTAATGGGTATCCTTATATCGGCGCCGTGGTTAAATGCCTCGTCAAGGTTTCAAAAGCCGTTTGACAGTCTTCGTCCCATTGGAAAGGTCTTGCTTTTTCTGTAACTCGTTTTAGAGGCTTGGCAGTATCTCCAAACTTCCTGATAAATCTTCTATAATATGTGCAAAGTCCAAGGAAACTCCTAATTTTATGTTTGTCGGTTGGTTGCGGCCATTGCTGAATGGAAGCAATTTTCTCTGGATCTTCCGCCACTCCTTCATTGCTCACTATATGACCTAGATAGTTGACTCTGTTTTGGAACAGCTGACATTTCTTCGGGTTAAACATGAGCTGGGCAGCTTGGAGTCGTTTGAATACGTCTTCCAAATTCTTCAGGTGTTCGTCAAATGTCTTCCCCAGTACTACGATGTCGTAAAAATAGACCAGACATGTCTTCCAAAACAACCCTCTCAAGACATTTTTCATGAGTCTCTCAAATGTCGCAGGCGCATTACAGAGCCCGAATGGCATGACGTTGAATTGCCATAACCCAGATCCGGTAGTAAAAGTAGTCTTCTCTTTGTCTTCTGGGTCCATTTCCACTTGCCAATAACCAGACTTCAGGTCCAAGGTGGAAAACAGTTTGCTGCCGGCCAAAGTATCTAGCGTATCGTCAGTTCGAGGAAGGGGATAGCTGTCTTTCTTTGCCACGTTGTTAAGCTGGCGATAATCCACGCAGAATCTCGTAGCTCCATCCTTTTTCTTGACGAGCACTACTGGAGATACCCATGGACTAGTAGATGGTTCTATTACTTTTTCTTCTGCCATCTCGAATTATTCTTTCAGCTTCCTATCTCTTCGCTCGTGGAAGTCTTCAGTCTTCGAGCTGATTGCCTGATTGGCTTAGAATTACCAGTATCGATTTTGTGTTTGACGGTTGATGTTCTACCAGTCTTCCCTCCTTTTGGTACGAATAGGTCGTGATACTGCAAGAGAAATTCTCTCATTCTCTTTTTTTCAGCTCGATCCAAAGATTGACCAGCTACTGAAAACATCTGTTCGAATCTAGCATTAGAATTGTCAGTGCTCGTTGTTTGGCGAACTGTAGACGTCACTGGTATGCAGGATCCTATCCTGGTTTCCATCTTGATGGTAACTAGGTAATCATTCACGTTTATCACACGTACTGGGATCTCTTTCGTCGACGTAACTAATCCTTTTCCAATTAGTACTCCTTTGCCAACTTCTTCGTCGTGGTTCCTTGGCTCCAACATCACTTGTGTACCTTCGTCCATGATTCCCTGTAGCCGTGCTACTATCATGGTTTCGCTTCGTGCAGGTAGAACGGTATCTTCCTGTACAGCTGCCAACACCGCGCTGCCTTCATATAGATGAAGGAATACCTCCTCGGAACCCACTTTAATAGTTCTGTTTCTAAAGTATAATTGTTAACCATGTACATTCATTACGTCCAATCCCAGAATCACATCTTCTTCAATGTCAGCTACGATTAACGTATGCGTGAACTTTTCTGCGCCAATTCCCAATTGGATTGGTGTTTCCCAATGAACGTTGGCACTCTCGCCTGTGGCGGTCCGCAGTCGCAGTCTCGTTGGTAGAAGCTTCTTCTTGGGGTTCATTATCTCTGGTCGTATAATGGTTCTAGTTGCTCAAGTGTCAACCAGCAGAGCATATTTCTTGCCATTTACTTCGCCATCCACATATACACTGTCGGTGCGACATCTGAGAGAAGCTATCAGTATGCAGGAGTCTTGGAGTGCTTACACGAACTACGTACATGCCCTAGCTCGCCACATTTCCTGCATCTGATCTTTCTTGGCTTCTTGTCCATCATACTTTTTATTAAACTGACGAACTGGTCAAATCTGTCTTCGTCACCTTCTTCTTGGATGGTCCTAATTTTGTTATATCCTGAAGCCTTCGTTGCTGCTTCATATTCAAGAGTAGCTGTCAATACATCAACTAATGTTTTGGGATGGGCTAAACTAAGCGTCCTCTGCATATAGGGGTCACGTAAGCCATCAATAAAGGCCTGGATGCCCAGATATTCCATCATGTTCTCTGGTGCTGACGGATAAGCAAATCGAACGAGTCGGGCAATATGCACTTCATACTCGTGAAGGGCTTCGTGACGTTTCTGCCTGCGGTTCTTCAGCTGGGACTGAATCGCATGCCCAACCTCTTCTTCAGCTGCTCGAAATCGTCCGTTTCTTCCAGAGGTATCGTCTGAGGTACATCTAAGGCATCTCCCCGAAGTGCGATAGTTAAGTTCATTGCTTTCTCCTTACCGGACCAATTATTAACTATAGTGGCTGCTTCAAACTGTTTTACGTAATTGGTCCACGACATCTTTCCATCGAACGTTGGGGCCTTGACTGGGGTAAAACTGCCAATATCATCTGTCTTGGGTTGTGTTTCTGGCTTGCAGATCTCGATCTTCTTTTCTTCTGCTGAAGTGTCTTGTGTTATTAAATCGGCAATCTTTGTTTCTAACTCCTTGGTTTTCTCGTCCATCTGATTTTCCATCGTTGTCATTTTATTCTCAATGTCTGATTTTAGAGACGAAATTTTACTCTCGACTTTAGCAGCAATGTCATTTTTCAATGATAAAATATCTGCAGATATATCATTCTTCATAGCAGAAATCTTCTCGTCCATATTAGTAGAAACCTTGTCCATGTTAGCAGAAATTGACGAGATTGAGGTGGAAGCCTCGTAATTAAATAAAACTGTTTCTGGATCAAAGTCGTCATTTTCCAGTGCCACTTTAAGTCTTTCTACTAATTCACTTTTCTTACCGGACGTTCCCAACTCACGATCTTCCAATTCTGCTCTTAACTCAGTCACTTTCAAGTCCTTAGTTTCTTGGCCATTTTTACGCAGATATTTATTCATATTACCCCACACCTGATACCAATGTAATGTTTTTCTTATTTATGTAAACGTTTTTACTACGGGTGAGATAAATTCTAAACACACGATATGTTCACTTACTTGATTTATTTATTCACTACACTATTCACTAATTATATACACAGTATATTCACTTAAACTAATTTATATTATCACTTAATTTATATTCACTTATTTACTGTTTATCTCACGATGTCAAATTATAAACTAAACTCTCTCGGGTCGGTTCCTAATATATATATATATATATATATATATATATATATATATATATATATTGTAACGGTTATAATAATTATTTATTATTTATTATTTGACACTGAAAAATCATTAAACATGTATATCAACTCTATCAAAGGATAGTGTTCAAGTGCGCCATTCAAATTAACTCTAATTATTGGTTTGTGAAATTAAAATGTACAAGCTTATGACTTCAGGAAATTTTAATTATGAAATATTTTACTGCTTCTATGTACACATATCATAGGTAACAATCCAAAATTATTACCATAATAACATATAATTATAACTATCTAATTCTAAATAATAAAAAATATATAAACCGTAAATGATTGTCAAATTTTAGAGAAGTGTGTATTTAATTCTCCGCAAATGTTAAAAGTAAACCGAAATGACACTAATTACGCACAAATCCGTTTTACAAGCTCATAAAATCAATAAATTTTGCGTACCTTATATCACACTGGATTTGAGGTTGTGTGGTCCAAAACTTCTAATCACCTTCAACAATATCAGCCAAAAAACCTCTATAAGAACTCGGAAATCTATCAACTATCCATTCATTGATCACTCAACTCGATTCAAATTATGAACAAATTTCAGTATGTATCAAATTCCATTGTATTAGTTTAAATCCATTATTATTTAAATAATATTCTGTCTTCATTTCATCACTTTAAAATTGGGTTAACTTTCCTTTTTTATCAAATATAGTCGTTTGAATCGTTTTTCTTCTGGAGATAATTTATCCTTCCTTTTTTTGACATTCAAAAATTCACTCACGTTTCAAAAATCATTCCTTTAACTATATATATAAATATTCTTCTTCCTTCTGATTATGATTATATATTTAATTCAAATAACTTTCTGTTCTACCTCAAATATCGAGATCAATTATTATATTATTTCCCACTTTGACGTCCCAAAATTCACTGACGTTTTTCTATTTATTTTCATCAATCCATCTCGTTGCGGGTTGCTATCGAAACTTCCCTATATCGTATTAAATGTATAGATATAGTGTCATTAACGACGATTCACTGTTTATATTATCATGAATTTTTAAGCCGTATATGAAACATGAAAATGACATTTTTGTATTAGAAATTAGCATATAGAGATAAAGATTTTTATACATATAAATATTAACATAACTTATTTACTATTTATTAAAATTCCTGAAATCCCTTGCATAAAATAACCTAATTACTAACTATATGAAAATTTAACGCGTTTCTTTCAAATTTCATTTTAATTTCTACGAATTGTTTTGAAATTACATATAACATAATCTATTGAATTATTATTAAATAGTATCATGTACAGTTTTTTCTTTTATTGTGACAATTGGTCTTTTCATTTATGTTTGCCTACACTCAGGGAGCATGTTTTATCGTGCCACTTTTAATGACCCTTAACAGATCAGTTTGCTATGAAACTTACTTTGATATTTCTTCTGTGTTACATGTTATACACTATGTGTTATTGTGTTATAATATATATATATATATATATATATATATATATATATATATATATATATATATATATATATATTAGTGCCTTTTTTACTAGAAAATTCCGGACTGCGGTTTACACAAAATCAATTGGCTCTGGCATTTTCTAGATAAGTCTGGTCACAAAAACAATGTTTAGATAAGATAGTCACAATCGTAAACAGTTATATAAAAAACCTGCGTATCTGCCATAATTTTAACTTTCATACCTGGCTTAGACAGAGTCGGTTTTAGGGACTATACCAGTGTGCTGTTTCGTAACAATACATTTCTTTTTGATATACCAATATTTTTTGATCTGGTTATCAGATATTTATATATGAATTGGACATTGTATGTTCTTGGTTCGCTTGGTGATATACTAGTGGTCTTGTACACGAACCTGTAACTGTCTGTTTACTTTTGAATGATTAACTAAGGATTCTATAGTGAACTGAATTGTAAGTTCTCTAGCCTTCAGCTCATAGTTATAAATCAGAGACAGGGGATATTTGCTGTTTTAATTTTAAAATCTTACCTGACAAACCTTTAAGTGTGGAAAAGTGTATTAACCCTCTGGCGCCCTATTTTTCGAATCCGACATAAATATAGAAGAATCCACACCTTCTTCGACTTGAACGTAGTCGACTGGCGAGCACAGATTGGTTTACGGGGCAATGTGATATCTAAATGAGCACTGAGGTAAATAGTGTGGTGAGAAAAAGTCTCGTTATATTCCTAAATTCCCAAATTTATAACACTTAACTATAGCATGACCCTCGCGATTACAGTAGTCACATTTTGGTTTTGCCTCAATAACCGTTTGATTATTGTTAACTAACAAAGAATATTTTACCTGTTTATCCTTTGTTCCCGAATGAAGACCCTTATACGATTCTAGCTCTACATTTTTGAGCGCCCCGCAACGCTTTTCTAAAAAATCTAAAAACTCATTGAATGTTGGCAACTCAAGCCCCGACGGTCCTACTACCTTTTCTAATTCGTAAGCCTTATACGTTTGATAATCTAATTTTTGCGTAAATAGATAAATTAAAATCAGATCCCATTCTTTTACCGGCAATTTAAGCGCTATCAAAGAATTTTAATGCTGCCTTATATGTATTAAAAATGGTCTAATTTGTTTTCCCGTTCGTTTGTTAATATCCAACATACCCTTTAAGTGCGCATTTATTACTATTAACTTTTTACCGTACCGTTTATTTAATAACTCCAAAACATAGCATAATTTTCGTTAGTCAACGGTAAATCATTTATGAGATTTAACGCTTCACCCCTTAAAGCCCCCTTTAAATATGAACATTATCTAATGTTGGATTGTTATTAATTATTGCAGAAAAAAGAGCTATGAATGTGCGCCACTCTTCAATTTTTCTTGAAACGTAGGAGTATTGATATTGGGTAACCTAGCCGCTCTCTGTATTGAACCCGTATTATTTTGTCCTACTTATTGTTGCGAACTGTTTGCTATATTTTTAAATTGCTTAATTTGTTTTTTTTAATTTTAGACCAAACAGAGAGGTACTTTAACTCGACCTCATCTCTGTCCTCACTTTCGCCCTCGCCAAGTACTTCTATTTTAGTGTGAACATTACAATAATCTTCATATTTTCACTTATAATTGCACAAGTGGTTTGTATTTTATCGGGTTAATTTGGGTTCTTTAATGAGAAACTGTTTCCTAGCAATTTGACGAGAATAACTGTCAACTATTAAGAACACGACAAGGTGGAGTGTTTTTAGGTTGACAGTTATTCGAGTCAAATTGCTAAAGGAAACAGTTTAGAATTTGAACAACACAAATTTACCCAATATCAATACAAACCTCGAGTGTAATTCGGCAGGACAATTTAATGAATGAGAAATTTGGAAACATATCAATGCAAACTTTATTTATGAAACATTAAAAATAAACACATTTTTATTTTAATGTACAGTTTGACTAATTTCGGCGTTCGTAGACACACCGAATCGACTCATTGTTAGTTCTTGAAAATTCAATAAGTTTTTGACAAACATGCCAAACTATTTATTCTGGTAACCAACACCGCGATAATTGATGAACAAATGAATAAGTGAAAAAACCACTAGTGTATTTGTCGCTGTAAAAGTTAAAGCTAACTTTTGCCGCTGTCAAAGTGACAATTGCACTGTGGCATATGCGATTTTTTATACATGAGTTAAATTGTCTCTGTAAAAAGATTTCCCTAGTAACATATTCACTTACATCTATACTTAGGCCATCAATATTTGACAATACAAACGTTTCTAATTTCGTGATTGCACCTTTTACTATAGCTCTTTGTTTTCTATAGCCTTCTATAATAATATTTTAAACTATAGATTCAAATTTAACAAATAATGACTAAACCCTAAAAATTATATCCAGTAAGACTGTCCGGAGGCCGCTATCATTCTAATCTACGTAGGCTTATATTTACAAAATGTATTTCGTTTAAAACGATTTGTCTGCCTTGAGAATTCTAGATCTACGAAATCGAATAGTTTGAACCGTTTGATCGCACACGATCATCGAATACAGTCAGTTCTTTGTTTGCAATCGTGTGTATGCTAAAAATTATCGGGTGTGACTGAAAAAAAGTGAAAGTGAAAAAAAGGTAGTTCTTTTTGTCGAATTTTAGTGGGAATTTTTTAGGTAAGTGTAAAAATACATATATCTTTTTTTTATTGATGCCTCATATTACCTATTTAAAACACGCCTCAGCGTGTTTAAATCACAATAACAACAACTCGAGAAACGTAAGTATCAATGACAACTTTTTTTATTAGTTTTTAAATTGTATATTTTCATTGTGAACCAATGTCTTATTTGGTTTTTTCTGCAAAATTTATTTATATATTCATATATACATTGTATCCTTTTAAACATAAATAAAGAAACTTTTTGATTATTGATCTGACAGCTGTACCTCGTAACGTCAAATAAAAATAAATACTATTTAGGATGGACTTTCACGGAACTTGGCTGGGTATCGAGGACGGACTTCCATATTTTTGTAGTAATAATATAATAATAATATTTTATGATTTCAAAGTGCACTAATAAAAAAAAATAGCGTAAAGTATTCGTGGATAATTGGTCTTTCAAACACTTGCTCTATTTCGAGCACTAAGGCTGCGCCGTCGTGCTCGATAATTCGCCCGTGTTTGAATGACCTCTTTATCCGCTTGTACTTTAATATACTATTATTGGTTTATTAGTGTTTTTAAATGAAACTCTTGGTCTCTAGTTAATTCCACAATATAATAAAAGTTATTGAAAATTCTAAAAAATTGACAATTGTTTCGATAAATCAATATCATCGAAACAATTGTTAATTTTTTAGAATTTTCAATAACTTTTATTATATTGTGGAATTAACTAGAGACCAAGAGTTTCATTTAAAAACACTAATATGAGCATATTCCACGAAGTAAGGGTCGAGACAGTTAATTTTATTATTGGATTGTTTCAGTCTGAAGGAAAATAATAATGTAAGTGGTGTAAATATTTTTTTGCAATGACGGCCTACAGGCCCGCCTTGCGGGTTTGTATCAAAATTCTATTTGATGTATTTGTTGTCAGGTATAGATATCATCTAAAATTATATTAAGTTAACTGTATCGACCCTTACTTCATGGAATCTGCTCATAATAGTGTTTTAAATGAAACTCACGGCTTCTAGTTAATTCCACAATATAATAAATAATAACTTTTATTATATTGTGGAATTAACTAGAAACCGTGAGTTTCATTTAAAACACTATTAAAATTATATTATTTTTCTTTAATTAGATATTTTATACAAAAACTTTGTCATGAATTAATATCACAGTATGGTAACTTCCAATAATAAATTGATATATTTTATTGCAGAATGGACCATGAAAGTTATCACACCAGGAAGAAACAATTCAAAATAGCAGACTTGTCCAGTGAAGAAGTGGAGGATTTACTTGCGTCTGTGTAATAAGATTACTTGAATGACACTGATAGTGATTTCGATGATGTGTATGATCCTGACTACGTAGCCGACGAACTCACGGCCTCAGATGACAATATAATTTCTGAGTGTTTAGAAGAAATCAACCAAGCTAAAATTTGCGTTGATGAAGGAATTTTGTCAATAAACGTTAGTGATGTAGGCGAAGAATTACCATCAATATCTGCAGCAGCCTTGGCATCAATAACATCGCCAACAACTTCAACAGCCAGTGAGACAATGGTTGCAGGCAAACTCAAACCCAAAAAAGAGCTCGATCACTAATGCCTGTCATGGAGGATGTTGGACCTCAAAACGAACCGTCACCTGGTGGTTTTACTGGAACAGCTGTAGATGCAATCGAAAAAAAAATTGCTTAGCACATTGTGGCGAAAGAGACGGATACAATTACATGTAAACGAAGTTGCTTTCAGTGGTAAAAGTGAATTGCCCAGTTCAATTACAAATCTTTGAACACCAATGGAATTTTTCAAGTATTTCTTTACTGACTATATCTTGAATTTGGTTGTTGATGAAACCAATCGAGCAGCACATGTGAAAGATGTCAATACAAAATTCAAAACAGATATCATCCAAATTCAGCATTACATTGGAATACTCGTCTATATGTTTATTTACTGGTATCCAAACGTGGAAAGTTTTTGGGGGAAAATGCATTGAGGATGAGGAATTTCGTATCAAAAAAGGACAGCCGCAATCCGAACCACTTTTTCGAATAAGAAAATTAGCAGCCATGGTCAACGAAAGATTCGATTCAGTTCCGAAGACTGCTAGACTGTGCGTTGATGAACAGATGTGCAGCACAAAGATAGCTCATCATTTACGACAATATATGAAGAATAAACCACATAAGTGGGGAATAAAGTTATTTGTATTGTGCGACTCTCATGGATTTTCGTATAGTTGTGAAATTTATAATGGTGCAGGAGATAATGTTGTTTTCCCGGAACTCCTGATTGTGGTGCATCTAGCAATGTTGTTGTTAGATTGTCACAGGCCATACCCATTTTTGTGCATCATATATTGTATTTTGACAATTTTTATACATCACTGCCCTTATTAGTGTATATTCGTGCTAGAGTTTAATCTCTTGGAACATATAAATATAAAAAGAGTATCAAAATGCAAACTACCTTCTGATAAAGATATGGTTAAAGAAGATAGATGTTATTCTGCTAAATATATGTGCTCCTTGTATGGTATAGATATTTCTACGGTGTTGTGGAAAGACACTAAGAATGTCAGACTTGCCTCAACATATGTGGGGATTTTACCATTTGCTAAATCAAATCCATTGACTCAGCCAACCAAAGTACCTAGATATGATAAAAAAGTTGAGAAGAAATGTTCGTTACGATATGTACGACCATTTTCCTATTTGGTTGGATAAACAGGGCGGTAAAAAATGCAAATTCTGCTAAACATCACAAACGCAGTGTGTTTGTCCAAAATGTCACCTCCATTTATGTTGTTCGCTTACCAAAAATTTTTTCCATGACTATCACCATAGAAAATAAATATCGTTATTATGTATATGCATTACATTGTTGTGTAGTTTCTGTTTGCGTTTCACATACGTTGATGTTATAAAAAAACATTTTATATGACACACTTCGTTCTATTTATTTACTATTAATCCCTCAAGGGTGCCCTTTTTCACCAGGTAGTTTCATTATCGAAAAAATCGACAAAAAGGCTTCAAATTCGTGTTTTTCTCGGTAAAATTAACCCAAAACTAAAAATTTTGATAGTTTTTTTTCAATTTTCAACTTTTGCGGGTTAAACCCTTAAAATGCAGAAAATACACCCTAAATATTAAACGTACTAATTGACTTTTAACTATAATAATAACCACAATCCTTTAAATTCCGTAAGCCTATAAATAACCGATGTAATGACCCAAATACTGCAAACTATAAATCACATAGATACTACATAACTAACAATAGCATTTTTTCCACTACTAGGTGTGAAGTTGACAATTATTGTGTCATCTAGCCAACTGAGAAGTTGAATTTCTCTATTAGTGGTTAATAATTTTTTCTATTGTTAACCTAGGTCAATAATGGACAAATTCATATGTTTTGAGAATTCAGGGATAATAGCTTATCAAAAACTAGTGCAACATAATTTTGTATACCCAGGAGATTGTGTTTAGCATATTTACTGCTTGAAATTACCTAACAAGATAAAATTATTTCAATAAAACTGTCATTAGTTTAAAATTCGCGCTCAACCAAAAATTTCTGAGTGCGTTCTTAATGTATGGGTGAGGTGAGGAGCGAAAACAGTGTCAGTGTCAGACAACGGAGTAAATGCCTAGGGAAAAATCAGTTTGAACGATTTGTAGATCGACACTATCAAAATTTGACATTGAAATGTGTTGTTTATTTTCCGTTAATTTTAGAAAAACGAGAATCGAGGAATGTTTTTACCTTCAACATTATCACCAGTGGAATTTGAAAATCATCTGTCGATAGAAACTGGTAGCTAACTTTGACACACATAGACAAATAATATATTACTTTCTCTATGATGAAGCATATGTTAAATGTTATATGAACGCTCACTTTGTACCCAAGTGTTGTGAACGCACTACCGCCGTAATTGTTCAAAGTTCAAAGTAAAACATAAACCACGTTTTGTGAAATTTTTGGATGTGATCGTATAATTGGTTTCGTTAATTCGTTGCACTTAATATTGGTGATTATGAACTATAGGAATAATTGTATGCTATTGCTGTGTAATTAAATTATACCTACATGATTATTATTAGACATTTTTTTATTTTTGATTTTTGTCTTAAATTTGGTTAGTAGTGGAAAAATATGTATATACACCACGGTGGTGAAGACATTTATAAACCTCGCACCTTATTCTGCTCGGGGCAAAGCCCCTCGCGAAATAATTTTGGTGCTTGGTTGATGATAATAGCCTTCAGCACCTTGGTGTATAATATACTATTAAAATACCCAAATCCCTCAATTTTAGCAATGGTAAGTGAAATTCTTAGAACATAAAACAGTTTAAAGTCTTACAATGCATTGAACCCCAATTCATATATATGAAGGTTCAATAACGGGAGTTTAAAATGATGTTTTGAATAGTAACTAAAGCAACTTAATAAATTTAATATAGTTAGCACTTTCAACAAATATTCGCTAATTAGAGTTTGAACCCGATTTTATGCTGACGACACAGGAAAGTCTCTTACTCTGCAATGCTTTTTTACTTCACATACTATCCCTCTTACGCAAATACTTTATAATATCAAAAAGATCTAATCTTATGTCTCCGTTGAAACTGCCTTGTTAGCTCCTAGTTAGTGCTCCATTTTTTCCATATTCATTTCACTAACTTCAACATTTTGTTAAATAAGGTATTAAAATTCACTATTTGTATTTACATTTATCAATTACCATTGATGACTTTTCCATAGGTAGCTAATTCCCACATATCCAAACATCCAATCCGACTCGCTTGGACGAATTGTTTCATGGAGTTCTATAAAAAACAAAGGACCAGAAATCATGCTTTTTTTATGAATGTCTTTATTGCATAACTTCAACTTATTACAAAAACACTTACTTCATTAAATAAAGTTAAATGTTAAATTTTATAAAACCGATTTTATGTTACACCACATGTACAAGAGCGTTGGTCTGTGCCCTGGGACAACATCTTTTCAACTACACTGGCGAGCAAAAAATTGAGGTCACTTAAGAAATTGCGAATAATTTTAACGTCAATATTGATAAGGACATAATAGTATTAGCAGGCGTTACAGCAATTTTTTTTCGAGACTTGACAGCTGTCATCAGCTGTCATTCGATTTATTAGAGTACGACTTTTATGAAAAATGTGCCTTTGCGCTAATAGAACATTCACATTTCCGTTGCCTGTTTTCCAGTTTACTGTTGATTCTTTGTGTAAAACCTAACGATTGCAAAGTGTAGAGATTTAACAGGCTCATAATGCCTTTAGATCTGATTGTTTTGGCAGGAATTGTTGCGCTGTTACAAGATTGTCGGGGGCAACGTGGAACTGCAAGAATGTTGGTGCTAGTCTATGTGGTGTGCAAAGGGTGTACCAGCGCTTTCTGGAGACTGGCCTGATCACTAGAAGACCAGGGTCTGGGCGAAAAAGAGTTACCACTCAACGAGATGACCATTTTTTGGTGTCCACAAGTTTGCGGAATAGGACAGCTACTGCGGTTTCACTGCGAAATCAGTTGGAGGAAATGAGAAATGTCAACGTTAGTGAATGGACTGTTAGAAGAAGACTTCATGCTGCTGGACTGTCATGCAGAAGAATGGCTACAGGTCCCCCGTTGCAACCCAAGCATCGGACTGCAAGATTGGCATTTGCCAGAGATCACGTTCGTTGGAATGATGCTGACTGGAGCTGGGTATTGTTCTCAGATGAGACGCGTTTTTGCCTCACTGTGTCAAATGATACTGACTGGAGCTGGGTATTGTTCTCAGATGAGACGCGTCTTTGCCTCACTGGGTCAGATGGTCGTCGACGAGTGTGGAGAATACCTGGGGAATGATATGCTGAAGTTTGCATTGACGAGCGTCTTCCATTTGGCGGTGGGTCAGTTATGGTTTGGGCGGTAATAACTGCACAAGCTCGTACAGAGTTGGTCTTCATATAAAATGGCTCTCTAACCTCTCACAGGTACATTACGGAGGTGCTATAAGACCATGTTATGTCTTTCATAGTGACTATGGGGAAACGTGGCAGATAATGCAAGACCACATACAGCCAGAATTGTCAAGGATTATCTGGATGAGGTAGAAATTAGGCGGTTTGACTGGCCAGTCCCCAGCCCAGGCATGCATCCCATAGAACATGTCTTGAACGAGTTGGGACGACTGATCCGCAGACACACACCAAGAACTACCCAGGAGCTGAGAAGATTGCTGTTGCAGGAATGGGATAACATCGACCAGAATGTATCCGCAACTTAATTCAAAGTATGCCGCGCCGACTTCAAGCAGTCATCAATGCAAGAGGAGGGAATACACGTTATTAGTGTCAAGTTTTTTCATTTTGTTCGTTCCATATTTTCTCTAACAACAAAATGTTGAATTTCGCCCAAAATGTTAATTTGTTGCTTTTTCAGAATAAATCATGAAATCCAAGGAAAAAATGCTTTTTTCTTTAGTATAGAGTATCCCATTCAGCTTACAAAAGCACATGCAATGATGTACAGTTTGCGAATACGATCTGAAAACGTAAAATTTCAAACAACATAAAAATTTGAAGGTGACCTCAATTTTTTGCTCGCCAGTATATATGTCTATCTTACAATTTATACTAAAAACTAGTTCAGCATTTCTGTACATTTCCTCCCCCACATAATATATGATGCAGTCTCATATTTATTTGACAAGACCCAATATTATCACCTTATTTTCTGAGACAAGGCCCATTAACTATCACTTGCTTGTGAACGACTAAAAATATTCTCATGTCCAAACTATTACAAGTGGTGTCTGGACAATTTTGAAAGTGAACGAGTGGGTCGGTCGTTTAGATACCCTGTTGACACACATATTACTGACTCAAGTTTTTATCAATTTATTTTGCGTAATGCAACAGATATATTAATGTCTTAGCCAATTTCAGGGATTTTCAAACTCTCTGAACAGCATCATCTTCCTGAATACATCTTGTATATGACACTGTAAACATAAGAATATGGTTTTCTCATTTTATTTTGTTGATTTTTTATTTGAAAACTTTTCTGAAAAATAATCTCCGGCAACTAATACTGAAGTTGGAAACTTCAACTCTCCTCGTTTTAATTATAATTTTAATTAAGTCGAACGATCTACACGAAGTAATTCGAGAGAAAGAGAAAGATATATAGAAGGAGAAAGAGGCATTAAACGAAATAATTATGTTTAAATAAAAGTCGTATTTCATAAGCTGTAAAGGAGAAAGACAGCGAAATAAAGCTAGGACCGGTTTAAGCGCCAAGGAATCCTATTCAAACATTTACGTTACTTTTTCGACGTGCAGTCATTCAAATAAACAGAAAGATTCACATACGGTGTGTCAATTTGGAAACTCCAGTTCTCACTTAACTGCCAACTCATTGAAATAACTATTACTCATAAAAAATGCACAAAGTCGTTTCTAGGATAGAAAAGGACAAGTACCAATAATATAAGTCCTATTTAAACAGACAAACAATTTCTTCTGAAGTGAATGTAATGACTTAGGAGAGTTTTAGATCGCATCTTTTTTGTCACAAGCAAAAGTACTTTTCGCATTAAATTGCATATCTCAGATTTTTAGGAGGTGAAATATAATTTCGATTTTCACTTCGAAATCTTCTAAAGTATGAGGACAACATGCCCCTTAATGGGATGTATAGAATTATTTGTTGTTAACATTTCGTGGTATCAAACAAAGGACCACTGTTTTGCATGAGAGTGCTGGAATATGAGGATAATGCCGTAATGTGTCTGACGACAAGTTGACTCCATTAGAGGAGCCCTACAAACATGAGGGATTTCAATTTTTTTCAACTAAAATCATTCTACAAGATTCACAATCCTTTCAGATTTTTTTTGTTTCATTCATTTCAATTATACTATCATGCACATACAGTTAATCGAGGTCCAAAACAGAACAAGAATCATACTATAAAGAAGTCTAGGAGTTCTGATTCTACTAAATTCTAAATAGTGTTCTAGGAATGGTTTAATATCAAATGAGGAAATTGGATCTGCATATATCTGTGAATAATAAAGAAACAGTCGCAGGAATTCACAAAGTGGCCGCTTCTTTATCTCAAAATCAACAAAATATATTCCATAGTTGCCGATTGAAAAAATTCATGAACCTAGAAAACAATTCACAACAAAAAATTATATAAGTCGAACAACTGTTCATAAATATCCGAAAAAAAATTACGATTTTAAAGGGGGTTGTAAAGGCTCTGGATCTAATGAAACACTTCGACCTATAAGATCTTTTGTGTATAACCCTAAATCTATTCGAGGCCCGGGATTCCGATACTTCGTGCCAAGTTTATTAGTTTCCTGGAAGCTAAGTTCCTGACATCAGAGGGCATTAGGAAGGCCCCTCCTAGGAAATTCAGTATTTTGCTAAAAAGAGCTGGGCATTCGCAAAGCCTATGCAGTTTCAGGGATGTTCTCGCTGTATCGGGACATTCACTCTCTGATTTGCCCATTTTTTTTAGGTGATACCGCAGATGGCAGTGTCCAGTTACCAATATCAGGTCTTTCTTGTGTAACACGAGTAGCTGTTTAGCTCTCTCTCTTTTTTCTCTTTTTTATTGTCTTTGTCCCGGAACATAATTCCAGTGAGATTTCATTAGATCGTTTTCCCAGCATCGAAACTCTTCTTTCAAGTGGGCTTTAAGAAGTCCACAAAGGGTTTCGGGACAAGGAATTCGGACTTTTTCTCGTTATTTAGCTAGGCTGTCGGCTTCCACATTGTCTTTAACGCCCCTGTGACCTGGCACCCACATCAGAGTGACCCGGTTGGCTGTTGCCAGTTGTATTAGGGATTGTTTACAGTCTCAAGGCTTCTTAGACTCGCAAGTGTATGACTTAAGTGCTTTCAATGCTGCCTGGCTATCTATAGATTTCTGCACTCCTGGTGTTCCTTTTGAGGCACCCCGGGCTCACATTTCTATAGTATGTACTTCTGCTTGATACATGATTGGGGCTGTGCCAAGGGGTTTTGAGAGCCTGAAACTAGGCCCCATACCGCTCACTCCGGTCTTTCCATCTATCTTGGATCCATCAGTGTACCATTCTTTGCACAAATTTGGTGGTTGTTTATGACCACTTCGAACTGACTTCCAAAGTCGTACCTAACTGGCATAGTATCTGTCAGTTTAGACATGGCTTCAAGGTAAATATGTTCCAAATTATTTAGGTGTCCGATTAGATTTCCTACTTTTAGTTTTACTGATTGGCTCAGTCTAAAGGCACTAATTGCTGCTCCTTTCACTACACATAGGTGCAGTGGTGGAAGGTTTAGCATTGCCCCTAGAGCCGCAGTAGGGCACGTAGATATTGCTCCCATACCTAGGCAAGCTAATCGTTGCACTTTCTACAACCCTGTTAAAGAAAAATACCTGTATTAATACGATGCAACAATGTTAGATATATTTAATAATCTGAAATCTTTCAATCAAATGATTTTTCTGTTGAGGCTACCTTCAGTTTATACGGCACATTCGATAAACAGAACAGTAGATACAAGTTGTATGACGGAAGCAAAACGTTAAAGATCTAAATGTAATTAGAAATCAGATTAAATGACATCATTGGTCTTTTTCCCGGTACTCAGAATAAACGGGAGTATTTCATTCAACATTTGCAATTATAGAATAAACGTTACTACTGATGATATAAATATTGATATGATTTACTCTTAAGTCTTCTCTCTCTAATTATCTTATTCCCAACTTTGTCGTATCTCGAGATTATTGTCGCAAGTCTCCAAAAGTCCATCTCTGTGGCTTATAGTTTTCTAATTCATTTTTCTTTCATAGGACACACCTCTCCGCTGTATGCTGTTATAATCTTCACAATGCAGTTATATATTCTGCGTTTATTTTTCTTTGAGATGCTCTCTGTTTGGGGCCGAGTTTGCATGCGGTTTAGTAGTTTTATAACGAATAAGACGCCATTGAGTGACCAAGAACTATTGGAAGAAGCTGAAAAACATTTTCTCGAGTCAGAAAGCAGCGAAGCCGACGAGGATTTTGGCAGTGATGATAGCGTCAGAAATCCGGACTTTCAGAATCATTCTTCCAGCTCATCAGAAGACGCTCAATCCGAAGCAGAGTTAAATGATGATGTTACTAATGATAACTCTGCAAATACTTTGACAGTAACATCTGAATGGAAAGAAGTAACTGGAAATAATCAGGCATTCTTTGCATTTATGGAAAATGAAGGTATAAACACAAACTTAGTTACAAGTCATTTTACAGAATTAAATGCTTATTCTCTGTTCGTAACGGAAGAGTTGTTAGAAACATATATAGAAATAAATCGAAATGCACAACAGTTATTAGCAAAATTAGGTAGACCAAAGTTCAAAAGCCGACTGTCACTTTGGAAACCAGTAACTGTTGCGGAAATGAGGAAATTTCTCGGTATTGTGCTTTATATGGGTTTGGCGCGTTACCCGTCGGTTGATACTTACTGGAGTACACGTCCCACATATAAGAATAGCCTCATTTGAAAAATAATGCCAAGAAACCGAATTCAAGCTCTTCTACGCTTTTGGCATTTTTCAAATAATGAAGATATGGCAGCCGAAGGTAATCGACTTCATAAAATCAATCCACTAATTTGTCACTTCAATTTGAGATATAGAGAGGTAATGCAACCGGGAAAAGTAATTGCCGTTGATGAAAGCATGGTTCCTTTTCGTGGTAAACTAAAGTTTAGACAGCATATTCCTGTAGAAAGCATGTGGATAAAGGAAGGGTTGCCGTAAACGACAACTTCTATACTAACATTCCTCTTGCAAAGCAACTTTTAAGTCGAAAAACTCACTCCGTTGGGACCCTAAGAAAAAACAGAAAAGGTCAACCTCAAGAAGTTGTGTCAGCAAAACTAAGAAATGGAAAATATTAGGTAGAAAAAATGAAGACGGAATCGTCGTCTCTAAATGGAAAGATAAGAGAGATGTTTTAATGCTCTCTACTTGTCACACTTTGGACGTGGTAAATACACGAAAACTAAACAGAAAGCGCGAAGAGATACAAAAAAACCTCAATGCATTATTGATTATAATGACGGAAAAGCGGGAATTGATTTGTCCGACCAATTGGCCGCATATCCTTCTCCTGTCCGAAAATCGGTTCGATGGTATCACAAAGTTGCCATCGAATTATTGATGGGGACATCTGTAGTTAATGCCTTAGTTGTATACAAAGCGGTGCATCAAACATCAAAAATTTCGGTGACAAAATTTCGGGAAGCTTTGGTGGAGTCACTTTTGAAAATTTACCGTGAAGGCGAATTTCCACAACAGGATAAGAAGCGGAAAAAAATTTAGCACGAAATGAAAGAGACTGAAGAGAAGGCACAGGAAAATTGGAAAGTAACAGCAAACGCAGCGAAAAGAGTATCTACTTATTGCGACACCTGTGTTCAAAAACCTTTTATTTGTATTCAGTGTTTTCCTGATCATTTTTGAGTAAGTTTATGTAATGAATTTTATGCCGTGTACCAAATAATGAATAAAAAAATGTTGTTTTGATTATAATTCACTTTTTTTCACATTTGCATGATCCGATTGCCAATTTATGTTAAAACACAGTCCTGCTCTTGTCCGTTGGTGATCCAGGTCGCATGACAATGATATAGCCAGTTGGCCACCGGCTGTACAGGATGTCATCTTGAGAATTCCTAAAAAATCCATGCGGCAGTTAACGTGTTAAATGTTTTTTTGTCTAAAATTTCGAAATATGGGTATTTTAAGTTTTTGCCTTCAAATAGAAAAGAAAAACACCTAAGTTTTTGTTTTCGTTTTTTCAAGATTTTTCCAATATATACGGTTTTTGACCCCAGATAGAGAAGAAACATCCTTCATGTTTTTTGTAGCTCTATTTAAGACCTTTATTATATAGTGTGTCATATTTAGGATTTCGGTGTAGGTTTGTGGAGTTATAGCCAAAATAAAGGATGCACCCATTGATTTTTTGAACCCCGACCAAATTTTTTTACGAAACAAATTTTCCTTAAATACTGCATATCTCAACCAATCTATTGAAAAACTCTATATTACTTTTCTCAAGTATACGAGAATAGAATTTAAAAGCTGTACAAAAAGTACTGACATCAGTCCAAAAACCTCTTGATGAAGTAAAAATAGATGACGCAAGTACACCCCTTACAAAAGATGTGATTTCAAATCATACATGCACTATATCTACTTATAATCTTTTTAAAATAAAGGTAAGCTATGGCTATATATACTTTATTCCTTAATAAATTGAAAGTCCCAAATAATTGATGTACTTGCGTCCAGCCCTGTTTAAACATTGTTAGTGTTTGTTGGAAGCTGACTTTTTTCTTTCATTAAATTTTACCACAAATCATTCAAATTTCCGTATATATTATAGACGGATATGCGAATTAGGATCAATTCAGTCTGTACTACCAAAAATATATACGATTACAATGTACAGAAAATGCTTCATTCAATCAATATTTCCAAAATACGATACAAATAAAGGCTCCATTCCATTTATAGGTACTATCAAAACACATAATAAAGAAACGATCCCATTCGAATTACATTACATTATCAAAAAAGGGCCCCATCTGATTTATAATATTAAAACAAATTAGAAAGAAAGGGCCCTATCCGAATTATACTATCGAAACACATTACAAAGTGAAGGCCTCATCTGTTTCGCTTGAGTTGTAATACCTACGTAACAAACAAAAATATTTTTTTTGTCTGTACTACAATAAGACCGGTTGTAAAACAAAATCCATTAAAATGAAACTGGGAAGAACACAAATAAACACCAACATTATTTGAACAGGGTTGAATCCAAGTACATCAATTATTTGAAACTTTCAAAGATATAGTACTTGTGACACCCTATACATCGTATGATTTGATATCACATCTTTTGTAAGCGGTGTACTTACCTCGTCAAGAGGCTTGTCCCAGAATACTTTGATCGTTCACGATATGTAAGTATGAAATGTGCCATCGACCAATGCTATACCTATGTTTTTACATTTTTTATTCATGCTACAATAAGATAACCTACCTAATTTACCAGGATTATTATTTTTATTATGTTTTAAAGGAAAGTTACAATAAAAAAAACCGATGATTTTGCAGTTATCCCACTCTGTATATCCATTGCGAAATCTCAAAATAGAAATATATTTCACACAAAAAATTCTTGAATAATAACAAAATGTATTCATGTTGTAAGTATCTCAACCGGCCCTGGACCTACTGAAGAGCGAAAGGGTTAAACTTGATGAGGTTCATATCGGGAAGCCAACGCTCATATTTCACAATTATTAGAGCAACTCGAATCATACACATAATAGGTAATTTCTTGCATTAATTACTCGATTAAATATTTACGTTGGCAATCATAACGCAGAGCTGAACAGGCAACCCTTCCGACAGGTTCTATAGATTATGCGGAACGCGGTAGGCCTTGCTCTCTCTGTTTTACTGGTTGATAATACCCTGTCGAGTTGGGGTATTTCCCTAACGCACTTTTCAATGGAACTTGTTACAGATTTTTTTACCACTGTATCGAACAATTCTAGTGATACATATGCTATATTACCTGCTCAATATATGAATATATGATACAATTTCTGTAGATGGTATATAGAGACTATCAACAGATTTTGTATCAGATCACTCATGTTTCAAGAGCTACCCATAATTTTGAGGTGACAAAATTCAATTCACGGACAAGAAGTTCCAAAAAAATATTATAAACCTATTTTTAGGGTACAATTACAGACATGAAAAAACAGTTTATAAATTTCACAAGGTATCATTCTCTGATAGAAGGTTGGCCACAACTAGCGCAACTCGCTCCCTGTCTTGTGCAATTCTGAATTCCATGTAGTATCTGTAAACTTAGGCCAGTACAGTCACATTCTTCATCCATGAATATTTTCTCCTGCCTATTCAAAATGTAAAAGATATACCTTTTCCTAGCTTTCAACATTGCATTAATAATACGCTACAGCTGACAAAAAAAACACACAGGGAATCCATTACTTGTCGTTATTACCAATTTAAACAACAAAACACATGAAATAGTTTTTTTCTCACATTTTTAGTAATTTTCCATGAATATAATATTCACTTGATACTTTAGATACTTAATAAATTGAAAGTAATTTTTTTAATAACAAGCTTTTATTTAAATGCACTAAAAAAATAAAACATTTTACTATCAACGTATAACGTCAATTCACAATTTGTATGATACAAAAGCGTGTCGCGACATTTAAGTACTCGTATTTACTTAGTGTGAACATTTTAAAAATTAAAATAAATCAGATCAAGTGATTTAATTCACTCGTTTTTCTACACAGGTAAATCTCGCGACAAGCTTTTCTATCATATAAATTGTGTAATGACGTTATAAGTTGATAGTAGAAGTTTTGAAGATTATTTTATTCTTTTTAGTGCATTTAAATAAGAGCTTGTTTTAAAAAAATCTCATCTCATATCATTCAATGCATCATTGTTGCAAGGTCGTTTGCCAGTCTAGATCTTCAATAGGAAGGCCTTCCATTGTGCCTCACGAAACACAGTTCCGGGATTAATGTTTAAGTTATCCTTCTCCTAGACAGGTCGCAAACGCCTATCTCCAGTGATACAGACTCGAACAATTCAACCTTAATATCATAATCGAGGAATCCAAAAATCACAGTACCTACACCAACATTTCAGACGGATTGGAGCCACGGAGTGTAACTCGCATTCTTATCCTCAGCAACTCCTTTCATTTGATACCCATATTGCAGGAAAGCATAAAAACTTTAGTCCGCCATCTTCAGAAGTTCGCCATGTTGGATTTAGATTGACGTCACCTTATTTTTCAAGTAATTCTTACCAAGCCCTTTCATTTGATACCCATATTGTAGGAAAGCATTAAAACTTAGTCCGCCATCTTTAGAAGTCCGGCATATTGGCTTTAGAGTGACTTCACTTTATTTCTCGAGTTACTCTCAGCGAGCCCTTTCATTTGATACCAATATTGTAAGAGTGAATTAAAAATAAGTAGTCCGCCGTCTTGTGTCTTCCGCTATCTTGGATTAGAATGATGTCACACAGCCAACCATGCATTGTCATCCAAACCTCAGATTAACGAATGAAATAGATATGTTTATTTTGATCCTTTCTTGCCCCAAAATTGAGTCACATTCTAAGCTCACTTGCGGATACTTCCACTACTTTGCCATATTTACAAAGATACCTTTATGGTTATAACTAAAAGTGGCAACACTGCTCAAAATTCCAGTACCTGTTTAATGTGTCAATAGAACTCTATTTAGTAGTTTTGTCCTTGTTTAATTACCATATAAAGAGAGATGCAAATATCGCCAGAATGTAATCGACGATCATTTCGAATAGGTCGTAGTATTGTAGTAAATATTGTCAAACGTGGTTTGTTTATACGAGCGCCATTACGACTAGAGAGTAAACATTTAGTTCTTTCGTTTTGATGTGTTTTTCAAAACTTTTAGTGACAAAATAAACTTTTAAGTTAATTAATTTAATGTTTTTGTATTATCATGGTTCGTCGGTGCCAAGTTTGCCAGAAAAACAGCCGAAATTACCAAGGCCATGTAGCTACAATACCATCCCCACTTTTTGAAATTCATTCATTAATTCACTACTGGCGTTTAGTATTGTTGGCCGCCAAAATCAACGTGTTTATGAATGAATAGCTCTCTCTATGTTTATTATTACTCTAAGATCCAAACTAAACGAATCTACAAAATTTTAGATCCATCGGTTGAAGTTATCTGTTTCAAAATTGAGTTGCAACTAACTACACAGAACGTTTGTTGCGTATTTTGAAAATCGTGTTCCAGCACATACAAATTCTCCTGTTTCACAAAAATTTTCGCGTTCCAGCAACTTACAGAACATGTATGAAACTTATACCGATCATGCAAAAATGTTCTGTGTAATTAATGGAACTCTTTGTACATTTTATAAATTAACCTCAAATTTCGTTGTGAGTTAAGTCATTAAAATAGAGATTTCGTTTAATATTCTAATATGGCAGAAGCTGCAGTACTAGACATGTTCATAAATGATGTCAGCTACAGAGATTCTTCCGAAAGTGAAATTTAGTTGATTGATATTCCAATTGATGAGCAATTTCCTGAAGACAGGGAAAATTACATTAAAGATAATGGGCACTGTTAATAAGTACAGTGACTACGAGTTTATTGAACATTTTTGACTAAATAAAATGCTAGCAAATGACATTTCTGAACGTTTTAAAGAAAGTGATACATTTAAACACCAAAGTGGAGACAATGGGTGCGTTCATCCGAGACACCGATACCTGAGCGTTCAGGTAGCGATCCATAGACAAATAATATAAGAGACGTTTCTGCGCCGCCGCTCGCGCAAGGAGTCTCTGCAGTCGCGCGAGCTACAAGACTGTTTTAAATAAACAAAATGGAATAAAACAATTTAAAATATTATAAATGACAATGAATTTCCACATATTGCCTTTATTGTGAATAAATATTATAAAATATCCTAGTATATTAACTTTTAAGTCATTAAAAATGAAAATATACAAAATCAATCTTACATTGTTTTGTGTGAATACGCCTTGTGTTTGTCAAAGTAAAGTGTCAAAACTAAAAATATGGTTATATTGGTTATGGTTGCAAGTTCTAAGGATGAGTAAAATTAGTATGGTATTGTTCAATTTATTTAGGTTTTCCGTTCTAATAAAGTAAATAAAAGTAAGTGAATCTTTAAAATGTCATTACCAGTTATAATTCGTCATAGTTGTATTGCCAAAAATTGTTAATAGTACCTAAATATTTTTGGCCACTTCGCAATTTGGGTTTAAGAACAAACCATTTTTCAAATTTTCATCTGTGATTAATCAATGAGAACAGTGCTACACAATTTTGGAACTTATACATCTAAATGATCAAAGGTTGTGTGAAGATCATTTTGATGATGATCCACTTACAAGTACGTGTCGCAAAATACTTAAATTTGCTTTACCTTTTTAATCCTTATATCATACACCACCACATGGTAATAATATCCAAGCTTTTCATAGTACAGTATTTTCTGTAAAAAGAAACCTTATTTTCTGTGACATTGATAGTCGAGAACTACGACACAAATTGTGAAGCAGATGATGTAATTTATTAAATAACTTAAAGTCTTTAAAATTTTCATAATTAACCAAAACCATTCACTTCAAAAACTATTAATGAATTGAAAAAAATTGAATTCCCGTACTTAGATACATAACATTATTAAAATGTTGACACTCAAACAATAAGCTATGTTTCTGGATTCATACAACTTTTAATTGCGAAGAATGTAAGACTAATTTGCAGACAGATATTTTAGTTGTTCACCATAGTTTCACTTCCTTCAAAAAAGATGATGATAAAATACGTCTGATTTATGTACAGGGAAGTCGTTAAATTTCTTTCAATACTGCATGACTTTGTTATCATAGTTACCACTTTTAGTTCATGTAGAAAATATTACTGAAAAAATTAACACTTTGCAAACGGTCATATAAATTTTGATTTATTCATCTGTCTAGAACATAAATCATACGTATTTTTTCAACTCATAAAAGTTGGTGTTCCCTTATTAATTAAAAAATATAATGATGGTAAGAGGACTAATAAACAAAAATATTTTTTTGTAACTTAAATCGTACTACTTTTAATTTACTTCTTGTTTCAGACCTGTTCCTGTCTTCATGGATATGGAGAATCTAGTTTTTAACTTCTTTTTATTAAAATGTTTGTTGGTTTTGTTGTCAATAATTTTAAAATAACAATGTGCAATTTGATGTGATATTGGATTAATTTTCTTAAACATAATGTAATGTAATTTTAGTAGAAATATGTAATTGTGATTAATGATTTTTTTATATTATGTGCAGGTTAATAAAAAATTTATCTAAATTATTTGTCTCAAACTTGTTTATTATAATTATTTCATTACAAAAAATGAAATATAATTTTTTGGAATGAAATAAGTATATAATAAACAATTTTAAGACATACTGTAAAATTTACCTACCCATAATCCAAACTACCAATTTTAAATATCCCGCCTGTAAGAATTAGTTCTGCACCCCGCTAGGGGTGCGCTCAGATCGAAGCGATGCCAGCTGTTTGTACGGGAACGAACACTCTCTTATTACTTTCTCTATGTAGCGATTTTTAAAATTTTTACCTACGACCACCCCTGTAAGTAGTCAAAAACACACAGTCGGCAATCAATGTAAGACGTCTATTACGCACGGTAAAACAAAACGCACGGCTGTAAAGTAAATCGCACGGCTTCCATAGCAACCACTTAGCAACTGTCAATAGACGTAACCATTTTATTCAAAATGTATTACTTAGATATTTGACGTTGAATTTTATTCTATATATAAATGGTAGATAACATTTATTAGATATGAGATTGCATTTAATACTAAGAGTTATTCGGAATTATATGATAATTGGTTCCGTTTCATTCAATCTGCATATTTTAGCTGTCTGAATGTATCTCATATTAGTAAACAATTAGTATATTATACACCAAGCGACTAAAGTGGCCCATTTAATCCCGCGTGTGGTGTTTGATTCCTGAGGGAAGTAATTCACCAAAGGGATTAATGTCACTTTAGTCAAGAGGTGTATACGCTATTTTATGCAATTCCGCTAATTCTACATATATTTTTAATAAAGATAAATACTACTTAGGACGGACTTTTAGGAAACTTGGCTGGGCATCGAGGAGCGACTTTTATAAAACTTGGCTGGGCATCGAGGATGTACGCTTTTACTTGTACTTTAAATACCTTAATAAGATTATAAACACAAGTACAAGTGGGTCGTAGGTAAAGTATAGTACGTAACTCGTGCTGTAACGCATTTTACGCACTCACGTAATTACGCACTCGCCGCTACGCGGCTTCGTGCGTAACTTTTCCGTTCGTGCGTAAAATGCTTCTTACAACACACGTTACGTAATATACTATTATGAACGCGACGCTTCCCCTACTTTGCTACTTGAGCGCTCAGGGAGCGCTCGCCATTTTATAGATCATATTTATTTTTGCTCAGTCGATCAAGTATCGGTGATCATAAGACAAGTAGTGGGAATTATGAATTTAAATTACGAGCAAGTTGTTGATATAGGAGAGTTTTTTAGATTGGAAAGTGTGCGTTTTGATGAAAACGTTCATGGACTATTAACAATTGATACCGGGGTGTGGTAGAGCAAGATGAGGAAGGCGGTATAGCCAGTTTGGGAATTAAAACTCACAAATTATTGCATTTTAAGAATGTGATAGGTCTATTATTTTTAAAATGAATTGCTTAAAATGTCTGTCTAATCATTCTAAAAGGTTCTTTGAATAAAAATCGTCAAATCTGTGGACTGATTTTTCAACAAAATTTGCATTACTTGGTCGTCTTTCCCTCAATCTACCTTCTAACATATTTCCTGGAATAGGATTAACAAGATTTTCAACCATTGTATTTATTGCGTTGAAGTTGAAATTATCATCTGCCTTGCAAACATATTTGCATCTATTCCTTCAGCTATAGTTTTTATTTTTATTCACAAAAAACAATACAAATTGAGAAGTAATAACAATGAATTGTATTCTTTGGTAATTACGGAATAAACAAGCAAGAAACTGAAAAATAATCAACGAATGATATAAATAATATGCGCACGCAAGTGGTGATCACAATAATCCCAAGAAATAGCCGTTCATCAGAATCAAAGATCGATCAAGTAAAATATGGTAGGGTACCTAATCGCTACTTTCAGAGCGATCCCAAAAATTTCCAGATGAACGCATCCAATATATAGATGAAATAAGTACTGTTTTAAATGAAACTAACTGTTTCTAAATAATTCCACAATGTATTGATAAAATGTTAAAAATTCTAAAAAATTTGACTATTGTTTCGATACTAAATATCATCGTCCGAATGACAGATATTTAGTATCGAAACAATTGTCAAATTTCTTAGAATCTTTAACATTTTATCAATATATTGTGCAATTATTTAGAAACAGTTAGTTTCATTTAAAACAGTAATATGAGTAGGTTCCACAAAGTAAGGGTCGAGACAGTAAATTTGATAAAATACGTGCTACTAACCATGTTTATATAGCCCAATATTATTATATATTAGACTCTTGTCAAGTAGGATATGTTAAACTAAGGAAAAGAAGAAAGGAAATAATTATCGTTCCAGCAGGCGGCTAGCTGAACAAGTTCGTAAATGGTTATACGCGTATAGAAATCCGTTCGGTACATGTCCGATACATACTGCTGGAACAACCTAATATAGGAATTTAAAATAATCCCATTCATTACTGGACGTATTATGATTCCGTCAATCAATATATTTCTTTCAAAGCATTTTGGATATAAATGTTTAAAACAATGTTTTTTTGTAAAACAGTTAATATTGAAACGTTGAACGTTTTTCTTTATTTGGATGCGTTTACACTACTACAATCTTGTGGAATAATATAATTAAAAGGATAAATGAGTCATAACTACAAGAAGTGATCAAAACTATAAAAAGATTGATTCTAAGGCCCGTTTCAGAAAAGACCGATGATCGGTCGTTGTCTTCACATTAACGCATATCATCTGACGTCAACATGAATCTGAGAAAATACACAGCATCGCTTTGTTGACGCGTTGTGCGTAAAAAGATAAATTGAAATGCAAAAAAATCAATGAAAGTCCAGAAGGATATGGGTCCATCCTTTAAGTCTTCACGTTGCAACAACAAAAAAAAACAATACAACTGAACTAGCTCCCAACACTGCATCGAAACTACAACTGATGATACGCATGCATGTGAAAATCACTTCTTATCAAATAACTCCGACTTCAACCGATGATCCGCAAACGTCACGGACTAGGCCGATACCCGTGCGCTTTTTATCGGTCGACCGAAAATACGCGAACATGTGAACGATACATATAAAACAATGAATTGGACAGGCATCGGTCTAGCTCCTGGCGATTGCGGATCATCGGTTGAAGTCGGAGCCATTTGACAAATAGAAATTTTCATATGCAGGTGTATCATTAGTTGTAGTTTCGATGCAGTGTTGCGAGCCAGATTGGTTTTACTATTATTTTTTTTGTTGCAACACAAAATGACAGTAAGCCGTGAAGAAAAATACCGTCTTCGAAGACACAGAAGATGGAATCATATCCTTCTGGATTTTCGTTGCTTTACTGGTTTTAAATTAACTTTTTCAAGCACAAAGCGACAACAACACGATGTTGTGTACTTCTCAGATTCATGTTGACAATTGATGATACACGTTGATGATCGGTCGCTGCCGATCATCGGTGGAGTAAATTGTTTTCACATTAACGCGTATCATCAGTTGTCAACATGGATCTGAGAAGTACACAGCATCGCGTTGTTGTGCGTAAAAAGATTAATAGGAAAGGAAAAAATAAACGAAAATACAGAAGGATATGGGCCCATCCTTTGTATCTACAAAGACCAATAAAAGGCGCTTTCGTCACCTTGTATTCGAATTTACGAGAAGATTCACACAAATTCTTTATGTATTTTCGGACGTCCATTTCTTCTTTTGACGATCTGCACTACACCGTATTAGAGCTTCAATTTCTTCAGTAGAAATATTGAGATCATTATTCATGCATTTAGCCCTGTCGACTCCAACAAAGTAGATCGGTCCATTTAGTCGCGCTTGTTTTCAATGGGTGAATAATCTTGCGGCGGTCTTGAGTCGAAACGGTATTTTTCTTTAATACTTATCGCCATTTTCCGTTGCAACAAAAATAACAGTCAAGCTAAACAAGCTCGCAACACTCCGTCGAAACTACAACTGATGATACACTTGCATCTGAAAATTTCTATTTATCAAATTGCTCCGACTTCAACCGATAATCCGCAAACGCCATGCTCGTGCGCTTTTTTATCGGTCGACCGATGATACGCGGACATGTGAACGACACATATAAAATAACGAATAGGACGCATGGTCAGTTCTGATCATCAGTGCTTTGTGAAATGGGTCTTAATGTGAAAATAATTTACTCGACCGATCATCATCACTAATCATCGGTATTTTCTGAAACGGGCCTAAAAGAAACTGCGAGCTTTATTTTTATAACCTAATAGAGGGGTTTATACAAATAAGGCCCGTTTCAGAAAGGACCGATCATCAGTACTGATCATCCGTCCTACACATTGTTTTATATGTGTCGTTCACATGTGCGCGTATCATCGGTCGACCGATAGAAAGCGCACGGGCATCGGTCCAGTCCGTGGCGTTTGCGGATCATCGGTTGAACTCGAAGCCATTTGATAAATAGAGATTTTCACATGCAAGCGTATCATCAGTTATCGTTTTGGCGCAGTGTTGCGAGCTTTCTTATTTCACTGTTATTATTGTTGCAATGGAAATAGCGATAAATAAAGACAGTTTCGACACAGAGCTATTAATTACTGCAATTGAGCAAAAACCATGTATCTGGGATACATCTTCAGAAAAATACAAAAATCGTGATTCAAAAAATAAGGCTTGGAATGAAGTGGCTGAAATATTAATTCATGACTTCGTGAATTTTGATGAGACACAACAGCAAGAAGCAAGTAAGTATTTAATAAACATTTAACTAGGGATCGACTAGGAATATTATAGGATTAAATTGAAAAATATACGCTCGATTCTAGCATTTTATTTTACAATCATACATACATCCTATCCTAATACTGCGTACATAAAAAATGAGTTCGAATTCCTGAGATAATTTTATTAAAAAAGGTGAATGTGAATATGTGCAGATGCGGAAATGCACTATTTTCAAGATATAGGGTATTAAACTTAAAAAAAGTGTTTTTGACGATAATCATGAATATTGTTTGCCAATTTTCTTGAAATTTTGCAGCTTTCTGGATAAGGGCCTATTTATTTAGCCCAAAACATATTAAAATTATAAAGTCCGTTGGCGTAGGGGAGTACTAGCAAAAGCTGTAGGGTACACCTGTACCTACTTTTGCATATCAACAGTCACTGGACTTGATAATTTTAATATAATTGGGGCTAAATTAGACTATTGTCACTAAAAATAACACTGTCAATAATATTGGCTAAAGGTTGTATAATTAATATTTGATATACGATTTTTAAAGCTAACACCTTGTGACTTGAAAACAATTAATACATGTTATTATTCGAATCCACATAATTTATCTTCATGTATTTAGCTCAGGACTACGCCCTTTTTTGAATGCAATTAGGAAATCTGACAAAAACTTCTGTTATATTTTTGAATCCTGCCATGAAACTTTTCCAACTGGACTTACAAAACAATTTGCAAACATCTCGAACATTCCAAGCAGATCTAGTTAGCGTTGTTTTATTACGCAAGTCTGTTAAGCCTTTTATTGATAATGTATGATGGAAAGCATAACCATCTCTTGCACATACATAATTGTGCAAGGCACAGCAAGATTTAGTAATTTTTTTTTGCAAGTCGAAGTGATACATTAATGGGCCTGTGAAAAATTCTCCACTTATTTGATAAGATTCCAAATGAACATTCAATAAATCGCCTAGCTCGTGTATGTCGGTAGTTATAAACCTTTTTTTTATAATTTAAATTCTTTCGAGTGCATGGACGCATCAAATTTGATAACAGAGGAAAAGCTTCGTCTCCAATAAAAACAAAGGGCAGTGATTTGTCATAGTCTTGTGGAGGTGCGTCATCTGGAATGCTTAAATTTTTTGTTTGCATTTTTTGCCAAAATTTGCCATGTTTAAATATATTGGAGTCCAAAAATTTTCCATACGCACCTACATCAATATATGTGAAACAGTAATTAGCATCGCAAATGGCTAAGAGTACTATAGACAAATACTTTGTATAAATAAAAAAGTCTGAACCGCTATAAATTGGTTTGATAATCCTTATGTGCTTCCCGTCGACTGCCCCAAGACAATTTGGAAAGTAAGCATGCTGAGCAAACCCTCGTGCAATTTCTAACCATTGATTTTTTGAAGGCTCAGGAAAACATTCAGGGGATAGATGCTTCCAAATACAAGATCTACAATACCACTGGTTGTTGATATGCCCATTCTGAATGTAAAATGTAGGTCAGTAAATGTATTTCCAGTGGCCAAATACCTAAAATCAAAATCCTAATTGTAGTGTATAAGAATTAAAAATAAATATAACGAATTAGAAGCGAAAGAAATTACAGATAAAAAATTCTCATTGCAAATATAAAACAAACTTTTATTATATATATTTTTTACAGTTAAATTGATTCAGCAACGATGGAAATCAGCTCGAGATGCCTACCGCAGAGATAGATCAAAACTAAGTACTTCAAAATCAGGTCAAGCTGCGAAGACATATAAAAAATATATTTATTTTGAAAATTTGAAGTTTTTAAATAAAACTTTGGACATAAATGAAACTGACACAAACTTGAATATGGAAGAAAGTCAAAATGTAGAAGATATGTCTGAAATTGAGGATCCCATAAACGAATCTGTTCATGAAGAGAAACGTGTAAGTACTAAACCAAAAAGGCGTACAAAAAAGGCGATATTAATGAAATTCTAATGGAATTCATGAGCAATTCGAAAAAATCTGAATACAATGGTAATAGGGCGTTTCTTGAATCCTTGTTCCCAACATTAGATACCTTTAACGAAGAAAAATCGTTACAATTTCGTGCAGAAGTGCTTCGAATCATGATGGAAATAAAAAATGTCCCCAGTATTTCACAAATGTATACTGCCCGACATAATTCCCAGATTTTAAACATTTCCAGCCAGAGACGTGTTTCGTATCCACAGTATAATGTCAACTCTGCATCAGTAACATTTCCTAATGCTATTTCAAATTATCCACAACCGTTTTTATCTAATTCCGCTTCTGGATATTCTGATATTAATTCAAGACCCCAGTCGACAGTCTCTTATGTTTCTTCATCTCTATCATCGAATGAATATGGATATTCTTCCCCCAATATACTGGCGCAAGAATATTCACCTATTGAAGACAAACACGACGGAATGGACCGATCTACTTTATTGGAGTTGACAGAGGTAAATGTTGGCCGGAATGCATAAATATTATTTAATTATATTTTGAGCCGTTTCGTATCTTAGTATTAAGTACTCCATATTTTTGTATTTAGTTAATGTTTCCCTTTTTTATGAAATCAATAAAACATGAATAATTCATTGCCTATATAATAATTATTATTGAATATTTACAAAATATTTTCAAAAATCTTACCTTAGAGCAACACTCAATATTTCCACTGAAGAAATTGAAGCTCTAATACGGTCTGCAAATTTTAGATCGTCTTCTAGCTTGTAGTGCAGTTCGTCAAAAGAAGAAATGGACATCCGAAAATAGATAAAGAATTTACGTGGGTCTTCTCGTAAATTTGAATACAAGGTGACGAAAGCGCCTTTTATTGGTCTTTGTACACATAAAGGATAGACCCATATCCTTCTGGATTTTCGTTTTTGTTTGTCTATTAATCTTTTTACACACAAAGCGACAACAACGCGATGCTGTGTACTTCTCAGATACATGTTGACAACTGATGATACGCGTTAATGTGAAAACAATTCACTCGACCGATGATCGGCAGCGACCGACCATAAGCACTGATCATCGGTCCTTTCTGAAACGGGCCTAAGTTTACCTATATTAGTTTACTTGTACAATAATATTTCATTAATAGAATAGTATATTGTGTATCAAGTGCGTGAAGTAGACTTTTTTACACAAGCGCGGAGTTTGCAAAACGAGCGAAGCGAGTAGAGCAGCCACGCGAGTGTAAAAAAATTTCCTATACTTTTTCTACGACCGTACGAATAAGCAAATTTAAAAGACAGAAATCGATCGAAATAAACTATTTAATTTTTTTTTATTGTAATACTTATTATTTATAGTAATGCTGCAATTTGTGAGATGCTCGAATCTCACGACAACGGCCTCAGATGATGAAGTTCCATTTACAACAGTACTGTTGTTTGAATTGTTGATGGAGAAAATTTTGTTGAAATATAATTTTTTTTATTCCAGGATTTCTCTATATATCCCTCCACCACAGAGGAATTCTTATAGCCTCCGTGCTGTTTGAGCGTTATTGAATCTGCCCCAGTTTCCACCAGTAAGGAGGCAGAGGAGCGTCTGAAGCAGTGACCTGTGCACTGGTCTGGATCAGGCATTTTTAAAAATTTCGTAACGTCGGTAGGTACTCTTCCAATTTTATTAATGTCTATGATTTGATGAGTACATTTTCCTCGTTGGTAATTAATGAAAAATCTCATTTCCGAGTAATTTTGAGGAAGAAGAGCTACATATGCTCGGGAGAGCTCTAGATGTTCAGAGATAGTAAATTTTCTTGTAACTTTAGTTTTAGTGTCACGGACCACAATGATAAGAGTTGCTCCCAAATCATCGATATCGTCTGTTGTTCATTTGTAAATTTCATCTGTTATAAGAGCACCAGCTAGTCCAAACAGTAAAATAACCCGTAATTGAAGAAATTAAAACGCAAATGTTGTCTAAACTTGCTCAATAAAAAATGTCACATCAGGCGCTTCTTTATGAACTTGAGAATGTGTTGTCATTCTAAGACATGTGATTTTTTCGGAAAGTATCTTTCGTCCTCTCTTTTCAAAAATGCACGGACTTTCATATAATCACCATTGTCAACATTATGTTTGATGCTGATGGTACTCTTCAACATAAAATAGTAACTCCAAAGTGTTGGTGATTGGAAGTTTTTCGCCAGTTCTGACAAGTATATTAACATAACATTTTCCGAAAACAAATGAATATTTTGCTTTATGTGCCGTGACATAAATTTTTGATTCGAGTTCTCATAAATCTGCAGATATTTTTGCGGCTATAACGATGCACTTGCTGCGTTTGCTACTTCCGTTATATTTGGTGGAGTAGACGGTCTTTCTGTACTCGATTCCATTATTATTAGCGCGCACAACACATAAAGAAAAACACGAATGAGTTTGACGTTTGCAAACGTCATGAACATTTATTTCTAAAGCACAGCTATCTGTGAATGTTTCATCTGTGCGTAAAAGTTTATTATCTCTTAATGCAGAGGCGCCTAAAATAAATCCGATAGGAATAGCATTACATTAAAATTTTAACTTCACGCATTTTTATCGATGTGTTAATTTGCTATTCAGAAATAGGAGTAGAAATACTAATTTGTTAATGGGGCTAAAACATGTTGTTGAATTAGCTATTTTAAATTTGAGAGTAAGTGAGATAAAATTAATCGTAAATAATCGTGATACTATTGTTTCATCCAGCTTTCAGTGATTGTCTGTCTCAGTTATAGATAGGATCTAAGCAGACTACCTGTACCTTAGTGTGAGTGCCGATTTAACCAAATAACAATTTCGGTATAATAATAGTGAGTATAAAAAATGTCCATTTAGTTAAATTAAGTGATGTTAATGAACGCTTCATTTGCTGCGTATGAACTTCTGCGTCCCCCGGACATTAAAGTTAGGAGAGGTATAATTTTGTCCTTGGTTATGTAGAGACATAAAGGGTGCGATAAAAACATGTAATTTTATAAATTATACCTGGGGAGAATTTTCTTCTCTTCTTGTGGATTTTCGCAGGGGTGGAATGGGACTTCCCATAAATATTTTATGAATCAATAAATATAACAAATCAATACACGTAGGAAGTTATGTCTATTAAACGTCCATTAATGGGGCATTACACGTTTATATTTCCAAATGAAATGTTCGAAACGATTTCCAATATTATGTTTATCTTAAAGTAAAGCTGAAATGTGTATTCTGGAAGCTGAGATAGGCATGATGACAGTAATTGAAAATCGCTAAAATTATGTATTTATTTAATGAAATTTGAATAATGGTATCCAAAGCACGCATTGAATTTTTTATTAACAGCGAGGATGATAATTATTTTGATAAAATGAAGCTACAAAATGCGGAAGTTCGCAGTTAGAGAGAATGATGTCTGTTCCTTTTCCAATTGGCTTAAAGTTGAATGGATGAGAGACACGGAACCCAGGGGATAGGTTTTGTACGGAGGGTCCTAGAACATTGCACTATCCCAAGACCGCTGGGTACTCCCAACATGATTGGGAGTGTGTGATTATAGATCGTACCCTTCACGTGGTGACTCAGCGAATCTAGACCGGGAGGTCGATAAATATCCTCCAAGCTAACCTGTGAAGATAACGTGGCGATGGGTGAATGACACTAGGGTGATAACTACATTGAACGGTTCCTTTGGGGCAACAGCTCGCACCCCATAGTATGTAGACCATGCGGGGATCTGCGGGGGTGGACGTTAAAACCCAAGGTGTAACTTTCAGCGAAGCTGTCGCTTCAGTTAAGGTAGCGACAGTTCTTACAGTATTCCCGGAGGTCAATATGGATATGGATAGGCTTAACTCAGTCCAAAAATCCATTATGGCCGCGTATGAAGCAATACCAGAGGGAGGGCCACAGGTCCGCTTCTGGAAGTGACCACATAGACTGTCAGAATTCTGCAGACCAGCATTCAGTACGCATAAGCTACACCCGCTACGCTTGTTGGAAGGCTGAAGCAAGAAGGAAGCGATGTTGCTCTCCTGAAGGAACCATGGAGGATATGCGAAAATATTGCTGTCCTCTCAACCCAACAAAGTAAGGTTTTCTATTCACCTAAGGTTATAAGGCCAAGAGCGTGTATAATTTACAGTAACAGGGAATATTGTATACTAATACCGACACTTTGTAAGTATAATGTTGTTACAGGTATCCTAACAATCCCCACGGGAGAGGGAGAGAAGATATTTGTGGTTTGTTCGGCCTTCATACCGGGAGACGAGGCTCTATGTCCACCTCACATAATAAGCGAAATAGTTGCACATTGTGTGAGAAAAGGCTTGCGACTGATTGCAAGTTGTGACGCTAATGCACACATTACTATACGGGGCAGCACAAACAGCATTAAAAAGGTGAGTCTATTTCAAATTTCATCTTATCTGAGGGTTTAATAATCTCTAATATAGAGAATAAATCTAATGCACGTAAAAAAGTTTTACACTTAACACTTTGTACTAACAAATGTTTTTTAAAAGAATATTATTGTCAATGAAGTTTAATGAAGGACAATCAATGCCAAAGTTTATTGGCAACTTTGATGAGATTGTGATACAATTGAAAAGTTCTACTGTACTATTAAGTAATGAATATCTGACTTGTAATTTGCTACTATTTCTACCGAAATCTTATGATACTGTGGCATCAATAATAGAGAGTACTCCAAACACGAATTTGGAAACAGTTAAACAAAGTTTGGTGGCGGAGTTCAAGAAAAGGAATTTAGGGAGATGAATCCATGATGGTCAAGATAATACATTTTCCTTCAGTACACAATAAATCGGTAAAAGTACATATTATGGATGTGTGGAGGTATTGTACAAAATATAATCAATAACCACAGATATAGACATGGATATGAATCAAGACATGAACACTTTAATGGCAATCGAGGTCGAGGAACAAATTTTCACAGAAAATATCGTACGAGATACAGTAATAATCAACAAAGAGAAAAATGGAAACATCACAACGGAACAAATTGGAGACCTGAGGACAAAGGCAGAGAATATAATCAAAGAGGTTCAGTTCGTGGTCCAAGTAATCATAATAACTATGGAAATAGAGGTAGGGGAAGATTTACTAATTTTGTTAGTAACAATTGTGAAAATACTTTAGGCAAAAACTCGACGAAAATCATGGTGCACAAATCATTTGTTTTTTGAGTGAGTCAAGTAATGGGGAAACTGAGTTATCTGACAATAATTTAAAATTTTGCATCGATTCTGGTTATACTGACAACATGGTCAATGAAAAAATAATATAATTTTGGTTTGCTAATTTTTAATGAACTAATAAAAATCGCTGTCGCTGAAAATGAAAGTTTCCTATTGGCCATGGGTGTTGGTAACATAGAACATAATTAGTAATGTGGGAGATAAGAAGATAAATTGTACTATAAAGAACGTTTTCTATGTAGCTGACTTAAGAAAGAATTTATTAAGTGTCAAAAAACTTGAAATGTCAAATATAATGGTTATATTTGAAAATTCACAGGTAATAAGGTAAAATTAGTTGATAAAAAACAGAAGGAAATAGGTATAGGATAAAGAGAAAATCTGTATGAAATCACATTTCAGTTATGTGGTAATGAATGTTGAAAGTTCAAATAATGAGTTTATGATGTGGCACAGGCGTTATGGGCACATACGTTTTTCAGGTTTAAAGGAAATAATCAAAAGAAATATTGTTATAGGTATGAGTGAAAGTATTAATATTCAAGAAGTCGAATTTTATGAGTCCTGTAATAATGGCGAGATGATAAGGTTTCCTTTTGGCTGTAGGACAAGAGAATTTTACAAATTATAGATACAGATGTTTGTGGTCCGACAATTCCGACCACATATGACTGTTATAAATATTTTGCAACCCTTATTGACGATTTTTCCAATTTTTGTTGTGAGTATCTGCTTAGAGCAAAAAATGGAGTTTTTGATAAATTTAAAGAGTATGTATGTAAGGTAGAGTCCAAATTTAATAATTTGATTTTAAAATTAAGGTCTGATGATGCTGGTGAATATGTGTCTAGTGTGCTTAAGGGTTTTTGTAACGAGAGAGATATAATTTTGGATTATGCAGTGCTATATACCCCACAGCGAAACCGGGAAAGCAGAATGAAAAAACAGAAGCTTAGTTGAGAGAAGCAGAGCAATTGTTGCGGATTCCGGGGTGCCAAAGGAGTATTGGGGTAAATCGGCAAGAGCTATAAATTATATAATGAATCAGTTTCTTCTAATGGAAAAACGTCCGCAGAAATGTGGCAAGGACAAAAACCAAATTTTGGAAATTAAAAACTTTTTGTTTGTTTGGCATATCGCCATATTTTAAAGGAATTTGGTAATAAGCTTGATTTAAAAGAGAGTAGTATGTATTGGGTACGCAGACACTGGCTGTAGGTTGTGGAGTTTTTAAAAGCAAATCGTTATTTTTTCTAGAGATGTAGAATTTAATGAAATGAAAAAGTTTTTCCATTTAAAAATTATATTATTGGTATATCTGGTGACCTTAATATTGAATGTAATAAAAATGTAGATTTTGATATTTTCACTGATGATAATAATTCTAACAATTCAGGTATGACAGAAACAATGGAGTATTAACAATAGATCAGTCAAATTATATATAACATTTGTTGACAAAATCCAAAATGGATGAACGTAACAGTTTTATCATACCTATCGATCCAAAATTAAAATTTGAACCTTCAGATAGAGAGAATGCAGAAAAACCTTTTCGTGAGTTAGTCGGTTGCCTTATGTACCTACTTGATGATAGGGAGTAGGCCTGATGTTTGTTACTCTATAAACTTTTTTAGCCGCTATCAAGATAAATCTACTGCTGAAATCGGTCCCATTTAAAGAGAGTGTTTAGGTATTTGAAGGGCACTATAGATTTTGGCGTAAGATATTGTAGAGCGGAGACCAAAGGTGAGTTATATTGTTATGTAGATGCAAGTTGGAGTGTTGATACTCAAGACAGGAAATCATTACAGGTTATCTGCATTTAACAGTATTCTAATATGTAGAACAAGAAAACAATCTTGCATGTCATTATCTACAGCTGAGGCAGAACTGGTAGCTTTTTGCACTTCAGTTGCTGATGGATTGTGGCTGAGAAAACTTTTGATTGATTTTGATGTTAAATTTGAATCAATAACTTTTTTTGAAGATAATCAAGGTTGTTTCGCAAGAATCAGAAATCCTTCTAATAATATCAAAGTATAGCATATTGATTTAAAGTTTAATTTTGTATCCGAAAATGTAAGAAAGGGTCTGATAAACTTGGTTTATGTAGATACTAATAATCAGCAAGCTGATATTTTGACAAAGAGTTTATCAGGGCCAACATTTAACAAGTTTATTAACTTACTGGGTTTGAGGAATTTTAGCGAAGGGGGGGCGTTGAGATGTACTCGCTAAATTTCGCTTATATCTATGATCTATGGTTGACATTGATGACAAGTGATATATATATATATATATATATATATATATATATATATTGTATAAATAAAAAAACAGACCTGAATAATCTTAGTGTAATATACGCATACTTATTAGAATTTGAAAAACAACATTTAAAAATTTAAGTACAAATCATATAAGAAACCTATAATATAATTATTTTTAACATCAAAGTAATACAAATCGACAAAATTCATATTGACTTGGCAACATTATTTAATACATATATTGTTTTTTGAAGTTTTATAATAATTTTTGGATAATATTTGAAATGATTTATTATACATATATTTTACAACTTTACCTACAATCTCGCTAAATAATGTAAGTATTTTTTTATATACCTTTTATTTTAATTTTTGACCATATTTTATAATTTTTAGTACTTGAAAATGAATACGATTGTATTCGAAAGCTCGTAAAATAAATATTTGAAAGAGTACACTTGGTATCATTGTCGCAAACCCAATAAAAATAATCTCTCTCTCTCTCTCTCTCTCTCTATATATATATATATATATATATATATATATAATTATTGTGAAAAAATAATGCTATATCAAATAATGAAGAATTAAGATTATGTATTGTAATCTAAAAGAATTTTTTTAAGTCAAAAATTTTTTTTAAACATTTGAATGGAGACAATCTGTACGATCCACTATTCGATAGAGAAGACATACAGAAAGGACAGACTGTATAATGTAGGGATAATTGCGAATAGGTGTGATAAACAATTTATATGAAATAAATTACCTAACGAAACTTTTATCAAAGAGATCAAGTATCAAAATTTGTTCATAATAAGAAACTAATAATGCTTTATTCTGTAAAGTCAAGCTAATCTCGTAATATTTGTTGATTAAGACATTAAAATGAGATAGTGTAGATGTTTAGACATAACAGAGCAGGAAAATATAAAATAATGTGAATTTCAGAGAACATGACTTATAAAGAAAACGAATTTTCATTTTGCATACATATTTAAAGGTAACAGCTGTCATCTATTAAAACATTATGAATATTCATTTGACATACATACTTAGAGGTTAGGAAATGTCATTTTAACAATACTAAGAAATATTATTGAATGAAAATAATATAGGAAGTCTAAGCAATTAAAAACCTTAGAATATAATATCATGATATAATGGATGAACATTCCACTGGTTGAAATGAAGAATTTGAGTTATAAAATAAATAGTCAAATTTGATTGGTTAATAAACATTTAAAAAAGATCACATCGGCGACAACTGTGTTGCTAACGAAAAAAAAAATCAGAATGTAAGAAAGTTGTTGATTATGGGGGCTATTGACTAGTAGGTTTTCTTTTTGGGAAGAGATTTTTGGAGCAGCAAAAAATTTTTTTGGTAAAGTAAATCAATTGAAATCATTTGGAAGACAAAATTTGACTATAGAATTTAAAACAAATACATTATACTTACAAGAGATATATCAGTGTAAGTAGTTTAGTTTATATTAATAATTAAAAAAGGAATTGTTGAATGTTGTAAAACACTAATCATGAATTTTATTTTATAATATGGTGTCTTGTGTCTGGTGGAAGTAAAATAGCCAAAATAGTTTTCGAAAAACATTGAATAGTGGAATTTGTGTGAGCTGTTTGGACTTTGAAAGAAATACAGCATCGATTCCTGTTCTGATAGAAGCAGAATGCCAACAGGGAGGTTTTCCAGGAGGAGAATCTGGAACAAATAAAGGTGAACAAACAGAAATCGTGAAGTAAATAAGGTAGTACAAGTTAATTTATTAATGTATTAAGAGGTCAAGCGTACTTACTAATTTGTAAAAAAAAACTAAAATTTTGGGATGCATAGACGCTGTTAAGAGTGTATTTCGCCGTTTTCTGAAAGTCAAATGTTTATGAAATTATATAACTGTATTTTAATATTATAATAATATCTCACCAGAGTGCGTGTGATTTGTATGAAAGAGTCATCCTTTTAGATAGTTGAATTTCTTAAAAAAAAAAAAAACACTTGTAAAAGTGTAGTGTATTTATTTTCATTAAATTAAATATTGTTTTTCCTTTTGAAGAACGTTTTTTTTTTAAATTTACTTGAGTTATTCATTTCATCTGGTGACTTGTGCACCATCTACTTACCACAGGCAGAAGCTCTGAATGAAATCGATTGAACTATGCAGATATTTTTTAAGTAGGACAGGACCGTATTTAATTTGAAATCATTAAAAAAAGTAACATATTCTGATTAACAAATTTATTTTTAAAAATATAAAGCATTTATTAACTTTGGCGCTAACATATATAAAATTATAAAATCATTTTATTTAAAATACTTGAACTCTACCCTGAGATGAGAAGTTTTCATGTTGGTTAAATAAACTGTTTATCATACATATTAAATCCTCAACATACCGGGCAAATTAAACTATTTTCTCACCCAATTCTATTCATAATAATATGTCGGCCCAACGTAGGGCAAATTAAATTCCCATATAAAATAAACTATAATAATATATATATTATACTGGATAGAATAGGTGAGAGAAATTTTAATGTTTAAATATGCATAAATATATTTTCTCTAATTTGCCCTACGTTGGGCCGACATATTGTACTGGATAGAATTGGTACCTTTGCATGAAAGACTGTACAATCTCAAAGTAGGGTTCAAGTATTTAAAAAGAAACAATTTTAATATCAAATATGAGCGCCAAAGTTATATAAAATCCTTACATTTTAATAAAGAAATTTTGTTAATCAAAAAATATACTTGCTTTTATTATTTCTAAATAAATTCTAGAGACGGTCCTGTCTGCTTAATTTCGAACCTCTCCAACGATTCATAGACGTCAGGTTAATACTGCTAACTGTTAAACATAGATGGAGCAATCTCCAAGAATCGAAAGGTCTCAAACGATGTAATTTCAAAATGTTTTTCAAAGGAAAAACGTTATTTAATGTTGTGAAAACAAATACATCATTCTTTTATAAATAAATTGTGAAAATAAACTATCTAAGATGGTCATTCCTTCAAACAAACCATACACTCAGGTGAAAAAATTACTTCTATGTGCAATTACAAACAAGACAACATCTTATACAAATTTGCAAACACTAATTCTGTTACACATTGTCTATGCAATAAGATGGCGAAAACTATTGGTGATGAAAACTTATGAATTATCAAAGTTCAATTCTTTGTACAAAACCGGTAAGTTTGTTTAACCTTTTTTATATATAAATAAATAGTTTTAAATACCTGTTCACTGTATCGTTCTAGTACACTTCAATGATTGGTTTTTTTATTTTATTTTAGGTTACCTTCTGGAAAAACCGAATAATCCGTCTAGCCTGGACAAAAATTATAATTGATGCCACATTCCATCCATATCAAAACATTCTAGATGAATTCCATAATCCAGTACTTTCTGAAAGGTATTGTGGAGACATTTTCCACAATACAATATTTCACTTGGTTAAATTGATTAATTTTATGGTCAGTACATTTTTATATTTACCAATTTTCTCGTTAAGTTATGTTTATCTGCTTGATTACTTACATTACTGAGTTGCTTTTAAGGATAATGTATTTATTTCTATAATTACCAATCCAAATTATTGTTATTCAAAAAGTTTAAATAATTTTTCTCAGAAATTTTGCTTCTTCCACATTCACCGCTACCGAAAAGAGAAACTACCTAGTGAATAGTGTACATTATCAACAAAATTGTTTTATTCAATTTTTTTATTATTAATCTGCTTGTCGCTGATGAAAATATTTCAAGTGTATTCCACCAATCAAAATTGGCTATAAAAATTCTTATTGAAAAGTTTCATCTCAAGTTGTAGATCGTCCATCTATCCTTTCGAAACATTCTGTTTAAAGTTTTTAAATGATTAAATCCCATGTATTATTCCCTTTAAATTTGTATTTCTAAATATTTATAAATAACAGTTCTTAATTTCAATAATATCTATATGGAATGACAATCCATTTCACAAATGTCATGCTCTATGAAATTAATGCTATTATTTGACTTCCTACCTTGACATGTATTAAATAATGACATAATCTTATCAGTAAACTTCTTTCAATATCTAATATTTACTTTTTTAATACAAATCATAGTATTATTTTACTTTTACAATGAGAAAAATGGATTGTTATTATTTATATGGAATAACGTTCAAAAATTCTCTCTCTCAAATATTAAAATCATGTTATTTTATTTCACATATGTATTTATAAAGCGTATTTAAAATTTCCTACACAATTCTACAGCTTGACTCTTGTCTACTTTCTCTATTTAATAGTGAATAGTACAGATTGTCTCCATTTCAAACCATTTTTTTAAAAAAATTCAAATTCTAAATTTTTGTACTTGCTTACAGTGTGTAGTCTTTTATTTCATAATTTAGTATACAGAGTGTTGCAGGTTTCTATCTATGTTAATATATATATATATATATATATATATGTATATATATATATATATATATATATATATATATATATATATATATATATATATATATATATAGATGTATGAAATAAGAGCTAAGTGGAATATCTGCATTTCAATTAATTAAAGAGTAGGAAATATAACACCTTATCCCAACGCAAAATTTAAAGAAAGTCGAGGTTAAATATAATAACATTAGCTTTGTTGTTACATAACAGAAGCATAAATATTCTATATTACCAACAATCACCAAATGTAGCTTTCTGTCGACATTTTTCAACTTTGAACTTTACCTACTGGTTTTTTATAGTTTTTATTCCTTTTCCGGTGTAGTGTATCTGTTCGAATAAAATTTAAGAGGTATATATAACAGTAGATAATCAATTTATTGCGTGTATTTGATGTATTCAGAACAATTTTCTCAGAAAAGAACCTTTATTTTATTTCATGAAAATGGGTCGAAATCTAAAACTTTGGTAATGGGAGTGGAAGCATGCAATAAAAATCAAAATGTTGTTAGCTACAAATAGGAAAAATAATGATACTTTCTATCATTTACATAGCAGAGACAAATAGAATCGGAAACTAATAAGTATTTGGTGAAGAATGTAACTAATACTATACACAACTTATTCTAGAAATAAATAATTTGATCTTGAATTTTTCAAGATTATGAAAATTTACAATGAAATTATCAAATTATACTTTAAAATTTCGGGGTACAGACTAATCATATTTTTTTTCCAGAAAGTTTATCATTTCGAGTATTGTTGAGGTTAATTTTCTTTAATTCCAATGTACCATTATACAGTATGTAACAGAAAGGTAGATCATCAATTTAACCACATTTTCTGGGGTCAAAAATAACTTACTTAATACTTAACTTCAGTACAAATGTGCAAAAGTAGAGTTAAAGTCTGGTCCTCTGGGATCAAGCAATAGCAGCACCTTCCAATCCAGCATTCAGAATATAGCTCAAAAATATGTTGCCTCGTTTCGTCAGTGTAATGTACTGGAGCGCCATCAGATAACTACAAAATATTTTGCCTGTTCTGATGGAATCTGAAAAAAATCTGATATTTCTAAAAAGCACTAGGAGCAAAAAGTTTCTAAAATAATTCGTTCAATCAATGGTGCCACAATGATCATTGAATTGTAGTGTAGACAAAAATTTTGAGGTATTTGGAGGATATTAACTCCAATAAAATTTTACGGGTTGTATTAATTCCGTCATGATTTGATCATAACAAAGCCATTTGTTACATTTGACTATAATATGTCAAAGAACTCTGGAAATATTTGAAAACATCAATTTGCATTTGGTAACTTCTAAGGGCTGTAACTTTACTTGTGTGCAAATTTTGTTCTAAGGTTAAGTTAAGTTAATTCAATTGAATGATTTTTGACCGCAGAATGTGTGGTTCAATGTATGACCCGCTTTCTGCTTCTCCGGTTTTCAAAATTTTTTAACTATTGAAGGCAAATACATCCATTTTGACACTAATCCGTGCGCGAACTCTGTAACAAATACAAGCTGTCCGCTGTCCGCAACGAATTGAAGTGGCCCGCCGTGGTAGGCCACCTCCTGTCTGACTAGGATGATGCAACATTGCGCAACACAATGTCCGCGGTGGACAAAGCGAACAATCCGCGCGGGCAGTCAGCCTTCTGTGTGGCCAAGCCTTTATTACAGAGTTCGCGCAGAAGTTTAGTGACAAAATGAGTTAAGCTGTAGGTATTATAAAAAAATTTTTTGATCTAGTGCGGGAGTGCAGCGTCTTGTATCACTTGCGAGATCTTGATTATAAAGATGCAGTGAAGAAAGCAGATGGACAGCCAACAAAAGAAGCAATTCATCTTCGTCAGATGAACGGCTGGTCACGATGATTACTTACTGAACACAGTATTTACTACCACTACATCAACACCTACAGTTTCATCTTCAGTTTACCTTCGGTCTCTGGAGACGATAACTTGGTTATCGAAACGCGCGTCAGACAGTGTAATTGTGAGTGTTGGTGTAGTGATAATAAATAGTGTGTTCAGTAGAAATATCGCCAACGATTTCAGTAATACCAACTTAATGATTATATTACTTGATCAAGAAAAAATTCACACTGATTCGCATTCATCTTAAATAAACAATTCGATACCATCTTTGGTTTCGGTAATTTTCATTTTAGCGGATATCGTGTTTTTCAATTTGAAAGAAAACCACTTCTTTCAACTATCCCCCGCTATAAAGTTGTTTTAATTAGATGTACAATTAGCTGAGTAATTGATGTTTGGGAAAATGCTTTAATTGATTATATTTTTCGTGTAATTTCAACCAATCAGAACGTTCCATTTAGTTAAGTTACCTTGTATAATTTCGATTATATAATTTATGATGAAACTAGCTAACAGAAATTACGAATTGATCATAGTTACGTTGTATAGATAACAGATTATACGCTTGACGACATGGTTTAATCACTTCGATTTTTCGGTGGGTCCAACAATGTGTGTTGCGATAGTCCTTTTGAAGTTTCTCAAAAAGTCAGAAAACGTCATAAAATCGCTTCGGAATAGCTTCAAGTTTAGACATAAGCGAAGCAATTGGATCTTTAACGCCTCTGAACACGCCGAAAATGCGTTTGGAAGCGGTTTACGGAATTCTGTGAATAGCGAAAATATGAATTTCTTTAGGAGACTCCGAACGAACATTTGGCAGGTATTTTTATTAGGTATTATCGGTCCATTCATAACGGATACCACTTGAGCAATCGAAAATAATCGATTATTATTTTCGAAGCTCTTGTGATATTCTGCCCTGCTAAGCGAAAGTGCCGTATGTGCAAAACAGCCATTTTGAGATATGCGACTCTTTACATTCCACTTTGATCACTTGTTTCTTAAGTACCCCTGCAAAGTAGAGTCCGTAAAAAATGTGGTATTTTATTGATACTTTCCAAAGTTTTTGACAATAGGAATTTCAAGAAACTTATTCGTTTTATACGTTAGCCAAATTGAATTTATCAATAGAACATTATTTGTTCAATTATTGATCAAATAAATATGAAAAAAATGCTTTTGATTCCCTTTTGCAGCATTTTCTTTTATTTTTCTAGGATAAAATGGACAAACAGTACAAAATATTCGAGAATCACAATTCTTAAGTTACGTACGCTACTGGATTATGCAGGTAGTTCGAGCTTGATCTGAAGAACCACAAAATATAAAAGTCCCTACTGATTAATATAGTCAGCCGATATTGCCGTTGGACCACGCAATAGTCACACAGAGAAACAAGAGTTACCTTGAGAAGGCCCTTGGATAGCCAGTATTGAAAAAAGTAGGAGAAAAAAAAACATAAGAGTTGGCCTCGAAGAGAGCACGGCATGATTTCCCAGGAGTTCCGGCCACAATGGCCTCCACTTCCGGCATTTCGCATGTGTTTGTATCTTCTTCTTTACAGTGACAGTTCGGTGGATAAACTGAAAGGGGCACGTCAATAGAAATTTACTAGTCAAAATATTAATAAGAAAGAAAATTTTCGACGATGAAATAAAACAATATACTTTGTTTAAAACTTCATTTATTTGAACTAATGTTCAATTTAAACTGGTTGAAGCGTTTCACTAACACAGTAGCTTTCTCAAAACGAATGAAGGTATAATTTTAAAATGTTTTAATATATACAGTGCATAAATACAGAATTCTATTTGCTAATGTTAACAATGGTATTGAAAGAAATTATCTGGAAATTAATTGACTACAAACATTCCTAAGCTATCTTCTAGGTAAAAAGGTTTAATAAAGGAGAGTGGTTAATATCTATTTGGTCGTTAAGTAGGTTACCTGAATATTTATGTATAATTTCAAAATTTAGGTCGAAAATATGTTGGTTTTCTAATAAATGATTTGAATAGTTAGAATCTAATTTTTTGTTGCCATAGCTATGTATGTGTTCCGAAATTCTAGTATTAAAATTTCTAAAAGCTCTAACGGTATAAGTTTTATCACAGTTGTCATTACCACATTTTAATTTATAAACTCCTGATTTGTTTAATTTTGAAGATTTAGATTTATGATTTTTAATGAGTTTGGATAAATTGTAATTAGCTTTAAAGCAAATATTCATGTCTAAAGTTTCTAAAATTGAATTAATTTTTAAGTATGGTGTTCCAAAGTATGTTAAGCTTTTAAATTGTTTATTATTATTTTTATCAGAAGGGAATACTTGTTCTAAAGTCTGTTTTTTATGATATTGTCAATTAAATTTGGATCGTAATTATTATTAACTGCTATTTGTTTTATGATATTTGATTCTTTGTTATAATTATTAGTTATTAATGGGACTGTTAAGAGTCTGTGTATCATACTATTGAAAGCTGCTAGTTTATAACTGAATGGGCGGACCGAACTATTATAAATTATAATATCTGTATGTGATGGTTTACGAAATATAGAAAAATCATGTTTATTAGTTATATTTGAATTTTTTTTTATTATAAAAAGTCTTTAATAAGAATACAATGTATATATGAATATATAGATAAATTTTGCAGAAAAAAACAAATGAGACATTGGTTCACAATGAAAATATACAATTTAAAAACTAATAAAAAAAATAATTATTAAACTTAAAGGTGGGACTTTGTGTCATCTTGTTCATAGAAGAGAACATATCCTTCTCCACTGACTAAAGATTTCCACGATATTAATAGCACCCTTGAATCATTATATTCGTGGCACTGTCCCGTGTAGAGATGTCGGCAATATGCTGTGTAGTAACCATTAGAAGTGGTTCCACAGTGATTTGATATAGCGTACATACAAAGTGCCACATTATCAGCCGCGTAATGGCTCATATCAAGCCCTTCTATTGGAAAATCTATTGCAACACTAAGTTTTCCACTAAATCTTTATGTTTACGAAAAGCGCTTCAGGTGAATAACCAATATTTTCGGAAATTTTTGAATTGAGAATGATTTAGTGCATCGTCTTCGTTCCTTACATTTCGAACATGTTGGTTTCTTATCATCGTCGAGTGTTTCTTCTCTTGTAAACGAATCTATACATTGAGAAAGTCGTAATTGACCTGTTCTTAGGGGTATCGAAAGGGATAAATCCCAAAAGGGATCGTAGGTAACTGAACAGTGTGTGCACTTGATTGTTGATTTTAATTGACCGACAAATTTATCTACAATCTTGGAGTTTTCCATTCTCGGATATCTCAACCAAGATTCTTGTGCTTTCGCAATGTCACTAAGTTTGTCATCAATTTCTGTTAATATGGGCTTTGGTTTTTCATATACCTTGTTGCCATCTTCGTGAAGTCCTGCTAATAGGTAACGAAGAAACTCCTGTGCATCATGTTGAGTGTATCCCATGAACTTTGGAGTGAATCGCTGAATCTGACTATTCAATGATACTATATTAACCACTCTGTCTGAACCGTCTTCAGACCAAAGCTGTTGAATAACTTCCGCAATAATCTCTTATGTATGCGTCTTTCTTTAGAGATTCTAATAGTCACCTTGTGTTTGATAGGCATTGGATAATACTATTCATGAAACATGTGTTACCAATATTTTTGAGGCCTTTGAGACCCAGAGATTCTTGGGGAATACCCTTTATGGATCTGATTGTGGAGATATTGTTAAGAGCTCTTTCGCAACTACTATCGTTGTACGAATAATCTCGGATTCTATTATTGTCTTTCTCACTTGATCGGCGTGATAAGGAATTTGAATTGATGTTTTTTGGTATTAAATTGGATGTAGATATTGCGGTTTTGGAAAGTTTGGTTGATATCGATAGATCATTGGTCTGGTTCACTTTGTTAATATATTCCTTGTTATCTACATCATTTTTAGACGTGTCCTTTTGTTGTTGTTGAGTTTCATCCCCTTTCTGAAAATCTTTAATAGAAAATGAAATATATTAAGAGAAGTTGTTAACTCTAGGATTAGTTTTAGAAAGGGAATTGATGTTTATTGATTCCTCAGTTACTACGACCCTATCGACTTCTGAACCATTATTTTTTTCTACGTCTTCATTCTCTTCCAATTTTGAATTTGACTGCAAAACATCGGGGTTATTTTGACACTTGTTGGAGGCAATGTCATTTTTTTTGGTCACCGAAAAATTATTACTAGATTTTTTAACTCTGGTTGATATTGATTTTGTACTTAGTGGTTTCACTCCATTGGTCACATCAGATATTTTTAATCTAATCTCAGTCGTCTTACTGGCGAGGTTAGTACCATTTTTTACTGTTCTGGAGAGTTTGTCATTAAAATTTTTACTCAAATCGGCTACTGACGTGTGATTTCCGTTATCATCTTCATCATACAAATTGTCTGTATTAGTATTGCTAGAGTATGCCACACTGTTAGTATAAATAACTTCCATTTGGTCGTTTACCTTTTTATTTGATGCCTTCAACTCTATTGGGGGTAAACCAGTTTTATATTTTATTTTGGTCAAAGATAATTTATTGCGTATAGGAATCGCATCATTATCTAGCATAGTCATCTTCTTCAGTATTCCTATGAATGGGACATCATCTAGCTGGTGGTTATCTATTTTTTTTAGTACACTGAGGCCCAAAAGCTTGTTGGAGACATAATTTATAAAAATGTCAACGCATGTATTATCAGAAGGCACACATGCTGAAGAAGAGAATGAAGATGTTCAATAAGAATTTCAGAAAAAGGAATGATCACATGTTTTAGGGTCGGTAATGTGAGAAAGTTTGAAAGTGGTAGAAGAATTAGGTTTCTTATGATTAGGTTTCATAAAAAGTTCTTCTAGAGGCTTAGAACGGGAAAACGTACCGAGAAAAGATGAAGAGTTTCCTCCTTGAATTACACTTATTTGTTGTATAATAAACAAAGTTGCTCTTGAGTCATTGGTTTCTACTGATATTTTTTTACCGATTTCTTTAATGAATTTTAAACCTTCATGACCGGAAACATCAGAGGTTTCAATTGCTACAGGAATAAAAATGTAAATGTTCTCCAAATTTTTGTATTTATTGGTTTTAAAAGTTTCGCCTTGTAAAGCTGCAGCGCCTGCGGAAGTAGATGTGGATCGGACATGGGACGGAGCCCAAGTGTCAGTGCAAGTGAAATCCCATATAACTAGTCTGCCGCGTTGCCATGGAATGAGGGTCATACCATCTAGACGTTTACCGTCGTCGCGGCAAGTACCTAACGGTTCCAACGAACAGGGAATCTTTGCAGTTTATAGACTTATTTTGTTCAAGCTCTACGGTAAATTTGATATTATTGTGAATTGAGTTTATGTAAGTAATGAAGCTGTCTAATTGTCTATTTGTACCGGTGAAGAGCTAAAATGTCGTCCACATATGGTTGCCAGCACATACATTTTTTACTAATGGGGTGCTTATGAATTATTTTTTCTATATTATCCTTGAAAACTTCTGCTAGTAGAGTGCTGAGGGGGTTGCCCATAATCAAATCATATATACTGCTATAAACCTCTCCATTAAATGAAAATAATTTTGATTCGAAAACACTTTTAATAAAGTAATGATATCAGAGTTAATTATAGCGCGTTGAAGGACAATGACGTCTATAGACGTTATTGAGAATGTGCGCTCTGTGACACCTTAATTTACCGACGTCTATGGTCGTCTTTTATAATACCTCCATAGCTCGACAACAACAGACGCTGGATTTGAATGGTAAATCGGTAAAGCACACTAATTTGACTCTGTGCATTTGATGTGAGAGGTGGGGATAGTTAGAACATGGCGTCATAACGGTTCGTGCGGTGCACATCTGCGGGCCCCTGGCATTTATTATTTCAGTCGGTAATCGGAACGCAACACGTGGTATGGCGTTAGCGTGATAAAAATTAGTAATCAGACGATTTTTCTCGTATTGTTTCTTATTTTTAATCAATAACAATTATTGTTTCAGTCGGCTAATGGATTCGTTCCCTGGTCATAAACAAACAAACAAAAAAATTATTGTTTCGACGTGCTAAATATCTATTGAGGTATGTACTACAAATTATGCTAATTTTTAAGTGCTTAAGTATTTATAAAAGCGTTTTTATAGTAATGGACGAGCGCGAAGAACAACAACTTTTAGAGTCGTATGAAGAATCAACCGATAATGATTTGATGAGTGCGTCTGAACATGACCCATATAGCGATAATGGAGAGTTTGGCGGTGATGCTGACTATGTACCTTCTGCGTCATCTAGCAACGACAATGACTTTAATGTAACTCAATCTGGTGTAAAAATTGATGGTATAGAACATATGTTGCCAATTGATGTTTTTGAACAGATATGGGACCACAATATTATGGATTTTATGCTGACAAGCACTAATAATTATAGAAAATATCTGTACCACAGAAATCGTCCCAAAACTCGTCATAGTAGGTTTTGCGAGTTCAATTCGATTTCAGAAAGAGAGCTCAGAATTTTTTTTGTCTTCTTCAAGCACATCTAAAAGTACCTGTAATCAGGCAATTATTCACACACAATCCTTCAAACTATCATCCAATTTTTTTACACTGTATGAGTGGGCGTTGATTTGAACGAATACTTCGATGCTTGAGCTCTAGTTCGAATGATAATCACCCAAATGATCGCCTTAGAAAATTGAGAGGTCTTTTGGATTTAATTGTGAAAAATAGTAACTCGGTATTTTCTCCTCCGGAAGCTTTATCCTTAGAGGAGTCCATGTTACTATTTAGAGGCCGCCTTGTGTTTAGGCAATACATCAGAAATAAAAAATCCAAATACGGTATAAAATTCTACGAGCTCACTTCCCACGATGGCTACATATTGAGTTTAAAGATTCACCAAGGAAGAGATCTAGAACTACCGAATCCAGAACACAATTCTAAGACCCAGGAACTTGTTTTTAGACTTATGGGACCGTGCCTCAACAAAGGGCACCACATTTACATGGATAATTTCTACAATAGCGTCTTCTTGTCATCAAAGCTATTGTGGCATAAAACTCATTCTACGGGAACTCTGAGAACAAACAGACGAGGCAATCCTTCAATAGTTATCAAAAAAAATTGCGTAAGGGTCAACATATTTGGCGACAAAAAAAGACCGAGAGCGTTTATGTCAGCAAATGGAAAGACAAACGCGAAGTTGTTGCGATAACGAGTGGTTACAAGCCAGTTATAGTTACAGTGAGGAACAAATATGGTATCGAAAAGGAAAAGACTATAGAAATAGATGCTTACAATAGACATTTGTCCGGAATCGATAAAAGCGACCAAATGCTAAGCTATTATAGTGGCCCACGCAAAATAATCCGTTGGTATAAAAAGGTGATTTTTCGATTTTTGAACATTGCAATGTGGAATTCATATTTCTTATACACAGAAAATGTGAGAAAAATTGAGTTTATCGAATTCAGAGAAGCTGTTATTCGATCTCTACTTCAAATGGAAGATATTGAAGATGGCAGAAAATGTGTCAAAAAATATTCTATTAAAGGAATAAGAACTGCTCCTAGCCCAAATCAGCATTTTTTGGAAAATATTCCAGTCCCTCAAGATTATAAAAAACCCAATTTATTTCTAAAATGTTGGGAATGTACGAAAAACAAAGTGAGGCGAGAAACGAGATACAGGTGTGAAACTTGTCAAGATAAGCCCCCACTTTATCCTGCGCCTTGTTTTAAATTGTGGCATCAAAAATAACACTTTGTTAATACATATTTCCGTTTTATAAAGCACATGTACGTTTTTGATAATCATTACTTCATTTCATTATTGTTATTTTTAATTTTTATTTAGTATTTGATAACATATTATCCATTTTTCTAAGTTTCATTAGTTTTAAAATAAAAAATATATTTGCGTGATTCTAGTGTTTTATTTAAACCGACTACGTCACTAGTAGTATAGAAAAATGTCTAGTATGTGACAGCGACGTCTATAGCCGTTTTTGTATTTTTTATATTATTCAGCTTTTTAGAAGTCAAATAACATATATGTATAATAACTATAATATTGCAAACTTTTGTGAAGTTGCAAAAGTATCACACCTATTCATATGTGTCCAACAACGTGATAGGATTAACATTATTGTATGTGAAGCAAGTTATCAACAAAAATTATAGTTTCTTTAGGAGGTTTACTAGGGAATAGATATATCTTGGATATTATTAATTGATTCCGTTGAGATTTTAACTGAAAATCGAGGTTTGAATGAACAATATTTAAAAATGACACCTATGAGAATCTTTGAAATTTTGAATGAAGGTGCTGTGAAATAAGAAACAACTGGTCTGATTGGGTACCCCTCTTTATGGGGTTCAATTAATGAATAAAGTTCAGGGTGTTGCGGATTGGGTAAAAATAATTTTTCTTTATCGTTAATTATTGATTATCTACTGCTAATTTTATTTCTTTCTGAAACTTATTAGTTGGGTCTTTTTTAAGGATCTCAAAATTGCTTGCCTGAATAAAATTGTTGGTTTTTGATATGTAATCTACTTTTGGTAATGCTAGGTATATAAAGAAAACATAAAGGAAACAGACTAACGCTCTAGTACCTGGGGTGTAACATGAAATCGGATTTATAAAGTTTAAGATGTACTTTTATTTAGTGAAGTAAGTGTTTTTGGAATAAGTTGAAGTTATGCAATAAAGATGTAAAAAAGCATGATTTCTGGTCCTTCGTTTTTTATTGAATCCCACCAAAACATTGAGTAATTTTGGTTCATTTAGTTGACCAACTTGACTAAGATCCGTATATTCATTTCCTAGCTTACGAGTATAATTGACAACCTCAGTCGACTTCACACCATATTCCATTTACTTTTCTCCAATTCAATAAAATTCTTCCGGCATTTTGCAAGGATACTGTCAATTGTTTTTAAATAAATGGCGGCGAACGATACCTTTAATAATCAGGGAATTCATCAAACCAGCTATCCCATAAGATCAAGTTGCTCAAAAGATCAAATTCTGAGTCTACGCTGCACTTTCAAGTGCGTGAAATTCTTCTCTTGTGACATTATAACTACTCGCTTTTGATAGTAGACGGCTTATAATATCACTCAAATAATATTTGCTTGCAAACAATAAATGTAAAAGATACCTTCAGATATGGAATGAGCTTATATCCAATGGATAGAAGATGGCTGAAAAAAAGAAAAGAAAGATGGAATTAGCTGATTTTTCTATGCTCTCACCTGTGATTCCGTATTTGTTATCAGAATTTTGGGAATCATCCATACATTTCGAGTTCAGCGATCTGTACGTTTTTGGTGCAAAAAAGATTTCAATAACTATAACAAGACCTTGTGCATGAATCGTGTGACTGCGAAATTGCTACGCAAGTGATAAGTTTCAAGTTCAGCCTAAAGAATTGCAGCAAAAGCGTCGCTCACGAGCTGTTGAATGATGACAACGACGATCCAGCTTTGTTCAAATATGGAACCAAAGCCTAATCATCCCATTTTCCTTGGTTTCTTGTTTCCATATTAGAATATCTTGGTTAAAGCAATATCCATGCTCGCCACCGACATCTCCCAAGTTGGAAGGAGAAAAATATAGTTGTATGGCCAAAAAGACTCCTTTTCAAAGATCCACGATATATTTATCGTTTTTTGACTCAGAATTTCCAAAAAGTTAGCGCAAATGCTGTCCCCATGCCACGGATGCGTACATCAGGATTGACAGTTTGATAGCTCTATTCATGTGAAATTTTATTTTCAGCTCTAGGTTGAGTTTTCTGCTGATAATTCTAACTAGCCGCAATCTCGTTTGTCTGGTTTTCCTTTCCACTAGTATATGTGATACTTGAATATCAGCCTTGATCCAGGATGACACTTAGGTATTTGGCTTTTCTGGACCATTCGATTTCTTCTCCCCGATATCCATTTTTTCTTCTGGAATGTGCACTTATTGGGTCTTTTCCGTATTGGTCTTGATTTTCCATTATTTCTTGGATGTTCCTTAGGGAAATAGTGGTGTCATCTCAGTAGAGAGCCATGTTCATGATCCTCGAAGATATTTGCCGTGTATAGGGGAGCACCGGGATGGTTAGTACAGGGGGAGGCGTTGGACACATTCCAAATTGCCGCCTAATTAGAACACAGAGCAAAAGAGATACTTGAACATATTCGCATTTGAATGTATTCAGTACGTGTCAAAACGGGAAGCAGGCAGGTAGTTTCATTTCGACGCAATACGAATGTCGTATTATTCCTTGTGTTTAATCTAATATTTACCAATTGTAAGTTGTGCTTTTAACGAACTGTTTTTCTTATTTTTGAGTTGCTGATTTATTGCTAGTATTGGATAAGCTCTCAAAATTAAAACTTGTTATTTTTAGCATATATGAACATACTTTAAATTTTTTTTGTATTTTATTAGTAAAACCATGCTGCGGAAGAGCTTCGATGCCTGTCCATACCGTCCCGCAAGTGTCCAAACCCTCCCTAAATTATGAAATTGTTACAGATCACATGCCTTCTAAATACAAACGGACTTGAGAATTGCAACAGTTGATGCTTTATCCGGAAAACACTCTATTAGAAAAAGTGCACAAGAGCATGGCATAAAAAAATCAACTCTAGCATTATATGTCAAAAAAGCAAAAGAAATTGGAGTTGATAATTTGTCATTCTCCCCAAATTTAGTCACTTGTCAAGTTTTTTCAGTGAATTGGAAGTCTCTCTTGCCCGTTACCTTAAAACATGCTAGAATATGTACCATGGTTTAACTCCGAAAGCAACATGGAGATAGGCCTATGACTTTGCCGAAAAAAAAACACCTTAAAGATCCGGACTCTTGGAAAGCAAATAAATCAGCTAGAAAGGATTGGTTCATTGGCTTTTTAAGTCGACAATCTGAATTATCCTTAAGAACCCCAGAGAACACAAGTTTAGCAAGAATTTAAAGTTTTAACGAACTTACGGTTGGAACATTTCAGGTTAACATGGAGGAGGTCCTAAAAAGGCACCAATTTACCGGGTCAGACATATTTAATTGGGACGAGATCGGTGTTACAACAGTCCAAAAAACGCAAAATGTGGTTGCTACCAAAGGCCAGTATCAAGTGGGCAAGGTCGTTTCGCGTGAAACGGACTAGCTGGTTACACAAGTAGGCATTATTGGAGCAAATGAGACAGCACTTTCCCCAGTGTGGGTGTTTCCAAGGAAAAAAATTGACAAACATCGAATGCTAAGTGGTGTTCCAGACGTGTATGGTGCAACTGGTTTAGCTCATTCATCTGGATGGATGACCAGCGATAATTTGTCACGAGTTTTAGAACATTTTGTAGCTCACGTTCGATATTCTAAAGAACGGCAATCTTATAATGAGCAATCACGATTCCCATTCATCTGTTCCTGCAATTGATTACTGCAAAGAAAATGGAATTACAATTCTAACTCTTCCGCCCCACACATCCAACAAATTACAGCCTTTGGATAGGACTATTTTCGGCCCATTCAAAAGATATTTCAACCAAGGAGCAGATGACTGGATGCTCTCTCATCCATGGCAGACGTTGTCAATTTATAACCTGGCACCAATATGCATGAGGTTTGAAATCGATCTGCAACTCCCTCAAAAATAAAATCTGGATGTCGTTGCACTGGAATTTGGCCGTTTGATACAAATATTTTGGGTGAGGAAGACTTCCATTGCTCTTATGTCAAATTGCGGAATAGAAATTGAAAAAAAGCAGACCAAAAATCAATCAAAATAAAATAGAGAAAGTAAAGAAAAAAGTTATGCGCGATTCTTCTTCCGATGGCGAAGAAGTGATTTACAAAGACTCATCCTCAGACTTGGATTTGGAACAGGATAATGATGAAATTGAGAATCTTACAAAACTCGATGTCCATAGTTTCGTTGTTTGTAAAGTGTTTGGGAAAAAATCAGTTAGACTTTATGCCGCTCAAATAGAAGAAGTTGTTGTGGATGCCTACAACGTGCAGTTTTTGAGAAGGCAAGTTGCTTCTAACCGGTTTAAATTTAGCGAAGAGCCCCCAGCATTTGTATCATATGAAGAATTGGTTTTGAAACTACCAAATCCTTTGACAGATAGAAGTTCCCGATATTTAGATATGATATATTATAATGTCGATCCAGCTTATCTTAATGCTAAGGTTATAGTTTTATAAACATTTTTTAAATATATCTTTGACAAATAACCATTTTGCATAATGTTATTGCGTATTAATTAATCGTCCAGACCATCCCGTCATTGGGGGAGGGTTTGGACATATTAGATATGAACATATATATGTATGTAACTCATAATTATGTAATGATTTTTAAAAAAAATATGCAAAATGGTATATAAGTTGTCCACATCAATCGGTCTGATTGCAAAATGTAGGTCAATTCTCATTGGTGTCCACGCCATATTTATTTATTTGAATATTGTCCAAACCCTCCCGGCGCTCCCCTATGTTGTGAAGGATCGCTGAAAAGACTGCTTCTTGTGGTACTCCAACTTTTGCTTTTTCTAGTTCGGATTTGATGTTACTGAGCCTAATTTTGAATCTGTTCTTCAGGTAGATCAAAACATGCTTCCAAATATCTCATCTTATTCATCAGGCCTTTGTGCTCGGCTTCATTAAAATCCATAGAGATGGCTCCTATTGAATCATTGGGTGTTCGTTTAGAATAAATTGATGTTCCATTGTTTTTCTGAAGCTTTTTCTCGGTTTTTGTGGACCAGACCGTTGTCTCCATGTGTAGGTGATATATGCTTCTTCTCTTGCTCTAGGATTTTTGCCAGCTTCCGTAGACCTGGAGATCTACTTCCCTCAGGCGATTATCCCAGGATCTGAATCTTTATTGTTTCAGATTCTTGTCCACTCCTTCATGTTTACTATTTGCTTCCCTTTTATCATCATGCCTTTTTGCTCCTAAGTGCGTCTTTTTGCCCTCTTCTTCTCCATGATGAGTTTTCTTAATAGGTCCTAGCGGATGTTGTGATCTATTACCCTCCGTATTGTGGTGCTTTATTACATTGTTTTCTGGATGGCTTGCTCTATGCTGCCCAGATGTTTTTCAAGCTCTCTCAAGCGTTTGTTGTTAAACGAACTGGTCCCACGTGTTGGCTTGCTCGTATTCTGAGTTTTGTGCAGAGTACCAAAATGAACGGTGTCTTGATACATGATCATCGTCAGTAGGTAATCCAATTTGTCATTCACAAATTATTTCTGCTCACAAATTCAATTGATTGATTCACAATTAATTTTAGTCATCAAGTTTATACCAGAAATATTATAATTTGCGTTCTGGTTTCGCCACTCAAATATATAATCTAGAAAAAGCTTTTTCATCTGTTACTTAGTACAATTGAACCCATATTATATTTATCGTGCCGCCTTTGTTTTCTTGTTGCTACATCTTCTCCGTAAAACTATCTGCAGTTTGTCGGCAACGAATGTTAGATACACGGAGAAGAGAGGGAAACCGTCAATTTCAACTTTATCGAGGGGCGGCCATCGCTGCCCTCAAATGAGATTTTTCAATAGCTTCCAATTTACACCTTGACTGTTATTGCACTTTCCGCGCCGCGTTGTTACTTCTCTTATTTCTGTAGATAGAATGGACGTTTTTAGGACTTAATTTGCTACAGGATTTTACGATCAATCGTTAGAGGGCTGGTTCTGTCAAGCACAATAGGATAATGTTTACATAAAAGTTTATTTCAATCTCGACAAACATTAAATACGAGGTGAAGAATTAGAGGATCAGTTATTTATAAATATAGTAATGAACGTGCAGTAACATATATTTTCCAAGCTGTTCACTTGGTACAGGATTTCCGGAATATCAAACAATATAAAAAACTATGGAAAATATTTTGGGGACTTTCAAAAAGTAAGGGAAGGAGAGAGTTACAATGAAAATAATCTACTGAATCATTATTAGACAAAATGTCACAATAGAATTAAAATGACCAGAACCAAAATTGTGGTAAAAATAATTTGAATATATAATAGCCTTTTATAACATATGAAATAAGATGATAATGAATCAGACGGTTAGGTCATGTACCAAGACTTTCCTATCACAGCGCTCAAGAGATAGTTTTGAAAACACAAAAAAGAAATTGAGGTCGCCAAGGATACAACATGTTAGTACATTCAAATATGACACAAGAAAATTAGATATTGATCACTGAAAATCTCAATAAAAGAAGGGCCTCCAATTGTTGTCGACAGAAGTAACAATATCCTCCTAGGTTGTCTATTTTTCTCCCTCTTGAGCTGCGGATATCCATATTTCTTCAGTTGTTGCTTCTATATCGTCTTACCATCTCATCAAGATACGTTTTCCTGCCCATTGCTTCCATTTGAGCGATATGTCCCTCTCAGTATAATTTACTTTTTAATGTAGTTTTACTGACAGATATATTTTAATGACGATACACGCCCTGGACGCCCCAGCCTTTCATCAATGAAGCAGTGACAATACTAGATAATCGTCGAAACACTATTGGAGAAATAGCTGATTATATTGGCATATCGTTTGGCGTATGCGATGTGATTTTTTTGGATGATTTAGGCATGAAACATTTGACAGTCATATTTATCTCGTATTTCAACCTAAACAATCGTGGCAAGAGCATCGCTCAAGAACTGTTGACGACTAAACAGCTTTTCTCAAAAGCGGAACCAAAGCCTAACCATGCATCTTAATAGAAATGGATAGAACGGTCAAGGTAAAAAAAGCACAGCCAGTTGGGACAATGTGAAGATTTTCTTAGATTACAATGGCGTTGACCATTGTGATCTCTTGCCAGAAGGTTGATAATAATACCATTTTGTTACGAATTTAGGATAGAAGGAGATACTACCTCGATTCCTACAATCCGAAATCCTAGAAATACTGATCGGTCTCTTTGCAAGACCAATCTGAAGGACAATTAGGAACACGTCGAAGTGAATGGGGTAAATCACCCGCACTACGACCTGGAACAAAGGGTCGAACAGATCAGTGAGGCAATAATGGAAGCTATTCATTCCAGTAACCCACTGTCAAAAGCTCGTTCAGAAAAGGATGCTCCTTGGTGGAATGAGAGCCTGTCAAACCTCAGAAAAGAGATCCGTCGGCTCTTTAATAGAGCCAAACGTGACGGTAATTGGCAGGGGTACACTGAGAAGCTTACTCAGTACAATAAAGAGATTAGGAAGGCCAAAAGGCTTAATTTTCAAGCCTTTTGCGAAAAGATCACTTCCACTCACACAGCGGCCAGACTACAAAAGGTCATGGCAAATAGGAGAACTAACCCCACAATGTCGCTGAAAAAGCCAGACGGATCATACACGGAAGGTGAAGAGGAACGATCGATTCTTCTTCTTAGAACCCACTTTCCAGGTAGTGAACCAGCAACAAGCACTGAAATAGCAATCCACCGAAAAATCCCGCAAGGAAGATTGGGACGTTGCTAAGAGAATATTTACCAGACAACGGTTGAAATGGACAATAAGTACCTTTCAACCATATAAATCACCAGGAGTGGATGGAATATTTCCAGCACTCCTGCAGCAAGGGATAGAGGAGATTCTTCCTCACCTGCTGAAGATTACAAGAAGCAGTCTAGAAGTGGGTCTAATACCTAGAAAATGGAGAAGGGCAAGGGTAACCTTCATACCAAAAAAAGGGAAGAAGATGGGACTGATCCCCGAACTTTTAGAACCATCTGTCTCACATCGTTTATACTCAAAACGATGGAGAAAGTAGTGGATAACTACACGAGAACAGAGAACCTGGAGAATATACCACTTCATAAATGTCAGCATGCCTACAGAGCGGGTTGATCAACTGAAACGGCTCTGTATCAGCTGACCGGAGTCATCCAGAGAACTCTGAACAACAAAGAAATCTCAATGTGCGTATTCCTGGATATATCTGGGCCCTTTACCAACACAACTCATGTGTCTGTCAAAGAAGCTCTAAAAAGGCGAGAAGTAAATGAAACCATTGTAAGATGGATGTATGAGTTGTTGATGACGAGGATAGCTGAGACAAAGGTAGGGAATCAAACCACCTCAGTTAAAGCCACTCAGGGGACACCTCAAGGGCGAGTTATATATCCCCTTCTATGGAGCCTCGTAGTAGATGAGTTGCTCTACAGGCTAACGGAGCTTGGCTTCGAATGTATGGGCTATGCTGATGACATAGTTCTAATAGTCAGATGCAAGTTTGAGAGTACCGTGTGTGATTTATTACAAAAGTGCCTCAGAATCATTGAGCAATTGTGCTTGTCAGTAGGGCTAACCATTAACCCCAACAAGACCATAGTAGTTCCATTTACCCGGAAAAGAACACTTCCAGCTATGAAACCCATATCTTTAAACGGGAAATCATAGAATGAACATCAGAAGTTAAATATCTAGGGATAACCCCAGACAGTAAACTTCTGTGGAATAAGCATGTTGAAATAACTGCTAGTAAAGCAATAAGAGCTTTGATGGCGTGCAGAAATCTAGCTGTTAAGAGGTGGGGCTGTAACCCAAATATACAGCGATGGAGGTACGCTATGATTGTGAGACGTATGGGGCCATCGTTAGGCATACAAAAGCAAGTCAGTACAGCACGAGGAAAACCCTCGACAAAGTTCAAAGGCTTGCCTGTGTGCATCACTGGAGCTATGAGAACGTATCCAATTAGGGCACTTGAGATCATTACAAATCTTACACCTCTAAATCTGATGATAGAAAGATCTGCACAAGAGGCAATTTTTAGAATATCTAAGGAAGGCTCAGGCAATGAGAGTATTAAAAATCAGGGAGCCTGGTCCTCTCTAACAAAATACATCTCATCAGCGAATCTTCCCAGTGACGAAATGATCAAGAAGGTAAGTATCGAAAAGAATTTCACCACGATGCTAAATACGAGGAGATACTGGGAAAGAAAATACCCTACCCAAACTCTCAAAGAAAACACCATTAGATGGTATACGGGTGGTTAAAAACCCACCACTGGAGCAGGCGCTGTAGTATTTGGGCCTGGCACCAGATACTCATCATCGTTAGGCTCCTTTCCGAGCGTCTTCCAGGTAGAAATACTTGCGATCGAGAGATGCGTGGAAATGAACCTAGAAAGAAATTATCAGAAATGTGACATATCGATCCATTCTGATAGTCAAGCAGCTATCAAAACATTGAGCTCCCATGTCATTGACTCTAAGTTGGCATGGGATTGCTGAAGAAAACTTGATATATGAGACAAGAATAACAGGGTCTCTTTAGTCTGGGTTCCTGGCCACTCGGGAATCACGGGAAATGAAGAGGCTAATACACTTGCCAGGAAAGGAGCACAAACGCCCTTTATTGGTCCGGAGCCTTTCTGCGGTGTAGGAAAATGATCCTATAAGAAAGAGTTTCGGAAGGAGGGAACCGAAAGAGAAGCACTCTGGCGGTTCCTTCCCGGGCTGGAACATTCCAAAAAGTTCCTGCGGAACTGTGACACTGCTGGGTCTAAAACATATTTGGATCTCAGTAAAAATAAGCTACATCTCCTCACGGGCTTTCTTACAGGACACTGCCGCCTTAGGAAGCCCCTAATGAGAATATGTCCAGCAGAAATTGACGAGTGTAGATTCTGTGAGGAGGAGGATGAAACTCCGGATCACCTAGTTCTAGAATGCCTCGCCGTTGCAAGCCAACGCAACAAACGCTTCGGATAAGAAACTTGTAAGAGTGAGGATATAACCTCGTTGAAGCCGTTCCAAATACTAGAGTTCATTAGAACACTGGAACTGGAAGGCAAGCTGTAGTAGTAGCGAGAACAGCTCTGATAGGGGGGTACAATAAACGTTCGATTTCAGTGCATTGTAACCCCAATGAAATCGAATCGAATCGAATTTACGATTGAGAAGATAAAGACTGCATCGTTGTAAGAGCTCAGGGTCATATTAAAAAGTGTATATCAGAAATGCTTCGAATATTGGGGATAGTATATTACCTCTAAATAAATGTAAATTAATTTTTCTCTACCGAGAAAAATATCAAACTCCAACTTTTCAACACACCTACGTTAAAAGTATAGTTTAGAGACATAAACCAAAAGTTTTATCTACCTCCAGAAGAATAACGAAACTAATTTAGTGGATATCCACCTTAGATAAACTCTATGTTACTAAGACGTTTATGGAGAGAATAAAGAAGGAAGAGATATTTTAAAAGACTTAACCTGATCCCTTACTTCCCATTTAAAAATTTGGGAGCTCAGCCTATAGAGGTTAAATGCGGGATTAAATTCTTCTTGTTGGAAATTGGAGTTTTATGATCTGATATCAGGTTATTTGGATCACAGAACATTTTTTGAGTAAGTCTTATAAGCAGATTATTACTGCTTCCTCAACAACCATAGCCATAGTAAAAATTTTGCAATGAGTTACTGCCTAGTGTCGACAAGTTTGTATGTATATCATTGATAGACACTAAAATATACAGGGTGTAATAGAAAGTTATCTCATGAATTAAAATACATATTCTGGGGTCAAATACTGGGTGTCTGGTCTAGAGCACTTAACATTGAACTAATGCGCGCATACTAACAAGTGACAAAGGGGGAAATGGACATGATCGGATATCGAGATAGACTGGAAGACTTATGGAATGTAGAACACTAACAGCTGACACTCCCAGCACATCGACTAGTTGATCAAATACGATCGATTATACGGCGTAGAGGTCTGAGCGAAGCGGAACTAGATGTACTCAAATCTGATTGGCGAAGACAATCCATCAGACGTTCCGTCCACCGAATGAGCGTGGCTCCACAAGTCACCGAAGAGTACTTACCAGAACAAAGACCAGAACTAGTAGAAGACCTTACAGAAATTCAAGATCTGCTAAAAGAAACTGACCTTAAACTCCGAGGCATCCCCATGCAAGATAGACCAGTACTACCAAAATCAACCCTAAATCATGAAATCCTAACCATGATGGAGAAAACTAATAAAACTCTTAACGACACCATCCCTTCAGAGTCATTACTTGATATCTGCCATGCAGTATACTGTGCTGCTCATGTTGTCTGCTCTACATATGGTTCCAAACATAAAAACAAAATGTTAGATAATAAAACGCCCACGAAATAGAACCCCTCTTGGGAGAGACGCATAGAATGCAGAATAAACACCATACGTAAAGAAGTAGATATTCTGCATACGTATCTTAACTCTGAGAGCAGCCAAAGTTGAAAAAGAATGCTAAGAGCTATGCCAAACATGCAAAAATCAACCCAGGGTGTCCATTATATCAGCAGCATCCTCTAAAACATCTGGATGGCCTGAAACAAAAGATAAAAGCTTCAGGAAATAGGATAAGAAGGTACCGACTAAGAAGCCGTCGGTATCAAGAGAATAAACTGTTCGCAAGGGTCCAAAAAGCATTCTATAGACAACTACAACGAAACACAGTGGAAACCTCACATATAAAACGTAAAAAAGAAGACATGCAAAGATTCCGGAAGAACATATGGAAACAAAGTGTCACTCATAACGACAGAGCATTTTGGATCACGCACGAAGTTAATTCTCACGAAACAACTGGACAGATGGCGCAGCCTGAAATACGGAAAGTATATATTACCGCTGCAAACAGCAAGCTGAAAAACTGGACCGGGCGTCGACCATATTCACAACTTCTGGTGGAAAAAACTCACCGGAATTAACCAAAAAATAGCAGATAAATTTGCAGCAGCAATCCTGGATCCTTCGATCATACCAGAATACTTCACTCTCGGGATTACCCACATGCTCCCTAAATGTGAAGACATAAAAGACCCTAAAAATTACCGGCCCGTAACTTGTTTACCGTCCATTTATAAAATCTTGACTTTGATCATATGCTCAAAGATCACACATCACATAAATGCAAACCATATTCTTGCATGGGAACAGAACGGATGTAAGCAAAAAGCACGGGGATGTAACGAACTTCTTGTAATTGATACCATTGTTACAAGACAAGCAAAATTAAAGAAAAAAAACTATCCATGGCATGGATCGATTATAGGAAGGCCTTCGATTCAGTTCCCCACTCCTGGCTACTGATAGTACTAAAGGCATATAAAATACACCCCCATCTTTCTGCAGTGCTGAGACATTTTATGGCAACATGGCGAACGACACTGAATCTTCAAACCTACAGAACAGATGAGATAAAAAGCAATAAAGGCATTTTCCAGGGTGACAGTCTAAGCCCAATCTGGTTCTGTTTAGCACTTAACCCTTTAAGCGACATGTTAAAAAAAAGTGGAAACTCATACGAGCTTGACGAAGGGACAAAAACATCCCATGCATTTTATATGGATGATCTTAAAGTGAATGCCAAAAACCGTCAACAATTGCAAAGTTCGCTAGAGCTTGTTAAGGCGTTCAGTGATGCGTTTAAAATTAAAATGGGGCTAGAAAAATATGCAGTCGTTCATGTAGATAGAGGAAAGGTCACACAGTCCCAAAGTATGACACTGATGGATAACATAACAACAATCCCATATCTAGGCCCAGAGGACAGATTAGGCCCAGAAAACAGATACAAATACTTGGGCTTTCAGCAAGGATTAAGCCTCGACAAGAAAGGTAATCAAGAAAGAACAACAGCAGAATTTTTCCGACGAATTAATACAGTTTTGAAAACACAACTGAACTCTTAAAACAAAATACAGGCAATCAATGGCAGTACCCGGGTTGGCGTACTCATTTGGCATAATAGATTGGACACATACAGAAATACAACAAATAGATAGACAAGTACGTACAACGCTTACTAAATTTTGCCTACACCATCCAAAATCTGCAATGGAGCGATTGTATATACCTAGGAAGGAAGGTGGCCGTGGACTGACTCGAGAGCATCTTAGTGGATGAAACTCAAAAACTAAGAGAATATTTTAAAAATAAGAACTCACCTCTATTCAGATACCTAGTCACAGTTGATGATGGATACTCGGCACTAAACCTCCCCGACGGGGAACCTGATAGGGAAAATGACTACATCAATAAAATGAAGGAAACTTGGCAGGTGAAAGTGTTACATGGCAGATATTACAACTCACTGCACTAGGAAGATGGAGATTTCAGAGCATCGAATACTTACCTTATGACGGGGTACTTGTTTGCGGAAACCGAAGGCGCAGTCCATGCAATCCAGGACCAAGTGGTGGCAACCCGTTGGCACCACAAATATATAATTAAAATGGAAATTCCAAACCCCCGCTGTAGACTCTGTAATGAGGAACAGGAGACGATCCAGCACATAATATCAGCCTGCACCTAATTAGCCCCCACCGCTCACCTGAGTAGACACAATAATATGGAAAAGGAACTACATCTCGCTGTGACCCAAAGATTAAATCTTAGAACAGGAAATACACCAGGGTATAAACATCAACCGTTAAGTCTAGTTGAAAATGAGCACTATAAAGTCTATTGGGATACTCTGATAAGAACAGACCGAGAAGTTCAACACAACAAACCGGACATGATCGTGCTAGATAAAAACAGCAAATCTGCGATCATTATTGATTTTTCGGTACCACTGGACGAAAATCTGGGAAAAGCTAACAGATGAGGTAAGAGATTTATGGAATTTAAGAAAGGTGAAGATCAAACCATTTATAATGTCCGCAAATGGCTTAGTGTACGCTAAAGTAACTAAACACCTAGAAGAGCTAAGCATACCTCGACATATCTGTGGTTTGAAGCAAAAAGCAGTAATTCTGGGAACAACTGCAATTGTCCCCTAATTAAAAGTAGGTTTATACCTTGATGCAACTGCGTCCGGTAGAAACTGCTACCACCAACCACGTACAAGTGTGAAAAAAAATAATAATAATAATTCAACTGCTATTTTTTTATACCATTGTGAACTGTTTCGTAAAGGGCTCTGATAAGATCCCATCTGATCGCTGGACAATACCTTTTTGTGCACCATTATAGTCAATTACACACTGAGGCATTTTAACAAATATCCCTCTTTCTACGTTTCCCGTATCAATTAGTACATATGTGATATCGACGCTCTTTACAACATGAAACAAACGTCATTTATAAGTTCTTCACTCACTTGTTTCGTTGTGCTCAACTTGAATTGATAATTTCATTTTCGAATATACATTGGATACCAATATTAAATTCAGCACCTATTGACCCATAAAAAACTGAAAAATCCTGTTTAAATGACACTCTCATTACTCTATTATTTTAGCGTGTTGCGAGAAATTATTTCCTTTATATGTAGATGACATGAAACGGTGTAGTTTCATATACAAACATTATGATACCATCTGTGCAACGTTATTTTCAATGTATTTTTAGAGTTTACTCAAATTATGTATTTCTGATTAGAATAGTCCTCTTTCTTTCATCACAATTTTGTGTGTGTAATGCTTTATTTCAATAGTTTATATACTGTGGGGGATGAAGTCGATTTATTATCCGATTAGTCATCCATATGTTTGGCAACTTGTATTAAACATTAGAAAAAAACTTGTGATAATTATGGATTCTCTTTTAAAGATCCATTTTCTAAAACTTATTATATAAACTTTATTCAATAAAAATACAATATACTATATACGGAAAGCTGAACAAATATACAAACAGGTAATGTTGAATATTAAATGAGAGGTACTTAAGTACAGGTTGGCAAATTAATTTTGGCAGTCGAAAGTTTGGCAACTTCCGATGCGCCTTAGCAAGGACGTATGCGGGTTGCTAGAGCTCACTTCGTTGGCAGAATTCATAAGCTTCGTTTCGACAGTACAGTTCAGAGAAAAGTGTGATTATCGGGATTGTGCAATACTAACTTGTTATGGCGACTCCAGAAAGTAAAGTTGTTCATAAAAAGTTGAGTGAGCAGTGTCGTGATATAATTATGTTTTACGTTTTAAATTTCATGACCGAAGAAGCAAATAATGGCAAGTTGACAATTCCATTAACAAAGGTAAGTTTTAATTATTGCAATAAAATGTTTAAACCAAAGTAATTATTTAACAAATTTACACTCGATAGTAAATTTTTTAAAACGATTTTCGTAGATAAAATATTTATTTGTTAAACGATTTAAAAAAGTGACATTAGGGTGAGACAAAGTATTTTATGCACTCATGTGTCAATTTTATGCACCGTTATGTCATCATTACAAACAAATCGACACCATTTTTAGTCCATTTAGAGCAACCTAAATGAGACATTTTTTGGTTTTTGCATACCTGCGGCTCATGCGTCAATTTTTCCATTCGTGTAAAAAAGCACTACTTTATGCACTTGTTGCATAAACAACTATTCTGTTTCTGTCTACAGGAGTATATATAAGGGCACATGTTTATTTTTTGTAAGATACCTATTTAAATGTAATAGGGTTTTTAGCTTATAATTATTATACTCATTTTATACCTATCTCTATTACGTTTCGGGCTTATTATTTGTTTTGAACCATCTTCCCATTTCAGTTACAATTGCAGTTTGGTCATTTTAAAATATGTTTGAACTAAAATCTAGAGATCGTTTAAAACCACTAATGAACTGAAACGTAATATAATATTTATGAATTTAATACATCTTTTAAATGGCCAAAAATTTTTATTTCAAAGAACGGTCACTGAAAACAAATTAAACTACTTCCTCAGTTTATTTGTATAAAAATAAACATGAGTAAACCTTTTATTACAACATTTATATCGACTTATTTTATTGTCAGGTCATTGAACGAGTTTCTGCTCTTACGAAAGTTAGCCAAAGAATGCTTTCCCGTATTAAAAGAGAAGCTTTGTCAGGAAGTAATGCTGACACTGATGTGCCTACTAAAAAACAAAGGACATCCAGTATCCGTATGGATCAATTTGACAAAACTGTGCTTAGAAGGCGCATTAGAAATTATCACATATCCGAGAAAAAGTACCCACGTTAAGAAATGTACACCAAACCTTTGCAGATAGTTATGGCTTCGCAGGAAGTCGCGAATCTCTGCGGAAACAAATACAATCTTTGGGTTTTCGTTGGACCAACATGAAAAACCACAGAAGTTTGTTAATGGAACATCACCAAATCAGACATTTACGCCTACTATATTTAAGAAACATAAAAAGTGCAGAGAACAGAACAAACCTATCATTTATTTGGATGAAACATACACTCATTCATGTCACACGCACCTTAAAGGATGGAGCGACAAGAGTAACGAAGGACTAGAAAAACCCGTTTTGAAAGGTAATAGGCTCATTATTGTGTATGCAGGTAGTGAAAATGGTTTTGTACCTAATGCTGGTATTATGTGGAACTCCCAGTCAAAAACAGCAGATTATCATAATGAAATGGCGTACGAAAGTTATGAGAAGTGAGTACAAGAAAATCTTATTCCAAACCTACCAAAAAACGCTGTTGTGGTGATTGATAACGCCCCATATCACAATGTTCTAAATTAAAAATTTCCTACGACTGCTTGGACTAAACAACAATTAAAAAACTGGCTTTCTGAAAGAAACATATATTACAGTGAACAAATGTTAAAACCGAATCTTTATAACGCTGTAAAAATGTACAAACCGCAATATAAAACTTATAAAATTGATGAATTGTTCATTTGACACGGATTGCAAGTTTTAAGGCTACCCCCTTATCACCCGGACTTAAATCCGATCGAAAGTGTTTGGGCGGCACTTAAAGGATCTGTGGCCAAACGAAATGTTACCTTCAATTTTACAAAGGTTGAAGAATTCTGTAATTAATTTTTGACACATTTTCTGCAAATGATTGGAAAGTTAGATGTGACCATGTTAAAAAGATTGAAGATGAATTTATGAACAATGAACCACTTTTAGATACTGTTGTAGATAATATTATTATAAATTTGGCCGAAGACGGAGATAGCGAGGATGATGAAGTTGATATAGAAAGCGATTTTGAAGAATCATTTGTAGATGTACATCATTATTTTACTGTTGATGATCCCTGTACATCTAAAACATATTTTTCATTATAGTGTTTGTTTGTAGGTATGACTGAATACATTAAACGCAACAAATGTAAAAATGTAAATAGGTGTTATAAAATTGTAGATATTAGAGACGAATTCCACTAGAGTAATTATAATATTTGTAGCACATCTGTACATAGTTCTAAATAAACAATAATTGACGGCACCCAGAACCAAGATTTTTTTGTTTTGCTAGTCCTAACTCTGTAAAAAGTGTGAACGGATGTTCTAATTTCATAGTAAATATTTGGAAAAAAACCTAAAAATTTACATATAATAGTAGAAATATCTACCACAAAAAAACTTTAATATTTTATTTATATTATTAGTATACTTATTAGACCATCTCTAAAGGCAATTTCCCCAATTTGTTTGTAAAATTTTATGTATAAACCCGAATTTTTACATTATGATCTACTACATATTATTAAGAATAACAATTTTATAAAGCTTAACAGGTAGGTATGTCATTAACTATTACTACGAACAGATAGGAAAAATTGTTGGCCATTGTTAAATTTAGAAAGTCGTTTTACAATCCTTATCATATTGTTACGCTTTTTCTACAAAATCTACCTGACTTCCAATTTATATACAAATGAACCTCAATGACGAATATTATGAAGGGACCACTTAAAACACATTAATTTGAAGTAAAGTTTATGTCTCTTGGAATCTATTCATTATTTACATCACATAAAATACTAAAGGGTAATTATAGAATTCCCCGTATGGTTTTTGAAGTAATAAATAATTATGTCTGTACAAAAAGAACCCCAATTTTCGTAGAAAAATCTAATGGTTTTTACTTCCTTATTCATTTAATTAATAATAATGAACACATTATTGTTATTTTCTTTTGCTAGCTCGATTTTATATAGTATTATACATTTGCCACAATTTATTATTTTTAAATACAAATTCAAAATCTTGTGTTACCCTTGTACGTATTAGCAGTCTCACAACCTTTAAAACTTTGCATGCGGAATGTACGTCGCCTGCTCTTCCTGGTAACTGCGTTTACAACGTTGTCAAGTTGTATGGCTTTCTCACGCATCGAAAACTGCCAAAATTAATTTGCCGACCTGTAACAATAGCAATGAATTTAGTATTATTAAAATATAAATGCTGATCAGGCAATCTTCGGTCTTCTCATGTTTCGCCATGTGCGTAGTATCTGGGCATATAACTCCTCCATCCTTAAGACTGAAAAATAATGAAGTTATTTTTAGGTTCTGAATTTCATTCTTCTAATTGAATTTCTTCTTCCCTTATTCTTTCTGGTCTTCTTCGGTTTTGTCTGCATTTTCGTATCCAGTAGAACGTTGCTAGAGCAGTAAAAATAACTATTATTGTTAATAATGTACCAATTATTGTAGGTGTTTTCGAAATTTCAGCTTCTTTGATTGGTTGGATGTTTCTTGCAATCTGGTTAATTTAGTAGGGGACGTAAAAGTAAATTCTCGTCAAATTTGGAAAATGGAACGCCTAGGCTTCTAAAAACGTTGAATTCAGTTTGGGTAGAATAATTGATTTGCCTTTTTGAACTTGTACATCATATTAAAATGTCTCGTCACCCATTTCAAGTATACTTTTTTCAGGAATTCTGATGGTTGATCGTTGATTTAATTCTAAATGTTTGTCTGACGTACATTTAGATAATATTTTTATTGTGTGTGTGTGTGTGAAAAGAAGGGTTGGCATTGGACAGAATCCGTTTGCCACAGAAATGGTGTTAAATTAGGTCCTAATATATTTTCCGTTTAAATTAATTTAGATATCAAGTTTGCTTTCTCTGAGAAAAGTGATTAACTGATCTAAGACATTTTTATTATTCATACTTAGCAGAGTGGTTAAATTAAAGGGTTGAGCTATATTACTGTTGGTGATGAAACGTAGAAAGTTAGGACGACTACTGCTATATTTTCCACATGAAAAAAGTATGTGGTTCAAGTCAGCAATGGATTCGTTGTCGCATGAACAGATGTTCGTTTCTGCTACACCAATTCTGTGAAGATGTGCTGGGAATTTAGCATGATTCAATTTTAACCTGGTAATAGTGACAGAGTACGCTCGGCTTACAGCATAGTCATCAATGTGTGGGACGCAATTCGGTAAGGTTGGATGTATTAAAGTGTGATGATTGTTAGATTTTTTGGTAAATTCTATCCAACTCTTTATTTTTATTGTAGGATTTTGAATAATCAGTATTTCCTTGCTGGTTATTTGTTCCATAATGGATTCTTGAAGGTTCGCATCAGTAGCGTTGCAGTGTTTGTGTGTATGGTCTTCTAGTAGTTCCAAGGTGCAGTTGTCTCTTGATTTAGATTCTTGTCGGCAGTATTATTTGCCTTCCAGTATTGGACCATTCTTCTTTAATTGGAGTGACTTTTGTAGCTTTGGCCAAGTATAGTTGTAGAGGGTTAAACATTTTATGATTTTGAATAATTGGATGTAGGTGATAGAATTCAGCTGTTTCAGGATTTCATATAGGAATATGGATAGCAAAGATTATTTTGGAATTAGAGAAGGTTACTTGTGAACCTAGAAAAAGATAATATGTTAAAGCATTTTCAAATTTCGGAATTTGTTCTTGTTTATAAATTGAATGCAGATATTTTATCATTTCTAAATTTCTTGACTGGATATTACCGAACTATGAATAGAGTTCAATTTGGAAAAAATAATGGCGTACGTAATTGAGTTTTGACAATCCAAATTAATTTGTGAATATGTGCTGTAAAAAGTAATGAAATTATATGAAGTTATTATTTTATTTTATTGGTGCCTCATTTTACCTATTTAAAGCACTTCTCAGCGTGTTTAAATCGAACTTTTAAACACGCGCGTTTTTTAAAGTTGCCATGGTAACAACAACAACTCGAGAAACGTAAATCTAAATGACAACTTTTTGATTATTGATCTTACAGCAGACCTCGTAACGTCTAATGTGTAATAGTATATCATACACCAAGCGCCTAAAGTGACCCATTTAATTCCGCGGGCGGTTTTTGCTTCCTGAGGACGGAGCGCAGCGGAGCCCGAATGAAACTTGGCTGGCCATCGAGGACGGACTTCAATTTTTATGTAGTAATAATATAATATCCTAATAATATTTTATGATTTCCAAGTGCACCAATAAAAAAAATAGCGTAAAGTATTCGTGGATAACTAATCTTTCAAACACTTGCTCTATTTCGAGCACTCCGGCTGCGCCGTGTTTGAAAGACCTCTTTATCCACTTATACTTTAATATACCATTCTATTGATACGTGAAATTTTTCTAGACTATCTTGGAGTCTTTGCCACAAAGTTGTGGGATATTTATTAGAATGACCTATTTATTTTCTATTTAAATATATTTGAAAATTAGTTTAATAGATTATCTGTTTTTGATTTTGTTCTAAAATAGTAATTGCCTTATCGTATTTTTCGTCGTCATCGGAATCAAGATTTGCTTTACTGCCCGGACCAAGAGGAGACAACCTCATTGAAAACCCAAAGTCAAGGTGGGAAACCAGGCCGAAGAATGCGTGGCTATATAGAAGAATCGTCCTTACTGGTTTCGACCTTGGAGCACCGGGGGAACTCCATTGTATTGAACTTCTTACCTCTACATGCGGGGCTCTGCAGCGGTGGACCGTAATGACCATAGCTTCTCGTGAACCATTTATGGAAAGGGAAAGGAAAAGTAAAACTTCCACCGGAAAAGTAGTGGAGAAAACCTCCACCTCTTCATCCGGGCTCCTTACAGAGGGAAAAAAGGCCAAACGGACAAAGGTCGTATGTCGTTCGACCTCCCAAAACTGGGAAAACCGGGCGGCATAGATGACCCACTGAGAAAAGGCCTTAGTGGAGCAGGGGTGCGAAGATACCTGCGACTCTTCAATCAGGGAATATCCCCTGAAGAGGCCAGGAAGCAGGCTATTCAGCGCCCAACCCCCCCGAATGAACCACCAATGGGTGAGAGAAAGCTTAAAAGAGGCCCGGAGAATATTACTCTTCCGCAACCACCGCTAAGCAAGAAACCAAAAACAGCTACAACGGTAACCGGGCAAGCCACTGGTTACGCAGCAGCTGTCAAAACAGAGAAGGCTTTTAGGGTGAGAATAATGCCCAAGGATTATCCTGTGGTCATCCTGAAAGCAGTGCAGCTCTCCACACTGTAAAACACTCCTGGGAAGGACCCGAATTGATGGCTCGAAGTGGAGACGAAATCCCAAAGCCGGTCACCATAACGGTGTTCTTCCCAAAAAGCCACGACATCAAATTGGAGAAGATCCTCCAACTTGTCAAGGTTCAGAACTCCAACCTCACTACTGAGGCTGGGAAGATCCTAAACTCTAAAAAAGAGGGACAGGGAACTATTCTCACGGTTGAGATCGATCACCAATCTGGGGAGGCTCTGAATAAAGGGTAAAATGGGAATGGGGTAAATCACCCGCACTACAACCTTGAACAAAGAGTCGAACAGATCAGTGAGGCAATAATGGAAACTATTCATTCCAGTTACCCACTGTCAAAAGCTCGTTCAGAAAAGGATGTTCCTTGGTGGAATGAGAGCCTGTCAAACCTCAGAAAAGAGGTCCGCCGGCTCTATAATAGAGCCAAACGTGACGGTAATTGGCAGAGGTACACTGAGAAGCTTACTCAGTACAGTAAAGAGATTAGAAAGGCCAAAGGGCTTAATTTTCAAGCCTTCTGCGAAAAGATCACTTCCACTCACACAGCCGCCAGACTACAAAAGGTCATGGCAAATGGGGGAACTAACCCCACAATGTCGCTGAAAAAGCCAGACGGATCATACACGGAAGGTGAAGAGGAACGATCGATTTTTCTTCTTAGGTAGTGATCCAGCAACAAACACTGAAATAGCAATGAATTACACCAAAAAATCCCGCAAGAAAGATTGGAACATTGCTAAGAAAATGTTTACCAGACAACGGTTGGAATGGGCAATAAGTACCTTTCAACCATATAAATCACCAGGAGTGAATGGAATATTTCCAGCACTTCTGCAGCAACGTATAGAGGAGATTCTTCCTCTCCTGCTGAAGATTACAAGAAGCAGTCTAGCAGTGGGTCTATTACCTAGAAAATAGGAAAAAAGATGGGACTGATATCCGATCTTTTAGACCCATCTGTCTAACATCGTTCCTACTCAAAACGATGGAGAAAATAGTGGATAACTACATAAGAGCAGAGAATCTGGAGAATATACCACTTCAAAAATGTCAGCATGCTTACAGAGCGGGTCGATCAACTGAAACGGCTGTGTATCAGCTAACCGAAGTCATCCGGAGAACTCTGAACAACAAAGAAATCGCAATGTGCACATTCCTGGATATATCTGGGGCCTTTGACAACTCAACTCATGTGTCTGTCAAAGAAGCACTAAAAAGGCGAGGAGTAGATGAAACTATTGTAAAATGGATGTATGAGTTGTTGATGACGAGGATAGCTGAGACACAGGTGGAGAATCAAACCACCTCAGTTAAAGCCACTCGGGGGACACGTCAAGGGGGAGTGATATGTCCCCTTATATAGAGCCTCGTAGTAGATGAGTTGCTCTACAGGCTAACGGAGCTTGGCGTCGAATGTATGGGCTATGCTGATGACATAGTTCTAATAGCCAGAGGCAAGTTCGAGAGGTCTATTACAAAAGGGCCTCAGAATCATTGAGCAATGGTGTTTGTCAGTGGGGCTAAACATTAACCCAAACAAGATAATAGTAATTCCATTTACCCGGAAAAGAACACATGAGCCATGAAACCCATATCCTTAAACGGGGAAATCATAGAATGGAAATCAGAAGTTAAATATCTAGGGATAACCCTAGATAGTAAGCTTCTGTGTAATAAGCATGTTGAAATAGCTGCTAGTAAAGCAATAAGAGCTTTGATGGCGTTCAGAAATTTAGCAGGTAAGAGGTGGGGCTGTAACCCAAAAATGCTGCGATATATGTACGCCATGATTGTGAGACCAGTAATTACATATGGGGCAATAGTTTGGCATACAATAGCAAGTCAGTACAGCACGAGGAAGACCTTCGACAAAGTTCAAAGGTTTGCCTGTGTGTGCATCACTGGAGCTATGAGAACGTGTCCATTTAGGGCACTTGAGATCATTACAGATCTCACATCTCTACATCTGGTGATAGAAATATCTGCCCAAGAGGCAATTCTTACAATATCTAAGGAAGGTTCAGGCAATGAGAGTATTAAACATCAGGGAGCCTGGTTCTCTCTAACAAAATACATCTCATCAGCGAATCTTCCCAGTGACGATATGATCGAGAAAGTAAGTATCGAAAATAATTTCACTACGATGCTGATTACGGGGAGAGAATGGGAAAGGGAATACACCACGCAAACTCTCAAAGAAAACACCATTATATGGTATACGGATGGTTCAAAAAACACCACTGGAACAGGCGCTGGAGTATTTGGGCCTGGCACTAGATAATCATGATCGTAAGGCTCCTTTCTGAGCGTCTTTCAGGCAGATATAGTTGCGATTGAAAGATGCGCCGAAATGAACCTAGAAAGAAACTATCAGAAATGTGACATATCGATCCATTCTGATAGTCAAACAGCTATCAAAGTATTGAGCTCCCATGTCATTGACTCAAAGTTGGCATGGGAGTGCCGAAGAAAATGCTCCTATAGGAAAGAGTTTCGGAAGAAGGCGGAAACCAAAAGAGAAGCTCTCTGGCGGTGCCTTCCCGGGTTGGAACATTCCAAAAAGTTCTTGCGGAACTTTGACACTGCTAGATCCAAAAAATATTTGGACTTCAGTAAAAATGAGCTACATATCCTCACGGGCTTTCTTACAGGATACTGCCGCCTTAGGAAGCACCTAATGAGAATAGGTCTAGCAGAAACTGACGAGTGTAGATTCTGTGGGGAGAAGGATGAAACTCCGGATCACCTAGTTCTGGAATGCCTCGATATTGCAAGCCAACGCAAGAAATGCTTCGGACAAGAAACTTGTAAGAGTGAGGATATAACCTCGTTGAAGCCGTTCCAAATACTACAGTTCATTAGAAACCTGGAACTGGAAGGCGAGCTGTAGTAGTAGCGATAACAGTTCTGATAGGGGGGCACACAAAACCTTCGGTTTCAGTGCATTGTTATCCCGTTAAAATCTAAATTTAAATCTAAATGGTACGAATCACGAGCTGACAAAAGTGGAAAAACGAAAAAAAATATGATCTTTTCACAATGACCGATGAACAAATCGTAGTGCTCATGAATTCTGTTCTTGATTCATATGATGAGTCAGTTTACGAATATTATGGCGATAACATAGCCTACATAGACTCTAAGGCGGATATGCCTACATCCGAGAACGATGAGAGGATTTCTCAATGTTTAGGTAAAAATGTCAGTGATGTGGAGGAGCTGGCCGTAAACCTATCGCCGGAAGTAACTACTGGAATTTCTGTGAGTGAAGATTTAGTGAATGTTTCAGAACCACTTGTAAATATATCGGCATTACCAGAGGTAGTAATGGCAGACGCATCAACTGCAGAAGCCTCAACAACTGTTCCGGATACTGCAATAGAAGTTTTAGCTTCACTTATACCGTCACCTCAGGTTAACAAATAAAATAGATATGTTTGTTTTGATCTTTTCTTGCCCCAAACATTGAGTCACATTCTAAGCTCACTTGCGGACACTTCCACTGCTTTGCCATATTTACAGTCTCTTTAGTTGCAGGAAAAATGAAATTAGTTAGTTTAATTGAAAATGTGTTAAAAAGTTAAGCAAATATAAAGAATTCATACTATTTTATACATTTGAGTCGCTATTTTTAAAATTAATTAATAATACTTGAATTTTATTTAATAAAGGCATATTCTTATATAAATTTTAAACAAGTATTTGTTGTATCCTTAGATACCTTTATGGTTATGACTAAAAGTGGCAACATTGCTCAAAATTTCAGTACCTGTTTAATGTGTCAATAGTAATCTATTTTGTAGTTTTGTCCTTGTTTAATTACCATATAAAGAGAGATGCAAATATCGTCAGACTGTGATCGACGATCATTTCAAATACGTCTTATATTAGTATTGTAGTAAATAATATCAAACGTGGTTTGTTTATACGAGCACCATTATGACTAGAGAGTAAACATTTAGTTCTTTCGTTTTGATGTGTTTTTCAAAACTTTTAGTAACAAAATAAACTTTTAAGTTAATTAATTTAATGTTTTTGGATTATCATGGTTCGTCGGTGCCAAGTTTGTCAGAAAAACAGCCGAAATTACCAAGGCCATGTAGCTACAATACCGTCCCCACTTTTTGTAATTCATTCATTATTTCACTACTGGCATTTAGAATTGTTGGCCGCAAAAATAAACGTGTTTATGAATGATTAGCCCTCTCTATGTTTATTATTACTCTCAAGTGTGGTCCAGCAGAAAACGATCATCTATGCAGATGATACTAGTAAAATAGTGGCACAGAATAAGCTTCCGCTATCTATAAAAACAGCCAACTCAGCTGCAGAGGAATTTGCCAGATGGTGTGGAAATAGTGGTTTAGCAATTAACATCAGTAAAACAGTCTTCATGGTCTTCCAACAAAAAAACATTTCTTATGACTATTGCCCCCTGATAAGGGTTAACAACAAATCCATAGAGCAAGTGAATATGTTCAAGTATCTAGGCCTGACTATAGATCAAAAATTAATATGGGAGGCACACATAGAAAACCTCGTTATAAAAATGAGCTGTATGTGTTTTGTAATAAAGCAGATACGTGGAACAGTCTCACTACATGTGCTTAAGCTTATCTACTATGGACTTGTACAATCCATACTATCTTATGGACTACCTTTCTGGGGGAACTCAGTCCATACAATAAAAGTTTTTAAGCAACAAAAAAAGTGATAAGATGTCTAGCAGGACTACATTATAAAGAATCTTGTAAGAGCACATTCACTAAGTTAACCATATTGACTTTACCCAGCTTATACATTTACATGTGTGTGTGTGTGTGTGTGTGTGTGTGTGTGTGTGAGAGATTTTGGCCGTAGAAAACTTAGTTCTTAGCCACAAAAATTATTTAATTTTAATGTTCAACTTTATATTGAAATTTGTGCACTTTTAAATAGCTCAACTAAGGCGTCTAAAATAGGTTTTTCGTTTAAACTTAATAGGTGAGTTAAATTTGTCGGTAAAGAAATATTGTGATTAATGAGAAAATTTAGAAATATATTTATTTGATATTGGTGATTTCAACAGGAAAAAATTAAATGGTTAAGATCAGCTATTGAACTATTGTCACATGAACATTTAGAAGAGCCTATAATTCCTATTTTAGCAAGGTGCGCAGGAAAGATACCATGATTTAGTTTCATTCTAGTTACTATCGTAGTGTAGTATTTATTTGTATTGTATTCTTGAATATGTGGTATTGTTTTGGGTATTTCTGGATGTATAAGTGTGTATGGGTTTTTAGACTCTTTTACGTATTCCTGCCATACACTATTCCAACTGTGAGTGATTTGTCTTTTAAGTGACGGCAATAGGTCAAGTGTGTTATAAAAATCAAAAAACTTGTTTTCCAAAACTACCTTTTTGGCAAGGCTATCTACAATTTCATTCCCTTTAATGCCAGCATGTCCTTTTACCCAGATGAACGTTATTTTAGTATCAGAATTACTTAATAGATATAGATAGTTTTTAATATTCCATAAAAGAAAATTTTTTACCTGATTATATAATTTTTTAGTTCCTATAGTTTCCAATGCTGCTTTTGAATCGGTTATTATAAGACTATTGCCAATTTTGTTTTCAAATATATAAGTGAGGGATTGCCATATTGCATACATCTCCGCTGTGTAAATTGAACATGTATCATGTAAACGCATTTTAACAGAAAAACATTTATTCGAATGATAAAAGGTACATCCAGTTCCATTATTGGTTTTTGAGCCATCCGTGTAAATAGTTGAATAATTTGTATAGTTTGAAAGAATGGATATCATAATGTTTTTGTTAACTATGTCTGGAAGTGAATATAAGGGGAATATGATGTTAGGTTCAAACATACATGAGTCATAGCTGAATCTAAACATTGGATATTTGTCGATAGTATGAATTAACTCATAAAATTTATTAGTAAAAATAAAAGCATCGACCAAAGGTGGATTATTTTTAATCTTCCAATATTTGTTTGTTAAACATTGTGTTGTGAGATAAGCAAGATTATTGAGGTTATTGCAGCAATCTTTTTCTCTAATTTTGATTAAATATTTATTTGCCAGATATTCGCGTCTAATTGCTAATGGAGGTTCAAGAGATTCAACTAAGATTGCATCAGTTGGGGATGATCTCATTGCTCCTATACATATACGTAGAGCTTTAAATTGAATGCGATCTACAATTTGTAGATTTGTTTTGCTAGCAGAACCGTACAAAGTCGATCCATAATCCAGAATTGAGCGGATGTATGCTCTATAAAACATTAATGAAATGGCCACACCAAACTTTAACTTAGAAACACATCTTAACATGTTTATCCCTTTCTCACATCTACATTTGATATACTCAATATGTTTCGTCCACAACAACTTACTATCCAGAAATATGCCTAGGTATTTATAATTATTCACCACTGGAATTGTAAGTTCAGAGAGAAGCACTGTTGCGGGTGGCTGATATCGATGTCTCGTGAAAAAAAGGACAGAGCATTTTTTAGGCGATATGTTAAAACCTAAGTCATGTAAGGTATTCATCATGTTCTCGAGAACACACAAGCACTCTTGGTGTGAATTTTGGATCGTGTAATAGGCAAAATCATCAGCATACTGAACTTTATAACAAGAATCATCTCCTATCCGATGCAATTCTGTTGTATATAAATTAAAAAGAAAAGGGCTCAAAACAGATCCTTGCGGTAGACCTTGAGACAACACCCTCGGACCATGAAGTTCATTCTTATGATCTCTGAGGTAGATTTTCCGATTTGTGTACAGATTAAAAATATTGGTCGCCACTTTATTACCAAAACCGAATTCTATAAGTTTTTTTGTTAGTATGTTTAAATTTACAGCATCATAGACGCCTTTTATGTCGATAAATAAACAAGCAAGATATTTGTTTTCAGAAAAACTTACTTGTACGTGATTAACTAATTGTGTTATAGCATCTATCGTGCCGCAACCCTTACGATACCCATATTGTGTTGCCGGAAGAAGTTGATTGTTTTCTGTAAACCATTCTAATCGCGCTTTGATCATTCGTTCAAACGTTTTTATAATGGTGGAAAATAAAGAAATTGGCCGAAATGATGTCGCAATAGAGCTATCCTTAAAAGGTTTGGGTAATAAGGTAATAATTACGTCTTTCATGGTTTCTATGTAATCATTTTGTAACCACCAGTCGTTAAAAATATCTAAAAGATTTGTTTTTGCTATTATGGGTAGGTTTTCTATCATTTTATATGTTAAATTGTCTGTACCAGGCGCAGTATTTCTGGAAGTTTTGATAGCGTGAAGTAATTCTTGCATATTAAATGGAGTTTCTAAATAAGGATTTGTTTTTAAGATGTGTGATGGATCAAGTTCGAGTTTATTTTGGACAGTTGCAGGACAAATTAAATCAAATATTTCTTCAAGCAATTGTGGTGGTAGAGGAGTACGATTATTCTGAAAATGTTTATTTGAAATTCTTTTTATGAAATTCCAAATTTTAGTTTGGGGAGTATTCCTATTGATAGAATTTATAAAGGAGACCCAGCTATCTTGATTAGCTTTTTTAAAAGTTAATTTGGCAATTGCTACACTTCTTTTATAATTAATAAAATTTTGGAAATTAGATATTCTTTTATATTCAAGAAGAGCTTGTTTCCTTTTTTCTACTGCTTCTGTACATTCTATGTTCCACCAAATAGGTTTTTTAGTAATTGGAATAAAAGGTTTTTTGATAGGCATAGACAAATCTGCGGCTTTTGACATGGCTGTAATTAACAAGTCAGCTTTTTCTGAGAGATTAATATTAGAATCATTTTCAGTTAATATTTGATCAATATAGTCCTGATATGTTATCCAATTTGCTCTCGAGTCATTCCATCTATTAGAAGTTAAAATGTTTGCGCGATTACCTGACAAATGGAGAGAAATGCTTATTATAAAATGATCAGAACCCAGAGTTTCTTCCATAATTTGCCAATATAGATAGGAAACTAGGTTAGGAGTAACAAAAGTAAGATCAACCCTAGAAGGATTTTCATTAGGCCTGTGTATTCGAGTTGGTTTACCATTATTGACACATATTAAATTGCAGTGATCTAAAGCATCTATAAGTCTTTTACCTTGTACATCATCCTTGTGGGATCCCCATAAATTATGGTGACAATTAAAATCACCACAGATAATAACCTTACCTGAAAATTGTGAGAAAATATTTATCCAGTCATTAACATTAACAGTAGTTGCGTTAGGTGGTTTATATATGTTTACTAAGGTTATTTTCAAGTCACTGATTTCTATTGCACAAATTTCTATGCTAGCATTGAAATTTTTTATTATTCCAATTTCACTAAAGTTAATATCTTTTTTGACATAAATGCCTACACCTCCGTAACCATCATTCCTTTTTTTTTGTATGGGATAATAACCTCGAAGAGAAAAATTATCTTCCATTTTAGTTTGTAACTCTTCTAATATTAAAATATCGAATGAATAGCTTCCTAAAAATTGTAATAAGTTGTTTTTTTATTAGTAATTGAACGACAATTCCATTGAAACAAATGTAATTCACCAAAAGTCCTCATCATAAATACTCTCTAAATCACTGACTGGATTATTTATAATTGAGCTAAATTGATTTCTAATACTATTATGGATTTCTTCTAAATTTTTGTATTTACTTTGAAAATATGTAGGATCAGTAAGTGCTTTAGTTATTAACGAATTAACTTCAAATATTATTTTTTCTTTATGAGCCATGAAATCATCACGGTGAGGGTTTGGAATGACAGGTTGTGATTGTGGGCGTGGTGGAACTTTTTTTGTAGTTTGAGATAATCTAATAGGAGATACACTTTTACGTTTAGTCGGTTGTGTTCGAGGTCTTTGGGTGAGTGATTGAGTAGCAACATGTGAGTCTTTTGGGCTAGGTGGTAATTCTGGAAAATTATTAAGATTATTAAGTATCTATTATTGGTGGTAATTTTAGCATAAGATGGATTATTAACTATTTTTTCCGCTTCCTTAAATGATATATTATGATATGCCATTGTTTTTTTTATATTAGATTGAAACTTATATGTGGGACAATTTTTATTTAATGCATTATGATCAAATTTTTCACAGTAAATACAATATTCATGAGTAACGTTACAATTATGATTTTCTTCCATTTTATCACCACATTTTCTACACTTCTCAACTCCTTTGCATAATTTTGTCGTGTGTCCGTATCTCATGCATTTGAAACATTGGACAACCGGATATATATACGGTTCAACCTCAAAATTACATAAATTAATTTGCACTCTAGAAGGGAGGTTACTACCTAGAAATGATACGATTATCATTTGTCTTGGTATTAATTTTGTTGTACCATCTGAATTTTTAAATTTCCTTATCATTCTTTTCACACTCATAACTTTTTTATCCGAGTTAATATTGTTAACTAAATAAGTTTCATCAAAAAATGTATCTTACCATTCTTATAACTCCTTTTTTTGGGTGAAAAATGTAGGTACATAAGCTATAAGATCATTTTTGATAATTATTTCGTGATTAATTAAACTATTTGCAATAGAATATGTTTTGAAAATTACTTTAACTCGATTTCTTCCTACTGATATAATATCTGATACGTTTTCCTTAAATTCATTAATTTGAAAAAGATAATGTCCAATACGAATGGGAAATAATCTACCTAGCTGTTTATTTATATGTTCAACATATACAAAATAAGGACCGGTATCAGTCGATCGGTATTTATTATTTATATCGTAAACTGGTAAATTATCACTAGTCGTACCTGTTTTTTCGTTGTTGTCACTGTTTTTTTCAGGAGACCCTCCAGGGTCTCCGGAATCATAATCCATTTTGTTACTTACTTTTTTATTTGTGTTGTACCTAAACTAAACTTAATATTATTCAAAATTCTCAAATAGTTGCTACTTAAATAGATAACTGCTAGCACTCAATTCGTGGGCGATGTGTACACTATCACTGCATGAATTGAACTGATACATTTACATAATAACCATGAATGTAAAAAAAATGAAGCACACTACACCAAAAATAATTTGATTCACAACTATAATACTAGAAGAGGTAATGAACTACGACTACCCTATTCTCGTCTGGCTCTGGGACAAGACTCTGCTAGTTATCAAGGTATCATCTGCTACAATCATGCACTCAAATTATTTGGACACACATGTAGCTTAGTAAGCTTCAAGTCAGCTTTATACAATCATCTCATCCAAAATGCTTTTTACCCTGTTGAGGAATTTCTATTATTATAATGATTTTCTGATTTATCTACATAAATAAATGGTGGTTCCAAAAAAAAGTTTATATTCCTTATGAATATATTTGAAATAAGTCTTTTCCAGTGTAAGCATTGTGTCTCCTGGAATACTTTATCTATTTAATTGTATTTTGTACATATCCTTAGTGGTATCTTTGTAAGTACTCACGTATATATTTGGTTTTTACTGATGTTTGTTGGGTGTATATACCATAGAAAAATTAAATCATTATAAAAAAAAACAATAATAATAACAATAATCAAATTTTACATATATTTCCAACTGAAATTGACTGTCTCGACCCTTACTTCGTGGAATATGCTCATATTAGTGTTTTTAAATGAAACTCAAGGTCTCTAGTTAATTCCACAATATAATACAAGTTATTGAAAATTCTAAAAAATTGACAATTGTTTCGATAAATCAATATCATCGTCAGAATGACAGAAGTTACATTTCATTTTATGCCTACCTGATGTTTAGTAGTTATATTTTTGGCTAGACCAAGAAGTAACCTAACTTGTGATTGGCTTAATATATGTTTATAGAAAAAGAAGAAGATGTGATATTACAAATATTGAAGCTTAGATATTATTAGCCCTATGGTGATATCCTGGATATCATTTTTCCAATTAAGATCAGTATAACTGTGCAATGATATAGAAAACCAGGAAAACTATATCTGCTGATCTTTACAATTATCACTTAAGAAGACAGTTTATTAGTGGAGAATTCCCTAGATTTAACTGTTCATTGACAACTTCATATTGTGAGTTTCTTAAATGTCTTCTAATTTCCAGTTCTTCAAGGAAATCCAGTTCTTGTGTCTTTTCACAAATATGCAGCACTTCTAGTTCTGTGTTAGGTGTCAATGAATGATTGGTGTCAAGTAGATGTTTTGCGTAGTGGGATTTATCTGGTTGTTTTAATCTGTAAGCTCGTAAGTGCTCACTGTATCGTATTTCAAAATTCCTAAGGGTCTGACCCAAATAGACAGCATTACATTCTGGACATTTGAGTTTATATATACCTGACTTCTTTAATAGTGGTATTTTTGTTTTTACATTTAACAATTTTGTACTAACGTTACTTTCTGTTTTAAAAGAAATTGTTGCATTCGTTGCTGAAGATATTATCTTTGAAATATTATTAGAAATATTTCCTGCATATGTGATGGTTTTATAAGTTTTAATTTCATCAGCTTGCTTAGGATATATTAGTTGTAATGCCACTTTTTTCTCTTTTTTACTAATTAGTTTATTTATCATATCTAATGGATAACCGTTAGATGTTGCTATTTGTCTAATTGTATTAATCTCTCTATCAAAATTACATTTGTTCATAGGAACTGAAAAAGCTCTATGTATCATTGAATTATATGCTGCTAGTCTGTGTGAGACAGGGTGGTTAGAATTGAATGGAATTGTCACATTAGTCTGTGTTGGTTTTCGGTAAATTGAATAATCAAGTACATTATTAACTCTTTGAATTTTTAAATCAAGAAAATTGATTGAGCTATTTTCTTCAATTTCTAATGTAAATTTAATTTTCGGGTGTAAATTATTGATGTGGTTGAAAAACACATCTAATTGTCGCTCACTACCCATAAAACAAGCTAATATGTCATCCACATATCTATACCAAAATAAAATATTTTTCGAAATATTACTTTCAAAGATCTTTCTTTCTAAATTGTCCATAAAAATGTTTGCTAAAATAGGTGATATAGGGCTTCCCATTGGTAAACCTTCATTTTGAATATATATCTTATTGTCAAAAGTGAAATAATTCTGATTAATGCATACATCAAATAAATTAAGTATATCTGATATTATTCCTGGATTAATATTTTTATCTTCTAGTAATTTCCTTACAAGTATTAGACATTCTTTAGGAGGAATTTTAGTAAACATATTAGTTACATCGAACGATATGAGTTTATAGTTATCTTGCAAGTGGATTGATTTCAACTTTTTGATTAGTTCTATTGAATTTCTAATTGAGTACTGAGATTCATATCCGTAAGTATTGAGTATATTGTTGAGCTTTTTTGCCAATATATTATTAGGAGCATTAACATAAGAGACTACAGGTCTAATTGGTTTCGTTATTTTATGTAATTTAACTGTTCCATATAATTGTGGACAATGAGGATTCTTATGTATGATAGACTACTACAAAAACGTTACAAAGCATCACAAAACATTTGGTTTAACCAAGAATGCCTTAGAAAAAAGGTAATACCAAATTATGTGAATATAAAATGTCACACTAAAACACCACAAGCACAAAAAGCTATAAAATGTGCTCAACGAGTTTGGATAAAATCTGAATGTAAGAAATGGTTCAAGGTTAGAGACTCCTTAGACAACTACATAAAAGTTGTACATTCAGAACTCACATTCCAATTACATCCAGTAGAATTTGACTGTTTGGATGACAAAATTAGAGAAAATATCAGCACTATGAAGCATATGAAATTTAAGAAACAAGAAAAGAAGCTACAGAATCTTGAACACACACAACATAAAATTCAATACTCAAAACATCATGAAACTGTAAGTACCTACATACCAACACACTTTGCACCACGATTTGAAAACCTTTCAGACACTAATTTTACAAATAGTGAAATAGAATTTTTAAATAAAGGTTTAAAGTACAGCATACCACCTAAATTTACGAATAATATTAAACAAATTTTAGCTACAGAGTCAGAAATAGCTTTAAAATCTAATTCAAATAATTTTCTTTATGAGAAATTAAAAATTGCCAATTTAATCAAAAATATTGAACCTTCAAAAGTTAAACGTCAAACAAAAAATGACATTTCAGTTCTAAACGCAATAAAAGAGAAGATAGAGAACAATAACCTAACAGTTACAAAATCCGATAAGGGGAATGCTACTGTCATTTTGACGACTGAAAATTACAATTCCAAAGTATATAACTTTATAGAATCCAGCGATGTAAAAGTTCTTAAAGCAGACCCAACAAAGAAGTTTTCTAATAATGTAAGGGATATTGTTAATCATTCAAATTATCTTTTAAATGATTACGAAAAGAGGTCTATCATACATAAGAATCCTCATTGTCCACAATTATATGGAACAGCTAAATTACATAAAATAACGAAACCAATTAGACCTGTAGTCTCTTATGTTAATGCTCCTAATAGTATATTGGCAAAAAAGCTCAACAATATACTCAATACTTACGGATATGAATCTCAGTACTCAATTAGAAATTCAATAGAACTAATCAAAAAGTTGAAATCAATCCACTTGCAAGATAACTATAAACTCATATCGTTCGATGTAACTAATATGTTTACTAAAATTCCTCCTAAAGAATGTCTAATACTTGTAAGAAAATTACTAGAAGATAAAAATATTAATCCAGGAATAATATCAGATATACTTAATTTATTTGATGTATGCATTAATCAGAATTATTTCACTTTTGACAATAAGATATATATTCAAAATGAAGGTTTACCAATGGGAAGCCCTATATCACCTATTTTAGCAAACATTTTTATGGACAATTTAGAAAGAAAGATCTTTGTAAGTAATATTTCGAAAAATATTTTATTTTGGTATAGATATGTGGATGACATATTAGCTTGTTTTATGGGTAGTGAGCGACAATTAGATGTGTTTTTCAACCACATCAATAATTTACACCCGAAAATTAAATTTACATTAGAAATTGAAGAAAATAGCTCAATCAATTTTCTTGATTTAAAAATTCAAAGAGTTAATAATGTACTTGATTATTCAATTTACCGAAAACCAACACAGACTGATGTGACAATTCCATTCAATTCTAACCACCCTGTCTCACACAGACTAGCAGCATATAATTCAATGATACATAGAGCTTTTTCAGTTCCTATGAACAAATGTAATTTTGATATAGAGATTAATACAATTAGACAAATAGCAACATCTAACGGTTATCCATTAGATATGATAAATAAACTAATTAGTAAAAAAGAGAAAAAAGTGGCATTACAACTAATATATCCTAAGCAAGCTGATGAAATTAAAACTTATAAAACCATCACATATGCAGGAAATATTTCTAATAATATTTCAAAGATAATATCTTCAGCAACGAATGCAACAATTTCTTTTAAAACAGAAAGTAACGTTAGTACAAAATTGTTAAATGTAAAAACAAAAATACCAAGTCAGGTATATATAAACTCAAATGTCCAGAATGTAATGCTGTCTATTTGGGTCAGACCCTTAGGAATTTTGAAATACGATACAGTGAGCACTTACGAGCTTACAGATTAAAACAACCAGATAAATCCCACTACGCAAAACATCTACTTGACATCAATCATTCATTGACACCTAACACAGAACTAGAAGTGCTGCATATTTGTGAAAAGAAACAAGAACTGGATTTCCTTGAAGAACTGGAAATTAGAAGACATTTGAGAAACCAACAATATGAAGTTGTCAATGAACAGTTAAATCTAGGGAATTCTCCACTAATAAACTGTCTTCTTAAGTGATAATTGTAAAGATCAGCAGATATAGTTTTCCTGGTTTTCTATATCATTGCACAGTTATACTGATCTTAATTGGAAAAATGATATCCAGGATATCACCATAGGGCTAATAATATCTAAGCTTCAATATTTGTAATATCACATCTTCTTCTTTTTCTATAAACATATATTAAGCCAATCACAAGTTAGGTTACTTCTTGGTCTAGCCAAAAATATAACTACTAAACATCAGGTAGGCATAAAATGAAATGTAACTTCTGTCATTCTGACGATGATATTGATTTATCGAAACAATTGTCAATTTTTTAGAATTTTCAATAACTTGTATTATATTGTGGAATTAACTAGAGACCTTGAGTTTCATTTAAAAACACTAATATTTTCAACTGTTTGTGTCTGTACATAGGTTAGTATCCTTGACTAGTCTGATAAAGTTTTATAAATGTATGTAATGCAGTTGTAGAATTTTCAATGATGAATAAATTCCTTTCTTTCTTTCTTTCTTTCTTTCTTTCTTTCTTTCTTTCTTTCTTTCTTTCTTTCTTTCTTTCTTTCTTTCTTTCTTTCTTTCTTTCAGATCGTCACCATCAACAGAACCAATTGCAAAAACTTGCACACAGTGAGCAACAACCACCAGAGTTACTTTCAAGCCAAATAAGAGACCCAGGTCACCGCTACCAACTGTAGAAGCGACGAGACCACAAGTAGTACCATCAGGGGGTGGCTGTACTGATACACTGGTACAAGTATGCAAATAAAACACGGAATGCCAGAACACAGTACTAATTATTTCCTCTTTCAGGCTTAGATGCAATAAAAATTCAGCTGAGTTCTCAATAATTTTTTGGCGAAAAAATCCAATGTAATTGCATGTCAATGAAGTAGTTTTTCGAGGAAACACGACATTACCGGATAATGTGAAAAATCTGAAAAGACCTATGGAGTATTTTTGTAATTTTTTTACCGGTGAACTCATCGACTTGATTGTTCGTGAAACCAATCGGAAAGCACGTTTTTACGACATAAATACACAATTCAACGTTGGTGCAGTGCAGATTCGGCGATATATTGGAATGATATTGTTGTCCATTTTTCGTTACCTCAACATGTAGTCGCATTGGGGTGAATTCGGATTTAGGAACATTCCCGAATGTACTCGTATGTCATTGAAGAAAATTGAAAAAATAAAGAAATATTTGTGCTTTTCTACTGAAGCAGAGCGTATCAAAAAGAGCAACCCGGGTATGACTCGCTTTTTAGAATAAGGAAAGTGGCTAATATTCTAAATGAGCGCTTCGATTCCATACCAAAGAATGCGCAGTACTGGGTGAGTAGGGTACCTTGCATTGACAGTATTTCAGAATTGATTGCTCACAAGATCAAAGCTTTTTTACTAGATGGTCAGGAAGGGTGCAGTAGACGTTTGCTCTATAGTCGATAATGGGACGGATATATGTCTTATACGTATGGAGTAAGGTGGTTGGATGAGTTCGTCCGAAGCTTCCGCCGAGCGCCTTAAGAAGATTAACTCGACGTCGGACTTTATTTAGTGTGTCTGTTAGGTCGGCCATCAAGTTGAGAGTGTGAGTGAATCTCACTCCCAAATAAACGGCTCCCCAGAGCACGAGGCGAAAGTTTGTAGCTAGAAGTCGGTCGCTCTGAGTGGAAGGGTGCTTAAACACGATGGCTTGGGTTTTTTGGGTGTTGAGAGTCACCCGCCATCTCCTGCACCAATTTGAAAATTGAGTCAGTAGATTTTGGGATCGAATATAGAGAGCGAATGTCAGTGGCGGAAATGATTAGTGCGGTGTCGTCCGCATATAGTTGGATATTGTCATGGGGGTGTCGTGGTATTGGTGTATCATACGTATAAATTATGTATAATAGTGGAGCGAGTATCGAGCCTTGCGGCACGCCAGTCTGGGGTGTAAATGAATTGGATAGGCTGTAACCAACTTTGACGCTAATCGATCGATCTGTGAGGTACGAATATAATAATTTTACGATTTGGTTTGGCAATCGGATGCTCAGTAGCTTTCTCACTAGTCCGGCATCGACAGATTTTTGAACGTCCATGAACATGACGGCTGAACAGCGTTGTTGGTAACGATGGTTTTAAAGTTGGTGGTGGCGTTCTGACAAGAGTGGCCTGGCCAGAATCCGAATTGGAATGACGGAATGATATTATTTTCGGTTCAGAAGTCCCAGATTCTCTCTTTTAACAAACGTTCAAAGGTTTCACTTAAGACGCTGATTAATGAAATTGGGCGGTAGGATTCAGGCTTTGTGGGGACTTTGCCGGGTTTGGGAATGAGAACTACGTTGGCTGATTTCCAACAACGAGGGAAGTAAGAGTCTGCCAAGCAGGCGTTCAACAGGGTGCAGAGCGGAGGGAAAATCTCTTCTGGCAGGTTTTTAAGTGCCTGTCTCGAGATTCCGTCGTGGTGCCTGGGGGCTTTTCAGCATTTATTTCGTACCGAACCTGGGCGTTTAGACGGTTCCATTGTGTTTTGACAGCGGGATCTCGAGTGCGGACGTACAACCTGTATAACTATCTTTTACGGATTTTAAGAAGAATTCGTTTTGAATGCATAATAGTTGGTATTTATGGTGGTGAGAGGTACGGCGATGTCTTGAGCATCGATTAGGAGGGATTGGAATTTCTCTGCGTGCTTATCTATGTCATCAGTCGTCTGATAAATAATGGGTTGTGGTAAGTTAGAGGAGACGTGGTTTGCGAAGGAATCCCAATCGGCTTTTTTGAAATCGCGATATGTGAAAGTTGTTGACGGTGTTGGTATTGGGTTATGTAAAGAGGTGTTGACCAGTAGTGGGGCATGATCTGAGGTGATGGCGTCGCCTATAGAGCATTCGTCGTCAATGCTGGTGATTAATCTGTCAGTGCAGATTATGTGGTCGACTATGGAGCAGCCGAGGTGACTTATTAGGGTTGGATTCTTGTTTTTAATCCGAGAGATGGGAAGGGAAACTAATTGGTCGGCGAGTGATCTTTCGCTTGGGTTGGTGTGTGTATCACCAAAGAGAACATTTCGTGAGTTTAAGTCGCCCATTATAACGGCTCGTGGTAGGGTGGATGCGTATTTGAGGAGGTCGATTGATAATACTTGGTTGGGATGTTTATAGTAAGAAAAGAAGGTGGTCGCGGTATTATTCCACGATATGTCGATGGCTATGCAATCTAGGTTCTGCTGAGACAGAAATGCAGGAAGCGGATGTGGGGAAGCGGGGAGTCCGTTTCGGACAAGAAGTCCGTTGCAATTACAGTAGAAGTTCCTGTCTAAGTGAAATGTGATGTAGCCAGAAAAGCGAGGGAATTTTTAAAGAGAGTGTCGGTGATAGGTAGTATTCGTATATTTTGGGAATGTGGGAAGTGTTTAAGAAGATGTTGCTTTCTGGCTACACCTTGGCGATTCACAATCCCGATTTTAAAGTCCATGACTTAATTTTGGCGTTTCTGGGTGAAGGCAAAGTGGATGTGGTTGCTCACGCCACTAGTGACGGTACTACAGTTGTATCCGTAAAAAGAGGGGACGAGGTGAGTGAGGGTGTCGGCCACTAGGCCACGGGCTGTCAGGACTATGTTCATAATGGTTACTGCCAAACCTCGATCAAGATTTTATTGCCTGTAGAAAGATCGTAAGGGGTCTGGAGTTTTTCAAGGGTGATGGATGCGACTTCTTGGGGGTTTTACGATGTTTCCATCCGCTTTGGATATCGAAGATGGTAGGCGGGGTGTGAGCCGCCGCAGTTTTTGCAGATAGGGTCGTTTGCCTTAGGGCAATTGTTGAATTTGTGGTCCGATGGTCCACAGGAGGGACAGACTGGTTTGGCCTTGCCTGTTTCAGCAAGGTGTCCTCTGGTCGAGCACCTGTTGCAGTATCTGGATACTGCAGGTAGTGGGTTGGAAGGGTTTGAGGCCTCACACGGGTGTAAGGGATCGTGAAATTGGATGTCATATGAGAGGGTGCGGTGGTAAGCCATTTCGGAATTCGTAAGGATTCGAAACATGGAGGTGGACTTGCCTAGACAACGAGAGATAATGCGCCAAGATTTGGTGAAGGTGTAGTTTACTTCGTTGCGGAGGATGTCCTCGAATACTTTATCGGATAGGGACGTGTCTACATTTCTGCAGACAAGGGAAAAGGTGGGCTAGCGGGTTCTCGATTGTGCGCGGGCTCGGGGAGTTGAATTTAAAGGGACGATGATGACCTGGGGTCACCGATGGCGTTTTGGAGTCTGTTGGCAAGGGCTTCGTGTGGAATATTGGCGGGTACTTTTAGGAGTGCTGTGTGGTTCACGTTTGCCTTCAAGAATGAGATTTTTCCCATCAACAGCTCGTTTGTGTTGAGCAGGTTAAATCACTCCCTCTGTGAGATGTATTTGGAAGGTAGGTGTCGAATATTCAGGGTTTGAAGAGTTGAAGTGAGGGTGTCAGTTGGGAAGGTAGGGTTTGTTGGGCGGTTCGTGGTTGTTGAGTGGGGCGGGGTTGTCTTGTTGATTGTTATTGAGTTGGTTGTGGAGTTGGTTGTTGAGTTGGTTGTTCGGTTGGTTGTTGTTGTTGAGTAGTTGATGGATGTGGGGTAGGGATTATTAGGGTTCTCTTGGACATGGCACCAAGAGAGTGTAGTCTTCCTCTGGAGATCGGCGGATAGTTATGGGAGTCTCGTTCACAGAGATTTGTGAACTGGGACGAGAGGCATGTGATTTGGCAGAGTGTATAATTGGTGAGGAGCTGCGGGAGGTGAGTTGTTTGTACTTGGCCACCTCGGATTCTAGAGAGATGACTTCGCGCTCTAGGTCTTCGTATGGGGTTGACCGGTCGGAGTTTAGGCGTGAGCCTATCGGTGGAAACTCATCGAGAGATGAGATAGTGGGTACGGTTTGGCCAGTTTAGCTACGGTTGTTGTATGGGGAGCGTTGTTTTGAAGACATTGCTATTGGTTGTGGGGCGGAAGGGGACAAAACAGAAGGTTGTTGCGTTTTTTTGGGAGGGGGGGTTTTTAGTATAGGGGGTAGCGGACAAAAGCCCGACAGCGGCCTCACTGCTGTAGGGAGTTTCCTCCCTGGTTAAAGGTTTCCTGTCCCTTTTGTATGCCGGTTAGTTTTTCATATTTACCTGAAAAAGTCCTTTCGTCTGCAGCTGGATGGCGGTAGATTTCTTGTTTGCAGCTTCTTCACAACGTTGTTGGAAAACATGAAATTTCATAAATAATTTGCTCTAGAAAGAGCAGTTTTTCATACATAAAAAGTCCTATAAAGGACAGATCGAGATTAAAATCTCAATTATATTCGGCGACTGCGTTGGCGAGTCGCTGCTGGAGTGATCCGGTTTGAATAAGGGACCGAATTTCCAGGGATGCTGCTGCTTGCTAATTGACGTCTTCGTTCGGAGTCTCGGCAAGACTCTGTTATTGGTGGATTTACAGCAACTGAAGGAACTACATTTGTTAGTCTATGGTGGGCGTTTGCGCTAACGGTCCGTGGTGAAGTATGGTTATATAGACGAATTTCAATAAAATTCAGCTAGTTTTAACGTTGACCTGGTATCTTAGTAACTTGAGACGGGAAGTTTAGATTATTCCAGACAATTTAGTTAAAATGACCAAGAATATTGGAAAACTAACAAAGAAAACGAGAACTGTTGGCATTGTTTATTTTCTGTAATAGAAGAACGCGGGAGTTGAGAACTACGTACCAGTAGACATAAATAACGATAAGAATATCCAATCTAACGAATTATAGGCACCTATAATTGGAACATAGAAATCTACATGATATTAAAATATACCTAAACTTCACATAGAAATCCTTTTTGACATGTTAGGAAATTCAAATTAGCTCCATTTACATAGATTCAGCTTGACCCTTCATCATGTTGCCAGCTGTTTAATATTAATGACGAAATCTACTAATGTGATGCAGTTTGCCGTCGGCATTGCCAACATTGCGTCGGTGTCCGACCGGATTCAAATGAAAATGTATCCTTGTATGATGGACAAATTCGCTGGGCATGACACAGAGAGCAATTTACAATGATAATCAGTTGACTGGACCGATGATTAACTGTATGAATACCAGATTTACTGGGAAATTGGGCATTTGCATGAACTGACGGGTTTTATTACATGGTCGGGCTGGAATAAACCGAGAGAATTGTACACTGAGAAGAGTGTAACTAAAAAGACAATATCAAAACTCAGCTCAAAAAAAAATAAAATGAAAGAATCAAGTTTTTCAAAAACATGTAAATGTCTTATAGCAAAGAGTAATCGTAGAAGTAAGACATCTGCTACGAATTTTTATTTCCGATATACTACAGAACTTTAACGAAAAAAGATAGAGCAGTACTTTTCGACATAGAGAAAGCCCTAAATCAGAGTTGAAATATTTTAGGACCACGTATCAAATAAATTGCAACAAGTAATTCGTTAATTCCACTTTCACTTGCAGTTGAAACATTTTTTACCGCTATCTTTTTTTACTTCGAACTGCGAATAGAATAGGTCAGATTCTGGAGAAACATATCTCGATAGTCCTCTTTCAAATACCTCGTACTCCAGTTCTCGCAGTAGTCGTTTTAAATCTCATATTAACCTGTCCCATTGCTGTACAAGTATTTTATTAAACCAGAAGAACTCCCTCTATTTTGAATCCCAAAATCCAGCATTTGCGATACCAGGTTTCCAAATACAATTAAATGTATACAGTTTGTATCAGCCAAAGTGATAATAAATAAATGGCCGCGTGCTTACCAAAAAAGCTCTGACACGTTGATAGGTATTTTTAGTAACGCAATTGTTATTACTTTTTCGCCCAACTCTCTAATATGCGAGAAAAGTATTGGCTTACCCCAGAAAAAGTTGGAATTTTGAAATTTTTTTTTGAGTTATTTTTACGTTTTCCATCAACAACAACACGAAAAAACGGTTTTTAGAAAAAAAATCCTGTGTGTACGTCGTCGTCGTCATCGTTGTCGTCGGCCACTTTTCCATACATGTCTTGTTAGCACGATACAGCCTCCGGAGTGCAATAAATCACCAATTTTATGATGGAATATTGTTAAGGACATGTTACAGATGAAACCTATTGATTTTCAGCTCACCAGAGACAGTACAACGGGTGCTATGGTACTTGAAGTACGACATTTTGTCATTTTTTGAGAAATTTCAGTTTGTTAGCATGATACAGCCTTCGAAGTTCAACAAGTCACCATTTTCATGATTTAATATTATTCAGAACATCTCACTGATGAACCCTATTGATTTTCAGCTGACTTCAATTCCGATCACGATCTCATCCTTTCAGAACTAAAAATAACTACACACTCACCCCAATTAGAACACACGATTACACAACCACAAACTGGACATTATACAGAAAACGCATAAATGAAAACTTAATAATCACAGACAATATTGAAAATCAAAAACAACTTGCATACACAATACAGAATCTACAAAACATAATAATTACAGCCAGAATCAAAACAACATCCGTTAAACCCAAACCTAAATCCCAAAATTCCCTTCCAGACTATATTGTTAAAATTATGAACGATAAAAATAAAATTCGAAGACGATGGCAAATTACCAGAAAAGACAATGATAGACAAAAATTAAAGTACTATCAAAACCTAATAAACTCCTTAATTTGTGAACACCTAAAGACAATTCATTATGGAAAATAACAAAAAAATTGAAAAACAATAGGGAAGAAATAACAAAAATTGAGATAAATGGTAAAACATTTACACAAAAATCTTATTGCAGAAGCCTTTGGAGAGTACTCCAGGACAATTTCACTAATAACACAGTAAATACGCAACATCATCATAACATATTACAAACAGTAACAGACTACCTACACAACACTCACACAATAAACAAAACAAAGTTAGCCACTACTTCAGAATTTCTGAATATCATTGCCACACTTAAAAACAAAATCGCACCGGGGATTGACGGCATATCAAACATTCTTATTTAAAGCTCACCTAAAAAAGCAATAGTGCAAATTACTATAATAAAAACCAGTATATATCCAGATATGCTCAAGATTGCCAATGTTATGCCGATTATCAAAGCTAATAAACAACTATGTTATGTGGATAGTTACAGACCTATTTCACTATTAAATAATATAGCAAAGGTGATTGATAAAATAATTCTAAAAAGAATTCAACACTTTGTTGACAATCGAAATATAAGTCCCCAAGACCAGTACGGTTTCCGTGGTGGACACAGTACCGTTGCATAAATTATCCGGGTATTTAATCATATTATGGAAGAATTTTATAAAAAAAATAAATCTGTAATGGTCACCATCGACATACAAAAAGCCTTCGATACTGTATGACACGAGGGGCTATTGTATGAATTAATAAAACTTAAAATGCCAGAATACTTAATAAAAATAATGAAATCATATATAACCAATAGAAAATTTTACTCCTGTGTGAACGATGGCTTAGCGGGGCCACTTTCCATTCAAGCCGGAGTTCCGCAAGGGCCAGTTCTTTCACCTTTGTTATATTCCCTGTTCACCCATGATTTACCCTCCTCCCCACAAATCCTAACAGCCATGTATGCAGACGACACTTGTTTTATATCATCTGCATCAACACCAGACAAAGCACTACAAAATATTCAAACACACATTAATACCCAAATACTCACATATATAAGAGACAATAAACGTTTAATCAACCCCTACAAGACAGAGTACTTGTTACTCAAGAGGACAGCGAGGAACAAGGGCTCATTGCAATCGATGCTGTGTGTAGATGGACAAACAATCACTCCCAGTAGCACATTAAAGTACTTGAGCTTACAGTGCATGGCTATACCAACGCCAACGCGTTCATAATGAAGCAAGTACAAAAAGCAAAAATGGCAATGAGCATAACATAAACATAACTTTCACACACTTCAAGTGGTGCAAAACAAGTGCCTACGCATGGCAATACCCTACAAAACAGAATATCCAAAACTTCCTACAAACGGGTGGTTACATGAACAAGCCCACTACCAAGGACTTCATAACAAAAATTTCAAAAAATTTTTATAATTATTATATACTCATAAATCTTCGTTAAACACTCAGAGCCGCCAGTCGCGCAGAAGACACCTGTGATGATCCCGAAAAAGACAGTATTAAAAAAAAAGACATTTTTATTAAATTGTGTATATTATATTTTCCAATGTTAATAGCGGCCATCGATCTGATTAAGGTCAGGCGAGCACCCAGAAATCAAGTTTCTATTAAACGTAAGCACTGCATTCACATACGCGGAAGGTTGAACCTACCGGTGAATGACTTCAATGTGTCCTATAATAACAAGGTGTGATTAACCAATTATTCATTATTATTATTTTGAATAAGTTAAAAGGTCTATGATATTGTAATCTGTGTTAATTCTAAATATACTAAACCCAGTGATTTTTATAAATGATGTTGTTTATTCAATCCCCGAAGAACGACTACTAGCTAAGTGTTTTCCTCAAAGATATAATGGCTCTATGGTAAACGTAGTTTATACGAGGGGTAGTTACTGAATAGCCACCACATGGCGATCCTGCGAACGAAATGGTTATGGTAAAGTTAATGGTATGGTAATGGTAACAAATGGTTATGGTAAATGATCCTGCAAAGTAAATGGTAAACGGAAATGGAAATAATCCAGCTAATTAAATGGTAAATGGAAATGGTAATGGTAAATAATCCAGCTAATTAAATGGTAAATGGAAAATGGATGGTAAAATACACATCGCCACTACATGGTAATGGTAAATGGTAATAAATGGTAAATATTCCTGCAAAACAAATGGTAAGGACAAGTGGAAGTATATGGTTTTCTATCTAAATTTGGGACCTTGGAGAAGAGAAACAATGGGAGGTTCATCAACCAAACAAGAGGCAAAAGACACTGGAATTGTCAATAATACTTTTATGGTACAGCAAGACAGTTTTGCAATGCACATAACGGTTTTATTGTATATTATAACAGCAGCTTTAATCTTGAAATTTATTTGGTCATTGTGGAAAACGCACCGAAGAGCGTTGAAAAGGGACATCAATCGAGGCATTGCAGCGAAGCAGACATCAGGAACTCTGACCGTGTAAAAATAATTGTACTTATGCATTCTATTCTTATGAACGAATTTTATAAATGTAAATAACGTGGGAAGATTTTGAAGATAAGTTACGATTAATTGTGGAAGATGTTAATAAATAGGGAAAAAGGATTTTGAAAGAGGAAACTCATTAGATTTGCTACAAACAAACACGACAGGTAACGAAGAAAATGCTATTCTACTAATTAAGACGAGACTAACGGGAAAAGCCAGAAGTTTAATAACGACGGAAAACTCCATTACAGAAATCAAGAATAAACTAAAAACGGGAATAAGAGGAGACAATCCAAGCCTTCTCTTAGCGAAACTTGGTAAAGTAAGACAAAATGGAAAAGATGTAACACAGTATGCAACGGAGATAGAAAAATTAGCGGAGAAACTACAGGCAGCATACGTATCGGAAGGGATGCCCGAACGACTAGCCGAAAAATATACGAAGGAAGCAACGATTAAGGCAGTAACTACGAATGCCACAACGGTTGCAACCAAAACAATAATTGCAGCGGGAAGTTTTGAAACTACGCTAGAAGTACTATCCAAGTTGGTTTCAGTGGAAGGTATAGTAGGACAACAACAAGTTTTACACATGAAGGATAACAGGAAGCCAAACTTTGACTTTAGGAATAATCATCGGAGAGGAAACAACAGAGGATTTTATAACGGTAATCATTCAGGAAGGACATTTCGACAGTATATTCAAGAAAACAACTATGGCAGATACGAAAATTTTAATAAAGATAGGAAATTCAATAAGAATGGAAATTATTATAATCGAGCTAATAATAGTGTAAGAATATGTGAGATAGAAAATGAAGAAGTGAGAGAGAATCAGAAACAATTGGGGTTTTGAATAAGAAAACAAAGGACGAATGCAAGATTTCAGGAACGTATTCAGCATATTATTTAGATTTATCACTTTCTAACTTTATAGAAATTCAGACAAGCATATCCGATAATACCTACAATTTTATATTAGATACAGAAGTAGACATTTCTCTGATAAAGATTTCTAAAAATTTTCCGCATCATTTAGTTGAAACTAGGAATAGAATAAACATTAAGGGAATAACTAAAGGCTCAGCAAAAAGTTTTGGTCAAATAACCATCAACCTCTATATCAACAACATAACTTTAAGTCATTGCTTTCACGTAGTGGAAGAAAATTTTCCGATACCAACAAATGGACTGATAGGAAGAGACTTCGTAATTAAAAATAATTGTGTATTAGATTATTCACAATCAGAATTACATACAAATTGTAAGTCTAAGAATTCGGTAACCATACAAATTTTTGGTAATATCCAGAATACGATATTTTAGCAATGCCGCGTAGATGCGAGGTGTACAGGCTAATAGAGAACTTTAGGAATTTGAGAAAGGATACAGTAGTAGAGCAACAGGAAATAGCACCGGGAGTATTTATAGCCAGATCCATAATATCGGGGGAAAACCCGTACGTTAGAATTTTGAATACAAATTATGAAAGTGTTTCAGTAAAAACTAAGAATATTGAAATCTTGGATTTAGATTTGTTCGAGGTATATACAATTACGAGTGATAGTAGTAATAGAATGAAAGAATTAAGGAAATCATTAAACTTAGAAGTACCAGAATATGTAAGAAACGATTTAACGAAACTGTGTGAGAACTACGTAGATATATTCGCTTTAAAGAATGATATACTAACGCACAATAATTTTTATGAGCAAAGGATATCAGTAAAAGATGATACACCGATATACATAAAAAATTATCGCACACCACATTCACAATCAACGGAATTGAATAGTCAAGTAGAGAAACTTATAACTCAGGGAATAATTGAACCCTCAGTGTCAGATTATAATAGTCCAGTATTATTAGAACCGAAGAAATCGACGAGTCAGGATAAGGCATGGAGACTTTGTATAGATTTTAGGCAGCTTAATAAGAAAATAGTCACAGATAAATTTCCTCTACCCCGTATAGATGCAATTTTAGACCAATTAGGGAGAGCAAAATGGTTTTCAGTTTTAGATCTTATGTCAGGTTTTCATCAAATACCTTTAGAACAGACTTCTAGGAAATACACTTCGTTCAGTACAGAAAAAGGCTCATTTCAATTCACAAGATTACCTTTTGGGTTAAACATAAGTCCTAATAGTATTTCACGAATAATGTCAATAGCATTCTCAGGCCTCACGCCGGAAAAAGAATTTCTTTATATGGATGATATAGTTGTGATAGGAATTTCGGAGAATCATCACTTAGCCAATCTTAGGAAAGTGTTTGAAACATGTCATAAATTCAATTTAAAGTTAAATCCACAAAAATGCCAATTCTTCAGGCGAGAAGTCACATATTTAGGTCATAATTTATCGAAGGATGGTGTTTCACCAGACAAAGCATAATATTCAGTCATTCAGCATTATCCAGTACCAAAAAATGCCAACGAAGTCAAAAGATTCGTTGCATTCTGCAATTATTATAGAAGATTCATTCAGAATTTTGCCTAAATATGTATTCCTTTAAATAGGTTAGCTAGGAAAAACGTAAAATTTGAGTGGTCAAAAGAATGCGAAAACTCATTTCAGGTCTTAAAAAATGCATTAATCAATCCACCAATTTTAAAATACCCAGACTTTGATAGACAATGCATCCAACTACAGACGCTTCGAATAGCGCATGTTCAGCAATATTAAGTCAAAACTATGAAGGGATTGACCTACCCATCGCATTTGCATCACGAAGCTTTAAGAAAAGCGAGCTTAACAAACCCACCATAATAAAAGAGTTATTAGCGATTCATTGGGGAATCAATCATTTTAAGTGTTATTTATATGGCTCACCACATTTCATAGTGAAAACAGATCATAAGCCACTAACTCATTTATTTGCAATAAAAGACCCGACGTCGAAACTCACGAGAATAAGACTCGATTTGGAAGAATATGATTTTGAAATACAGTATGTCAAAGGTATAGCGAACTACGCAGATAGCATATCGAGAATATCCATAGCAGAACTTAAGGATTTATATATAAATAATTCACATGTCTTGGCAATCACAAGAGCACAAACGCGAAAGGATAACGCTCAATCAGAAAAGGATCTAAAGATTAACGAAGAAACAAAGGAAGAAAGAATACAAAAACCTTCGGTAACAAAAGTTTTAAATAATCTCGAGGTACATAAATTACCGTATCTCATTAAGGATGAGCATTCGGATCAAAGTTAAATTGAAATTTAGTGAATGAAGCCTTAATTACCGGAATACACAACTTCGACCTAGGAAGAACGTTGGAAAAACTTGAGGAGCTATCGGTAAAAAATGAAGTAAAAAGAATGAAAATATATACAAATGATGATATATTCAAAAAGTGCACAGTAGAAGAATTTATAGAAGAAGGAAATCAAAGGTTAAAAAATATTCAAGTATGTATGTGCGAAGTACCAAAAGCAGTACAGCAGAAAGAAGAAATCCAAAAGATTTTAGAAAGACACCACAACGATCCAATGTTTGGAGGACATGTAGGAAATAATAGATTATTAAAGAAACTAAGAGTAAATTTCAGGTGGAAAACATGGAGAAAGACGTAAGGAAGTATTTGAAGAATTGCCATAAATGCCAAATGAATAAAGCAAAGCTTAATCATAGGGAAAAATTCGTCATCACAGATACATCTATAAAACCGTTTGATATTATTTACATAAACACAATAAGTCCGTTTGTAGAAAGTAACAACGGGAATCGTTATTGTATTACAATATTATGCGAACTAACCAAATACGCAGTTATGATAGCGGTCAAGAACAAGGAAGCATACACAATAGCAAAAGCAATATTTGACAATTTTATACCGAATTACGGACTGATGAAGGAGATAAGAACAGATCAAGGGACGGAATATAAGAATGAAATAATGACGAACCTAGCGTAACTTTTAAATATAAAACATAATTATTCAACAACATACCATCATGAGGCCATAGGCAGTTGTGAAAGATTACATAGAACATTTAATGAGTATATAAGAAACTTTATCAAAGATTCTAGGGATAACTGGTGCGAGTTTGTAAAAATGTTTGCATATTGCTATAATACAACACCAAACACGTATCACGGATACACTCCTTTTGAGTTATTATACGGGAGAAAACCCAATTTACCAGAATTCTTAAATGTAGAAATAGAACCGTGTTACAATCTTGAAAGATATGATAAAGAATTAAAATATAAGTTACAATACGCAAATGAAAGAGCCAAACAGTTTTTAATAAAAAACAAAATAATTAGAGTTAATAATAGTGAAAAGGAATCTTCACCTGTAAATTTTAGAATAGGGGAATTAGTTATTTTAAAGAATGAAGGGAGGAATAAATTCGATCCACATTATTTAGGTCCGTTTAAAATAACGGAAATAAAAGGCGTAAATTGTGAGATTACATCTCAGGACAATAAACCACAGACAGTTCATAAGAATCGTTTGTATAAATACAACAGCAAAAAACAATTGTAAACAAGTGAAGTGTGTTTATAAACGAACAAGTAGTGTTTAGTAAACAAAAACAATCAATGAGAACTGTTATAATTATAGGTAGTATCGAAAAATTAAGACGATAACTTTTCTCTTCCAAGAGGGGATGATGTAATGATCCCGAAAAAGACAGTATTGAAAAAAAAAGATATTTTTAATAAATTGTGTATATTATATTTTCCAATGTTAATAGCGGCCATAGATCTGATTAAGGTCAGGCGAGCACCCAGAAATCACGTTTCCATTAAACGTAAACACTGCATTCACATACGCGGAAGGTTGAACCTATCGGTGAATGACTTCAATGTGTCCTATAAAAACAAGGTGTAATTAACCAATGATTCATTCATTATTATTATTTTGAATGAGTTAAAAGGTCTATGATATTGTTAATTCTAAATATACTAAGCCTAATGATTTTTATAAATGATGTTGTTTATTCAATCCCCGAAGAACGGCTACTAGGTAAGTGTTTTTCTCAAAGATATAATGACTCTATGGTAAACGTAGTTTATACGAGGGGCACTTACTGAGTAACCACCACACACCTGTGATAGTGGGTGTAGGCTTCTGCATGGTAATTTATTCACATAACAAGTAGTTTAAATTTTAAAAACCAAATACATCGTATTAGGGGCTAACATAGTTACCCCTAATCAACCAAAAAATATTCATTACACAAAACATATTTCTCATTATTAGAAACATCTGTCATGTTGTTGCCTCTCACAATCTAATCACTCTGTTCGTTTTGAAACCCTGTTTTCAGCGGCTTTTCAGGGATATATAAGTCGAAATAGCTGTGAAGTCATATTTATGAATACGGTACAAAGTAAATTACAGAACGAAAATAAATGGATAATGCATAAAAGCAAGGTGCCATATATACTCACGCACTTCCAACAATCGTACAAGGATTGCCAGTACATCGGCCACATTATTTCTGAATACAATTGTTAATGATATGTTATAAAATATTGGAAATAAAGGCATTTTAAAACAAACAATCTGCACAATTTACCCTATGCGTTTTATTCACTTAAGAACATTAAAAGCTCGAACAAGGTCATGTGTTAAAACATTCATACACGAATGAAATGCTTTCTGAAACGCTCATACAATAAATAACTATTACATACAAATATTTATAATACAGCAAAAAATAGATATAAATCACATAGCGCCTTGATAATATGGTAACGTTTAATACTAAATATAAATTTGTCTCAAAACCAGCTATGAATAGCTAAGTATGAGATAAAACCCACTGATACTATTTGTCAGTATAATACTATAGGATAAATAACGAACCGTAACGAGAGGGATTCTCTAGGGCGAGTCTTTGTAAGGCCATTGTTATATTCACGGACATCATTGAAATTATAAAAGCAAAGCTTTATGTGAACATTATCGACAGTGATGCGTTTAGTGAATTAACAGGTTTATACATTAAATATTCTGCATAGTACTTTTTTAATCCACAAAATCGTTCCATTTTGCTTTTTATTTTGTGACTATCTTGTTATTTTTATTGAAAATAACATAGACTGTTAATTTCATGAATATCCATGTATTTTATTAGTTTCTAAAATATTCATTCTGAGAACAAACGGAAGTAATTCAACTGGTGTATAATTAATCCCAGATTGTGCTGCCATATTTATTGTTAGTAAAAATAATATCTCCAAGAAAATGCCTATCAAAAATAATAGTCTTATTCTTCATATTATGCAGTAGTAGCTACGGAAAAGAATGGAAAGCAACACACGTATTTCGGGATTTCAACAAACTTTTTTCGAAAGATAATTTAAGGGTTTGTAGGTTTCTAATCCAGTACATGGAGAACAGTTAAGGAAGAGGTCAGAAGACCTTGATATCGTTCTCTCCACGATTGTGGATAGTCTCAGAAAACTTATAATGGTGTGAATATTAGCTGTATGAGTTGCCCACGAACTCTCTGACAACAACACAGCATCCACATAATCAAATTTTTCTCGAATTGTTGAAAAGAAGTCAGCAAACATCTTGCTTAAAAAATCGCGGAGAATGAATCACGGTTGCCTCTCAGAAACGTTAAAGGAAAAAAGGTTCGCGTATTCTAAGGTGAAATACTAAAAATTATACCGGAAGTCCGTCACTGTAAAAATACTTCGTGGTGTGTGGTGAAAATAAGCGAGATTCTACAGGAAAATTATCCCAAATGGCATTACTAAAACCACAATGATGCATAGTTAATAGCGACGCTTACCTGGCTCAACTCAAACGTGAGAGAAGAACTTCTTCTACCACGATAATGAATGTCCTTATATTGACCGTTGGGTCGCCGATTCTATCTCCAGTAAACGATGTGATCTGCTCCAATCAGCAACTCGCTGAAAAATTGACTGACTGATGAATAACATTTACAACGATTTGGATGACTTGGTGACCGATATTGAAGTGTGGATTACCTGTAAGAACAGCAACTTCTTCGCTCGTGCAATCGAAAGTTAAGCTAATAAGAAGAGTAATTGAAGTATGAAAAGATGAATGTCTAGATTCTGAATTAGTTGATTGATACCTGAGCTTAGATTGTTTCAAGATAACTAAAAGATTTGTGATCATTTGCTGAGACTTAGTTGGTTAATCCAAGCTACTTTGTCTACATATAGACATATTCCATTTTTATCCTGAAGAAGACGCTTGTAGTAGCTGGCGATACGTCGATCTTACAACTCAAAATGACGCGGGGGCATTTGGAAGTTTCTCTTAACAAATTAACATTCGCGGCAGAAGCTTTTGTTTTTTTGATAAATGAAGTAGTCATAATCAAGTATAAATAAATGACATTAGCCAAGAGAGACGGTAGAGTGAGTATAAAACGACGTCCAACAAGGGGCATACGAAAGAACAGTTGGAAAACGATTAAAAGATAATATTGTCATTTTTTGGACAACTTTTCTGTAAATAGGATAGAAAGATCCAAAGGTAGGTTTAAATTTGATGAATGGCGTTTAATTTGGTAAAATTGGGTCTGAATAGATGATCGTATTAATTAAGTCTAATGAAATCAGTTAGAACATTGAATGAAAATAAACATAGATACTATCGTGCAGTCAATTTGTATTCCTGTTCAGAAATACACCGTTTCATGTCATCCTACATACAAGGAAAATAATGACATAATATCGCCGTAACTATCTAAAACGGCCGAGTAATTTTTATGACAATTTCAATCAAGTAGTGAAAGACCATTATTCGCATGTGAGTCTTTTGTTCTCAGTTTTGAGGTTAGATTTCGTGACAACACTGAACCAACATCGATCCATGGCATAGGCGGAGATAGATAATGGGAAATATTATTAATTTAAAATTACGAATGTACATTTGAAGCGTATGGCTGGTAAAATGGTTAGAAGAACTAAAGAGATTCGATTCTGGTTTAAAAGGTGAAAGGCAGATAACAATACCTAGTCATCACCAGGGTCAGGGTAACATAATTATAGAACTGTAGATCAAATAAATAATTGTAGATTTCCTCAAATTTTTCTTCACATTGCTGTAGGTAAAATGTCTTACACAACGTAGCCATTTTTTTAAGTTACAAAAAAATACTTTTTGTCATGAGCTATTCAGTTTCATTCTTATTAGTTTTAGCCAGCCAAAAATTTGAGAACAGGTTGAGAGAAGTAGTGAGCTCTAAAAACACTGAAACACTGAACCAGACGAAAACATTGAGTCTTCATGGGAAAATCTGAAGAACACGTTAATTATGACCCAGGACAACACCGACATTGGATTTGCAAATAACACTAAAAAGCAGGAGTGGATGATCCATGAAATCATTACAGTAATGAATGAACGAAGAGAACAAAAACACAAAAATGCAGTTAAATATTCCGAAATTAACAGTCTTATCTATGCAAAATGCAGACAGGCTAAAGAATCATCGCTCGCGCAAAAATTCACGGAAATAGAAACCCTACAGAAGCTGTTGACCCTGACAATGTGCATGCAGAAACCTTTAAACTCGAAGCTGATGAGAACGGGGTGGGTCTAAATATTTTACTACTATACTTAACCAAATGTACAGAGTCGGAAACGTACCCACGGAATGGCTGAGATCCACCTTCGTCATCTTGCCAAAGAAGAACAATGCATCACAATGCGACGAATACCGCACGATTAGTCTGATGTCCAACGCCTTGAAGATATTCTAACGGATCATCCATACACGTATTATATATATATATATATATATATATATATATATATATATATATTAAAATATGTTTTATTTTATTTATTTATAATTTTAATTGTTTAGATAGATATTTATTTATTTGAATTTGATTTGTGTGGCTAGCTCAGTTATTGTAATTATTTTTATATTATTATTATTATATTATATTATATTCGGGAGCATGAGACTCATACTACCCTTCGAGTTCTGGCTTTATTTGATTTATTTTGCTTACGTAAAATAAAAAGAAACACAGTATTTTCAATGATTTAATTTTATAACGAAATTTTTATTTAAATATTTATAAAACAGTTACGCCTATGGCATTACCAAAACATGTATGATACCATACACCATCCTATGCGCATGCTCAACTAAAGGCGAATGGATGCGAGAAGAAATGAACGTTTCTCAGGGACGCTTTGCATCTGCGTGACTATTATATACTTAAAGTTCATTTACTTTATGATGCTGGTGATGGAGTTTGTATAAAAGAATTTATGTTTAGAAATTATATACATACAAATGATAAAATTGTTCGGAAGAAATAGGTTACAAAATTATATATACAATTGGAAATATTATATGTATGGATTAAGATGCATTTTTCTTATATGGTTCGAAATGACGTAAGTACAAACATTATTTTATTACAGTATAGGCCTTTTTAAATAATATTGAAATTTTGTCTATTGAATAAACTACATAAAGTCTTTTCCTTTTTTTGATAGATCGATCATATAGACGCAAGAATTATTATATACATGGAAATAGTCACTGAAGTTATTATTATTATTATTGGCCAATAATATTTAAAGAAGCACTGACCTGAAGTCCGGATTCTGGATCTACTCGTCTGGAAACAGGAATACGTCTTCCGAAGTCCAAGCTGCGTAATTTCTTGAGAATTTTGGATATTCTCATGGAAAAACTGGATACATACACATGTGAGTGTTCTTAGTTTTATATTTATAAGGAATCTATAGCTTTGATCATGATATTTAGTGATTTTACTTGAAATATCTGGAAAAATTGTTCATCACCTCCTCGCTACTTTGACGCCAAAAACCAACTACCAACGCTTCTTTTTGATCATCAATTTTTTAATCAACAAATAATCTATTGTTTCTGAGCTCACTAATTTTCAATAAAGTTTTGTTTAATTTTAATTTATCCAAATTTGTCCTGTCATTTTTACACCAATCACATTCTTTCTGGAGCTGTCGAATTATATTCACAATTGCAACACTTTATGAAGTTTTTGAAAACATATATGAATGTGAATTTCACTTGAAAATTATCTGCTTTCTTTTACTATTCAACGAATTTCAATACAACAAGTCTTTTACAGATAGTGAAATTCATTGTTATATTTCGATATGACAATGTCTAGTTTTGTTTTGATATTTATGACAACTTGAAAATAATATTTATATTTATGGACATAAATTCTTTTATATAACATATAAATATATATATATATATATATATATATATATATATATATATATATCTTTGCTTTCGTTATTTGTACTATTTAAATTCTATAGTAGCGAATATTTCCTTAAATCCATCACCATTTTATCATTCATTGACTCTATAAATTTGATATAAATTGTGACATATAAATTACTTTTATGTCATTGATATTTTTATCTTCTGAACTTATCTAATTCTTTATACTAAATATGAACATGATTTATATTATTACTGTTTAACTAATACTTATATTAAATTAGATAACTAAAACTTGTTTAATTTCAGATGAAACAGCTGATTCCTTCATGACAAATAAACATCCATATTGGGCAGATTTAATGTTCTCCACTATACTTGTTAAGCGTTTTCAAAATTTAGACAATTATTAAGGTAATTTTTTTATATTTATTGTTGCTCTTTTTAATTATTATAAACAAATGATTTAATATATTCTGACTTTATATACATTTTTACTTATGATTGTGGTTTTTTATATGTTTTTAATTACATAGTTTCAATCCATTTTAAAAACTAAGCAAAATATTCTCAAACAGCTGATGTTCTTTAATATATAAGATATATGGTTCAATATATATTAATATATATTAATACATATCCTCTATTTAAATTCTAAAGAAAACATTGAAATAAAGAAAATATGCATATTTAGATGTAATACTAGTGATACACACTGAATTATCAATAATTTGAAAGGTTCAATATACTATAAAGTTTGACATTTCAATTTCATATGACATTACTGCAGAATAGACTTAATGACAGATAGATTTTAAAACGATTTGAAAAACCAGAATACAGATGTCTCTATTAGCAAAATGGCACTTATAAAAAAAATAATGAAAATCTCTCTTGGTATATAAAAACGTAAATTTGTATTTAAAAAAAAAGAATTCCTGGTAACCAAAGGAGAAGAGAGTTATTTATGGAAACAGTTTAGTTAGTTGATTCATAACATCGCGAGAGACAACATCGAAATAAGAGTTGTCTCAGAATTTTTTAAATGGAGTTGAATTTTAATATCTCGAGAGACAACATCGGAATAAGAGTTGTCTCAAATTTATTTGAGAATATCAGAATAATTTGTAGCATTATTATCAAATTAACACAATTTGCCTTTGAAAGCCAGTGCGTGTATTATTCGCAGAGAATTACAGCGTTAAAGTGCGAGTGTTGTTCCAGTTTCTAAATAAGTCATTTGGAAATTTGTTCCAGATATTCTAAAACGTTTTTAGAATACAAACAAGTCTATCTGTATCCAGTTTGGTGAGTCCAGTCCATATTATATATTATTTCTCGAGAATTAATAGGCCTTTAGTAAAAAATATTTCGAAAGTAGATGCATCTGATGAATTAAATATTTGATCAAATTATAGTAACATTATTGATATATCATTCTACGTAAACTCAAGACAAATTTTGAAAAAGACAATTTACAAGGAAATTGGGGAACGTTACATTGACATATAAGTCATTTTGGACTTTTAGTTAAAGTATTTAGATAAGAATTTCTAATTTTAGATTGTTTATAATATTAAGGTTTTGATAGAAAATTCTATTTTTGCGTATTCGTTTGTGATATTTTTTGAAAAGTTTTAATTTTTGTAAGTGTTTATTTGATAATATAATATATAAATTTGAATTCTAATCACCTTTTGGCTCTCTTTTCATAATCATTCTCATTACATTTGATAATTTCATCCTATAGAAAATTTAGTACAAGAAGTGACATTTGGTTTAATTTCTGACAGTAATTTCATATGTGTCATAAGATAATTTAATTGTCTTATAGTGTATTGGACAAACAGTTACTTTCGATTTGAATAGTATAATACGTGATTTGGAAAATTATTTGGAAATTTATAAATTTTGAATTATTCTTTGAAATCTTTGATCCCTCCCTGAGAAAAGAGTGAGTTGATTGATATTGTGTATTAATTTATCTTTCAGGATATAAAATTTAATATTTATTTAGCCGGGCATATTAATTTGACAACTGCTGTCATTAAAAATTTTATAGGTTATATTTAGATAAAGGTGTTTTCATATTAGTGTAGTTACAGCTACAAATAAATTCAACGATAAAACAATATAGAATATAATATATTATAATTAAAAACATAGTCGAGATATACTATAATATATATATATATATATATATATATATATATATATATATATATATATATATATAGTGTGAGAACCCGGTGGATCGTTCCCAATTCGGTTTTAGGAACGGAACAGGAACCCGAGAAGCTCTTTTTGCTTTAAACGTGCCGACTAGGAGATGTAGGGACATGCATGTAGATATGTTCGCATGCTTTATTGACTACAAAAAATCTTTTGATTGTGTATCACACCAAAAAATGATCAACATCCTGAAATCAACCTTTACTGGCTTCAAATAGCAACAGTCCAAATCGAAGGGAGCACATCTGAAGAAATAGCAATAAGAAGAGGTGTGCGACAAGGGTGTGTGCTGTCCCCCCTACTGTGAGGCAGTGTTCAACGAAGCTCGAGAATACAACTGCAGGCATAAAAATCAATGGAATCATCATAAATAATCGACGCTACGTAGATGATACCGAGGTAATAGCCAGCAGCCTATCAGAACTTCAATCTCTTATGGACTTCAATGTGGAACATAGCAAGAACTTCGGCCTTTATATGAATACGTCCAAGACCAAATTACTGGTATTCTCAAAAACACCAAGACCCGTTACTCTAAGAACCCATGGAGAGACCATTGCACAAATGCCATCGCTAAAATATCTGGGCTCACTCGTCAACCAGCAATGCGACCCAAAACTCGAAATTAGATCAAGAATTGCGAACAACCCTTAACAGCATGAGGACACTTGGCAAATCGGAACCTCAGCATGGAACTCAGGATCAGAACACTTCGCTGCTACATCTTCCCTGTTCTGTTATACGGATGTGAGAGTTGGACCATTGATGCAGCCACAGAGAAGAGAATTGAAGCGTACGAAATGTATGCCTACAGGCGCATGCTGCGACTATCTTGGATGGAACATAAGTCAAACATAGTGGTTATGCAGCAAATGGGTAAACATAAAGAACTCCTCACGGGAATCACGGAGAGAATACCTGGGACATATCATAAGTGAACGATACGAGATTCTCCACCTGATAATAGAGGGGAAGATCGAGAGCAAACGGTCTGTCGGCCGTAGACATAATTCGTGACTGAGAGACTTACGCAGATGGTTCCTATAGACAAGTATAAATATTTTCAGAGCTGAGGTTTCCCGCGCAATAATAGTCGCCAACCTCCGTAGGGAGATGGCGTCCTAAGAAGAAGAAGAATAAAGTGAAATTGTTTCATGCGTAAACAACTTCAGGGAAACTAGTAATGTCAAAATGGCGGAACCTTCCGATCCCCTAGACGCCCTGCTCGAAATCTTACCGCTGCTATAGCCTCTTCTTCTCATTCAGTGATAAGGATACTCCATAAGGAATTGGGATTTTCATCAGTGATGTGGCTCACTCCTATCTTGGAATAAAACCAACATTCGTCAAGCTATAGCCAATGTACTCGTTGATATGCTGGACAGAGGATAATTTCGAACTAATTTGACGCTGAGTATTGAACGCCATCCCTTGATATCGTATTTGAAGTTGCATGAATATAAACTTCCCATTTTGTATTTGGTATTGCTTACAGAATAAAAGCACCTGCATAAATTTTTTTTATTGTATATAAAAATGAGGAAACTGCTCTGTCCCACCGGGTATAATGAAGTACAACTTAAATTGATGTTAGTTTAAGTTGACATTATACTAGAAATTGTATAATGGAAAAAATGGTTTTTTATAGCTATTAATGTAACGAGATTATTATGCGTTTTATAATAGTCGCGGACATTGCTAGGTGACGAGGCGATAGCCGAGCATTGACAACGGCGATACGAAAATACAAACAAAACGGTTTTATGTCATTTCATTTATCATTTCAAAAAGTAATCCGGACAAATCTGAAATATATTATGAAAAAGCAGATCAGCAGTTTTGTGAGTGGCGAAACAAAGTACTTGTTCAAGGAAGGTGCAGAAGAAACTGTGTTGCTGGCATATTTCTCGAAACTCTCTGAGGAATATTCTGCTTCATCCTTATGGCCGAAATACTCCACGTTACGAGCGACTTAAGAACTGAAGGAAAGAGTAGAAATCTATAAATACGGTGCCTTAATATGTTTCATCAAAAAGAAAAACGTTGGATATAGAGCAAAAAAATCAAAAGTATTTACAAGAGAACAAGTCAACGAATTTGTGCCTTCTGCCCCAGACGAGGAGTTTTTAATGATGGAAGTGGCTTTTTTAATTGGAATCGGAGGAGCCTGTCGAACTAATGAATTAGTGAAGATGACCACTGAAGATGTTGAAGTTTTAGAAGACAAGCTGACTGTTACTATTCCCGACTCAAAAACCTACAAGAAACGGATTTTTGCTATGGTATCTGACGGCGAAGTCAATACTGTGCTTGTATTTAAAAAGTACGCAATTTTAAGACCAGTCCATATTACTCACCGAAGATTGTTGTATCATATAGAAAGGGAAAATGTACGGTGCAGCCCTGCGGAATTCATTTCTTCTACAAAATACCTCAAAAAATAGCTGATTATCTCTCACTTGAAAATCTCAATATGTATACTAGTCACTGCGTTAGAGGATCTTCGGCAAATTTTCTTGTGAATGCCGGAGGAGATATATTAGACCTACAAGAACTTGGTGGATGGGAATCGGCGAAGGTTGCTAGATGGTATTTGGAAGAAAGTGTGACAAAAAAAGTTTCCATTGCTCACAAAATTCAAATCGGCGATGTTTTCGGCAGTAGATTAGGCACTGGGGAACCGCATGAAATCGACAGTCTCGGTCACTAATCAATCTTCAGAGGATATACCTATGGTGGTGGACACTAAAGGCAAAGGTGTATCCATCAAATTTGAAAACTGTCAAAATATTGTTTTACATGTTCATGAAAACTAGTTCTAATATTATTTAGTATATAACGTATTATGGTTAAGTAACTAACGTTTTTCTGATGTATTATGAGTAACTAATGTTTTATATAAGTTTTGGTACGTTTATGATGTTAATAATTACTAATAAAGACTTCATATAAAAATGTCTTAATCTTCAATGATACGATAGAATATATTATTATGATATCAAATTAAGTTAAAAGAATACTGTACATAATTTGAATAAATAAGTAATTCATTATCGTAATTAAAAAAAATAATCACATAAAGATGTCAAATATAAATCAAAAAGAAATGAAACAACAATTTAAATACTTGAATTCTAATAATAATTGTTAAAATAGTGTTTGTTTATCACTAACGCAAATGAAGATTATTTTATCAAAAGGTAACAGTGACAAACGCGAAATAATTCTATGAAGATTAAAAACTTGGAAAAAAATCAAGTAACTACCTGGAAGGTAACAAAGAAATTGGAACAATGATTATTATTTATTGAAAAGTGGAAGGAGGACGTCAAAATTTGGTGAAGTATGGAAAAAGATAAATCATTTTGATTTAAAAAAAATAATAGATAGTAAATCATATTCAAAATATAGTGTCAAGAGAACTCACCTGTTCAGTTAATAATCTGAAAACATATTTCTGGTAAGATAATTTCATTATACAGTGACACTTGTCTCAGTGCCTCTTTAATTATTAAAATCAAAAACAACTTATTGAAGTTAAGTTAGTAAATATGCCTTATTTAATTAACAAGAAATAATTAATTAAATTATATCGAATATTAACGTCACAGCTTAAATGATGCAAAAACAAAAGATAACAAAATATGTATGTAAATATAGAATATGAAACACGCCTGCTAATATTTGGTCGGGCCTCCCTCATTATCAATAACGGCTTGTAGTCTTCTGGGCATTCATTCAACTAATTTTGTAAAATACTCCGGGGAAATTGTATTCCACACTTCAGTAAATTTTACTTTGATCGGCTGTTGCGATTTCCATCGGACTATAGTATTTGAATTTCAACGGACTAGTGTTTCGAAATTGAAAAACTTGTTTCACTTCCAAATTTTGTGTATATAAACGACATCGTACATACGAAAAGTCTCTTCCTATCAGTAACAGTTAGAAGTGTAGTGGTTTCACATACTTGCTGGTGAGGTAGATTCTTGAAACATTTTTGCTCCGTGTGTTTACTATATTTATTTGTGAGGGTTCTTAATAATCTTACCAACCCCGACTGGAGACTCTTCCTCAGGCCTCAGTTATAGTACTTTCATAGCTAACACTGGGATGGTCCAAGTTAACAAACCAGAAAATGGGAAACGGGAAGATAACAGCAATGAGAAGATAAGAAAAAAAGAAAAAAAAGAGAAAAAACATTTAATCGAGAATCGTTACCTTTTTCTAGCTATGGCTTTAAAAAAATTGAAAGCAACAAGCAATTAACTCAAAAAGTATATAATGGGAGCGTATTCCTATTAGCAATAATAAACCATTGCAAATGATATGCAATTATAATAAACAAATTGCAACAATTAAAATAGGAGCTCATTTCGATCCGTAAAAAATTATCAAAAATTAAACAAAATTAGTTATTGGTTCCGTACAGAGATCCTAAAATATCCAAAAAATTAATAAGAGGGCGTAACCTCTACCAAGATATGAGATGCTAAACGCTACAGCAAAATATCCAGAAAAAATTAGAGAGGTAACCTATACTAACATATGAAATGTTAACATCTCAACGATAAGACAAGAGAACTACATTCCTCATCTACAAAAAAATTACTATGTGTCGTATGAGGTGGTTAAGATCTTAAGGTTCACTAAAACCAAAAGAAAAAACTGAAACAACTAAAAAAAAGGAGGAAAAAGTATCAGAAGAGAAGACTCATAGATTGGTGAGAGCATCAACCATATAGGAAAATCCTCGTGAGATATTATGGGAAAAAAATACAAACTGATATTTTCCCATCGGACCCAAATAAGTTTATTTTGTTCTCATCTGCAAACATTACTGAATTCCAGAAGTTTAAGTCTTTATTAATATACTCTCTAGCAAATTCCAATCTCAAGCGTTTATTTTTTTGGCTAATAAAAGGTTTGTTTCTCGCAATTCGACCATGTAAATTATTTTTCCGCTAGATCCGTCGAATTGTTTCGGGATTATACCTTTTTCCAAACTGTCTTTCCACCTCGACGCACATCTTCAGCGCACTTTTACTTTTCCGCCCTACCTATCTAATATGCGAGAAAAGTATTGGTTTACCCCAAAAAAAGTTGGAATTTCGAAAACATTTTTTAAGTTATTTTCACGTTTTACATATACGATACAGCCTCCGGAGGGCAATAAGTAACCAATTTTATGATTGAATATTGTTAAGGACATGTCACAGATGAACCCTATTGATTTTCAGCTCACCAGAGCCAATACAACAGGTGCTACAGTACTTTGAGTACGATATTTTTGTCATTTTTGGAGAAGTTTCAGTTTGTTAGCACGATACAGCCTCCGGAGTGTATACAAGTGACCAATTTTATGATAGGATATTATTCAGCATTGGTTCCTAACGGGGGGATACCGCCCCCCTGTGGGCGCTGCAGCCATTTAGGGGGGCCGTAGCGGATTCAGAAGCAAATAATAAGCAGTCAAGAGGAATGGTGAAATAAAAATAATTTAATAAGGGTTAATAGGCAGTTTTAAATTAGCATTAATAATAATACTAATAATTATAATAATTTCTTTTAGTTCAGAATAGAAGTATATGACTTGTCCTCGCACGTTGATAAGCGAACGCGCCATGTTCATACAAAATAACATGTTTCGACATGTTCGCACACAGACAACTTGAATCATGCACGAAATGAAACGTATAAAAGCAACAGCTCTACGAATTTTTTGTTAGTTAGTTGTATGTGCTTGGCCGCGATATATAGTCGTGAATCATAAGCTCTGCCGTAGTAAATAATCGTGAGTGGTTTGTCATTTTATAAACATTACTATCTATAAATCTATTGAGAATTTAATGTTTGTATGAAAATGACTGAATCTACTTCTAAATTAAAAAAGAAATGCCGGCAATACAGTATTGAATATTTAGAATATGGATTTGCAGAATCTTCTACAAACCTTCTAAGCTACAAGAGCATTTACATAAGATGCATCCTGATAAGAAGAACAAAGATATATTCTATTTTCAAGAACTCGAAAAACAATATTTAAAACAGCCAACTATATCAAACCTTTTTGCATCGTCTTCTAAACGAGACGATGATGCGCTACGAGCCTCATATAACGTTTCATTGTTAATCGCAAAGTCAGGAAAACCACACACCATTGGCGAGGAATTAATTTTGCCGGCAGTCGAAGAGATATTGAAAACTGTTCTCCATCATAAGACACCATTTGATATCATTAAAAAAATTCCTCTCAGTAATAATTCAGTGCAAAGAAGAATAGATGAAATGGCAAATGACGTTGACATATCATTATGCGATTACCTAAAGATTTGCAAATTTTCCATTCAACTCGATGAATCAACTCTACCAAGTAACGAAGCTCTACTCTTATCATACGTACGATTTATAAAAGAAGAAAAAATTCATCAAGAGTTATTATTCGCTAAGAATTTGGAATCTGATACAAAAGGACATTCTATATTTAATATCATGCAAGAATTTTTTCAAGAGAGAGAAATTCCTATTAGCAATATTTTGTCTGCTGCTACTGAAGGTGCTCCAGCAATGAGCGGGCGTCATAAGGGTTTTATAGCACATTTGAGAAAAGCAGTGCCAAATGTACTCGCTGTACATTGTATTATTCACCGTCAGCATTTGGTTGCAAAAAAATTATATGAACGTCTGCATGCGTCCCTCAATAACGTTATTAAAGCAATCAATATCATTAGAAGCGATGCATTGAATGATCGGTTGTTTCATAAGTTTTGCAATGAAAATGATGAAGACTACAATCGCTTGCTGCTGCACACAGAAGTACGTTGGCTCTCTAAAGGTGTTTGTCTGAATCGTTTGTTCAATCTATTTGACTCAGTTTTGGCATTTCTTGAAGAAAACGAACAATTGCGCGAAAACCTGATTACGTCAAAAAATGACATCGCTTATTTGACGGACCTGTTTAAAGTATTTAATCAAGTTAATCTACAATTGCAAGGTGATGATTTGAATTCAATTAAAACTAAAAACATCATAGCTGCTTTTGCAGGAAAACTCCTTATATTCAAAAGAAATCTTGGTACAGGTGAGTACAACAATTTTCCCACATTATCAACAGTGTCTGCAAAACCGGAAGATTTACTTACTTACTGCCACCACTTGGGAGTTCTTCATGTTGATTTTACAGAGCGTTTCCAAGATATTTTAAACATGGAAATACCAAGTTGGGTTATAGATCCTTTCGCAAACACAGATACTGAAGGCTCATCAAATTTGGAAGAGGAGCTATTAGAACTCACAACTAACGAAGAACTGAAAGCAAAATTCAAACGTGGATATCAAGAGTTCTGGCTTCAAAAACCAATACCAGTTCTCTATCCTGGATTGTGGACAATAGTACAGAAGTTGTTAATTGTATTTCCTTCGTCCTATATGGCTAAGCGTGCATTCAGTGCAGTAACTGATTTGCTGTCAAAGAAGAGGAACAGACTAGACATCACTGAACGTGGCGATCTGCGATTGATGTTAACGAAATTGGAACCCGATATTAACAAACTGGTAACACTCCACCAGCCTCAACCGTCTCATTGATTTTTTCTTTATTATTAATTTGGTATTTCTTATTGTATTGCATTTCTTATATCTATTGTGATTGTATTTGTTATTGATTTTGTGTTTATATTTAAAAGTTTAATAAACAATTTTATTGTACTTTTGGTAGTCGTTTAATAAATTTCTACTTCATCATTCCTCTAAAATAAAATTTAGACATTAACTGAAATTAAAGCTAAATACAGATCAATTGGGACGGTACAGATGATATTCAAATAGAATTAACTACTTTGGACTAACCAGCGACTGGGGGGGGGAGGTTGTTGAAATTTTTGTTCTCTTCTATAGGGGGCGGTGGTCCACTGATTCAGAGCGTCTCAAAGATGAACCCTATTCATAATCAGCTCACTAAAGCCAGTACAGCGAGTGCTATGGTACTTCAGGTACCAAATTTTTGTCATTTTTGAAGAATTTCCAGTTTGTTAACACGATACAGCCTCCAGAGAGTATACGATTGATCAATTTTATGATTGAATATTGTTCATGGTGTCTCACAGATGTACCCTATTGATTTTCAGTTGACTAGAGCGTGTACAGCGGGTCCGATAAATCCAGATATATTACGTTTTGGGTTATTTTTGGAGAAATTTGGGTTTGTTAGCACGATACATCTCCCAAAGTGTATACAATTAACAATTTTATGATAGAATATTGTTCAGGGCCACGGATGCGGAAAAGTTAGTTTTAATCTTTAAAACCGTATATTTTTTGATTATTTGATACTTCTCTCACAATCCATCTTTCCACACATTCATTGAATATCGTATTTGGAGCCAATCTTGACCTATTATAGACTCTGTTTTCATTCCGGTAACGTTCAATGATATGCTGAACCGTTGATGAACATTTATTTACCATTTTGGTTATGTCTCTTTGGCTGTATCCATTTCTGTGACGAGTAATAATTAAATTTCTTTCAAAATTTGTAGTTCGACGACCCATTCCTAATCAACTTTGGTTTATTGAGTGATAACCTGTGTTTAAATGTAAAAATACACAAAAACAATTGCATTAAGAAATCAAAGCAATGCCGCCTTCGTAAATTTCAAACTGATAAGTTTTGACCCCTGTTATTATTTTTGCATCATTTAAGTTGTGACGTTATTCGATATAATTTATTTAATTATTTATTATAATCAAGTAAGGCATATTAAACACAAAAAGCAATTCATAATTTTTTAGAAGATTCTTTACTAACATAATTTTAATGAGTTTTTTTTAATAATAAAAGAGGTACTGAGACCAGCAACTGCATCATTTAAGCCGTGAGTCACGTATGTATAAAATATTCTCAAGAACTAGATTAGATCCAGAAATTATGACATTGTAATGATTCATAGCTGTAATTTATAATTGGAAATTTCCAAATTATATATTTGACGTGACAGGACACCGCTTTTATGGTATCCATCCTTTAGAAAATCGAACAATTGCCTTTAACTGCGTATATTTTGGATAAGCTGTGGAATATAAACATTATTTAGTAATAATTATCGACAATGTGTTCGATAATAAGTTTGTTGTTTGGCAGGATAATAGTTATAATTACCTCATTTTTTGTATCAAATAATTGTTTATGACTAATTTTGAAATAGTTTAATATTAAAATGTTTTACAATAATTACGATATTTAAAAGTAAATAATTTAATTCATTTCTTAAAATAAAATAAAAAATTCTTGATAAAATTATTCATGAATGAATGGTTACGCGGAAGCGTTCATTGTCATTTTTATAATATTTGTATTTTCAGATAGCTAATAATAATTGTTTCTTTTCTTTTTTTTTAAATATCTGTACCTTCTATTATTTGGAACGTATTAAATAAAGTTTTCAATAACATATATTGTACCAGTTAGAGCTCCTTAGTTTTAAAATTTTAAATACAAAGGAAAACTTTTACAATAGTTCCGTTCCGTCTATGAAGACCCGTATACTTGCTTTTTGAAAACATTGAGATTTATTAAAAATTTACGAGTTCTAAGACTAATTGGTATATTTACTTGTAGACCGTGACATGCTATCAATACCATAATTGGTTTTCCGGTTGCAATTGAAAACATAAAAGGGCCTGGCGTTCAATACTTCTTTGAGAATCTAACAGAAAAAAGTAATTGTTTCGGCATTTACATACAAACTGTATTTTAGTTGTTTCTGAAGATAATGGAATTGGGTTTCAAAGGTCACGAAAAATATGTTTTTTTTCTATTTAATGAACACACTATTTCGATTGATTTCTTCCAATATTGATTCAATTATAACCCTACCCTTCATGCTTCTGAATTGAACTTTTTTCAAATATTTGCTAGTGAGCTTAAATATGAAAATAATTATCAAGTTATGATTATACTGAGTATAATAGGTATACTGAGATACAACAGAAGGGGGATAGCTTAGATTAGCTCTCGTAAAAAGCTAAAAAAAAATCAAGACATAGCTGGGTTGGAGAAAGGAAAAAATTACATACGACAACAGTTTTTGAATTTGAAGCACAAAGAGAACTTCGATCTCCTCGCCAGTTAAATATTTTTTATTCTACCTCACAACAGCAAAACAAAACATTGATATTAACGGATTATCCGTAGATGAGCATTGAAGCAACTACCACGTAAACCCATCATTCTCTATTCTTTTGTTAAAGATGAAAAAACAATAGCTTTCTCACGAATCATCACTTCACATATCTATCAATAATTATAACATGTCAACATAGTTTTATTTGGAAACTGAATTATTACATTTGTCTCATCATATTTAACTGTCGTACATAATGGTACTCATGTTATAAGAGCACCCGGCATTTGGTCCTGGTAAAAAACATGTGTAATTAATCATTAAACATTCATTACTTCAGCAGATTATGTGCTAAATAATCAAAATCTAACGCGTATGATCAAGTCAATTTCTTAATTGTCTACGCAAAAGAAAAAGTTATAAATCCCTGCAATATAGCAACATGAAAGTGAAATAAGTGTTTAATTTCTTTGAGAAAACATTTAATCAAACATCCTACAACAGTGAATACAATATACGGTCCTTCGAGAAAAACATTTAACAATATTTAACGATAAACAACTTACCGTTCTATCTAATAACCCAAGTAAAAAAGGGTTATGTAATATAAAAATAACATTTTTGGCTACTTTTGGGGTTATGTACAGAAAGCACTGGATGTTTTGAGGTTTCCTCTTTGGCAATATTTCAATATAAGAGCTGTGGTGTTCAATAACAAACACCAAAGCAAGGTCATTTAAATATCTAGCCACCTAAGGCAAGATATACTCTAAAGCTGCAATGGAATATTTGGAATACTGAACTTCCATTAACGATATTTCGCTACTAAAAGTCTTTTGTATTTTATATTTTTATTTACGTATTTTTTAATTGAATTCGTTATATTTTTTTATAAAACTATTATTTTCGTGTTTATATAGGGTCTATATTTTAAATTAAAAGCAATTCTAAAAATTAGTCAACATCCCTATTCTTAGTAAGATGTATATTTCTTAGGTATTGGCGTATTGTTGGGCTCGGCTGACGTCTCGACGCTAAACAACGCTCTTAAAGATAAAGTATAATTTTATCGTCTCATATAATAAATAAATATTATTATTATCTTTTAATGTATTATCAATGCCATTTGCCGTCAAATTTGGAAATTCACTTAGCTTTTCAATTTCTTGTTGAATTATCATCTATATTAACACCTATTGACTCGGTTTATAAAGCATTCAAATCAAGTTTAGAAGGTGCTCGTGGTACTGCTACTTGGTTTAATTTTCCTTGTCGATATTTTATAGGGTATTCAAATTCTTCTAACTTAAGCCGCCAGTGCATAAGAGGAAAATTTGGTTCTTTAAGAGACCACCATTCTCAAGATTCACGGTTTGTTAAAATTTTGAAGGTTCTGCCAATAAATATGGGCGAAAATATTTACATCCTCAAACAATCGCCAATAATTCTTTCTCAATGTTTGAGTAATTGATTTCGGCAGAATTTAAAGTTCGGGAAGCGTAATATATGGGGTTATTGTTTTGTCTTAGTACGGCTCCGATAGCAAACTTTGACGCGTCCGTCATAATTTCAAAATGTTTTTCAAAATCAGGATAAGCTAATATTGGCTGTGATAATAATAAAATTTTTGCAGTGAATAAAACAATCTATAAATTCTTTCATGTGCTCTATTCCCAATAAACACACAAACGTTTTAAAAACGTAAAATATTTAACATGTAACCTAACGTTTATAAATGGTTTTTAGGCAACTGGTTATATTACCGGAGTAATGTCGCTCGTTTCTACGTAACGATTTTTCCAACGTCAAATACAACGTGACTTTCGTAACGTCATTCAAACGTTACCGTTTTAATGTGATTTACCGGTTGCTTTTGAGCGCAATATAAACGTTTATAAAACAGTCTTCTGAAACGAAATTTAGCACACATCTTAAACGTTACCTTTTCAATGTGATTTACCCAGTACTTTTATAACGTAATATAAATGTTTTTATAATGCAGTTTATAAACATTTTTGTATAATGATATTTAGCACATATTTTTAACGTAATTTAAACGTTACTTATTTCATGTGATGTACCCATTGCGTTTGTAACGTAACATGAACGTTCTTATGCTACTTATAGACGGTCTTTTGAAACGAAATTTAGCACCCACCTTACTAACGTCACTTAAACGTTACCTTTTCAATGTGATTTACCCATTGTTTTTGTAATGTAATAGAAACGTTTTTAAAATGCAAGTTATAAATGTTTTTGTATAATAATATTCAGCACTTACTTTTAACGTGACTTAAGCGTTACATTTAATTGGTTTAAACCATCATTTTCGTAACGTTATATTCACATTTAAAATTAAAAGTAGAGGGGGGCATATTTGACAAAAACTGAAATCGTATATTAACGTTTGTAAACAAGTAATATTTGATAAATAGAACTTTATTCATATTAATAAAATAACAAATAATATTTATCATACAAGAAATAAAGCAATTATGTATTCTTTACTTGTTACCGTCTTCGGTCCTCGATGGATCCCTTATACTGATGAGCTACGCTTACGATTAAAAGGAGCTATTCTATTCGTACAGCGACATCGATGAGCGGGAACCGGAACTCCACGGCGACGTTAATAGAATTACTACCAACTCTTCAGGCGTCTCGTGTTGGCCGTTGTGGTTTGGGGTTGCGAGAATTACGGGCGATTGTTACACGTTATATTTATTTTATTTGATAAATCCACACAAAAATAGTATACAATAAAAAAAAGAAAATTCTTGTAATTAACATAATAAAATAAAAAATGTTCTTAAAATTATAACATAAAATATATAAGATTTCTAGTTTTAATATTTTACAAAACAACGTGTATATATATAACCGGATTAGAAAGCGTTTTTGTAAATGCATCTGAGTTCAATTAAGTCGTTGTTATCAAATTTAAAAAAGCGTTGTATATACAACGTGTTAAAAACATTACTGTATAACCGTTTATATCACGCGAAATAGTTTAATAATGTTAAAAATACTACGTTAAAATAACGGGAATTAAAAGGGTTTTTGTAAATGCATATGAGTTCAATTAATTCGTTGTTTTCAAATTTGAAAAAGCGTTGTATATACAACGTGGTAAAAACATTGCTTTTCAACTATTTATATCACGCTAAATAGTATGAATAATGTTAAAAATGCTACGTTGAAATAACGGGTATAAAAAGCGATTTTGTAAATGCATATGAGTTCAATCGAGTCGTTGTTTTCAAATTTAAAAAAGCATTGTGAAAACAACATATTATAAACATTTACTGGATAACATTGTATATCACGGAAAATAGTATAAATAATGTTGAAAATATAACGTTAAAATAACGGAATTAGAAAGCGTTTTTGTAAATCCATATGAGTTCAATTAAGTCGTTGTTTTCAGATTTAAAAAAGCGTTGTATATATAACATGTTAAAAATATTACGGTATAACCGTCTTTATCACGCGAAATAGTATAAATAATGTTGAAAATACTACGTTAAAATAACGGACATAAAAAGCATTTTTGTAAATACATTTGAATTCAATTGAGTCGTTGTTTTTAAATTTAAAGAAGCGTTGTATATACAACGTGTTAAAAACATTTCTGTATAACCGTCTATAACTCGCGAAATGGTATAAATAATGTTAAAAATACTACGTTAAAATAACGGCCATAAAAACAGTTTTCGAAAATACATGTGGGTTAAGCTGAGTCGTTGTTTTCTAATTTGGAAAAACGTTTGGAATATAACGTTTCGAATTCAACCAATTTGTCAACGTTAAAAATTCAACGAGTAACGTTGAAATAACAACGTTTTAAAAACGTTTTTTTACGCAGGTGTGTTTATTGGGTTTTGTTGTGATTTTTGAAACAAATCGTTAAGTCTTAATTTTGCATAATTTCTATTAAATTTCCGGTGATAACCGAGACGACCAACAAACAGTTTTTTTCCATCTGCGTTTTTGGAATCGGGAAATTTTTTATTGGGTGTATCTTTTTTGAATTAAGCTTAATGCCTTGGAGTGTTACTACATGACCTAGAAATTCTACCTCCCTTCGTAGAAACTCGTATTTGACCATTTGTATTTTTAGACGGGCTTATTTCAATTAATGAAATACTAATTTTAGATTTTGGATATGTTCTTGCAATCCAGTCCATGTAGACGAGACATATCTTTTTTGGAGATCTTAGGACCCATTGTCATTCTAAGGAATTCGTATTTTCCATTATCAACATTAAATGCTGTTTTTACAATTGAACACTTGCTCATTTCTATTTGGTAAAAACCACTAGCATGATCAAGTGTACCGAAGTATAGAGCTCCGCCCAATTTATCAAGAATTTCGTTAATATGCGCTTCCTGTAATCTACTACGAGACGCCACTTCTGCTGTCCCGAAGCATCCACTATCACAATTGGCACGGACCTTGGGCCAGTAGGAGGTTTAATGATAACTTTTTCTAACATATCATCTATTTCAGGCTAGGGACACTGCAGACCGTGCCATCTATAGAGCCTGTCGAGTAACTAAAAGCAGAATATTTAACATGGACGAGACTGGAATAACAACGGTCCAAGCCAAATGTTCAAAGATTTACGGAGTCAAAGGAGCAAAAAAAGTTGGTTCGGCTATCTCTGCTGAACGAGGAAGAACTATAACGGTTGTCTTCTGTGCCAGTGCAGCAGGAAATTACATTCCCCCCATCCTTATTTATCCTCGGAAAAGGATGCCAGCAACACTTCAAAAAAACGGCCCCGTGGTGGCCCTTTATCGATGTTCGAAGAATGGATAGACCAATTCTGAGCTATTTCTGGACTGGTTATCTCACATGGTAAAGCACTCAAAACTTACAGCTTTCGACCCCATACTTTTGGTTTTAGACTACCACTCAAGCCACATTTCGATCTTCGCTTATAATTTCTGTAGAGAGAACAATATCCATATGGTGTCCCACCCCACATTTCGGATCACCTTCAGCCGCTGGACTTAACATTTTTCAGTCCATTGAAGAACGCTCTTTACCGAGAATATAATCTGTACCTCTCTACAACTGGCCACCAAAAAATAACAGAGTATGATATGGCTGAACTATTGAACAAGGCCTTCATGAAAGTCGCGACGATGGAGAAGTGTGTTTCAGGATTTCGCACTGCGGGAATCTGCCCATTGGATCCGGAAAAGTTCAAAGAAGACGATTTTGCTCCTCCCAAGCATGTAAAGAATACGCAATACAAGGTTGTTCTGCTGATGCTGATGACTCTGCTGTATCTGGAGCTGAAGCTGCTAATTCATTGCCCGATATTCGTATAAATTCTTTAATCGATTTGCAAGTCTCTCAGCCTAGTACATCCAAAGATAATTCTTTTCTGGCCCTAGCTCCTATACCGAAGAAACAGGTCAACAAAGAAATGAAAATAAAACCACCCAAAAAGCAGAACTCAAAAATCCTCACAAGCACCCCTGTCGGGAAAGAATTAGAAGCGGCTGAAGAAAAAAAGAGATTGAGGAAAGAAAGTCTGAAAAGAAAAAATGATGACAAAACGGACAAAAAGAAATTGGTCCACAGATGCTTCAGCAGTGAAACCACAAGCAACAATAAACTCAAAGGAAAAAAGGGACTGAAGTCTTAGTGCGCACCATTCCCGAACCCATGCGCATCATTAACCGCCGGGTGGGGTAAATGTGCGCAAATGCATTTCCACATATTTCAAATTTATACTCCTTACGTCAATACTTTATGCAAATATTGCTTTACTTACAATACAGTAGAAGAATCAGTGACTCTGAATTTGTCCTCAAAGTTAGAAAACCTTCATTCTTATTGAGACAAACACATTTTCTGCTTAATTGCGCACCATTTCCCAACCCTCCCTTACCTCTTCTTTGAGAGCATAAGGACACCTATATGATTTTACACGAACAGGTGCATCATCTGTAGCCGTTATAATATATTTTACTTTCGAAGTAAATGTAAGCGGGTTACCTGGTTTTAGAAATATCTCTGAAAATTGTCGACACAACTTAATAATATTATTTATCCCTTCCTAATTCATGTGTTGTGTTCTAATAAAATTTTGAATATAATTTTTCTTTATATCAAACTTAATGTTATTATTATAGCATTCGAATTTATACATTCCATAAGAATCTGGTTTATAAGGAATACAGTTTATCGGTTTTAATAATGTAATTGATACGTTTCTGTTACTCTCGTCAATGAATTCAACTAAAGCAAATCCATTTTTAGCTATAGTTAAAGACTCTGGTGTATAAATATCTACTAATATAGTTTTATCTATTGAAATTTCACCATAAAGAATTGTTACAGGTGTTTCTTTCAAAATTCTTTCATATGGTCCAACTGAAATTTGAAATTTATTATCGGTTGCTTTCCTAAATTTGATGGAAATAATAGCATGATCACTGATTAGTAGTTTATTCTTAAAGTCAATATTAAAATTAATTTTTATTGAATCATTTATACCGATAACACCATCAAAGATTTAGTGGAAGTCATATTCCAATTAGTTAGTCCTATCCGATTTTCTACCATTAATTCGCTTTACCAATACGTTTTCCCTGTATGCATTCAAATATGTGATTATTCAATTCCAAATTCAATTCAAACGCCATAATTAATATGAGTTGCTATAAACATCGTGAAATAAAAATATTTTAAGTATCAACATCTCCATAATAGGGTCTAATATTTTTTAGTCTTGACTTGAATAAATTCTAGTTACCGGTACGAGGTATTTGAGCAGCGGTTGCCATACTTTGTATGCTTATGTCAGTTGAAATTTCATTTAAATTAGATTTGTTTTAGTTTTACTCAAGTTAATAAAGAACTCTACTGATTCAAAATGACTCATAAATTGATAAATACCAATACTTTGTTACTCTGTAACAACAAAATTCAATATCTCAACAACTGTTCTCCGAAAAATAAACACGAAAGGAGGGCAAAAACGAACACTTACCTCGATGGTTGTAGATACCAGGTTCTTCTCCGAGTTTCTGCTTTTGCTGAGATCTAGCTGGTAGCCCACAAAAAGGATAACATACAGTCGTCAAAAAGGTAACGGGAAGTCCTGAAAATAGTAGATTCGCGATAAAGGTGTTGAAACGTCCCGAATTTTCACTGCTTCTTCGATTAAAGCGACTTTTCGCAGTACTTTCACGGCTTAGCAAATCCGACTGACTGCGCCAGATGAGGATTGATAAATTTTAAGACCGTTTTTAAAAATATGTTTTAATTACAATAGTATGTTTATACAACAAAAGCTAGACAGAAACTAAAACAACTTTAATAAAATTAACAAGTGACATAGAGATAAGAATACAATAATTAATAAGAGGTGTCGTATTACTTAGGCGTTGACATACTGTTGGCTCGTATCTCGTAACCTAATAATTAAGTTCACGTTTTTTTCAGCGCGACTCTGTATAAAACACTTTTTATGTTGATTACTGTTTGTATAAGTATTCATGTTTTTTCTTCTTATTCAAACGTTATTATTGTGTAATAAATATTCAATAAAATTAACTGTCTCGACCCTTACTTCGTTGAATATACTCACATTAGAGTTTCAAATGAAACTCACTGTTTCTAGCTAATTCCACAATATAATGAAAATTGTTGAAAATTCTAAAAAATTGACAATTGTTGCGATAAATCAATATCATCGTCAGAATGACAGAAGTTACATTTCATTTGATGCCTACCTGATGTTTATTAGTTATTTTTGGCTAGACCAAGAAGTGACCTAACTTGTGATTGACTTAATATATGTTAATAGAAAAAAGAAAAAGATGTGGTATTACAAATATTGAAGCTTAGATATTATTAGTCCTATGGTGCTATTCTGGATTTCATTTTTCCAATTAAGATCAGTATAACTGTGCAATGATATAGAAAACCAGGAAAACTATATCTGCTGCTCTTTTCAATTATCACTTAAGAAGACAATTTATTAGTGGAGAGCTCCCTAGATTTATCTGTTCAATGACAACTTCATATTGTGGGTTTCTTAAATGTCTTCTAATTTCCAATTCTTCAAGGAAATCCAGTTCTTGTTTCTAGGGAAATCTCCACTAATAAATTGTCTTCTTAAGTGATAATTGTAAAGATCAGCAGATATATTTTTCCTGGTTTTCTATATCATTGCACAGTTATTCTGATCTTAATTGGAAAAATGATATCCAGGATATCACCATAGGGCTAATAATATCTAAGCTTCAATATTTGTAATATCACATCTTCTTCTTTTTTCTATTAACATATATTAAGTCAATCACAAGTTAGGTCACTTCTTGGTCTAGCCAAAAATAACTACTAAACATCAGGTAGGCATCAAATGAAATGTAACTTCTGTCATTCTGAGAGAGTTAGTTGTTTTAAGGTTTTTTTTTTAGTTATTTGTTGTGACATTTTCACAAATTATATAAGTTTGATTGACTGTTGATAAAATATTATTTATTTGCTGATTTCATTTCCGTATCATTTTTTAGAAGGAGCAAATTCTGTTATTATTTTTACTTTAAAAAATAGAACCTATCTATTCCAAGGTTTGCATATATTAATTAGACTCTAAAAATTTTATTTTTATTTTGAATCATTTTTCTGTAATAGTTTATCATTATTTTAGGATTTAATTAGATGAGAGATGAAAACAGAAAACGCAGTCTATCTCTGAACGTGAAGTTCGTCTTAGTTGTGACATGGACGTCCTTTTCGCACATGACTTCCAAACAAATATTGTTCGTATTTTTTACGTAAAGTCATCTGCATACATTGTTTATGAAGAAATAGGGAACTTGATAAAAAATGTAATTTGGGAAAAATCGAGAGAAAATACAACCGATCATAACTACATATTGTATGAAATCGTGTATCAGCAAAAAACTATTTTTGATAATCCCAAAGAGTGAAGAATTAAAAATGCTATAAAATTCAAATAATTTCAAGCTGCTTTAAGCGCGCTGCTGTTGTCCGTGGCGTCAAAAAATATAGACGTGTAACAGGCGCGCTCTCCTATACCTTCGCTAGTCGCCGACGACTGCGATCCGCTACCGATTCGACAAGACATCTCATCTGCATTTTAAACCTGTCTGGTTAAAAACACTACGCATTCGCGAACACTTTAAAATGGCGGCGGTAAGGTACGTTTTCCACCATATTCGCCAGTCGCTAGTAACCGCGAGAAAGTAGCGACGACTTATTCGCCAAGACACCTATTCATGTATTTAAGCGGGAGTGTTTTCTTACGCGCTACTGAGTATTATTATTATTATTAAAAAGGTCTTTATTATTAGTATTTGGTGCCCTGATTTACAAATAGCTAAAAATCCATGTGTAAAATACAGTGAGAGCCAGTGGACTGGCGATTTCTACTCTATTTGCGTGTATCTCTTGGTGTATATGGCTCCTTGCTCAGTGAGATTTATCCATTTGTTGTGGTGTTGATGTAATAACTTTGTCCCTATTATAGAATCTTTCGGCTCAACTATCCCTGAAAAGTAGCTAAAAAACAGGGTTTCAAAATATGGCGCTACTGAGTAGCTGCTACCCAAATTAAATCGCTACTCGCTCAGTCGCCGGTCGCCAGACCTCTCTGGGAACAGACAAGCGACTGATTCGTGACGATTTTTCAGGTAGAGTAGTGTTTTAAAAGTATGTTGTATTAATGATTTGATCAGAAATTTATTTATTTTTCAAATTTTATTTTTATTTTTATGCACAATGTAAGACCCGCTTTCAGTGGTTGATGATGACCAGCTTGTGGATCAGACATCCATTTAACCAGAAATGTATGATCCTAAACATGAATTCTACAAATTGCACACTAAAAAAGAAACAATATGGTTGAAAATTGCAAGAGAATTAAATACAACTAGTAAGTATTTTAACAACAAATTTATTGTTACATGTGTATGTAGGTGCATTGTTTTTTTTGTGTAGCGATTGATGATTGTAAACAAACACTATTCATTTATCATTTCATTCTGCCATTTTACTGCACCTTCATTGACAAAGTAATCTGTAAATCTACTTCTAACATCAAAGCCATCTGCACGAGCAAATCCCCCCGTACCTTTCAACGGTATCATATTCTCAGTAGGAAGTGGAAAAATTTCGTATTCAAAAATATTTTTTTTCATTGGTTATTTGAAATATATTCTTCACGCAACATATTGTGTAAACAACAGCATGCCAAAATAATTAAGTCCACTGTTGACGGTTTCACGTTAATTGGTGTAAAAAAATCCTAAAAACATGACAGTAAAGACCAAAACAATTCTCAGTAACCCTTCTTGCTCTCGAAAGTCTATAATTTAAAACTGCTTTTTTATTGTCCTGTAATATTTGTTTTTTGGGATATGGTTTCATAACATTTTTATCTAACTTAAATGTATCGTCGCCAAATATAACATATGGCAGGATTATGTTTTTGGAATCAGGAAGTAGCTCAGGTTGGGGAAAATTAAATTTGTCGCTGTAGATTTGTTGACCGGTTTCATATTTTGAAAATATACCTGCATCACCCTCTTTGCCGTAAGATCCGATACCAACTATAACAAATTTATAGTAAGCGTCAACAAGGGCTGAAAGAACTATAGAAAAATAATTTTCGTAATTAAAAACGAGAGAACCGGTTTTATATGAACATATAATTCGTACGTGTTTCACATCAATAGCTGCAACGAGGTTGGGGAAATCCCAATGTGTCCAAAAATCTTTTGCCTTTTATTTAAAATTTACTTCTGAAGGTGGCAGTAGATACAATGGATTTAGTTTTTTACATATATTTCTTAAGAATTCTTGTATAAATGTGCTTATGTAGCTGTCACTTATTCAAAACGTAAAAGATAACGATCTGTAAGACTTTCCTGTTGCCCGAAATCTACAATAAAAATACTTTCGTTAATATTAATATTGGTCCCCTATAGTTATCTGTGTAAAGGTTTGCACAGAAATATATATTTACTTTTTAGGTACTGTATGTAAAAAAAGATGCGACAGTTATTATAAACAAAAAAAGTATACAAAAAACCCAACCGGAAGTCAAGGAAATGGCCCAAGAAAAAGTAACCCAATTTTGGACCTGTAAGGATTTTTAGACGTAGTGGAACACGAAAGAAGGTACACATTTTTTTCTGTAAGATCAGTAATTGGTTGTTCAGTAAACATTTTGAATTTTTGTTAGAAAATTTTAACAATAACAAAAGCTAAGTACATTTTTATGGAAATTTACAAATCGTAGTGTAAAAAGAATGTTTCATTACTGATTTTAACATAATTAGTACAAAATTAACTTTATTTTAGAATATTGACGAATGCTGAAGTTGGAAAATGTATGGATGAAACTTCGCATCAAAGTGAATTACATGAGGAATCTCATAGGTACCAGTTAGACGACAAAGCCAATGACACATTTGTGGATGATACTGAATCTGCAATTAATGTTATAACTCCGGCTAATCGTACCGGTAGAACTGCAGAAACTGGTAGTACTTCATCGATCTTAATAGAGGTTTCTCCAAGAGATTTACGTCAGAAACGGAAGAAAAGCGTAACATCGCAAATTCTAACTGCAATAATTAAAAATAATTTGGAACGAGAGGCAATAATGAGCCAACTAACTGTTCCTCCTGCACCTGCTTAGAATGAAATTGATTTACTTTTCAAGACCTTCGCAATGACTGTGAATGGAGTTGCTACAAAGCTCTGAATCATTTCCTCATTCAAGCATTTGAGCCTGATAATGTAGAAGCATTAAAATCACTCTCTCTTTGTTTAGAAATATTCATTTTATTATTATAGGTGTAGCAGAAAAATATAATAATACAATAATTATTAATATAAAAGCGACTGCTATAAAATGAAATTTGTTGTCGAATATTTAACAAGATCCGATCTGAGGAAAACATCTCTTTGCAAAATTCGTCGACGAATATGATCATTGCAACTTTGGTCGCAGACGTTAGCGACCTGCGAATGTGGAAGAAAACGTACCTTTAGGACGTACATGCAGCAAGCATCAAACGGTTATTTGATCCATTTATCGTTTTGTTTATCAGGTTTTGTTCGACTTTTTTTTAATTTTGTGTTTATTGTTGATTTTTTTCATTAGAAATTAAAAATTAAGACAGTTTTGTTTTCTCTGAAAAATATAATGCACATGCAGTTGCAATGGTTACTCTCAATAAAAAAATGTTTTTCTGTCGCTGATCCAGATTTTAAAAAAATAGCAATTTTAATTTTACCTGGATTGAGTATGACGAACAATATCAGGTAGGCATCACATGAAATATAACTTCTGTCATTCTGACGATGGCAGTAATATCGAAACAATTGTCAATTCTTTATAATTTTTACCACTTATTCAATATATTGTGGAATTATTTAGAAACAGTTAGTTTCATTTAAAAAAGTAAGAAAAATATATCTAGGTAGTTTGATGAGTGCAGCAAAAAATTTTTTCCTTAACAAATTTTTTTATTCGAGCTTCACTGACTAGAATCATTAACAAATTATTAATGATGCAATTTTCCTGTTATTCTTCATAGTGTAATTTGCTGATGGTTCTAGTCAGAAAAATTTGAATAAATCACATATTATTTCTTATATCAAAACTGATTACATTCCAGGCAGATCAAATATTTGAAATTAAAACATTTGTTTAATTTTTTTAACGCAGTCTTTTAGTGAAATTGACTGTCTCGACCCTTACTTCGTGGAATAATGCTCATATTAGTGTTTTTAAATGAAACTCACGGTCTCTAGTTAATTCCACAATATAATAAAAGTTATTGAAAATTCTAAAAAATTGATCTAAATATCAGCAGATATAGTTTTCCTGGTTTTCTATATCATTGCACAGTTATACTGATCTTAATTGGGAAAATGATATCCAGGATATCACCATAGGGCTAATAATATCTAAGCTTCAATATTTGTAATATCACATCTTCTTCTTTTTTCTATAAACATATATTAAGCCAATCACAAGTTAGGTTACTTCTTGGTCTAGCCAAAAATAACTACTAAACATCAGGTAAGCATAAAATGAAATGTAACTTCTGTCATTCTGACGATGATATTGATTTATCGAAACAATTGTCAATTTTTTAGAATTTTCAATAACTTTTATTATATTGTGGAGTTAACTAGAGACCGTGAGTTTCATTTAAAAACACTAACGCAGTCTTTTAGGGTAATTTTTCTTACAAATGCTATATGAAATGAACACAAGAGTAAACAAAATTATACAGTACATGTTATTTTCCAGAAACTACTTCTGATTGTAAATTAATTAGACCACATACTATTGTAATTATGTGGCTGTGTGTGGTTTCAATTTGTGGTCAATACATCTGGTGCTAAAAATGCAAATTCACGTAACCTATGTATTACTCTTTCGACATGAATTCTTAGGAGCAATTCGTTTGGTTTTTAGCACTTCAGCTTTGGTTGATTTTGTATTAGAAGGAGCGATAACATGAAACTGTAGTGTGGTAGAAGCGATAACACGAAACTGTAGTGTGGTAGAGCGACTTGTGATAGCAATCATACGAGTATGTTATAACGTCAACCGGCTTGGCGTGTTTTGCTTCAGAACACTTTTATTTTTTCGAAATAGAATTTTGGGAATAATCTTTTTATACATTACTAAATAATATTATTGATACAAAAAAAATGGAAATTTTCCTATTCTATAATCAAAACAGCTTCACATTTTCACTTCTTGAGTCTTTTATTAATTACAGCCGTGAGTATGATTTATATTGTCTCTTCTTAGGCAATTAATTCAAATAGTTTTTTGACTCGTGATTAAATATTTTCTGCGATTTTTTCATTCATAAATGAAAAATCTGATATTTTTCTAAGATAGAAATATCAAATAATAAATATCAGAAACCTCAAAAATCCTTCTAAGTAAATTTTGTAAATCTCGCCGTTGAATATACCTATCAAGACATTAACTTGTGACGTTCATTTTCTTTTGAGGAAATATTGTAAAGTGCATATTCCTGCCATCAAAATCCAAAAATCCGTTTATCCACGACCAAAGTATCAATCTCTTTCTATAAGTAAAAGTAATCTAATATAGAAAAGCTAGTAAGCCATGAATGGGAACAACGCTGATCCGAAAACGATTACAGCTGCCAAAAATGAGCATCGCTGTAAGCCCTTAGGGGATCTGCCACTAGGCCCCTTTTCTCTCCAGAGGCACCAATATTGCAGAGACGGACTACCACTACTATGTCAATATATTCTAATTTTGAAATATACTCAATTATACATTGTGATGTCTATAATTAGAAGTGTTTTTATCCTTGTATATCTTTTAGCCTTTGATCTTCTGGTAATTAATATTCTTTATAAGTTAATACATTCGAAAGGATTTTCTCGATTAACGCATAGCGAACGCATCATCGCTCGCTGTTATCTCTGGTCCATTTTACATATTTATATTTAGAAGACCGCCTTTTACTGAATCGATAGAAATTTCCAAACATACCGATAATTTCAATCACAATTGTTATTCATCTCATGATTTTTAGTTGAGATTTGACAGCTCTGACTTGGTTGGCTATTGCCTGAAGTTAGGAAAGGTGGTTCCAAGAGTAGGTTGGTGTTTTGGTTGGCAGAGGTTGGTTTTACTAGCTTCCGGGCTGAGGATGCCCAAGTATAGACATTTTGGACGAAGTTAAACTGCCCTGACTTGATGACTGTTGCCTGGGCTTAGAATAATTGCTCGGCTCGAAAACTACGAAGTCGTTTGTGTTCGGTTGCCAAGGTTTGCTTGACAGGTGCCCATACTAAGGTTCTGCTTGCAAATACTTTTCCCCTTCCTTCTCCTGGAATAACGTCGAATTTGTAACTCAAAATGACGTGGACTCAATCTGGATGTTTCCCTTCTCAAAATAACTCTGGCCGCGGAAGCCCTTGCTTTTCCATCTTGATCTTTCATAAATGGTATAAGTTGCTGTGGCCTCACTAGTTTTCTTAATGTCAAGATATTTTTCTAAATTGTTTCAATTTCTAGTCTCAACAATTACGCCAGAGTTTCCTCCTTCTTCCGAAACTCTTTCTTATAGGAGCATTTTCCTAGGCCACAGAAAGGCTCCGTGCCAATAAAGAGCGTTCGTGCTCCTTTCCTGATAGGTGTATTGGCATTCTAATAATTTCTGGGGCACCTAAGGGCTATTCTAATAAATCCTCGTTACCCTTCTTATTTTTGTCACTGTGTAATACCTCCTCTCCAATGAAATTCTGTGCAATCCGAGCGGGTAAGGCACATCCAGTCCGACTTCTGAGCTAGGTACGCCTGGGCTTAAAGCGGAATAATCTCCTTGCCAGGATAGGGTTTGTTCTCGGCAATCGGCCCCCTTTTTTCAACGCAGGTACACCCTCCCGGGGAAGTACGGGATGAGGGATAGGGTGATAAATAAAACTTATGGTAAACACCACACAGCGTATGTAACTAAACGTATATAATAGCTATATGAAAAAATCAGACCAATCATATATACATTTGTCAAAATACTATACTTATAATAATGCGTGCGTCAAAATTAAATTTACAACTTAACGAAATCTGTCTACGCACTGAAGTAGCAACTATAATATATATAAAATAAACATTAGACGTACCCTGATATAAATCTCTCAACTAGTAGTTATAGGATATTTATCCGGTTCTCCGGTATACGCCGGAATTACTCACAAAATACTAAATTCCGGATTCCGCGTATAATATTAGTCGGATGGTAAATGAGAAAAGAGAGAGAAAGGAAAAATAGAAAGAAGCCCGAGGGGCCAAGTGCTTTCCTTTTTATATTTTTCTGTCTAGAATTTCCAGTTAGCTGGGTCGCATTCGATTCAGTAAACAAATAAACATAGGCCAATTACCTTGTGACCCCCAAGCGAATTTTTAGTTTACGTGTGCTTTATCACCAACGGCCTTGGAGTATGACGGCATTTAAAGTGGATATTTCCGTAGTGAAACAAGATTCTTATGTTATAACATTACAAAATAGTACAAATTTTTCGGTGTCAGCTTTTATAAGCCCCCAGGTTGCCTATCACCTTGAAATAAATGTAGAATGGAATTTAACCAAAATATGGTTTTCTTTTGTTATATATTAAGTGGTCCCTGATTAAAACGGAAAAATCAATTCGCTCTGGCTTAAAACTGAATTCAACTCTGTTATTTCTCGATTGCTCTCGCTCTCCTCTTATCTACCCCACGAACCAAAAGATACTCTGTGTAAAAAAAAAATGAGACAATAATAACGTAAGAAAACTTCTACGATCCTCAAATCAAGCTTTAACATGCCCGTTTAAATCCTTAAATTCTCTAAACCCTCGAGACACGCGGTAAATCTGGTCTTATTCACAAAAATATACGTTATTAAATAAAATAATACTTTTGTTCAAAAACTTACGGTAGAATAACTTCCCTTTTTATATTCTGCAGGAACTGCGTCTGTATCTCTAACTGGGTCGCTGCCCCGAAAATGCGAAATTTGCCGAGACGTGTTAGGATGATTTAGTGATAGCGTCGAGGGAAATTCCACCGGTTTGTGCTCTGATACTGGGGGACAGACTTCACTGTCAAGGAATCACCAAGTATTCCTATTACGCCCTGACACAACGGAGAAATTTTTACCTCGGGTATCACCAACACTAAAACACTATACTCTCGTACTCGGGGAAAGCCTTTCCCTTCGCGTGTACGACCCGTACTCTCTCGAGTCCTGAGCCTTTTTGTTTTTTTCCATCACCCGACTTTGGGTGTGAGATGTTTTTGTTTTTTGAGTTGCAGTTTTTCTTTGTTTTTGAAGCGTGCAAACTTTTTGTTATCGAAATAATGATATTTTTTTAAACAACTTTGTTTTGGTTTGACCCAGTAAATGTTTTATTTTTTTAATTCTGTTTTGACTTCGTAAAGATTTTGTTAAACAATATGTGGGTCGTATTCTAGTTTCATATTAATTAAATTAGATTTTGTATTTACCGAGTGTTCCGAATTTTTGTACAATAATATATTCATTTGTTTTTTCGCATTTATTACAGCATCTCTAGTTCCTGTGATTCCAGAGTGGCCATGAACCCAGACTAAAGAGACCTTGTTATTCTTGCCTAGTTCATCAAGTTTTCTTCGGCTCCCCTATACCAACTTTGAGTCAATGACATGGTAGCTTAATGCTTTGATGCTGCTTGACTATTAAAATGAATCGATAAGTTACATTTCTAATACTTTCTTTATAGGTTGATTTTTACGCATATTTCGATCGTAAGTATTTTTGCCTGAAAGACGCTCTGACCTAACGATAATGAGTATCTGGTACCAGGCCCGAAAACTCTAGCGCCAGCTCCTGTGGTGGTTTTTGAACCATCTGTGTACCATCTAATGGGGTTTTCTTTGAGAGTTTGGGTGGTGATTCCCTTTCCCAGTCTTTCCTCTAAATTAGCATTATTTATTCATTTATCTATTTATCTATTTATTTATTTATTTATTTATTTATTTATTTATTTATTTATTTATTTATTTATTTATTTATTTATTTATTTATTTATTTATTTATTTATTTATTTATTTATTTATTTATTTATTTATTTATTTATTTATTTATTTATTTATTTATTTATTTATTTATTTATTTATTTATTTATTTATTTATTTATTTATTTATTTATTTATTTATTTATTTATTTATTTATTTATTTATTTATTTATTTATTTATTTATTTATTTATTTATTTATTTATTTATTTATTTATTTATTCATTTATTTATTTATTTATTTATTTAACAATTTATTTATTTATATATTTATTTATTTATTTATTTATTTATTTATTTATTTATTTATATATTTATTCATTTATTCATTTATTTATATATTTATTTATTTGATAAGTCTTGATGTCGATATACAATTTATTATTTTATACAAGAAAATCATCATGTACAATTTACGTCGACTAGTGATAGACATAACATAAAATTCTTCCCGTAATCTAGTTGTTCTGATTGTTCTATAATCCGGCCAACGGCATTTTTTATAATACAAGAACTGTGAGTATTTATTCTGCACTTTCTCAATATTTTCCAAGTACATTTGAGGTTGATATCCCCAGATCATAGACCCAAACTCAAGTTTAGGTCTTACTAAGGTATTGAAGAACTTTTTCACAGTCTCAGTATTTGAGAAAAAGAGTGGTTTGTCTGAAGACTAGACTCATTATACGATTCGCACTCCTGACTGATTTCTGTATATGTGCAAAAAAAGCCATTTGACTGTTATAGATAATTCCAAGATCCAAGATCCTTAATTTCATCCTTCCTTTTTAATACGTCTTGGTCCATTAAATAATCAAAAATTATACACACCTTTTCCTTACAAATAGACATAACACAACATTTTTCAACAATAAAACATAATTTATTCTCCTTGCTCCACCGAATTGTTATTTATATCTTTTTGCAGTAGTATGCAATCCCGAACAGTTTGAACCTTTCTGAACATCTTGAAGTCATCCGCAAATACCAAACTCTCAGAATTCGAAACATAACCTGGAGGATCATTGATAAATAAAATAAACAATAAAAGACCTCAGATATATCCAGGAATGTGCACATTGCGATTTCTTTGTTGTACAGAATTTTCTGGATAACTTCGGTCAGCTGATACAGAGCATTATCCGTTGATCAACCCGCTATGTAGACATGCTAACATTTATGAAGTGGTGTATTCTCCAGATTCTCCGTTCTTATATAGTTATTTACCACTTTCTCCAACGTTTTGAGTAGAAACGATCTTAGGCAGATGGGTCTAAAAGAATGGGGATTAATCCCATCTTTTTTTACTCTTGCCCTTCTCCATTTTCTATGTATTAGACTTGTGCGTTTTATAAGAAGTTCGCCGTAGCGAGGTTTGCTGGTTGATTTTCCTTTCGCACATGTTTTGAGCGCTTTTCAATTTACACTGAACAAGTCCAATTGGCAGAGATGTAGATGAATTTAGCTTCGAAGGACCAGCTGGCAAAAGCGCCAGCTACTATTAGATTTAGGAATGAATAAAATTCTGGAATGGTGGAATCGATCTTTATACCATAAAAAATATACCATAAAAATATAAAGAAATAAATACAGTTAATATTCATTTAAAAGACCTTAGGTTTCTTTGGTTCCAAATCTTATTGTTCAATAATACTAAAATTGTAGAAAACCGGCACCCGTTTGGCAACAGCGCGACAATACCGATGAAAAATGGAACGTGTTTGATGTTGATGAAGTTGTAAATAATACGATGAATTTATTAACTTTTAAACTACTTACAGTCTACGTGCACACGGACACAAATCACTGATTCTGAATAACATTAATTATGAAGTAATAATGTTGAATTAGAATTAAGCTTGATACGTAATAGGAAATTATAGATATGTTAATTTTCTAACTGATATGCTCATGCTACCACGGCTAAACGTAGAGAGAGAGCCGATCGCTCTATGGGCCCGGAGGTACCCCGTTCGGGCTGAATCGATACGGATCGGAAAAATATTAAAAAGCGGGGGCTAAACCATGTATAAATTAATAGGAAATTTATACAAGACTCACTGCTAGTCTGCTTCTTATGATCTCCAGCAGGCGAGGAATAATCTCCTTTATCTCTTGCAGCAGGAGTCTTGGAAATATTCCATCCACCTCTGGTGATTTATATGGCTGAAAATTACTTAATGCTCATTCCAATCGTTGTCTATTAAATATTTTCCTAGCAATGTCCCAATCCACCTTGCAGGATTTTTGGTGTTATTCATTGCTTGTTGTCGGTTCACTACCTGAAAAGTGGATTCAAGGAAGAAGAATCGATAGGACCTCTTTACCTTCCGCGTTTGAGCGGTCTGGTTTTTCAGCGACATTGTGGTGTTAGTTCCCCCACTTGCCATGACCTTTTGTAGTCTAGCCACTGTATGAGTGGAACTAATCTTTTCATAAAAGGCTTGAAAATTGAGCCTTTTGACCTTCCTAATCTCTCTATTGTACTGAGTAAGTTTCTCAGTGTATCCCTGCCAATTACCGTCACGTTTGGCTCTAATAAAGAGCTGAAGGACCTCTTTTCTAGCGTTTGACAGGTTCTCATTCCACGTAGTATCCTTATCTGACCGAGCTTTTGACAGTGAGCAACTGGAATGACTCACTGATCTGTTCGACTCTTTGTTGCAGGTCGTAGTGCTAGTGATTTACCCCGTTTACTTCGACTTGTTCCAAATTGTCCTTCAGATTAGTCTTGTGGAGAGACCAAACCGTATTTCTAGGATTTCAAATTGAAGGAATCGAGGTGGTATCTCCCTCTATCCTAAATTCGATGATCCTATGGTCGGAAAGTGATGCCTCGTTCATCATCCTCCAATCTTTTATATTTTTCCTAGCAGCAGCATTTACTATCGTTACATTCCACACCTCTTCTCTAGCTCATGTGACAAAAGCTGGAATTGTACCCACGTTTAAGTTCTCAAGGTTATTTGCTAAGATATATTCTAATAAATACTCACCTTTGGCGTTGTTGTCAGTGTTTCCCTACACAGTATTGTGTGCGTAGCAATCACAACCAATTATTATTGGTAGCCGTCTGCTGTTGCAAGGTATCACTAGCTCTTGTACTTCCTCTGTTGGCGTTATTAGCCCGTCTACAGCGAAGTAGGCAGATGCAATGACGATGTGTCGGTCGAAACACCCAATGTAGAGGCGAACCATGATTGGAGCAAGGTCCCGTGACACGTATTCTGAAACACATATATATTTTATTCCTTATGATTACACAGGCACGCGGAGATATTTGCCTTTGATCTTTGCATACCAATCTTTTGATTTGGACTTCTTTGTTGATCCATGGTTCTTGAATCAGTACAATACCCACTAGTAGTTTTGCGAACAACCTTGCAATCACGGATGAAGCTCCCTTCGCGTGATGCAGGTTAATCAGCGCTACATTCGTGAATGTGAATTATTTTTATGAGAGAGGCCGAGTTACTTAGCCTCTATTCACCCCCATTCTTCATCTCACCCTGGCCCTCCTTGACCACCATGTCAATATCTTCCCCGGAGTTTGACAGGTTCCTTGATATCGAGTCAGACCCTCGACTCCCAGGCACCTCCGCCCCGTTTCCCGGGATGTAGAGGTGATCTCCGTATCCCTAGTTGCCCCAGCAGAGCCGGAGGAGATCTCAGGCTGAACCAAGTTCAAGCTTGCGCCTTTTCCCTCTTTTTCGGAGGCTTCAGATGTGGAAGGTACCTTCATGTCCTTTAGGTCCTTCGCGGGGCTTTCTTTTTTCCCAGCTCCGAGACAGGTATACGCCCAAAACGGAAGTTTAGCGCGTGACCTTCTGCCTTCAGAGCCTCCCTAGATTGGTGATCGATCCAAATCGAGAGGATAGTTCCCTTTCCCTCTTTTTTAGGGTTCAGGGTCTTCCAAGCCCCAGTAGTGAGGTTGGAATTCTGAACCTCGACAAGTAGGAGAATCTTCTCCAATTTCATGTAGTAGCTTCTTGGGATGAACAGCATTATGGTAAATGGTTTTCGTCTCCACTTTGAGCCACCAATTCGGGTCTTTCCCAAGAGTTTAATTTCGGCGCTGACCTCATAAGTCAGTCTGCTGTTTCTTGGGACTCACAGTCTATCAGTATCATTACACAACGGAAATGGATTCCTAAGAAGTGGATTCTCTTCTCCTTACTCTGGCACAGTACTTCCATTGGGGTGTCTTCCAGGGCGGAGAGCTACTCTGCTTTCAGAATCACCCTAGGGTAATTCTTGGACATTATTCCCACCCTGAAAGCCTTCTCTGCTTTAACAGCTGCTGCGTACCCACTGGATTACCTGGTTATAGTTGCAGCTGTTTTTGGTTTTTACTTTTCCGCCCAATCTTTCTATATGCGAGAAAATTATTGGTTTACCCCAAAAAAAGTTGGAATGTTTTTTTTTGAGTCATTTTCACGTTTTCCATCAACAACTACACGAAAAAACGGTTTTTAGAAAAAAAATCCTGTGTGTATGTCGTCGTCGTCGTCGTTGTCGTCGGCCACTTTTCCTTACATGTCTTGTTAGCACGATACAGCCTCCGGAGTGCAATAAGTCAGCAATTTTATGATTTAATATTGTTAAGGACATGTCACAGATGAACCCTATTGATTTTCAGTTCACCAGAGTCAGTACAACGGGTGCTATGGTACTTGAAGTACGACATTTTGTAATTTTTTGAAAAATTTCAGTTTGTTAGCACGATACAGCTTCCGGAGTTCAAAAAGTCACCAGTTTTGTGATTGAATATTATTGAGGATATCAGACTGATGAACCCTATTGATTTTCAGCTCATCAGAGCCAATACAACAGGTGCTACAGTACTTTGAGTACGATATTTTTGTTATTTTTGGAGAAGTTTCAGTTTTTTAGCACGATACAGCCTCAGGAGTATATACAAGTGACAAATTTTATGATTGGATATTATTCAAAGCGTCTCAAAGATGAACCCTATTGATATTCAGCTCACTGAAGCTAGTACAACGGGTACTATGGTACTTGAAGTACCCAATTTTTGTCATTTTTGGAGAATTTGCAGTTTGTTAGCACGATACAGCCTCCAAAGAGTATACGATTGATCAGTTTTATGATTGAATATTGTTCAGGGTATCTCACAGATGTACGCTATTGATTTTCAGTTGACTAGAGCGAGTACAGCGGGTCCTATAAATCCAGATATACTAACTTTTTGGTTATTTTTGGAGAAATTTCGGTTTCTTAGCACGATACATCCCCCGAAGTGTATACAAGTAACAATTTTATGATAGAACATTGTTCAGGGCCACAGATGCGGAAAAGTTAGTTTTAATCTTTAAAACCGTTTATTTTGCTAAGGGATCGATACTTAGGAGTGATATGCTCGGGGCCTCTCCGTTGGTGATTATTATTGAATAACCTGCTTTCTGGCCTCATCAGGGGATATTCCTTGATTGAAGAGTCGCAGGTATTTCCGCACCCTTGCTCCACTGAGGTCCTTTCTTAGTGGGTCGTCTATGCCGCCCGGTTCCCCCATTTTTGGCAGATCAAACGGCATACTACCTTTGTGCCGTTTAGCCATTTTCCTCTGTGCGATACCTGGATGAAGAGGTGGAGGTTCTCTCTACTACTTTCCCGGCGGTATTTTTCTTTTCTCGATCCATAAATGTTACCACGAGAAGCTAGGGTCATTACAGTCCTCCGCTGTAGAGCCCTGCATGCAGAGATAAGGGGTTAAATACAATGGAGTTCCCCCGGTGCTCCAAGGTCGAAACCAGTAACGACTACTCTTCTATATAGCCACGTATTTTATGGTCTGGTTTCCCACCTTGAATTTAGGTTTTTAATGAGGTTGTCTCGCCTTGGTCCGGGCAGTTAAGCCAAGACCCCCCCTCGAACCGGCCTGCGAAACATGACCACAGATAGCCAAGAGGCATTGGTGTAACACCCTGTGTGTGATCCTTCAGCCACGATACTACAGCTGGGACAGGTACAGTTTGCCCGCTTTTTAGATAGTCGTGTTAGACATTTATGCGCCAATCCAAGTCATCGGGTATCTGTAATGGTATATTGCGGTTTATTTGTTCAAAATTCTTATCTTGTGATACATTCCAATTCGTATTTTGATCTTATAATAACAAGGTTTTTGTCTGTTCAATTCATTCTGATTCAAAAGTACTACATCATGTTCGTCAGAGTGAAAGTTGATATCAGGAATAAGGATTATATTGTCATTGAAAAATCTCTTTTCCATGTCATTTGGAACACCTAAAATAAAATTGCAAAGAAAAAAGTATAATTTTCGTCTGTACATGAATACAAGGTGATTATTTGGGAGTTACAATTAGACATTTTAGAGAAACATAATTGAACTCAGATACTTTGGCGTATGAGGTTTCTAAATACGCTTATTAGTTTCCAATTGGTTAGAGCCTCCTACGATCTCCGGTTATAAAAAAAAGTGAAATCTCCTCATAATAAATAGAACACCATGTATTTCTATAGCACTACTCTTGGGGACTCTCTCAATTCAGAGTTCTGCTATCTTTCATCGAGTTTCTTACGAGATATGTCCAATTTTATTATAAAACAGTGTCCGATTATGCACAGTGCATCTTTAACATTTTGTGGATAAATAATTGTTAATGTACAATGTGATTTCAACTACGTGTTCAAAAATCTCTCTTACTTATGTATGTCAATTTTTTTTCTATCACTAAAAATATGAAAAATTTCAAAGTTTGTTCTCCAACTTACCTGTTGTCGGTGATCATTCAAACGAAATCGTGATATTTACTGTTTTGTCCTGTAGCCGCCTCTGTAACAAAAGGGCGGCATTGAAAAAAGGTCGAAGGGAGTGATTCTGTAATGTATATCGTATGGATCATACACCGGCACATTTGGCGAACCATCAAATACACATCGCAGTTGATTTAATGTCATGTTTTCTCTCTCTCGCTCTCTCTTTCCCATATAAGTTGATTTAACGGTATGCTCTCTTGCGCCGTCTCTCTTTTTCGCATAATAAAACAAAGCAATAAAATGAAATCGAGTGTTATTTTGATGAGAGGTAGGTGGAGGGTTAAAAGAGTGTGAATTTGGAATGTTTACGAGCTGTGGAAACGGGTGGTTCTTTTTAGTGTCTCTGCCGGTAATTTGAAAAATAAAACACCTATCTATGTCTATTAGGACAATATACATAAGAAAAAGAATTTGATAATTATAGTATCTAAAGAGGTATATTAAATCATTTTAAGATAGTGTAGTCCTATGCCGAAGCAGAAACTGTTTAATTTGTTTTTTGTTGTTAGTCTAGTGTCAAATTGGTTTTGTATTTGAAATATAGCGCGATTGCTTCAAATATAGAGAATAACAGTATTAGAGACTATTTTTTTAGTAATATTTCTGGAAAAGATTCAGAATTTGAGCAAGTTATTTCGAAATTAAAAACTTTTATTGTTCAATGTTTTTTATTATTATCATCAAGCCGTTCAATCCTTGCGGATTATGTCTTTTGTTAATACTGTATTTTGTTTATGTAAAATATATTTGTAAAATTCATAATAAATTAGTACATATGTATAAATATTTTTTTTTAATCATCTGTATTGTGGAAATGTGAAATCTGTGACACTACTGAATCTACCTACTCTCCGAGCTTACACGAAGCGGCACCCGTCTTCGCCGAAGTTGCTGTCCCATTCTCAGCTACTCTATACTAGTTTTACTATTTACTGCTCAAGTTTGTCCTTCCTTTTTAAATAATATGTACAATATGAGGAAATGAACTAGGTTCACGGGTTGAACCGCGTTGGAAATTTGTAATTTCTCGACGATTCGGTTTCCACTTTGAAGCCATTATCCAGAGTGGGGGTTAGGTAATTCGTTCATTAATCTAGGATTTGATCCGATTCCGTAGTCTCAATCGTAATCGTAACAGATCTTACTTTAATTGTCTGTGTCAATTTTGGAATTAACAGTATATTTTTTGTATACATATCATTTCGAAAATTTCTCGTTTTTTGTACTTATTTCAGTTTTTATGATTTTTGTTAGTTCATACTTAAATGTATGGTTATTGTCAGTTGTATGATTCGTTAGTGCAGTTTTATTTTTTTTATCGAACTTGTGGCTGTTAATTATGTTTTTCAGATATTGACTTGTTTGTCCTATGTATACACTATCATAATCTCTAAGGGAATCTCATAGACTACATGACTTCTTGTTTTGTGGAATTTTTGATATTTGCTTACAAAAATATTTCTTCAGTAGATTATGTTCCATGAAGCGTAGCTGTACTCTTTCATGTTTAAAAACCTTATTTATTTTCTCTGTCAAATTTGGAATATACGGTGGTGTTAAAAAGTTGGAGTTTTTATGTTTGTTTGTTGTACGTATGGTTGTCGAATTGTAATATTTATGTATTCTTTTTTTTTAAACACTATTTATCATTTTTTCGGCATAGCTGTTTATTTTTAACGCCTGTTTAGCATAGCTGTTTATTTTTAACGCCTGTTTAGCATTTTCAATCGCCGTATGTCTATATTCAGCATCAGACAGAATAATTGCTCTGTCAACCAGGTCTATAATAGCAGATTTTTTTTGGGATATATGGTGGTGTGAATTAAAATTAAGATGACCAAGTAGATTTGGTATACCAAGCAGTTATAATTTCTCTGTTTTTATTGTGTATAGTCAAGTCCAAAAAGTTTATTTGATGGTTTTGTTGTTATTAAATAATAATCACATTTATCTTTTGGAATGGCTAGCAGGCAAACATCTACGTATCTATAGAAAAAAGAGGCTTGAAGTTCAGTTTATTCGTTACCGTTATTTCTAGTTCTTCCATGACTACTGTGCAATTACAGTTGAAAGAGAAGTTCCCACTGCGCAACCTTCGATTTGTTTATAAAATTTATTTTTCTATACAAAATGAGTAGAATTATGACTAATTTGACAGAGTCTAAAAATTCATCAAGAGGAATATATCTGTGTAATTTTTAATTAGGTCCCATTGTTTTTGAATTACATTTTGAACTAAATCTAAAGTAATATTTGTATACATACCACAATTAAAGACACAATAATGTGATCTGTGGACACTAATACATTTCTAATTTTATTTTTGAAGGGCCAAAAATCTTTATAGTGACGTTTTTTAATTTGAAGTGTTAAAAATCTTTAATGCTACATTATTTAGTATGTTTTTCAAAAAGGCTGATAATTTTTCGAATGGCGATTGTATACAAGATACTATTGGGCGTACCGGAACCATATACCCTAGGTGGAATTGAGTTTTGTATCTTCAAGTCTTTGGCTGTTTTTGGTGATATGTACAAATTGTTTTCCCATTTTTTAATTAATTCGTTATTTTTCATTTGTAATATATTTATAGCATCATTTTTCATTTCTTTGTAGGCATTATTATCCAATAGTAAATCATTCATTTTGTTCTCATAGTCAGTTGCATGCATAATAATAGTTTTGTTTGTTTTATCTGGTTTTAGAATACTTAGCTGTGGATGCTTTTTTAAAAATATTTTAGTGAGTTTCAATTTACGTGATAATATTTTACTTTGGGGACTATATTTGGTTGAATTAAAATGTTTTTTGTAATGTATACATGTACACAAACAACGACTTCAAAATTGTTATTGTTGTTTGTGTACGTTCCACCAGCAGAGTTATTTTAAATCAATTTTAAAAAGTAATTTTAACGTTACCATTATGAGAATAAGAACATTTTTGTTCTGAGTATCTGATTAGAGTTATGAAGAAATGAACTAGGTTGAACCGCGTTGCAAATTTGTGATTTCTCAACGTTTCGGCTTCCACTTTGAAGCCATTATCAAGAAGTGGGGGAACTAGGTTATTCGTTCATTTATCTTCGGCTGATTCCAAGGCCTCAATTTGCCCACTCCTTGGAATTTCACCTAAAAAGGAGATAATAAAATAAGATAATATAAAAATGCTTACCATTTAAAACAGCATAAACACGAACACTCGTATGTACTTCAATATTCTGCGTGGTATTAGCCAGGAATGTAGTTGTTTTTCTCTTCGAAGAACGGTCAGGCTAATATGTCGAAATTATTGAAATTTCGACTAAAAGTAGGTGCAGTAGAAAATCGAAATTCATTTTTAATATAGACACTTCTCGTATTTTATGAAATTTTTATTCATTTTATTTCATACGACTAATACGGTCAAATAATTATCTGAGGTGGTGGTTCGCACGTGTGTAACCACACGAGCCAAATAGATGTTGTCGGAGGACGGAATCTTCAGTTCGGATTTGAGACTCTGAACTAGAAGGCATTACGGTACTCTTGAAGAGACCCAAGAAGGTCGAAACCGGTCAGTGTACTATGCCCTTCTCCTATCGGTTGCGAATCACCACTGATGGCCGTATCGACAAAAGGGTCGATGGACGTCACGTTCTTCGAAAGGGATGTAATTCAATATTCTGCGTAGTATTAGCCAAGAATGTAGTTGTTTTCCTCTTCAAAGAACGGTCAGGCTAATATGTCGAAATTTCGACTACAAGTAGGTGCAGTAGAAAATCGAAATTTATGAATATATATATATATATATATATATATATATATATATATATATATATATATATATATATATATATATATATATACGAATACAGGTAGTCACGGCTGAAATATTGAACAACAAAATTCAAAATTTCACGGGGATTGCAGTCTAAATAATGTTAAAAATTCTTGTTATATGGAGCCGAGCGCTTTCGAAAGACTTTTTCTTTCTTTTTCAAGGTTGTATGGTAGAATTAGTGGAAATCAAAGGAAACAGGATACATAGCAATCATTTCTAACTTCAATTCAAATCAAAACCACTGCCTTAACATTGAAATACAATACAATAAGAAAACGAAAAATTGACTTTAAATTATACATGTTAATTGATACTTATGCTTAAATCCCCCCTGAAGGAACACACATTGGTTTTAAAATTCACCACCACTACATTTTAAAAGAGAATATTAGACACTATTTTCAATATTCAAAATAGTGTCTAAGAAATGTTGGAGAAACGGCAAGGTTATTAACGAAAACTCTTCGCACTGATTTTCCAAGCTTTCGGGAAGTTTTATTTCCATTATCAAGGATTTGTAAATTGAGAATAATATCATTGGTATAATAAATTGGTCAATATACTCAACTGAAACTATTATAATATATGTCATGTCAATAATTTTTTCATAGATATTTAAAATTATAATATAAAAAAAATTTATAATTAACTTTTGTTTATATAAACTAACAGATTCAAAATATATTGTGGTGGTTATTTAGTAAGTGTTCCTCGTATACTGGCCGTTTACCATAAAGGCATATTATCTTTGAGGCAAACACTTACCTAGCAATCTGTATTCGGGAATAGAATAAACAACATCACTTCTATAAAAATCGTTTAATACATTCAAAAATACACAGATATAATATCAATCGACTTATTCAAATTATCAATAACAATTAATCATCCTAGTTCATTATACTTTCGTTTTATAGGAAATGTACGCACGCTATCCGCCGAGCCTGACCTCCGTCTATTAATTGTACGTGTATGTTTATATTGCAATTAGAACGTGCTTACACATATAACTATCATTGGCCTTCCTAGATCAATGCTCGCTAAATACTATAATCAATATTAACCTAAATTTAAATCTTATTCCTAAGCTAATGTCCTTTTGCCGTTACTGTCCTTTAGGGATCACTACACTATAAAGTGGACTTAATTAATTACATGTTCAATCAATGGACATATTTCAGGAAGATTTTACAAATTTTGGCCGGTGTGATCAATATATTTATCATTAAACCTTTAAATGGAATGCAATATATTACATTTGAAAGATTAAGAATCGGAATTTTGCCTTTTAAATTAGTGAAAACAGACTTTATTGAGAGACATGTTATATTGGCAATTCATTGCTTTGAATTTTTATTTATATAAATTGTTGTAATTTTACTATTTAATCATAACTATTGAATTCACAATTTTATATTTTATTGAGCGCCAGTCACATAAAATATCATTTATGTAATAAGTATATATCTTTATATATTATTTATTTTAATTCTATCTCAGGGTATTGAGTTCCTTTCTATTTATATTTTTCTTTTATTTAGCTAAAATTACAGTCCACTCAAATCAATTTTACTATATATATTGAAATATTAATAGATTGGATTTTTAACAAATAGTTTTCCTATTTACAAAATAATTTATAAATTCCAGTTCAAAATCTTATGAAAGCACCTTGTATGCAAAAATTTGATCATGTAATCAAAATTATTTAATTTTTATATTTCTTATCAAATCATTCATAAATTTACGAATATATCTAAATTTATACCCGTTTTTCCTTTTTATCTTATACAACAAGGACTGCTTTTAATTATATTCATCAACAAAGATCTTTGTTTGAAGTATACTTTTTATCCTAAATTCACCTTATAAAAAATATATATTAATAACACAGTTTAAATAACATTCACTGTCTTGAAATATGAAGAATTTCCGATGTTATATATAAATACAAAATTTCAAAATTAACTAGACCTTTTCAAATTATTTTCTACTTCGTTTGAAATCTTCTTAATATGGTTTGTATTTGTATAATAGTTTTCAATTTTTATTCATGTTTTTTGTGTAACAAATTGCCATTATTCCATTATTATTTCAGCTCCATTTTTATGTTTTATAATAATTTGTCCATCGTTATATTCTCTGAATATTCAATTCTATTAATATTTCAACGTTTCAACAATCTTAAATAGCTTTAAATCTCTTTTTATTTCTCGAAAATCAATTAGTTCTTTTCTTTCAAAAAATGTCAAGTAACTCGACTCCCTTTTCAACAAACCCCGTTTCCTAACTTATTAACTTAATTCTAAAGGCTTGTTTTCATGCATTATGTTTTTTTAAATATCTGACACATTATATCTGACATGATATCACAATGAATCAAAATTCTTCTCTATTTTATTCTTTTAGCTTCCTGTAGCTGCGAATTTCTTTATTATAACTATATTAAATAAAAATTCTATCTAATAATTTTTTTAACTTAATAATAATTAACAATATTTATCTGAAATAACTTTTGTAAGGAGTCTAGGCTATTGAAAGTTTCCTTCATTATAGTCCCTACACTGAACGAATCCTAAAAAATGTTATCTGTTGACTCTGCGTTCCTATTTTATATTTCTCTTATTATATTTTGTACATAACATGTAGAGCTCCGTGAAGGTAGGATAAGTAAGAGGCGAAAACTCGTAGTACCTTTCTACCGTTAACTGTAAACAAGTAAAGGAATTTCTTTTCTCCTATGTATCATACACGATCTTTTTCCATTGCTTCTTATCATTTCCTGGAAAAAATAACGATGGGAAAAACAACAACCGTATTGTGGTCTTCAAAGGCGCAATATACCCGGCGATTAAACGATTGCTCATAGCAATCCTCATCACTGTTTCATCAGTTGTTGAGATGCTCGTGCGTCCCTCATCAACATCTTCTATACTGTTTCTCGCATTCTATTCTCTACCTCATTTGTCCACCCAATTATTATCCAATAACCCTCTAGTTTCACTCCTTCTTTCCATGGTAGTCGAGTGCGTCCAGGTCTTCTTCTATTTGTGGGTCCCCAACCCATCATTCTCTTTGCCAACGTTTATTTAACATCCTCTGAACATACCTATACCGTCCTCATGACAAAATTTCCACAAGATTTAATTATGAAATTGTGTATAAATGGGTTTTTCCACATGTGAAATGCATAAATCTATTTAAAATATCATTATTGTCACAGAACTTCCGGAACAATTCGTGGTTTTCAGAACAAAAAGGATAGGTTACATATTGGATGGCAGCTGTAGACATGTATGTTTCTAGCTCATTTGCCGTATTCAGTACCATATAAACTAGACTTCACGTGACACAGTAAGTAGTAGAAATCGAAATACTCCTTAATAACTCCTGATTTGTCACCAAATGAGATAAATACCTTCTTTTGTGAAATTGCTGTCAATATCATTCAATTTCTCCCTAACATTTATAATGCCGAGCTCTTATGTTTTAAAAATTCTCATGCTCCTTGCGGTTCATTCTATTTACACCCGGTCACTCACTTTGAGGTCTCTTCAGCCATTAAATCATTGAAAAATTTGGATTGTCTTGATATTCATGAACTCAATAGCCGCATCTTGAAGGACTGCAAAACCTTTTACAGAACTCATAAATCTTATTTTTAACACCGGTATTTATCCCGATATTTCTAAACTATCCAAAATGCTTCCCCTTTTTAAAAAAGGCGATGCTTCCGTAATCGATAGTTATCGCCCTATCAGTATTATTTCAATATTCAGTAAAGTCATTGAAAAATTAATAAGAAAAACAGTTGTATGCCTATTTTGATTCAAACGAATTCTTCAGTAGCTCCCAATTTGGCTTTAGAAATTCCCGCTCAACCACCCAGGCAGTTCTTAATATTGTGAGTGGCGTAGTGGAAGAACTTGAACACGGTAACCGTACGGCCATAATGCTGTGCGATCTTTCAAAGGCATTTGACTGCGTTTCTCACGACATTTTCTTAGAAAAGTTAAATTATTATGGAGTTAGGGGAATTCCGTTGTAGCTTATTGGTTCTTACCTGTCAAACAGAAAACAATGTGTTACAGTGAATGCTGTAACATCAAATTTTCTGAAGGTAAGTCATGGAGTCCCTCAGGGGTCGGTTCTAGGTCCACTCTTGTTTATCATTTACATTAATGATCTGAGCCGTTTTATGTTACCCTATATGCCGGTTTTATTTGCAGACGATTCAACATTTATTATTTCGGAGAAAGATAATACAAATTTAGCCGCCTCTCTAGATTGCGTTAGTAACAGGGCAAATGAATGGTTTTCATCGAACAAACTAAAATTAAATAATTATAAAACTGAAGTCATGCATATATCTGCAAGTAATCAATTGTCATTTCACCAAAAAACAAAAATTGTGAAATTACTTGGATTAGTCCTAGATCACAGGCTAAGTTGGCAGGCACATATTGAGCATTTAGTCAAAAAACTCAAGTTCGTTATTCATTTTACGACAGTTGAAAAATTAGTGTTTTTAAATGAAACTCACGGTCTCTAGTTAATTCCACAATATAATAAAAGTTATTGAAAATTCTAAAAAAATGACAATTGTTTCGATAAATCAATATCATCGAAACAATTGTCAATTTTTTAGAATTTTCAATAACTTTTATTATATTGTGGAATTAACTAGAGACGGTGAGTTTCATTTAAAAACACTAATATGAGCATATTCGACGAAGTAAGGGTCGAGACAGTCAATTTCATTACAGTTGAAAAATATTACTAATTCAAGTACACTCAAAACTACGTATTTCTCACTCTTTCATTCGCATATTAGCTATGGCATCGCCCTCTGGGGCAATTCCTCCCATGCTTTAACAGTATTTAGAATGCAAAAAAAGACGATAAGGGTGCTTGCTGATCTTGGTTTCAGGGATCATTGTCAACATTTTCTCATAAAATATAAAATTATGCCATTACCGTCATTATTTTTATTTCATACACTAATTGAAATTCATGGGAAACAGTCAATGTTGTCTAGAAATTCAGATATCCACGACTACAACACTCGTAATGCTCACCATATCGGATGCAGCTACTTTCGGCTAAATACGACACAATCAAATTCACCAAACTATAGGGTTTTTAATATTTTGACATCAATTGTTAAATCCTTGGGCTCCAATGCTTTTAAAAAAGTTTTTGCTTAAATATTGTTTCTACTCTGTTGATGATTATATCGTGCATTGCCAGGCAATCTCAACACCTTATCTCTGCTGTAACATTTTACTCTGTTTTTATCTTAAGATATATTTTGTATGTTTCATTCTTTTTGACGTGCTACAAACATTTTATTGTAAAGTAGTTAATACATATCAATATATCTATCTATCTAAGCTAATCGCACATTCATGGCATTTACTCTGAAGAACCTGGATTTTCAGGAATATCACAGAATTTGCTATGGAGGCGATTATAATTTTCAATAATTTCTTCTTAACTCCCTATTTCAACATCCAGTCGTTAGCATAAAAATCACTTGATGACATTTGAATATTCACTTAATCAACTTGCGCTACATGTTTTTTGCAAACTTCGCAGAGAAAAGTTGAGCGTCTCGTTTGAATTAAGCATCAGCATCAATTGATGATTTGAAAGCGAGACATTTTTTCCTTGACACAAAATATACAAATCGAATAACTTTCCTTACAAAGAGTAGTATACGACCCCATTGACCAGCGTTTTTTTTCAATTGATTTTACGATATAGAACGGAAAGTGGAGACGAAAAAAAGAAACCGATTCTTAGATACTTTTGCATGAAAGAAACCACGTTACATCTACCTGAAAAACTATTACTCGGTGGTGTTTCAGACTTTTTCACCGTTTGAATTTCCCGAAGACGGTGGCAGTCGGTGATATAGCACGGTAGTAACATAAATATTCAAGAGGACGAGTAGTAGAAGGCATCAAATTTATGTGGCCATGTTTATAGACTCTGGGGACAAGTGTGGCCATTCCTTTCTCTAATTCCGGACCGGCTTTATGTCTGGCCGGGACGTGCCGAAGATAAAGAACATGCCTCGCATCGCTTCTGGAAAACCCTAAATGTAAAAAACTCTTACCAGAAAAATACGCATTTAAAATTCACTCGTTAAAAATAGTATAATTATTGATTATGTTGAACTTTATAATAAATAGTAGGCACAGAAAACAAAAAATATATTAATTACTTAATTTCTGTGATTTAATGTAACATTTTCTTAAATATAATAATATATATTGAAAATAAAAAATAATGGAACTGTGTAATATAAATGCAGAATTTTACTCGGGCTTTATAAAGTTCATCCTTATATTCAATATTAATGACCTCAGTGATGAAGTTAATAAACATAGGAGACCGCCGAAAAGCCAAACCTGTCCCCTCAATCTCCATATCCGTTGAACGTTACGCAAAAGCATTTGTTAAGAGGTTCCAAGCGAACAGAACAACAACTCAACTCCGAAACTGTGATGGAACAAGAGAGGAGAACAGAGCACTAATTACAGCATGATTATGATTAGCTTTGGGCCAGCTAATCTTGCCGGCTTATAAGCTTTGTTTCAGAGTGTTTGGATGGAGCTTATACCGAGCTTAGCGTTACTGTGTTGATGTATTTACATATACGCGGTAACAGTACATTGTCAGCCGCTAAAAGGGTTTTTTTCACGAAGTATAATTTTTTTAATGGTGAAATAGGTGTGATATTGGAAACGTACCTATGGTGCGTATACTAGCAATAAATGGGATATTTTATACTTCAAAATATGCCAAATATCAAAGACAAGTAGCTGAAAAATAAATAATATAATTATATTTAATATTATTTTACATATGAGGAGCGTTCATTCAAAACCAGACATGTCCTCATTGGATGATAATGATGTTGCGCATACTAAAATTTAAAAAAAAAATATTTACTACGGAAAAACCTAAAAAATTAAATGGACATGTCTGATTTTGTCTGAACGTAAGTTCGATATGTCCGGTATTGTGTGAAAATATACGACAATATATTTTGCAAACATTGTATTACCCAAAAAAATACTATAGAAACCGAGTAACTCTAAAAATATTAGAAAAACATAGAATCCAACAAACGAATTTTCGAATGTTCGTACAAAAATAAAAATATAAAAAACTTTAAAATCCAGCAGACTAAAAAAATTAGACATGTAAAGCCTGATCATCTTCCAAACAGTCGCATTCGTTTTGTTCTTCTGGTACATCCTCCTCTTGGACTTGGGAAGTGTAATCAGACAACATTTTTTTGTAGAAATTCAATTCAGAAAGCTCTTGCCACTGCTGAGAAGGACCAAGAGACCGATGAAGAAATATTAATAAGATTAGTATTGGAAAGACCACCACTGTTTAATTTTAGCCTTCCCTTAAGAGAAAGGTCCCCTCAGATATCCAGAGGTTTATGGGAGGAAATAATTACTGAGTTGGATGGTGGGATTTGTTGTGCTTATTAGTTATAGAAATAGTAGAAGTAGAGGAGAATTTACAAGTGTCTAAAATATATTTAATGTGTTTTTTATTTGCAGTAAATATAACAGTTGAAGAAAGGGCCATAGAAATTATGATTTGCTGATGTTTCTTGATGATAGCTTATCAACTAGAGGGTAAGCACCCTATATATGGAAAAAAATATGATAAGATTGTTTGGATTTAACTTTTTTACTATAAGAATTATCGTAATGTTGGGACCACGTCTATGATATATTCATTTGCAATATGTTGTTTGTTTTTTCGGGCCCCATATAAAATTAATTTTTTATGTTTATCTATATTATTACATTTTAGATCATCTTCAAATTTGGAGAACAATATTCAAGAAGGGACCTCATCACCGAACCCCAAAATACATGAAACCCCATCAACATCAAGAGCATCATCAAGGCTAAGCAATCAGGACCAGATATCTGCTCAAGACCAAGCTTTTTTGGATACAATAAAACAACTGCCGGGCCCCAGAGAGTTCACCCCACCACAAAATTTTTGCTTACGGTTGGCTAATGGAATGGATAAGCTTACCCCTAGGGTTAGAAACCAACTCCGGGTAGAGTTTCTATCCAGGCTGATGGAATTGGAAAATGAATATGAATGATGATGTTTTGTGATTGTGCAATTCGTCTACAAGTATTGTTAAACAAAATAAGTTTTACTTTGTAATTTAATTTTTGTATTTAAGATTGCAGAAATATATATTAACACAAATAGCCATTCTTGAAGGACATCAAGATTGCACCTTACTGAAAAAATGCACTTTTTTAAAAAAGAGCACTGATGTATACTTTGTTAAAAGAAAAAAGTTTTTTCATAAATATAGATTTTTAATGACGTTTTTCTTTGTTAAATACAGAATTTACATGGTACATAAACAAATGGACTGGTTTTCCATTAAATTGAAAATGAAAGTTATCTGTAGGTACTATCAACAAAGATTAACATACAAATAATTCATTTTACAATAACATAATCTAGGGTAACTACACGTGATAGCTGGGTACACGTATTTAAAATTGAACCAATTTTCAGGTAAAAAGAGACCAGTTATTAAAGATTCATTTTATAACATGGCTTTGGGAGAACAAATATCAAAATAAACATGAAATATTTAGATCTTCCAGGTAAGAAAACTATTTGTCTTAGAACCAAAGGAAATGTAAAAAATATAATAGAACAGACAAACAAAACAAATGTTATTGTATAAATAGAAGAACCGGATTATTATATGATTTAACATCTCACAAAATATTCCATTGCCACGGAACTGCACCCTCTTCATTAAAATAATCCTAAAACTGGTCTCTTCTGTCCCTTGCGTTTCTTGAGCCAGGTTTTGTCACATAAGTTAACTGTGAATCAGCTGCTCTCCATGTGCCAGGCGTTAGAAACCCATCCTGCTCATGGTCTACCAATGTAGGAGTTATGTATGATGAATTATGCTTATCATAACATAACAAAATTGTGCAAGCACACTGCAGCTTTAATAATATTGTCAACATTATCAACTTTGGCAATTATTGCTCGTTAAAATATCCTCCACCGGGCCACCAATATGCCAAATGCATTTTCACTGACCCTCTTTGCCCTACTTAGTCCATAATTATAAATTCTTTCCCCAATATCTGTGTTTCTTGGATACGGTGTTAATAGATTTTCTAATAAGGGTAATGTCGGATCTCCCACCATTACAAAAGGTGAAGGTAGTCTACCTTCAGACACAACCCGTGGTGGAGGAATAGCTAAGGATTTGTTCATTAATTTGTGGTCTATTACTGAATTTCTGAATATCCTACCATCGCTTTGACGACCTTGCGCTCCAATATCCACCAAAATAAAGGGGTACACATGGTCCACAACTGCCATAAAAACCAGAGAGTGTATACCTTTATAATTATAATAGGTTGTCCAGCATGTGGTGGGGCCTAGAAAGTATAAACATTTGTAAATATTCTATTTATATACGTAGGCTTAAAAATCTTTGCTTGATTTACCTGAATTGTAACATGTTTTCCATCAATCTCACCAATACAGTTTGGAGAATTCCACTTATGCTCAAAGCCGTTGGTGATTTTTTTCCATCCTTCTGCACCAGGTGGCACAAGCACCAATGGTTGTAGTGCATTCCAAATTGCGGGAAGTGTTTCTGATATTGGAAACTGTTAATATTCCAACTCTAAATAAGTATGACATGCATGTCATACTATCGCCAGAAGCAATAAATCTGTAATAATGAAATTAGCACCCTCACTTGTAAACCACAATTTCCCTATTATGTAAATTGGGTTGCGGAAAGTATACTAATATATAACAATTTTATAGTTAACTATACCTTAATGTTATGGCTAATCTGGTACCAGGGCTTATTGGCTCTCAACCCAAATCTGATTTTAAAATGTGTGGCCCAACTAATACCAATAATAGATCAAATGTTTCGGGGCTCATTCTAAAGAAATTTCAATGGGTGTTGTTTGGATTTAAACGCATTTCCTTGACGAGTGAACTTCCAGCACTTACTGTAATTCGCAATCGGAATATTTCCCGCTCCCAAAATCTATAACAATGATTACAAAATAATTTATAATACCAATAATATCCATGGTTATAGGTAGCAATACCATAATTTCATTGGGTGTGTGTGTGTTTTATTATTAGACCAAGTTCATACCTTCTCTTCTTACTAGTCGTCTTTTTTGTTTTCTGTTTGGTTCTTGATTTTCGCCAAATATAGTAACAAACTAATAAGTTTTTCGTTTCCATTATTCCATTTATCAGTCATCCACTTGCCTTTGCTCCATACTCTCCTTACTCTCCATACCATATAGAATCCACCGTGATTGTAATCACTAATATCAGGACAGTCTCTTATGTAGCCAACGACAGTGAGACATACAGGTGGGGATATGTCGTGGCGACAGTACGGAGCTCTGAGAACGCGGCTTAAGTCGTACACTTCGAATCTTTAGTTCTAAAGACTATTCTAAGACTGAAACGTCTTAACATTATTGCACACAAAGCTGTTCTTTAAATAATTTCTGCAGGAAGTAGTATAATATTTTTCGAATGAGTTTGCACTTTCAAAGGGATTTTGTAGAATATATTTCACGAGAGCATTGTCTTTTTCTACATCTATTCCGCCAGGTCTTTGCAATATTTATCGTTTTTTATTGACATTCAATCATTAGCAACCTAATTTCAAGCCCAATTTTATACCTCTCGGGCACAGTTACATGCTGTAGCATTTTTGAAAATTTATACAAAGTCAAAATTGCACCACTAATTGTTGGTGTTCATACCTGAATGGCAATAAATGTACTCTGGTGATCATCTTCGTCTCCAAAAGTTTAAAAATTGTAATTTTTAAAAGGGTTACCGTGACAGGTCACACGTTCAAGCTAAAATTGACGATGTAGTAACTACCTAAGGAAACTGGTATTGATCCACCGCGCAAACAAATTTGCTCTTTGAATCATACTTTATCGTAACTTTGTATATATATCATCACTTATATACTTGGAAAATGAAGGGTCCAGGGAAGAACAACTTTAGTCATTTTGGACGGATTCGGAGAAAATCGAAATTATGAGTTTACTGACTTACTCCGAAGTACAATTTGAGAGAAAAACGCAAACAAATTTTTTGGTAAACAATGTGTTTATTGTCAAAGAATATTATTTATAAAATAAACGTTTATTCAAAATTAGCAACGTACCAAAAAAATGAAAGTTTAACGCTGGACTCATGCTACTTTACCCCCGAATCAGGCGTCTATTGGTGGGTCATCGACAAATTCGTTATCGCTCTCTTCAGATTGTTTGGCAAATGTTAATTGTTGATAAAATACCCTCGCTTCCGGTCTCCCAAGGAATGTAGTCAGAGCTTGCAAGTCCGTCCATTTGGCCTTTTTAATGGGGATTGGACCCTGGTAAAGTTGTCTCAAAGTTTCCTCTTTTCTTCTGAGGTTTTCCTGAGATTTTTGCTTCTTTCTTAGGTTCTTCTTGAGCGATGGTTGGTCTGGTTGGTCAAACTTAGAACAAGTATATAAGCCCATATAAGTGTATTTGTGGAAAACTAAGCGGTGATTCTGATTACAAAATTTGAGCATCCTAATTGGCCGGGTCGGGAAGGAGCACTTCGTAGGATAAAGCGGCGTTAAAAATGTACTCCAATTTTGAAAATCAAAATTTTTGCTACAATCAATTACATCAAATAGAGTAGGTTTCACGCGGCAATTTCTCAATTCTTCTCTCCAGTCATCTGGTATCTCTGTATATGCGTTTTGGTTTACACGACTCATGTCTCGATCGCACTCGAGGTATGAATGCCCCCTTATCGGGAATATTACTTTTACTGTATCAAAACAGTTTTTTTTGGTGACCAAGTAACGCAGGAATCCAATAACAATAAAAATTTTATTTCGTCCTGCGCAGGAATCACAAAACACAGCGAGTTCTTTTACTTCCATTGGCAGGATGTTATAAAAAAAGCGGTACAGCATGGAACATACTTCGTAAGATCCTTTCTTAGCAACAGGTTGATCGTAGGTGTAAAACACAGCTCTTGAATTTGACAAAATATGCACGTTGAAACTGATGAAATTTAGTTGACGTTTATAGTAAACATCGTTGGTAGCAATGTTGGGACATGGTGAATTTTTCTGGTAATCTATGGTGAAACTTTCCATAGTCCGCGATTTTGTGGCACGTTTGCGATAATTTCGCTTTAGGTTGTAAAATCGTTCGCCTTTTTTTATGTAGATCCTTGTCAAAATTTTTTTTCGCCAACTTATTGCTTACAGTCTTCCTGGTTTTGTCATCTGAGATGGAATTTAATCTTACAGTTAGCGAAGCTATTTCGGCTTTTAAGGAATCACACGTGCTGCACGTGTCTTTACGTGGATAGCTGAACGCTATATTAAAGTTACTTTCAAGAATTCCTCGTAAAGATTCATAGGAAAGTTTATGATCAGCGTTGCGATCAGTATACATCTTATGTAACTTGACGATATTTAAATATTCTAGACGGTAACGTTTTTTCGAGTCTGCCAAGGAATAATGGAATTTACGCCCACTAAGACTTATAAAGAACTCAACCACTTTCTCTTTGGTGACTTCAGAAAGTTTGTGAGGTCGGTTGTTGTGTTTTCTACGCATGTCAATGGGTTATTTCCCACTTAAAAGCAAGAACCCTCTTACGTATCTAGCCCGACGCTCTGTGATTCCGTGTACAGGCAAAAAAGCTTTGATGCAAACTTGAACATCACGAGAAATTCCATTCTCAACCACTCGGGCACGGTAACTAAATGACGCATTATTAAGTCTTGATTCGGCTTAATTTTTCCGTGGACGCCTGCGCATGACAGGAAGAAGAGTGATGAGACCACTGAGATAGGCGTTTTCAGCGTTAGTGTTACCTAGTTCGTTAAATTCCCGAATAATTCTTTGGCGTTGAAGTTGACAAACAACATTAAAACAACGAAAACATTTTCGTTTCTGTGCTTGATAGATCGGGTTCGCTTTCACTTGATACTGAATAGTCACTTTCCATTATATTCTTTGTTAATAAAATCCTATATACTACTCCAAATAAACTGGTGTAGCTAATAATGTTGCCAAAATGTAAGTACAACACATGCACGTCAACACTACATGAACAATAAACTAATGGCTGATGCAATAACAACCGAACTACCGAAGAACTGATGCCGTTTTTCCGTACACGGGCACGGACTCACGCCAATCTTCCCCGGTATTGCCAATCTCGTAGCTGTTGTTTTTCGGTATCTAAGCTGTTTTACCATTTATTGATCTAACTATCTGTTAGTACCGGCAAAATGCCACAAACGTAAACAGTTAACTTGATTTTGCAAAAAATGAACTAATGCCGTTTTCCCCCTGGGCACTTCAAATATACCCGGGGGAGTTATTAATATTATTTCATATTTTTTTTTAAATCACTTATATTTCTATTGTATCGAAGTCAGAGACATTTTGTATTTCAATTCATTTGATAATTATTGAGCCATTATTCATGTATTTTTTCCAAATTTCACTGTTGAATCTGAATATTTTTGAGAATTTCCGGTGTAGTTACAATTTATTAATAGACAATTAAAAATTATTCGTATGTGTAATGTCAAACTACTATGGCATTTTCTCATCATTACAAGCTAATGAGGATGTTCACGATTTATTTCTTACTCTAATATTTAGTTCCATATTGTAATTTATCTATTGATTGTTGAATCAGAAACTGTTCTTCAGAACGTAAATTCAACTCTCGAATTATTTAGGATGTAACGCAAGAATTTGAGGTTATGGCCACCATTTTTGAGATAATATAACAGAATAAAATAATGGATTACTACGTTGAAGGAATAATAAAAAAAAATATATTTAACCGGAAAATTAATTTTCTATTTATGAGAAGACAGACAAAAAAGTGATGAAAGTCACGACGCGATCCTTTGGTAGTTAAATCTTAGAAGTAATTTACCCATTGATTGATTGTTACTACTGTGGTTGACAGCTGATTGATACAGAGCTGCTGAAATCCGTTGTAGAGTTGTTAACGTTGTACTAACTTCTTCTATAAGTCTTTTCTTATTCAAATAAAAACCTCCAGTATGTGTACACGTGTCAATATGACTGAAAAGATTTGCATTTCGTGTAAAATATTTTAATTATTAATAATGTAGCAAAACGCTTTCGACTGTTAAGTCATCATCAGTGCTTACTTGTAAGCGAGTAAACCAATAGGTTAATATGAAATTAGAAAATAAAAACAAAAGTGAAAAAAGTTGAAAAAAGTCATAAAAATTAAGTGAGGTTACTTACTCGTCAGGCATTACAACAGAAGCAAATTCACTAGAGTACGAAACCATCTTCAAAATAGGTGTAGGTAAATGTATTAAAACTCTTAAATTCGTACAAAGTTTTTATTACCACATGCTGACTAGTTTCGACTTAACAAAATCATCTTCGGGGCGGGTAAGCTACAATTATGATTGTAAATTTAATATAGCAATTCGGATTCTATTCAAATAACTGTAACTTAATAGCCAATTAAAAAAAATCACACAGGACGGATAACAGCACAAATTTAAAATAAACAGCAAAAACAAGACAAGACAACAGAACTAGACGAACTAACGTTTTACATAATTTGATGGTTAACACACTCAAGTGAAGATAATTTTTTATAATCTAAACAGAGGCGGAACTTCAATAGTTGATTTTAAAGTTAATGATATAGTATTTTCGTTATTAATTGATTTAAAAATTTCTAAGTTCTCCAAAGCGTTCAGTCTAGTTCCATGTTCACAAACATGTAAAATTTTAAAATTGTCATCCACTTCAAAAGAATGGTTATTAAATTGCAAATGTCTGTAGAAAACGGAACTATTACTTGTCAAATGTTCCTGGATTCTCAACTTAAACCTCTTACCACACTGTCCTATGTATTAAGCGTTTATAAACCCCACTTCTATCAAATTGTGAAATTGGGTCTTTGGTTCGAGAAAAGATAGTTTTTATGTTTAGTCGAGTTTTAAAGGCCACTTTATATTCTGTTCTATTCTCATTCTGAATAATGTTGGCCAATTGATAGGAAAGTGGACCGTAGTAAGAAATGCTACTAAATTTTTGTTGTTCCCTTTTGTCTAATGCATATGAGTCATTTATTAAAAGGGAACAACAAAAATTTGTTAGCATTTACCGGTAAATACATACCCGGCATTTCAAGGAATAATTACTTTAAATAATCATTAACATATAAAGTTAAAATTCTAAAAACATAAAAATGAATCATTAAAGTAAAAGTCTTAATTGCAAAAGCAACATAAACCATTATAATAAAATCTTAAATAAAAATAGTGAAAAGTGCAAATACCTTTAATTACATCACACCCATCCGACAGTGTTACAATCAACGATATAAAATAAAATAAATTTCGTCACTGTCATACCGTGACTGGTCCTTCGATAGAAAACAATTTAATTCCGCTCAACACAGCTCAAAAAAAGAAAAGTTGAGTCTGTGTCTAACTCCATTTCTTATGAGCTGGTTTTTAGAATTTTTATCCTTCATTGTTCCTGTGCGAGATTTTGTACTACATCATATAAAGTTATTTTTTAGAGCCGTAAAAAATAATGTTTCTTCCTAATGAATTCTATTCGCTCCTACACTGATTCACATTTTAGATACAACGGTTTAAAGCTCTGCTCTCTTATTTCCGTAATTTTGATTTCTTGTGGTTTCTAGTTTACGTAGGTATTATATTTTGTTATTTCCAGCGTGGTATTTTCGCTTCGTAAAGGTATAAGAAGGATGTATTTAAACGCATAAAATATTTCTTTTCATAACATTATTACAAAAGGAAGTTGCTCAACTTTAGCCAAGTTCTTCAATGTATTATGAGAAAAGCCTCTGAAAATAGTGTACTCAACTACTGCAAATTTAAAATTAAGATAAATTTACATTTTCATAGTCTTTTGGTGTAGATAAACTGGATTAGTGGAGTGGACTGTTATGTTTGTCGTTCACCGATACACCAAAGGTTTTGTTGTTGTTGTTTCTCGTCGATTAGGTTTTTGGAAAAAAGGTCCAGTCGCAATTCAAACTAACGTTTAATTAATAACACTCAAGTACGACAATATTAACAAACGTAAATCAAATCTTGCAAAAAATGGATATTTAGGTAGATGCAACCAATCCTACGGCGACGTGATAGTAATTAGATAATTAAATTACAGTATTACAGTTTTCACAGACGTTCGTTTAAAAAATATGTAATTCTCTCAGATTATTATTGAACTAAAACACTTCCAGTTAGCACTGTTGTATTTCGCGTCGTAGCACGATAGATATTTTTATACTTTTAGTTAAAATTGTAATTGTCCTGGTTTAGTATTAAGTTTAGTTTACAGTTAATTGGTTTGGGGTTTTATTCTGACTGGAGAGATTCACCGAGTGGTTAAGGTACTTGTTACACTGTAAAATGTGTCCATTTCGGACAAGATATTTTCACCACTGCTTTATCGGACGAGAGATATTTCACTACTGACTAGTTCCGTCTTGTTATCATAAGCTGGAAAAGGACTGTTTGTAATTCAAATCTGGATGTCGTAAAAGGTAACTGCTGCGTTGGGGCAAAAGATTATAATAATAAGCTATAAGTGCTCAAACTGACTCGTCTGATGTCTCTTGTAGCCAAAACTCGGAGTACACTCACAAAAGTAGCCAAAATAAGAAGAATATAAAATATTCGCGTTCAGCGTAGCGGTCATGTTCGTTTACCTATATCGTTCAACTTAATACTTAAATTATCGGCGTTTGGAGAAAGACGATATGACAATAAATTTATAACTGAGCCGGCTTCAGCAACTTTGCATACTTTAAATAAAATGAATTGAAAATGCCATTTTAGCCGTAACATTTCCTGTCCGGGAAAAAGGTTTAATAAATAAAGAAAAAAAATTACGTTTTTTCCAATCTGCCCGAAGATCTCGTGGATGGAGGAATTGCGCAAGGTACAGAGTTTGTTTGAATTTCCTTAATAATTGGGTAGTAGTTGGACCCCATTGCATCTTGTGTAACCTCCCAGTTGATTTTATTACACATTTGTGGTGATGTTACAGATATATCTACTGCAAATGGATGTTGGTGTGGGAGAGTAACTCTAGTTGGAGATCCGTCATTTAGTAAAACCATGCCTAGGTCATCTATTGTCTTGGATAGTATTACACCCTGACGATAGTCGGTGAGGACTCCATACATTAAAGTGAGCGTTTGCGTCACCACAAATGGATACAAAAACTGTGAGAATAGATTCACCCAATCCCGTTGATTAGTAATTACATTAGGTGGCTTGTAAAACGAAACAAAATGTAAGTTTGCATCGCCTATTTCTACAGCACAAATCTCTAATTTGCTATTGAAATTTTGATTGACAACAATTTCCCTAAAATTCAAATATTTTGCTACAAAAACACCAACGCCTCCATTGCCGTCGTTACGGAACCTTATTACAGAGCTAAACCCATTTAAAGTAAAATTATTTGTTGGCTTTAACAATAATTCAGATAAAATAATAATATCAATTTTATTTACACTCAAAAAATTTCAAAGACTCCCTTTTTTGTTTAGTATTGATTTCGCATTCCATTGAAAAACTTTTAGAGTTCATCTTCACTAAAATCAATGAATTCCATTATATTGTTCTCTTTTTTATTTAGAATGTTACAATAGATATTACTTAGCTGATTGACGTCAGATTTATAATTTATGGTGTTTTTTGTTTTATTAACGTAGCACATTTCCAGAAATAACCTATTCTTATATCTGTTCTTTCTTTCTAAAAATGTTATATTCGTGTTGTCAAACTCATGTCCCGTATTTATATGGTGTTCCACTGCCGCACATGTGTTTTTTTTCTTGCGACAATCGCTTTTGTGTTGACTGACTCTTTGTCTCAACCATTGGTCCGCCTGTCCTATGTAACATCCATTGCAACCAGGACAGGACAAATTGTAAACAACATTGCTATTAAATAACGTGGGTGTTTTATCTTTTACTTTTGAGGAACATTTTCTGATTGTTATGGGATTGTAAAGGGCAAATTTCAAATTAGGAATACTATTTTTAAACAATGGTGTAATACGATCAGTCAAATAGTGTATTCTAGGAATTCTTTTATAAATTATGCTCGGAGGTTTTTCTTCACTTGTGGGACCATCGTAAAAGCCTGTGTGGTATATTAACTTTTTTTAAATGTTCGTTGGATACCCGTTGCTTGCAAAAATATCAATAAGCTTCTTGAGATTGTCTTGAATGAAATTATCATCGCAGATGTGTGAGATTCTATTTTTCATGGCAATTACTGTGTATTTTTTGGATGGTTAGAGAAAAAGTTTAAAAATATATCAGATGTTGTTGGTTTCTGATACCAATCCAAACTTATTTTCTGTGCTTCAGTACGTATCGTATCTAGAAAGACACAGAACATTCTTGCTCAATCTCTATTGTACACTGAAATATATTATATATATATATATATATATATATATATTGAACCAGATATCATATATATTAAGAGAATGCAGTTCTGTAGGAATATTGCTTATATGAAAAAGGATTGAAATGATGTAATTTAAGAAAACATTATAAAAAGAAAACACTATTCTTAATAAAAAGCATATAAAGTAAAGATATATTAAATAATTAGTATACAACAATTTAATAAATAAAGAAATTACCTTAATAACTGTACAAAATTAGAAATTGCCTAACAAATGGAGAATAATAAAGATGTCTAAGATGATGGATTATTTTCTATAACGTAATCAGCTGTTCATCTGAAATAAAACAAATCTTAGTATAGTCAATTCATGATAATTATCAATTTAAGTAGTTAAATTATAAAGCAAATACACATATTTAATAGAATAAGGAGTATAAATTTCATAGATAAACTAATAATAAAATAGAAAAAAATGATATATCGTCAAGTGAAATAAATATAGAGTCAATAAATAATAGTTTGTTAATGAATTAGTATAAATAATTTAAAGAAAAGATTAGAGAAAGATTACATAAAATAATTTATGTTTATCAATTAAGATGGTTGTGACAGTAATAGACTGTCAATAACAATATTAGATATTGGACTATTTAAAATGTAATTATGTATATAACCAACTATAACTTATTTGTGTGATAAAAACTCAAGGAACTCTGCAAGTAAACTTATAATATCAAGTGTAATTTATATTAGTATATGTATGAAACTTTTTTGCAAGTGAAATAAGTAAAAATAATTCGACTGCATATGACAATATTTGATTGGTTATAAACAAAGTGACAGAACGAATTTCAATCAACAAGGAAAGAAACAAACTTTTTAAATAGTGATCTGGAAAAAACAAAATACTTGTTTATTGAAAAACGTTGGGAATCAGCAGGGAAGCGTTAGTAGTTGGAAGCTGGCGTCGAGATAAGAGGAGCTTGTGTAAAAGTGTTCCCGAAATTCCATGAAAATTCCCAATTAACATGACGAAACTTATAAATTACTATTAAAAACAATACTAATAGTACTCACAAATATTTACATCCAGTTTTACTGCAAAAATTATCAAAATTTCTCCTAGTTATTGGTATTGGAACTTCAGAGGAGTATTCCTGGGTCCAGAGGTGTTCATCCCAAGTCCAGAACAACAGGTCAGTGTTTATTTAAAATATTATTGGCCAATAATAAGAGTAAAAAACTCAAGAACTCAAATCAGTGCTTATTTTCATAAAATTTATCAACTTTGCGGCAATGATCGATCTAAAAAAGAAAGAAAACGGACTTTATATAGTTAATCAATTAAACAAATCATTAATAATAATTAAAAAGGCCTAATTTAATGTAAAATGAAGCTTATACTTACGCCATTTTCTCATCTCATAAGATAGATGCTTCATCAATTGTTCATATAATATTTCCATGTGTATATAAATCCTATAATTATGTATGTTCGTTTCACGCTATAAACCACATGACTAGATTCTAGGCAATTAACATAAATAAAGTAATAATATTATGAAAGATACAAAAACTAATTTAGTAACTAACTTCTAAAATATTTGTGATTGGTAGAAATATTTGAAACAAAAATCTAAGAGTGTTATTTGTTAGAAACAGTTGAAGGGAGACAAAAATCAATTGGGTATGGTCTCATGTTACTTCTGTGATAGCTTAACAATAGAAAACTAAGAAATAATATTCAAAATCAAAAATTAAGGTTCTAAAACCACAATAAGCAGTAACAAATGTAAGAACAGTGAACTAATAATAATTACCCAAGTTTTATCCAACATTAAGTGACTTCGCACAATCCTAATTTTCTTCACCAACATCCAATTTATCCGAGGACTAGAAATTGTGGTTCTTGCTACAAGTCCGAATTACACCTACAATATATGATGATGATGATGATCGTCAAGCAGTGGTAATGAACTTCCGAATATTTCAGAACTAGTTCGTAATCTATAACGTGACAAAGGTACTTATAAACATTTTTATTTAAACAACGAAAAATAGGTATCGTAACAATGTATACATCAACTATTAGTTATTAATATATAAGGTATACTTACTGAAAAATTCACATTTCATCAACATGGGTATTACTTTTTCTTCTTCTTTTTAATAAAACCATAGTGTGACTAAACCATCAATAACAAATTAATTCCATACTATTTTCTATAAGTATAGCTTAACAAACGGTGTGTATGATGTATGAATGAAGTTAGATAAGAAATGTCTTTTTTACACATTGAACAAGAGGTTGAGTGCTTTCTATCGACTGTTGAAGGGCATTTCATGCAGCGTCTGCGCTTGGTCGGTGGTTCTTCTTCATTGGCTAATTCTTCGATATTTAGACTACGTTTTATTTGTTGTCGTATTTGCCGTGAAATATGCGGATTTTCGGATCGTCTTTTCATATGATCTTCAATCAGAGATAGTTCTGATATTTAGAAACAATCGTCTCCCTGTTTTTACATTGTTTACATTTGCGAACGCGAATAAGATTAGACTGTTTACACCAGCTATATTTATAATAGCATAAAATATAGCAGCACCTTCGTGTTCTTCGGTTACAAGAGAATGCCGCACATTTTTGGTCCAAAGAGTCTGTAAAGCGAAAAATTCGCCGAGCTGTCGGAGGTTTATTGTTGGCAAGCTTGTCGACGGGGAGAATTCAGAGCACTGACTGCGCGAAGTATTCAGTCCTCCATGTGCCGTCAATGTGTAAACACACATTTCTAGTGTTAAATTTTGCATGTGCTCTGGGACCCATAACGTTGTTTCACAGAAAATACTGACAAATTCTACGTAGGGGAAGAAAATATTGCTGGCAGGTCTGACCCGTTAATCTACTGGTCCAGGAGGTGCCGATGACCAAGGATACCAGTAGAATTGGTGGAATTAGGAAACACGTGGTAAATTTCTGTAGACAGCGTTTGTTAGTAGGATTCATTATCAAGGTAAATGGTTCAAAATACTTTCTCGAAATTAACAGTTCTACAGGTAGATTAACGTAGAAATTTTAGCGTTGAATCGTAGTTTATTGGAGTATGTAATCTGGATTTCATGAAATAGTTTGATACATTTCACAAATTCTTATCAGGTCATTTTCGATTTGTACATTTTTTTGAAAAAAGAATATATTACGGGGGCTGAATATTATTCAGGGATGTGTCCAGCGACGTAGTTTTTATATTATGGGGTTTTTTGATATCGTAGTTTTTTTGCTAAGTGGGAAAAAACCAGTTATATTGTTTTTATTCTTAGTGTAAATGGCTTTTATACAGTTAAAAGTCAGGATGTATGATTATTTGCGAATTTCGGGTGATGATAATATAGTCAGTATAATGGGATATTACGGGGGGACGTCGAAAATTTGCCCACGGTAAAAAGGTAAAGCCTATGAAGAGGCTAATTCGTTTCTCTATTTTAGGGGTATTTTTTTATGTGGATGTTAATTCGCTGATTGGAGCTTAAGGAGTCAGTGAGACCAGTTCCAGGAGAGCTGGAATATTCTGGAGCGACTTCAGTTGCTGTTCTGGGTCCGGAAGAAGGATAAGTGAACAGTTTTCCTTTTTATTCTTCATACATTTGTAAATTCACCTTTATCCGTCACATTTCACAATTTTTTTTATGTAAAGTTTTCATTTCTCTCTTTTTGCGGCAATTAGTATACATTCACTTTTCAGTTTGTATTTAAAATTGTAATCATTTGCTTCATAGTTTATAATATTGGGATGTTGACTCTGAACGCTAGGATACTACGGTACGTACCTGGGTACTGCGTTATTTAGTTAAGTTTTCGAACTCTGACGATTTTATGTAAATAATTTTGCGCCGTACATAATTTCTATTCATATTCACTTTTAGCAACGCTAAGCTCGTTTGCTATTCAAATTTTATGCTTATGCATTTATTTATATTCATATTTGTATAAATTGCGGGAGTGTGAACCCATGTAACTGAGACATTGGTAATTTTTCATTGTATTTTGAGAAATTGTACATGAACCATTTGGTGGTTTCTCTATAATTATAGATTTGACACATCGGTGTAGTTTGGGGCCCTCAGCTCTTCTGCACCTTGAGTTTGAAGCCTTCAGCTCTGCTCAGAGTTTATAGAACCTGCTTATCATTTATTTATGTAAGCTGTGACTTCGTTGTAACTGATAATTCAGTTTGCGATTTGAATTTTTATGTAGATTCCGGCCTTCAGCCTAACTACATTCTGAGTCTACAGCCATCAGCTGTTCAGATATTATTTGGGACATTTTTGTTGTAAACTTGTAATAAATATTTTGAAAAGAGACCTATGGTCCAAAGTGATTAATTAAAAACTTCAATCAGGGGATACTTGCTGACTTTTATTTTTTTATGATAACTTACCTATCAGTTTATCCTTTGGAGTGTGTAGTTAGTGTTGTTAACCCACTGAGGAGTTGTGGGCTAATTTAAGAAGTCTTGGATGCTTGCCAAAACTTCTCTGGCGCCCTTTTTGGAAACTCAATAATTTTTTTTAAGAATCTACCCCTTCTTCGACTCAAAGCTAGTCGACTGGTGAGCACGGGTTGTACCACGTGAGACAACCCGCACATCTATACCGAGCAATAAGGGTTAGTAGGTTTTCTCGTTATAACTCTACTCCACTTTTTGAAGAATTGTAAAATAAAATGATTTCAGGTTTATATGTGACATCTCTAACCGATTTATCATGGTGCATGGAAGATACTGAAGTTACACTCTTATTCTATTTTGGCACGAATGAATCCAAGGTATTTTCCCTAGTGAAACCAAATAAAGAAGGATTCACGTTACGAGTTTCATTGGGTAAAAACTGTGGAGGCAGTTCTCGCTTATTTTTTCGTGTTGTTCCTACATATGTCAGTCCTTTGCTTCTAAGCTCATTCAGCAGTTTCATGAAAGAAAACCAATTGTCCGCAGTAACGTTTCTGTTGGTGTGCATAATTGGAGTTACTAAGACTGAGAGTGTTGGAATAGACAGCTTTTTTGGGTTATCAGCATGTAATTTTTTTCCAGTGTAAACGAAAGCGTTCAGAAGGTAATGAGTTTTGGAGTCACAAAAGCATAATATTTTTATTCCGTAACGTTTAGGTTCACTCTTGATATATACAACAAAACTGCATTTACTTCGAAATCCAACTAACATCTCGTCAACAGTAATGTAAGCATATGGTGTATAATTGTCCTTGAAATTATCAATAAATTTCTGAAAGAGTTCAGATATAGGAGACAGTTTATCATCCTCTGCTTTTCTTGCTTGCCGGGTTTCTGCATCATCAAAACGCAAAGCTGTTAACAGAACGCTTCAAAGACATAGTGAGACGAAATATATCTCGTCCTGTGCCGTCGGTAACCCATAAGGAACTGCGTCTTCGTGAGGCGATTTGAAAACACCGGTTAGATATAGTAATCCTAAAAATGCCTTTAGTTATATTTTATCAACATGCTTGGTAAAAAAGCGGTACCTCCATAGTTTGGTTGAAGTAGTGTAATTTTTTGATTGGTATACGTTATTATCATTTCAAGAATATCGTCGGTACAAAGCAGAGACCATGCATCTAAAGGTGAACCTGGTTTGTTTACAGCAGCATAACCTTTGAGACCTGGTAGTTTCGTTATAATATTTTCTTTACGTGTTCTAGAAAGTGCCTGTGGATTTTTTGACCATTTGAAGTTATTACGACCATAAAAGTATTCTCTCATTTCATCCTGAATAGGTTCTTCATCACTGGATCCTTTAATTTTCGTGTCCGTTTCATGCTCTGAGTGCTCACTTTGCACTTCTACGTCACTAAATCGTCATGATTACCCTCAAAAGTGTTTTCGAGGTCCAGGGCCGTTCCAATCATATGTGCAGGTCGTGCGGCGCACGACGGCGCCGTCACAAAAAAGGCGCCGAAGGCGCCAAAGACACTTTTTTTATTTTTACCAATGTCTGAATATGCTAGAATTAAGATTAAAGTAGGAAATAAGTAATAATATTTGAACAAATAATTTGAAAAAGGTATTATTATGATCATTATTATCATCTATAGATTCAAATATGACTTCTTTAAGTTGCTTGGTCCCGACCTATTGCATATTTTGTTCTATTACTGAGCGCCGTGCGCCCGCACTATATTTCTTAGTTCCTATGTTTCATTTCACAAGTTCATTCTTGTCTGGCCAAGCGAGTATTGCAGTGAAATCATGTTCATTTGAGCATTGGCTTTTGTCTCAAGCAGTGGAGTAAATCGCATCTCGCATCAGCTAAGAAGTTATACCTATTTCTTATTTCCTTATTTGAAATTTGGTTCTTTTCTGGAAGCTCAAACTTTGAAGTATAAGTTATAAGTATAAAATAGAGTTAAGGTAAGTAATGTATATTCAGATCGTTATAATTCGTAATTATAAATTAATTAGATTCAACAAACCCCGAACCCAAACCCAAAATTTTATGTGCTATTATTTTTTTAGATGTCTGAAGATAAAAAGAAACTTTCTGGTTACCAAAATCTAATTAACAAACGTAAAGGGGAGGAGGTGTTGGAAAATACCAATAAGAAAATAACTCAATTTTTCAAAGCACCCATTAATTCTTCTTCGGAGGCTTCCGTAAAAAATGATGATGATAATATGGAGCCATCGACATCAAGTTCAGTTGAAGTGGAAAAACTGCAACGTTTATCGAAGCTGATGATGATGAAGTTTTTGATAGTAAGACTGTACAGCTGTCTAAAGATCCAGGTTTGTGGCCGAAAATATTATCTTCAATGAATATTGAACTTCTGATAAAATATGGTCCAACCTATTATAACAATTCAAATTGCGTTTTTCCGAAAGACAGGACTGGGCGAAAATTTTCTGAATCATACTTCACTCGAATTTTGCCAAATAATGAAAAAATCTAACGTGATTGGCTTCTGTACTCGGTATCGAAAAATTCAGTGTTTGGTTTTTGTTGCAGAATATTCAACCTTAACACCGCAAAAGCCCGATTGGCTGATGTAAATGGCTATAATGATTGGCAACATTTGAGTGAACATTTAAATATTCACGAAAGAAGTAAAATGCATTTCGAAAATCTTAAGACATGGTCTGACTGTTTAACTAGATTTAAAACAAACAATACGATTGATCTAACTAATAAATATTTGTTTAATGCTGAAATTAAATATTGGCATGCAGTTATTGAGCGAGTATTATATGGTATTTAGTTTTTAGCTAAACAAAATATGTCCTTTCGCGATCAAAATTTGAAATTGTTCCAAAATAATAATGGCAATTTCTTAAAACGTGTGGAAATGATTGCCAAATTCGATCCTATAATGGCTGAACATACTAAGAGGGTACAAATGCAAAGCAACAGAATGAATTATTACCTTGGCATCCACATTCAAAATGAAATAATTGAAATAATAGGCAATAATTTAAGAGAAAATATTTTATATATGATTAAAAATTCAAAATATCTTTCTATTATTCTTGATTGTACTCCAGACATGAGCCATCAAGAACAAATTTCTGTCTGTATCAGGTTCGTAAATTTAGATTACAGCATCAGGGGAAATTGTTGTTGATGAACGTTTCTTACATTTTGCTCCAATAGAAAACACAACAGCTGAGGGCTTACAAAAATTTCTACTAAATGTCTTAGAAAAACATAATTTAAATTAATATGATATGAGAGGCCAGGGATACGACAATGGTGCCAACATGCGAGGCAAGCATGTCGGTTTACAAAAAAAATTCTAGATTTGCATCCAAGATCATTTTTTGTACCTTGTTGTAATCACAGTTTAAACTTGGCTGCAAATGATACAGTTAAGGGAAACAACTCTAGCTGGCAATTCTTTTCTACGGTTCAAGAACTTTACAATTTTTTTTCGGCTTCAACTAATCGTTGGACCGTTTTGAAAGAACATATTTCCAATTTAACTTTGAAACCACTTTCTGAAACTAGATGGTCGAGCAGAATTGATGCCATTACTCCATTGAGGTATCAGCTTGGGGAAGTCTATGATGCTTTATATAGTATATTAAGTGGAGTTTCTTTTGATAACAATACAAGGCATATGGCTGAATCTTTAGCAAATAAATTAAAAAGTTACCGTTTTATATGTACATTAGTATTGTGGTACAATGTTCTGTTTAGAGTCAATACTGTTAGCAAAACATTACAAACCAAAGATTTTAATATCTCGGAAGCATGTACCCAAATGAATAATTTGCCAAAGTTTTTCAATAGTTACCGAAGTGATAAAGGATTTGGAGATGTACTAGTTGATGCTTCTGAACTTGCAAAATCTCTAGATGTAGAGCCAACCCTCAAAACTAATAATGTATTTAGACCAAGGCGTGTTAAAAAACAATTTAATTACGAGAATGACGATGAACCAATTACAGATGGAGAACGGGATTTTAAAATAAACATTTTTTTAGTACACTTGATATTGTTATAAGATCAATTGGTAAAAGGTTCGACTTATTGTCCCATTCCGAACATTTTCAATTTTTATGGGATATTTGTAAATTTTCAGATTTACCAGAAAAGGAACAACTAAATTGTTGTTTACAGCTTGAAGGAGTTTTAACAGACAAAAATCGTAATGAGCGTGACATAAATGGAACAGAATTGTTCCACGAGTTGCAATTTTTAAAAAATCTTAATCTACAAACACCGATACAAATGTTAAACTACATTATAAAAAAAATTTAACTCATTCTGTTCCAAATGCAAGCGTAGCTTTGCGAATTTTGTTGACAATGCCTGTATCGGTTGCTTCAGCGGAAAGAACTTTCTCAAAAACTACTTAAGATCGTCAATGGGCCAACAACGGCTCGATAATTTGGCAATCATATCGATTGAAAGTGATTTGTTGGACAATATAAATATGACTGAACCTATTTCTGAATTTTCCAGAAAGAAAACGCGTAAATCTACTTTTATTTAGTGGTTATTCAGTTTTATTTAGTTTTATTCAGGTTATTTAGATTAGGTAACTATTTCTTGTTCAAAAAATGTTTATTTTTTGTTTGGTAATAAAATGTTTATTTTTGCTTCAAAGTTGTATTATTTATTAATTACCGTCTAGCGATTATGTTGAATGTACATAATATAAAATTTAAAAAATATATGCACCAAAAAAAGGCGCTGTGATCACATTTGCACGACGGCGCTCGACCAGGTTGGAACGGCCCTGTCGAGGTCCACCTCATTGTCACTCAAGCTTTCCAAGTTATTAGCATTGTCTTCCAGTTCTTTATCACTAAGATATTTCGTCATTTTGATATAAACACCGTTTTGCTATTTACGTACTTAACTGGTATGGTTGGGTCAAAATTGACCCGCAACGACTACACAACTAGAACGATAAACGGGAACTGAACTTCTAGTGTACTCCTCGGCAGAGCAATGAGTAATGGGGGAATACGTTCACGCGCGATATCGAGTGATGCCCACTCAGGAACAAATTACATGCTTGAAGTTGCTCTGGGTTATCATTGACCCAACCATACCAGTTAAGGGTTAAGAAAGAAAACACCAAATTGTCAATCACGCTGATATTCATTTTGACAGTTCCTGCTATTAACATCTAATTTAATGTTATGTAAAAAGTATTTTTACAACAAATCATGCCTTTTACGAATGAAGAAGCCTTTGATATGTTGAGAATTTATTGTTAATGTTTTGAAAATGCGGCGATTGCTTCTAGGCAGTATACACTGCGTTATCCCCTCCGAAGACGGCATTCGAGAATGGTTTTTCGTCGTTTAGCCTTACGTTTAAGGCAACATGGCCAAGTGCAACCAACTCCCACTTTGAGAAGAAATCGTAGAGTAAAAAGAGAAGATAACATTATAAATGTGTTTGCTTATATTCATGCAGACCCCCATTTAAGCATAAGAGATATCTCCAGATATTTAGGAATATCCTATGGCTCAGTGCAAAAAATAATAATGGATTTTAAAATGCATTCCTATCATGTCGTGATTCATCAATCCTTAAATGAGACTGACTTTGAACGTAGGCTTGATTACTGCTACTGGCTTAGAGATTTCATTAGGGAAAACCGTCATATTTTGTCACAAATATTTTGGACAGATGAAGCATCTTTTTGCAGTAATGGCAGGGTAAATCTTCATAAAATGCATTACTGGTCGGACACTAATCCACACTGGTTACGTGAAGATTATCAGCAGGGTCGATGGAGCGTCAACGTCTGGTGCGGTGTTATTAATGGTGCTATCATCGGTCTGCAAATCTTTAATGGTAATCTAACCGGTGACATGTATTTGAACTTTTTGTTTACCAGGACTCTTAGAAAATGTGCCTTTAGAAGTAAGAAGAATCAAGTCGTTTCAACAAGATGGATGCGTATGTGCAAGATTTTTTGAACAGGCATTTTCCTAACCGTTGGATTGGTAGAGGCAGTCTATTTTTCTGGCCACCAGGGTCCCCCGATTTAACCTGCCTTTATTTTTACCTGTGGGGCCGAATAAAGGATTTGGTGTATAAAACTCGACCAACTACTCGAGAAGACATGATAGTGCGTATTCAAAACGCCATAAATAATATACCAAGAGCGGAAATTGAGGCAGCTGTCAACTCTACCCAGAAAAGATTGGGCATGTGAATTCAAAATAATGGACCACATTTTGAACATTTACGACAAAACTATTAATTTATTTTTAACGTTTATTTTTAAATTTCCGTGTTCTTTTTATTAGTGTTATTGCTCCTGCTGTTGTTGGACAGTTTTATTTTTTTTCCAAATATGTAAATTAGTATGTTTCGAGATATGAGCGCCCCATGTAAATTTATTTGATATTTTTAATCCAAAACCGTTTGTCTAACGAAAAAAAGTCGAAAGGTTATTTTTGTAAGCAACTAATAAGTGATTACGAAAATGATTTTTATTTTGATAAAGAGCAGTGGCGTGCCATTTTTTAATGTAATAAAATTATATTTTGTTCAATATCAACGGTTCAAAAAAAGGTTAGGTTAATTTTTTTCAATAAATTTTAGAAAAATGTATCTTCTTTTAAAATATGTAAAAATGAATATACCATTACATTTGCTTTTTTTTAAAAAAAACTCAAAAATTTGCTACCATTTCAGTTAACGCCATCTAGCGGCGAAGACGAAAGTCAAATAGTCAAATCCAAGTAAGCGTTTTGTAGTGTAAATTATGCTCTTTCATATGAGCCCAAATTTGTTGAAATCGGTCAAGTGAAACGGGAGAAATCTTGGTTTGTTTAAAAAAACAATTGAACTTCCCTCACCGCTTTATTTTGATAGATAGAACAAAACATTTTAGTCAAAAAGTGTAGGTGAATAGTCAGTAAATATGAAAATAATATCATCGATATACTTTCATTAGGCAAAATTCTATAAAAATGCCATTTTTCTAGTTAGTATTAGTTGTTACGCCTGCTAGCGGACGTTTGACAAACTCGAAAATAATTTCCAGCAATTTCTCTTGGCGACTTTTATCATGATTTTTTTTCTAAATCTATACGACCAATATCTTATGAGATATGGCCGCTTGCTACTCTTAATTGATCACCCAGTAGGTTTGTATTATTATAAGTTTTCTGTCAAATTCCAAACAAGACCTTCGAAGTGCTTGAAATACTGATTATGCTGTTTCGATGTAATGATTTAATTTACTTCTATTAATATGTTATACAATCATACCACACTAGCAGAGAAAATTAAAAAAATACAATAATTAATCGAATATGTTTTCTTTAAGGTGAAAAAATATTTTTATTATAAGTTTGTAAAATTGTTGAATCAAATAATGAACTAAAATAAATTCTGGCAAAAAGTTTGCGATTTTTTCTATGCGCAAGCGTTTCATACATAAAAAGCCATCATCAACAGGAAACAGACAGGCCAGTCGCAAGCAGAAAGACCTGCAGGAGGCAGCATTGGCGAGGGCAGCTGCCGCCGCATATTTGTACCAATCTGTGCTTAGAATTGGAGCGATTGTAGTTACGTCATTGTTAGAACCCGCCCCATCTATTATTCATGCCTTGGGTTGGGGGGCGGCACATTGACGGCGGATGGATAGAGGGGTGAGGAGTATTTTCTCTGCTCTAAAACTTCGACAACGGTCTCTGATGGCTGATTTACGGATACAATGTCGATATAGGTTCGGTCGGGAATGTTTGTATTGGAAAATTTTGCTACATATCGGGGTTTTATTTGGAAAATTATTTCATTTACAGGCGGAAAGAATTATATGTGAAGAAAGTAAGTATACGGTGCGGTTCAAAAGTATTGATATGGCAGTCTTTGAAAACTATTTAAAGCAATTTTCTAAAATTTCGAACAGCATTCAACAAATTTGAAATGAATTGGTTGCTGATTTAAACGTCAGCGAAAGTGACAAGTTTCGTTAAAAAACTCTGTCTAAGATTGCAAAAACGTCCGTGGCCTTATTTTTTTATCCAAATCTTGCAAGACGAAATGATTACCATGGCAGCAGCGACTGCAGCTGTTTCCGAGTTCCATGTGTGCACCATTTACATCCATGTTGAAAAATATTTGACAAACGTTAGTCCAACATATGGATCGAGACCGAACTATAGAGGCAGCACTTCTGTCGAAAGTAGAGCGCTCTGGTGTTAAATAAGAAAAACATTGTGATGTAAACATTGTAATAAACAACCTACAAAATGATAAAAATGAATATCTCTTTTTATTTTATTTTCCAGGAAAAATTGTTGGTATGTAAGATGGATGTAGGGGATTATCAGATTTTTGATTATTGACAAAATGAGCACTGCAAATTTTAGTATTTTTATTTGGTTCCCAATCCTTCCGATGTTTTCTGCAATGTAATTAAAACATTTGAAGTGATTCCTTTTGTACAAATGTTTACTTTCTTTCTCTTAATAGTATTTAATTATTCAAACTTATTATATAATATTAAAAAGTCAGCAAACACATAACAAGCTTTTTATTTGATATAATAAATGAAATCATACAGATTATTTTTTGACGTTTCTTAAAACCAATGAAATGCTTCTTTATTTGACACAAGGGTAAGTTTCAACCAATCATGTCATTATTATAGTGGGAATAAAGCTCTTGTGATTATTCTCGGGAATAATCACTGTTGCTTTTATTTGTCTAGCAAGTGTCAAATAGTTGTCAAAATAATTATCTAATTGTGTCAACGTTATATATAAAATGAGTGAACATCATCGGTTTAGTACCTTTTCTGATGAAGAAATAACGAATAAGATTATAGAAACTACTTCGAAAAATACTCTAATAAGTAATCAGTCTATATGGAGACAATTTAAGACCTTCACCAATTTGTGAATAAAAAAATAATCTAGTCAAATATAACTCGAGAGTTCCATAAATTAGAAAATAATTTGACAGATTTTGTTCAAACTTGTTGCCATTTGGCAATAGCCACTCGAGCCCTGCGGGCTCTCGTGACTATTGCCTGGCAACAAGTTTTCAAAAAATCTGTCAAATTATTTTCAATTTATTCCCACTCTCTTGTTATATTACTACTGACAACAAAATTTTATTCTCTCGATAATAATCTTTTATTTATGTAAAAAAATTTAGAACTTTTCTAATAGCTGCCAATTATAGTATCATATGATTATACACAAAAGAATAGGTAATGAAAAAAATTTATTAGAACATTTTACTTTTTCCTTTCGGGGAAACTATAAAATTCCAACTGCGTAGTATTTTTATACGGCATATGTGAACAGCCATGAATACAGAAAGATACTTTTGATGAAGACATCACAAACATTTAATATCAGTTTTAAAAAATGAACATTTAAAAACTTTGATTATACTAATAGGGTTTACCACAGTGTTTACATCACATTGTTTGTGTTTTTTCACGGCAGATGGCATAAGCGTCATCTTTCTCGGTCCCTATTGGACGCTTCGTGTAGCGGCGCTAAACCGCGTGCCCAGACGCATCATTATTACCCACGTTACCACATTGTTACGGAATTTTTTGATGGCTTCAAAACAACCCTGATATTATGAATGAGATGCTAGGTCTATTATTTTTTCAAGGAGAGCCATGTGGCTTTTGCACGACGTTGCACAGCTACATGATGCTCTACGAGTGTCTCAATACTCAAATGAACAATGTCGTGTCATTGAATTTGCTTGACATCCAAAACATCCAGGTTTAACCCTGTGGCGTTTTAAATATGTTCGCAAATAAGGCAAATTATTCTACTTCAGAATTGCTCTAAAAATTTAATACGACTAATAATAATACAGGTTATTGATTATTCAGAGAAATTTGTAAATGTATTCAGATGGTAGGCATTTTGCACACTTACTTTGACGCTTTTTATTGTTGTTTATTGATTTACTTGGAAGTTTTCCATTGTTATCTATCGATTTGCCGTTGTTACACATTTAGAGAGAAAACCATTTTGTAGAATACATTATCTGTGTTGTGAGCAATGTAGAGGGGACTGTGTGTTCTGGATAGCTGATAAATAGACTCACCAATTTTCTATATACATATATTTACAGAAACTATTTACACAAATTATTTACACAACTATTTACACTACAAAGATGGAAATAATCCAGAGCTTTGAAAGATGCCTCTAAGGTAGAGCTTTGGATATTTTATATTTGAAGGGAATAAAATCCACTAAAATGCGAACATTTGTTCACTGCTAAAAATTAGCATCAGATCCTTGCCATTTCTGACACATTACTAAAATCTGTCATCAACTGTCAATCAGAATGACCAACATATATTTTTAAGCAACAAATTGTCAGCTTAATTTATAAAAATAATAGATAAATGTGTTGGAGGTTGTTTCCAGCACATTTCATTCATTCGAAGGGCCATCTAGAAGCCAATAACTGAAAAATGGACCCAGTTACAGGATTCACACAAAAGTGACTGTTCTATGTAAAATTGAATATTATTCATTTTAGGAGATTCGATTTCCTAAAATGAGGTGCAATTAACGTCATCTATTAGCGATGCTAAATTAGGACCAATTCTAAAACCAAATTTTAATACTTCGGAAGGTTCAAGCTTTGTTCATTTGACAAGTATCTTTATTCATCATCATCACCCAGCCCCTTCAGTCCACTGCTGGACATAGGTCTCCTTTGATTGCTTCCATATCTTCCTATCCTGTGCTGCTTGTATCCAGTTTTAATGGATATGTCTCAAGTCGTCATGCCAGCGTGTTAGCGGTCTTCCCCTATTTCGAAATGCTTCATGTCTCGGTCTCCACTCCATAATCTTTTTAGTCCATCTATTGTCTGTTAATCTAGCTATATTACCCGCCCAGTTCCATTTTATGGATGCGATTTTTTCTATCACACCAACTAGTCTCGTTCTTCTTCGAATTTCTGCGTTCGGTATTCTGTCTCTTAGGGATAAACCCAGCATTTGTCTTTCCATGGCACGTTGAGCTACTCTTATTTTAGTTGCTTATTTTTTGGTTAGAGTTAGGGTCTCTGCACCGTATGTTAACACAGGTAAAACACACTGGTCGAAATCTTTTCTTTTTAGACATATGGGCAGTGAGGATTTTAGGATATGTCTTAGCTTTCCGAAAGCAGACCATGCTAATCCTATTCTTCTTCCCAATTCTCTTACCTGATTATCTCTGGTTATGCTTACCTCGTGACCTAAGTACTTATAGGACGTTGTTTCTTGGACTTGATTTTCTTCCAAATATATACCTACTGCCAATACGAGATTTGTCATCATTTGCGTTTTTGAGATGTTTATTTTGAGACCCATTTTCTTTGGAATATTCTGTAACAGTCTCAACATGGTTTCCGCCGTGTGAATATCATCCGCTATCAAGACTATATCATCTGCGAATCTTAAGTGACGTAGGTTTTCGCCGTCTATGTTTATTCCTAACCCATCCCAATCTATTTGTTTACACATGTATTGCAGTAGTGTGGTGAATAATTTTGGCGAGATTGTGTCGCCTTGTCGAACACCTCTCTTTATTTTAATCTTTTTGGTATGTTCATGAAGACTTACGCAGGCAGTAGTTTTTTCATATATGTGTTCTATCATGTCTGTGTATCGGTGATCTATTCGACAATCAGCTAATGCTCGAAGCATTTCTTTTTGATTTATGGTATCAAACGCCTTTTCGTAATCAACAAATATTAGAACCAGTGGCTTATTGTATTCTATTGATTTTTCTATTAGGATTTTCAGAACTTGAAGATGGTCGTTGGTTCCGAACCCTGACCGGAATCCAGCTTGCTCCCGTGGTTGGTATGAATCCAATTTATTTTTTAATCTGTTCGTAATGATTTTTGTAAACAATTTGTAAATGTGTGATAACAGACTAATAGGTCTATAATTTCCAAGGTCGGTAGTGTTTCCTTTTTTGTGAAGAAGAGTGATAATTGCATTATTCCATTGTGTTGGAGTAGATTTCTTCTTAAGACACTCGTTGTAAAGCGACTTCAATGTTGTTAATAACTTTATTCCTCCTAGTTTAATTGCATCTACGACTATTCCATCTTCTCCCGGGACTTTCCATTTTTCATCTCACTTAAAGCTTTTCTTATTTCGTTTATGGTAATTTCGGGCATAAGTTCCGATCCTTGATTTTGGACTTTTGGGCGTTTTTTATTTTTCGTCTCTCCATTTCCCTTATAGATTTCAGAGTTAAACTCTTCTGTTATCTTTAAGATTTCTTCTCTATTTGTGGAAATTTCTCCATGACTATTTGTTAGTTTGCATATATTCTTCTACCCCTCAGAGAATTTCTTCCTCAGTACTTTTAGACTTTTATTGTTTTCAATGACCATCTTTATATTTTCCGTGTTATATTTTCGTATGTCTGATCTTATTGATTTCGTTATCTCTTTATTTAGCCCCTTCAACTTTTCTTTGTTTCTTCCGTATTTATCTCTTAGATCTGCTCATTTCTTCATGAGGTCTAGCGTGTGTGTACTTAACTTCTGTTCTTTTTTATTTATTTTACAATGTTTTTTCTGTGCTTTTTAATTGTGTTTATTATCGCCGTATTTAATTTTTCTATATCTACGGTTTCACCTTCAGTGTATTCGCTTCTATCGAGACCATATTCAATATCATCTTTAAACGCTGTTGTGTCTTGAGGAGGTATCCAATTATTATTTTTGGAATCATTTTGAAGCTTCCTCCTTTCATTTTTGGTATTAATACAGACTTTCGCTCGTACCATTCGATGGTCACTACCGATGGAGAACCTATTTAACACTGTGACGTCTTGTATAATTTCTTTCTTTGTTGTTATTATAAAATCTATTTCGTTTTTTGTATGTCCATCGGGATTTATCCATGTCCATTTCTTTTGAGATTTTTTATTATAGAAGGTGTTCATAACGTATAAATTATTATCTTTATTATTTTAGGAATAAACTGATATTTTGATAACCCAAAATCTGAAACTTGGACCTAGAGAAACAGTAGTATCAGTAAATTTGTTTCTGTCCGATAAATATCTCCTAAGTATTATGGTGATCTGTAGAATTGAATGAAAAATAGTTTTCATGCCACACTTATCCCTGGACGTTAAACTTGGAGTAATCATTTTATGTTCAAAATATCCAAATTCCCTGTAAATTTTAATATTTTCAACATATTGGCATCGCCTCATAAATGTGTGTGTCGAGTTTAAGAAAACTATCAACCGGTCGAGAACAAGAAGACATAGACGGCAATAATGTAAAAAGAGTTTGACCGGACGGGATCGGCATCAGCAAGGCGTGCACCACTAAATTGCCGTGAGCGTGAGGAGTATCATACCGATAAATTAAAAATGTATGAGCACATGTACCACGGAGAAAGCCGAATAAAATTTAAAAACAAAAATATTATATCCTACATTCGTAACACGCTCATTTTCTATGTTGGATATTTTCTTTCTTTCTGAGGCTCGAAAAACTTTTGTTTGTGATTACGATTAAATATAGGGTGGTTCTATATAGATTAAATCTTGAAAATAATTCATTCTGAATTCAAAAAAAGTATAAATGTAAATGGTATATTGGCAATACTGAGTCTTGTTTAGATTTATTTATATACTTTTTCTTAACTACTTTTGTAAATACAATCTTCTCATTACAACATTTATATATTACGAGTGGGAATGCAAATAGAATTATGCACAACAATTATAGATTAAGAAATTTGCGAAACAGTGTGACATGTATTCAAAATTAATCACTTCATTAGGAGTATATTGTATTTAATTCAAATACTATAATAAGTGTTTTCCTTTTGCAAACGAGGTGATGTGAAGTTACTTGAAGAGAAATAATCACATAAATTATTTTTTTTTGAAAGGTAGGAATGAAAGATTTGACTGGCACCTCTGTCATTTGTACCAGAAATGCTTACGCAAAAATAAATATGAATATTACAGTATTGTTGTTGTTGGATAGTAATACATACAATCGAAAACCAACTACCGACTTATGTTTTAAACCCGCTAACTTTACAGTTTGATGAGTCCCTAGAACCCGTAGTCCCCCAGAACATTTTTATTTGGAGTTCTTAGCCTCTTAATATATTATGTAACTAAGAATAATACTTGCTTATATAATTGACGGATTATAATCCCAGCTCCATGAAACTTCAAGAATATCCATCATGAACTTTATAAAGAAATTCATTTGTTAAATCCAGTTTTAAAGACTTCTTTTCCATCCGTCTGTTTAAGACGTGAATTATTCTTTACTTCACTTCTCAATCTTATTACTTGTAGGCAGCTAAATTTGCTTTGCGTAATTATTAATTGACATTGTTTGTAAATCAAATCTGTACCAAAAAAAAATAACGAAAACCGTCGATAAGCTCCCCTACTAACATTTATTCAGAAGTTAACCGACAGCAGCACATTTAGGCTCTCATATAGTATGTAAAACTTTTGTATAATTTAACAGTTAGACCCTGTGTCAGCACACTTGACTGGCACACAAATCTTCCTTGGAAAACTGACTTGGTCTGGTTCGGTTGGTCTTTCCGGATTTCCCTTATCCTGTGAATATAGTGATATACATATTATATATATAGGTCCTTTTGTCGCTTTTCTTTCTTGTAAACCAAGACGAACCAATAATTTTAATCTGACTGGAATTTCTAATTTATGACATACAAATAAATCAAATACTTACATTGATAAATAAATAATATAATAATAAGAAATAAACTTTGCCGCATCTGCGAGACGTCCTGGACAATATCCGTTCATAAAATTATCACTTCTATACACTTCAGAGTCTGTATCGTGCTTACAAACCGAAATGATTTGAATGCTGATTTTGGTGGCTAACCAAATTTTATAAGGGATAAATATTGAATTTGCAACAATTAAAAAACATTTTTACTCGTATATCTGCAAATAAAAGAAAACAAAAAATAAAAATTTTAATGCAAAATCAGATCCTCGCCTGTAAGAAAAACTGAAAACATATATTCTGCTGAGAATATTGTTGTTGCTCAAAATAAACAATTATTGGCCTAGTGCAGAACAAGTCCAGCAGGAGAACAGGTCCGTACCTTCCCAGAAATTAAAATCATAAATGTGGCGGCCGAATAGTGGAAGAAAACGAGCACGGAGATCATGTCTCCAATTCACCTTCGAACTCGTTAACATCAAACAATTTACCCCGAAACAACCGTCAATCATATGTAGCAGCAGCAAACAAAAGTCCGATAACATTCCAATTTCCTGACAAACAGGGGACTATTTAATAGCTTTAGGGTGCTTCGTAAACCCCAAGGACATTATCTCCACCTCTAGAATTTAACAAAACAGAATATGCATTTACTTAAGCTCCAAAGAAGTAATAGACTCCTTTTTAGAAAATACTGGGTCAATCAAAATCAACAACGAAATATTACCCGCCCGCAGACTTATAACTCCAAGCAAACGAATTGTACTATCCAACGTCTGCCCTAGCATTCCACACTCACTTCTGTAAACAGAAGTCCTAAAGCTAGGCCTCACCCTACTGTCACCAATCAACTTTCTTAAAATAAATGTATCTCGCCCAGAATTTAGCCACATTCTTAGCTTCCGACGACAAACATATATCACTCCCCTCGAAAAAAAATCAACAATACCAACCTCATTTATCGTAAACTTTGAGAACACTTCATGTAGAATTTTCATTGCTATCGATAACCTCGAATGTTTCATTTACAAACAAGTAGGACACTTAGCCGCATCATGCCCAATCTAGCATCCAACAACACAGCATCACCATCAAACTCCTCACAAACTAACAAACCGACAGACGGTTCACACAATGAAAAAATATACACACCTTCACTAACTGAGAACAACCAAATCCTTAAAGAAAACAATACTGTAGAAAACGAGACAATCAACACATCCCAAAAAACAGTTCAAGAACCCTCAACGAACTCTGTTAAACGACAAGTATCGGATTCAACCCCACCGATAGAAGACCTCAAACAAAAGTCCGTATTTCAAAGACCCAATCCAAAGAAAATAAAATCAGAAAAATCTATACAAGAAGAAATGCATCCGTTACAACACGTTTTCGAAAACAACAAAAACAATTTTACGCTAAATTTCAACCAAACTCTAAATTTTTTTGAATCATCCCTTCACACCACAGACATTTTGGATCTTCTTAAAACGTACACAGATGACATACCAGGGTTCCTAAACGTTATGAATACAATATATACCAAATGCTCAAAAAGCATGAAAACAAGAATTTCAAAGGTAAAACGGAAAATTAACTACTAACTCCGAAAATCCACAATACTAGACAGCGATCTTTCCTCCTTCCAAGAAAATCCTAAGCTCTTATCATTCAAGTCCATATTGCAATGGAACCTTAACAGGTACCAAACCCGTTATGAAATGTTAAAAATCTCTCAAAACACACCATCAATATTCTGTCTCTAAGAAACCAACTTTAGAGGTTCCAATCATGTCAAATTAAAAAATTTCAAATGTTTTTACAGAAACAGAACCAATAGAGATAAGGCAAGTGGCGGTGTAACCATCTACGTCAATGAGACTTTTGAAACAAAACCTATAACTTTAAATACATCCCTAGAGGCAGTCGCTGTCACCATCAACAGCGACAAACAAATCTCAATATGCAACCTCTATATTCCACCCAATGAAACAGATCCCGTTCCCTTGCATCATATTAGGAGATTTCAACAGCCATAGCCCTTACTGGGGATGTAAGCACAGCTCATCGAAAGGAAGAGTTATCGAACAACTGCTGGAAAATAGCAATATAAATATCCTAAACACAGGAGAACCTACAAGATTTAACATACAATCCGGAGATGCCTCAGCCATCGACTTAACTATGTGCGATCCTGCCCTACAAACTTCTTTAAACTTGGATGTTTACCGCTACTTATATGGCAGCAATCATTTTCCCATACTTATAAACCGACCTTTTCCCGCTTCCAATACCACTCCTTTCTCAACATGGGAATTAAACCAAGCTAACTGGACACTTTTCGTAGACCAAGTAGACCAATATCTCCGAGACCTCCCTAACCCCACCACTTCAAATATAGCGATTCTCCCAAGCATTTTTACCAGCAGCTCATATGGCAGTTGGCAAAACCAAAACACCCAAAACTCACACTCCAGTCCCATGGTGGAATAATAAATGCAGCGAAGCCATAAAAAATACAAGCAAGCCTTCAATAAATATCGACGACACCCCACAACTGCCAACAAAATAGAATATAAAAAATTCAGAGCTGAAGCACGTTATCAAACCAAAAAAAGCAAAAAAGAAAGCTGGAAAACCTTTGTATTATCCATCAACCATTGCACTCCCGTCTCTACTATGTGGGAAAAAATTCGTCAGCCATTCGGACAACGGCATAACAGTGAAATCAAAATTTTAAAATATGAAGACAAAACGATCTCTACAGCAGAAGATATAGCAGAAATATTCGCAGATCATTTTGAACAAAATTCCAGTAACGATAATTAGACTCCACAATTTCTACAATACAAAATTAGGAATGAAAAAGAGGAAATACAAGTAACATATAACGACAATGACAGCATAAACTCTACTATTTCATTAGAAGAACTAGACGACGCCCTATTTAACACGAAAAGTTCAGCTCCTGGTCCAGACGACATACCTCTAATCTTTATCCAAAAATTGAGTTCTAGTGCGAGAAAATATCTCCTTGACATCCTAAATACAGTTTGGATACAACACCACAGTTCATTCAAAATTTCCTTCAATTTATAAAATTCAGAGTACGATCAAATGGAAAAATATCAACACCCAGAATTCAAGAAAACAGAGTACCTCAAGAATCAGTTTTGAGCACAACTTTATTTTTAGTAGCAATCAATGACATCATGAAACACTGCCACTTAACAGTGAAAGGCAGGCTTTCTGCGGATGACCTTGTCCTTCTACTAAGAGGAACAAACCTAAAATCCACCCAACGGATTCTTCAAGCCACACTAGACGACCTTCAGAAATGGTCACACACAACCGGACTTAATTTCTCGACCGAAAAAACAAAATGCCTTATCTTCTCAAAAAAAGAGATAGGAAGTAACCCAGTATTAGCATTAAATAACAAGGACCTAACTTTTGTTATGGAAACAAAATTTCTCGGTCTAACTTTTGACAGCAAACTATCCTGGAAAAACAACGTTAGAAACCTTAAGGGCGCCTGTCACCAAGCCATAAACATATTGAAAGCTCTTTCAAATATTTCCTGGGGAAGCGATAGATCAACTCTATTAAGCGTATACCCATCTTTAATAAGGTCAAAAATCGATTACGGTTCAGTGGTATACAACTCAGCTAAAATGTCCGTTCTAAAACAACTAGACGTCATTCAAAACACTGGACTACGTATTGCACTAGGAGCTTTTCGTACAAGCTCCACTCTTAGCATGTGTTGTGAAGCAGGTCAAATTCCCATAGACTTCAGGAGAGACTATCTAAGTTTGTCCTATGCTAGCAAAGTTTTAGCCACACCTGAAAACCCAACGTATCATATTGTCCATAACAACCATTTCAACTTGTACTTCTCAACTCACCCCCGATGCTATCCACCCTTTTACGAGCGACTCAACCGCTTATTCCACAAATACTCAATAAACTTTCCCCCAATTTACTATCCCAGCAAAAACCCACCTCCACCATGGACTATAATCCAACCGCAAATAATCACAGAACTATCGAAATTTAATAAACACGAAGTCTCAGCCGATGTTATACAAAACCACTTCAGTGACATAATAAACAAATTCAACGACTACCACCATATTTACACTGATGCTTCGAAAACAGCCGAAGGAGTAGGAGCAGCAATCTTCTCCAAAACCCACAACGCCAATTTCAAGTTACACAATAACTTCAGCATTTTCAACGCAGAGCTCTACGCAATCCTAGAAGCCCTGAAACTCATTAATAAATACGACCAAAACAAATTTACAATTATAACGGACTCAATGAGTGCCCTGTGCGAGATCCAACGCATGTATCCCAATAACCCTATACACAAAGAAATTAACAGCGAACTGCAGTACGCCAGAAAAAGAGGAAAAGAGGCAGTATTTATCTGGGTACCCTCACATATCAGAGTCAGTGGAAACGAGTCAGCGGACCATCTGGCACGCGAAGCAGCAACAAAAGACGTTTCCGTTGAAATAAACAAGATAGTGCTCAGTGATCTAAAATCGTGTATTAAAAATATAGTTCGCAGTGCGTGGCAAATCAAGTGGTCGCAGTGCTCCGTGAAGCTAAGTGAAATCAAAGAAAACGCGCTACTACGACCAGTCTTTCTACCATCTAGGGATAAGCAAATGACACTCTCACGCCTTCGAATCGGCCGCACTCGCCACACACACTTCCATCTTATCACAAAAGAAAACATCCCTTATTGTGATACATGCCAAACTAACTTAACTGTAAAACACATTTTAGTGGAATGTCAAAAATTCAACAACACCAGAAATAAATTCAACTTTGCACAGAACATATCCGACATACTCAAGACAATAGCAACATGGACAACATTATTAAGTTTCTTAAGGATATTAACATGAGGAGATATTTAAATTTAAAACGATCATACTTCTTAACTAATAACATAACTATTTATAATGCGTATGTAGAGAATACACTGTATATTAACGTAGAACATAAGTAACTGCCATTAAGGAATTATCACTGTGCTTATAATTTATAAGTGGTTCGGGCGACATTAAAAAAATAAAAAAAATCAATTGTTAAGCTTAAAAATTAAAGGTGGTAGGAAATTACCAAAACATTTACTAGTTTTTCATGAATCAATGATTGCGCTGTTAGCTGCTGGAGGAAATTTAACTGAAATTTCGAAAATAGCTCACCTTCTGCTCACCGTACCATCATCCTATGACGGAATAGTAACTGCAATAAACTGATGATAATTTGAGCCTTACATTTACAAAAACAAAATGGAAACAAAAATACAAAACGAAAGTGGTGACACAGCAACAAACTAAAAAACTCTTTACTAGAAATAAATATAAACACCATAAACAAAAGTGTTTTTAAGTGAAACTCAAGGTCTCTAGTTAATTCCACAATATAATACAAGTTATTGAAAATTCTAAAAAATTGACAATTGTTTCGATAAATCAATATCATCGTCAGAATGACAGAAGTTACATTTCATTTTATGCCTACCTGATGTTTAGTAGTTATTTTTGTCTAGACCAAGAAGTAACCTAACTTGTGATTGGCTTAATATATGTTTATAGAAAAAAGAAGAAGATGTGATATTACAAATATTGAAGCTTAGATATTATTAGCCCTATGGTGATATCCTGGATATCATTTTTCCAATTAAGATCAGTATAACTGTGCAATGATATAGAAAACCAGGAAAACTATATCTGCGGATCTTTACAATCATCACTTAAGAAGACAGTTTATTAGTGGAGAATTCCCTAGATTTAACTGTTCATTGACAACTTCATATTGTGGGTTTCTTAAATGTCTTCCAATTTCCAGTTCTTCAAGGAAATCCAGTTCTTGTTTCTTTTCACAAATATGCAGTACTTCTAGTTCTGTGTTAGGTGTCAATGAATGATTGGTGTCAAGTAGATGTTTTGCGTAGTGGGATTTATCTGGTTGTTTTAATCTGTATGCTCGTAAGTGCTCACTGTATCGTATTTCAAAATTCCTAACGGTCTGACCCAAATAGACAGCATTACATTCTGGACATTTGAGTTTATATATACCTGACTTCTTTAATAGTGGTATTTTTGTTTTTACATTTAACAATTTTGTACTAACGTTACTTTCTGTTTTAAAAGAAATTGTTGTATTCGTTGCTGAAGATATTATCTTTGAAATATTATTAGAAATATTTCCTGCATATGTGATGGTTTTATAAGTTTTTATTTCATCAGTTTGTTTAGGAAATATTAGTTTTAATGCCACTTTTTCCTCTTTTTTACTAATTAGCTTATTTATCATATCTAATGGATAACCGTTAGATGTTGCTATTTGTCTAATTGTATTAATCTCTCTATCAAAATTACATTTGTTCATAGGAACAATTAGACAAATAGCAACATCTAACGGTTATCCATTGGATATGATAAATAAGCTAATTAGTAAAAAAGAGGAAAAAGTGGCATTACAACTAATATATCCTAAACAAGCTGATGAAATTAAAACTTATAAAACCATCACATATGCAGGAAATATTTCTAATAATATTTCAAAGATAGTATCTTCAGCAACGAATACAACAATTTCTTTTAAAACAGAAAGTAACGTTAGTACAAAATTGTTAAATGTAAAAACAAAAATACCACTATTAAAGAAGTCAGGTATATATAAACTCAAATGTCCAGAATGTAATGCTGTCTATTTGGGTCAGACCCTTAGGAATTTTGAAATACGATACAGTGAGCACTTACGAGCATACAGATTAAAACAACCAGATAAATCCCACTACGCAAAACATCTACTTGACACCAATCATTAATTGACACCTAACACAGAACTAAAAGTACTGCATATTTGTGAGAAGAAACAAGAACTGAATTTCCTTGAAGAATTGGAAATTAGAAGACATTTAAGAAACCCACAATATGAAGTTGTCAATTAACAGTTGAATCTAGGGAATTCTCCACTAATAAACTGTCTTCTTAAGTGATAATCGTAAAGATCAGCAGATATAGTTTTCCTGGTTTTCTATATCATTGCACAGTTATACTGATCTTAATTGGAAAAATGATATCCATGATATCACCATAGGGCTAATAATATCTAAGCTTCAATATTTGTAATATCACATCTTCTTTTTTCTATAAACATATATTAAGCCAATCACAAGTTAGGTTACTTCTTGGTCTAGCCAAAAATAACTACTAAACATCAGGTAGGCATAAAATGAAATGTAACTTCTGTCATTCTGACGATAATATTGATTTATCGAAACAATTGTCAATTTTTTAGAATTTTCAATAACTTGTATTATATTGTGGAATTAACTAGAGGCCTTGAGTTTCATTTAAAAACGCTAATATGAGCATATTCCACGAAGTAAGGGTCGAGACAGTCAATTTTTAGCATAAACACAAGGCTAAATTTCCCCACCAAATGAGGAAAAGATATTATCCAAATCAATGACATTCTATTATAAAGTGCAGACATTGTGGACGCAAAAACCATACAATAAGAAACTATTATTTCTACAAGAAAAACCAGTATAAAGATGAATAATCTCGTGAACGTACTTTACAAACAATTCATACTGAACCAAATAGTGAAAAGAGTTTTGCCTTCATTGTGGAAAATACAGTTCTTCAGATAAATTAATCAGAAAAACATGTAACATTTATATTAGACTCTGGTGCTACGGACCATATAGTGAACCAAGCGAGTTTGTTTACAACATTCAAGCAGTTGAACAATGCAATTAAATTTTCAGTTGCGAAAGTTGGTGTCTCAATTACAGCCACGTTAAAAGGAACCATCAGCGTTACAACTGAAGATGGCATGACTGGTATTCTGGAGGACGTCCTGTATGCTGCGGATATCCCGTACAACGTTCTTTTAGAACGTCGTATACAAGAATCTGGTACGACAGTTATTTTTGATAAAAATGGTTTTATGACTATTAAATAGGGTAGCGAAACAATAATAAAAGGTATGTTCCAAAATAATTTAATAACAGTTACTCTAAAAATTAATAAACCGTTAAAAATGGTTCATAAACCATTAAAAATGACAGCAAATATTATTACTGAACGGACATTGAATAATTATTCTTTGATATGCTCGTTTAGGTCATTTAAGCAAAGAAAAATTTTTACAGCTAAAAAATATCGAATTTTCAAATGATAATTAATATTTGAACAATATCCAACTTGCAGATGATATATGTGAAGCTTGTATTTATGGAAAACAAACGCGTTTACGTTCTGCAGAAGCCAAGATAAAACTCATATCAAAAGACCATTATATTGTCCATTCAGATGTGTGTGGCCTAATAACTCCACCCACTATCGACGACAAAAATTATTTTTTCACTTCTATTGACAATTTTAGTCATTATACAGTTACCTATTTATTAGCGTACAAATCTGAAGTTTTCAAAATGTTTCAAGATATTTTATTAAAAAGTGAAGAACATTTTAATATAAAATTAATAAATCTGTATTGTGAATTTAAAGACTATTGTGTTCAAAGGGGTATTAGCGATCATTTAACTGTATCGTATGAACAGGTCAATTATTACAGAAAAGGCCCGATCAATGGTACATGGTGCTGATTGAGATAAAATATTTTGGGGCGAATCAGTCCTAACAGCAACATATTTAATAAATCTGACACCTACTAAATCCCTAAAATAAAAATCACACCGTTTGAATTGTGTCACAATAAAAAGTCCATAATAGATCATTTGAAAATATTTGGCTCAACTGCCTACATTCATAACATAGTCAGAAAAGATGAATCTAAACAATAATCAAATAAAGGCAAAATGGTTAGTTATCTACCAAATGGGGATAAAATATTACATACCCCATCTAATAAACTTAATTTTAGCACATGACGTATATTTGACAAAATACATTTTAAGACAATACCAAAACTTGATGAAGGAATCAATAAATTAAGATTGGAACTTAATGAGGGCTTTGGGCCTGAAAACTCTATTCCTAATTAAATGCCTAAAATAACATTAAAATTTAAAGAAACCTCTATAGAACTTGTACAAAATAAAGGAACAGAAAACTCTAACACCAAAATAGATCTGTCACCGAAACATATAACGAATACAACAGTATATCTTCCCCAGAAGAACATCACAATAATACCGATTTAAGATGAAGCAAAAGAATTAAAACCTTTTCTTCTAAATTATACAACGAAACATCCTGTATAAATGATCACAGTTTGTGTACCTACACAATCACTTATTTGTACAATTCCTGAATCTTTTAGTGGATTAAAATATAGTGACGACAATATTTAGTGAGAGGAGGCAATAATGGAAGAAATAAATTCTTTATTAATTAATAAAATATGGACTATAGTCGATAAACATGTCGACAAAAATATAGTTTCTGAAGCAAATCCACTAAAGTACGAAACCATCTTCAAAATAGTTGTAGGTAAATAAATTACCACATGCGACTACTTTCGACTTAACAAAGTCATCTACGGGGCGGGTAAGCTACAATGATGATGGTAAATTTAATATAGCAATTCGGATTCTATTCAAATAACTGTAAGTTACCAGTCAATTGAAAAAACTTCTCACAGAACGAATAACAGCATAAATTCAAAATAAACAGCAAAAACAAGACAACAGAACTAGACGAACTAACGTTTTAAATAATTTGATCGTTAACACACTCAAGTGAAAATAATTTTTTATAATCTAAAATCCTAAACAGAGGTGGAACTTCAATAGTTGATTTTAAATTTAATGATATATTATTTTCATAATTAATTGATTTAAACATTTCTAGGTTCTCCAAAGCGTTCAGTCTAGTTCCATGTTCACAAACATGTAGAATTTTAAAATTGTCATCCACCACAAAAGAATGGTTATTGAATTGCAAATGTCTGTTGAAAACCGAACTATTCCTTGTCAAATTTTCCTGGATTCTCAACTTAAATCTCCTACCACACTGCCCTATGTATTCAGCGGTGCAATTGTTGCAACTTAATTTATAAACCCCACTTCTATCAAATTGTGAAATTGGGTCTTTGGTTCGAGAAAAGATAGTTTTTATGTTTAGTGGAGTTTTAAAGGCTACTTTACATTCTGTTCTATTCTGAATAATGTTGGCCAATTGATAAGAAAGTGGACCGTAGTAAGAAATGGTAACACGTTTTCGTTGTTCCCTTTTGTCTAATGCATATGAGTCATTCATTAAAATCTTATCCATCTTTCTATTAACTAAATTGTCAATTAGAGTTGTGGAGTAACCGTTTTTAACAGCTAAAAGTTGGATTGTTTCTAATTCTTTATTAAAATTATCAGGACACATTGGAATCAAAAAAAGCCGATGAACGAATGATCTGAACGACGAAAGCTTCTGCTGAAAAGGGTGATTGCTGTCACTAGGAATAACATGAGGTGTCTGAGTCTATGTGTAAGTTGTTAATAAAACTTAAGAAATCATCGTTTATAACGTTAACATCCCCCTGAAAACCGAAGACCACGTCATCGACATATCTATACCAGAAAACAATATTCCCTGAGAATTGGCTATTGAAAATTTGTCTCTCTATAAAGTCCATAAAGATATCTGCCAAGAGAGGAGCTGATGGATTTTCCATACCAAGACCCTTCTTCTGTTCATACATTTTATTATTAAACATGAAGAATTAACTGTCTCGACCTTTACTTCGTGGAATCTACTCATATTAGTGTTTTAAATGAAACTCACTGTTTCTATCTAATTCCACAATATACTGAAAACACAAACATGAGGAAGTTTTGTTGTAATACTAATGATAATAAACTGAAAACATTCTTCACCACATAGTCATCCAACGATGAATCAATCAATAAATCCCTAATGAGACCCAAGGTTAGTTCCACAGGAACATTGGTGTATAAGTTGGTTACATCAACCGAAGCTAGAATGGCGTTCGAGGGAAGTTCAATGTCTTTAATTTTCTTTTCCAAATCATTAGAATTTAAAAGCGTATGTTGGGGTTCGAAATTTAGATTATTTCTAAGAAAATGATTCAGCTCCCTTGCGATTAACGAATAAGGTGAGTTAACAAATGAGAGAACTGGTCTTATACACTGAACCAAAAAAGTTCGTAAATATAAAGAACACGACTGTCATCTCAACAATTTTTTTCCTCAAAATTGAGCCAACAATTGGATTTGTTCATATTACAAAATTGTAGTTGTTGAATATAAATTCTGTAAAAACCTACGCAATATCAACAACATTCATACATTGATAGAACAGATTGTGTTAATGATATTAACAAATGATTTTGTCAATAACATTAACTATTATCAAATCTGATGAAACTGTATGATGGTAATAACAAACGTGAGCGTTATGGCAACGAATTTAATTCGTAATCTTAACAATCGTTGTTCATATAATGAACATCTATGAAACTATACCTTGTAATAACGAATTTAATTCGTAATATCAACAATCGTTGTTGTTAATATAATGAACATCTATGAAACCATACCTTGTAATAACGAATTTAATTCGTAATATCAACAATCGTTGTTGTTAATATAATGAATATCTATGAAACCATACGTTGTAATAACAAAATGTATTCGTTGTTACAACGGCCATAATTTGTCATATTAACAATTTTATTTTGTTGATATAACGAACTTTAATGAAACCGTCTGAAACTGTATACATATTATTAACAAATTGTGTTCATTGTGACAACAAAATTTATTTGTTATATCAACAATCTGCTTTTGTTCATATAACAATCTCTTATAAAACCCTTTTCTGCACTAGGGCGTCAAATTATTGTTTACATAATACTTTTAGTTGGTGTATTTTTGACATATATTTTTTAATTAAATTATAAGGCGGCAAAATAAACGTTTAAATAAAACTCACATATATTGTTTGAAAAAAGTATTGAAAGTCAAATAGACAAAATACAAGTCAAATTACCTACACAGTAGGTATGACCATAAGCACTAAACACATATCGTTGTGAAAATACAAAATCTCATATTTGTACGTTAAATCATTTTAGAGGAAATAGGATAAAATTCTAACCTATACTGAAAAAGTTTTACAACATATTTCTTCGAACTAATGGAAATCATATTAATAAACTTAAATTAGAACGATCATATCACTGTTATTTGTATAGATTCTTGAACTCTTGAACATATGGATATTTATTACTGTTTATAATTTAATTTTAAAGTATAATATACAACAGCAATATTGTATGTTATACCTATGTTTCCCCTTAAAATAAATGTCAACGGTTCTTAAAAAACTGAACATTTTATATCTTATCTGATGGCATGTCATAATGACAACGTTATGTCACTCAATTTTGATGACATAAGGAAGCTCATTATGGGACTAAGTACCATAATGAATTCATTATGGGACTAAGTACCATAATGAATTCATTATGGTACTAAGTACCATAATGAAATTCTATAAGGAAAACATGTAAACATTTTTTAAATTATATTAAATTCTACCTGACAATAATTATTGAGTTTGACAGCGATAAATAAATATTGCCGTTACAATCTGATGTTAAGGAAATGGCAAAGCACAGCTCACTCACCTACTAATATTTGAAACTACACAATACTTACTCCTTTAAAAATAGTTGTCATTGTGATATGTCGAAAATGCAGTTTTTAATTTTTCGAAAATGTATTGATATAAATGCCATCAGATAAAATTTTGTATGTAATACGAATCATAAACAATCATTATGGCCGTGTTATCGGACTCGGCTACGCCTCGCCCGATAACATTCACGACTTGTACCATAATGATCGTCTTTATGATCCTTATTACATAAATAACTATCATGATATCAAAATATATAAATATGTCTTCAACAGACAGTATATCCTTCCCAACACAATATATGAATGGCTGGATGTTTTGTTTCTTCTCCACCAATTGATTTATATGTTCTTCAACATCCTGAATTGGTTCAACCAAAAGAAGAAATGACTCCTGGGAGTCTTTAATGGTATATCTAACTGGTTTATCATTGTCCTTCTTCTTATTTTTTGTTGCCAATAGTACCAAATACCCATGTAATGCCCAGAATATGACAGCATTTTTTGAGTCTGGAAATGAATACATACTTAGATACAACTTGTCTGTAATGAGAATTATAAATACTATAATTTTCATTACAATTATTAAGATGGTCTCACTTTGAGCAGACGCTGACCACACACAAGTGGCACAAAAATATCATTCATTAAAGCAGTATTAAAAGAGACACTGGGATTTATTATAAAGTATGAATATTTTCTTACGAGGAAGATACATTATGCTTAACTTTCACTTATATCCTTGTCTTGTAATTTATCCAGGACAGCTTTGATACAATGGGTTTTAACATTGTTGGAAGTTTTTAAATATTTTTTCTGCTACCGTAGCCCAAGCTTTGATTCCTTCATAGGTAAATAAGGAAATTAATAGTATACATTACAAATAAAATGCTTAGTAGACTTTGCCCCTAATGGGTTGTTAATTTCAAACTCATCAAGGTATAATAAATATGGTATTAAAATTTTATCTGGATATAGTTTACTTTTACGTTTCCAAAGGTCGCCTTGCACAAAGTTAGTAAAACTATTTCTTTTTCCAAGCTTTTAATGTGATTTAAAACCCTTATTAGTAATTTATCTTTTTCAAAAAAAGTTTTAAGTAGAAATTTTTTAAAAACAAAGGGTACGCTGATGAAAACGTGAAAGAATATACAATTGATAATATTGTACAGCCTATATGGCGTAATGGACATTAAGTTACTGATGAAAAAAAATATCGGGATTTTTGAAAGAGACATCAAAATTCCCGATATTCTTTTTTCATCAGTAACTTAATGTCCATTACGCCATATCGACACCTCCATCGAATAAGGTTGTAACTCATTTTTGATGAATTTTCAGAAACACGAGTTTTATGAAAATAAAATTTTTGTTTACATTTTTATTCTAGAATATTTCAAAAATAAAAATCGAGATGAATGAAAACATATATTTTAATGAGAGTGAAGTGGTAAATAACGAAAAATATCCACTGAGGCTATACCCTATCATTAAACATGAACACAAAATAAAAAGGTAATACTAAGAGTCCAAGCGTGTATCTAATCAGAGTCTGATTGCTCGTGGGTAACTTCACCGTACTTAAGATTTCTATAATAGTTGCAATACAATTCTGGTATTGCTTGAGCTGTACACAGTGCATTCAAGTCTTTGTACTTTGCAAGCGAAATAGGAATTGGTCCACTATAAGCTGGTGATATAATATTACCAGCCAATACATTTACCAGATTTTCAGTTTTTGCCGATTTTCTTGTGGAATGTTTTCGTTGTTGGGCCAGGTCAATGTAAAAGTTCTCTTCCGACAAAAAATCATAATTTATCTGTATGCATTTTGGATTGGATCTTTCTATCTTTAAATGCCTCACTCTGTTCCATTTGATTTTATTGTTGTCAGTACCTTTTACAAAATTAGTTTGTTTGCTCATCAAGTCTTTAAAATTGAGTATTTTGCTTTGATTTAGCTCAGTTACTCTATAGGGTTTACCCGACGTTTTTGCGCAGCGTATAATTGTAATCCATTGTTCCGGAACATACACAACTTGATGCTTCTTTCGTCTCTCGATAAGGGCGTGCATTGAATCACCTTCATTTTGTGTGTGACCGACTTCATAGAAAATATGTGTGATATTGATATCAAAATTTTCAGCCGCATAGGCGTACATAGCGAAAACTATGCGATTCCGGTTTTGTCCGCCACAATTATCAGAGTAAAAAACAAAGTTTTTGAAGCCTTCTTCTGCTTTCTTTGCAATGAATAGGTATACAGCACTACTAATCTCATTTGCACCTTTTTTTCCTATGGTTTCGTCCCATACATAACAATAGCCGTCACACTTCCCTATGTCAAATATCGTGTAGTTATAGACTGCAAGCTTCCTTTTATAGTAAAATACAGACACTTCTGATGCAGGTGTAGTCATAATTTTCTGTAAATCATAAGTTGCTACAACAACAGAGTTGCTTTGTTGAGCAATATCTTTATGTTGTGATTTCAATTCCCTTACTACAAACTTTGATGCTATATGTTCTGTGCATTTATTTGCAAGAGCTTCCTTCTCTTCATTTCAAGTTCTATTATAGATATCGCAGGTCGGACAAAGATCTTTCTTCGGTTTTAAAAACTCTATATTAAATTCACTGTAAAAAATTTCCCGATATTGTCTTTCTGTCGCTGACACCGAAGTTTCGTTATTATTTTCTAATAGCCATTCTTTATAAAGTTTATATAATTTTGGGAATGATAAAGTTGCTTCAAAATACTTTTTAGAAGTTCTTGCTCTCACGTAATGCGAATCAACTAAAGGTATTTGAGAAATATGCGCCCTCACTGTAGTTTTCACCTCTTCGGATATTTGATTTGGACGGTTATTATGACGTCCGCGTCGATCTTCCAGCACAGCACAACTGGACCCTTGAATATCAATCTTCTTGAATATAGTTGTTACTCACTTGTCAGTATTTGCCAAAGTATTGAAAAACATCTTCTTACATACTTGTATTTTCTCACTTCCTATATAAAGACACTACTTGTAAGTCCACTGGCGTCTCGAAGTTCCAATGGTAGCTAGGATAACTTTTTTTCGAGGTACTCTTTCAACACACTTGCCGACAAAATTCATTTAGATAGTGTGATCCCCGAGGGCCCAAAACTCATTGAAAATCTTATTTCTTGATTCAGCAGTCAATTTTTCCGAACATTTTGAGCGACACTGTTGATTACAGCCTGGTTTCATTTCTTTTTGTTTTATAAGTTTTCCTCTTTGATTGATAAACTCTTGTCCCATGTTTTTTTTCTCTTGTTTACATTATTCTTCCAATTTGAAGGATTTCTTTTTCTTTTTCGACCCGGATCAATTTTCTTAGGCATATTTCTTTTTTTTACCTTTTCACTAATTTCTTCCCCAACGGTGTGTTTGCTACCACAAGGTTCATTGTTATCGTATGTTTCTTTCTCCTCCTCCGAAAACTCGCTCAAACTACTCTGTTCCATTGTGTTCGTATAATTTTCTGGAAAAAATACGCAGTTGTATACTTTTACCAAAGGACTATTTCAACGCTTAGAGCAAAGTGAATCTAGATTTTTTTCTATATTCCACATTATAATAATACTGTATTTGACATATAAAAGAACAATACTACACCTTTGTGAAAAGATGGCACATATTCTGAAACGTCTGGGGAAAAGGGTTCACTCTGCTTCTCCTGGCTCGATTCTGAATTATTACAGATCCGTGGTAAAACATCATTTCGACGTGTTGGTAGTAAATATTGTTTAAATTCCACTAGCTCAGTGCCACTGTTTACGACAGGAGTGTTAACTGAATCAAGTTCATTCGACCCTTCACCGGTGCCACCTGAAGCCAAGACAAACTGAGACTGTGATTCTGCCTCATACTCTAAAAAACAAACCACATATTTTTTCAACTATACACTTTTTTTATGTAACACAGATATAGAAACTTTCAACTAATAAGATGTAATTTGAATTTGTGATCCCCCACGCAAACATTATTCAAAATTAACGTTCTCTAAACGTAGTTCAAATGAGTTAGGTTAGGAACTTACCGGCACAACCTTCAGCTGTTCCACTGTTCTTCAATGCTAACTCTAATATGTGTTGACTGCGATTCATTTCACAAGTCCAATATGTCAAAATATATGATAGTTTTACTATGAACCAATAATCACTGTATCGACAAGACGAATATTAATAACAATACAATCACCTACAAAGTCCTTCAGCTTTAAGACCGCGTTAACTCAACTGGCAATATAGGTCTCGCGAACAAAATATTCGCACGACAAAGACGTAAACTGAAAGATAGGACGAGTACGCCCGTTCTTGAGAAGGAAAACAAACTAAATATTAGTTGAACAAACTTGTAAGTCGTTTAACATCCATTTTAGCGCCAAGATAATATTTATGGAAAATATTAAAAAGAGGTAAATTACATTACTTCTCTGTTAACGTTCAACTGAAAAATATAAGTTTAAATACTTCTTTGTTCGATTATGTATTTCCGCAACCATTTGATCCAGAGTTACGTTTTTATTATTGATCGATTCGTCTCATTGTCCTGAGGATGCCTGTGGTTTTATCTCAAAAAGCATGTAAATTGAGTTACAACCTTATTCGATGGGGGTGTCGATATAGGCTGTACAATATTTTCAATTGTAAATTCTGCGTATCCTTTGTTTTTTAAAAATTTAAAATAACAGATGATCTGAACTATGTATGTACAAAAAGTACGAGGAGTAATAAACCCTAATTAAGTATGCAAAACCTTTACAGGGAGCACCATGAAATTTTTGATAAATCTCTTACTTTAAATTACATTTCTTCCGTAAATCTAGAAACCAGGTAGATCGACCCCGTATTTGTTTCAGTTGTAGCAAAGTTTAGGGTTTATTCATTGTTAAAGGATTAGCAGATAAGCAATAACGCAATGCAGTGGTGTGTATTTTGGGAAAAAAATACGTTTTAAATTATAATATAATAAAAAATGAAAAGAAATAATTATTGGAATATATTTATTACTTACATTTTATTCTATATCCGACTCGGAAGAGAAAGAATCGTTGTTGACATTAATAATAATAGGGTCGATTAAATCATCACAAATATTGTCAATTTTCCACATATTTGCCTCTACTTTGATAACATGCTCGATACAGTTTGTCCAATTTTCCTTACTCACATGACTTACAGCACTCTCAAACAATTTCACAACATCGTTTATTTTAAAAGTAGTATTTTTTTTTCCAACTTCCCCCTTTACCTGAGCCCATATTAAATCTATGGGATTAAGTTCACAATGATAAGGGGGAAGTCGAAGAACTGATATACCACGAGAAGAAGCCTTTTCTTCTACAATGTAGGTTTTGTATTTATTCTTGTTCATTTTTGCAATTCTGTAAAGTTCTTTCCTTAGTGGATCTTTAGGAAACTTAATATTTTTCGAAATAAGCCACTCCAAAAGCTCTGCTTTACGCCAACGACTTGTGGGCAATGCTTCTCGTAACCGTGAATGGTAACTTGCGTTGTCCATAACAATAACAGCCCCTTTTGGAATCAGATCCAACATTTGAACAAACCATTCCTCGAAGACATCCCCATTCATATCTTCGTGATAGTCCCCCGTGCGTTTTGAAATAAAAGTTAATAATCCACCATCAACAAAACCTTCAGAACTTCCAACATGGACAATGATAAGTCTTTTTCCTTTTCCAGATGGTGGCTGCAAACCTAACGACAAACCTTCCATGAATGCCTGCCTTCCGCTTTTAATGTTTTCATCTTGCCAAGATTTGGAAACTGTATATCCAGCATTTATCCATGTTTCGTCTAAGTAGAAGATTTTCAAATTTTGTTCTCTGGCATGTCGAATGCTTCTTAAATAGTCTCTTCTCCAAAAAACTATTTCCGGTTTATCTATCAAGAGAGATTTTCTATTATGTTTTGTATATCTGAAACCCACATCTTTCAAAAGTTTGCATAATGTCATTCTGGAGAATTTTGGATAGTCCGTATCTTCTTGCACTGATATCATAATTTTGTCAAGTGTTGGAATTTCCTTTCGTAAGTAAAATCCATGGACTTTACGCCTTAGTCTTTGTTTTAATGACTCATCGATCTCAATTGGTTTTCGGCCTGAAGGAGTTTTAGGGGGTTAAAGAGTTCCATTCTTGCTTTCTTTTAGTAATCTATAAATTGTTGATTTCGCAACACACAACATAGCAGCCGTTAATTCCACAATATCATCAACACTTGCACTTGGATCCTTGTTTTTCAATGATATATAACAATTCAATATCAGAGTTTTTTCATTTAAAGATAATGGACCTATTTTTGGTCGTTTAGATGGTCCTTGGCTTATCGACATTGTTCGGTACTTGCACAATTAACATTCAACAAATGTTTTAAATATATTCCAACTGTTTACAATATTATGACAACCATACCACTTCATACAACTTTACTCTAAGAACTAATACTAAGTACTGATTTAATGTACCTACTTTCTTTTAAAATAATATTCCCGATAATGTTTCTGAGAAAACTGGGTTGTTTGGAAAATCTCTCTCAATAATCGAATAATCTGTAAATAGGTGTAATCGTATTAAGCCGATTACAGTAGGCCACTTGCCATTTAAAATTTCTGAGAAAAATTCCCCAAACACTACATATAGGAGTAATACAAATAAAAAATATTATGAATAAACAGGCATAACCGAACTATGCCACAAAATAAAATTTTACCTGACTTGTATCAATTTGAGGATTACTGAAATGTTCGAACTGTGCCGCAACCATTTAGTTTAATCCTATTAGAGTCATTAGGGTTTATAATAGATAAAATCGGAGGCCCATAGAATTATGTATATTTCTGAAAGGTTTCAAAGATTTCTTGACATAAATATTTTGAAGAAATCTTGATTGTTTTGATCGATATTTAGGGGATTAGGGGAAGGATGTTGATGCACTTACACTATTGCCTAAAAATCAGGAAGAAGTATTTAATAGTGTTCGTGAATTACAATTACGAACGAACCGAGAAGAGGAATTTCTATTAACAGCAGACCAGATATTTAAAATAATTGTGTTCTCCTGTTTTTCCAACCTTAATTTTTTATGTAATTCGGATTGTATTTTGATGGATGGGACTTTTAAATACTGTTCAACTTTTTTTTACCAAATGTTTACCATTCATGGTTTTAAAAACGGCTATTACGTACCTCTTGTTTTTTGTTTGCTGCCGGACAAATCAAGTCAAACATATTCAAATTTGTTTTTAATTTTAAGACAAAAATGTAAAGAAGTAGGCTTAAATTTTCAACCTAAAGAAGTCGTAGTAGATTTTGAACTAAGCATTCATAACGCTATATATGAATGTTTTGGCAGAGATCAAATTCTTTTTGGTTGTAAATTTCATCTCTGTCAAGCTTGGTTTCGTAAGATTCAGGAGTTTCATTTGGTACAAGAGTACAGACAGAAAGGTTCTGTAATTGGCGAATACTTAAAAGTACATTTTGGTATTATGTATCTTAGTCCTGAGGAAGTTGTAGAATTTTTCTATAATGAACTACATTTTTTGCTTCCGAATGACGAAAGAGTTATAGAATTCCGAAATTATGTCAATAAAACATATATAACGTAAAATTCGATATTTCCACCACTTATTTGGGCAAATAATGCATCCTTTTTTAAGAGAACAACGAATTCTTGTGAGAGTTTTCATTCGCATTTCGGTGCTTCTTTTTACAAAGCACATCCAAACATTGTTCAATTTACTAGTGTGTTATTGGATTTACAAATGGAGGTATACGCGAAAATTCGTTCGGCAAACCAAAGCCAGAAAAAACCAAAAAAACTATTAATGTTAAAATTAATTTCATTAATGATCATTTGGATCAATATAGGAAAAATGTTATTTTTCGCTTTATGTTTGTGAAAACGGTTGCATGTAAAAATCTTCCACACGTTTAATTTTTTGTTTTTTTCATATGTTTATGTATATTGAATATATTTTATTGTAATGTAGATGTAATGTAGATGTAATTTTTTAGAAGTGGCAAATATACGTTGAAAATATATGTATGTTATTAATATTTTCTTATATTGAATTTGAGTACCCAAAGTTCAAGGTAAATTGTTAAATCGGATTAGGCTATTAGACCCCTACTGGTTTGGTAGTTAATCTCCAAAACTTTAAACACTGGCAGAGTTCGAACAACCCGTAATGACTACCTGCATTTTGTGGCAGAGTTCGGATACTCCGGAATAAACTGTGTTGCCTTTCTTTATCAAACTTACTAAAATTTATGTACCTCTATCACTTTTTTTTATTAAAATTAGTACATCCCGTTACCTCTGACCTAAATCGTATATTCTTTAGCATAGCTGCAACTCATTCGCTCAATACAAAATGTACCTTACGGTATACCCTCTTAAAATATATTTTGGTACGTCTATGAAATCTACTTAAATGAATGATTTATTACTCCTTGTCCTTTCTATATAGTTTCTAAAGGGGTTTCGAAAACTAGACACAAAACTACCAAAGTCAATGTTCAATTGTAAATTGTCTTGAAAATTACACTTTACAAAAGTAAGAAACATATCTAAAATAGGTTCCATTATAAATTGATTTGTGAGTTCCTGAATTTTAAATACGTATTTTCTATTAAAATTATCATTATTATGAAGTTGCATAACAATTTCTGTATCAAGCACGTCAAATAATTCTCAATTAAATTTAAATTGATTTTGTTGCTTTTTATCTTTATTGAAAGCACAAACATTTGCATTTGAACATACTTGATTACTTGACATTGACATGTTTTCTATCGACATGTCTCTTAACTGTTGATGTTCTGAAAACTTTGCCCACAATTTTGTTCAGTACACCTTATTAATGAATTAGTTTTAAAGTCATGATTGCGTTTAAAAAGACATATAAGTAATTTTATAGAAAGAAATTTTTTTTGCAAATGAAACATAACATTTTAACTAATCTTGAAAGTCTGCACCGCTTAAATAAATAGTTCCTCAATCATTTACCTTATTACTCAATTTTTGCCACAAATCAAATGAGTATAATCACTTAAGGCACCAATGAACTATACTGATACCATGTGATGTCGCAATGGTTCATTTATATTGTATCCAGGGAGAATTTTTAAAGGAAGGGGATATCTATATATTTTGGTTGTTGGCTCAACAAATTATTTCATCACATTTCATAAATGTTTGTAAAAGTTATGAGATGTAATATTCCTTTTGAAAGTATGTTGTTCTTACAATAAAATTCACCTAAACCACCGATCATAGATATTCTGTTAACTCCTTTGATGTAGTTTACATGTGCCGCGTTTTTGTGACGACAAATAATGCGGACACCAACAAAAATGTTTTATACGGGAATCACTCGGCAGCATAATATGTTTAGGTACTCAAAAGTAAGTCTACGAGGGTGAGGCGTTAAATATTGATCATATTCAATAATTTATGTTTTTGTTCGGAATTTATCTTTTTGTGTTCCCACAACTATTTTCATAGCTGTTCATTAAAGTTTTGTAAGGCGACGTGTAGGTGCAGGTGTGTCTTATTAAATTCAGTTGTTGTTTCAACAAATTCATTCATAACATACGTTTGACCCTCGTACAGAGACTTGAGTGATGAGAAGGCCCTATTAAATTCTGTTGTTATCACAACAAATATAATCATAATTTTCCGTAAAAATTATCAAAAGACTAAATTCCTAATATTAATAAATTTATTTGTTGTTAAAATCAACGAAATTAATCAGTGTTACAAATTTAGGTTTGTTGTAAAAACAATTGGGATTTTGTTATATGAACAATCGCTACTTTCATCGTCATAAAAATATACCATTTTTTTACATAGTAGTAACGAAAATAATTGTTGTCACAACAAATGACAGTCAACAATCACAGATTGTTAATATTACGTATATTTATTTGTTCTGTGTAGGGTGATCCTTTTTATGTATTTTTGGTAAGCCATACAATCGAGGTGTAGAGTAATTCATTGGTGTTCTAACGTTAAGATTAACTGATTCAAAAGAACCCTTATAAAAAGACAAAAGAGATTTTAGTTTCTGAAAATATGCTTCTAAAAGGTTTAATGAACTCAGGAGTACAGTTATTTGAATAGAATCCGAATTGCTATATTAAATTTACCATCATAATTGTAGCTTACCCGCCCCGAAGACTTTGTTTAGTCGAAACTAGTCGGTATGTGGTAATAAAAACTTTTCACGAATTTAAGGATCTTAATACATTTACCTACACCTATTTTTTAAAATATAGTTGATTGTAAGTGGATCTGTACTATTAAAAATAACGCTTTTGGTCATTGACAAAGATACAAATCTCTATTAGGAGCCAGAGGTTTCAGTCTAAAATATTTACTAGATTACGATGAAACTTTTTCACCAGTGGTTCGAATTTCAACATTAAAATTTTTTGATTTTTAATCATTTTAGTTCATCAGTATAACTTATTGTTACATCAAATGTATGTTAAAACAGCTTATCTTAATGGCATTTTAAAAGAAGAAGTTTATTTGCGTATACCCGATGGAGTTCATTACTAAAGAAAAAGTCTGTAAATTAATTTCATCATTAGTCGGTTTGAATCAGGCCGTTCGATCGTGTGATTTGAGCGTGACGATACATTACAAAAACATGGCTACAAAAATTCGTCGGTAGACTGTTGTTTACATTTCTTGGATAAAGGTCACATTAGTAAAAATATCTATGTATTATTATATGTCGATGACATATATACTTTGATAAGTTTAAAAAACTATTTAAAGAATCAGTTTAGTACGGAAGATATACAAGAATTAAAACTTTTTCTAGGTGTTAATGTCGAACGAAATGAAGATACAATTACGTTAGATCAGAGTTCATATTTGAAAACTGTTTTAAATAAATTCTAATAACAAAGTTCTATGTCAAGATATCTGATATATTATTTCATAAAATTTTAACTTTGAATATAAAATCTTCAAGTATAAAAGTATTTGAGCTCGTTTTCTTACTTTTATTCTGTTAGAAAGTTTTTCGTCAGTACTGATTACAATATAATTTTAAGATGGTTGTCCTTTTGTGATGACTGTGCCTACCTATTATGATAAATAATCTTCTTTACCATATTAAGCTCTCATCTTTTCGGTCTTTGACTAAAATATAATCATCAAGAAATGATTATAATTGTTATGGAAATACATACTTCTTTTCTTAATTCGGAGCTTCTGCCAAAATGGTCTGCAAAAACTTCAGTACGAATCAAATAAATATTTTCTCTACTGATTTAGGAAAATTTAAAACCTCATATTTTTTCCATAGTTTTTGATGTTGTTAAACTAAAATATATCACACAATGGTACAATAGATTATCTAATTGCTTTATAATGATAGGACATAAGTCGACAATTACATATACCGATAACAATGCAAGAGCTATGCTAAGAATGTTAAAATTCATGTTTCTACTGATTTCTATATAACAAAATACCTCAATTGTTTCAAAAAATTTCAAATACCATTAAAAATTTTACTAGGTTTCCTTTTCATCATAAATCCAAACCGGAAAATGATTTTTACTCCTTTTTAGTAACACTTTAAATAATATAATTCCCAAGAAATAATTTTTCCAATTCTAATTTACTCCTCCAATTCTGGCAACTGAAAAGGCACTTATCGTTCAAAAACAAGAGAAACTTGGAAGTTTTATCAAGGAGCAATCAAGTAGACTGGGGTCGCTTGACAGGAGCAGAATATGGGTGGTTGGGAGGTTCAAGCATTACCGTCGAAAAGGGATGAGTGTACGGTAATATAAATAATAAACAACTTTTACTATATTTATTAGGATTGGAGGACTTTGTTCAACTTGATTGTGAGATTGTTAGAAAGAAAATGTGTCGAATAATAATATTTTTTCCATATATCAATAAAACATGAGACTTAATATAAGTTTGGCAAGAAATTGTATTTTTTTAAGTGAACGCTTTAGTGTAATCCAGTAGTTTATATGGTTTCTACTAACGGTTGATGTTTGTTTATTGTACACTTTACTTTCTTTTTCTACCCATCAAAATCTTGAATTTGAAATCTCAATAGGCTGGATCATTTTATGCATACAGTTTTTGGTAATATATTAAAACATTGCTTTAACCCAAGACAACAATGTGTTTTTTCTTACAACTTCTTTCTAAAAGTTCGACTTTTTGTTCCAAATCAAAATTTTAAGTTTCAAGTTTTTTATTTTTGTCTCAAGAAATTCTTGAAGAATATTTGCTTCCGAAGATTAAATAGCACTTTGTCTCCTCAAGAACAACTTTATTGTATTGCTTATCAAGGCTTATTCCCAGTGTTTATGAAAACATTGAAGTTATATTTTTGTTTCTTGATCTATTCAATATATCGTAATATGTAATTTTAATAAAATGAAAAAAAATGGAAATGAGGAGCTGATAATTCAGTGGGAGACTAATTTATATCGTAAAGTATACATTATTTGATTTGTTGATAACATAAACAACTGGGGAAGCGTCACAGTATAAGTATACGTATACCAGGACTCAAACAGTAATTAGGGATTTTTCCCCATTTTCCCCATTGGAGAGGTATCAGATCATGTTGATACTGAATTCATTTATTCCTAAGCTCGTTTAAATCAGACAGGCGGACTTCGAAAATATGAAGGAAAGTGTTGTTATATTTCTACCTTGCTATCATGACTCAACTTTTTATTTAAAAGTATTTTTTACAGAAAAATTATTTTCATCACCTGCTATGATTAGCTTATGATTTCTTTGAGGATATACCACAGTTTTATTAGTTTACTAGGTCGAATGTTTTCGAAAATTCCACGAAACAGAGGTACATTTCTATGTTAAATTCTAAACCTTTATTAATTGCCTTACGTTTTCTATCTATTCTCTTGAGCTCTCTGGATTTGTAGACAGATGCTTCAGTTTACAACTTATTTGTTTGATAACAGATGTTTTCAAAGCAATCTTTGACCGTATACAAAAGAAAAAACGGTACGACGCGACAAATATTGAATTACAATACGTGCCAGTGTCAATTCGAGCTATCCCTTTTGGCATGCAATCAGGAAGGAAAATGCATATCTTGCAGACCAGTTGCGCACTCCTTAGGTCTCATCAGGTTAAAATACTCATTGCAATATGAACACACCAAGGTAGTTGTTTTTGCCCCAGGAAAATCGGTGAAAATTTTGTTTTGGGAATAACCAAAAACATTCAACTCAAGACAGACGAACCAAGTCATTCATAAATCCATAGAAATCGCGATCAATTGTTAGTATTGAAAAGAAAGTCATTTGATTAGGCAACGTTGCACTAGGTTCCACCTAAATATTTTCTCGTTTGCTCGTCCTTGAATATTTGGTTGCCATGATCGGCTCCTTATTAATATGTAAAGGTTAATTAATAACAGGAATTTGGAATATAGGGCATATTGATCATCGGGTAAAATATTTAAATAAAAGCTGAAAAATATTTTATTGATGTATAGATACGTTTATTGACCACCCAAAAATATAAAGAAGTACATGTAGGTCACATAATAATAATACAATAATTTAAAATGCATTAATTGTTCGCGACATAAATATTATAACCTAAAGAATAGAAATATACTTGTACTTAAGTGAAAGATATAAGCGAAAAATCGAAAAAAGCACTAACAATCGAAGAAAATAAAATAGGATCAGAAGCAGAAGCAGAAATACTACGTGTTGTTTGAAGGAGCCTGTTTTCATTTAACTGAGAATGTAAATGCAAGCGAAATTGTAAGAACACATACATAGAGCTTTCATTACAGGTTTTAATCACTTTAAAGCAATCATTAAATTCAATTCAACGCGGTTATTTTGAAGCAACAGTTTTAGAAAAAAGTAAAAATCATTAGTTTTCCATCAAAATTTCGAACTTCATTTTAAATGTTATTTGAAATAATTTAATTTTTTCCTTCTTCCTTTTTCTAACTGACATTTGGCAGGTGTGTTTATGCAAAACATAATGCCGGAAACCAATTTTATAAAAATATAATGATAAAAAACTTTTTCGTACAGTGCAGACGCTGGCAATTCATTTTTTTATCGAAATATTTACCTTAATTGTGGATTCAGACTGCTCCGATATAAATTGTTCTTCCTTTAAATACATCATTGACGATACTGTGGGTGACTATGGGCTCGGAGTGCGGAATGCAAGGGGTGATATATTGGTCCAGTTTTGTCAAGAAGAGAAATTGTCCATAGTAAATACATGGTATAAATAGCCACCGAGACGACTCTATACATGGCAATCACCGCAACACACCGACGATCATATTGTAAGAAATCAAATTGATTTCATAATGATAAATAAAAGATACAGAAATGGACTACATGGCGTACACACTTACCCGGGTGCGGATATTGAGTCAGATCACAACTCTATAGTAGGAAACCTAAAAATAAAGCTGAAAAAGATACGAAAATCCACCAAAAATAAAATTGACATAAATAGTCTAAGAAATTCTGAGGTACCCCAACAGGGTGCAAGCCAAACTAAATGCTGAAATGCCAAACGTAGTAAACATCATTGAAACAGCGGACATAGAGAACAGCTGTAATATTTTAAGAACATCATCGTAGACACGGAGAACATCATGACACCACCCAGCAACAAGAACAAACAGAAATGAATAACTGATGAAATTCTACTGCTAATCGAACAGAGGTGAATCAATAAAAACAAAAATAAAAGTAAATGCAAAGAACTACCAAAACAAATAACAAAAAAGATATGAGGAGCAAAAGAGAACTGGTTGAAGAAGAAGTGCGAAGAAATTGAACATCTGGAGAAAGAACACGAGCATTTTAACAATCGTAAGCTGATAAAAGAGACTATGAGACTTCAAAGAACCTCACATATAACAAGACTTATCGATGAAAATAATACATCAATAACAAGCATCAAGAATCTGCTCGACATCTAGAAAAGTTATGTCGAATAATTGTTTGGAGACGGCGGTCCCAGATTACTCGACAATCAATGTGTGAGCGAGACATCTCCCAAAATAATGAAATCTGAAGTCTTGAATGCAGTCAGACAATGTAAAACCGGAAAAGCTCCTGTGCCAGACGATGTATATATTGAGATCATTAAACTTTTAGACGATGACGGCATTACTACACTGACGAAACTAATTAATATGATATACGAAACTGGCCAAATACCCCAGAACTGGCTGCACTTATGAGTCACATTCTTAAACTTTTCTTAAAATTAATTCAAACGAGAATTCGCCTGAAATGTGAGGAGTATATCAGTCCTTGTCAGTTCGGATTTAGACAAGGATTTGGCACTAGAGAGGCTCTTTTTAGTTTTACGGTGCTGCTTCAGAAATGCAGGGACCAACGAAAGGATGTCTACATGTGCTTTATTCTGCCAAAGGAGACCAGCTTTCCCTAAGAATTAACATTAATAAGACAAAAGTAATGGCAGTAAGCAGAACACCAAATCAAACATTCGTGCCAACATCCTTGTTTAAGATTAACCCATCCAACAGGTTTCCAAATTCAGATTGCTGTACCGAAGATCTTAACCCAGATATAGAAGTCCGTAGCAGGCAAGAACGACACTCCATAATATGCGAAATCTATTATACAGTCAAAGCCTCAGTTTGAAACTGCGGTATCGCTTTGTAAAAGGGTACGACTTTTCTGTGCTGTAGTATGGGGTCGAAACATGGACAATTAAAGCAGACATAATAAATAAACTGGAAGCTCTAGAGATGTGAGTTATTAGAAAACTGCTTAAAATACCATGGACAGATTACATCACCAACAACGAAGTACTTATATGCATGGGTAGAGACAGAGAACTTCTTCTAATCATTAAGCGTAGGAGAGCCACCTACCTGGGGCATATTTTTCGCAATGTCAACTACCAATTTCTGAAACTTATTATAGAGGGCAAGATAGAGGGAAAACGAGGATTAGGTAGAAAAAAGTATTCTTGGCTCAGGAATATTAGAGATTGGACTGGTCTAGATGCCCAAAATCGAGATAAGTTCGCCAGAATTGTTGCCGACATCCATTGAATGGATATGGCACCTTAAGAAGAATATATCAAATGATATTTCAAATTAGTGATTTGAATACGTAATCTTCTAACAGTCATATGTAGGTTATGTTTCTGTCTTCTTGAGGATGCAGTTTTGTCTGAACCCTTAAAGATTTTTCTTCTTTTTTCGGGAGTGGAAAAATCACTTGTGGATAAATCGCCGACGTAACATTTACTATGAAGAAAGGTATAATTTATGTGGCGAAAAGATTGTTACATTCTGAAATAAACAGTTATAATAGTATATTATGCAATGAGCACAAAATGATGCCCATTTTGCACGAGTATGAAATTTGTAGCACGAGTCGAAGGCAAGTGCTGCAATTCATACGAGTGCAAAATGGCCATTTTGTTGCGAGTTGCATACTATACTTTTTCTATGACAATATATCGTTCACGTTTAATACATGCATACAATGCAAAAACTTTAAAAGAAATAAACTGATGATATTTCATTACTCCGAATTCGCCGCTAATGGGCTTTCTATCAGAATTAAAATATAAATCAAAGAAATATGTAAATATTTTCTTTATTGCTATTTCTAATAGGTACACAGTAAAAGAAGCCTATACATATTTTTATGTTTCTAATTGAAGTTGAATGTGCAATTATTTAATTTCATATTGGGAGAACTTGATTGCTGAATACTTAATTCTTTTCGAAATTGATAATTGGTCGACGTTGAAGTAGACGGCTTCTCGCGATTTTCCATCTCTAAATTCGTTGGTATGCCTGATGGTATGTTCTGTATTGCATTTGCAATTTTATTTGCTATGTCAAGCTTACTTTTCCTCGATTCATCAATATATTCCTCAGTGACTGTAGTAGATTTCCAGCCACCATGGCGTTTTAACGTGGTTATGTCACCTCCAGCATCAACAAGAATTGTTGCGGAGGATCGGCGAAAGCAGTGCCCAGTATATAATTCGTAATTACGGAATTTTAAATACTTGGCAATGTCTTTTCCCATAGCTTATTCAGACCTATTCTCTGAATGGTACATTTTCCTTTTTGATAATTAAGGAAAAACCATAGACCATTAGCAATTTGAGGACGAAGATTTGCGTATTTTTTATAAATTACGTAGAATTTGCCAGTTACAGTAAAATTTCGTACTATTTTGGTTTTACTGTCTGGGGTATTGTTACTAAAACAGCTGAACCAAGATCATTGAAATGAGTAATTTTCATTTGATGTAATTCATGTCTTCTACATGCACACATTACTCCCATACCTAATGCAACCTACAATTAATCAGTTTTCTTAAACATATTTTTCATCAAATGGAAATATAGAATATACTTTTGTTGCCAAATATATTTCATCTGGAAGCTGTTCAATGAAATTATCCATGTCATTTGCTGTAAAGATCTTTGACTTTTTGGTTTTGTAGCCGTTAGACTGCCGCTTGAGGAATGCTTTCAGTTTCAAATATTAGGCAATATTTATATCATTATAGATACTGAGAGTCGTTCTCAGCATTGAGAAGTGTGACCACATTGTGGAACTTTTAAATTTTTTGGTTAAGTCGCCAAAATAAGCCAATAAAACGTTCTCGGAAAACAGTTTTGACTTTTGATCTACCTTCCATTTCAAAAAAAGGTTATAAGCGCGTTTCCGGTAATAAATTCAGTGTTGTTACCTTCGCTGCTTTTATTATGTTCGGAAGTGTCAAATCTAAGTTAATATCACTATAAGTTTCCATTTTAATTAATATTTTTTATAGAAAACAACTATGAAATTACTTGTTATCTACTAAAGCTTTGACAGAAACGATCTGCTGACATTTCATGAATTAGTGTTTTAAATGAAACTCAACGTTTCTAGCTAATTCCACAATATAATGTAAAATGTTTGACAAGCCGTAGTCGTCGTGATTTGAGAGTGAACCTAGACCTAACTAGAAATATTCCATTTCGCATTTGTTGCTCAGCAACCGATGCAAAAATGAAATTCTGTACAAAATGTGCTAGTTTATAATTAAAGTTACGATTATAAAATGAACATTTATCGAGGTTGTCGTAGAAAAATATTTTTTTATACGGCTATAACATAAAACTGCTCTATCATAGTTGTTCTTGATATATCAATGAGGTACATTGAATTTCTTCCATAGAGGAGTTCAGTTTAAGGTCAGTGTGGCCAACGAAAAGTGGTTTTTCTGACAAGAATGACAGTTAATGTCTACCATTCAAAACATACGATTTTTGTAGGTTTTTTATCATTGCGAACATCTATATTGCTTTTTTATAATTCGCGTATAAAAGAGACTTCATTATAACATTGTTTACAGTGTCACAATGAAGCTCTTTGAACACTGTTATAGTAATTTTTAGTGTACAGTTGGTTATTGAATTTAGTTATATTTTTATTTGACATTTGACTTTAACTTTGACACAAATTATGAATAAAATGGTCTAGCGTTGTTCTAGCTAGCAAACTATTATATTAAAGGTAAATTAGAATGATTTATATATTAAAAATATTAATGAATAAAGTACGCTAACGTTTATTTATCAATGATTTGTCAATTGTTTATTTTTACATTGTATAGGAACAATATATAGGTATACAAAACGTTCGATTTTTGGGATAAATTACCAGATATCTATGTGAAGATGTATTACAGAAATAATTCTGTTCATGATATAATATAAATAGATCGCAAGAGCATATACGAAGAAGCTCTTTTTTAAACAAATAATGATCCTCTTTTTGCTTAAATGAAAGTTTCTTTAGAATTTACATAATTATTCGGTTATAATATGTCAAAAGTCAGAAGTCCTGAATAAAACCATCTGTGATCTGACCAATTAGGAATTTACTGAATTTCCAACTTAAATTCAAACCACTCCTCCTAGTTTGAAAATAGGGATTATATTAAATTCTATTTTATTTAAATAATATATAATAAATGCGAATTATAAAAAATATTGTGTAAAACTTGTGCCACAATGACTTTCTGTAGTACTCGTGATTTGTACAACTCACCGCTTCGCGGTTCGTTGTGCAAACTTCACTCGTACTCCAAAACGAATCATTGTGACACTTGTTTCACAAATAACTATTTTGAAACAATGAATACACCCCAGAAGCGTAAATCCTAAAATTGAAATGACGTTTTAGCTGAATAATAAACGCATCAATAGTAAATAATTCTAGAAACTCTAGTGGTATGTCACCATTTCATTTATGTCAGATTTATTTGTTTATTGATATTCGTGTAATCGTTAATGTTTATTTTTCATATTATTTCCATTAGACTTTTCTAGTAATTTTAGTTAGTTATTTCGTTAAAAATAGTTAGTATTTAAGTTTATTAATATTTTTAAAGTAGTGCGTACTGTAAAAATTATATAGATTATGGATACAGTAACTGACATGAATAGGGACATACCAAAAGTTCCTAGAATTATTGGCCATCGATGCGTTGAGTATTCAGCCAAAACAACATTTTGAATTTTGAGATTTACGCTTCGGGGTTCTATTCAATGTTTTAATAAAGCCATATAGATGTTCGCAATGATAAGAAACCTGCAAAAATCTTATGTTTTAAATGATAGACATTAACTGTCATTCTGGTCAGAAAAACCACTTTTTGTTGATCACACCCTTGTTTATATATAACGCTACGCTATAGTTGTTCAATGAAGAGTAATTCAGGGAGTTGGCTCATAGAGGGGGTTTTGGTTTTGAGGTGCCTATTCATAAAATCAATTCAAATTTTACTATAAATACGTTTCGCGCGAATCAATAAAGACAAACGTTGTCATTCTTGATTCGCCCCGTTCCGCAACCGTCAAAGTAGACACAACTTTAGAGCCTTTTTTGGCAATGACTTCGCCTGGGCGGTTGTTTAGATGGAGCCCCGTCTCGTCCGTGTAGAAGTCAGCAGTTCAAAGTAGTTTGTAACTATATTTTTAGCCATGCTGAAGCTTCTACTGGGGGATAAGGCTTCAGCTTTTCTTATGGCCAGTTCAGGATGTCTTCGTGAAAAGGACGTAAGCCAGTCGTAACCTGCGAGTTCACCTTGTCTGTCAAATTTATGGCGTAGTTTCAACTTCTCGGCCAGGTGAAAAGCCATGCGCCTAACTTCAGTTCTCGTTGGTGTAAATCCTCTTGCTTGCAGTTTATTTATGTGAACAACCATTTTTATTTCAGCGTCTTCACCAAGTAAGCTATCAGGTCCCATTCGTCCTTTTGTGGAATTGCCCGATGTAACTCTACGTTTTAAAGTTCTTGGTAGAATGCTAAACACCCTAGAAGCTTCATTTACATCCATTCCTTCTGCAACGCTTCTTATAGCCGCTTGCAAACTTCCTTCGCTCCATCTACCCTTATTGGGACACCTTCTTTCGTATTTGCTTGGCATTGCTTTAATTAAATAGTTTTAAATTAGCAAGGCATCGCACCCATACTTAAATCGGCATCTATCCCGATTTTCCGGGAGAGTTGCCGACAGCCGTATCACAGTTGAAATTGATGCAAATAATGCACGAATACAAACCTCTTTACATGCTCTTTCACCACGAGCATTTACAATTTTCACCAGGGCAATAATTAGGTATATAAGGTCTAATTACTTTATGCTCCGAAAAACTTTTCACTGCAACAAAATAAACAATATTAGGTTAAATCGAAATGCTTCAAGATTGCGCAATAGCGACTACCGGCTGTGACAAGCGTTGGTATATTACCACAGCCTAATAAACACACAGCCCAGACTCTTAACGTCGGCACTTTCATATTATTTATTGAAAATCTGTGACCTCGAGAACGCCATTTGGGGTAAATGTCAGAGTTGTAACTTTATTTTGGTACCGCTGACAGGGCCGTCCTTAGAAATGTAAAGTAAACATGAGTATTATGTTTATTTAAATTTACATAGATAATTATAAAAATAGGATATAGGTAAGCTGTTCTAGTGACGTGAAATATTGATATTTATTATTTAGCTATATCACCGCGTTGGGAAGTAGGTAGTTCGATTCGTTTATAACGAAGCGAATTTTTACAACTACCGATTAAAAGACTCCCAACTACGAACGACAATGACTGCCATAGATCGCAGCTTCGGCTTTGTAGGCAAGTACAGTCCGAGATATAAACAATCGGCATCTCTCCCATACCGGCATCTCTATCGGACTTACCCTATAGCATGGTCACAGCTGTGTTTATTAGGCTGTGGCATGGTTGGCACCTTGAATATAATTTTTTCGTGGTAAATCTATAAATGCGATTAATTTTTTACTAGCATACAATAATATATGTATTCAATATAAGGCCTCTTTAGACTTGATATATCTTCTTGCGGGGTGAACAATTTAACATCTAAATATGCACTAATTAGGGACTTTTGTAATTGTTTTGTCCGTGTAAATAAACACAATAGAATATTTTAAACTTCAAAATATTGATGATTAGGACAATGTGGCAACGAAGACGAATTGTTTACCTTATGTTTGATCGTATATAGCTATTTGGATCTTAGGTAGTCTACTCTCTAGTCTAGTTGATTGTTTTTGGGAATAACCATTTTCAATCAAATACAGATTATAAGTAGAAGCATCTATCTGCGTATATGATGACTGGTTAATATTTAAACATAGTTTATGTAACGTTATAAGCAAATAATAATAAGAAGCGTAAATTTCAGAAGAAAATTTTCAAAATAAAGATAACAAGAAATCATAAATCAACTTGGGTATATATTAAATGAAAATATGACTGTACAATCCGATTATGACGAAATAATTTTTTTTAAAGGCGAATTGAAAAATATGTTTTTCGTTTACTATTTCCGAACATACATACTTAACCAGTACTATTTATATACACGTTTTTAAAGCCAGTATTATTTATAAGAATGATAAATGTAGATAGTTTTGACACACTTTTCTTATTGGGTTTGTTGGTTTTGAACTTTACGGTACATACCTAAATTTCGATTTTTTTAAAGATTCTTAGCATTGTCTTCTTGGTCTTTCCCTATTCCAATAAATGCAGTGTTGTCTGTTAATGTCATATTAACTAATAATGAATTTTCGTAATTTAACAAGAATAAAGGAGGTGGAATAATGGATCTGTGGTACCATCGAATAGTATTTTACAGTTGAATAGGATCAAAAAGATCAGAAATTAATATAATGCTCACAATTTTCCTAAATCAGCAGAGAAAAATACTCATTTAATTCTTACCGAACTCTTTGGAATCATTTTTGACAGAAGCTCAGAATTTGAAGGAAAAATTCTCTATATTCTTAACAATAATAATATTTTTTTTGAAAAAAGTCGTATTTCCCACGAATGTGCAATAACAACATCACCACCACTTTTTGTCACCTCACTGGCTACAGATGCATCATCACAAACAAGCTGATTTGAGTAGATTATTCAAAATTATTTGGATATAATAATTAATCACACATGGATTGAAAAAATATCACCAAATAACCTGCGCCATTTTATAAGTTCCACTACGTTTCATGAAGACTTCAAGGTGCATGTTAATAATCCTAACAATTTTTAGGAGCTAAATGCCTAGGCTACTACCAAAGCTAATAATTAATGCTACAAAATAATCTACAACCTACAAATTGGCTTGGCAACTGCCAGGAAGTGATCGGTGCTCCGTTTTACTTCATTTATTTTTCTATATTTTGTAATTGATCCAGTTTTCGTCAATAAATATTATTATTATGTTTCCCTAGTTGATTGCATTTTCCCTAGTTGATTGCATTCCACACATTTGTCTCTCATTGTTGATAAATGCGTTAAAAAACTTAATTTTATCTGTGGAATATCAAGAAATTCTTTGACTAATCCATCGCAGCATAAAACAATTTTGAGCATTTCAAACTTATTTCAAGAAGTTGAAAAATAATATAATCATGTCTTGTATATATATTTAAATAAATATTAGCGTTTTCCCAATCAGAAACAACTATTTTTCCACTCTTTGTTAGTAATTTTTAATGAATAGATACAATATTTTCTTTTGATTGAAATCAGTATCACAAACAGACCAAATGTTTACGTTGTGTTGCTACTTGTTTTATTTACATCAGAATCAAACTGTTACCAAGCAATAAAAGTATTAAGAATAATCTACAGTTTTTTAGTTTCGGTTGAATTCCACTCAAAATCTCATAGTAACGTTTTTATTCTTAATTTTACGATTTGTAAATGAAATTATCTCCGCCTCTGTAAGGAAAGTTGGAGACGGGGGACATCGACGCACTCCCATGGGGATCGCTTAAAACCAATGATTTCCGACTTCGAGAGCACTAAAATGTAAATATAATTGGCAGAGAAAGGTATTTTCCTCTCTATTCTTTAGTCTGTGTCGAGCTAAGAGAAATGCTTGTTGTTTCTGATTTTCGTTAACAATACAAAAATTCAATAACGTAAATCAAGTAATAAATAACGATAGCAATTAGTTTAACATTCCGTCTAGATTTGTTATTTTTTATTGCAACAAATTAATTGGACATAAAAAAACATCTCTTCAGAGTCAGTGTGTGTATAGTATGAAATTAGAAAGATAGGGAGGGTATTGAATAAATTGAAGCGATACGGTAATACGGATGGAAGATCCTTCAAAATTAACCCATTGAACAATTTTAAATTGTACACTTACGTTAACAGTTCACATATGAACCAATTGCTAGATTAACTCAAACTATCGTGATAATGTTCTTAGTAGTTACAACCTATGTAACGAGTAAGTTTACAAACTGACTTGATTCTGGTTCTGAATGTGTAATCTCGATTCGGTAGAGGAAGAATCAGTCCAATCCGTTGTATAAGATTTAATGGTTGAATTGATCAATTCAGTTGTATCAGTCGCATCAAGTAATGTGCTGTAACATAAGATATTGAAAATTTTGAGTGTTGTTATTCTCAGTTGATACAACTTTCATTCATATTCATCTGTCAATTTGTTTATTTACAATGCTCAATTTTGTCAGCTCATTTCAAGGGTATTTTGTGTGAATTGAATAAAGAATCTCTCTCAAATTTTGCATTGCAAATGGGAATTCGAGTGCGGAGGGGCTGAAAATGTTACATAAGATGAAACAACTTCATCTCAAACATATATGAGGAGTACAATCCGTTCAATAGTGGTTGATATATGACGAAAGGTTTGCCTCACCCGGGCTGGCAATCGACATCCTCAACCGAACTTCTCTAAACGGTGACCAAGAATCGTCGATCAAATCTGGGAGATGAATAATTTTGATCGATTGTAAAACGCTCCATCTAAACAAGGCTATCATTGTGAATGGATTTCTGGCCACAATTTCAACAAGTCTTATCAAACAGCCACCGTATTCCCCTGATTGGGCACCGCCGGCATTTTCTTCGTGTCAAAACTCAAGCTGACCCCTATTCTCGTGGATAAATTGCATCGAGTAATGAAGCCGATTCATGAGAAGGCTTTTAAAAATGTATTGTTAGATGTATTTCTTGTGAGGGAGTCTACTTTAAAGGCATTGCAATAAATTTAGATAAATAATACAAGGTTTGATTGGTCAACCGATTCGCGGCAATTTTTTGATATATTAGTAGGTATTTCTGTACTAGTATGTTCTGTTTTATTTTCATATCATAAAGTGCATGTTGATGTTGACACTTACGAATAAAGTTTTATTGAAATAAACACTACTAAAAAAATTTTTCCGAAGAAAATGTAAGCATTTTTATTGTTTATAAATATAGTGAGTGTCAAATCGAACATGATAAAATTGGTCCTATCTCGTGAAACACTCGATGTGAAGTACAAAACTCATATCTAAATATGTATATAGTGTATTATACAGTGCTATTCAAAAGTCCCCTCCCCCCCTCGTATCTTTTGAACGGCTACACTTACATTAATAAAATTTGGAGGGTGAAAATAAAGTGTTGTAAACTTCTCTACGAATGGTAACAGGTGACGTAATAGTAATAGATGACGTCACAGTACCACTCTGGCCAATAATTTTAAATAGGACCTTATGGCAAGTGATATCCATATTAATTTTGTTTGGGTTTAAATTAATTTTGACGGATAATTTTTTAATTTTGAATGAATTTACATCATGTGAATTATAATTTTACACCCTTCCAATAGGGTATTTTAATGTTTTTATTCCAATGACTTAATCATACAATGATTCTATCTTGAGCATTGTTTTAATCAACTTGATGGCTTTGACACCTACTTTTTTAAATGACAACAGCTTTGATAATGGCTTAATAGCCGGAAGCGCTTAGCTGGAAAGTAATAAACTAATACACACTGAGTATTCGTCGTTTTCATTCACTCAATTTACATCTAGTGTGTACACCATATCCACAGACATTTCAAATTAAATAAATACCAAAATTATTGAAATTATTTTTTTAAATTTAATTAATCAAATATCAACAATGGATTCTTATAGCAAGTGTTCGAAATGTGCTCCGTCTACTTCCTGACAGTAATTAGTAAACTCTTGTCGTACTCGTTCGAATGTGTCAGCTGAAATAGCATTGCATTCTTCAGTAATTCTTTCTTTCAAAACGCCAATGCTGTCTGGTGCCGTAGTATAAACCTTGGATTTCAAGTACCGCTATAGAAAAAAATCTAATGGTGTCAGATCTGGTGACCGAGGTGGCCATTCTATAGGACCTCGCCGGCCGATCCATCTACCTCGATATTCTTCATCCAGGTAACGTCTTACTGCACCATAATAATGTGCAGGAGCACCATCTTGTTGAAATGTTATTTCGAGATGGCCGAATTCATCTTGATTATCTTCCAGAATTTCAAGAATTAACGGCTCAATTGCATTTTGTAACATCTCCAGATACACTTCACCGCTTAAATTTGAATTTAGGAAAACAGGACCAACTATGTGGTTTCCCAAAATATCTGCACAAACATTAACTTTTTCTGGAAATTGGGTAAGTTGTTCACGAAAGGTGTGAGGATTTGTATCACTCCAATACCTCACATTTTGTGTATTCACATTTCCATTGAGGCAAAAAGTACTTTCGTAACTAAAACATATTGTTTTTGTGTATTGTGGGTTTTCACTAATTTTATTTGTCATACATTCACAGAATTCTAGTCTTCTGTCGGGGTCGTCATCCGAAAAGTGGTGCACAATTTTTAACTTGTATGGAAGAAATTTATTTGTAGCCAACACTCTCTGTACTGTACTTTTACTTACTTCACAGATAGACGCAACTTCAGTTGAAGAGGAAGCAGGGTTTACTACCATTTCAGCAACTATATCAATTTTTTTATCATCACTAAATGTTGGTCGACCACATCGTTTGGCATCTTGAACACTACCTGTTGCTTCAAACTTGTGAAGAAGCTCCCTCAAATAAGTTCTCGAGATATGGCGATCTGGGTATCTCTCATTAAATAAACGTTCCGCTTCATGGAGATTCTTTCTAGATTCACCAATTATTAAGATAGCTGCTACTTTGTCGGCTTGAGTACGTACAATATTGCCTATGTAAACTCTTAATATTTAAGCTATTTAGAAAAACTTTGCAAAGCAATAAATACTATTAAATTAAAAACGTCAATTTTTTTGACAACTTACCAGAGGCGGACTAAAAAATCTTCAATATTCAAATGTGAAATAATAATTTTGGTATTTATTTAATTTATCCGTCAAAATTAATTTAAACCCAAACAAAATTAATATGGCTATGTAGTCAATGTCAATGCCTTTCAAACGAGATATCACTTGCCATGAGTGCCTATTTAAAATTATTGGCCAGAGTGGCACTGTGACGTCATCTATTACTATTACGTCACCTGTTACCATTTATAGAGAAGTTTACAACACTTTATTTTCACCCTCCTAATTTTATTAATGTAAGTGTAGCCGTTCAAAAGATATGAGGGGAGGAGGGGACTTTTGAATAGCACTGTATGTGAAGAAGAAAGTTTCAGTGAATTGTAGTGTAAACGGAGGGGCTCAAATATTGCAAATCGGTTAATTCAGAAAACTCCATACAATATATTCACTAAACTATTCATTCATTTATGTTATCTACACAGTATATTCACTTACACTTAGACTATTTACTGTTTATTTCACCGCTGGTCGGTAGTCTTTATATATAAGTGCCCTTTTTCCTAGAACCTTCCAGATTTGCGGCTCACAAAAACAATCGCCTCCCTGAAATGGTCATGATAAGACTGGTAACAAAAACAATGGACCGCACTGGTAATGTTTAAATAAGAATAGTTACAAAAAACAATGGTAAATAGTTCAAAGAAATCCCTGCGCGTTCGCCAAAATTTTAACTTTCATACATGGCTTAGGCATACTCCAATTCAGAGAATATACCAGTCTGCGATTTCGTAACAATATTATGAGTCTGACTGGATATCCCGAAGAATCATCCTTTACATGATGATAAGTACTAATCTTTTATTACAACTAAAAATTGTATTTGATTTTAATAAAGATAAAATGTTCTGTCCCAATAGTGACGAATCTCCCTATACATAAGAACAGTTTACTATCAAAAGAGGTTACAAATGCAACATTATAATTTAGTATTCTGTGAAAGAAGATTTCCTCCGTATTTTTAAAATCTGAAGATGACCTTCTACTAGATGCATTGATCAGATTACTGACCATATATGCACTTTAACTTCTAGGCTAAAAGGAGGCGACTTATATGAAAGCTTTAAAAGTAATGTCCGTAAAAGGTGGGCAGATGTTTTTTTCTATAGCTGGATGTTTACAACAAATTTCCCGACCAGCTTAAACTTACTAAATGTAAGATGATTATCAAAGGAGTAGGTTATTTTTTTATATTTTCTTTTTGTTCATTATGGCTTGAAAATATAGCGTACAGCAGCGGTGGAAGCGTTTAAAGTACTTATACTGGAAGTATCATTATGAAGGAATCATCAATAACTTAAAAACGGCTGCTCAAAAAATACGCCAAAATCTCCAATTAGTTGTTAGTCAATATGTTCCTACCGTAGAAAATTCGTATATGGTGTCACAACTTGATATTTTTAGTATATTATTTTAATAGGAGTAGAAGTGACAAATCTGTACAGATGAGTAAAAAATGTATCTTTTACTCCAAATCAAACATGATTTCTTTTTTACAAATGCGTAAACATTGTAGTTGTTGATTTTATAAAATGTCAGTGGATATTCGGCAAGTAAGTTGAATCATTGAATACTAAGTTTATTGCATTGTAAAAGTAATAAATGTATATTGAGGTACTGTTAATAAAAATTTGAATAATAATTTTTTTTCTGAGCCGTTCGTTCTTCTTGAAATAATCCCAAAATATTACAAGACTTCTTCTTGTCGATTTGTTACCTTGAGCTCTTCCAGTGCCGATACATTCGTATGATGGTGTGTCCACGTACGATGGTGTGTCCAGGGTAATATGAGAATTCTACTATAAGCCCAAGTCTCTAATGCATACGTAGCGACCAGAAATACTAATATGTTTAAAAGTTCAAGCTTGTTGTACCTAGAGAGTGCGGTGTTTTTCCATACCCTTGTTAGTTTAGTAGTGGTATTCCTGACAAATACAAGCCTGCAGTTAATTCCTGCAGCTGAAACACCTTTATTGGTAATATTAGCGTACCCAGATAGTTATATTCATCCAATATTTGGAAGTCTCCCATTCTCCTTACAATTGACATGAAGAATAAAATCAAGACGATCATAGCATTGTACTAAAAATAACATTTGTATGTAATAGTATATTATGCAACGATCATGTAATGAAGGTTATTAATACACGAGCATTAACCGGGATACGTATGGTTTATGCGAGTGTATTAATAACCATTACATGAGAGTTACATACACTATTTTTTCTACGACCGATAAATAATAAAATGAAAACAAGAATTAATTTCAAACAAGCTCCCATAATTCCCATAATTAAGGCAACCTGTAAAAAAATAGCATTATTTAATTTCAATGATTCCACTTTGATAAAGAGAAATATACAAACAATGCAATTAAATTTTCTCTCAAGAGAATACATTATATTCTAAAAAAAAAATTTCAATCCGCCCAGGATCTGAACCACGATCTGCAACGCACTCATGCGCCACGACCGCAAGCGTTACCACCTAAGCTACGAAGACTTGTATGAAAAAATACGCACATTATGCATATACAAATTAAATCATTGTATTATCAAGCGGAAATAAACAGAAAGGTTTTTCAAAAGAATTTCAAAATAAAGATTTGCTTACCTTTATCATTAAATAATCATAATCTGGGGCTTCCTCGATGAATTTCCTGAGCTCGTTTGGCTGGAATGTTTTGGATTTCTTTCCAACGTATCCTTCAGATTTCCGCTTCAAAAATGCATGTAGCCGTGCGTATTTTGAAATGTCAGTTTGATAGTTGATATTCAACATCAATTTTTAATATGGAATAATGTGTCCATAAAGTTGAAGATTTGAGTTTATTTGAAAGTTTTTCAAAATAACACATTTTCCGGAATAGATGAAATATCTTTTGTATTTCTCCAGTCCATGAATTGCCTGTATAATTAGTCATATATTTTTTTTGATTTAGTTGGAACTAAATTTTCACAGACACTTTTAGCTTTATCAGAAATTTCTGGTGGTGTACAAGATAATTCTTCACTACTCGACATGTTTATAGTTATCTACTTTTGACGCGTTGTGAAATGTCAAATAGGTAAGTAGGTATGTAGAAACATAGACCACTTGATTATCCCCAAGTACTTGTTTCTATTGGCCGAAAATTCGTTTCATAATGAAATGTACGTATTTTCATTGGCCAAAATCTGTATCGAGATGAAAATCCGTGTTAAAATGAACAATATTAATGAATCGGAAGCATATATTTAATTCGCGTATTATAATACGGGAGTAGAAAAATCTTATTGTTGAATACTTTCAATGATTTAGGAATTAGCGGTGTAGCCTTGAATATTTTTGAGTTATTCAGGAAACAGAAAACAAATAGTGAAAATAGGCTCACAAATGAATCAAAATAACCGGTTTCAAAGATTAGAACTAACTTTTCCGCATCTGTGAGATGCCCTGATTAATATTCTATTATAAGATTGTCACTTGTATACACTTCGGGTGATGTATTGAGTTAACAAACCGAAATTTCTCCAAAAGTAACCAAAAATGTGGCACTTCAGGTACCATAGCACCCGTTGTACTAGCTCTGGTGAGCTGAAAATCAATAAGGTTCATCTGTGAGATGTTCTGAATAATACTAACTCATATTATTGGTGACTTTTTGCACTCCGGAGACTGTACCGTGCTAACAAACTGATATTTCTCAAAAAATGACAAAAATGTCGTACATCAAGTACCATAGCATCAGTTGTACTGGCTATTGTGAGCTGAAAAGCAATAGAGTTCATCTGTGGGATGTCCCGAACAATATTCAATCATAAAATTGGTGAATTGTTGCACTCCGGAGGCTGTATCGTGCTAACAAGATATGAAACGAAAAGTGGCCGACGACAACGACGACGACGACATACACACAGGATTTTTTTTCTAAAAACCATTTTTTTCGTGTTGTTCTTGATGAAAAACGTAAAATTAACTAAAAAATATTTTTCAAAATTTCAACTTTTTTGTGGGTAAAGCAATACTTTTCTCGCACATTAGATAGGCTGGGCGGAAAAGTAAAAATTCTGTTGAATATGGTGTACCACAAGGTATAGTATTATGGCCAGTATTATTCACAATATAATTGCCAGTATTATTATATCATTTGCTGATGACTCAGCAATTCTATACAAGGCAAACTGGTGGAAGGATCTTAAGGATATCGCAAAACGGGAACAACATTAAAGACCGATTTTATCATCATTTATTAATAATTAACTATAAAAACTGTATTTACTTCTCTTACGTGCAATAAGACTACAATACCGCAATTTAACTTCTTAAATGTTGGAAACACAAACTGTCATAAAGCTAAAAAAAGGAAATGTCTAGGTGTTCTAATAGATCAGCACTGCGGTGGGATGGTCAATGATCACATCACCAAGGTTATGAATTCCCTGATGCCTATACTGTTTAAGATCAAATATTTATGACAAATATTATCTGTTCAGCAACTGAAAATCATATATACACTTGTAGAAAGTCGAATTTCTTATGGCATTCTGGTTGGGGACGAGCCTCTGAAAGTTTTTTGAAACAAATCGAAGTGATTCAAAGAAGTTTCTTGATAATAACATTGAAAACAGGAGGTACTCACGCTTCAATCAAAATATACAAAGATGGCGGCATTTTCGATGTTACAGTTGTATTTATATATAAAACCAGTGATAAATATTATCACGTAAAACATAAGTAAGCGACTAGAGATAAAATCATAAATCTTAAAACAGAATTTAAAAAAAAACGTGAGTGAAAGTATCTGTGTCCATTTGAAAATAAGACTGTTCAATGAATTAACTCCACAAATCAAATTTGGCATAAACTTTAAGTCTCTTCAAAATAAAAACATTCGTAATTAATGTTGATCGACATTATATCAGAAATTAAATAGACCCCAAGTAGCATTTATAATACTAATACCTGCCCAATTTATGTCACACAAAAAGCGGGAAAAAGGTATTTATCACTATTAATGCTATTTAATTTTTTGAATGCATAAATATTTTCAGTTTTGTAGTTGTTATTGTTGTTTAATAATTTATGTATAGGAGTACGTTACAAGTCATGAGATTAATTACGTTTTTAAATTTGTTATAAATTATAAAAAGGTCGCAAATTAAATGTTTAAAATTTCGTTCTCGATGAAAGATTAAAAAGGTGTCACCATATTTTGTGTATACATCATTGTGAATAGCAAGAAAGATTATACATGCGTGCTAATAGACGTAACAATCCCTTTGGACTACAACATGACTTAGAAGGAAGCCTGAAATACAAGGATCTGCAAATTGAAATACAGCTCCCATGGAACATGAAAACGGTAGTAGTTCTCTATAGTGATCGGCGCCGCAGGATTTATATCGCACAATACCTGCGAAGCGCTAAAACAACTTCCCGGAAACCACAACCTGGTGACATTTCAGAAAGCGGTTGTGCTGAACACCACTCATACAATACAGACTATAGGCAACCAGCAGCAAGCACAGGACTAGCAACGAAGAAAGAATAACCTTAGGTACACGGTGTGTACCCGGTCACTCCCTCAGAAAGAAATACCATAGCTCAAAAGAAAAAGCTATGTGATACCGAAGAAAAAAATGATAATCAATGTAAAGTGGAATAGGAAGAGAAGAAGTGCCAAAGCTCTTTTCGTATAACAAAGCCGATATTTTTTTGAAAATGGTGTGACAAATACAAGATACACCCGGTACATGAAAGCAAGCGTGGAAAATGAGTTTCCTCTAGCCAGATTTCTTAGATATTTTCGCAACTTCATTTCTTGTTTCTTTAGACGCTCCTGAACTTTCATCAGGAGTTAATAAAAATTTTCCTCGGATATTCTTAGATGATTCCTGTATCCCTCTATATCCTCTAATGCCAGTTACTCTAACAAACCTTTTGATGCTCTAAACTGATTTCTTTTTAAAATCGACGACTTATGTTTTTTTCTTATATAAAATATTTCACAACTTTTTTTAACACATTCAATAACTGAAGCATTCGACATCGTTTTAATACTGAATCTGGTTTATTAACTTTCAATTCCCTCGAGTTCAAATATTGTTGATCCACAAAATTCGGCCCGTGAGAACGAGCCTTTAGGAAATGACTGAAATTAATAGTCCCTCAATAGTTAAACATAACAAATGGTTTATAATCATTTATAAACCATTATTTTAATTCATGGGAAACTCCTTAAATACATCCAAATATTACAAAAAGGTAAAAAACGGTATCAACAGTGCGGAAATTGAAGTTCGATGAAATTTCTTTTCTATCCCCCAATATTTTCGACACAGTCATCTCTGAAAATGAAGGTTTTAGAAACGTGTGATCTAGTCATATCCACATCATTACACTAGTAGTGAATTGAGTCAACTTGAAGATTCTTCAGATTGCCAAAAACATTGAGTAGTTTGTGGGAAGTACGTGTACAATATATTAAAGACACACACAATTTTAGATTCTAATTATTTTTACTAATACTTCATATGATATATCAATACACGTGTTTATTTTTGATTTAATCCTTTTAAAGATGAAGATTAGTAACACGATAACCAAAATAGTGGCACTCAAAAATACTAAAGACCTTCTCCCTACTTTCTCGTTTAAATCCTTCAAAAGAATGAAGCATCAACTGTCAAACATTTCTTTTCATTCGGAAGGATTACCCTCGGTCGACATTCATTGTAAAATTGACTAGAAAATTTTATCCCCTAATAGTAGTAGCTCATGTACCGTGCTTGTGCAGCAACCGTCAAACCCTTGCCCAGTTTTTAATCGTTCAAATACATCCGTTCAACCAGCACTCAAGTTCTTTTTTAATACGTTTAGTACGGGCATTTTAGGTTAACGAATAGATATTATCTTCTTTTAGAACAATAGTTTAGAATAAGAAATTTGGTATATTTTGTGACGTAAATATTATAATATTCCAATTACGACTCATTAAACTTCAAAGTAAAGGATTATATCGTCATCGTGGAAGGGAGAAGATGAAAGTTAGTGTAGGGAATAAATCTAATTGAAATATAATCATGTATGTAATGAAAACAAACAAGAATAAATATCGATTAGTGAATAATTACACATATAAAGAAATCATTAGAATTGTGTAAAAAATCTCAATCCTCTTAACTTATAACTGAAGTTGCAAGATAGAAAATAACTGCGACGAGATTATGAGGATTACCAGCCTAGATCGGAATTCGAATATGTCTAGGAGCAGATAAGACTGGAAAGGGAGTATGGAGAAACTTACTACATCAATATTTTATTGATTCATATTTCTGTGTCTATAAAGAAAGAATATGTGACAAAACATAATGAAAATGAAACACCTAAGAATTGCGGGATAAACTACGTGAGAAAGGATACAAAACGAAGCGATGACATTACAAAAGTAACAAAACAAGAACCAAACATGGAAAAGATGAACAAATTTCGTATGGATCTAGTCAAATAGTTTAATGAGAAAACAATGGAGGCAGAAAACACTGTAGAAAAACGAAGGGGATGACCAAGGAGAAAATTGATAGATCAAATAAAGGAACTTGCGACAAAAAGGGAAAAGACTTTAAATTAATTGAGGAAGACGGCAGGAGACAGTAGAAGATATGTATAAAAGAGGAACAGAACCCTCATCCGACACCTGCAAAGGTAAAAGGAAATGAGAAGAATAAGAAGAAGGATAAAAATAAATAAAGATAAATGACAATAAGAAAAAGAAAAAGAGGAAGAAGGAGAATAAGAAGAAGATATAGAGTTTATATGAGGCTATGCATTGATTATAATTCTAATTCTTCTGAAGGAGCCATGTATGGTACTCAATAAAATATGTAACAGTAGATACTCGTACGCTACGACATGAACCAGGTGTTTTTAGAACTTGACAATGTCCTAATGCAACTGGTATTTTTAATTCAGAAAATTATTACCCTATATGATTTATAAGTCTCTACGCGTGATAAAAATCGTGACAATGGATATCATAAAAAAATTTAATTTCATTAATTTTCACCATGGATTCTGAAGATTGAAGAGGAAGAAGAACCAATCAAGAAGTAACAATCTCATATGGAGAATCAAGCAATAATCAAAATACAAAGGTTTGCTGAAACATGTAGAAATGCTGAAACGGGGGAGACTTCCAAAGATGATACTCTACCAACCATGAATAAATCTAAAGATTACTAGTAGGAAGTAGAAAGCAAGGTACATAAAGAAATGGGGTAAATAACTATTCAGACAGATGTTGCATAAGTTTTGACGGACCAAGATAAGTAAATTACATGAATATCAAGTCGTTGAAATGAATGGGTACTTTAATTTATTTATAGATCCTCAATTATCAGATTTCCAACAAGGATCTTTTCCTTAGGAAATTCTCTTCTGTGGAAGAAAGGTAGTAAGACTTTTGGTAAGCCGTTCTGGGACTACAGCCCAATTCACTCCCCCATATTTTTCAGCAAGGAACACTTTTTTACCTGGATTTTTCTTATCTCAATGTTACCCTTCGTGATTAGCCTGCGAAACTGTACATAATAACTAATTTCTCTGTAGTTGGTAACGCTCAGAATTTTTCAATATATGGTCACTTCCTTAAAAACCACTAATTGGAAATGTCTTCGGTTTAGTATTCAACGCATTCCGTACATTTCAAAGGCTTCCACTCATCGCAACGAAGGTGTTTCCAAAATGCTTAATTCAGTACCATACTTGGGTATTGAGTACATGTACGTCTTCACCAATCTCTACATAATTGTCGAACTTCTGATTCGAAGGTATGCTCTTCGTGCGTTCTATATGCGGAAGCGTATTTCTATTTCCAGATTCAAAACCTTCGTTAGCTTATATGAAAAAGACCTTCCTTCTAGTAGATATTTTTACAAGTATGTTTTTATAGGAATAATTTCATCTCATATATATACTTAACTCATTTATTAGTCTATTTATGGAACAACTAATTTCCTGTGATCCAAGAAATATAGGTACATTTGTTTTCAGTTGATCGGTATATCTCAAAATCTAGATCTCAAAGGTATGAATTTGAATGCATAATGAAGGAGGAACCTTTTAGAGCACCCATCCTCTGGAGTGTACCGAAATTGATAACCCTTCTAGAACTTTTTCGACCAGGCAGGATCGTTCTACACAATGCAAATTTTTCAATTTACACCTATCCTTTATTGTCTTTATAGATTTTGTTTCTTACTTATTTCATTTATTTGGATATTTTAACAATATCATTTCAAATCACATTTGTATAATATTCAATATAACATAAGAAGTATCCTTTTTATCTGAATTGCTCCGATATGTCTCTAATTTGACTATACTATAATCATTTGGAGTGGTTGCTCCCCCATCTCCTTTATAATCCTATAAACATGTAAACACTAATGCATTCAGTCATCTCTCTGTAAATCTTTTTCTCATTTCCCAACACTGTAACTGTCATGCAACCATTATTCTGCCTAATAACTTTAAATCCTCCTAATCCACGCTATGGTAATTATACCAAATTGATAAAGTGTTTTTCTTGCCTTACTTCTAAAAGCTGCATACATTTCTGTAAAGGAAAGTGCGTTAATGTGAAAGTTAAAGTTTTTGGAGCTTTTTAAATTGAAACAGTATAACGTTATTGTTTTAGATTGACAAAATATAATGACAAAAGGATTTGATGTTATATTATTGAGTAAATGTTTTGATTTTGGGTCTATTTTATTAAATATGTTTTAACATATATATCAAAATTTGGGCCGAAACGTCAAAAAGCATTCTACAAAAAAACCTTATTTATTAATATAGACCTCTATAGTCTGTTTCTTATTGACTGACAGCACGCGAAAACGTCACAGATGCTAGTTAGGTAGTAAAGCATAAACGTCACAGTTCATCTAAGGAATTTATTTACTATTTAATTTTATACCCGATCTGATATATAAAGGTAATATAAATGTAAATTCGGTTAGTTAAAACAACTAACTGACCTTCATACATTTGTAGAGTACATACAGTTATAACAATAAATTATTTTTGAAATAATCTTGTAACGCAACTATTCTGACTGAATATTTCATTAATTATCTTGAGAATTTGAAGCAGGTCAATTCTTGGGAGACATATTAACAAACCATTCATCAATTCATTTTCCAGGTAATTACTTTCTGATTTTCGAAATTTTGATAATAACATTTCCAAGAAACATTACAATAAGGTCCTACTAGGGATTGTCCTAATGACTACTTAGAAATTTTGCAGGTATATACGGTGAAACTTGGTCTCGCCCAAATTTGTATAATTTGTTTTGCTTAGAGTCGCTTCTGTTCCATAAGTGTTAACTGTGTTGTGAAAAATGTCTTCAAGTTTTACCCCAGTAAAGTGTAAGAGCATGATTAGCTTACAAACGAAGACTGTAGTGTTAAATGTGCATGATACTGTTCTACATCAAATGCCGGCTGCTACTGTTAGAAATATAGTTTCGACATGTTCCAATAGATGAGACATGTCTCAATGAAGGAAAAAAATATGACAGGACAAACCAGTCGTCAAGTTTACATAGAAGGTTTATCTACTGGACTGAAAACTCCTATCGGTTAAGGTCGCCGACTAATAATAACGCATATTGGATGCAATCAAGGGTTCGTTGAAGACTATCATGAAGAAATGACTGCAGAAGTATTTTACACAAATGGTCGAATTAATTCCAAATAATGCTGTAATCGTTATGGACAATGCCACTTATCATTCGCGATTAACAGAAAATCTTCCATCTACCTCTTGGAGAAAAGGTAATATTAGAAACTGGTTAATCGTAAAAGATATACCATTTGAAGAGGATATGTTGAATAAAGAACTTTTAAAGTTTGCTTCAGATCACAAGCTACAATTTAAAAAGTTTATTATTGATGAAATAGCCAAGAATCGTGGGATAACAGTGCTTCGTTTGCCGCCATACCATTGTGAATTAAATGCGTTAATATGGGCCCAAATGAAAGGTTATGTAGCTAGACATAATAAAACATTTAAAATGAAAGATGTTCGTGAACTCATGAAGTACTCATTGACAACAATAACTGAAGAGAACTGGAGAGATCCTGTGAATCATGTAATTAAAGAGGAAGAGAAAATGTGGGTTTTAGATAACCTCATAGAACTATAGAGCCGAGTCTTCGGATGATTCTTGTATGGCCAGCGAAGAGAATGATACTATAGATTGAATTTTATATTTCCTATAAATGGTATGTTTACTTTACTTAATATACATTAATTCATTGTCAATAAATTTGAATTATGAGAATTAAACTATATTTTCTTTAATTAATTTAATTTAATAAAAATGAAAATGTAACTTGTTAATAGGCCTAAACGAATGAATTTTATTTCAACTGTGATGTTGACCGAATCTAATTAAATAAGCAAAATGAACTAATATCGTAATCTCCGCCACTGCCGCACTGTTTATCCTTTTGCTTGCATTGTTCAGTTTTATTACCATATTGTATTTTGAGCTGAAACAGGGATGTACAGATAACCAATACAGACACATACTTGTTTTGCATTAGAATTTTAGTATTTACTTGTAAAATTCTTAGGATCACTCTGTAAGAGATAATTTTCTATTTGAATATATAATGAGGCTACTGTGCTGTCAGATATTAAGAAATAGACTATAGTGTCTGTACATTTAAAGTGAATCCACACCGAATACAAAATAGAAATTTAACAGAGCAGGAATCTGTAGTGGTCGTCACCATGAGTGGTGAAGGGAGAAATCAGAGTTACATTGCTCAGCAACAAAATGTAAGTCATTCTACTATTAGGTTATTAATTACCTCACCAACCCTGACTGGAGACTCTTCCTCAGGTAATGGTATTCGACTCCAGTTAATGTATTTTCATAGCTAACACTGGGATGGGGTGAACAATCGATATTAAATTTGACGCCACCAGTTTTTTAAGCGATACTTTAATTAAACAAAAAAACTAAAAAGGTTAAAAACTGGAAAACCGTATATTTACTTTAACTCAACAAAACGAAATACTGATGGTCCAAGTTAATATAAATTGCTGAAAATCAAATATCAAATGTTCAGCAAATTATATTTATTCATAAGTCAATAGATAATTCACATTAACTGCATATCCAAAATACAAGACGAATACGAACGCTGTTATACAATAAAAATCTGCAATTCTAGATTTCCATGAATTGAATACGAGACAAAGGACTTATCTTGGTGAGGCCGGTTTCCTGTTGTCTCTATCGGTGATGTGTTTTCATAGGGCCTACCAAGGGGCTGCAGAGCAGCAAATATGTGAAACTACTACGATGTAGGTACGATATCGTTAGAATACACAAAATTTGGAATCGAAACAGGTTTTTTTAATTTCGAATCATTAGTACAATGAAATTAAAATACCTTCGTCCGATAGAAATCGTAACAGCCGATCGGCTTGTTACACTCCCTCTCCTCGGAGAAAAAAGAAATTCGAAGAGTCACTTTTTTATAAACAGTCTACGAAGAAGAGTAGCCAAAACATCAAGTTTGTGGTAATTAGCAAGAGAAGAAGATGTGCTTACATGTTCAAAAAAATAGTAAAAACAAACGAGAAATGGAAATGGAAAGGTAAAAGCAATGAGAAGATAAGAAAACAAGAAAAGAAAAGAGAAAACAAATTTAATTGATGTAAAGAATCGTTAACCTTTTCTAGTTCGAAGCTATGACTTTAAAAAAGATGCAGTAAATTCAAACATAACATATGTTCTCCCCCAGCTTGGGACTCTTCCTCAGGTTGTGGTATTCGACTCAATGTTAATGTATCTTCATAGCAATCACTGGGATGTGGTGAACAATCGATATTAAATTGGACGCCACCAGCTTTTTAAGCGATACTTAAATTAAACAAAAAAACTAGAAAGGTTAAATGCTGGAAAACCATATATTTACTTAACAAAACGAAATACTGAAAATTTTTAACTCGATGGTCCAAGTTAATATAAATTGCCGAAAATCAAATATCAAATGTTCAGCAAATTATATTTGTTAATAACTCAATAGATAATTCACATTAACTGCATATCCAAAATACAAGACGAATACGAACGCCGGTATACAATAAAAATCTCTAATTCTAGATTTCCATGAATTAAATATAAGACAAAGGACTTATCTTGGAGAGGTTCTGGAATTATTCAGCTCTCAGCTAGGTCCTAGTCGATGGACATGGGGGCTGAATCCATCCAGGCCGGTTTCCTGTTGTCTCTAGCGGAGTTGTCTATTCATAGGGCCTAACCAGGGGCTGCAAAGCTGAGAAAAGAAAAAAAGAGTAAAAATCAAGGAACAATTCTGGGAAGGAAGAAATAAATAGAACAGATAGGAAGCTTATGCTTCAACACATAAAAAACTGAATCTAGTTTTTAAAATAGAACTAACAGAAATCCGTTCTATCATATTCGCTTTGTTCCCTACATAAACAGAAAATGCGGAATTATAAAGATAAAAGAGAATGAAAAGAAATTATTAAAAAATTGCTTCAAAAAGAATATAAAATGTTTCTTTTTTACAATAAAAAAGAATTAAACATACAAAATTCATCAAACGCCAGCCCATATTATAATTTTAAATCAAACAGTATAAACATAGGGAAAAATATTTCAAAAATCGAACTCACCAGCAAATATGTGAAACTACAACGATGAAGGTACCAACTCATGAATTTTACTTATTGGAAGAGACTTTTCCAATGTACGATATCGTTTAAATACACGAAATTTGGAAGAGAAACGAGTTTTTTAATTTCGAAACATTAGTACGACGAAATTAAAATACCATAGTCCGATAGAAATCGTAACAGGCGATCGGCTTGTTACATGATAATAGGAGCGTATACCTATTAGCGATAATAAACCATTGCAAATGATATGCAATTATAATAAAAAATGCAGTAGGCCATTGCCATTGCAAATGATATGCAATTATAATAAAAAAATGCAGTAAGCAATTATAATAGGAGCCCATTTCTATTATCAAGAAAATTATCAGAAATTGGACGATATCAGTTTTTGGTACCATACTGAGATTCTAAAATATCAAAAAAATTTATTGAGGATAGCCTCTCCAAAAATATGAGATGCTAAACGCTTCTGCAAAATATCCAAAAAAAATTAGAGGGGTAACCACTAAAATATGAAATGCTAACATCTCAACGATAAGACAAGAGACCATTCCTCATCTACAAAAAATAATCACTAAGTGTGATATAGGGTGGTTATAATCTCAGGTACACTAAACCAAAAGAAAAAATTGAGAACAACTGTTAAAAAATATTCATATTCATAGATTGAAGAGAGCATGAAGCGTGTAGAAAAAACATCGCGAGATATTATAGAAAAAAAATACATGGTAAGGGACAGAAATCTACTGAGAATAACGTTTAAGTCTGGTGACTGGGCTGGTGTTCAAATAACATATGGGCAGTTGTAAAGCAACCAACTGTGGACGCAAAGTGACGTGTGTTTTGGATTATTGTCATGATAGAACCGATAATTGTTATCAATATTCAATTTTTGGGCACTAGCAACGAGTTGCTGCCTTAATATATCCAAATACACATAATGGTTCATATGTCCCTCAATGAAATGCATATTACCCACTCCTGCAGATGACATACAGCCCCATAACATTACTCCACATCCACCGTGCTTTATCGTTGCTTTCATATTGTTCAATTTGAATTCTTCGTTAGGTTTTCTCTACATTGATATTTTCCTATCGGACCTAAATAAGTTTATTTTGGTCTCATCAGCAAATATTACTGAATTTCAGAAGTTTAAGTCTATATTAATATGCTCTGTAGCGAATTCCAATCTCAAGCGTCTATTTTTTCGGCTAATAAAAGGTTTGTTTCTCGCAGTTCGACCGTGTAAATTATTTTTTCGCAAGATCCGTCGAATTGTTTCGGGGTTACAACTTTTTCCAAACTGTCTTTCCACCTCGACGCACATCTTCGGTGCACTTTTTTTTGATTATTTTATACCTCTCTCACAAGCCATCTTTCCACACGTTCATTGAATATCGTATTTGGAGCCAATATTGACCTATTTTAGACTCTGTTTTCATTCCGGTAACGTTCAATGATATGCTGAACCGCTGATGAACATTTATTTACCATTTTGGTTATGTCTCTTTGGCTGTATCCATTTCTGTGACGAGTAATAATTAAATTTCTTTCAGAAATTGTAGTTCGTCGACCCATTCTTAATGAACTTCGTTTTATTGAGTGATAACCTGTGTTCAAATGTAAAAATACATCAAAACAATTGCATTAAGAAATCAAAGCAACGCCGCCTTCGTGAATTTCAAACTGATAAGTTTTGACCCTTGTTATTATTTTTGCATCATTTAAGCTGTGACGTTAATAATCAAAAAGTAATCAATAATTTTTTAGAAGACTAACCGTAAGTTTTACGTCAGCATCAATGAAGGCTCGGCTGGACATTTCCCAATAAAAGCCGGAGTTCCTCAAGGCTCAGTTCTATTGCCTTTTTTATATTCAATATTTACCCACGATTTACCAACCACACGACAAGTTTTGACAGTCATGTATGGAGATGACACCTGATTTGTAGCACCAGGAAAAGTCTCGGACACCGCACTACACAACGTACAGACACACAAATCATACCATACCTGAGAGAGAATAACTTGATACTCAGGAGAATTGCAAAGAAAAACAGCTCATTGCAATATCGTCTGTATATTGACGGACAACACCTTTTACCCAGTAAAATTTTAAGTTAACTAGGATGTACTATGCAAGGTAACACAAACGCTAATGCACATAACATATAAAGAAGCAAGTTCAAAAAGCTAAAATTGTAATGAGCATTTTATATCCCATCATATGCAAAAATAGCTATCTCTCAAGGGCGAATAAATTAATCATATATAAAGAAACCATCGGTCCTATACTGAAATACGCCGCCCCAGTGTATTTTACTGGCACAAAACACAATTTCCATACCCTGCAGGTACAGAACAAGTGTCTCCGCATGGCAATCAAATACAAAACATGCTATCCCAAACTCCCAAAAACCTCATGGTTACACGAACAAGCCGACATGCCCACTGTCAAGGACTTCATATCAAACATTCCATTTAACTTTTACAATCACTATCTCCCAAAAAATCTTTATGAAAAACTCAAAGTCGCCAATCTCACAGAAGACATTCGCGACAGTGGGTGTATGCTTTTGCACGGGTCGCTATACACATACAGGTTGGCAAATTAATTTTGGCAGTCGGAAGTTTGGCAACGTCCGATGTGCCGTAGCAAAGTCGTATGTGGATTGCAAGAGCTCACTTTAGTGGCAGAATTCGTAAGCTTCGTTTCAACAGTACAGTTCAGAGAAAAATGTTATTACCGAGGTTGTGTAATACTAACTTGTTATGGCGACTCCAGAAAGTAAAGTTGTTCATAAAAAGTTGAGTGAGCAGTGTCGTGAAATAATTATAAACGTTTTAAATATCATGTCCGAAGAGGCAAACAATGGCAAGTCGACAATTCCATTAACAAAGGTAACTTTTATTTATTGCAATAAAATTTTTACACCAAAAAAGTTATTTAACAAATTTACACTCGATAGTAAATTTTGTAAATCGATCTTCGCACATAAAATATTCATTTGTTAAACAATTCAAAAAGTGACATTAGGGTGGAACAAAGTATTTTTTCTACTCCCGTATTATAATACGCGAATTAAATATCTGCTCCCGATTCATTAATATTGTTTATTTTAACATGGATTTTCATTTCGATACAGATTTTGGCCAATGAAAATACGTACTTTCCATTATGAAACGAATTTTCGGCCAATAGAAACAAGTACTTGGGGATAATCAAGTGGTATATGTTTCTACATACCTACTTACCTATTTGACATTTCACAACGCGTCAAAAGTAGATAACTAAAAACATGTCGAGTAGTGAAGAATTATCTTGTACACCACCAGAAATTTCTAATAAAGCTAAAAGTGTCTTCTTTTGAAAAACCTTTCTGTTTATTTCCGCTTGATACAATGATTTAATTTGTATATGCATAATGTGCGTACTTTTTCATACAAGTCTTCGTAGCTTAGTTGGTAACGCTTGCGAACGTGGCGCATGAGTGCGTTGCAGATCGTGGTTCAGATCCTGGGCGAGTTGAAATTTTTCTTTAGAATATAATGTATTTTCTTGAAAGAAGCATTTTTTTACAGGTTGCATTAGTTATGGGAATTATGGGAGCTTGTTTGAAAAAGATTCTTGTTTTCATTTTATTATTTATCGGTCGTAGAAAAAATAGTGTATGCAACTCTCATGTAATGGTTATTAATACACTCGCATAAACCATACGGAACTCGCCTTCGACTCGTTTCGTATCCCGGTTAATGCTCGTGTATTAATAACCTTCATTACATGATCGTTGCATCATATACTATTATGTACTCATGTGTCAATTTTATGCACCGTTATGTCATCATAACAAACAAATCGACCCCATTTTTAGTCCATTTAGAGCAACGTGAATGAGACATTTTTTGGTTTTCGCATGCCTGCGGCTCATGCGTCAGTTTTTCCATTCGTGAAGAAAAGCACCACTTTATGCACTTGTTGCATAAATAACTATTCTGTTTCTGTCTACAGGAGTATATAAAAGGGCACATGTTTATTTTGTGTATGATACCTATTTAAATGTAATAGGGTTTTTATCTTATAATTATTATTAATATACTCATTTCATACCTATTTCTATTACGTTTCGGTTTTATTATTTGTTTTGAATCATCTTCCGATTTTAGTTACAATTGCGGTTTGGTCATATCAAAATATGTTTCAACTAAAATCTAAAGATCGTTTGAAACAACTAATGAACTGAAACGTAATATAGTATTTTTCAATCTAATACTTTTTTTAAATGGCCGAAAACCACGACAGAAATGTTTATTTCATAGAATGGTCACTGAAAACAAATTTAAGTACTTTCTCATTTTATTTGTATAAAAATACACATGAGTAAAACTTTTAATACAACATTTATATCGACTTATTTTATTATCAGGTCATTGAACGAGTTTATGCTGCTACGAAAGTTAGCCAAAGAACGCTTTCCCGTATTAAAAAAGAAGCTCTGGCACTGCTGTGCCTACTAAAAAACAAAGAACGTCCAGTATCCGTATGGATCAATTCGACAAAACTGTGCTTAGAAGGTGCATAATAAATTACCACATATCTGAGAATAAAGAACCCACGTTAAGAAATGTACACCAAACCTTTACAGATAGTTATGGCTTCGCAGGAAGTCGCGAATATCTGCGGAAACAAATACATTCTTTGGGTTTACTACGAAGGGATAGGTAAAATTGTTGGCCATTGTTAAATTCAGAAAGTCGTTTAACAACCCTTATCATATTGTACGCTTTATCTACAAAATCTACCTGACTTCCAATTTATATACAAATAAACCTCAATGACGAATATTATGAAGGGATCACTTAAAAGACATGAATTTGAAGTGAAGGTGAAAGTTTATGTCTCTTAGAATCTATTTATTATTTACATCACATAAAATAATAAAGGTTAATTATAGAATCTCTGTATGGTTTTTGAAGCAATAAATAATTATGCCTGTACAAATAAAAACAATTTTCGTAGAAAAAGCTAATGGTTTTTATTTCCTTATTCATTTAATTAATAATAAAGAACACATTATTGTTATTTTGTTTTGTAAACTCGATTTTATATAGCATTATACATGTGCCACAATTTATTATTTTTAAATCTAAATTCAAAATATTGTGTTACCCTCGTGCGTATTAGCAGCTTCACAACCTATAAAACTTTGCATGCGGAATGTACGTCGCCTGCTTTTCCCGGTAACTGCGTTTACAACGTTGTCAAGTTGTATGGCTTTCTCGCGGATCGTCAACTGCCAAAATTAATTTGCTAACCTGTAACTGATTGTTATCTCCAACAACCAACTGCTTCAACTAAGGAGTTAACCTAGTTACTCCTAAAAACAAGACCATATAAAAAATTAACTAAAACAAAATTGCATCATAACCAACTTCAGGCAAGTTGCCGTCTCACATAACCAACTCAACGTTCGATTTTGAAACCCTAATTTTCAGCCACTTTTCAGGGACAAAGTAACTTTTCCACCCAAAAACAGAAGATGCCACAAGAGCAAGGAGCTCACTCGTCCCTCAGACGTACACAAATGGTTCGGAAATGGTCAGAGCATTGGCATTTCTTACTTATTGTATATTTTTTTAGCTACCTGTAATTAGGGATATAAACTATTGTGAATAAAGACCTCTTTAAATTAAATTACATTGAAATTCCGTCCACATCTTATCATAGCAAAAATTAAATGATTCATTTCAACGTATCAATTTATTTACGTAATTAAAATCTTCTACTAACTTTTTGGAATGGAAAAGATTAACAAAAAACCCTATGGCTCACGGAAGAAGAAAAGCGAAAAGATAAATGTTTACTTGTAGGGATGATAAACCATAAAGCTTGTTAATGGAAAATGTGATTAGTCAGGTACGGTACGGTTGATATTAATAATAAAGTCATTTAATTTTAATTAACTCTGCGGTTAGAAATCGACGGAAACGAGAACGTTATGGCGTAATAATATTAATTTGGTTGATTACACATAATAATCGTGGTAAATGCGGTTTTCTTTAGTTTTTGGATATTAATTAATCAAAGTTGTTGAAAGAATATTCTTCATTTTCTTAGTATATTTTTTAATGTAATAATAAAAAACAATTAATATTATTTACTGGCAGGTTATCGTTTCAATGGTGGGAGGTTATAGTACGTTGTCACGGTTTGATTTTACTATTAAACATTCTCGAGTATTCATAAATTATAATTCTTATTATTTTAGTATAATCTCGATATATTCAAGTGAAATATCTGGTATATAATGTTTCGTTTTATGTTAGTTGCATACAGGCAAATAGCATTGTGTTTTGCTAAAATCAACGTTTTTTTTACGAATCAATTCGGTAAAATGTAGGGTTTTGTAATAAAAGAAATTGTAATCTATTATTTTGAAACAATGCGCGTATACAGGCCTTCACTGTCGTTTCTACACTTTCGTTATTTACCAAGCGGATTAGTTTTTGCCATCTAATGTCTTTTTATTTGATTTATTTTTTTCAGGGTCTGTGAGAACGAAATTTGACGAGAATTTTGATTCCTCTTCACTTCGAGAGTTGTGTTCGGTTGGTTGGAGATTTGATACCCCATATTTTGTCACTTTTTTGTGGATTTTGGGGCTTTTCCTCCGAAGAAATCTTCATGGATGTTCGGTTCTGAACTGGTTCTTTGGTTGAATACGTGAATATTTATCTGAAATTCAGGATTTTGAGACCACCGACTACACATTTCTTTGAAACCCCTATAAACCATCCCAGGGATTTTAAACACGGGCTACAAGGTTTTTGAGCAAGGGATTATTAAAAGTAGCTTCTGATTGAAACACAGCTACATCAATACGTTTCACCATCTCCCAACTATTGGTACTACCCGGCTACGACCGGAATATTGGTGAAAATTTTGTTGCTTTGTGTGTTACCTTTATTATATTGTTTATATATTTAGACATTGCGTTTCTAACATATCTGTATATTCGTACACATTATTTTTTTTGTTAAATAGATCAAACTATAGATCAACTCCGTTGTTTTATTTGTTCACCACCAGGCCTCTTGCTTTTAGATGTTTAGAACTTATTATTATTAATCTCTTTATTTTTTTCTTTCAATAATAATACAAATATTTCACTTAAATATTCATATTTTTAATATATACTACGTTAACCGATAGGGAGTTCCGGGACAACAAGGAGAGCTTCTGTTTTGGCTCAGCGGAAATAAAACAGTGGGGCCCTTTTAACTTAAACCCACCCCTACTCTCCGGCATTTGAGATAGCTCGGCATAATTGCACGGTCACTTCGCTATGATCTATCAGCTTAACTTGTATTTTTATTTTCCATATTTCATTCATTTCTTCCATTTTCATTAATCTTTTCATTAACTTCATAATTTTTTTTTTATTTTTCTCGTTAATTAGGCACAAAGAAAGCGCGTGGCAACGTCACTGAGAGACAGCTGCAGATAAGTGGAGTATACTAAACTGAACACAACTTACAAAGGAGAATGCAAACAATGGGGTCGAGATTGACTTCCAACATTCATGGTATATAATCATGAAGATAAATTTTTTGTAGGTTCAACATTTCTTTTTTTGTTTCAGTAACTGACAAACGAGTATCTAAATATGAAGTAACATATTAATTTCATATACTGAGAGTATATACACAATTACACGAACAAAGTTTTTCGTTAGCATCCTTTTAACAAATTGAAAATCAGGATAATATGAGAATATAAATGTAATTTGGTTTGATTAGTCAGAGGCTTTTCATAAACAACTAAAAACATCAATTAAACGATTAAAGAAAATAAAAAAGAGAAAAAATTCAGCTTCAGAATGCACTGATATTCCTTTTCCTTATACACAATGGAAATAAATTTTCATGAACACTTTACAACGCGTAGCTAAACACTTCAAAACTGCACAGTAATACGAGCAATGCAGCATAGATTGTAATCGATAAAATCCCAAAAATTCGTAAAACTATGTGTCGGACTAGGTTTCACTAGAAAGTTAACTGAAGTACAGAATAAAAAATTCGAAAAACCTGGAGCTTATTCGAAAGCGTAGGCGTGTGTATTGGTTTTTGGGAGGAGTAAGGTCTAAACAATTAGTTAATTACTTTTGCAATAAACTAAAGACTTTCCTTCACACTTCTACAGTCTCAGTTAATAAATATTTTTTTAATTCATGTTTTATAATTTCTTAGGCCTAATAAAATAGCACTATATTAGTTTCACTCTAAAATTGGTTTTCTATAACAAATAAATTGTAACTTTCTTAATATTCAAACTGATTCGTCAGATACACTGTTGTTACTTTCATAATAACTTTATTTTGTTTAATCAGCTTGTCCACTTGCCACATTGATTGTTCGTGTTTCTGACCATACTTAATGGATTCCTTAATATCTTCTGCAGTAATAGTTTGAATGACTTTTTGAATGTGTTGTTGTACATTCGGCATCTAGAATGTTTTGTCCAAATTAATTCCATAGGCTTCAATTTGCAGTCATGAGGAGATAATCTCACAAACAATTCCACGACTTGAGGCTACTTCTTACGCTGAGAATTCCGCATTTAGATTATCATTATTATAATGAATGTTGTTATCTATTAACATTTGTTGAATTTCAGCTTATTTACATGATTGTTTCGATAATAGTTCTAAATTCCGATTAAGATATGGGAATTTCTCAAGACGCCGTGAAATTCAGGTACCAAAAGTTATAAGATACCTTTAAACCATTTTTTAAACGGGGGCTTAAAGTTAAAACTGACCAAGTTCAATATATCGATTTTCGGTAAATACACTTTTAAACTGACCCGAAATTTCTAACATGATTACCAAAGAGATTTTTTTTAATAAAAGTGTAATTTATGCGATGATTTACTTTATAATTACTGTCACGTGTATGTATCGCTCTCCTACGAATGATGAATAATTTGTTGAAGCCCTTGGTTTATATCTAAAACAAATAAACAATAATAATTCAGTGATGTACCACATATTCCTGGGGGATATTAATATAAATATAAGAAATAGTGATGATCGAACTGCATTTGATTATTTAAACTTATTATATGAGTATAAGTTCGAATAAATGATTAATAAATATACGAGAATTCAGGGAAATTCAAAAAATTGTATAGACCATATTTTTCTAAGAAGTGGCACATTTGATAATTTGAAAAAAGATGATAAGATATTATTTCCGCAGTTGTCGAAACTAATGTAACCGATCACCGGGCAACTTTTTTAAGTATACCAGCTACAAAGAAATGGACTAAAAAAGTATTATAAATTATGATAGGCTGAATACTGATCTCGATAAATACAACTGGGATTATTATTATGAAATTCAGGATGTCAACCATAAAACAGATTTTTGAATAAAAGTGTTACAGACCCACATTGATAAAAATACGGTGGTACTTATACTCAAGAAAAAATAAATTAAAAGACAAAAGTGGATAACAGAGGGTTTGGTCAAACATGTTAATCATAAAAATAAACTCTACCGTGAGAGCTTAAAACACCCCAATGATATAAATAAATTAAATAGCTATGTTGAATACCGTGATTCACTCAATAAATTTATTAGAAAAGCAAAAAAAAGATTACTTTAGAACGGCAATAATAAATAGTCAAAGTAGCGCAAAAAGTCTTTGGAATATTGTTTAAAATTCTAAACCAAACAAAAACATTTAAACAAAATAATTACTCAAGTTTATACCGTAATTTTTGATTCCAATAGAATTGCTAATTCTTTTATCCAACATTTTACAGAAATTGGTGGAATATTAGCAAGTAAAGTTCCCCCTTCTAATATTCGTGCAAAAAATAAAATTATACAAAATTCTATCTTTCTCTCTCCAGTCACTGAAATAGAAGTCAATAATATTATTAATACTCTTAAAATTAAAAAAGCGGCTGGTGTTGATGGTATTAAGTCTGATGTAGTAAAAACAATAGCAGCAAAAATAGCTAAACCTGTGCTAGATCTTATTAACATAATTTTCAAAACTGGAAAATGCCCCTATCACTTTGAAGTCGGATTAATCGTACCTGTTTATAAAAAAGGTGACAAACAGAATATGAATAATTACCGACCAATATCATTAATATCAACAATAGCCAAACTTTTTGTGAAAGCCTTAAAAGTTCGTTTAACAAGTTTTCTTGATAAAAATAATGTATTATCAAATTGTCAATTTGGGTTTCGTAAGAATGTTTCAACAAATGATGCTTTTATAAAATTTACAAACGAAATCAATAGACTTGTCGATTCCAAAAAACCTACTATATGTGTATTCCTAGATCTTGCCAAGGCTTTCGATAGCGTATCACACACACAGCTGTTGGATACTTTGGCGAAAGTGGGCGTACGCGGAGTGGCACACGACCTATTTAAAGATTATTTATCTGAAAGAAGAGAAATGGCACGAGTTAATAACGTGACTAGTGAACCTAGAACCATTAAGTATGGTGTTCCTCAAGGAACGGTGTTGGGTCCCATTCTATTTGATATTTATATTAACGATTTACTTGAAATGGATAGTCAGGAATAAGTAATTAGCTTTGCAGACGATACCGCAATATTATATCATGGGGAGAGTTGGGAGGATCTAAAGTTGAAAGCAGAAGCGGACTTACAAAATATTATAAAATTGTTTCATTATAAACTTTTAACAGTGAATTACAAAAAAACGTTTTTTGTTCCCTTAATGCTAGAGAGTTACTAGATCGTACACCGAAATAAAAATTACTAATTCTCAGACACTGATAAAGCTAGCGTAAAAAATAAAATATCTTGGAATCACAGTGGACTCTCATTTAAAGTATAGTATAGCAAATAACTTACTATATCTCCTTTCTAAATTTAGGTACCTTAATACTATTCTAGATGAGTATTACCGAATAATTATCTACTATGCTCTTGTTGAATCACGTATAAGATATGGAATACTTGGATGGGGTGGTGTTCACCAAACCTATTTAAACAAAATTTATGTGTTACAAAAAAGACTTTGAAAATTATGTATAAGAAACCTCGCACTTACCCTTCTAAAACTCTTTACCAAGTTAGTGACGTGATGGACCGCAGAAAAATACACATGTATTCAATTATATTATACATTTACAGAAATAAAAATATATTAAATTGGCCAAGCCATCAATATGAAACGCGACACGAGAAAACAGTGGTGTTTTAATTGAAAAAAGTAAGAAAACCATAGAGCAACGATGTGTACTTGCCGGTAGGGTGTTTAACTTTCTACCTAATACGAGTATATATAAAACATATTTAACTACATTGAATTCGAAAGAGATGATAAAAAATAGATTTAATTTTTCTTGTTAAAGGTTTAGAGCAGGAAGCGGTTCATAAATTAATAGATATGAGAAATTAATTGTCTAAATTATACAAATATAATTAGTACTCGAATATTGTGGTCAAATTTTAGTCTTAATCTTGATTTTAATTTTTAGTTTTTAAGGAGAGCGTTTTCACTCATTTATGTTTTTATATAAATGTACAAATGTACTGTATCTGTAATACGATGATAATTTTTATTATTATTATGAAACACTGAGGTAAACCCATCTTCAACCATTTACGGTCTTATGGGCTACGTGAAGTTCCTTCATAATATTTACAAAATTGTTACTATAACCTATGTAAACATTTTATTGAATAAACTATTATTATTATTAGAAAAAAAACAATTGAGTCTTTCAATTTAAGCGTACATGAAATTTAAATATCAGATATTGTTACTTTTTTCCAGAAATGTGACTTGTTAATTTTTTATTGATTGTTGAAATCTTTAATTATATACTTGGTCACACAATGAAATTACTAATTGTTGGTACCAACAAGAACTCGGGGCTTACAATTGCTTCACTCATTAAGTAAAATAATAGTTATTTATTATACAAGGGAAAAGAGTATTAGATTTTAGCTCGAGGTTATGTTGTCTCCCGACGCGAAGCGGAGGGAGACAAAAAACCGATAGCTAATTTCTAATATTTTTCCCGTATATAATACACTATTTTTTTCTGTGACAGGAAAAACGACGATTTAATAGTGAAAGAACATATTATTACAATATATTGAAGTCAGAATGTTATCGATATGAAATTTGTATTTTTGAACTAGTAAGCTGTTGTAGTTATAGCGACAATTAGACCTGCGTTGCTAAGGAAAACTTCAAAGTAATCAAATATATGTCAATTTAGTTCTGTGATTTGATTCAAAAATTGCGAACTCAGTGATTGTTTAGTAGTTACTTTGGAAAATATGAAGTTAAAAAATGTCTGATTTCGAGTTTTCTCTGACTCCGCCGGAGTTGATAGAAGCAGCGCAAGTAGCGTCACGAAAATTATAGCCAGCTAAATCGCGGAAAATTTACGAAACCGCGTATTCAAGATTTAAGAAATGGAAAATGGAAAAGACATGCAGTTCTTTCTCGGAGACAGTGTTATTGGCTTATTTTTCAGAACTGGCACAACAACAAAAGCCATCAACAGTGTGGTCGAATTATTCAATGATTAAAGGTATGTTACGATCCAATAATAATGTAGACATTTCAAAATATTTCAAACTAATTACATTTCTGAAACAAAATGGGAAAGGTTACAAGCCCAAGAAAGCTGCGATTTTTACGAGTACACAATTTAGTGATTTTTTAAATAATGCACCCGATGAAGTTTACTTAATGGCCAAGGTTGTTGTTGTATTTGGGATTGCAGGAGCTTGTCGAATTTGTGAAATCAGCCAGGTAACAATAGATGATATTGAAGATTCGCGAAAGTTATTAATTGTGAAACTGAAGCAAACGAAGAATGATGTGAACAGGAGGTTTGTAGTTACTGAATAATATATTAAATATTACCGAATGTACATAGCCCTTCGTCCAGCAGCATCAAAGGATCGCCGCCTGCTTTATGCATATCGCAATGGAAAATGTATCAATCAGGTTGTGGGTAAAAATCAGTTTTATAAGGTATATGAAACAGTAGTATAGCAAATTTTCTTCAACTTGAAAATGCTAACTCATATACAGGTCATTCATTTCGAAGATCGTCTGCTACACTTTTAGTTGAATCTGGGGGAGACTTGATGACACTAAAGAAACATGGCGGTTGGAAATCATTAACGGTCGCTGAAGGGTATGTTGATGAATCGGTGGCACACGGAGCAGAAATTGCTAATAAAGTGTTCAGAACGTGTGGCAGTTCTGAAATAACACCCGATTTGCGACCAGGTACATCAACAGCAGTTGTGTCCATGTCAGAGAAAATCCGAATAGTTCAAGGAACATGTCATTCATGCAATGCACATTTAATAATTGTACTTTTGATATAAAGGAAATGTAACTGATGTTCAATAAAATATTCCAAAATCAAATATCTTCCTTTATCTATATGTATATATATCCGGGAAAAAAGTACTCACTTTTTTCCCGGGGAAAAAAGTAATTTCGTGGAAAGTGGTATTTTGTTACCTGTCAACAGAGATAAAATGTCAAATTTTTTTCCTGTTACAGAAAAAACAATTTTGTTTGAGAAAACTATTACTACTAAAGTGCAGTTTTAATCTCAAAGCATTATTTTGCAGAGCGATTAATGAACTTTACTATCAAGATGCATTCATTATTTTTCTCCATGGCCATTTGCTTTTATTTTCAGAATAATTCAATAGTACAAAAATGTTAACTGCAAACTGACACGAAGCTGAAATTTACTGTCTCGACCCTTACTCTGAGGAATCTACTTATACTACTCTTTTAAATGAAACTAATTGTTTCTAGATAATTCCTCAATATATCGAAAACATGTTAAAGATTATAAAAAATTGACAAATGTTTAATAATTATTTATGGATAGACCAAGAATTGACATACCTTGTGATTGACTTAATATATAAGAATAGAAAAAATAAGAAGATATGATATAACAAATATTAAAGCTTAGATATTATTAGCCCTATGGGGATATCCTGGATATCTTTTTCCCATTTAAGATGAACGGACACTGAGGTAACTATTCCATATAATTCTAATCATCCAATGTCACATAAATTAGCAGCATATAATTCTTTTTTTTTCTTTTTTCATTTCTTTTTTGGCTTTGGGAGGTGGATCCCATTTCTCCACGAATAAACAAGTAGTATTTACTCATATCTAAGTCACACATCATTCATTGCCCTATACAACAGAATTTGTAGAAAAACAAGAAGAATAATAAACATGGACACTCGTTTCACGCCAAGGTGCCCGTCATAGCGACTACTTTACTTACAACCCACAATAAAGGCAACGGTAAGGGGGTATATAATTGTTATAAAGGAAAGACAATAGGTACACTACAACTAAACTCTACCATTCTGCATCTAAAGTACAGCTATACTGATTTCTATATTTTACTTTTGGCACGTTTAAGAAATTTCCATAATATAGTATGAACCGTAGTATGTCGCCGACTGAGAAATAACAAAGAAACTTGACTTTGTGGGAGAGGAATATTTTCTTTGGACAGAGTTTCCATCAGATATCTTGTAGCTTGACTATTATGTTGACAGCTTGACATCCAATGATTGATATCATCAAAACATTTATTACAATTACAGAATTCGGAGTCGCTCATTTTAATTTTATAAAGGAATGCGCGTAATGTTGCATGGCTAACGAGACATATGAAGTACATAGCGTGAATCTTTCTCATAGGATGACTATGCTCCTCAAGTCTTGTAGATGGAAGAGTGGGGTGTATTTTGCAGTACGAGTTATTACTACTGTTGCAGAATTGCCACCATTCTATTTTCCAATTGTGTATCATACTCTCCTTTCTTGAACCCTCAGGGGGTTCCAGGTTGTCGACCATATAGCCTGCAATTCTGGAATACGGGTGTGACGATCCCGGGGTCCTAGCCATGTCGAGTAATGTTTTGTTATTGTTCTTCTCATTTTTGTAGTATGTTCGTCCTCATTGTAAAAATAATCTCAAAGTGTTAGGCACCATGTTGATGAGATGCATGGCTCAGCCTTAGTGAGTCTCGAACGGTTCCCTCCAGACACCGGACTACATCTGGATTGTAATTAAGCCTTGTCATGATATCTAGGCTCTATAATGATCAACCGAATATTTTCTAAGATACTCGTGGGACTAACATGGATAGTTCTAATTTATCTTCTTTTCATCCAATTAGCAGGTCCAAGCGACCCAGAGTTGAGACTAAAATAACCTTATCCCCCATAAACAATTAATATAGATTCTTTACAATGAAAAGATCAAAAGGTAATTTTACCAACATTTCGCCTTTCGTCATACCATAAGCCCTTAATAACTATTTCGGTTCCTTAAAAGAAACCAAAAAATTATCTGATGGATCACTTTTGATAGAAGTCAATAACTAGAAACAATCTACAATAGCAGAGAAATTATTCAATCTACATGAATTTGAAGTAATCACTACTCCTCATTCTTCTTTGACCATCATTAAAGGAGTCATGTCACTTGCAAAGATTTAATCAATTGTTCCGACGAAGAAATAATTACCAATCTAAAAGATCAAGGTGTCACTAGCATCTACAGAATTCTCTCTAAAACCGATAAAACTCCTACCGGCACTTTTATCGTATCCCTTAAGACACACAATCTTCCCACAGAATTATACGCTAGTTTTCACTTTATCAGAGTAAGACAGCTCATACCTAATCCTCTAAGATGGTTCTCATGCAATGAATTTGGTCACACAGCTTCCAAATATAAAAATAACCCCACTTGTCCATCCTGTGGTCATCCCTCACACGCCGACCCTCTATGCCCTACTCCAATAAAATGTGTAAATTGCAAAGAAAACCATTCTCCTCGCTACAAAGGATGCTCAGCCTTTAAACGCGAATTCGAAATTCAAAAAATTAAAGTAAAAGAAAATATTTCATATTTTGACGCAAAGAAGAAACCTCAAACCCACCACACATTTTTAAATATAGTTCAATAATCTCCGCAATTCCCACCCATTCAACACCCAAATTATCAATATCCATCCAATGCGACCTCCTACATTAAAATCCTTCATCAAACAACAAAGCCTCACTCATTTCATTTCCATTCCCTCCCCCCTCTTCCCAAAACCCCCCAAAATCCACTTCCTCACTCTCCTCTTCTCTCCCTCTCCCTATTTCCATTCCCCTTCAAAAAAATCTTACCCTCAACATTCCCCCTCCCAAAAAAAATTTCGACTCATCAACAGAGAAAACTCCATCGCCTTCCCAATCCACCAATCTCAAATTCAAAACCAACAATTCAAAAAGTTCATCCACCAAATCTCATAAACATAAAACTTCCAGAAAGAATTCTCCAAATTCCTCACTATCAGACATAGATATGGATCAACACATTGATCAACTTCCTTGAACTTCCAGTCAATATTTACAAACTCCTCAATAAAATTATCATATCTTTTTTTACCCCAATCCAATCCTACAATGGAATGGAGGAGTTAAAAATCCTAATAAAAACATACTCGCCCTCCATTATATGTCTCCAAGAGACCAACTTTAAAAACAAACTCTCAGCAAACATAAAACATTTCAATGTTCATTTCACACACAGGCCCGACACAAATCGTGCTGCTGGCGGAGTAGCCATCTCTAGATTACGATAAAATGAATATCGTCTCCAACCTAGAAGCATGTACCATCAAAACCCATTTACATAGTTCTATTACCATATGTAATCTCTATCTTCCTTCCACAGCAAATATCTTCCTTGAATAACTCACTTCCCTATTATCCCAACTTCTCCATCCATTTATACTACTAGGCGATTTCAACTCCCATAACACCACCTGGGGCTCCAAATATACCTCTCATAGAGGCCATAGCATAGAAAATCTGATAATTCAGTTTCCGCTCGCCTTACTAAACGTCAATGCTCCTACCTTTCTGTGTAGTTCAACTAGTTCACTTTCCACCCTTGATCTTTCCTTCTGTTCCTCCTCTATCTTTCCCCATTTACAATGGAAAATTCTAGATGACACTCATGGAAGCGATCATTTTCCAATATTAATCAGATGTCAACACCCAACCAACACTTCAATAAAAATTCACAGCAGATAGAATCTCAAATAAGCAAACTGGTCGTTAGATCAAACAATCATTACATCTCTGTCTCTCCCAGATCATACCGATCACGAACATTTTCTTCAATCTCTTTGTTCAAACATTTTACATGCCACATCTCAATCAATACCCAAACTCTCTTACACAGAACAGAAAATTCCAGCTCCTTGGTGGAATAAAGAATGCGCCACAGCTATCAAGAACAGAATGCACATAATTTGATACTGTCATAAAACTAGGATTGATCGGAGAAAGGAATTTGTAAAACGCTTTGAAGTTCAAAACTGATACTAATAAAGTACTTATCATTTGAGGATCGTAACTTATCCGATTAAAACTTACTTTCGGCATCAATATGAACTTCACTCGTTGATTTTTATAGTGCCAAATTGGCATCGTATCGAGATTTAGCAATCATTGTAATAAGCTTTCTTTAAACAACAAAAAAACGGGACAATCACGAACGGCAAACAGTATACGAATGACTTAGTATAACAAAGTGTGAAGTAAAAGTTTTCAGTCCTCTTCGGCTTAAAGTGACCAAGGCTACTTGGTCACAATTAAATCCGATGTGTTGTAACTAAAAGTGACCAAGTCGAGACGGTCAATTTAGGCTGACGTTAATTTCCCCTTTTTGAACTTCGCCTCTGTTTTGTTACGGGTAGACACTTGGTCAGTTTTTCCAGCCAATGATATTCATTTTTTAAGTTACTTGGTCCAAAATACATAAACATGGCAATTATGGACTTGGTTACTTTTACCTTTAAACCCAAGATATATCTATCAGACGGCTGTTTTAATCCAGCTGACATGCCTTCAATAAATAAATAACGATGTTACGCTCATGGTTTCACACGTTCACTTTCTAAATTATCCGAATTTAGGATAGAGTCTAATATTTACTTTTAATTCTATCTTCAATGAGTATAGAAATCTAAAAGTTAATTTTTTTCAAATGAAAATATGCTTTCTCTTCAAATGAAATAGAGTCGATACAAAAACAAGGCTGTGGTAAAAGTTTTAGTCAACAATATTCACTTCATACATATTCTAATATTCACACTAGTAGGAAATGTAGGCGTATTAATTATAACAATTTAGCCGCCAGTAGACATTTTTATGATTAGTGCTATTTTAAGTATCAATATTATAGAAACCAAACATAATTGTTTCTCAACAATTATAACGCACATTTATTCTAAACTGAACACATCTGCCGGCCTCCATAAATTAGTTTTATTAAAATTAGAGCAAGAGATTCGTTTTTGAAAGAAAACCGCCGATTTCTAGTAAAAAAGAACGAAGAGAAAAGCAAGGAACGAAAAGGTGAATCAGAGAATAAAAAGTAACGACATGACATTTCACGAACCGCTTGTAATATAGAATGCATGACTCCCAATAGGGCCAGTTCCAAAGACGTACGCGTGGGATTTCGAGGTTGGAATTGGTAATTGTACGACAAATGCTTATAAAAAATGTAAAATATCTACAGTATGGCTATACGTCCAAAGCGTTGTACAAGGACTCTATACATAACTGCGCTATTGAGGTTCGAAAAGTGAAATAAAAAGAAGAGCTCAAAAACTAAACTGTTTTCTCGCGTATTGTTTTTCTCGTGATTTTTAGACAACAGAAATCTTTAGTTGCTGGAGGTGCGCATACAACTGATGCAGTCGAATGTCCATTTTTTTACCTCCTAAGAAATCGACCAATACACACCACAGATAACCCACAGTACACACACCAATAACAATCAAAATCAGTCTACTTTCAGCAACCGTCGAGCCAAGGTGCTACAAACAGTCGAGGATCGATTGTTTACTCGATGGTATGCGTACATCAATACAATGCAATACGAGTTGACCGTTTCATCGATAGTTGCCCAACATTTTAAACAAAAAGTAGATCGATACAGCTTATTGACTTTTTTGTCCAGCAACTATCGCGTTGACAGTATGTGCGCTTCAATAGATTCATATAAACTTATTATACACAAGAAAAAAGTGAAAAATTAGAAATTGTATGCCTGCACTAGACCTTTAGTGAGAGAGTATAATTTTGTATCGGGTGGCCAGATAAGAATGCAATGTGCTGTATCTCCGAAACTATTCGACGTAAGCAATTTTATTACTAAAGTGGTCAAAGTTGTGGAACATATTTTCAGATTTTCAACCACCCTCTCAAACTTTAGAAATGATTTTTTTACTAAAATTCACCTAGTAAGTTTATCACAAAAATAAATGTTTTTTGAAGTTAAGGATTCTATGAGTAATTTTCATTCAACACGTATTGACGTATCTATTAAAATAACGTGGTAGGTGTGCTTCATTGTTTCTTTTAAATAAACAGATGTATTCGATCCAGTGTTAGGGATCTCTACTTCCATAACTTCTATGAGGAGAGTTGGGTGTTCGGAGTGTACAATTCACCCCAAAATCATGTTTGACCTCTGGTTTTAATTGATAAGATGACAAATTAAAGAGATTAGACAATGACCGGTAACGAAGAGAGATTTACTCACCTCAGATTTATCCAGTCCTCACAAATACTTGGAAAACTTAACTTCAGAGAGCTCTATCCAATACAGTTTCGTTCACCTTAACTAGCAGTCTTTTTATAACATAGAAACGAAGAAAAACCATGAATTCCCGCAACCGAACAGATTTTACCTCATCCACAATACCAGCTGAATTCTGTATATGTTCTCGGTCGAATTGAGTGTAAGTTTCTAATTGATGCGAGCATAAAAGGCAAACACGATTACAAGAGCTTGTTGTTTGGGTTGCCTACATCGCAGAAAATAATTAAAATGTCTAAGCCTAACGGAAATCAACTCAGTCTCGTTAGAAAAAGCATTTATTACCCTATTAAATCCATCTCACCTGTGTTTTTTTTCATTAATATGTAGTGAAATAATACTCAAATAATAAAAGAATTCTAAGTTCAAAAGTTAAAAGAAAACATGTGTATGTCCATCGACATATTACGAATTTAGCGTAATTAATTATTTAGTTACTTCCACCTCTAACTCAGAATTATTAATTTACAATTTTCATGAACAAGTCTAATGATTGCTTTTACATTAGAAAGTCGTGCATTTAAACCCGCACAATCCGATGCAACGCTCTCTTTTCTGATTGTCCTCCGAAATCTCTTTGGAGTGGTGACATTTCGTTTTTGCAGGTAAGTTCATTCTTTCTTTTTTCAAATTGTAGTTGGGTGCTTCCAAATCTATTCCAATTTTTCAGGTTTTTATTTTATTAACGTATTTTGTCAAGAAGTAATATTTATGTGGCTGGTAGGGCCTGGGTTGGAGGCCGGTGTGAGGACTGTGGTAGAGGACTTGACAGCCAGGCGCGGGGGAAGGAGAATGAAAAGTTTTGACGTTTGTAATCATAAAAGTAAATTACATTTTATTTAATAATTAACTTAATATTATTTAATACCTAAAACATGACGTGGCGCTGCGATAATCGTGTTTAATAACTGTGTGCTTTAGAAAATAAAATAAAAATAGCCGATTTGAAAAAGTTAGCCTATATAATAATACTACCAAAACTGCTATCTACGGATATCAGTAAAACTTTGCGCCATGTACACGTCTCAAGTGACTCTAGAAAGTATAAAATTCCATTCAATAAACAATTCGAATACCTAATTAAATTAAAATCACAAAAATTTTTGAAATCACGTAGAATACCATGTCGTATATTAAATTTATCCACCTTTTTCTATTTTCAATTGATACTTACAAAGAAACATTCTTCCAAATAATTCTCAATTTATTGACTGAAATTTATTCAGATACATTTTTTATATATACATAGTTATTTTCCAACTAATTTTAAGCAGATCTAAAAAATCATTTGGCAAGAAAAAAAATTTATAAAACTTGGCCCAATGTTTGGTATAAGAATGCAAAAATTGGGCCAAGTCTTATAAATTTTTTTTCTTGCCAAATGATTTTTTAGATCAGCTTAAAATTGGTTGGAAAATAACTATGTATATATAAAAATTTTATCAACAGTAAAAACACAAGAGCTTTTTTTTTATCGGATAAATTTCTCTTTGCAACGAAACAGTTTTGCCAATCACTAATTTTACGAGAAAAACTGACATGATAAAATCGCGACACCGAAGGTGGAGCGATTTTATCTAATGTCAGTTTTTCGAGCAAATTTAGTGATTGGCAAAACTTTGAGTCAAAGAGGAATTTATCTAATAAAAGAAAAGCTCGAGTGTTTTTTGGCAAGATAAATTAACGACAGAATATATGGATGAACAACAACAATAATTGCGACTCATTGTCATTGTGTAAAAGTGACGTCCGCTTACTAGATATTGAGGAAGAGAAGTTTTTATCGCGATAAAAAAGGATGCACCTTTTTTATCGATGGCAAAGTGACAATAACATTTCCAGGTATATGACATTTTAACATTGGAGTTAATTTATCTGAATAAATTTCAGTCAATAAATTGAGAATTATTTGGAAGAATGTTTCTTTGTAAGTATCAATTGAAAATAGAAAAAGGTGGATAAATTTAATATACGACATGGTATTTTACGTGATTTCAAAATTTTTTGTGATTTTAATTTAATTAGGTAATCGAATTGTTTATTAAATGGAATTTTATACTTTCTAGAGTCACTTGAGACATGTACATAGCGCAAAGTTTTACTGATATCCGTAGATAGCAGTTTTGGTAGTATTTCAATTATTTTTATAGTTTAATCTTTTAATTCGTTCTATTGTTCATTTAGTTTCATTTCTTCAACGTGTGACAAGATTATAGTTTTTAATCAAAATATTTTCTTCAGTTGTTTAAATATTGTTTAATCAGACAATATAAAGTGTGGCCAGCCTAAAATGGAAAATTTTGAAAAGACTATTAAGATTTCTATTTTTGAGGTATGATTATTAAACTATACATAAAAAAAATTTTAAGTACTGAAAGATGAAATTCGAGACCGACAACCCAGAAATTTAAATATTTCACATTTAGAAACCCCAAACTTGCTAATATTATTACAAAAAATTCTATAAACAACAAAATATACGTTATTTAATAATGTAAACAGTTATCGAACAATTACTTGAAGAATAATTATCAATAATGGTAATAAAAGAGCTTTTCGAAGACTTCATAATACAATTATTTATTGATTTCACCTAGAAAACCACAACTAAAATGGAAAACCTTCTCTTCAATTTTGAAAAAAACTATTCAGATTTCTATTTTAGAAACATTACTATCAAACTATACATCAAAAAAAATTTAAAATACTGAAAGATGAAATTTGATACCGACAACCCAGAAATTTAAATATTTCACATTTAAAAAACCCAAACTTGCTAATATTGTTACAAAAAATTCTATAAACAACAAAATATACGTTATTTAATAATGTAAATAGTTATCAAACAATTACTTGAAGAATAAGGTTGAATAATGGTAATAAAAGAACTTTACGAAGACTTCATAATAGAATTATTTATTGATTTCACCTAGAAAACCATAACTAAAGTGGAAAACCCTCTGTTCAATTTTGAAAAAACTATTCAGATTTCTATTTTTGAAATATGATTATTAAACTATACATGAAGATGAAATTCGAGACCAACAACCCAGAAATTAAAATTTTTCACATTTAAAAACACCAAACTTGTTAATATTGTTAAAATTCTATAAACAACAAAATATACGTTATTTAATAATTATAACAAAGGAACAATATTGGATTCTGTGTTATTCAATCTCTGTATAAATGAATTATTTATGAAATAGATAATATGGTATGATTTGAAATAGTTGAAAATGATCTAAGATTAATTAAGGATTGGTTTCATCATAAATTACTTACTCTAAATTTTAATAAAACATAATTTGTTATTTCTTAATTCTAGTGACCATAAGAATAGCTTCACATATTTTTTATAGAAAAAAACTAGAGATTGTGCTTTATAACTTTAAGTGTTTAAAAAAGTTTATGTATAATGTCAATACTTGCAGATATTGTACTACGGTCTAGTGGAAAGCCATCTCAGGTATGGCCTATTTTCTTGTGGATGTGCTTCCAGAACATTTATAGGTCCCTTTTAGAGATTATACAAAGAAGCTTTATTTAGATTATTATGTCTAGTTCCAGCATGTGCCCTAGTGACGCACTGTATAATATAAACAAAATCTTTGACTTAAATAAATTATGTTTTCTGTGTGCATCTGTAAGATATAATACTATGAATAATAAAATTAAGTTACCTACACATACATATGAATCCAAAAATAATAATATGAAGCTCCTATGATGACAAAATCTTTATATCAAATTTTTCCTATTAACACAACCAAATGTTTTGTGAAATTAACGTCTGAAATATCTCTTCATTCTCTGCAATGTCTATCCACTTCATAGATTTTATGTATAATTAGGTATAGTGTTTTCTTATTTACCAAAACATATGTTGAGGTAAATTCGTTCATCTCTGGCATACATTTTTAAGTATTTATAATCAACAAATTGGCTTTTATAGGTTGTTCGGGATACTAATGTTCAATTTGGGTTTAATACTACTGATTAACTGATTGTAGAATTCATTTTTATAGGAGAAATTGATAACATATTTAAAAAACTTATTTAAATTTGACGTTATAAAATGGCAAATGACATTTGTGTTGTGACGTCAACTGACGCATTTGTGAGGACGATACAATGCGATGATTTTAGGAACGGTGCTCGAGAATATCAATTTTAGGAACTATTCGCAAGTAGAGCAATCACAGGCTTGCGTATGTATGACGTTGGGAACGACGTCAAGAATAACGCCCTGATTCCAGATTCAGGGCATCAGTGCGGATGAAACTCAATCATCGACCACCACACCTGCATGAAATGAATCACCGGTAGCGACATTGATTTTTTTAGCGAAATATCGAAACCACACATGAGAAATCTTAAACTTTAGAAATATTTTTACAAAAGTTACAACTTTTATTTTTTAGAACTGAATGTCTTTTGCCCGTAGATACTTTTTAACTAATTAAAAAAATAGAATTGCGGGGAGAGGAGAGAGACGAAATTTTCGGTATAAGAGTGTCTGTCGTCTAGCGCAAAAATATATAAAAGAGGGCGGAGTCGAGACGTCACATGGCGCGAGTGACGAGCATTCACTCTTGATAAGTCGATTAATACAGAAATAGGTATAACGAAGAATGGAAAACTTAAAGACTCCGTGTGAGTTGAGCTTAGAAGGTGATGTAGCAATAAATTTCAGAAAATGGAAACAAAGATTCCTAGTATGTATATGGAAGCCTCAGGGATTAGTTCAAATAAAGATATTAGTGGAGAAAGAAAAGTAGCAATTTTGCTTCACACTATTGGGCCAGAATCTCATGATATTTTTGAGACTTTGGAGGTTACAGATACTCAGAAAAAGGACTGGAAAGAAATAATAAATATACTAGAACTCCACTTTGCTCCTATATCAAATGAAACGGTGAGCAGACACATATTTAACTCTCGTAATCAACTAGAAGGTAAAACATTTGACACGTTCTTTACATAACTCAAAAAATTAAGTAATAACTGTAATTTTGAAGCTTTATGTGACAGTCTAATTCGGGATAGAATTGTATGTGGAATTCGAGATCACAGAGTCAGAGATAGATTATTACGTGAACCTAACTTAGATTTAAGAAAATGCAATGACATTTGCAAAGCTGCTGAACTATCAGAAACTTGAAGAAGACGAAAAGGGCGCGAATGCAATAAAGAAAAAAATGTATCAAACAGAAAAACAAAAATCAGGTTCTAGTACAGAGAATGAAAAACAGTATGATGAGAATTTGCAGAACAAGCGTATTTGCCAAAGATGTGGTTCAAGGCATGATTTTCCAAAATATCCTGCATATGGTAAAACATGTGGAAATTGTAAAATGTGTCTTAACAACAAAGAAAAAGGCAAAAAGACAAGGAAAACGAATGTAATGAAAAAGAAAGTGACTCAGAAGATGAGGATAATGAAGAAGAGTTATTCATTGGACAAATACAATTACAAATAGAAAATAAGAAGGATAAGAAGTTAACAGAAATAGTTGGATACAAAATTTTTTAATAAATAATCATGAAGTTCACTGCAAAATTGACACTGGTGCAGAGACCAATATTTTTACCAAAAAAGTTGCGTCAAAGATTGGTGCCCAGATACATAAGTCAAAAATAAAGCTATTAAACTCTGATGAAAGCTCTATTGACAATATAGATGGAGAAATTCGAGTACCATGCAATGTAAACAGTATAGAAGATATTGAGACGTTTCAAGTTGTGGAACTTGACTCACCATGTATTATAGGTTTGGAATTCATACATTTCCACTGTATCCTGCCACGGATGCAATTATTGTATTTAACCCTTATGTGGCTGAAGGTGGTACCTGGGTACTTTTAAGTGCTTGCAATACATTTTATTGTATTCATTCCGATATTCACAAAAGAATCTAACAAAATATGGAATCATTTATCCTTGTATTCAGGGCAATATACTGTTTGATTCGTGTGCTGGAGACATACAGGAATCTTACAAATAGTGCACATCTTGCGAGTTTTTTTAAAGTTTATTGTCTCCGCGATAGCATATACCTTATACTGAAATGCGTCCAGAAGAATCTCTAAATATTTGACCTCGTCCTCAAACTGGATTGGCACTCCAGATACTAAGGATTTCAGTAGTCTCTCTAGTTTCCTTCTTAGTAGATATGGATCTCCTCTCAGAGTAATACTTAATACTACAAATAGAGTCCGCAAGTCAATCATAAAACTATCCGAAAAGACGGCTAATATTCTATCGCCAGAGATATGTTTCTATGAATGACTTTCAAGGAGCGGGAAGAGACTGTCGGACTAGTCGGACCATGTGCTTCACGGCATCGGCTCATGTCCATAGGCGTAGTAAGAAAGAAATTAAATTAACTGAATGTTCTATTACAAAAATTTTAGTTTTCCTTTATTTGGTGATATAATTAGAAATTTGAAAACTTTAAAAAAAATAATTGAACTTTTAATAAGGTTTGCTTTTTTAAGGAAATTGTAATATATGGGATAATAATCTTTAAAATAAAACAATAAATTCGTTTAATAAAAAACTGGTTATAATTTGTTGTAGATAATTTTAATACAATTAATTATATGCATATATACGTACATATTTTTGGCGTTCGTATAGCAGTAATAATAAATAATTAGGAACTATTCGTAACGTTTGGCAAAGCCGAATACGGTTGAATAGGGGTTAAGAAAAAAAGATATATTTTTAGTACTGACTAACAACGAAATGCCTTCAGTACGCGGAAGCAAAATCTAAAAAAATCAACACATTAACTACTTATATTTAATTTCCTAAATATTGATTACTTAATTAATGTAATAAAATCACTCATTCCTAAATAGTATTGTTTATGTATTCATACTTCTCGACCTAGGAGCTGAAGATGATTCCAATTTTTTGTATGTTTCGTAATTTATTCTAATTTTAAAATAATGTTTTAATATTAATTTAATTAATGACAAATTGAAAAATTCACAGGAGACCAAAAATTCCATTTATTCATATAATAGCAATAGATAAAATAGTCTCCTATTTTATCTATCTAGAAGAATAGGTTCCTATTTTATCTATTGCTCAATATATTTTATAATATATATCCCACATTCATTATAAAAACAAAAAAAGTTACCAGATCCTAAATATGTAAATTAGGAAACGTAGATATGTCACTTAAAGTTTCCTCCGGATTTATGGGTAGCTGAATTGGTATAGAATTACTATCAATGGAATTTACCAAATACAAGGTTCCTATAGAGGAGCTAAAAAATATTAAAAGAATAGCAGCTTTATTATTTTTTTTAATAAAATCAATAATGTAACTTAAATTCTTAAAATTTGAACAATTGTTTCATATTGTTTCTTTAATTACCCATACCAGGTATAGAAAAATATATGTAGGCAGTCATATTATTATAGAATATTAATAATGAAATTAACAATAATTATAAAAAAAAAAGTAAATTCTGCCCTCAGTTTTTACTATCAGAAATTGTTATTATAACAGAAAAAAATTATTTTATGCAAATATCACCCACCTTGCAATAACTGGCCTGGGGTTTGCATTAGCATTTAAATATTTTCGTCCAGTGCATTTCTTGTAATGGAAATCCGTCACCCCAAAATGTTCTGCACCAATTTCAGGACGCTTTGGAAAAGGTTGTTGTTCGCTTATTCCCAATAATTCAAACCATTTCTTTTCCTCATTTACATCACTTGGAAAACTAAAAACATAATAGCTCTTAGAGTAGTACTACAAAAATGTATTTTAATATATAATGTATTATGTTTATATCGCAACTAATAAGTTTAACTATATAACTTAAAAATTATTATTTGGTGTGAAAATAAATAATACAGATTAAGTAATGTCGTGATGTTTTTATAAAAAGGACATCATTAGCACATAGTAGTTTTATGTTAAAATTCAAAAGTGTTACTGAGTAATAAAGTGAATGTAAAATTAAATGTAAATGGGAAAGCAACGCCACTGGCATAGCACTATTTACTTACAGGTGAAAAGAGAGGTTAGGAAATTCCGACTATTTTTTTGCAAATTTGGCAGTGACGAACCATGATTTTCACAAAAAAATATTGTTTTTTTTAATGTCTGTACGCACACACACAAATATCACTTTAAAAGACGAACAAGCGAGTTTCAATAAACTAGGAACGTCGAAAGATCGTAGTAAAATTGATAGTAAAATAGTTTCCGCCCCTTTCTCGGTGTTGCCATATTTCACGTAGACAAAATTATTAACAGATATTTGTTTTGTTTAAACCTCAAACGTTTCAAACCAAAACATATTTTTATTACATAAACTACTCAGGAAAATTATCGTTTCATTGAAAGTACCTTTTTATTTTGCGCGTTTCTATCGTGTCCTAAAATTCATTTGTCGCAATACAAAGGAAAAGTAAGAAATTTGGCAAATGGTCGGCAAGTTACCTTAGAATGTGATGTAATGTTGGGTTCACTTTTAAATGTAAAGAAATGTATCTTTTTGATGTATTAATCTGAGGATCTCCTATTGTTTTTATTTTGTATTTTTGAAGTGGACGTTTGTGTAAGACTTTTGCCGTGCCTGTATAGATACTCTGTTTGGGAAAGACTGGAGCATCCTGATGTTATATATTGCATGTCACTGAAGTACATTTTTAGATTATGTAATTGAATATTGTGTGATTTTGACCATACGTCGACCTCCTTTTCCTCTAGGTAGGTATAAGTTCTCGAAGGATGAGTTTGTTTGTAATGCTCTATTATTTGTAAGTATTCTTCTTGTTAACTTATCAAGTGCTTCTACGCCTGTTTTAGTCCACTGTAATATTGCTTCGATTTTATTCTTCGCATTTAGTATGCTTGATTTTTGTAACCCTGTATTTTTTCTATATTCCAAGTATTTGTTTGTTTCGCTAGGGCCGTTCCAATCATATGTGCAGGTCGTGCACGGTGCCGTGACAAAAAAGGCGCCGAAGGCGCCGAAGATATTTTTTTTATTTTTACCAATGTCTGAATATGCTAGAATTAAGATTAAAGTAGGAAATAAGTGTTTTTAAATGAAACTCACGGTCTCTAGTTAATTCCACAATTGTTTCGAAACAATTGTCAATTTTTTAGAATTTTCAATAACTTGTATTATATTTTGGAATTAACTAGAGACCGTGAGTTTCATTTAAAAACACTAATGTGAGCATATTCCACGAAGTAAGGGTCGAGACAGTCAATTTCGTTAGGAAATAAGTAATAATATTTAAACAAATAATTTATAAAATGTATTATTATGATCATTATTATCATCTATAGATTCAAATATGACTTCTTTAAGTTGCTTGGTCCCGACCTATTGCATATTTTGTTCTATTACTGAGCGCCGTGCGCTCGCACTATATTTCTTAGTTCCTATGTTTCATTTCACAAGTTCATTCTTGTCTGGCCAAGCGAGTATTGCAGTGAAATCATGTTCATTTGAGCATTGGCTTTTGTCTTAAGCAGTAGAGTAAATCGCATCTCGCATCAGCTAAAAAGTTATACCTATTTATTATTTCCTTATTTGAAATTTTGTTCTTTTCTGGAAGCTGAAACTTTAAAGTATAAGTTATAAGTATAAAATAAAGTTAAGGTAAGTAATGTATATCCAGATCGTTATAATTCGTAATTATAAATTAATTAGATTCAACAAACCCCGAACCCAAACCCAAAATTTTATGTGGTATTATTTTTTTAGATGTCTGAAGGTAAAAAGAAACTTTCTGGTTACCAAAATCTAATTAACAAACGTAAACGGAAGGAGGTGTTGGAAAATACCAATAGAAAAATAACTCAATTTTTCAAAGCACCCATTGATTCTCCTTCGGAGGTTTCCGTAAAAAATGATGATGATAATATGGAGCCATCGACATCAAGTTCAGTTGAAGTTGAAAAAACTGTAACGTTTATCGAAGCTGATGATGATGAAGTTTTTGATAGTAAGACTGTACAGCTGTCTAAAGATCCAGGTTTGTGGCCGAAAATATTATCTTCAATGAATATTGAACTTCTGATAAAATATGGTCCAACCTATTATAACAATTCAAATTGCGTTTTTCCGAAAGACAAGACTGGGCGAAAATTTTCTGTATCATACTTCACTCGAATTTTGCCAAATAATGAAAAAATCAAGCGTCATTGGCTTCTGTACTCGGTATCGAAAAATTCAGTGTCTTGTTTTTGTTGCAGACTATTAAACCTTAACACCGCAAAAGCCCGATTGGCTGATGAAAATGGCTATAATGATTGGCAACATTTGAGTGAACATTTAAATATTCACGAAAAAAGTAAAATGCATTTCGAAAATCTTAAGACATGGTTTGACTGTTTAACTAGATTTAAAACAAACAATACGATTGATCTAACTCATAAATATTTGTTTAATGCTGAAATTAAATATTGGCATGCAGTTATTGAGCGAGTATTCAATGTTATTCAGTTTTTAGCTAAACAAAATCTGTCCTTTCGCGGTCAAAATTTGAAATTGTTTCAAAATAATAATGGCAATTTCTTGAAATATGTGGAAATGATTGCCAAATTCGATCCTATAAAGGCTGAACATACTAAGAGGGTACAAATGCAAAGCAACAGAATGAATCATTACCTTGGCATCCACATTCAAAATGAAATAATAGGCAATAATTTAAGAGAAAATATTTTATATATGATTAAAAATTCAAAATATTTTTCTATTATTCTTAATTGTACTCCAGACATGAGCCATCAAGAACAAGTTTCTGTCTGTATCAGGTTCGTAAATTTAGATACAGCATCAGGGGAAATTGTTGTTGATGAACTTTTCTTACATTTTGCTCCAATAGAAGACACAACAGCTGAGGGCTTACAAAAATTTCTACTAAGTGCTTTAGAAAAATAAACGGTTTTAAAGTTTAAAACTAACTTTTCCGCATATGTGTCCCTGAACAATATTGTATCATAAAATTGTTACTTGTATACACTTCGGGGGATGTATCGTGCTAACAAACCGAAATTTCTCCAAAAATAACCAAAAATTCAGTATATCTAGTTTTATAGGATCCGCTGTACTCGCTCTAGTCAACTGAAAATCAATAGGGTACATCTGTGAGACACCTTGAACAATACTTATTCATAAAGTTGATGAATCGTATACTCTCTGGAGGCTGTATCGTTCTAACAAACTGAAAATTCTCCAAAAATGACAAAAATTTGGTACTTCAAGTACCACAGCACCCGTTGTACTGGCTTTAGTGAGCTCAATCTCAATAGGGTTCATCTTTAAGACGCTGTGAATAATATCCAATCATAAAATTCATCACTTGTATATACTCCGGAGGCTGTATCGTGCTAACAAACTGAAACTTCTCCAAAAATATCGTACTTAAAGTACTGTAGCACCGGTTGTATTGGCTCTGGTGAGCTGAGAATCAGTAGGGTTCATCAGTGAGATGCCCTGAATAATATTCAATCATAAAATTGGTGACTTGTTGAACTCCGGAGGCTGTATCGTGCTAACAAACTGAAAGGACCCCGCACAAACCTTATGGAAAAGTGGTCCCGGTTAAATTGGCCCAAACTTTGGGAATGAACAGATCTTGATGAGTAGGAAAAAAGTCTCCACGGCACCAAACTCCGGGGATGCCGCGTTTTCGAGATATCCGCGTCTGAAAAGTGAAAATTGAGCTCCGAGATATAGGTTATCTCTGTAGGTTATTACAGTAAACCTTAGTATGGCGAGTCAGCTAACGTTAATGTTCGGTGTAGAATATTGGTGGAAATATTTACGAAACCACGGAAGACAATATAAGACAAACTCTCTCCCAGGGGCGTCCAGATTGATGGGAAATAGGGTGGAATTCACATCACCCACTAAGGAAAAAAGGTCTGTTCGCATCCATAGAATGAATGAACCACTGATCTGATATGACTTTCCATGCGTGCAAGGTGATCTCCGAAATATTTGGAATCACGCGACTTGACAGGGGTGCCAAAAAATGGGCGTGGGCCCCAGCAAATAAGGCCTACACTAACTCTAGTTTATGTGGACATTACCAATTGTCATGTATTTTCTGAGGCACAGATTTGATTGCGTTGACCGAGCGCATCTTTGGCGTCCATGAGGAGTGTGCAAAGAAGGGGCTTCTGGGGCGCATGTGCGACTTTCTCTCTGCCTTGAAGTTTTTGAACGGAAGGACTGGGGCAAACACTCTATAACGTGCAAGTGAACCAAAAGAAGGCGTGATTATTGCAGGTCTAAAGGAAGAAACTTGAACACATCAAAAAAGTATTTATTATGACAATTAAATTAAAAATAAATAGATTAACATTCTCAAAGACCCTACTCTTCTTCTAACCGCTGGATTTCTTGCACGTGTCTTTGTCGTGGTCTGTGTGCTGCATCAACAACATTATCAAGTAAAGCCGTAGTCGGGTATCTGGTGTGAGGTTGGTGCCGTGCATGTCCCAGAAACCATAACACACTCGCAACATGCGCACAGCTCCCCAATGTTCTCGCTCCACTTTTACAGGTACAATAATATCTAAAAATGAGCGGTTCATGCTCCGCTGCCCTTTCATCTGGATCATCGTCTGCCCTAAATGCAATAAACAACTGGTATTTTGCTGTATTTCGAAAACGAGAGTAAAGGCGAACTCGCATCAGTCCAGGTTCATCAAAGCGTTCATCAAATTCGAAAGTTTCAGTCCCTTCTCTCTGTAGCTTGTCCTGAATATAAGATGGAGATAAATTGATTTGGTAGATCCCCATGGTAATCTCTTTAAGGTAATCAATATCTAATCTAGGAAAATTGGGCGCATGATTTTCATTCAAGCGAACCCATCCTCCATTGCGGCGCTCCAAATGATCATTTTCGACCCTAGTTTGAACAACGTTTGGCTCTCGCGCTCTGCGTAGCATTGTTTCAGCCAACTCCCCATCTGCCTCCTGCATTTGTATTCGGTCCTTATATCTGTTAATGATGGCGCCCGCAATCCGGTAAAAATCTCCTAAATGGGATGCGTGATCCATCGGAATGCTGTCGTTGAAAAACTTGAACATGGACTTAATATGCCCATTGCGGGCCTCCACTAGCCATCTTGTCTTAGTGATAAGTCGGCAGTCATTAGCTTCTTCTGTGTCTAGTTGCCGTTGTCCCCGTGGAAGGAGTGCAGGCATTTTACAACGAATGCTCAAATTCTCGAGGTACGGGAGGACGTCTCTATAGCCACGATCGAAAATGAAAATATCACCGTTTTCAAACCACTCTCGGATACCAATAATATTGTTTTCATACTCATTTTGTAAAATCGCTACGTCGTTGTTCGCGGAATCAGAAAAGTAGGGACCCTGTATATCTAAGATATACCCATCTGGCGCCACTATAAGAGCGGGTTTCACTAAATGTCTTCCTTTATGTAGAGAGTAAGACTGTCTCAGAGCACTAAAATTACTACTTTTGGGGATATATGAATATGTTGCATCGAGATATACAATGGCAACTGGCAATTCTGGGTTTTGATTGTACAATCGATTCGCCAATTCCGTCACGTGCTGTTCAATGTATTGCTGTCTATTAATAGCATTTAGGCCTATGTTTTCTGGCACAAATTGGACCATCAAGCATCTTCGAACTGTGGAAATCGCTAGAGAAACAGCTTGTCGACTCGAGTATTTATAAATCAGTTTCAGGAATTCATCGGACAGACCCTGTCTAAGCTTGCACAAGAACGTCAATAAGTCTTTTCTATGTACCCGTCGACCGTGATTCTCATTTTCGTTATTACCTTCACAATATCTGTACATATCATCAAATTGAGCTTTACTTATGGAGGTTACACATCGAAATTCATCATCTGTGAAGGAATTCTCGTCGTTGAAGTTTGGCTCATCTGGTCTTGCCTCACGGCGCATTACTTGCAACAGGTTGTTCAGTTCTGGGCCAGGCAAACGGTATGGTCTATTCACAAATTCCAAACCGTCAAGAAGTAATCTTTGAACGAACCCGTTTTGATCCAAATGATGAGGACATGATCGAACAGACGGAGGAGCATAGATATTCCGCAGAATGAATATTTTGACTCGACAGTTGCCTGATAAACGACTTGTATTCCTTTGCTCTCCGCAAAACAGGCAATATCGGTTCCGCGTCTGCTTCAACACATTCAATCTTATGCAGGTGAGGTCCGCTTCTAGATCTCGAATTTCCCTATTTATGCTTTGGTTGCAGTTAAAACAAATACGAGTATTTGCATCTATTTCGAGGCCAGGATGATTGAGATCATTGCGCCGGGTAACCGCAATTTCACGTTTTTGAGCGTGGGCTTCTCCATAGATAAGTACCATCACACGTGGCTGGAAACGGGCGTTACACACATAGCAATTTAGTCCGTTGCGAGCTGCCATACTTCCTAGGATTCATGAACGACCCAATAAGAAGGTTATTTAAGACTTGGACTTCAATATTGGATGCGAAAAATACTTACTTCAGGGGATCGAACGTCAATTATCTATAATGAGTAAGGAACAGATCAATCACAAAGTTGATAAATTGACAAGTTGTCACAAAGCGTCACAGGAAATTGAACTTGAACTTGCAAAAATCTTCCTAATATAAACAAAGCGATTCTGTCTGATGTAAACAAAGAGGGCCTGTTATCGCTTTGTTTCTAGATATTGGGAGAACCAAGTGAATGTGGACGCCCTTGGAGGGAGACTTTGTTTATATTGTCTTCGCAGTCTGGTGGAATTTTTCGCGCATATTTTGTACAAAAATCAACCTCATCTGGCTAACAATACTCAAGTTTTCAGTAGAAGCGCACTAAGTGCGCACATAAAACAGAGTTGGTGTAGGTCTCATTTACTGGGGCCCGGCACCCATTTTTTGTCAACCTTAAAAAATCGTGTAAATCTAAATGTTTCAGAGAGCACCTTGCATGCATGGAAAATGATAAAATCAGGAGTTCATTCGTTCCATTGATGCAAACAAACCTTTTTTCCTTAGTGGGCGATGTGAATTCCACCCTATTTCCCATCAATTTGGGCGCACCTGGGCGAGAGTTTGTCTTATATTGTCTTCCGTGGTTTCGTAAATATTTCCACCAATATTCTACACTGAACATTAACGTTAGCTGACTCGCCATACTAAGGTTTACTGTAATAACCTACAGAGATAACCTATATCTCGAAGCTCAATTTTCACTTTTCAGACGCGGATATCTCGAAAACGCGGCATCCCCGGAGTTTGGTGCCGTGGAGACTTTTTTTCTACTCATCAAGATCTGTTCATTCCCAAAGTTTGGGCCAATTTAACCGGGACCACTTTTCCATAAGGTTTGTGCGGGGTCCTTTCTCGAAAAACGACAAAATGTCGTACTTCAAGTACCATAGCACCCGTTGTACTGGCTCTGGTGAGCAGAAAATCAATAGGGTTCATCTGTGAAATGTCCTTAACAATATTCGATCATAAAATTGGTGACTTATTGCACTCCGGAGGCTGTATCGTGCTAACAAGACTTGCAAGGAAAAGTGGCCGACGACAACGACGACGACGACGACGACATACACACAGGATTTTTTTTCTAAAAACCGTTTTTTCGTGTTGTTGATGGATAACGTAAAAATAACTCAAAAAAATTTTTCAAATTTCCAACTTTTTTGTGGGTAAACCAATACTTTTCTCGCATATTAGATAGGTTGGCGGAAAAGTAACATAATTTAAATTTATATGATATGAGAGGCCAGGGATACGACAATGGTGCCAACATGCGAGGCAAGCATGCCGGTTTACAAAAAAAATTCTAGATTTGAATCCAAGATCATTTTTTGTACCTTGTAATCACAGTTTAAACTTGGTTGTAAATGATGCAGTTAAGGGAAACAACTAACTCTAGCTGGCAATTCTTTTCTACGGTTCAAGAACTTTACAATTTTTTGGTTTCAACTAATCGTTGGACCGTTTTGAAAGAACATATTTCCAATTTAACATTAAAACCACTTTCTGAAACTAGATGGTCGAGCAGAATTGACGCCATTACTCCATTGAGGTATCAGCTTGGGTAAGTCTATGATGCTTTATATAGTATATTCAGTGGAGTTTCTTTCGATAACAATACAAAGCATATGGCTGAATCTTTAGCAAATAAATTAAAAAGTTACCGGTTTATATGTACATTAGTATTGTGGTACAATGTTCTGTTTAGAGTCAATACTGTTAGCAAAACATTACAAACCAAAGATTTTAATATCTCGGAAGCATGTACCCAAATGAATAATTTGCTAAAGTTTTTCAATAGTTACCGAAGTGATAAAGGATTTGGAGATGTATTAGTTGATGCTTCTGAACTTGCAAAATCTCTAGATGTAGAGCCAACCCTCAAAACTAATAATGTGTTTAGACCAAGGCATGTTAAAAAACAATTTAATTACGAGAATGACGATGAACCAATTACAGATGGAGAACGGGATTTTAAAATAAACATTTTTTTTAGTACACTTGATATTGTTATAAGATCAATTGGTGAAAGGTTCGACTTATTGTCGTCCCATTCCGACCATTTTCAATTTTCATGAGATATTTGTAAATTTTCAGATTTACCAGAAAAGGAACAACTAAATTGTTGTTTACAGCTTGAAGGAGTTTTAACAGACAAAAATCGTAATGAGCGTGACATAAATGGAACAGAATTGTTCCACGAGTTGCAATTTTTAAAAAATCTTAATCTACAAACACCGACACAAATGTTAAACTACATTATAAAAAATAATTTAATTCATTCTGTTCCAAATGCAAGCGTAGCTTTGCGAATTTTGTTGACAATGCCTGTATCGGTTGCTTCAGCGGAGAGAACTTTCTCAAAGTTAAAGTTAATCAAAAACTACTTCAGATCGTCAATGGGCCAACAACGGCTCGATAATTTGGCAATCATATCGATTGAAAGTGATTTGTTGGACAATATAAATATGACTGAACTTATTTCTGAATTTTCCAGAAAAAAGCGCGTAAAGCTACTTTTATTTAGTGGTTATTTAGTTTTATTCAGGTTATTTAGATTAGGTAACTATTTCTTGTTAAAAAAATGTTTATTTTTTGATTGGTAATAAAATGTTTATTTTTGCTTCAAAGTTGTATTATTTATTAATTACCGTCTAGCGATTATGTTGAATGTACATAATATAAAAGTTAAAAAATATATGCACCAAAAAAAGGCGCTGTGATCACATTTGCACGACGGCGCTCGACCAGGTTGGAACGGCCCTGTGTTTCGCTCTCAGTTATACACATTTATCTAGTTAAAAATTCATGTTTATGTCTTTAGAGAAAGTGGCAGAGGTTTCTAATAGTAAAAATAGTTTGTACTCATATGGTGCATATAGTTTTATTTCATCGACATAGAATAAATGTATTAAATTTACTATCATTTTCAATATTATAATTAGTATTATTATAATAACCATAGTATAATCGAATTTTTTATTCCTAACTTTTTTCTAAATTGTGTTCGTCACCATTAATGTATCTTTTTGGGGTTCATTCCTTGCAACGGCGGGTAAGAGACATTAAACAAAAGCTGCCCTTGATATAGAAAGATATTACTCCAGCTTTGAAGACAAAGAGTGTCCCAATAGGGTAACGGCAGTCTTGAATAAGTAAAACCACAATAAACCATGCAAGTGGGAATACGTTAATTTCTTAATTTACTACTTAAGTTCTACTTCAGTCATGAATTCCAAATGAGAAAAGAAATATTGCCTTAAGAATTGCTTGTTGAACGTGTTTTTAAATTTGATTAAATTCTTAATGGGAGCCACTTTTTTGCACTAATTTAATTGTTGGAGCTGCTTTATCAAAAGTTTTAGATGAGAATTTATGAATACGAAACGATTTTTTGTACATTTTATTAGACAATGGGGAAATTTGATATTTTTTCCTTTTCTTTTATTACTAAAATGTTTCTACTTTGAGAAACTTTTACAGACTTGAGTTATTTTTGTTTTATATTTAATTAAGCAAGTCATTTCCAAAGCAAACTTATTAAACTATAAATTAAATGTCAATAAAGTAAATCGTTCATTAAAATAAGTATGCAGAATTATTTTGTAGTTTACGTATTGCAATCGTAACTCTCTATGGATTTATTTTAAAATTGAGGTATGTTGTAGAAGTTGAACTGTCAACCGTTTAGATTAGGTATTTAAAACTGCGGCACTACTAATCTGGCACTCCATAGTAGCTTAGATATAAATATTTGAGAATATATGTAAATGGGTGAAATGAGATTAAAACAATGAGAGTTATTTTTGTGGGGAATGTTTTGCACACAGATAAGTAGTACCGAACTTGAAGGTGAATCAAGAGATGATTTTCTTGAAGTGTGCAGTTGCAAAACTTTTATCAAATTCAAACAAATATCAGCCTTGATATTTCTGCTAAAATTTACAAAATATTTAGAAAGTTCAGGAGTCTCAATTTTATTTGCATTTATAACTAAATTTAAAAAAATGATAAGTTCATTTTTAAACAATTCACAGCTTCAATAGCAATTTCCGAATTAAAACGGTGCCATTATGAGTAGTAAACTCGACGTTTCGATGAGTATTCTAAACGGATTCTTCGGGAGATAAAATAGAATAACATATTCCTCGACAACCCTTGCTTGGGTACCAGTCAAACAAGCATAGGCAACCAAACACAAATCTCTCCGTAGTATTGGAATAACAACTGGTCAACTAAGTCAAAGCAGTTGAACTTCGACCGAATGGGCTATGCTAGAACTAGCAGCCTGGGCACTAGTCAGTTATCAAACACAAACCGTATTCTTAGAACCACCTCTCAGGCACTGGTCAACCAAGTCAAAACAGTTGAACTTCGACTGAATAGTTTGGAGATTAATTGGTGAATTGGAGAATTGATTTCAAATTGGAGATACGTGGTAACGGTTTTTGCAGTTAAAATTTAGGGGATGTTCTGAAATTTCAGTTCGTCCTCTATTGCCCTGCTGGTTGTAATATAGAGTTCTGTTTAAAACCTCTATTCACAAGATTAATTCACAATATCCGGTGTTTTGTTTCCACTTGATGTTCTGACCTACTTGTAACGACACTGTTGTCTGAACAAGGAATAACCCCGATAAATAATCAGAAAACAGAACACTACCCAAGCCAAACTAGACGGAGTTGGGCACACAGCACCGAGAGGGCAGCACCTTTGCCGTTCCGCTAATAACTTGGCCGATACTAACTAGGCAGACGAACTGCGATATACCAGGCAAGCTCTATCCTTACGTATAATAACGATAGGAAGCTTCAACGGAAAATAGCCGAAGTGTTGCACTATATCCCGGAGCGTGTTGAGCCTGGGATTGTGAACAGGTAAACATCCGGCTTGTCGTCGACCCCTCGGTGTGCGTTGAACCCGAGGCTAGACGCTAAGCAAACCCTGTATATCGGACGAAGTCCTAAAGCGTGTTGAGCTTAGGGCAGACGCCAACTACCCTAGGTCAAGCCCTGCAGCGTGTTGAGCGCAGGACCGAGGCTTTCCCGATTAGCCGAAATCCCGGAGCGAGTTGAGCACGGGACGGAAGCAAACTCCCAACCTCCGAGATTACGCTGTGCGTTGAATGCGGGATCTCGACCCTGACACACCCCTTTAGTTATAGGAACCTATCGTCCCAGTGAGGAATCCGGACAATAGAGTACAACAACGTCCGAGCAGGGTAAACCGGAGCCGTGAGGGGTAGACAGTAACCGTGTCAATCCGGACAACAGAGAAGAATCATGCACCTCCAGGACCAATAGATCGTGTATATAATTCTTGTACAGAGCATTAGATTTTAGTTGTAAATATTTATTGTAGTTTGAACACATCTCACTGTTAAATAAAGAAGTATATCTAACCATTCAGCCCTTTTCATGCTCTACCACCCTGACTAACCGTGACAAATAAAAGCATTCGGAAGGATTAGAAGACTGCTAACGCAAGCACCAATACCGGTATGCCCCGACTTTTCGAAAAGGTTTTTTTGGCAAGCAGACGCGTCAAATGTCGATGTAGGAGTAGCCCTACTGCAGAAAGACGAAAACAACCACGAGAGAGTCATTGCATACGCCAGCAGAAGTCTAACCCCAGCGGAAAGAAACTACACCGTAACAGAAAAGGAGTTACAAGCAATAATATACGGAATAGAGAAAATGCGCCCTTACCTAGAGGGATAATAATTATGAATGATCACAGATCACCAAAGCCTCAAATACCTTCAGTCAATGAATAAGCCTTCAGGTAAGATAGCAAGGTGGGCTATGACCTTACAGCAGTTTGACTACGATGTTATATACAGGAGAGTAGCAGAGAAAATTATAGCCGACTCCTTGTCGAGGAATCCGATAGACTACATTAACGTAGCACCGGAGAAAAGTAAAGCAGATTGGTACCAGAGGAAAAAAACAGGAGTAGGAACACAACCGCAAAAGCATTCGGATTTCACAATCATAGACGACAAATTATACAGACACTTTTGGGATAAATATGACTTACAGGAGACAGAAATGTCAAACCCGTGGAAATTATGCATCCCCACAAGCGAGCAACAGAAAATAATAGAAGAAAACCACAGCAGTCATACATCAGGACACCTGGGAATATCAAAAACAATAGCACGACTAGCCAGGAAATTTACTATTGGCCAGGAATATTCAGAGACACAGCTAAGTTCGTAAGAGAGTGCCAAAGCTTCTAGAAATATAAGCCGTCGCAACTACAAACACCGGGTCAAACGCAATCGACCAAGATCCCTCAAGAACCATGGCACACCGTGAGCTCCGACGTCATAGGACCACTACCAACCTCCAGTAAAGGCAATAAATACCTAATAGTTTTTCAAGACACGTTTACCAAATGGGTGGAAATGAGTCCAGTCCGGAAGATAACCGCAAACGTAATCCCCAACAGTTTAAAGATAAAGTGATAATGCAGTTTGGCTGCCCGCAGATAGTGATAACGGACAACGTCAAATCGTATGAAAATAAAATTTTCAAAAAATTACTAACCGATTTCAATATACAAAAGCAAGAAATACCGCCTTATTCACCGCAGAACAACCCCGTAGAAAGAACAAACAGGGTAATAAAAACCATGATTGCACAATTTTGCGACAACAATAAAAAAAATGGGACACATACATACCAGAACTAACGTTCGCCATAAACACCGCAATACACGAATCCACGGGATTGACACCAGCTTTTCTAAACTTTGGACCCGAGTTAAGACTACTAAGGAAAATCATAGATGACAAGGCAAGGAGCACAAATGGAACCACTCCCAACAAAGAGGCAAAACTTAAGGAAACGTTCGAACTAGTTAAAATAAACCTAGCAAAGGTATTTACAACACTATTACAACCTTAGGAGGAGAGACTGGTCACCAAAAATTGGAGAAAAGGTGATGAAGAAAGAGTACCACCTGTCAAACGCAGAGCAAAGTTTCAGCGCAAAATTAGCACCCAAATATTCAGGACCGTTCACGGTGGAAAAGAAAATAGACAACAATATTTACCAGATTAGAGACGACAGCAACAGAAAGCATAAAATTCACGTTAATGACTTAAAACTGGCATGGCCGGAACACAAAACTGGTTAACCCCACTACCAGCACATAAATGCCTACAACCCCACCAACATAAACGTTTAAGTAGACAAACACACACAGATCGAAACTAATACAAACCAAACCGCAGATGTGGAAGACGTACTCGACCTATACGACGATGCCATATGGCAAATCGAAGAGAGAGAATTGGACCGACCTCTGACACCAGGTAAATCAATAGAGCAAGAATGGAACCAGTTGGTAGAAAGGAGGTACCCGTCCCTACCGGTGAAAATCCCTCTAATCCAACTCGTGCCGTAGCAAATAAAAAATAAGCCGAAGACAGGAAGGAGACGGTACCGATACAGGCTAGCCAACGGAAAGAGTATTAGCAACCGCAGATGTGGAAGACGTACTCGACCTATACGACGATGCCATATGGCAAATCGAAGAGAGAGAATTGGACCGACCTCTGACACCAGGTAAATCAATAGAGCAAGAATGGAACCAGTTGGTAGAAAGGAGGTACCCGTCCCTACCAGTGAAAATCCCCCTAATCCAACTCGTGCCGTAGCAAATAAAAAACAAGCCGAAGATAGGAAGGAGACGGTACCGATACAGGCTAGCCAACGGAAAGAGTATTAGCATACAGTACTAAGCCAAGCAGAAAAGACCGATCACCACAACGTTCCACACCACTGACGCTGAACTGAACAAGAAATAACCCCGATAAATAATCAGAAAATAGAACACTACCCAAGCCAAACTAGACGGAGTTGAGCACCCAGCACCGAGAGGGCAGAACCTTCGCCGTTCCGCTAATAAATTGACCGATACTACCAAGGCAGACGAACTGCGATATACCAGGCAAGCTCTATCCTTAAGTATAATAACGATAGGAAGCTTCAACGGAAAATAACCGAAGTGTTGCACTATATCCCGGAGCGTGTTGAGGCTGGGATTGTGAGCACGTAAACATCCGGCTTGTCGTCGACCCCTCGGTGTGCGTTGAACCCGAGGCTAGACGCTAAGCAAACCCTGTATATCGGACGAAGTCCTAAAGCGTGTTGAGCTTAGGGCGGACGCCAACTTCCCAAGGTCAAGCCCTGCAGCGTGTTGAGCGCAGGACCGAGGCTTTCCCGATTAGTCGAAATCCCGGAGGGCGTTGAGCACAAGACGGAAGCAAACTCCCAACCTCCGAGATTACGCTGTGCGTTGAACGCGGGATCTCGACCCTGACATACCCCTTTGGTTATAGGAACCTATCGTCCCAGTGAGGAATCCGGACAACAGAGTACAGCAACGCCCGAGCAGGGTAAACCGGAGCCGTGAGGCGTAGACAGTAACCGTGACAATCCGGACAACAGAGAAGAATCATCCGCGACCCGATCCGACGAGCACCCTAGAGAGACTGCCCGCCTCCAGGACCAATAGATCGTGTATATGATTCTTGTACAGAGTTTTAGATTTTACTTTTAAACATTTATTTTAGTTTGAACACATCACACTGTTAAATAAAGAAGTAAATCTAGCCATCCAGCCCTTTTTATGCTCTACCATCCTGACCAACCCTCACATACTAATTTCGAGCAGGTACACCCACCCCCGTTCTTATACATATTTTGTAAATATATGACTTTTTTTACTCGCCATAAAAATTACAATTTTACAAATAAAACTAAAAAGCAGTAGATTAAACAGAATTAAAAGGAACAAAACAGAAAATGGAAAGAATATGGCAATACTAGAAACATTCTTAAGCAATGTTACGTCAAATTTTTAGTTTATATGATAGGAAGATAAGAAAAACATACCAACATGGATAATGTGAGGTATAGATTAATGAGTATAGACAGAAAAAATAATTACAAATAATAAAACATCTGTTCTATTCTCTCAATAGGAATATCGGCGTTTATAACCAACTAATAAGACGGCTGCTAGTCACTCTTCTAACATTTCAGCCCCTTAAAAGAAGAAACACTGAAATAGTCCTCGGCACCTATCACTTATCGTGAGTACAAATTGACTAGCTATCACAGAAAAAGTTGCTAGTCAAATCCAGGCTAGGGACACTGCAGACCGTGCCATTTATATAGCCTGTCGAGTAACTAAAATCGGTAGATAATTCCAAAAATTAAAGAAAACTGTAACGTCGTTAGTAATCAAATTTCATTCATTTTTATCACTGCTTATACGCGATGTCATATTGCTCGTCCCCACAGGATATCTGTTATGCTGTTATCGTTTCTTAGTTCCAGTGTTATTATGAGGTTTCGGTATTTTAGTGTACTTTTTAATTGCTATAGTGTAATATTTATCTGTTGTCTCATTGCTTTATTGTTATTAATTGAAAAGACAATATCAGAGTGGATTCTGAAGACAACTTTAGACATCATGGTTGTTTTTTACATTAGCTAAACTGAAAATTGTTGCATTATTATATATTTCTTTTTACAATTTGGTTTCTCCAGCCCGGGAAGATAAAATTAATTTGGCTAGAATGCAGTGGTAATAAATCATTAAATTTGTCGACGAGAAAACGAGGAAACGATGGAGGATATGTTATGATTTGAGAAAGACGAAGGGGGGTTATTAAGACAGTCTGATTTGCCTTCCCATATGAGAGGAAGTTAACAAAAATTGATGGTAAGTTTTATTGTATTCAACTGCCTCAGCTCCAAAAGTTTCTTTTGCCGTTTACCAGGCCTTTTTCGTTTTCCAGGCTGTCCTGGTCTCCTTGCTTTTTCCTTTTACTCCCAGCCTTTCTGCCGCTCCTTCAACCTTTTTCCTAGGATTGTCCTCAGTTTCTTCTCCAACCATTATTTTGTGCAGAATATTGCACTCGGCTTTCTCTGTATTTTCCTACGTTTGCCACTTTTCGCCTTGTTTCAGTTTCTGTAATCCCCTTTTCAGTCTTTTCCTCTATACTTTCGTCCATCGTCACATTGAGGACGTCCCTATGACTACTTCCAGCCATGCCTTTATCTATAGTTTGCACCACAGGAGAGGGCCCCGGAAGCGTATTGGCATTGTTTACTATGCTGTAACGAATACATGCTGTTGCAACGAGGTAAATAATGACTGAACCAATGCTCTCTCTACCCAGATATATCTTACCACCACTCAGCACAGGCAGGTGTTCAGACGTATTATTGATACGCTGTCATTCTCGAGACATTTTTTACCGCGTTCCAACTCAACATTGAGCGCTTATGCTTGTTTTTGCCGCACCTCCTACACCGCCGCACCAACTTGTACCAGCCACCGACTTTTTGAGGTGTTGTCAGTTAAGCAAGACTGCTAGACATGCGCAGACGTTGCGAAGGTTAGGAAGAAAATGTTTGTCGAAATCAATGTTTTGTTATCACTAAAGAAATTAAGTGGAGAAAGTGTTGTCAGCAACTATACTTTTAAAAATGAAAGATTTTTTACTGCTCTTGTTAGAGCAAAGAGTGACTGTTCTGATGAGAAAGATGCGCAGTTTTATAACGGATGGTGCACAAAATGGATACAGAGGTTCAGCCAGGAAACTTCTACAAATTGGATTGTACGATATACGTATCCAAACGTATCATTTCAAAAAAGTTTTCAAATGTCAGCATAATAGCTTCGACAAAGTGAGGGAAAGGAAACGCGATGATACCAGACAACGGAATAAAAATTGCGACGCAAGTATCACGATTATATTTAAAAAATTAACCGCTATACCATTAGGAATGATCCCTTATTAAGAGAAGAACTGGATGTATATATATATATATATATATATATATATATATATATATATATATATACAAGTAAGTACTTTCTTCAGGTTATTCTAAAATGTATAATAGTTATTATTAAAAGCTTTTATTTAACTTGCAATATATGTACCTATATGTTTGTTCGGGTGGAATGTTGTGTGCTGTTTTCTTATCATACACTAAAATACTAATATCCCTGTCTAATACGATTTTAGATACATTATTTTTGATACAGCGATGCTGCCGACTGTCTTCTCCAATAATAATTATTTATTTCAGATAAACTATAATCATTCGCATAAAATTAATGTAGTGGAGGCATAAGTTATTTGCGAATGTCACCTGAAACCCAAGAAATATTTTTCAAATATTTTGATGACGGTATGACACCCTCTACAGCTAGAGGATATCATGAAATAAAATTAGAAAATTAAAATCATGAAAGTGAAATCCCAGTTATCCTTGCAAATGCACAGCTCAGTCCAACTGAGCGACAAGAAAAGCATCTGTACTCTAAATGGAGGTTAGTATGAATTTTTTGTCAGTATGCATTCAACATTGTAATTTTTGTGATTTTTTTTAGAGAGGAACACTTTCCCACTATGCAAATAAATATTACAGTTATGTTAATTCAACATTATCACATTGTGATAATGTTCTTCCTTTTTTTCCTCTTGTTTTCATCACATGCACATCTATACAACCGCTTATGCCCAGCTTGTGGCTGTTAACTTTTGTGATGTTTCAACTTAACTTCTCAGCGTTGTTAAAGCGCTGCCTTTTTATATTACTGTGATGTTACTAGAACTTCTTCATAAGGAAGTCTTTATAACGAACTAAAAACAACATTTCTGTTACATTCTGAAATGCCTTTTAACATCTTGTCGATGTTAATGCAATGTCTAAAAAATAACATCTTATCAATGATCTAAATGCGACATTTCAAAAACAATACAGTGTATTCTTGTAGATGTTGTATGGACATTACATAAACCTCTAAATAATATACCTCAAACATTCTAGATGACATTCTATAGATGTTTCTGTGCCTAATCAGCAAATACAGGGTGAACCACTAAGAATGCCAGCTATCGGCCATATTTCAAAAAATAGTCATGGTACAACTTTAAAAAAATATCTTCAAGAAAATGACCCTGAAAAATCGCTGGAAATATTTTCCAGTTCCTAAAAAATCTGCTATGGGGTGGAGTGAACACTTAAAAACATAATACTGTGATTATCTCCAAAAAAGACATACTAAAGGTATCATAGAAATACAATTATTGATATATTGTTGAGATTATGAGAAAATGTAGTTAGGAATGTTTTGTCCTTATTCTTCAAGTAAGGGGTGGGGGAAGGTTCAACCTACAAAACAAATGTAACACTTTTTTGTTTTTTAATCGATATCCATGTTTTTGGCGTCATTTAAAAGAGTTTTTCCTCTTTAATAAGATGTGCTTAACAAAAATAACAAAAATGGACAATTTTGTCAACGCTATGTGAAAAGAAATTTCAAATGTGATGAGGTATTTTTTAAATTCTGATGAGAAGGGGTTAAAAAATAGGAATCTATTCCAAGATATAAGATTAACAATATCAGATATATAAATTAAAAAAATGCTTCAATTTACATTTGAAATTTCCGAGTGGATACAAAATTATCTAATTTTGTTATCAATCTTATTAAACAGAAAAACTCTTTCAAATGCAGCTAAAATCATTAATATCGGTTAAAAAACTAAAAAGTTATACATTTGTTCATAAGTTTGAAACTTACCCACCCATTATTTGAAGAATAATGGCAAAAAAATCTCCTCAATTAAATTTTTTCATAATCTCATCAAGATTTCAAAAATTGTATTTTTAGGACACCTTTAGTATGTTTTTTTGAAGTATTATGTTTTCGAGTGTTCATTCCACCCCTAGCAGATATTTTAGAGACTGCAAAATATTTTCCAGCAATTTTTCAGGATCACTTACCTAAAGGTAATTTTTTTGAAAGTTGTACCATGATTCTTTTCTGAGATGTGGCCTACAGTCGTTAGTTGTTCGTCTTGTACATTTAAAATAAAATAGCAAAAAAAGCAAAAAAGGATTTAAAACGTTCATTCACTATTAATACAGTAAATTTGAAAAAACAGGTACAAAATTAGAAAAAAAATATCTTGTCCAGGAATCCAACCTAAAAAACAAAATTGTGTAAGCACATTAGTCTGGAAAGTGGAAACTATTGAACGCATTCAGTGAAAGCAAGAAATAAAAAAGGGTATATTAATCCGTAGATACCATAACGTAACAACTGAATTAATAAAAATTAACAGATACACATACATACAGCTTTATTAGAATAGTTTTTTAATTATATTAAAACTAATAGAAAATTTACACCTTAAAGATTTAATGAAACAATACTTAACATCAACAGAAATCCAAACCGATTAAAGAAAATTCTATCGTTTACTTACAGTTACTTTTTCTCGCGCAAGAGTGGCTGTTTCGAGTGCATCAACCATTCCATAACGTACACTTCAAAATCCTTATCTGTGAAACATTTAAATATGTTCTGACCAACAGCTAATAAAACAATTACTTTAGATCAAATTGTGCCCATGGAGACCTTTGATCGATCATCATAAACTACATCAAACTTAATTTTCAGCCAATTGACTGGGACCCATTTTCCATAAGATGCATGCGGGGTTCTTCAAAGGAATAATAACATATTTTATTTCGAGAAGTGACTTTTCATGATTTACCTTCTATTATATGCCTCACTCCATTTGGCAGGTAAATTCAGGTGTGCTATGAAAATTCATACTTCTTTTCTATATAAAATAATATACTATTCTCATCTTGTTATTTTCATCCTGGAACAAATTGAATATTAACATCGTGGAATTCTAATTTAATGAAAACTAAGCATTATTAATACACTGTATACAAAAAAAACTACTCATGAAGAAGAGATATGAACACATTATCAAGTTAAATGAGTTTATAATTAATTGTATCCAATTGAGTATCCAATAGCTGTGATTCTACAATAATAAATAATTGAATGCTGTTTGTTGACTGGATCATTCAGTATCATAAGTTACATATTGTTCAACTAGATTAATATAGGTACCATTGTAAGGGACAGCTATAGCTTATTTATAGTATTCAGTGAATTTTCAAATGGAAATGAGCTTTTTAACAGAAATTTCTGTTTTTAAAGTCTTAAACAGTCTCTAATTGTTCACAAGAATTGTTAGTAATAATGTTAAAATTTTCTAAACCTGCAAAACTATATTGATGGTTAAGACTACTACTACAAAAACTAGAACTAGAGATACTTGATTCAATATTTTTTGTACTGTTTAATACGATGTTTGTATCAGACTATCTGAAATAGTTACTCCTCTTTCATTACATAATTACCAACTATTTGTTTTTTATTTTATTTGTGTAAGCAGCTTCTGAAACATCTTGAACATTGAAAATATTTTCTTCTAGATTCAAATATCTGCCAACATATGAGCATGTTTTATAATTAATAATAATATCTACCCTATTGCAATATTAAGTTTTTTGTAGGGTATAATGCATATCTAGAATTTGAAATATTTTGAATCGTTTTTAAAATATACTTACTAACTAAAATATTTTAAAAATTGAAAAAACTCTTATTTTGTAAACTCTATTATATAATGTTAGTGTACAATTGTGCCACGTGGAATTTCAATGTATAATAGCCGGTTATAGTATTGAATGAGTATTAAGTTTTAATAATTATGATTTTGGAATAGGTACTTACCGATAACTATTGTTGTTCGTCCATTATAACTAAGTATAGAAACTGTAGCTAAGTAGGAACTAACGAAAATGAAGACCACTTTATTCAAGTACTACTTGCAAAATATGTGCTTCCTGCAAATAAAATATAACACATAACTGAAAACCATCCGCCATTTCATGCTTGTCATTTGAATCCACAGATAACTACTGTTTACTGTTTGTTTCGTTCGTCAGTTCCTCTTCTGTTTTCTTCCTTTTTTCATGTTACTGTGATGTTTAATATGAGATATTACTGATAGTTTTATGAACTAACATCGTATAGACGTAATAGCAGGATGTTACTAAAAATTATTTCGAAAAATGTAAAACATGTGATCATCTTAGAAACATGTTAATTTGTAATATTACAGTAACGTTCTGTATGTGATATTAGTGAGAAGTATACAAATTAACATCGTATGAATGTTTCCTATAGGAAGTTACTAAAAAGAAGTTCATAGGATGTGTATGTAACTGCGAATTCAAGTATTACTGTGTACATCAAAAATATGTTTTATTTACATAACATGGATGTCAATAGAGTTGTTAATAAAATTGAGACATCTAGGAGATATTAACGTTTTAAATAAACATCACGAAAAGTCTCTAAAAAGAACATCACAAAAAATACTTGTTATGTTTCTTGTTTAGTGGGTTGGTGGTCGTGAACATTCAGATGTTATAGCTGCGTTGAAAAAGAAATTATTTTTCGAAATAGGTATCACCGTAGTTACTCAAGAAAATCGCTTAATCGTCATTGTTTTAACACCAATTATGATGAGAGTCCATACTCACTTATTTAGTCATGAGATAGTTTTTGTAGACTCCAGTGGTTCATGCGACCAAACAAATTCCTATGTTACATCCTTTTTTGGGGCTACTTAAGTTGGTGCAGTACCTCTTGCCTGCATTCTTCATACTGAACATCGGAGGAAAATTACACGGCATCGTTTCAATTACGTGACACCTTACCAAAGGAAAGTTTTGGAGGTTTTGGCTTTCCAACAATATTTATGACTGACGACTCCACTGCCGAGCGAAATGCATTAAAAATGTTTTTCCCGAATCCCGTAGACTTTTATGCATCTTTTATTTTTGCCAGGCTATGTGGCGATGGTTATGGGATAGTCATCATGGTATTTTAAAAGATGATAGAAGACATATTATTATGTTATTATTTAGAAGAATTCTGTATTCAAATACCATTGAAGAGATTCGAGAGTATTATGACCGTATTCTAAATGATATGATAATATTCAAGTTCATATAGCCAATTATTGGGATCAAAGGGAAGAGTGGTCGTTGGCGCATAGAAGCACTTAACACGAGGAAATAATACGAACAATTATGTAGAAGCTTCTATTCGCATTTTTTAAGACATTGTTCTACAAAGATATACAACGTTCAATGCTTGCGCCTTGGTGGATTTCGTCAGCAATGTTTTCGAGTCCTATCAAAGATGACACTTGCTGTCATTTGCCAACTTCCGGAACTCCAAGAATGAAATACTGTTTGGAAAAATGTCGCATTCTGCTAATGTCTCTGTTCAAAGAATCGACGATAATACTTTTTTAGTTTCTTCGGAGACCGATGAATATATGTTTTATACTGCAATTTGCAACTGTATTTTTGGACAGGGTAGAAGGTATTGTAAACACCTTTGCGCCATACAAAATAAGTTTGGAATAACGTTTAGGACTTGTATGCAAATAAACACCGATGACAGAAAAGTATTAGCAAAATTAGCTCTAGGAGAAAACATATCCCCAGAATTTTATGAAGACATGTCAACTGATGTGGGTATAGAAAATGACTTGCCAACTAGTACAGAGCAGCAAAGCGATGTTTTTATGAAACTGGATAATTTTTCTATCGAAACCATAAACACTGTGAAGAATGCCAATAAAACAAATTTAGGTGAGGGACATTCCGCAGCTGTAACAGAACTATCAGAAAATTTTGAACGCATTGGTAAAATAGCATCCAACAATAAAACAGTTGATATGGTTAATGCCATGAAAAAATTTAATAAAACTTTAAACAAAATTATAACACCCACTGATTTATTTAATTTCATTCATGTATCAAAACATATCTCACCAAAAAAGAACATTTCTGTTCAGCCAACATCAGCGAGCCGAAGAAAAATTAGACGTGGTTTATCATGCGGAGCAAAACGTATTCAAGCTGGTAGGCCATCCAAGAAAGAAATGTGCAGCAATTCTAGAAGGCAAAGATCTTTAAAGGAAAATATTGATCTTAATAGACCAAATGCAAAATCACATGGAAATGCACACTTGGATTATACTTTAGTGGATTTTGCATTCAATGTAATTTTTTGTATTTTGCTGTGGTTAAATAAACTATTTTCGGCGATAGTATATTATTGTTATTTTTATGAACGCGAACTGCAAAATTGCTAAAGAAAACAAATTTCAACGTGGTTGGGACTGCAACGCGGTAAACATTGTCTCGAGAATGGCAGCGTATCAATAATACAATAGTCTGAACACCTGCCTGTGCTGAGTCGTGGTAAGATATATCTGGGTAGAGAGAGCATTGGTTCAGTCATTCTTTACCGCGTTGCAACAGCATGTATGCGTTACAGCATAGTAAACAATGCCAATACGCGTCCCGGAATCGGGCTATCGATGCCAGTCTTAACTTTCCCGCTCAACGAAAATTTAGTATCTTCCATTTTCTCCCCTATTTCCCAAATAATTTTTTTTTTTTTTCGTAATCCAACCTAAAGGAGAGATTTATAAAATCAACAAATTATCTAAAAAATATAATTCTGCAATCTTAAAAAAAGAGTTAACTCAACAGTATAATGCGATCACCCCTCTTCCGATCTTTGTCATTCGGACACTATTTGTTGATTAATATTTAATGGGGTTAGATCAGATGTTATGTTTAAAATTAGTGTAAATCAAAGGGCACAGTCGGTGGTGTCCCGCGGGAATCGCTCCGTACCCTCGGGAGGACCGCTGGTGCATTATCAAATTACCACCACCCGCCCCTGCGATTCTGTTAATCTGTTTTCAATGAACCCCTGCCTCCGTACACATGATACTGTACACATACACTATATATATAGAGTATAGGGTGCATATATACAGGGTAAGGAAATTGTAATCGTAGAAACGTTAAGACTTATAGTCAAGTGTTTTTGATGTAGATTTGGATGAAATAATCTGGATATAGAGGAGAGGTATGATTCTAACGGTGGAAGTGTATAGTTAATGAACTGTTAATGTTTTATTGCACTAGATTGCGAGATATTATTTTATTTCCTTCTTCAAACAATAAGGATTTAAGTTTTTATTGTCGACTACAAAATTTAATAAAAAGCAGTGTGATATTCAAAAAATAGAGAAAGTCGTATTGTTGGATTTGTTTTCTCATCTCTAAGCGTGACCTACAGAATTATTATTTCCCTCTTTCTTTGTGTGACTTACGTCTTATGCAATGTTCGTTTTGTTAATAGCTACGTTTCAGTTACATACGTTAGTTTGGGTATTATCTTAGAATATTGCTCGACAATCCAAATGTAGCCCGCGATAGCTGCATTCTTCTCCGTAAGTTTGACTATTCTGTTATTTTGTCAAAAGGTATTGGTTTTTCCAAGTATATAAATTCGGTCGCCATCGCCAATACAATCTCAATCTTAGTTCTTCTTTTCATCTGTTTTTTGGTTTTATCATCAGCTTCGTTTTTTTCATATATAGAGGATCACAGCTGTTTTGATTTCTCTTCGAACTCTTATATTTCTTAAAAAGTAAAATCTAATCCATTTCTCAAATGTGACTGGCAATAAAAAATAAAAGAACTAACTCGAAGTCAATATGTCACAAGTTTTATTCTGATGTTTTAAAATCTTTGTAAATAACTAGTTTCGGCCTTCAATGGTCATCTTCAGGCTACAAAATTATTAGGCGAATAGGAAAGGAAATTTAAACAAATAATTATATCTTACCTAAATGGAAAAAATTGTGTCGTCCAAGTTACAGCGCTGATAAAGGAACGTGAGGGTAGGAACTAAAAGTTATGAATAAGTAAAAGTGGAAGTGTTCAGTTAGAAAAATGTAATGACGTATAGAAAAAGAAGGGTTGAGAAGGAAAAAATAAAAAGGTAAATTCATGTTAATAGTTGAAGTAAAAAAGGGAAATTACTTCTGGAGTAATTAAATCATAATGATATAGAAAAAAGAATGAGTGAAAAACGGATTAATTCACATGTACCAACTCCTTGTTAGAGTGGAGTGTGTAATTGTTGGGAAAAAACGTAGAAGTTAACTTCGAACTATTGTAAAGTGAAGGAAACAATATAAAGGGGGAATCAATCATTGGTAAAGAGAAATTGTAGGGAAAATTAATATGTGAAAGACGAATAATAAGAGTTAACCTTAGGAACAGCGGGAAAACGTTCTCCTTATGATCTTTGAAAAGAAAATTTGAGCCAGCAATACATGGCTAAAAACATCATCAAGCGTTCGTTCATTATCTGGTCCAATTAAGCCCACGCCACATATAAAATAGGAAACGAAAATAGCATTTGTATACATTAAATTCACTAAAAGACCTTTGTGACACACTACTAATGATATGAAGCGTGGATTAATGGATTACATATCCGGAAAGAAGGTAATTGGAAGGAAGTATGTCGCGTTTCAAAATTACAGAAGAAAGGAGGGAAAATCAAAATCTTTTGTGGTGTAAAGTGAAAGAAAAGATTTTAATAAGAAACAGATTAAGGTAGTTAAATGAACAAAAGCGCAACAACTCTTAAACGTATGCTGCCCTAAGATAAAGAAAATAAAAATTGTGGTAAAAAATAGTTTAAATAAATTATATGATATAAAGAAGAAAAGAAGACTTATGAATAAAGTAAACATAGTAGTGACAGTAATATAAACATTGAAAAGATAGTATAATCAAAATGTGAGAATATTGTACAGTAAATTATATAAAGTTAGTGAAATATAATAAACAAAGGACGTGATAATAACAAAAAATATTGTACACATTTGTAAGCGAATTAAAAAAAACATTGACCTAAAAGACTAAAATGGGATTGAGGAAGATGTATGGATCCCTTGATTTCAACTGTCGATTAAGACAAGTAACGTTATTGTTGGAATTAACCTGGTTGATCTATAATATCTCAAGTAAATTCATCCTAGGACCTATAAAACACTTGCGTAATCTATTAGCATTCGATAAAGAGAAATTATGTCTCTCAGAGATAATATTATTTGCAAAATCAGAGGGTGAAGCAGGTGGGTCAGTATTATGAAATTTTTTAACGAAACTAAGGTGTTCCTTAATTCTGGTGTCCAATAAACGACGAGATTGACCTACACAGTCGGCATTACAATCTAGACAACTCAATTTGTATATACCAGGAGAATGAAGAAATAGGATAGAATTATTGGTATTAACCAAAGAAGATTTTAAATTATTGTTGGTAGTAAAACCAAAGTTGATATTATATTGCTTAAAAATATTGCCAATTTTATACGATATAGGGCCAAGAAAATGTTAAGAAACCAATATAGATAGATTTTCCATTATCTGAAATGTAATTATGAGATGCAATAGTAGGAAAATTAAGAACTTATTAAATGCTTTATGTAGATTTTGTGAATTGCATTTAAAAACACTATTATTAACTGCAAATTTCCAAAAATTTGTTGAGTTATTTTTACGTTTTTCATCAAGAACAACACGAAAAAACGGTTCTTATAAAAAAAATTCTGTGTGTATGTCGTCGTCATTGTCGTTGTCATCGGTGTCGTCGTCATTGTCATCGGCCACATTTCGTTACATGTCTTGTTAGGACGATACAGCTTCCGGAGTGTAACAAGTCACCAATTTTATGATTGAGTATTGTTTAGGACATCTCACAGATGAACCCTATTGATTTTCAGCTCACCAGAGCCAGTACAACGGGTACTATGGTACTTGAAGTACGACATTTTTGTAATTTTTTGGGAAATTTCAGTTTGTGAGCATGATACAGCTTCCATAGTGCAACAAGCCACCAATTTTATGATTGAATATTATTCATGACATCTCACAGATGAACCCTATTGATTTTCCATTACAACAAGTGCTATAGTACTTTAAGTACGACATTTTTGGAGAAATTTCAGTTTGATAGCACGATGACTACGACGAAGACGACGACATACATACAGGATTTTTTTCTGAAAACCGGTTTTTCGTGTTGTTCTTGCTGAAAAACGAAAAAATAGCTCAAAAATAATCCAAAATTCCAACTTTTTTTAGGGTAAACCAATACTTTTCTTGCATATTAGATAGGGTTGGGCAGAAAAGTCATAGCCCATGAACGAGTTCATGTAGAGCCATAAAAAATCTGAAAACATTCAAAATATTATCAAATAGAATAACTATTCCTTTATTAGGCTGTTTAAATCAATTATATAATGTTTGTGCCTTACTAACAAATTTAATGTCTCCACTAAGAAAATAAAAACATAAATGAATCTTGAAGTAGTTTCTATTCAACTTAAAAACAACACATCATACATAATATCTGTCAAGTGATTAAACATTTCTTTGCAAAATTATTCATTAAAATGTACCCGAACCAAACAAATTTCATTAGATTTTTCAAAATATGTGCATACATCGAACCACTTCAGTCCAGTTCATAACTGCGTTGTTCATCAAATATTGTATTTAATAAAAACACTATTACATTTTAAATGTAACTTCTATTAGCATCTTGTTAATAATAATTCTGATTTGATGGACCTAACCAGTGAAGCCTGTTGTTCATCAGACATACCAACTGTTCCAACTTAAGTAAGTAACAATAAAGGTGTGACTACATATAAACAACATTTACCCTTGGATCTTACTTTTTCAATGAAACCAACTGTTTCTAAATATTTCCACAATATATTGGAAAAATTATAAAAAATAGTCAATTGTTTCGATATTTCGAAATATCATCGTCAATTTTTAGAATTTTTACCATTTTTTCATTCTATTGTGGAATCATTTAGAAACAGTTAGTTTAATTAAAAAAGTAACATGAGTAGATTCCACACAATAAGGGTCGAAACAGTAAATTAAATGTTTATTGTTAACTGGAAATTCTTTATTATCATCATTCTATAAATATTTTTTTTGGTATAGAGCTTCTTTCAATGTCCCACTTTTTGATCCATACGGACATTTAAATTTAAGACTCCGTAGTAACATAAGGATGAATAATTAGACCATAGGAATAGCACATATATTCGGTAGTTTCCTTATACAAGTCCCTTGCATTTTTCTCCCATGTTCAATTAATCACTCATGACTCAAATATTTCTCTTTTCACAAGTCTTAAAAAACTATCTACCAAAAGCTTGTGTTCTTTTACACAAAAACCTAAATATAAAAACAACTGTATTAAAAATCTTGTCAAACCAAAAATATTCATTTATACTAACCAAAATTTGAAGAAGTTAATCATAAATCTCCAATTCTGGAGCCACTCTTTACTTTTACAACTGCACTGTGACCTTGTTTTGGAATCAATAAATAATGTCAATTCAAAAAAACGATCCTTATCTGGTAAAGGCAAACTTTCAAAGGCCTTGTAAATTTAATAAGCCTTTCTTGTTTATATATATCTTGGCTTTCATCGGCGTTTGAGATTTTAAAACCATATAAACATATAACATATTGGAGTTTTTGCAGCAAATTTAGTTAATGTAAATAATAAAGAAATAAATTTATATTGTAATTCTTTCTGTCAATGTCAATTCTAAGACACTTCAAATTTTGAGACAAGTCACAATTACTAACTGTTAAATTGGGAAATTTAAGAGAACAGGAAATAGGGGAGATGCACACGCATTATGACCGGGCACTATTGAATAATGGGAAAGGTGAATTGTTGGTATCAACGTTGAAAACGATTACGTCTTTGATGACGTTTATAAAATTATATGATTTATGACCTTATATCCAAATTCTTTTGTTTTTATATGCAACGAACGAATTAAGAATATAATTCTGGTCCGCCATGTATCAAATAAAAAATTATTTTAACCTGCAGAATATATTCATCGATCGCAACATACGCTACCCTAATCGTTATAACAAAATTTCAATTACTCAACCATCTTAATCTAAGCCTTTGTATTCTATCATATTCTATCGTTTCAACAATAAGAAGCATATTCCCGATGTACTAGAGCATACGGCAAGTGAGTACACACACGTCTTCCGAATACAATGTTCAGTTATATTTGTAACGTTCGACCCCTTTTCATATAATACACACAAGCGCTCTCTAATCAGCAGTCCATATTTGTATATAATTTGTCCATATAAAAGGGGTCCCTTATGTATCGCTTTCAATGTGACAGACAGCCCTGTGGGACTCAGGGCGCATAATGGGGCACTGCGAGGATTCGGTCTCTCTCTCAATGTTTATACAACCATATGTATATCGTACGCATGAATACTTTTAAAAGGGTCACTTATCTTTACATTCCGCGAGTTCCGCTCCATTCAATGCTGTAGCCGGTGTATAGAAGAGAGGCCCAAACGTGGCATTCCACAGGACAGGATCATGTAGAAAGGCGCAAACGATATTTTTATAGAGACTTTATAGCTTAGCTTTTAGAAATTAATATCGATCTAAATTATTAAACTAACGAAACTCCAGAGTAAATTAATGGACAGAGTAAATAACTTTAAGAATACATTTGAAAGGTCACGGCTAAAAACGAACAAAGTCAATTTTTTTCGAAAATTAGTGAACAGCGTCATTTTTTGGTTTTTGAATACGGGGAGAATAAAATGTATAATTCAATTCGGCAAAGAACGAACAGAGTCAAACACAAACTTCTGTAAAACATTTATGACAACGGGGATTAATTATCAAAGTCCACGCGCTGACGAGCAATACCGATCAGAGTCCACTTGTTCCCACCACTTTCGGTATGATCGCTGTAGTTGTTTGTTCAGTTGTTCAGTAGTACAATAACCAAACTAAGCGAAGGTTCTTTGTTATTTACATCTTGAGTTTACTTGATAACATTTTTTTGTTTACTTTAAGTAGGTTCTGTTAATAATTATAATTAACATTGGTTAGTAACAATGTTAAGAGAACTGGAAAAATGACCGATGTCATGAAGAAATTACGTGCTACAACACATGAAATTGGAGAAGACTCTAAGGCTGAACACATAGTAGAGCGACGAGGAACGCGGCGAGAAAAGCAAAGAGGAGAGCGGCGGAAACAAATGAATAATATCCAATAGAGTACAACATAGTGGAGAGGGGTGCGGCGAGGTAGCATCGTTGTTATAACAGAGGATAGCGACGCGTTCAAGCAAGTTTGTTTTCTCCGCTCTCCTCATTGCCATAATTATATGATGAAATGGATGTTGAAGCGTTAATTAGTAGTGTTTTTATTAAAAATCCACTATGGGATCAAAAAGATACTCAGCATCACAATCGATTTATTTTAGATACATTGTGGAATGCTGTAGCCGATGAAATGAAATCAACAAGTAAGTATTTTTATATTTTATTTCGACACACATAATTTTTATAGGTGTCTCTAAAAATTAAACTGGCAGTTGCAGTTGGCCTGTTATTTTCTCGCACAATATCAACTTTTTCACATTGGGGCAAAATTTGTTCATCTTCAATGGTAATTCCTTCCATATCAATTATTATATTGTGTAAAATGCATATACAAAGAATAATATCTGCTAAATCAGGAGACGTTTCTATGGGTTTCCAAAAGCACATTCGACCACTCGTCTTGCTCGTGAAAGACGCATGTTAAAATATTCTTTCTCAGCATCCAAGTTCTTTCTATGGAAATGTTTCATTAGATTATTTAATAGAGGGTAAGCTTCATCACCGATTAAAACATAAGGCAGAGTAATTGTAGTTAATGGTAAGGCATCATCTTCAGGAATATTTAGACGTTTGCTTTCTATTAAGTGAAATAGGGATGAAGATCGGAATGTGCCCCCATCACTCTGCTTGCCATATCCTCCAACATCAATTGTTATAAATTAATAATTTGCATCAGCAACAGGTTGAAGGTCTATGGAAAAAAAGTTTTTGTAATTATAGTACATAGTTCCAGATTGAGGGGGACATTTTACACGAATGTGTTTACCGTCAATGGCCCCCAAACAATTAGGAAAGTTCCATTTTTGTTAAAATTATTTTGCAATATTTTTAAAATCATTTTCTGTAGGAATTTTCATATGAACAGGTTGAAATGTGTCCCAGATAGCTTTTACTGTTTCCCGCACAATTAATGATACAGTAGTCGCACCCATTCGAAAAGTAAAACTAAGAGTTTTAAAAGATGATCCTGTTGCCATGTTGCCAAATACCTAAAAAAAACATATGTGTTAATGCTAATATATTGCTTTTTTTGTGATTTCAGGAAATATTGTGAGGACAAAATGGAAGAATATACGAGATTCATTTCGAAAATAATTGAAAAAAATGCCAGTGAAACGATCAGGAGATGGGGCATGCAATTGGAAGTCATCTTGGCCATATAATGACAGTCTTTATTTTTTAAAAGGTCAGTTTACTGCTCGACCAGGTAGCGGAGATTTGCCCAATGCAGAGCATGAAAATATTCTGGATGAAGATACAAAATCCCAATTATCTGAATCAAATACCCAAATTTTGGATGATTCCATTAATGTCGACAAATCACCATTGGTGAATACCTCTTTACAAAACAATAGTAGTGAACTGAATGCTTTCACTTTCACACCTGCCGCTAAGAAATTCAAAAGGAAACAGCAAACTGATTCAGACGTTGGCACTGCTCTTATTAGATTAGAAGAGGAAAAATTACAAATTTTAGAAAAACACCATAAACAGTCACCTTATGAAGACGACAGTTTTTTTCAAAGTCTTCTACCGCATATACGCACACTCGCCCCACGGAGAAAAATGTTGTTAAGAATGAAAATGCATAGTTTATAACTTTGTTAATGGGACAAACCAAGATTATGTAAGCCAAAGAATTCAAAACATGCATATCTATGAAACAAAATGGATCCCAGTTGATACAGTTACAACCTACTATGCAGGAGTACTCGAATCCTGCATCAGCGAGATCCTATTTAAGCAATTTTTCCGAGGAGTCTTCACACAATATGTAATAATTTTAGTTACAGATACATCATATTTGTACCTATTTGTTTTTTAAGTTACATATATAGTATTTTTAGTTCTAAATAAACAACATAATTAATTAAACAAAAAAATATTTTCTTACCTTAAAGTCACTGCAAGACGTTCTGTTGGATTAATAGGATTACAATTAAAGTTAGTCCAATTTTTTATTAATTTATGTTGAATTTTTTCCAAAATATAATCGAACGTTGTAATAGCAATACGAAAATAAGAACGAAACTTTTCTGGATGCTGGCGTAGTTGTTCACACAAATGATGAAATTCACCATGTACATGTCTAGTTTTATTTATTTCATGTACAATGCAACTTCTTTTCTTTTTTTTTCAACAAATACCAAATTTTCAGGGAAGAATTTTCTAATAGTAATAAATCCATGTCTCGATTTTAAACGCGCCACTATGTTAGTGTATCTCTCTTTTTACCGCGACTCTGTATCACCGCATTCCTCTCTGTTCTCCTCAACTCTCTGCTCGTCGTTCCACTATGTGCTTAGCCTTCAAATCATTTCTGTTATTAATAATAGTAATAATAATAATAATAATAATAAACTTTATTGCTTATAGAATAAACATTCATAGCAAGGTTTCGGTTGACAGTGCATGAATAATTAAATACTTATATTTAGATCTTTGGTCTAGATAATATAAGGCAAATATACATAAAGAAAAAATAACAAACAAAAAATCAAGATTTACATTCAAAGCATTAAAAAATAATAAAAATAGTACATATAATGGACGCATGGAACTAACTAAATTATTTTTTTGTCTATTGGACTAATCCGAAACCAACGAAAGAGCTCAAAAATAATCATTCGTCAATCACGAATGCTCGGAGCTTTAGAATATTCCATATGTAAGCAGCAATACATTTTGCATCATTAACATTGAGGTTATTTAGAGTTTCTATGAAAGATTCAATATTTCTGAGAGGGTCATAAGTCGGTGATCTCATAGAGGTGTATATGGGACACTCAAAAAGTATATGGAAGATAGTTTCCGGTTCCAGGGCCGTTCTAACCTGGTCGAGCGCCGTCGTGCGAATGTGATCACAGCGCCTTTTTTTGGTGCATATATTTTTTAAATTTTATATTATGTACATTCAACATAATCGCTAGACGGTAATACAACTTTGAAGCAAAAATAAACATTTTATTACCAAACAAAAAATAAACATTTTTTGAACAAGAAATAGTCACCTAATCTAAATAACCTGAATAAAACTAAATAAAACTAAATAACCACTAAATAAAAGTAGCTTTACGCGCTTTCTTTCTGGAAAATTCAGAAATAAGTTCAGTCATATTTATATTGTCCAACAAATCACTTTCAATCGATATGATTGCCAAATTATCGAGCCGTTGTTGGCCCATTGACGATCTTAGGTAGTTTTTGAATAACTTTAACTTTGAGAAAGTTCTCTCCGCTGAAGCAACCGCTACAGGCATTGTCAACAAAATTCGCAAAGCTACGCTTGCATTTGGAACAGAATGAGTTAAATTATTTTTTATAATGTAGTTTAACATTTGTGTCGGTGTTTAGATTAAGATTTTTTTAAAATTGCAACTCGTGGAACAATTCTGTTCCATTTATGTCACGCTCATTACGATTTTTGTCTGTTAAAACTCCTTCAAGCTGTAAACAACAATTTACTTGTTCCTTTTCTTGTAAATCTGAAAATTTACAAATATCTCATAAAAATCGTCGAACCTTTCACCAATTGATCTTATAACAATATCAAGTTTACTAAAAAAAATGTTTATTTTAAAATCCCGTTCTCCATCTGTAATTGGTTCATCGTCATTCTCGTAATTAAATTGTTTTTTAACACGCCTTGGTCTAAACACATTATTAGTTTTGAGGGTTGGCTCTACATCTAGAGATTTTGCAAGTTCAGAATCATCAACTAATACATCTCCAAATCCTTTATCACTTCGGTAACTATTGAAAAACTAGCAAATTATTCATTTGGGTACATGCTTCCGAGATATTAAAATCTTTGGTTTGTAATGTTTTGCTAACAGTATTGACTCTAAACAGAACATTGTACCACAATACTAATGTACATATAAACCGGTAACTTTTTAATTTATTTGCTAAAGATTCAGCCATATGCTTTGTATTGTTTTCGAAAGAAACTCCCCTGAATATACTTTATAAAGCATCATAGACTTCCCCAAGCTGATACCTCAATGGAGTAATGGCATCAATTCTGCTCGACAATCTAGTTTCAGAAAGTGGTTTTAAAGTTAAATTGGAAATATGTTCTTTCAAAACGGTCCAACGATTAGTTGAAGCCGAAAAAAAATTGTAAAGTTCTTGAACCGTAGAAAAAAATTGCCAGCTAGACTTGTTTCCCTTAACTGCATCATTTACAAACAAGTTTAAACTGTGATTACAACAAGGTACAAAAAATGATCTTGGATTCAAATCTAGAATTTTTTTTTGTAAACCGGCATGCTTGCCTCGCATGTTGGCACCATTGTCGTATCCCTGGCCTCTCATATCATATAAATTTAAATTATGTTTTTCTAAAGCATTTAGTAGAAATTTTTGTAAGCCCTCAGGTGTTGTGTCTTCTATTGGAGCAAAATGTAAGAAACGTTCATCAACAACAATTTCCCCTCATGCTGTATCTAAATTTACGAACCTGATACAGACAGAAATTTGTTCTTGATGGCTCATGTCTGGAGTACAATCAAGAATAATAGAAAAATATTTTGAATTTTTAATCATATATAAAATATTTTCTCTTAAATTATTGCCTATTATTTCAATGATTTCATTTTGAATGTGGATGCCAAGGGAATGATTAATTCTGTTGATTGCATTTGTACCCTCTTAGTATGTTCAGCCATTATAGGATCGAATTTGGTAATCATTTCCACACATTTTGAGAAATTGCCATTATTATTTTGAAACAATTTCAAATTTTGACCGCGAAAGGACAGATTTTGTTTAGCTAAAAACTGAATAACATAGAATACTTGCTCAATAACTGCACGCCAATATTTAATTTCAGCATTAAACAAATATTTATGAGTTAGATCAATTGTATTGTTTGTTTTAAATCTAGTTAAACAGTCAGACCATGTCTTAACATTTTCGAAATGCATTTTACTTTTTTCGTGAATATTTAAATGTTCACTCAAATGTTGCCAATCATTATAGCCATTTACATCAGCCAATCGGGTTTTTGCGGTGTTAAGGTTGAATATTCTGCAACAAAAAAAATTGCCATTATTATTTTGGAACAATTTCAAATTTTGACCGCGAAAGGACATATTTTGTTTAGCTAAAAACTAAATAACATAGAATACTCGCTCAATAACTGCATGCCAATATTTAATTTCAGCATTAAACAAATATTTATTAGTTAGATCAATCGTATTGTTTGTTTTAAATCTAGTTAAACAGTCAGACCATGTCTTAAGATTTTCGAAATGCATTTTACTTTTTTCGTGAGTATTTAAATGTTCACTCAAATGTTGCCAATCATTATAGCCATTTTCACCAGCCAATCGGGCTTTTGCGGTGTTAAGGTTGAATATTCTGCAACAAAAACAAAACAATGAATTTTTCGATACCGAGTACAGAAGCCAATCACGCTTGATTTTTTCATTATTTGGCAAAATTCGAGTGAAGTATGATTCAGAAAATTTTCGCCCAGTCTTGTCTTTCGGAAAAACGCAATTTGAATTGTTATAATAGGTTGGACCATATTTTATCAGAAGTTCTATATTCATTGAAGATAATATTTTCAGCCACAAACCTGGATCTTTAGACAGCTGTACAGTCTTACTATCAAAAACTTCATCATCATCAGCTTCGATAAACGTTACAGTTTTTTCAACTTAAACTGAACTTGATGTCGATGGCTCCATATTATCATCATCATTTTTTACGGAAGCCTCCGAAGGAGAATCAATGGGTGCTTTGAAAAATTGAGTTATTTTCTTATTGGTATTTTCCAACACCTCCTCCCGTTTACGTTTGTTGATTAGATTTTGGTAACCAGAAAGTTTGTTTTTACCCTCAGACATCTGAAAAAATAATACCACATAAAATTTTGGGTTTGGGTTCGAGGTTTGTTGAATCTAATTAATTTACAATTACGAATTATAACGATCTGGATATACATTACTTACCTTAACTTTATTTTATACTTATACTTTAAAGTTTGAGCTTCCAGAAAAGAACAAAATTTCAAATAAGGAAATAAGAAATAGGTATAACTTTTTAGCTGATGCGAGATGCGATTTACTCTACTGCTTAAGACAAAAGCCAATGCTCAAATGAACATGATTTCACTGCAATACTCGCTTGGCCAGACAAGAATGAACTTGTGAAATGAAACATAGGAACTAAGAAATATAGTGCGGGCGCACGGCACTCAGTAATAGAACAAAATATGCAATAGGTCGGGACCAAGCAACTTAAAGAAGTCATATTTGAATCTATAGATGATAATCATGATCATAATAATACATTTTATAAATTATTTGTTTAAATATTATTACTTATTTCCTACTTTAATCTTAATTCTAGCATATTCAGACATTGGTAAAAATAAAAAAAATATCTCCGGCGCCTTCGGCGCCTTTTTTGTGACGGCGCCGTCGTGCGCCGCACGATCTGCATGTATGATTGGAACGGCCCTGTCCGGTTCTTCCATGTTACACACAGTGGAGCGTTCTGATGATGTAAATAGTACTCCTAGATAATTTTAATTGTTTGTCATAGAGAATAAACATTCGTTAAAATAAAATTTATAAGACTTTTGTTGAAACCCACCTCTATAAAATGACATGATCTTAGTTTTTGTAGTGTTAAGCGTTAAATTATTTTTAGCGGAGTATTTTTCAAGGATTATCAATTTTTTTCCTACATCTACTTCAGAAAATGCCAGTATTACAATATCTTCTGCATACAAAAGAGTTAATATTTCATTCCTATCATCAATGTTTACACCCCGAGCCCCATTCTAACAGAAAACATTTTCAATATCGGCGATGAAGAATGAAAATAGTAGTGGACTCAAAGATTCGCCTTGTAATATTCTTGTAGTTACGTCGAATGCTTTGGTAAATCCATCAGCGGCTTTTATTTTAATAGTGGCATTATTATATAAGTGTTTTATGACATGCAACATTTTTGCTGATAAACCTAGCTGAAAAAGTTTTGCACATAGGATTTGCTGGTCAATGGAATCAAAAGCTCGTTTAAAGTCTACGAAAATAGCAAATATTTTTCGCATCTTAAGCCTGATATGTAACTGACAATAGAATTCAAAGTGTAAACATTATCTATGCACCCTCGTCCACATTTCTGTTATTAAGTGGACTTATTATTGTAGTTCCTGTGCAACAACGACGCATTAGAAAGGATGCAACACAAGCACGTTTTCACAACGCTTCTTACTGCTATCGAGTTAGAGCTCAAGTAGCGATGTTAAGGTTTGCCACAAGGCTTTTTTTTATCTCTTTTCGGTATTACAAATTGCCGTGTTCCAAGAATAGAAAAATTACCGGAGTTTGTTGAAGCTAAGGTTCATGTGGTCGTGGACAACATATCAACAGACCGAGGAAGTTATCTCTTGAAACAAAATCAAAAGTAATGGATTTATCAAGTCCCTATGAGGTAGAAAATCACATTATTCTCTGAAAGATACTTCTAGGTTGTATTTACCTGCAGAGCTCCATGTAACAAATCTGCATAGAATATATAATGATTCCAATGAGGAGAACAAAATAGGCTATACAATATTTCGCTAAATTTTTTAGAGAAATTTCAACTTCCTCTTGGTTATCCAAGAGAAGATACATGCAGTACTTGTGACGTGTTTAAAGCGGAAATATCTGTAATTGAAGCAAACATAGCTTCATGTAAAGACGTCAAAACCAAAAAGTCACTGGTTAAAGCTTTGAAAGAAAAAGAGACAATGAAAAAGCTTCATTTAAGTAAAAATGAGAAATTTTAATCTTTAACAAAGCAATATAGAAAAGCATCCAGAAAGAAAGGGGAGCTTGAGCGATTACAATGGACTTTCAAAAGGAGTTGCGGACACCAAATATACCAACTTCTGATGTTTATTACCACCGCCAGCTAATTTCATAACATTCAAATTTTGTCAGATAACACATCCGTGTTCTACACCTATGACGAGAGCATTGCTCCAAAAGAGGCTAATGATATTTGCTCAATGTTAGAGCATTTTTGTAATAATATACTTAGCGCAGGAGTAAGACATTTGGTTATTTTCAGTGACTCCTCCGCGGGCCAAAGCAAAAACTATACCGTTTTGCGTTTTCTTCATTGTATCGTTAATAAGAAAGACCGTTTTGACAGAATCACAGTTGTGTTCCCAATATGTGGAAACTCATATATGGAGGTAGACAAGGATATGAGTCATGTTAATAAAAAAATCTTACATTGAGACACCAGCTGACTGGAGGGACGTGCTTAGATGTAGTAGATTCAAACCATCACCCTTCCGAGTTATAGACTGTGCTATGGAAGTCAACTTACAAACCTGGAAAAATTTTCTTTCACAGTCGTACCGTCAAGTTGGGTGACTTGAGACAGTTTCAAAATTCAAAGGACTGTAAAATTGTATTCCAGCAAATTAAAATTATTAAACAAGGACACATTTTTGAGTCTACATACATTCTTCAAAATTGAATAATAAAAATGAGCTAAAATTTATCAGAAAATATTTTGTTTTTGTTTTTTTGGTTGTCTCAAGTCATCTTCACTTGAGACAGTAATTTGTTTTCATTATAAACTCAAGACGGACCGTCAATTTGCGGACTTGAGACATTAATAGTCTTTTTAAAAACGTAATAGAACATATTGTTTTATAAACACAACTCTTATTTGGAAAAATATATTTATTTTAAACATTTTACATTTTTAATACAAAACTAAAGTTTTAATTCTTAAAAAAATAAGTAGGAAATTCAAAAACTTTGGTAGAAACTAATCTAAATAAAACATAACTCTTAAAAAACAATTAAAAAACTGATTTTAACGAAAAAAAATGCTTTAAACAATTGTGTCAGATTTTTAAAGTTCAATAGAAAAAGTAAATCATCCTCGTCGAACAAACACAAGAACCAGCTTTGACAGAATTTGATTTTTATTAATATCTGTGACGTCCTCAATATCTGGAAATACGTAAATATTTTTTCCTTGTGGTGATTTGCGCATAAATTTACACAAAACTAAATCCGGCTTTAGTTTAATAATCTGTCCAATTAATTTCTTCAAAATAACTGGCTTATGGGGAGCCTCATATGAAAATTGCACCAAAATAAAGTCATCAACTTTTAAATCCGAAGGATCAACCATATCCACGTCTTCTTCAAAATCTTCAGGGCTATCATATGACGATTGCGTGGAAAAGGAATAATTACTGTCACTGGAGGAATCTACACTTTTTTTATTTTTTCGAGAAATAATAGGTTTTTCTTTTGATGTTGACAGTGTCGGGTTATTAAAATCAGGTAGCTCTTCTTCAATTTCTTCCTGGTTTCCATTGACTCAATTTTCATTTACCGTCTGTTCTACTTCTTCTAGAGTAGTATTTTCAACACTCTCTAGAGTAGTATTTTCAACACTCTTTCCAGGCTCGATTAGAATTTTTTTTTCCTCGTACCGGTCACTGTTTCCTTCCACTACAAAATTGTTTTCATAATTTGACTGTTCTAAGTTCGGTGGCAACTTATCTAGTACTTTGTTTCTGTTGATTGGATAAATTCCACTTCCACGGGATCCAGCTATGAGATTTGCTAATGTTTTGTTGTCTACTTCAAGTTGATCCAAACAGAGATTTGCTAATGTTTTGTTGTCTACATCAAGTTGATCCAAACAATTTTTTTGCAGTCTGGAAAAAGTATCTTCCGGTACTACCCCCCGATGCTTCAATTTCCAATTTAAAAGAACATCTCTCCATGCGCTTTTGAGTGGTCTGAAATATGCTACGTCTAAGGGTTGGCAGATGTGGGTACGGTTTGGAGGTAGCAGGATAAATCGAATATTATATTCTCTGCATAAGTCAATTACGGATTGTGAAATATGGCTGGCAAGATTGTCGCCTATTAGAGATTTTGGCGACTCAATGGGGAGTTTTTTAGAAGACGGTAACGCCGTAGATTTAAACCAATCCTCGAAAATCGCTTCATTAAACCAGGAGCTCTTTGACCTATTGTATCTAGCACCAGCAGGGCCATTTTCTGTCCACGTTTTATACAAATTTTCGGCCTTATAAACTATGTAAGGTGGCAAAAGTTCACCCCATGCGAATCCTGCAAACATGATGGAATGGCTGCTTCTAGAGTTGTCCATTATACGATGTGCGTGTTTTGCATCTCTTATGGTTTTTTCCAGGATCGTCAGTTATATTTGTCTCATCATAATTGACCATTGCATTTGGTTCAATCCCTTGCAAACTTACTTCCAGCTCGTCAAAATATTTATTTATTACCTCCCTGTTAACACTTGCCCGTGCCCGTTTTATATTTTCACACCAGCGTTGTGAGAGTATATCCTTATGCCTTTCAATGAACTTTCTCATAAATTCTCTTCCTGGCAAATTCTTTTTAAATTTTGATACCTGTCTACCAGAACTATCTAAATACAACTTAATCAAGTACCTTACATCAATAGATGTTAGTGGAAACCCCCAGACACTGGCTAACTGAATGTTATCCACAATCTTCTTTTCTTCCTCTGACGTGAAAACAGTTTGTCCACCTGCCTTTTTCATATGACGTCATTTTGCTCTTCGATCTATCGTATCCTTTGAAATACCATATTTGCTTTGAAGTTTTCTCAATGAAACACCTCTATTTCTTTCAGCTACTGTAAGTTCTAAATCTTTTTCGTCATATCTTCTATAGTTGGCGCCTACTTTTTTTTGTATCGACCCATTCTTGTGAATACCTGCAAAATGAACACGTATTATTTAAGTAGGGTGACTTGAGACATGTCTCAAATTACCCCTGGGGTGACTTAATACACGTCTCATCTCGCCCCTATAAATAATTTTTTTTATTTTCTTATATAAATCAAAAAAACTGTTTATGTTAACAAAAATGTATATAGCAATAAATACTTCCCATATACACTAACATCAATGTAAAATATGACCATTCCCATAAATTTGTCACTTTGGACTACATACATAAAGTTTTTTAACATACCTATAAATCACACAAACCCTATTCTTACAATAAAATACTAAAACTGCACTTACCTTCTTAATTAACCAGCAAAAACTATAAAAACAACTTGCATAGACTTGTCGTGAATGAATACCGCGTGGAAACTGAATTCCAGTATAATCTGCGGCGTTGCCAACCCTTCTCAGAAATACCTAAAGTTTTGTCTCAAGTCACCAGGCAGTCTCAAGTCACCCAACTTGACGGTACCAATCAAAATGCCCGATGCCTACAAGACCAATACGACTGATAAAGATAGACAAAGAAAAATCTATGTACATTCCCCATAAGACTACTTATTCTGGACCATACTATGACGCTGTTGTGGTTCCTAGAAAATCTAAAAAAGTAATAAGAATACTAAACAAAAACTCATCAAACCTAGTGAACTGACGAGATTATATATTGGACCACTGCCCATTAAATCAGCAAAACTTAATGACCTAATAGATTTAACGCATTTCACTAAATACTAATAATTATAGCACAGAATTAAATATCATATATCAAATAACAATTAATAATAATTACGATCCAAACTTAATTGACAATATCATAAATAAAAAGATAAAAAAACAGACTTTAGAACAAGTATTCCCTTCTGATAAAAATAATAATAATCAATTTAAAAGCTTAACATACTTTGGAACACCATCCTTAAAAATTAAATCATTTTTAGGAACTTTAGACATGAATATTTGCTTTAAAACTGATTACAATTTATCCAAACTCATTAAAAATAACTAATCTAAATCTTAAAAATTAAACAAATCAGGAGTTTATAAATTAAAATGTGGTAATGACAACTGTGATAAGAATTTATATCGGTAGAACTTTTAGAAATTTTAAAACTAGAATTTCGGAACACAAACGTAGCTATGAGAACAAAAAATTAGATTCTAACTATGCAAATCATTTATTGGAAAACCAACACATTTTCGACCCAAATTTTGAAATTTTACATGTAGTCGGTAAATCCTTTCGTTTAAATTTATTAGAAGCTCTTGAGATAAACAAAAATAAATATTCAGGTAACCTTCTTAACGACCAAATATATATCAATCACTGTCCTTTATTTAATCTGTTTACCTAGTAGATATCTTAGGAATGTTTGTAGTGAATGAATTTCCAGGTAATTTCTTTCAACATTAGTAAATAGAATTCTGTATTTATGCACTGTATATATTAAAACATTTTTAAATTATACCTTCATTCGTTTTAGAAAAGTGAAACGCGTCAACCAGTTTAAATTGAACATTAGTTCAAATAAATGAAGTTTTAAACAAATTAAATTTAAATTTGTTTTTACAGAAAAACGCAATTTCGTCTTTATTTTACCCATCATAGTGTGATGATAATATGAAACAACATTTTCTGCAAATATTTCAAGAAATATGGAGAAGTTACGCTTTGATTTTACTGTGAACAATTCAGCAGATAGAAAATCTAATATTATTTGCGCCACCGCATTAGGTACTCCTAATGGACAGACTTTTTGTATACCGGCTGAATACCAACCTGCAAATTTACACCAAGTAATAACAAATACTTCAAACTATGCCAAAGTTAGAAAAACATTAAATAAAAGACACTAGACAAGAAAAATATGGATACATTTAACAGATGAGATATCGAACAGATATTTGGATAAAGAGCAAAACTTACAGTTTAATGACTTTTACCAGGAAGAAATTATGAAAAACATAAAGGATTGTGAGTATTCACCCAGTGACTCAAATCAACGGTTAGAAAAAACTATTGGAGAAATTACTCGACGAAAAACAAAGTAAATCTGAAATTCAGAATTCAGAGAAAATTTCGAAGGATTTTATGTTCGATAAATTCACTAGCAGAAATACAAACGCTCATCCATGGATTAAAGATTTCAACAAAGAATTTGAACGTTTCCATATTGACAATGACGAAGATTTTTGGAGAATTCCGCCATAGATTGTTAGCTGGTTGTTGATGAAATTTACAGTCGAATCGGAATGGAACAAATGGGAGAAAAATGTCTGCGACACATTTGCAAACTAAGGTTGGTCGCCCATCAAATATGCTCTTGCCTTTACATATCGAATGGGTTCGTTGCTTGAGCATGCAATAAAAAAAGAAAAAAATATTATTAGAAGTGAGAAAATCGATTGATACTGGAACACTAATAGACCTTCTAGCAGCGGGCCTGCCTAATTATCTGACTGATAACATTGACCGAGAGACTTTACAAGAAACCGAAGATCTCTACAATGAGTTAGGAAAATTGGAACATTTGGTCGGAAAGATTAATTATGATAAAAAGAACTTCATATACTCTGATACAAAATCTAAAAACATTGAGGAAAAAAAGCCATACCAAATTTGTTTCTTCGAGAGAAAGGGAAACGCTTCCATCCTGAGGACAATTGCTGGTTTAAAGGGAAAAATCAAAAAGCCATAGTGGAAAGTGTTAATAACTCTGAGTTAGAAATTGCACTAAATGAGGAGAATCCAAAAAACTAGAGGTACCACCATTAATAAAAATACAACTTTCTGGAATTTATGATTCCGGTTCAAATGTGTTGTTAATTGATGCTAAACTATTAAAGATACAAGAAAAAGAAGACACAAGTGATAAACAAACAACAAATTTGAAAACTATTAATGGTGGGAAGAAAACAAAAGGTTTGATAACACTAAAATTGGAAAGCTGTAATGTTGAAAGAATTATGAATATTTTTGTAATAGATAATGAAAATTTCCATTATGATTTTCTCATCGGTTTGGATTACATAAAAAATTTCAAATTAATTCAAAATGAAGAATTGAATATCATACAATGTAATAATCCAGAGGAAATGAAAAGTCCCTAAATTAAGAGGTTATAAAAATAAAGAACAAAATACTAATATTCTCAATTTATCAAAATTCCTGATGTACTAGGTGACAAAAAGGATGTTTCTTCATACTCTTAGGTATTGAAACAAGGAATTGATTATATGAACAGAGGTCAAGTGAATTTCAATGAATATATACACTTGAATGAATTTGAAATTTCAGTAAATCATTTAGATTTATATCAACAAACAGAAATTGATAATAGTGTTTTTAAATGAAACTCAAGGTCTCTAGTTAATTCCACAATATAATACAAGTTATTGAAAATTCTAAAAATTGACAATTGTTTCGATAAATCAATCGTCAGAATGACAGAAGTTACATTTCATTTTATGCCTACCTGATGTTTAGTAGTTATTTTTGGCTAGACCAAGAAATAACCTAACTTGTGATTGGCTTAATATATGTTCATAGAAAAAAGAAGAAGATGTGATATTACAAATATTGAAGCTTAGATATTATTAGCCCTATGGTGATATCCTGGATATCATTTTTCCAATTAAGATCAGTATAACTGTGCAATGATATAGAAAACCAGGAAATCTATATCTGCTGATCTTTACAATTATCACTTAAGAAGACAGTTTATTAGTGGAGAATTCCCTAGATTTAACTGTTCATTGACAACTTCATATTGTGGGTTTCTTAAATGTCTTCTTATTTCCAGTTCTTCAAGGAAATCCAGTTCTTGTTTCTTTTCACAAATATGCAGTACTTCTAGTTCTGTGTTAGGTGTCAATGGAATGTAACTTCTGTCATTCTGACGATGATATTGATTTATCGAAACAATTGTCAATTTATAGAATTTTCAATAACTTGTATTATATTGTGGAATTAACTAGAGACCTTGAGTTTCATTTAAAAACACTAATATGAGCATATTCCACGAAGTAAGGGTCGAGACAGTCAATTTCAATAAGAAATTGATAAATTAATAAAAAAGTACAAACTAGTCTTTGCTATGGAAAAATACGACGTCGGCACTGTACGAGTTTATTAAGTTCATATAGTTTTGATCGTGGATAAATATTATTACAAATGTCCGTACAGGTGCACAGCTAATGACAGAAAATAAATAGAAAATCAAGTATCAAAACTATTAAAGAAGAATTTGATTGAGGAATCCTATAGCCCATTTGCTGCTCCGGTTACTCTAGCATATAAAAAAGAAGATGATGAAACAACAAGAGTATGTATATATTTCAGAGAATTGAACAAAATTGTCATTCCACAATCACAACCATTCCCATTGGTTGAGGATTTAATGGCGAAAACTGAGAACTGTAAATGTTTTTCTACTTTCGACCTTAATTCAGCATTTTGGTAAATTTCTTTAAAAATTCAAGACAGATACAAAACTGGATTTGTTACACAAGAAGGTCATTTCCAATGGACATGCCACCCATTTGCTTCAAAGACAGCTATTTTTCAAAGAATATTGATAAGAAAATACCAACTCTCCGATTTTGAAGTAAATGTTATAGACGACGTCATAATTTTTCCTAAAACTTTTAAAGGAAACATACTACATATATCAAGACTACTTAAGGCAATACAAACAGAAGGATTTAGACTAAAATATTTTCGAAATGTACTTTTGCAAATAATTATTCTGTATACTTAGGTCAAATACTAGAAAATAATTCAATTAGACATCTCAAAGAGTATTTAACCGCCGATAAAAACTATCCAGTTCCAGAATAAAAAAAAACAAAGAACCAGTATAATAACGTTTCTCATTCTCCGAACTGTCATTAAAAGAATTTATAGTGGTGACATTCAATCTAAACCTATTGAAAAACTTAATGTAAATTTTATTGAATAAAGAAATTGGGAAACTGCTATTGACAGCAATCTGCTTGATGATATTGATTTTATTGTCAAAAACTTCTTGTGAAGCAAAGAAAAAACTCTATGTATTAAACTGAAGAAGCATCTTTTTGTGATTGGGTGTGATTAGAATGGAAATTAATAACTGTGTCTGTGCTCATGGGTTTTCGGTAAATTTCGAATTCCAATCTTCTGGGAATAGCAATCCTAATAATCAACAAATCTAAAAATGCAATACGGTTATCCACCTCCAGCTTTAAGTAAACTTAATTTTGGGATGTAGTGTGTTATTGAATTCAAGAAAAGATAAAACATCAAAAAGAACAATACAATTATCCACATAACGATTGTATAAAACAATATGACTTTTAAAGGAATGATCACTCAAACAAGTTTGTTCCAAATTATTCATAAAAAGTTCTGCAAGTCAAGGGCGCAGATTAGAACCCATATACAAACCAGTGGTTTGCGGATAAAATTTGTTGTTGAATTGGAAGAAATTTTGCTCTAAAGATAATTGGAGTAAGCTAAGAACATCCGAAGTCTATGCATTCAGAAGGGGGTATACTAGGGAAGAGATTAGAGACACGAAGAGAAAATAAAAGGAACGAGAGTTAGGAACTGTAGTATTAAATATCTTATTACATCGATCTAATGAATTTTCAATTGAAAAATTATTTTTAAAATTGTAATGTCTCTAAGTAAAATATTAAGAAAGGAAGAGAGTTTAGAAGCTGGTGAATTTGAAAAGGAATCAACTGATCTAATTGGTATATTATCCTTATGAATTTTTGGGAGTCCATGAAGTAAGGGGGTAATGGGAGTCATCTTTATCAATTGGTAGTATTTAGTATTAAAACTGTTGGTATGAAATTTTAAGGTAGGATCTGAATCTAAGGAAGAAAGAGAAGTGTCAGATTCCTGAAAAAGTCCATCTTACTAACCAATTTCATAATTTTTGAATCTATAGAAGATATATGCACACGATTGGGCGGCGTTTGCCCTCAATGGGATTTAAAAAACTCTATTCCCATTGACATTAGAAAGACTATAACGTAACTGCTGGGCTCTTGTTGATAAGAATCCATGGTAAACGGAGCCATCCGTTCGACGGAAGCCATCACGTAAAGTGACGGAGCACATTTGGTCAATCGTTATAAAATTTCACGATCCACTCTTTTTAATCTGCCTCCACCCAATCTACTCCAAGCAACCGTTGCTCAAGGGCGCCAATTTCAAATAAGCTAGTTATTCTGCCACCTCCAACTGAAATTTATCACAGTACAGAAAGCTTCTCGTCTGATTCTTCAGTAGTAGCAGTTCTCGTGAAGTTTGTACTATGACAAATATTGTCTCTTATTTCGTTCCGCGTTTCAAATCCTCTATTCGGTACTTACAAGATATTCTGTTTGATCTTTTAGACAACGGAAATCATATATTTTCGTCTCTTGTCCTAGATAAAAAAAACAGCACTTGCCTTCTTGAGTTTAGATCAGAATCTCCAATTTCGGGGTCCTTTATCTATAAGCCCGAGCAAGTGGGAAGATTGTGGAAAATATAGCATAATTAGTCTTTTTCTTGTTACATTTTCCAATAAAATTACCAACATATTCTTACTGTAATAACAATTTTTTTTAATATTTCATCGGTATTTTACTTATTCCGTGTCAAGCGACTTCACTTCCTCCTGAAGTGCTAAGTACAACCCTTACCGTTTTTCTATATTCGGCTTTTTATTGCTACCGATTTCTTCAAAGTTGAAGTTGTTACGGAAGTATGGCGAATGACGAGGGAACCAAACTTGTTTGTTTTGTTATGCAAACTTTCCTTTTTGTTCTCAAAGATGTTACGGCGCACCCTTAGAGCAGTTTTTTCTTATAAGTTTTTTTTGAGGACATGCTGAAGCATTTACTGAAGTTCTGAAAAACGATGGAAACAATATTCACAACATTTTTCCCTTTCTAATTTTATTAATCAATTATATAAGATACAACATCATTTAACTATACAGTAAAAAAATGTTAAAAATGGTGTTTCATTATTTTCAAATTTTGAAAACAAGGTCTCATGCTGTCAATAAAGTAATGGAAATTGATCATTTAAAAAGTCCGCTTGGGGACTGTCGGAATTATTTTTGGCGCTAAGTTGTACTGTTCATACTCACGCCGAGTTCAAGAGTCAAATGAATTTTAGTTTTTCTTCTTCTTTATCGGCCTTTTAACATCCACTCCTGGATAAACGCATTCCCTCTTCATTACAATTCTTCTCTGCCTCTAGCTATTTCATACTAGTTACGATCCGCTGTCTCTTCATCTTCAGGGAGGTAGACCGACGTTTTTTTATGGAGCCTCGGTCTCTACTGCATGAAATCTGTTGCCCAATGAGTGTCATCCTCTCTGGCAACGTGTCCTGCCCAAGTCCATTCCATTATGGCCACTTTTTTAATTACATCCTCCACCTTTGTCCGCCGCCTGATCTCTTCATTTCTTATGCGGTTCCGAAGGCTGATGCCCAACATGATTCTTTCTATTACCCTTTGTGATGTTCGGAGCACCTCTGAGCACCTTGAGAATTGTTGTCTCTAGTCCATATGTGAGAACCGGAAGAACACGATTGTTAAAAATGATAGATTTTAAGTTAATAGGCATTATGCAGATAAGCTTGCCAATAGCGGCCCAAGTCATACGAACACAACTTTCCATTTAGGCTAGTTGGTTTTCTATCCCTAGTTTTAATTGGTGACCTAGGAACATTCTTAGACACTTTCAACCATTTGTCTAACTATCTGAATTTGTGTTTCTTCTAGTGTGAGTATTTTAGTCTTCGTTAGGTTTCTTTTTTGTCCTACTATTTCTGAAGCTGTCCTGCAACTTGCCCAGGTCACTGTTGATAAGCACAATATCATTCGCAAAACGAAGGTGATTTAGATATAAATTTAAATGAATAAATCGACGAGTACTGAGTGTGCAGTTTAGTATAAAACCCATCCACTAGGCCATTATCAAAGCTGTCCTATAAAATTACAGAAGTTGATTAATTGCAAAGAACAATTTAAAAAATTAAACTTACGTCACAAAAAAGTTACTACAGGTTTCTAAAAACATAAAATTGAGCACTTGTTCTGCATAAGTAGATTACATTGTTAAAAGATAGAATGCTAGTAATGAATTAAAAATTAGTTAAAATTAACAACTAAATGATATCCTGTCTAAACTGATGACAAGTTTGACATTCATAGATGGTGGCTAATATGCCGGTGTACAAGACCACAATGAGTGGCTAATATAACAACGTGATCTTAAAGTGTACATTGAATCAAGTTATGTTTCAAAATCAATGAATGAAAATATTACAAATAGTAAATTGAAATTTGTAAGAAATTTTTTTAAGAAATTGAAGCATTAATTCAAAATTCAAACAATTCCAAAAATCATCAAACTCAGATGAAAAGAAATCACCACCAACTGTCTAAATAGAATTAAATTCAAAGTTGAATCCATTCCCCAGCCAGTAAGGAACCAATCGAAGTAGACTTATATAGTTAAGTGATAAAATAAAACCAAAACAATTGGTCTTTAATTCATCCATTGAGGAATTTAACTAATGTAGTGACCAGGGGTGGAACGGAATGCTAGCAAAGTAAATCCGGCCATTAATTGCAACCCATATGACTTGAATGCAGGAGGGAAAGGAGGGGGATCATAATTGTCAGGAAACCTTGAAAATTGATTGTGTTCTGGTGGACCAAACTATAACCCATACATAACTTGGTGTCAAGAACAGAATGCGATTGGGATATATTTTAGAAGGATACTTGTGACAAACCTAGATCAATACTAGGCATGTACAGGAAAAGAAGACCTGAAACGTGTGTAAAGAGAAGAGAAAGGATAGAATAATTTGCTCAAATTTATAATTTATTACAGAAGGAAGGAATTGATTCTATCTTGATGAACCAAGCTGTGACCCGTACATAACCTGGTGTCTAACGGACAATGTTGTTGGGAGATATTTTAGATTTAGATATCAGTTATCGATCTTTAGCCCATGTGGTCCCAGGTGAGTTGCTTGGTTTGTATAGAGTGCTCTATTTTGTCAGTTCACATTCTTATAATGGTAAAAAAAACAAGTTAAGAATCTCTTGTGAATGTGCAAACGGAATTTAGTGAGTGAAAGCTCTAAAAATATTACATGAGACATACGTGAATCAACTTTTTTCCAAAACACGGGTGTATGAGTGGTACAATGTCTTAACAAGAGGTCAAGACGTGATAGAATGTTTGCCTGATCGGTCATCAGCGTCTATTACTGTACTAAACATTGCTGAGGGAAGCAAATAGTGACTAAAATCGTCGTTTGAAATTTACGCTGCGATAGCACCACATCATCGTAAACGAATTTGTGACCAAAAACAACCAATCTTTAGGTCTCTTCTTTTAGAGTTTTATTCCATGATGTATATTTGTATAACATACAGACGCTTTTAATTACTATCATTCGGGCTTACAGTTCACAATAGAAACCGAAAATCATAACTCCATTCCATTTTTGGATGTGTTATTGATTAGAACTGAAGATCAAACCATTAAATTTAATAATTACGAAAAATCTGTTAATTCCAGGAGAGTTTTAAATTATGATTCACAACATCCTTTTGCTAAAAAATTAAATATCGTGACTGCCATTAAAAATAAAATTATTAAACTCAGTAGCCTTCAATATTTACACGAAAATATGGTTAAGTTCAAAGAAAAATTGCTGTTGACTGATTATCCCCTTAATGTTTGTAATATTATAATTAATAAAAATATTGAGAGAATTTCAACACCAGTTTTGACTGGAAATTTATATAGATATTTTAAGATTCCTTACATTAAGGGTCTTTCGGAAAAATTGAAATACATACTACAAACAGAAAGAACAAAAATCGTATTTTACCATACAAAAACGGTAAATTGTTTTTATTCCTCTATGAAGGACAAATTACCGAGAGACTATGAATCAAACCTTACTTACAAAATAAATTATTTGGAATGCGATAGATGTTATTTTGGTCAAACCAAGCAAAGGTTAAAAACAGAATATATGCCCACAAGAACTCATGTGAAGAAAAACATAGGGACACATCAGAAAAAACAACATTAGCAACACATGCATTTGAACAAAATCACAAATTTAACTTTGAAACCGTCAACATCCTAGATAAGGAGACTGACTATCACAAACGTCTTTCAAGCGAAATGATATTTATTGAATTTAGTGAGAATACAGTAAACAAAAATCAGATACTGACAACTTAAATAAAATTTACAAACACATATAATAGATAATTTTTGGTTCTATAACAATTACTAAGAATTTTTCGAGGACACACTGTATTCAAAAAGCTGTCCCAGTTCAACATAATTAGTAGTTTCTTTGCAATTTTTGTTTTTCATCTATCAATGAATACGTATAATTTACTTTCAACATCAAAATATCAAGGTACAGTTTTTATATAGAATCTCAATAAAAAGAAATACGTTCTTGCCAATGTTTGAAGATTGTGCATTACTTTGTTTTTATATGACGTACCAGTACATTCTGAAATGTTTTCATGATGTCTCGTCTATTTTTAATTTGACAAGGAAATATATCATTTCTGCTCAACGGAAAAAACCTCACTAGGTAAGAGTGACACCTTGAGTAATTTTAAATTGTTAGCAATTTAGAATTTATTTGATAATGTTTCTTAGAGACAAAAATGTGAGGGATTTCTAAGTTTTTAGTTTTTTGGAATTTTATTGAAATTTTTACATGATTTTTTAAGGGTTTGAAGTTTTTAAGGTTTTTAAAGTTTTATGAAAGTTTGTTAAGTTGTTATTGATCATTTAATAATCATAATCACCAGATGCATGTATATCTTTGTAGCCTTGATAAAGGATTCAAATAATAATAATTTCCATCTCGGCAGAAGAAGACTGAAAATAAATAGTTCTTTTTACACCCGTCTCAATTGGGAAAACCTCCGAAAAAAAATTTGGTAGTCTATTACTTGCTGACATAACTGCAATAACTATCTTCACTTCTTGATGAAGAGCCTTCAAGCATTTTAAATATTGTCGGCTGAGCTTTTGGTAAAAGGCGCTTTCTGTAGTTTTCCACCTCGTATGTGTGTTTATCAAAATGATTTTCACACAAACGACAACTTCCCTTGCAAAGTTCCATGTCCAACATACCTTCTCTACCAGCAGCAATCACCTATGCAGTAGCTCTAAAATGAATCTATTGAAAGCAAACTATGGTTTATACATTGACTCACTTTGCAAGTAAAATAATGGTTTTTAGTGTTAGTGTTTCAGTTAAGCTACTATGAAATTCAGCAATATCTAACAATTTCATTATAAATGACTCCACAATCTATATAGATAGGTATTTGTTTTGGAAAATGAAAAATATATTTCAATGTTGCTTTTAATACAATTTATATAGTTGAATTGAATTATTGTACATCCAAACATTGTTTGCTAAAGCAATAATATAGCCAACAACAAAAAATAACTAGACCATGAAGAGTAAGCATAGTATATTTTTTATAGTATAGTATATAAATGGCTCACCTTCCCACATCAACAGGAAAACGGAAAAAGCTGTGATTGCAATTTTGGCTATTAAAATTACAATTTTTCGCAGAACAAATCATTGTTTTTTAAAATTAAACACTATTTAAAATTATACTAGCACTAATAACAAATAGGCAAAGGAAAATATTTGACAACAGCTTGCAATAAAACAATACAAATCAATATGGCGACATCGACATATGTGATCCTTTTTTTGATAGGCTGTCACTGCGCGTACTTATTATTCTATGGCGAGTGACCCTTCCTATTGTTTTTTGTTCCGTGTCGTCGATCCTGTCGACTGACAACATACCGACGGCAATGCTTTTATTTTCACACGTGACGACAACGTGACGAAAAGTGTGCTCTGATTAAAGAGTAATAGAATGGAAATGGCAAAAGCTTGGGTAAAAATATGTGCAATATGTGTAAGAAACATTCTAAACTTTAGACAGTTATGGACAATATTGTACTCAAAATTTACGAGGGTTTCTTCATTTTCGTCTTCGCTCTAGAAGCAATAGAAGTAACGCTTCTTCTGAGAAATTCATGCGGTTACTGACTAAATTTTGTGATGGAGATAACTACAAAAAGTCGATGGGTCGAACCGCAGCTGGTAACGGCAGGTAGCGACAGTCAACCACAAACGCTAGACTGCAAAGTCGCCCGTCTGAAATGGCCTTAAGGTAGTTCTTCCGCGACAATACAGTCAAAAAAATTTAGCACAGTACCCACGTGATACGTCTAAGACTATAAACCAAGTTTTTTAACGTTTCTGTTTATCTTACACTACCATATTCCTCGTAAAATGCACACATACTACGAAATATCCCCTCCACTGGATATAAGCATCTAAATATGCTATTTATCTCCATTTTTACTAAAAATTCGAGGTTAATCGTTTTAATTTTTTTTGTAATTATTCAGAAAATATATTCTACTTCTAAATACTAGTTTTTATAAAGATGGTGAAAGTCCGTCAAGAAAAAAAAGCAAAAAAATTATTTTCCACGGTTGTCTCATGCTACATGTACAAAAAATTTCATTTTTAATTGAAATTATCTCATAATTGGGGCGGAAAGTCGTTTTCAAATTTAAACAGCGAGTTCATTATGCATATACTGACTCATATCTCAATGTTTGTGGATTTCTTGAAATATTGCGTTCATGGAGGTACTACCTTAAATGACCAATTTAGGTGTAGTTGGTAATACTTTGCCAAAAATAACTGTTCCTGGAGTGACGAACTTATAAAGAATAAAAATATTTCTAAATGTTATATTCAATTAAAATTGCGTATCAAAACAAGTAAAGCTCTTTCACTCCTGGTAGACGTATATTAATATTTGGTAAATATTTTAGGTATTACGTGGAATCAAATAGTTTCGATTAATCATACATTCACTTTCGTTCCCACCTCTATAAATTCATATCACTGTTTCCAGCAGTTTCCAGTCTATCGGTACAAATCCATCAACGATCAGGTCCCAGTCTAACAAGTAAATAATAAATGGCGACGAGGTCGAGAGAAGAGTGACCGAGGCTGTACCGAGGCATGAGACACTCTCTGTGCTCTTGTTAGGTCAGTCAAACTGTCACACACTTTAAGTATATCACTCGCCACATTTTGGCTTCGATGAATTTATCATGAGACTGTTCATACGTAAAATAACGGTTGACAGAAAAGAGAGTAACCCAATTATTTTCGGACAGGATATACATGCACCATACTAAATCAACATACTATGAATGGCGAGTTCGAATAATTGCTATTCATTGTATGTTTTAGATAGCACTTTATTCACGCAAGAATGCTTAATTTTCTTAAGCGAATAAAATGAATCTAATGCACTTATGCAATAATACTATATTCTTTAACGAGTGTGTGATGATGGCTATTATTCACGAGGATAAAAATCATCCGAGTGAAAATGATCCGGGTGAATAATAGCTATTATAGACAAGTAGACATCCACGACTAATCGCTATTTGAAAAAATAATTGAACAGATTCTATTGTTTTTATTTTTGCTCAGCCTATTCTAATAATTAATTAAACATTTTCATTATAACAAAAACAACTAAACAAAACTGATATTATATATCGTCGCCGTAAAGTCAAAACTTCATCTCGAATTTTGCCGGTTTTGAGTTAGTAGCGACATATATTGAACCTTTTCATTATGCACACGTGACAAAACCTTTTATCTCGATACTGGTGATGATTCAGCAGCATTTCGTTAATAACATTTACTTATAATTCAGCAGCGGGGTGCAAAAACTCGTATCTCAGTTTAGTGTATCTTCTGTGTTTTCTCAGTTATTAGTGTATTTTCTTGTGTTTAGGAAGATTCTGAGGAAATTATTTTGAGAAATATGGTAAGTATTTAATATTTTTCCAACAAGATGATTTTTATTTTATCCAGAATGATGCAATTATAACAGTAAACTAATTATTTTTGAGGTTATAATAACGAAGGCTTAAACTGTAAACCGGCTATCTCCACTTTTTAATGAAATTAAGATTTTAAGGCCATCTACCACAGAAAATTGAAATCTATAGTCGTCAGTTCACGTAAAAAATATTTTAAATTTACAGTTTTCTTTAATTCATGATGCACGTATGAAACAAAAACCTCTTACTCTCAGGGTAAAAATTATTTAAATAATTGAAAGTATTAAAAGAGAGTAGGTTCTTTCCAAACTGACAAAGAGATTGGAGATAACGGAGCCAGTTCTCAGGGCTCTGTTATCTGAAAGAAGTTTAATTAAAGAAAAAAAATGTGAAAAAGAAAGAGAAAGAGAGAGAGAGAAAAAAACTAAAAAAAAACAGTAAAGTTACATCAATAGTAAGGGCGCCACTAACTTTGTTCCTAAACAAAATTAGAAAAAATCAACCTCCTTAATCAGTCAACTCTTACCTGCTGTGCTCTGCTAGTTTTTAGACAATACTTATGCAAAAAAAATGTACTGAAGGCTATTTCACAGGTCTTTCTGTATAATAAATAAAACAACAGACTACTAATATGTATGAATATAATGAATGAAAAAAATATTTAAACGTGTTACATAGTTTGACAATAATAGGTTAGTAAAAGTGTGTATGTGAGAAGAAAAAGAAAGTATAAATAAAAACTAAGACAAGCTGTACAAATATGAATGGTGAAGCCATACAATATAATTTTACTTATCTTGAAGTAGCAAGTCGAAGTCGATTCTCCATAAAATCTTCCTAGGTTAAATAATTCTCAGTATAATACATAGTTGAGTATCTAGATCATGAATTGGCTCTTATGGAAACACCATTTCTTGTGAGTCAATACAAATTGCCGACAAATCTTCATCTTAGTTCTTCCGTCGGGTGATTTTAGTTAAATTTACCGATATAATTAAATTATTCCTGGCGGTATCGCAGTAATCCCTGCGAATTTGTTCTTAGAACAAGTTTTTTTAATAAATATACAGAATATTTAAAACTTTTATCAGGATTTCTGCGACTACCATTCTCTATTACAATCTCTCGTATCGTGCCGCATTCCGAATTTCTATTCAGGATTTTTTTCTGTGAGATATCTATACAGTTTATTCCACCAACATTTAAATAGTTGTTTAAAACATTGGCAAGGAAGGACGTGTGGTCTATTCCACCAATAAATTTAACATGCATCGCTGAATTATTTATTTAAAACTCTATTAGAAATGTTAACTGCTAAGTGAACGTTTCATACCCCTAACAGCCAAGAAAAAAATTTTCAAAAAAAAATTTTTTTGTTATATAATTAAACTATTGAGACCAAAAAAAACGAGGGAAGAAAATTTAAAATAGAAACTTTAAAATATGAGAATCACATATGAGTAAAAAGGAAAGTCCTTACTATTTTTAAAAAAAAACATTGATGAAGTCAATATTAATATATATATATATATATATATATATATATATATATATATATATATATATATACATACATATTTTGTACATATTTATACACCCCCAATAAAGTTCATCCCCATATTGAGACTAACATAAACTTTAAGCTTCTGTGTTATTAAGTACTTATTCAAAGGAACAGTCTACCCAATTAGTAACTGCTCTTACTTATCAACATAGAACCCTAAATCGAATATGAAAAAAATTTACATTAGGAAAACCAAAAACCCAGATATGCATTTTCAGGGACTTAAGTACTGATACAAAGGAACAGTCTACCCGTTTAGTAACTGAACTTACTCAAACCCTTAAAATACAGCATAACAAAAGAAAATTTTAGACAAAAAGAAATGAAAGATAAAAAAACACACCCTCATACATGTTCCGCACTGTCTGCATCCGACATCCACCGTCAGGTCAGATGCTGAGAATCCCCATGGCTTAATCTAGAAACAGAAGGTGTGCCAAGTTGTAAGTGATCACACAAGACCGAAATTGCGCAATCTTAGCAGCAAAGAGAGCCTCGTATTCCGATTCAACTGCTTCCACATTGCCCCGTAACAACTTCAAACACCCCACACCGCAATGTAGCTCGAACGAAGGCACTACACAACGTCCAGTTCAGAGTACTGCACACTCAATGATATTCTAGCATATCATTAACGCTAAAATAATAACCTGAAGGGTTATTAAATGATACCAAAAAGACAAAGTCGGGAAGAAACATAAAAAGATATAGAAAAAGATTAAAAGTTGGAAATTTATTAAGATGGTCCAACATTAACCACCCATTATATGAAAGACAAGTTAGGTATTTGTCACGAACCTTATTCACTTAGTGCATATTTGTTCTGAAGGTAAGGAATATAGGAAAAGACATTTGCCCAGGAGTGATATTTCAGGGTTGCCCCTCGTTATCCGTAGACCGAACTGCAAGCAACACTGGTGAGAATAAACTCACAAGAATACTACCCCAGATAAATTCTTTAAATCAAAAATAAAAGTTATGATAAAATGATAATAGGAAGAGAAAAGAATAACATAATATGGCTCAGATAAATAGGTCTATAAAACTCATAACTAATTGCCGTATCCTATAACTAATGAAAGGAAAGGAAAAAATAAAAAACTTACTATTCTCATTGAGAATATAGACGTCACAATCAGGTAAAGGAACATCAAAAACACTTCGCAATATTCACAAGAGGGAAGAAGTAAACTTTAAAGAAAATACAAATACTGTCACAAGGGAATGGACGATGATTCCTGCACTAACATATTTAACAACAACAAGTCATTATCTAATGGTGAGGTAACCAACTCCAAACTTATTCGTATCTATTTTTCGATATTGTGAATCATTAAAGTAAAGATATTGTGTTTTTAATGCCTAGATTAATATTATAATCTAGTGTATATGAGTCATAGTCAGGTAAAGAAATATCAAAAAGATATTTTGATGTTTCTATGTAGATAATAATAAGAATTCATAAGAATCCTAAATAGCAAACAGAGAGAAAGTAAATTAGAGGAAATACAAATACTGTCACAAAGGAATGGACGATTATTCCAGCACTAACATATTTAACAACCATATGTCATATTCTAAAGGTGAGGCAATAAACTCCAAACTTATTTGTTCTATCCTCTCAAATTCCCTTACTATAAGATAAAGAAAATATGTTTTCTTGACAGATAGAAATTTTAATTTCTGCGGTAAGATATATCAAGATAATTATAGATATTTTTGAATAGTGAAAATAACTATTTGTTAGATAGAGATAAGCGTTTAAGCTACGAACACTGAAAATTAAATTCCTTACAATGAACTGGATTTATTTGGAATCTAACTAGAAAAGATAAAGATACAAATTTTAAGATAAAATTAAACCAACTATTAAGTAACATAGATAGATCATTTCTGTGTTGCTGTGCCAAAAGAGGTAAGAGTCAAATTTGCTATAACTATTATAGCAAGCTAGGATATATACTATACAATAGATGTCTGGTGGGACAATATTTAAATGTACAGAAGACGCACGATTTATGTCTGCTGCGACACAAGATAAGATAAGGTAAAGATAAATTTTCGACACGAGATAAAATAAGGTAAAGATAAAGCTCTGTGTGTCATTCTCTCTAACACACAAAAACCCTAGGTAAGATAAATTTTTTCAGTTTGTGTCATTTGACACAATTCAACTGAAAACGGTAAGATAAGATAATATTTTTCAGTATGTGTAACTACACATTTCGACTGAAAAGATAAGTCTACAAATTAGAAATATAATATGGAACATTCAAATTTTAGTGATACTAATTACCGTTCCAACATCACATAACTCTAATTCAGTAAACAAAAATAATATTAATTTCTTAATACTTTCTAATTTCAAAAATATAATCTACAAGATAAACCTAGGTTACCAACAAATTAATTTAGCCAAGAGATTATTTTTAACTCTCTGCACAACACAGAAAAATCTACGGTAAAATTACTTTTGCAGATAAGGTAAAAATGTGTTCATCTAACAAATGTTCATTCACTATCCGAAGATACTGAGTCAGGATTATTTTCATCATCGGTAGAGTCACTTGATTCATCAGTAGATAAGTTATATTCTTTTAGATCTTTAATATGCCATCGTCCTATATTTTTGCCATTACTATCTTTAAGTTCATAAATCAAGGGAGATATAACACGGTTAACAGTACAATGTATATATTTAGGCATAAATTTTGCAGAAATAAATTGAGCTTTATCAGATTTCTGATAATTCTTTTTCCAAACATGATCACCTACATGAAATTTAATATCGCGCTTACGAAGATTATAACGGTTACTCGATTTTATGTAAGCCTTGTGTAATTTTTTTCTAACATCTTCGAAAATTTTTGGCATTTCTTGAGTATCCTGCAAACGGTGTATTTTATCAGCAATTGCAGGCTGTTTATTTGCATTTTCTGCAATATTCCCGAAGAATGACCCTGATACAGGTACGTTTCTAGCAAACACAAGAAAAGATGGTGGAAATTCTGTGACTTCATGTTTAGACAAACGAATTGCCTGAGCTATTTTCTGTAATTCTACATCCCAAGTTCTATGATCAGAAAAACAATATGAACGTATTGCAGTGACAATAGATTTATTCACACGCTCAGTATGATTGGCTTGAGGAGTGTAATTTGCAGTGTACCAAATACTTTGGACATTGTACTTAGACATCAAATTTTTAAACAACTGACTTGTGAACTGTTTACCATTGTCTACAGCTACTATTTGAGGAACTCCAAAAATTAGAAAAACATTATTTTCAATAAATTTCACAATCGCAGAAGAGGTAGCTTGTTTTAAAGGTTGAATTAAAACAAATTTAGAGAAGAAATCAACAATGACCAATGCACACGTATTTCCCTGGCGAGATCTAGGATATAGGCCTATTAAATCACAGGAAATTAACTGGAAAGGAAACCCTATGTTACGATATTTACCCATGAGACCAGCTTGTGGGCTTACAGGCAGCACAAACTTTACAGCGGCTCACATATTTTTGTACACTCTGTCTCATTTTGGGCCAATAATATAACTCTGAAATTCTTTCTAATGTTTTAAAAACACCGAAATGAGCTGCAGTAGGATCATCATGAAATTTAGATAACAATTCAAGTCTGTTTTCCGTTGGAACTACAATTTTCCAGTCAGTTAAATTGCAAATATTGGCATACTTGTTAAAGACATGCTTATATAGAATATTATTTTCCACCTTGAAATTAGGATAACTATCCGGATCGGATTGAACCTTATTTATCATAATTTTATACCAATTATCAGGTTTTAGTAAAGATAAATCTAATACATTTATTTCCGGCACCCTTGATAGAAAATCTGCAGGTACGGTACCCGTTGCTCTACGATGGACTATCGAAAAATTGTATTGCGAAAGTTGTAGAATCCACCTAGCTAATCGTGGTGATGGTTTCTTCATGTTATTTAACCAAACAAGAGAAGAGTGATCGGTGATGACAGTAAAATGTCGTCCCAGAAGATAATAACGAAAATGATCAATAGATAATAGGACTGCAAGGGCCTCTTTTTCAGTAGTTGTGTATTTCTTTTGACATTTATTCAATTTTTTACTATAATAAGCTACTGGATGTTCCAACCCATCTTCTAACTGAAAAAGCACACTTCCAATACCTACATCACTTGCATCACACATTAGATAAAATGATTTGTCAAAATCAGGACTACAAAGTACAGGAGCGGTAGTTAAGACAGTTTTTATATCATCGAAAGCTTTTTGAGCTTCCGGTGTCCAACTTATTGGTTGATTTTTTTTTCTATTAGATAAAAGATCAGAAATGGGAGCAGATAAAGTAGAAAAATTATTTAAAAAACGACGATAATATGAAACAACACCTAAAAATCTACGCACCTCTGTAGTTGTCCTCGGTACAGGATAGTTAGTAATAGCTTTAGTTTTTTCACCGTCAATACTTAACCCGTTTTCATCCAAGGTATAACCTAAATAGCGAAGAGAAGGACGACAAAAATGACATTTATCAATATTTACCGTTAAATTAGCCTCTTTTAATTTCTCATAAACTTTAGACAAAATTTCAACATGTTTATCAAACTGTGATGTACAAACAATTATATCATCAAGATAATAAAAACAATATGGTTCTAAAGATGGACCTATTACCATATCCATTAATCGTGACATGGTAGCTGGACTTGAGATTAAACCAAATGGTGTACTTGTAAATTGAAATAGTCCTCTAGAACGTATTGCGAAAGCTGTTTTTGGACGAGACGACTTTTCTAAAGGTATTTGATAGAAAGCATGTTTTAAATCGATACTAGAAATATATCGCGTATCCCTTAGTTGACTAAGAATTACCTCGATATTTGGAATCATATACGAATCTGCTTTAGTTTGCTTGTTTAAAAATCTAGCATCAAGAAGTAACCTTATACTACCATCAGGTTTATGAGTTAAACAGATAGGAGAACAATAAGGAGATGTACTTGGTTCAATAACCCCTAATTTTAATAATGTATCTATCTCATTATTCACATGAACTTCCATAGCTTGAGGCAATGGATACTGTTTTATTTTAAATGGAGGAGAATTTCCTGTGTCGATAAAATGCTCTAAGATATGTGTCCTACCAATTTTATCCTTAGGGCTAATGCTTTTAAATTTTTCGATAACAACATCAAGTTTAATTTTTTCATCATTTGTTAAAGTTGTGACGTCCTTAACAGTATTGATGACATTTAAAGATAAGGCATTTAAATTCATAGTAAATTTAGAAAAATCTATTTTAATATTGAATGTCTTTAAAAAATCCATTCCTAAGATAACTGTTTGAGTAACTGAAGGTAAAAGATATAATTTTAAAATCCGAGATAACTTATCCACTGTGACATAAGTTTCTACAAAACCACCAACATCATGGTATGTACCATCAGCAGTCGAAACTTGAAACTGTTCGGTAATAGAAATAGGTATAGATAAATTCTTAAGAAACTCAAGACCTAGAGAACCCAAAACACTCAGATTACTTCCTGTATCAATCAAACAAGAGAATGTCTTCCCAAAAATAATAATATCCACATAAGGCCTGTTATCATTATCTTTTCGATATAACAAGTCTAAAAAGTAATTACTAGATAATTGAGTATTTATAGAATTCTGAAATTTATTTACTTTGCTTGGTTTGTAAAACGATCTTACTATATTTAACCAAGGTAACCAATCATTTTTATTGAAATAAGATAAGTTATTTTTATTTGAATTTTTAGATAGATTAGGTAAGGAATAAATTTCACTTATTGGTTGCTGGTTGAAGGCGTTATTTCGGAAACTGTTCTTGACTTTGATTGTTTTTTTGAATTTTTTTTGCTTTGGATGTGTGGATCCTGAAGGATTTTGAGGAGCGGTAGGTGTCACCAAAGCATTGACCTGACCGCTTGGTTCGTTTTTTGAACAATTTGGACATTTAGATTTTATAAATCCAGGATTTCCACATCCATAACAGAATACTTTTAAAGCGTATTTACATTGCGGATAAAAATGATTCTGTTCACCACAATTCCAGCAAACTTTATGTGAACTTACTGTAGACACTGTAGATAGATGTCTAGAATTATTATGATTCCTAGACCGATAAGATGAGGTAAAAGTATTATTTAACTGTGGTTCTAGATATATTTTAGGTTTGCTCGAACTAATACTTGAATTCTGAGAATTCTGTGAGTAGGTAAAAGATTCTTCCAACTTTTTACATTTATCGGTTAACTCTTCGATACTGGTAATATCTAATAAAGCTAGCGGTTGAACATAGTTAGAAAGCAAATTTCTCTTAATGATTCTAATTTTTGATGATTCATCCTGTTTTATTTCTAATCGATTAAATAGACTACACATAGAATTTATATATAACGTAACTTTTTCATTAATATTTTGTTTTCTATTTTTAATTTCATCCAATAAATCTTCCTGATAATTATGGGAGAAAATCTGACTTTAATTTAGAAACTAACTCTGACCAATTTTGAAATTGACTTCTATTATTTAAATACCAATAAAATGCCTGATCAGTGAAGAGATCTGCAGCGCTAGAAAATAATTCGTTATCTGTTACCCCTCGAGAAATCTTTAAACACTCTACACGTTCTAAAAATCCTGCCAAAGATTCATTTTCTGCAATTCCTGAGAAATGTATTCCCCATTTATATATAGGTACTGGCTTAGAGAAAGTAAAGCTTTGGTTCTGACCCACAGGAGTTGATTGAGCCTGAATAGTGCCCGGTAATCTACCATCAAGTTCACCCTCTAACAACAAAATCTGAGTAGCAAACTGTTTTTTCTTTAATTCCTCCTCATCATTATTACATGACAAACGAGACACCCGATTATTTGCATGAGCTAATCTACATGTTAATCTGAGATATTCATTGTCCCTATCTGATCCTACAAATTCTGAAATTTTTCTGCTCAAATCAGATAAAGTTAACTCTATGCCGTTTACTTCACTATCAAAATTCAATTGACTATTCTCATATAAAATAGAACTGCGACCGGATGCTTCTTGAGCTAAAATACCCCTCAACAATTTTCTACGCTCCGCTACTGTCGGTAATACTTCAACATTTCTATATGCCAATTCGTGTTCCAGCTCATGAGATAATAAATATTCGACCTTCAATTTATAAGGCAAAGACATTTTTGTAATTAAATTCAATATAGTTCTCTTGGTAATTAAAGTTAAGTTAAAATTTTATACTCTAATGATAGAAAAAAAATTTTGAAACAAATACTCAACAAAATTAATTTACAATTTGAAGGTCACTGAAAGGTAACAAATGAATTGATATAAAAACTGAGTAATATATGAATCGTTAAGCTTCACACCAGTTATAAATATAATATAACATATATCATATACTATTTCAAACAACGAAAAAGATGTATATATTTATTACACAGGACCTGTTTTATAAAAGCAGAAAGCATAAAATATAATTAAAAGTTAAACAGTGAACATTATATCAAAGATATTTCCCCCCTAATAGCAGGAAAAAAAAATTTTCAAGTATTAAAATTTTTTACCAAAAAGAAATAGCAGATAACAACATGTAAGAGTTAATACACGTTGGAGCGCCAATGAAACAAAAACCTCTTACTCTCAGGGTAAAAATTATTTAAATAATTGAAAGTATTAAAAGAGAGTAGGTTCTTTCCAAACTGACAAAGAGATTGGAGATAACGGAGCCAGTTCTCAGGGCTCTGTTATCTGAAAGAAGTTTAATTAAAGAAAAAAAATGTGAAAAAGAAAGAGAAAGAGAGAGAGAGAAAAAAACTAAAAAAAACAGTGAAGTTACATCAATAGTAAGGGCGCCACTAACTTTGTTCCTAAACAAAATTAGAAAAAATCAACCTCCTTAATCAGTCAACTCTTACCTGCTGTGCTCTGCTAGTTTTTAGACAATACTTATGCAAAAAAAATGTACTGAAGGCTATTTCACAGGTCTTTCTGTATAATAAATAAAACAACAGACTACTAATATGTATGAATATAATGAATGAAAAAAATATTTAAACGTGTTACATAGTTTGACAATAATAGGTTAGTAAAAGTGTGTATGTGAGAAGAAAAAGAAAGTATAAATAAAAACTAAGACAAGCTGTACAAATATGAATGGTGAAGCCATACAATATAATTTTACTTATCTTGAAGTAGCAAGTCGAAGTCGATTCTCCATAAAATCTTCCTAGGTTAAATAATTCTCAGTATAATACATAGTTGAGTATCTAGATCATGAATTGGCTCTTATGGAAACACCATTTCTTGTGAGTCAATACAAATTGCCGACAAATCTTCATCTTAGTTCTTCCGTCGGGTGATTTTAGTTAGATTTACAGATATAATTAAATTATTCCTGGCGGTATCGCAGTAATCCCTGCGAATTTGTTCTTAGAACAAGTTTTTTTAATAAATATACAGAATATTTAAAACTTTTATCAGGATTTCTGCGACTACCATTCTCTATTACAATCTCTCGTATCGTGCCGCATTCCGAATTTCTATTCAGGATTTTTTTCTGTGAGATATCTATACAGTTTATTCCACCAACATTTAAATAGTTGTTTAAAACATTGGCAAGGAAGGACGTGTGGTCTATTCCACCAATAAATTTAACATGCATCGCTGAATTATTTATTTAAAACTCTATTAGAAATGTTAACTGCTAAGTGAACGTTTCACGTATACTAGCTATCTCCGTGGCATCAAATATCAACAATGCAAAACTTCTAACTCCTGTGTCAGTAGCCTTTTTTAAATAGTGTAAGTCGAGGTGATACGAGACTCCGCATTTTGCTCCAGATTTTACTTTAAAATTGAAAATTAGTTTATTAAATAATAAATAAAGTTGTGTAGTGAAATTAGAGTAAGTATATTAATTGATTAGAACATGCCTATTTTAATCATGCCAGAATTATTAACCTTAAAAACTCGTATATGGAGTTAGCGGTTTTTCAAAAATAAATTATATGTTTAATTTCGAGTTAGCGGTTTTTTCATAAGTAATATAATATTGCACGTAGTATTCAAATCAATATTAAAACGCAATTATTATTAAGCTCGGTAGTTAAAAAAAAGTATAATTAACTATTTCCGTACTTATCCGATCAAATAGAAGAAAAAAACTTTTTTCTTGATATTTTGATAGTTGGAAAAGATGTTAATTTGATTAAAACGTTATGGGAGGTTAATTAAGGTTAAATTCAGTCAGTGTTACTTAATACAAATAATATGTATTTAAAAAATATATAAGTAATTATCATTGAGCTAAATTAAAATTTTAGGCCCTTGGATTCGATATCCGCCCGTTCCAAAAAAATTTTGGCCTTGGCATGCCAACCAGAAAATAAAGATAATGCATTATCATATAAACAAGACAAAAATGAATATTTAAAGGACCAGTTAGAAAATGATCCAAATTTTATCAATAAATTACCCATATTACTTTTGTATCAACAAAATGTGTCTTCTCAACATAACCAAAATGATTTTCTTATTCCTGAACTCCAAATAAATGAAAATAATATTGTCGTTGAACAAATAGACGACTATGGTATAAATAATTCGAATTACTGCTCTTATCAGATTTCTTCGTCTGCCAGTATTAATTCTCCTAAATCATCTTGCTATATTGCATCGACTTCACTCCATAATTTGAAACCTTCCACTTTAATGGATTATAACGACGAACCCTCTGACAAATATGTTGGAGAAAATATAGTAGTTGCCCAAAATACTAGTGCCTTACGTGGCTCAGAAAACGTTTTTGTTGTAAATACAGTCAATAAATCAAACAATGATGGATCTGCTGAAATCTCAGAATACAGTGATGAATCTGACAAAGGATTTCGTCTGGTGGACTATTCTGAGAATTCTGATTCTGACAACCACTCTGACACAATGGAGCCTGTGAAAAGAAATAGAAAGAAAGGATGCTTAGTGGATAAATCTACTTGGATCTATGAAGAAAACAAAAAGAAAAGAGAATCATGTCATAGATATTTTGGAAGAAAGAAGCAAAACAACAGTTGGAATAATAGAGTTGAAAAACCTCCTAGAGCTCTCAAGATAAGATGTAAATGTAAGTCGCGAGATAAACAGTGTAAAATTCAATGTTTTCTTATAACAGAAGAAGATAGACAAACTATTTTCACTAACTTTTGGAAAATGACTTGGGGGAAAAGAAAATTTATATAGATGCTTTAGTACAAATTATACCAACCCAACGTCACAGAGACAGAAAAGGTGTCAAGAAGAGAATGCTCTGTAAATTATAATTTGAGAAAAGGACAAGAGTTGATAAGAGTATGCAAGACAATGTTTTTAAACACTTTACGTATTGGCAAGTGGTCCATTTTAAACTGGAAGGAGACAATGCAAAAGCAAAATATTAATGAAATTCAAACTGAGGAGGAAGTGAATTCTATTCAAACAACCTCTTCTGAATCCAAAAAATCAAAATCAAAAAAATTAAATCCATTCGAGCTGGAAAACAAATCTATGAATGAATTTCTTGATAACTTACCGACCATGGAGTCACATTACTGTAGAAAATCGACTGAAAAAAAGTATCTCTAACCCGATTGGCCGTCTAAAAAAGCCCTTTACGATTTCTATGTAAATAATTGGTGCAAAGAACGTAACGTAAAAGCTTTATCTGTATACTCTTTTAATAATGCCATGGATTTAAAAAATATGTCCTTGTATCATCCAAAAAAGGATCAATATCAGATTTGTTTTTCACATAATTTAGGACAATATCCAGACGAGGAACATGCTTTACATCTTGAAAGAATCGCGTAGAGAAAAATATTTGGATAAAGTAACAAATAAATACACATTTACCATGGACTTGCAAGCTGTCCTTTTAGCACCACGATCCAATGTGTCTAGTCTGTATTATAGAACCAAACTTTGTGTTCATAACTTTTGTTTATTTATCCTAACAACTCTACAGGGAACATGCTATTTATGGAATGAATCAGAAGGGGGACTTAATGCTGAAGAATTTGCCTCGATTGTGACTACATTTCTATTGGAGAAAGTAATACCACAATTAAAAGAGAAAATAACCAATGAAAATAGAAGAATTATTCTCTATAGTGCCGAATGCACTACCAAAATAGGAATGTCACTATCAGTAATGCACCATTAAGTTTAACTATGTCAAATAATATAATAATCGAACAAAAATTCTTGGAAGTCGGGCATACGCAAATGGAATCCAATTAATTCACAAATGGAATATTATTATAGAACTCATGATAGTCGGAAGGGATTACTTTTTTCAATTCTTGTAGATCCTCAAATTTCTTCTTTTTTATTTTACGCCGGGTTGCATACAAGCTTGGAATTTCATTCATAACTTTATATTCTTTTCTTTGTGGTAATGTGACCCAATCATCCCTGAATCTTAATTTAAACAAAATGTTTCCGTCGGGATTGTATTGCAGGGCACGCAAATCCGTAACCTTAAAAGCGAAAAATTCATCTCAGAGTAAAAAATTACTAAGTACAAACACTACAAACCTTGGGGTCACCTTTCATTTTTACAGGTCTGATTGACTTAAAAAAATTCATATCCTTGAAGTTTTCGAAAAAGTCATGGGTAAGATACTGGACAATATAAGGCTCTGGATTTTTCCTAGCTTGTCTGCATACTTGAATGTACTCGGCCAGAACGTTAATTATTTTGTTCTTTAATTTTTTTTTCAATGGATGCGTGCATACAATTATATTATTACATAATTAGTAAATATGATTAAATATTTTTAGAAAAGTTTTGTTGAGATTAGTATGAATGTTGTATTGTAGTTTGTAGTGGAGAATTTGAATAAAAACCTTCTAACTCCGAGTGAATATTGTTTTTATTTTACACAAAACAGCTATCTCCTAAATTTGCGTATAAAAAACAAAATATAAACAAATATGTAGGTATTTAATCACAGTAAGAGTCTCTAATTACTACTTTATTAATATTAATATTTGTGAAAGCTTTTAAGTTTATTCTGGGCATTCCAAACAGTTTTTATTATCTCCTGTAAAAATTGCATTTTTGGAGTTAGCTGGTTTACAGTTTAAGCCATCGATAAATAACTTCTAGCGGTATGTTTCTTTTTAGCTTTAAATATTCAATGAAGCATGTTGTCTGAGTATGCATCGAAGCAAAATATATTATGCAAAATTATGTTTTCTATATTGATTCATATTTTTTTTATTTAGTACCAGATACGAGGTTTAAGTTTATTAACGTTTCTTCAGATTATTTACGAGATACGAGCTTTGCGTATTTTATTTTTTTACAAGTTATGTAGTTACAAGGTTCACGGATTGTAAAAAAGTCCAAAAATGAATTCTGAATCAAACCGATTTTAAAGTTACTCCTAACTGAAAATCGAAAATATGGTACTGATGCCCAATCTTTCAATGAAAATATTATTGAGTCATAGTGTAGTGCGATTTTTTTTCAGGGCAGTCGAGCAGGAAATATATTGAGGCTGGCAATAACATTAGATGATTTTAAAGATAGTGTCCAGAGAAGATAATTAGGCCGTGGCGATACAGTTGACATTTCTTTACCTCAAAATAATGCGGAGGATATTATAGTCCAAGAGTGACCCTTGTTTGTACAGTAGTTAACGGATCAGTGACAAATGTAGACAGTAGTACTGTCTTTGATCCGGAAATTCCTTCAACGAGTGGACTTGGTCCCCTTGGTGACATTATTAGTAACGAGTTACCCTTGCCTTCTACAGTTAGCGAATCAGTGACAAATACTGGACACAGTAGTACTATCGTTGGTCCGGAAATTGATCCCCATAGAGACATTATTGATGAAGAGGATCCCTTTGAAGATTCGGGATCAATTTTTGTACATTCTAGGGATTCAGAGTCACCCAATGAAAACAAGTCCCAGCGTTTTAAACCACTGACGCGCAGTTTGCGAGGTAGAGAGAGTAGTGAGGGATATGTGAGCCCTCATGAAGTGGAACCGCCAAAGAAAAAACGAGCAATAAAAGGAGAAGCGGATCCCTCCATTTGGAAAAGAAACAAACAAATGACTCTGCGAATGAAAGGAGAGCCGTATGTGGTAGAAATTAAGGGGTAAGGTGGATATATATATATATATATATATATATATATATATATATATATATATATATATAAAACCACGAATATTGGGGTAACGGCAAGTTAATTTAAAGAAAACTCGTGTTACTGTTTTCCTTCCAAGCTTTCGGAAACGTTTATTTCCATTATCAAGGATAAGTAAATTGAGATTGTTATAAATTGGTAAATATAATTATATTTGAATTTTTAAAAAAAAAATTTTTCAATCATAAATCATTTTGACATTTTGACAGATTCATGAATGTAAACATTTTCTTTATATGCTAAAATGTTTTTGAAAACAAAAGAAGAAAATTGGTTATATTTGTAATATTCAAATATTCTTCTTTTATTATATAAAATTCAACCTCAAATTATTATAGATGTCATCATGTCATCTTAATAATTTTAGGTAAATGATTTTAAAAATGTTTTCAATACTTTTAAATTATTAAGATGACATGATGACATCTATAATAATTTGAGGTTGAATTTTATATAATAAAAGAAGAATATTTGAATAACTAATAACCAATATTACAAATATAACCAATTTTCTTCTTTTGTTTTCAAAAACATTTTAGCATATAAAGAAAATGTTAACATTCATGAATCTGTCAAAATGTCAAAATGATTTATGATTGAAAAAATTTTTTTTGAAAAATTCAAATATAATTATATTTACCAATTTATAACAATCTCAATTTACTTATCCTTGATAATGGAAATAAACGTTTCCGAAAGCTTGGAAGAAAAACAGTAACAAGAGTTTTCTTTAAATTAACTTGCCGTTACCCCAATATTCGTGGTTTTATACCTAATTAGTCGGCAAAGACTATCTCCTATATATATTATTGTGTATTATAAATAATGCCTCTACGTTGGGAGCTATTTTATTATATATTTTTAATTAATTTTATTATATATTTATTAATGATGATTGTATGGGCGCCAGAATTGGTTCGCTTTCTACGAATTCCCAATTCAAAGATACTACACAAGTTAGGAAATATTATAAATTTGTTTAACTTTTAACATTGTATCTCAGGGATGAGATTCGGCACTTGGCGATTGTCAGCAACAGGAAACTGTAGGTAAGATATCAAAGAAACGCAAGACGAACATAGACAAATGATTTTAATTGAACATATTTATGTAAATAACGAAATTATTATGAGTTAAAAGTTTATAATTCATATCAAACTCAATAGAAAATTATTGACAAAATCATCGCACAAAACCGCTTTTCATAAATTATTAATATTATTGAATTCCAACGTATCAAGTAAGTTTCGCTTGATTACTTATTTCACTAAAAGTTCTGAATGCATTCACAACGACTCAACCTCTACCCTCGCTATTGTTAACCTTGGCGTCGTGTGTTGTGGTACTCTGTGATGATTATTATTTAGTTTACAAAATGAAGGAGAAAACAATGTGTTTAGGATGTATTATCATAATTTGATGTAAGAATTTGGTGAGTATTAATTTTTATAATATGTGTTTAGTGTTCTGTGTCCGATATTTAGTAGAGATTGAATATCTAATACTAATATTTTTACTAATTAATAGATATCAAACAATATAACCTAACATATAAATATATCAAAATGTTTTATAGGAGAAATACACTATATACATGAGTAATAGAGTTTATGGTTGGTTCTTCTTGACCCTGAATGTGGTGCATCGGAGAAAAACGATCGCCTATGATCGAATAAGCGGAATTCAGATGTGGAAAATGATGTGATGTGAATTATTTCATCAGTAGAAATATCTTATCCACAACAAGATATGTGAAAAGTTATCGAAGATTATATTAATAAAGGTAATTGTTCATCTTACCATATCTAGATGCTATCACCATTTTTACACTTATTTATTTATATACGAGTGATAAATTTTTGTTAGTTTATTGTTCAAAACTTCACTAAACACTTTGGTTAATTTTTTACTTAATATATTTTAAATTATTATAGTTTTTTATAAAAATTTGGAGGAAATAAATTCAACACGTCCTCCATTTATCAAATTTACACCGCGTCTCTCAAGCTCAAAATCAACAACCTTCCAATGTTTTTTACTTTTGTTTTTCATCGTTCATTTGTTGATAAATAAACATCGTTGTTATTGAATCAAAATATCTGTTTCTGCGTTATAGTAGACAAATTCACTTTGTTTTTATGCACTTCCACTGTCACTCCGAAATACTCTATTCGAACTAATAACAGAACGTTATTTCGCGTTGATATTTGACCTTGAAGTTTTATACAAATAATTGAATAGTTTATGCAATATACAGGGTTTCTAAAAGTGTCTACAAAATATTAAATTATAATAATTGAATTTTATTTCAAAATTCATGTGATACCATATACAGTGATGATCATAGTTATGTATAAAATTTATGTTTGACGTAATTTACTTGTTACTATTGTATTTTCAATATCTTGAATTATACTTTTAAAGAAAAATAGTTACAAAATTAAATAGTAATCTTCTATATAATTTTATCAATTGTATTCTATTTGTAAATATTTCTTGTCATATTTAAGCTATGTTTTTTATGGATTATTTCCTTTTATCGAATATTCACTACTACTATTACTTAGATTCACATTTCTGAGTGATGTTAATGATTCAACATAACCTAGTAGATATATTTCACTTTAACATTCCCTAAAATTCTATAGAATTATTCTTGATTCGATAAGAATATTCTATAGAAGTTTACCTTGATTTTTTTCTTTGATTTCATAATTATATATTACTTATTTAATTAATTCCCCAGTTTAATTCTTTCTTAATTTCATGAAGAAATCTTTAAATTCTCATGATTAACTTATGCTTAGTCTATTAATAAATTTTAATTCCACTATTCCTAATTCTTAGTTAAGATTGACTAAATTAAATTAATTTATACTTGATTACATAAATAATATTTCTAATTCTATTGTTTCTTAAATTTTAGTTACGACTGGTTGGTGTTAAATTGATGCAGCTGGTTTATATGAAAAACTCCACGTTCTCGATGAGTGTCAGGATGTATCAACTTATAACTATTTATACCATGACTGGTTTCTACTAAATAAGGACCTTCATAAGGTAACTGTAACTTAGAACATATTCCTTTTTTATGATTAGGTACTCTTAATGCTTTTATTATTACCAAGTCCCCCTTTTTAAATGTTTACTTCCCCATTAATCTTGAATCCTACATACTTCCTGCTTTCCGGATGTAGTGGTATCAGCCAGAAGCTGTGTTTCAAATCTAGCTTAGAAAAAACTTTAACTTTACTTATCTTTCCTAATATCGATTCGATAGTTAAAGGCGATTCATACTCGGGCATTGTACATTTATTTAAATTTCGTGCATCAAGGCAAATCCTTAAATCTCCATCCTTCTTCTTCACTATAACAACTGGATTGATATACGAGGTGGTACTATGTTCTATAATTCTATCTTCTAATAATTTATTTACAGTTTTCTTTACATCTTCTTGATATTTGTAGGGTATCGGATAACTTCGCTGTTGGAATTGTTGATTTTCTTTTATTTCAATTTTATGTACATAATTTCTTGCAATTCGAGATTCCTCATTAATTAAATTCCTATGTCCTCTCAACATCTCCATTACTTCATTTTTCCATTCTATTTTTCCATGTATATCCAAATTCCATTCCGGCATATTATTATTATTATTTATTTCTCCATTGCCATCCAACATCATATCTCCACTCATTTTTCCTTCCTGCCTATAATCATATCTCTTCTCCATATCATCTTCAAATTTCTTATTATAATTAATACATTTATCTACTTCTTCTACTAACTCTTCATTCTTCCTCGAATTATCATTTTTCTCTTCATAATTAAAATCAACTTTCTCTTTATTAAAGATTATGTACATTTCTTCATAATTAATAATTGCTTTGTTTTCATATAAGATATCCGATCCTAACAATAGTTCGCATTCCATATTTTCCACTACTAACAGTTGTGCCATAGTTTCTCGTTCTTTTAATCTTAATGCTACAGTTATCGTAGTATTTGAAGTTGTTAGTTTTCTTTGATTTATGCCGATTAAATTTATTTTTGGCACCTTGACGAAATTTTCTTTTGATATTGTCAAATCATTTACAAATTTATTATTTATTAAAGATATTTCTGACCCGGTATCGATTAATATTTTTATGCTAGTGCCTTCTATCGTTCCGTATATATAAATTAATGTTTCATTGTTTTGTTCTAGCTGGTCCTGTACCTTTAGAAATTCGCGTGGGTGAACATAGCTGCACCAACTTAACTTACCATATTCACCCTCTAGTGGAAAAACTGTTGTTCCGTACCAGAAGATGACACGGGAACCACAACATTATCATCATTATGATTATTGCTATTTGTATTAGTTCGATTAAAGTCTGTGTTACGATTAGTTGTGTTTCTTTCTAGGCTGTTCGTCCTGTTAGTTCTTGTGTCACGTCTTATATTATTCGTCCTTCTTATGTCTCCGTCGGAGTTTCTTCTTTCTCTTCTATTATAATTATTACGCTGTCTCCTATCTGGATAATTTGTGTACCTGTTATTGTTATTATTAGTCCTATCGTTATTTCTGTCATATCGTCTATCATTGTTATTATTGTTATTTGTGTTGTTGTAATAGTGATTATTATTTTGTCTATGATTGTTACTTCTATTAAAGTCTCGTCTATCGTTGACGTTTCTGTAATAGTCATCATAGTCACGTCTATTGTTGTTGTGCACCGTTCTCTGTACTCGGTTCAAATAGTCTAGTAAAGATTGGAAATTTGTAATATTTTGTATTGCTATACCTTGAGTAATATTGTCATTAAAATGTCTAGATAAGAATATTATAATTTCTTGTTCAGAAATTACTGGCTCTAAATATTGTGCCTGGGAAAATAAAGACAAAGCATAGCTACTCATGTTGTTGCTTCTTCTACTATCAAATTTTCCAAAATATAACTTTTCCCTAACATAGCCTTGTTCTGTTTCCCCCCAGTATTGTTTCAAAAAGTTACTTTCAAAATCGTTGAAATTATTTATATTTACATCATTACATGTGAACCAAAGTAATGTTTGACCCTGCAAATGAGATCTAATTGTCTCTTTCAAATCTTCTATCTCTCTGATACCTTTTAATTTATTTTTAAGATATCTCAAGAAAATTTTTGGATGCATTTTTCTCGTATCCCCGTCAAATTTAAGATTATTTTCCCCATGGTTATAGATGTAATTTACCCCTTGAGTATTGATGTTTGGATTCGTCTTGTTTTTTATGGTTTCAAATTCTTTTTCTAATTCCATCATTTTCTTCTTAAAGTCTTCTTTAATTTCCCTCTCCAGTTTTGTAAAATCTTGTGCATTCCTATCTTCCTTGATTTGTTTTAACTTCTTGTCCATTTCCCATATTAGTTCTTTTTGAGTCTTTAAATTCATCTCCTCCGCAATCGATAAATTCAACTGGATGCCTTGTTCTACATCATCTATCCTGGCATTGGTTTTCATGATGTTTCTCTCCATTTTGTCTATCTGTTCCTTTCCTTCTCCTCGTAGTTTATTTCCCATGTCTTCTATCTCTTGTTTCCTGTTGGTGCCTTCTTGTATTAAATGTCCATATAGTTTATTCATTTTCTCTTCTTGTTCTTTTTTGTGTTCTTCGAATTGCTTTTTCATTTCCACTAAATGTTCTGCGAATTTTTCTTCTTGTTGATCCAATCTTCTATTGATTTCTTCTTTTATCTCGTCCTTCGTACCTTTTATTTCATCCTTTGTACTTTTTATGTCTTCTTTGGTGCTCTTGATGTCTTCTTTGGTGCTTTTGATGTCAGCCATCATTATTTTCATCATATCCAATAGTTGTTCATTTTCATTTGGTTTTGGTTTTGTATAGTGGTGAACTTCTTCCACCATACTATCTCCTTTCTCCAGTTCAGCTGCTTCTTCAGCTTGGATAGCCATCGTCAAACGTTCCCTTAGTACTTGTTTGTTTCCCTTTGTGTCCATGTTCCTGGATTTCAGATATTCCCTCAGCTCATCCACTGTCAGTTCGTCGATATTCATTGGTTTGTCAGCCATTATAGTTTGCAAAATTTCCTTTAGATATCTCAAAAATATTATAACCTGTTCCTGTTACTAGTTTGTTGAACGAGCGTTATTCCGGTCGTTTAACAATCGCCACGTTGGGCTTGCAATTTTTATTGTGTATTATAAATAATGCCCCACGTTGGGCGCCATTTTATTGTGTATTATAAATAATGCCTCTACGTTGGGAGCTATTTTATTATATATTTTTAATTAATTTTATTATATATTTATTAATGATGATTGTATGGGCGCCAGAATTGGTTCGCTTTCTACGAATTCCCAATTCAAAGATACTACACAAGTTAGGAAATATTATAAATTTGTTTAACTTTTAACATTGTATCTCAGGGATGAGATTCGGCACTTGGCGATTGTCAGCAACAGGAAACTGTAGGTAAGATATCAAAGAAACGCAAGACGAACATAGACAAATGATTTTAATTGAACATATTTATGTAAATAACGAAATTATTATGAGTTAAAAGTTTATAATTCATATCAAACTCAATAGAAAATTATTGACAAAATCATCGCACAAAACCGCTTTTCATAAATTATTAATATTATTGAATTCCAACTTATCAAGTAAGTTTCGCTTGATTACTTATTTCACTAAAAGTTCTGAATGCATTCACAACGACTCAACCTCTACCCTCGCTATTGTTAACCTTGGCGTCGTGTGTTGTGGTACTCTGTGATGATTATTATTTAGTTTACAAAATGAAGGAGAAAACAATGTGTTTAGGATGTATTATCATAATTTGATGTAAGAATTTGGTGAGTATTAATTTTTATAATATGTGTTTAGTGTTCTGTGTCCGATATTTAGTAGAGATTGAATATCTAATACTAATATTTTTACTAATTAATAGATATCAAACAATATAACCTAACATATAAATATATCAAAATGTTTTATAGGAGAAATACACTATATACATGAGTAATAGAGTTTATGGTTGGTTCTTCTTGACCCTGAATGTGGTGCATCGGAGAAAAACGATCGCCTATGATCGAATAAGTGAAATTCAGATGTGGAAAATGATGTGATGTGAATTATTTCATCAGTAGAAATATCTTATCCACAACAAGATATGTGAAAAGTTATCGAAGATTATATTAATAAAGGTAATTGTTCATCTTACCATATCTAGATGCTATCACCATTTTTACACTTATTTATTTATATACGAGTGATAAATTTTTGTTAGTTTATTGTTCAAAACTTCACTAAACACTTTGGTTAATTTTTTACTTAATATATTTAAAATTATTATAGTTTTTTATAAAAATTTGGAGGAAATAAATTCAACACGTCCTCCATTTATCAAATTTACACCGCGTCTCTCAAGCTCAAAATCAACAACCTTCCAATGTTTTTTACTTTTGTTTTTCATCGTTCATTTGTTGATAAATAAACATCGTTGTTATTGAATCAAAATATCTGTTTCTGCGTTATAGTAGACAAATTCACTTTGTTTTTATGCACTTCCACTGTCACTCCGAAATACTCTATTCGAACTAATAACAGAACGTTATTTCGCGTTGATATTTGACCTTGAAGTTTTATACAAATAATTGAATAGTTTATGCAATATACAGGGTTTCTAAAAGTGTCTACAAAATATTAAATTATAATAATTGAATTTTATTTCAAAATTCATGTGATACCATATACAGTGATGATCATAGTTATGTATAAAATTTTTGTTTGACGTAATTTACTTGTTACTATTGTATTTTCAATATCTTGAATTATACTCTTAAAGAAAAATAGTTACAAAATTAAATAGTAATCTTCTATATAATTTTATCAATTGTATTCTATTTGTAAATATTTCTTGTCATATTTAAGCTATGTTTTTTATGGATTATTTCCTTTTATCGAATATTCACTACTACTATTACTTAGATTCACATTTCTGAGTGATGTTAATGATTCAACATAACCTAGTAGATATATTTCACTTTAATATATATATATATATATATATATATATATATATATATATATATATATATATAAGGAGAGAAATGAAGGAAGAAGGCTGCGTTTCGAAAAGATGTCTGACTTCAAAGGATAAAAGACTGCTCAAAAAGTATAAACCACCAAAAAGAAGAGAAATATTCCACAGGTTTTGGTCTGATTTGGACTGGAAACAGCCAAACGTTTTTTTTTGGTATTTTGGTAAACCAACAACATGTTACAGAAAAGAAAACTACGAAAGCAGTGTCTAGACGCACCCGCTCTTTACGCTACTATTTAAAAATTAATAACGAACTGGAACCTGTGTGCAAAAAAATGTTTTTATCTACTCTTGGCATTGGAGAATGAACTGTCCATAACTGGGTAGAAAACGCACATTCTTCAGGTATTGTGAAATCACTTGAAAGTTTTCCTTCTAAAGTAAAAGCTATTTACGCTCAATGTAGAAAGAAGATTGTTGAATTTTTTGAAAGGATTCCAAAGTTACTTTCACATTACTGCCGTTCTTCCACGGACAAAAAGTATTTACAGACGTTCTTTCACTTGTATTTGGAAGTGTACCAACTATATAAAAAAGAAGTCGAGCCCAGCTTTGTCACCTCTATAAACGTTTTTATATCAGAGTTGAGAAAGTTAAACATTGACCTATTTCATCCCAGAAAAGATCAATGTGATCTTTGTTTCTCCCACAAAATGGGAAATGTAAGAGATGAAGTTTTTAAAAAACATTCAGCTTCGAAAGTAAGAGCAAGATTAGAAAAACAAGCAGACCAGTTGGAGGCCATTGGAGGAAACTTACATGCTTTAACAGTAGATGTTCAAGCTGTACAACTAGTACGACAAGTGCAAGCTGGAATCGTATACTTCAAACAAAAACTGGCTTGTCATAATTTGAAAACTGACAGAGTAGTTTGTTACGTATGGCACGAGGGAGAAAGGGGACTGGATGGAAACTGTTTTGCATCATGTTTGACTGATTATCTTAAAAAGGAGCTTGAAGATGGTACCGTAAATCCCATAATTATTTACAGTGGTGGACGTGGCGCGCGAAACAGAAACGTTACATAATCAAACAATCTTATACACTTTGCGACTATTAACCAGACCGTAATTATTCAAAAGTTCTTGGTTAAAGGGCACTCACAGATGGAGTGTTATTGTGTACATTCAACCGTCGAGCGGATCATCAAAAACCGGGATATCTATACACTATCAAATTATGTGGAGACCATTGAAGAAGCCTGACAAATGAAAAGTCAGTATCAAGTTAAATACGTCAATCATGAATTTTTCAAAGACTATTCAGCAATAAAACCCTACTCGTCTATTCGTCCTGGTAAAAAAGTTGGTGAGTCTACTGTTAATGATTTGAGAGCCCTCAAGTATTGTCCGACCGGCGATATTCAGTACAAATTAGATTTTGATGAAGACTGGAAACTACTTCCACAACGCAAAAGCAATAATATTTGTGAAATCAGAAACCTATGAAGGACCATTGCCCATAAAAGGAGATAAAAATATCCATCTACAGTCCCTAAATTCATATAAGACTCTTGCTCGAATTTTGTGAAGACGCTGCTGAACCGTCAGTGTAATAATTATGCCAGGAACTGTACCAGTTTTTATTTTTTCTTGAAACTGTAGATATGTGGAACATAGATCCGTTTTCGCAGTGCCGAAACCAACATTGTATGTCCTCACAAAAAGGTATCTGAAAAAGGACTCGGTTACTTGAAGGTCGAGATTTGCTCTGTTATTGTACATCCTCCAGTGTTCCCCGATATTTAGTTCGGCTGGCAAATGAAATCTGTGCGCAGTTTTGGAACGACAGTAATGAGAATAGATGTTAGTGACTCTACGAATGCCTTTATGGCAGCTCGTTTTTTGTTATTTTTTTTCTTTCGTACGGCCTCCTCCTCGACGTTCTAGAGGACTCTAATTTTTATTTTTATATCGTTTTAATATGTTCAGAATTCTCTCTTTTCTCACTCCCAAAATGCCCATGAAGGTCTGTCTACACCCATGGACACTGGTAAGATACTGACAGTGATTTTGGTTTGTTACTCTCTTCCTTTCGTTTTCTAGCTCTCTTGGGAATAAAGTGGTACAGTGTTTTAATATAAAAAGGCCATGAGCGATTTTATTAGGCTTCTTGGAAAAAGCATCATGAAAATGTTTGATATCCCTCATAGTAAGCAAGGATGAACACTGATAAGGCTGATGTGGTTTACCTTTGTGACCACATAGAGGAAAAGCAAGTAAACGTATCGGTACATACCTATAAAAACAAAGTAATCAAAATTTTTAAACAAACAAAACACAAGATGGCGACTTACCGATTTCTTTGTTTTTATTCTCTTTCGAGATGTATTATTTTCCCCTACCACTAACAATTCATTCATTGTTGAATTAAAAACAATATTACTAGTCATAACAACAAAACCTCTCAGTAGAATCTAAACAAAACACTACGTACTTAATAATAATTTGAAGACTGAAACACGTTCAACGGCAACGCAAGTCATCAGGCATCACGTGACACTATTACAAGCAACTCTATTGGTTGATGTGGACATGTCGGCGTTTGAGATAGCCCTATCATTAACGAAAGCATTGCTGCGCTAATCTTACTTACGAAGAAAGTGTGACTTGTCGGGTTTTGCACTTAGAGGCCTGCTATTACATACACTATACATAAGATGAAGTAAAAATGAAGGTGTTGTCACATTAGTTGGACGAAGTTCAACATACTTCTTGCATACTTTGTAAAAATTGCCAGTCACTGTAAATTTTCTAACAATTTTTGTTTTAGTGCTGTGTATGGTAATTAGGGGCTGATGGTAGACAATTATACCAGTCTAAATGACAACCCCACCTGCACGTGGTACATCCTGCTAGATAACCAACGGGGCTTTGTCGATCGAGCGATTGCCGGAATATGCAATCCCCTCTAATTGGCCAACAGCTTCGGTTGTAAAAGCTAATAAGAGTAAGGGCACTCTTTTGTCCTAGGGGTGAGAAGTTGCTCCTAAAGGCGGAGGAACTGGAAACAGCATAATGATGGGTTGGGTAGCGGATAGATACTCAGTTATGATGACGATAATTTATAGATCTACTTCAGGAACGTGATCTAGCCCACGCGATCACAAGGGGGGAACCATTATCCCTCCCCATTGTCCTGGCCTAACCTAATGGCGTAGGGAAGCAGCTACGTCAATACCGGGTTGAGGCCATTGAATATCGACTTCACTTAGGGCTTAATACCAGATATTTACAGGCGGCAATCTCGTATAGATCTAACCGGCTATAAAACTGCGATCAAGCAGGCAAACGGAAAACCACTTGATTATCTATTCCAAAGAACGTTATGGTAATTCGAGAAAATAAAAATAATAGTGTGCTAGGCGCCACGTCGAGACCGGGTCGGTGGGTGTGAAATGGGAGACCGGGCAAATGAATCTGGGCAAGCATGCAACATCTGCGAAATGGGTGTCTAGAACACCAAAACTCAAACTAAAAAATACCGCATAGCAACATGGAACGACCAAAGATTATTGGAACTTGGCAAGTTATATATATATATATATATATATAATAAGCAACGAATAGATTAGTGGGTACTGCACGCAAATCGAAGAAGGGGCTACTGAAAAGAGTGGTAACCGCAGACATGCATGTTTCTGGCTCATTAGCCGTCATCGGTACGGTACAACCAAGAGAAGATGTGAAACATGGGAGCAAAGGTGTTGAATGAAACATGAGAAAATATAACAGAATTCCCTTCTTCTATTTGCGTGCAGTACCCACTAATCTATTCGTTCCTTATTGTTCATATGTCACGCACTATTATATATATATATATATATATATATATATATATATATATATATATATGTATATATATATATATATATATATATATATATATATATATATAACGAACAACGAGAGCGACGTCTACAAGATTTGCGGCAGCGTGTGGCAGAGCGTGTAGCTTCTGAGAATGACGAACAACGAGAGCGTCGTCTGCGAGATTTGCGGCAGCGTGCGGCACATCGTGTAGCTACTGAAAATGACGAACAACGAGATCAACGTCTGCAAGATTTGCGGCAGCGTGCGGCACAACGTGTAGCTAATGAAAATGAGGAACAACGAAAGCACCGATTAGAAGAACAAAGACGTCGAGACGGAAGACGACGTAGGGCTTTAGAACTTAATAATTGTTTGCCGACTTATAAATGTGCCGTTACTGCAGCTGTGCAATATCACGCCTTAGGACCATTTGAAATTTTGTGTATCCATTGTGGTGCATTGCATTTCGCTGAGGAACGCGTTTCTAATCGTATAAATAGAAATTCTTTCGGTGACTGTTGTTTGCATGGACGAATTGTAATGGAGCAACCAAAATTTTCAAATGAATTAGTACGTCTCTTTTTAAACCGTCACCCATATTCGGAAGAATTTCATAGAAAAAAAAGAAAGATAAACGCATCTTTTGCTCTAGCATCCTTCAATGTAGAGGATGATAGAACAATAAATAGCCATGGAATTTATAGTTTTATTGTTTGCGGACAAGTATATCATAAAATGAATATGGCAGCACATCCAACCCAAAATGATGTTGGTGTCTTTGAACGGCCACAGTATGGACAACTATACTTTTTAGACCCTGATAAAGCCGTGAATGAAAGAGTTAACCATCCACTCAATTCAGGAATTACTACCTCAATGATGAAGTTTTTGGAGTTTATCGTTCGAGCGCAAAATCGTTATGCACAGGGATATATAATGATGCGAGAAGTAGAGGATGAAATGAATCGGTTAACGAGCAAAGCTCGGTCATCCAGGTACTATATATAAAAGGAGGATAGTCTTTGCTGACTAGTGAATATTTCTTGCTGCAATTCCCCAATATTCACTTCTTATATATATATATATATATATATATATATATATATATATATATATATATATATATAGCGTGACATATGAACAATAAGCAACAATGAGATTAGTGGGTATTGTTTCATTCAACACCTTTGCTCCCAGGTTCCACACCCTTTCTTGGTTGTACCGTACTGAGGACAGCTAATGAGCCAGAAACATGCATGTCTGCGGTTACCACTCTTTTCAGTAGCCCCTTTTCCTATTTACGTGCAATACCCACTAATCTCATATATATATATATATATATATATATATATATATATATATATATATATATATATATATATATATATATAGATATATATATATATATTATTGTGAAAAAATAATGCTACACACTGTACATATATCTAACACGAGTTAATTACAATTTGAGATATTAACGAGTATAAATTTATTGAAGGAGAAACTATTCGAGAGTCAAATTTAAACTAAATTAAACTAATGAAATTTCTTTAAACTTTATAATGTACCTTGTATACACATACATGACACAAATATAATAAGGATTCAAACTATTTAAGAGAAAAATTTAAAAAAACATCACCTGTTATGAAGTGAATGAGTCCACTTTTCAATTGAAATCGTTAAAAGTTTATGCATTATCTTAAATTCCTATTAGATACCATTAAACTATTTAGAAGTCCTAGAAATTTTTTTTGCATTATATCCAAAGGTGAAATTCCAAACAAAAACATTAGGGTTATAAAATATTTGACTTCTGGAAGTATGTGTCAGCTGGGTGGAGCAAAATCCATGACAGCTAAAACATTTTAAGAATTAAAAAAATGCAAAAGATAAATAGATGAATTGTTAGTTTAGAATTGTTAAAAAGTATGTTTTATAATTAAAAAAGTTAATATCTTGAATAATACAATGAAATCTTCTGACTGAACTACTATGAGTTATTTTGATTGGTTACAAATATTTTTATGATTTCAATAAACAGAGGGCTAATGAAAAATGAGGTTTCTGGTTTAGAAAAAAAGTGGTTGCTTAGGGAGACAAGAAAAAGTGTTGACGAGTAGTATAAAAAAATCAAAAAAAAGTACATTGTTCTTTAGAAATAATATAAGAATTGTTAAAATTAAAGTAAAATAAAATTGAAAACAGTGATACTAACCTCCAAAAAGCATTCCTGAAGAGAGGTAATACCATATGCAGAGAATATTGGCTTTAACCATCCTGAAAAGTCTATATATATCCCGTATCGTGGGAACAATAATTTCCACGATCTTTGAATGGAAAGCCTTCGAAATTAAATTGATTCGAATGGATTCTTGAATCAATATCAACATTTTCGAAGCAGCCTACAAAGAGAGAGTAGAATAAATTGACAAATCTATTGATAATCAGCGGATGATAAAAGGTATTTAAAAACTGTTTCATTTTAAATAAAACTTACCGTGTGTATATTGAACATTAGATATTGAAACTGTACTGACAACGTGTGTTGTATGATTTTCTTCCATTTTCTTTTATGAATATAAAGTTGTGTTCTTTTGTACATAACGTATAATATTAAGTTGTGTTCCTTTGTATATAACGTATAATAAGTTGCATACTTCCAAGTATTTAGACTAAATTCATTTGTGTATCGTGTGAAAGATCATTGTAGATAAGTTCATTTTTTTAATTGATGGTAAAAAAGAATTATGTATTTTTAATATATAAATTAACAAGTCTTCCCATTTGGAAGAACAAATTATATTGTCTGTAGACTGCATTTCTTAGTGTTTGATTTATCAGTTATCAGTTGGCAGGATTGATGGAGCGTATTGTAACTCGAGAGGGGGTTTGGAACAGAATTTCCAGGGCCGGTTTGTAAAAATTTATACAATATAAATATATAGATCATATATTTTTTTTATCAATATTCAATATTGAGATTTGGCGCTTATTAATAAAAGAAAAATAATATAAATATTTAACCTTAAGAACCCAAGATTCTGAGAAGCTGAGCGCTCATTAAAAAATTTAATAATAAGAAGAGGTAAAGGTAAGTGCATTGTGCGGCATTATTGAACCTAGATAATTTTCTTAAATATACCGGGCAAATTAAATTCATATAAAATAAACTACAATAATATATATATATATATATATATATATATATATATATATATATATATATATATATACCAGCATGCGATGGAACAGATGAAGAATTAGAAGAAATATAACAATTAATGAATGAAAACATCTCCAATATATTCAAGAAAGAAATAATAGTGATAATGGGGGATTTGAATGCAAAAATTGGCGGAACAAAATCAGAACAGTATTTGAAAGGAACAGTGGGCATGTATGGAATAGACGAACGAAATGAGAGAGGTGAAAGGCTACTCCATCTTCAAACATCACCGTCGAATATTATCAATCCGTATTTCACACAAAGACGAAACCAGCGGCGGATTGCTGGTCAGACCCTAAAGTGTTACAAGGCGAATTTCGCATTAAATTACATAACAAAAAATTGAAATTTATTCCTAAAGAACCTGAGAAATTCAGAGAAGCATTGTCGCAAAGCAATTCACCACAAACTACTGGAGATCCTAATAAAACATGGGAAAACACTAAGAAATTGATTTTAGGCGCGATAAACACTACAAACCCAAAAGAAAAACAGATAAATAAAAACAAAGGATGATTGACGAGACACTGAACTTGCTAGAAGAACGAAGAAAGCTTAGAACCAACGGATCAAATCCAACACTCTGAACAACATATAGCTAATGTAAACAGACGAATAAAATCCCTGAGCAGAAGAGACAAAAATAATCATATCAAAGAAATTTGCAAAGAGCTGGAAGATCATGCTGACGGTCAAGAATCCAGAAACTTTTCGACAAAGTGAAGTACTCAACCTAGTCATTCAAACCACATACGCAGATTATAAAAGTTAACCGAGGGAAAACTATCACCAACCTTGAGGGCATAGCGGCGATATGGAAACAATATTGTTTAATGTTATTTTATAGTGAGGACGAAGAAGCAGATGTAGAAAGAATGAGTGAGGAAAAAGAATTACATATCCTGAAATTCGAAATAGAAACTGTAATAAAGAAATTAAAAACTAAAAAATCTTAAGGTGACGACGGAATGACAGCGGAAGCACTGAAAGAAATGGGAGAGAGAAGTAAGCATGTATCATATATGTACACACCATAGTTTTTAATTTGAGAAAGGCATTGAGTTTTTAAGTTTATTATGTCTTCTGAAAGTTAATGGGATAGTTTTCAAGTAATAATGGTAATTTGTTGGTAATGGAACCTACAGTAAATTTGAAGTAGAGCTATATAAATTTATGTTCTATTCTGACCAATTCTTCCATTATAGAAATGTCACAAAAGTCTAATAGAATATAATTAAATTTAAATGGAGATTCTCATTTATTTTTCTTTTGCAAAATACTTTTAGTGATATTATGGATAACCTGTCACTGGCTGTGCAGGATGGAGCTCCATCTCATTTCCCATTAGTTATTAGAAATCATCTAAGTAACATATTTCCTCGACGATGGATTGGCAGAAGAAGTGATTTTGAATAGCCACCAAGAAATCCTGACTATAACCCATTTAATTTTTATGTTTGGGGACATATCAAGTACTTAGCGCATGCCAATGAAATTAACTAAAGAAACGAACTCTGGAGGAAAATATAAAATGCGGCTAACTACATAAGGGGGCAGAATAATAATTTCTTTCAAGTACAAAAGATGCATAGAAGTCGGAGGAGGCCACATAGAACATTTAATTTGAGTTTGCTCTTCTTATGCTACATTGTTTTTAATTACGCTTTATCGACGAAATAGAAGCCTTGCGTTACAAGTTTTTTATTGTCCGTTCAATTGCGTTTTTCTCGAAGATGGATGAAAATACCGTGTTTAAATAAAAGCATCAATATTACGTAGAAATGACGTGTACGTCACATTTTCTAATCAAAATCACTAAAACGTTTCGTCAAAAAAAGTTTCCAGTCGATTTCATCATTAGGAATCATCCACGTAGCGCCTCCAGTGATAAAATGTATAAAATGTAGAATAATACATAAAATAATATTCCCTGTAGAAAATTATGCCTCTGTGTCGATTTTGATGACATTTGATAAATAATACAGTCATATTATTAGCGAAAAACGAAAAAAATAGTCAACTGTAACGCCCTGTACCTTTTTCCACAGCATTATTTCATAGAAGCATATTTTGTTCTGTCGCCTTATTTAGGCCCAAACAGTCCGCCATCAGCCTATACCCCAATAGTTACTCCCCTTGTATAATCAAATACGATGAATGAATGTTCATAAAATGATTAAAATAATCACAACATATTTCATTCATTTTTTTTAAATTAAATTTTCTTCCTAGAAATATTTTATTTGTGCTCAATATACAAAATTTTATAAGCTCTTGTTATTTTTTATGGCTGTTTCATTTCACCATAATTATTTCGATCGAAATAATCGAAGCCGGATTATTTCTAAACTGTAACAAACTGTACATCTCAAACTAACTTTATAAAATAAAAACGTTCGTCGCGAGAAAACAATACTTTATGAATAAATGAACTTGGAGAACTTGAATGTCGTGATCAATGACAGAAAACAGGACAGGGCCCATCAGTGAGGTGAGACAATTACGAACTGAGCATCGAAAAAGCATTTGTATGTCCCTGTACCCAATTCAGCCCCATCAATCGTTCCCTGCAACTGCGCTTCTGTTCTGAATAATTTATAAAGGTCTTATTTTCACTTGAAACTACAAAATATACCTAATTGGCTTTTAATAGTAATTTCCAGTTAGTATACCAAATAAAAAATCACATAATTGGAGCCCAAAACTTTTGTTATTTGATGTTTTATTGGACGGGCATAAAATGATGATGAATAAGGAAGACCGAGATAGTTTTCTCAATATTTATAACCAAGATACAAAGTGATATATTAATTTAATTTTTATTTCAATTAATCATGATGTACGAACCACCTTCTGCATCCAATTACCTACTACTACTTACTTACAAATATTCTGAATGTGATAATAATAATAATATTTCATTCAGCTAAATTTTGAACAAATACTAGAAACCAAAAATGTACGGTGTTACCGCAACAATGAACACTATAAAATAAATATGTTCGAAGCGACAACCATATTGATGAAAATATTTCGTGTGAACCGGTTTTATTCTATGCTTGATTCTGTTTACAGGGTGATCTTGAAATATGTGGGAAATGTTTGAGAAAACGTTATCAAAAAAGTTAACTCCTGAATATTTTTATTTCATGGCTTCGGTACGTTGTGGAAATAACTTTCTCAATTGTGAATAATCAATTTTTATTCATATTTTAATTTGTTTAAAATTCAGCATATTGAATGAATATTATCATAATTTCCCGACACATACAGTGAGTTCATCTCTGAAATGAGAATATCCCAAATACGGACCTGTCGATTCATTATACATTCAAACCATTAATTGAAAAGATATGTAATTAAATACTGATGATTTCAATTTTAATTCTGTGCCACCACATTTTTCAACACGCTTGGTCTTGATTCGAGTTAATAGGTAATTTTAGCTTGTCTTAAGTTTCTCACGTACTGCGCATGTGTATACCCATTACGGCTCAGCCGATACGATGCGTTGAACGGATTGTTATGTCGCTTCTCCGTATACGTGAACGTATCCGTATCCCGACCAAAATCAGTATTCTGTGCTATAAGTGCTATTTTACACGCCTTCTTTGATATTGGTTTGGTTTGATAATAACCACAAAGTTCATTTTAGTTTTATTTTTAATTATTGTTTTTTTTACTTTTACCCAAGAATAGTGCTTTGACCATCCTGGTTTTAGCACAATACGTCATCTGCTAAAAAGGTTTTATGACAACTCCTTTACGTCAACGTAACTCCAATACTAATACGGACACGTGTAAAAACTTATGACAAGCTAAAAGTGTCTTATAAGTGGCAAAATGGCCTACTGGAACACTGAATATATTCAAAATCACCTCTTCTTGCTAGTGCAAGTATTCGATAAAAATTTTAAGCCTGTATTCCGAAATTCATACCAGTACACTGGCCAGTGGTTCTGACATCATGAATTGACGCCATACAGGTTCCAAAATACGTTGTCCAGTGTTCACCAGTACGTCATGAATCGATGCCATATTTAAAACGCCGTGACTAGGTACACGCTAACTTGTACGGAAATATAAATATTGTGTACTCGTGAAACGTAATCAAAGACACAACGTCACTTTTTAGCGTGCACGGATTAAGGTACATTTTCACGTGACGCTGGAAGCTCAAAAATGAGCTTCAAAAGCTGTCACATGTCTAAATGGAACGCTTAAATTTGTAGCTTCCATGAAAAAGGTATTCTAGCGTCAAAATTGGAGCGTCTTGCAAATAAAATACATATAAAACCTACATTTAATTGTTCCTGTTAATAATTATATTGATAAGCAAGTGTAAAAATGTCAAATAAAAATCGATATGGAAAATATATTGCCGAATATCATCAAACATATACTGAATGGTATAATCGGAATATACAATATTTAGCACAAGTGTAAGGACGCAATATAAATCATAGATTCCAATTCTCCATTCATTTTACTCAATATTTATATACTCTTTGTTAACACATTATTAAACCATAGAGCAAATAATACTTATTCGATTTGTCTATGGGGTAATACAGTTCAAACCACTGTTGCCAAAGGTGTCGATTTTTCCTCAAATTGGGAATTTTTAACGTAGTGACGAAATTATTAGGGATTTTAAATTTTATTGGTAGAAAGTGAGAACCTAAGTAAATTTGCTTACTTTTCATTAAGTAAGGTACCAAGTTATATTCTGTTTATTTGTGATGAGATATAGAAGACTGTTCTTATTTTGAAGTTGTTATGTGCATTGAAAAAATTGTATCTTAATTTTATATAATTTTATAATAAAAAGTTTATTTGTACAAATTTTGTTACATTTAATTTAATATGTTGGGAACTTTTAAATCACGGTTGGCACGGTTTTGATAAGATGTTTGAGGATGTAAATATTTTTCGCCTGGCAACACTGGTTCAAGCTGAAAATCGACGCTGAAAGTTGGTTTAAAACGAACTTCCTAAAGCGAAGCTAAAACTGCATATTTAGTCATGTGATCACCGGTTTGAGCGTCAAAATTTGAGCTTCCAGCGTCACGTGAAATTGTACCTTTAATGTTTTCTTCGTACACGCTAAAGTCCTGCTAATTTTGCGCCGATTTTATTTGCGGAGTATGCAAAGTAGTATATCTATGTTTTTGTGTGTTTAGCGTTTAACAGGTTCACTGCTAACGGCGTGCATACCCGTCCTAGCCATTCTTCACTATGTGTTAACGGCTGCTTATATGCGTCCACTCCAACAATTCGGTTGACCTGTCAGTATTCTCTTTCTGAGCGGTTGTAATTAGGCGTAGACATGCAGAAAAGATAAAGTTACCTTACTATAGCCGCCGTTTTGAATTTTGTGATTTTGTTGATTAAGACAGTATTGGTGAAATGGCCGACTCTGAAGCAGGTCCCTCGTAGCTAAAAAGGCATAAAATGAGTGAAAGTAGATATAAACCGTTAACTGTGGCAGAATTAGAAGAATTATTATCCAATTCTGATAGTGATGAAGATGTTCCCTATTTGTCAACAGAATTTGTGAACAATATGGTCGAGTGTGAGACTAGGTTAACTACAAGTTAGCGTGTACCTAGACTCAGCGGATTGAAAATAGTTCTCGTGTAACACGAGTCGTATTTGTTTCAAATAATTGACACACCCGTTGAAATAGTCCTACATCACACTTTCCTCACCAGTGCAATATGGCGTCGGATTGATGACGTAACAACCCATGGCCAGTGTACTGATGAGATTTCGGAATACACATTAAATATTGTTCGACATTAGAATGAACAGAGAACAAATATGGCAAATAGTTGAAGCTGGTTCATAAATTATGATAAATTGGCAACACGGATAAAACTGATACAGTGGAAGGGACTTATCATTTAAAACGCTTGCTGTCTTCTTTGTTAAGGTTTTAAAATATTTTCATATGATTAGTAGTTATTGTTGATTCCTCAATTTATTAGTTTGTCCTTCATGTTCCGCTATTAAATTTTGGCTATGTCTAAAGTTACGCATTGCGTTAAGTTAACTTATTTCATTTCCATTTATATTTTTGTTATGTCTAAGGTTACTCGTACGTATTGTGTTGAGTTTAACTTATTTCATTGACGTTTATATTTAATTATTTGGTTTTTATTATGATTATAACATGACTCATATGTTTTTTATCTAAATTTAGTATTATAAAACTTTATTAAAATAATTTTATGTTCTTACATTATATAAAATTGCTAGAAACTAAACTACAATTGCAGATATGAAATATTATTATTATATACAAAAAATTTGATCTCATTTCCTTTATAACTGTATTTTATTGGGTTACAATATACGTCTCATTCATACTACATACTATATATATATATATATATATATATATATATATATATATATATATATATATATATATATATATATATATATATTAACATAGAGTGAAAACTGCAACACCCTGTATACAGAATTATGAAATAATAGACTACATACTTCAAGTAATTAAAATTTTTGGAATTTGAATTTTTTTTAAAAAATGATCTAAAAAGGAGACAATCTGTACTATTTACTATTCAATAGAGAAAGCAAGATCTAACTGTATGATTATAGAGAAGAATTCAAATAAGCTTTATAAGAAAATAGGTGACATAAAAACAACTTCCATATTTAAAAGAGAGAATTTTAGAACGTTTGTTACATATAAATGAAAATAATAACCCATTGTTCTCATTGTCAAAGTAAATTAATATTGTGATTTGTTTTAAAGAAGTGAATATTAGGGTTTGAAGGAATTTTTCAATAAGATTATATAAGTATTTAAAATATGTGAATGTAGGAAGTAAAATGAAAACATTATCTCTATGGAATATGACATTTGTTGAATACAATTTAAGGGAGAAATATATGGGTTTTAATCGTTTAAGAGGCTCAAAGCAGAATGTTTTAAAATGATGGATGGACAATCCACTGTTTGAAATGAAATCTTTCAAATAAGAATTTTGATAACCAATTTTGATTGGTGGAATGCATTTAAGATATTTTTATCAGCGACAAGTAGATTGCTAATAATAAAAAAATTGAATGGGAACAGTTTGTTGATTATACAGTCTATTGACTAGGTACTTTCTTTTTGGGTAGGAAATTTTTAAGAAGCAAAATTTATTGAGAAAATTTTTTTAAACTTTTGAAAAAACAACAATTTGGCATTAAAAATTAGAGAAAGAAATACATTAGACTTGAAAGCTAGTCAGCAATATATTTAAGCAAGCAGAAGTACACATTATAAGAGGAAAATTGGTAATTATATTTGAATACTAACCATAAAACTTATAGATGTAATTAGGTAAAATATTATATGGTGGAACGGTGTCTCCACCATACCTTTTAGAAAGCTTTGGATTATGTGATTTGATTTAAATGTATTGATGTGGACGAAATGTAGCACCGTTTCTGGATATTATGCAAGCTGGACGAATTGTATGGTATTTTCCAAGAGGTAACCTAAAACAAAATAAGAACCATTTATTGATGTGAATTAATTGAACTATACAGTGGAAAAAGGTAGTTAAAACTATTTTAATTATATATAAAGAAGGTAGAGTAAACTTACCGATTTAGTGCAAGGAATTGAACTTTGATATTAAACAGACGCTTATAAGTTTTATCTTCCGCCATCTTTCTATCATAGACTTTTATATAACGGATTTCGTGTTATAAGATTTGTGTTGAAAGTTGCCTATTTTGAATTATATATAGACGTTGTACTTCATTCGAGTGGATGACTTTATTTGAACGAATGATCATAATAGATAATAGGTTTTCACTAATTTATGTCCTGTAAAAGAATAATGTATTTGTTTCTACAGCATTAAATAACGTTTTTCTATTTGAAGAACATTGTGAAATTATTTTCTTGAGATTTTTCATTTCTCTATGGTGATTGCTCCATCTAGCTTAAACATTTGGTAGCTTTAAACTGACATCTATGAACCGTGGAGAGGTTCAACATTAAACACAGGACCGTCTTTAGAGCTTATTTGGAAATAATGATAAAGCAAGTATATTTTGATTAACAAAATTTTTATTGAAAGATAGGAATATTATTTGAATTTCGGCGCTCATATTAGAAATTGAAATTGTTTTATTTTTCTACATCTGAACCCTACTCTGAGATCAGAGAGTTTCTCATGCAAAGGAATAATTATTTTACAAATAAATTTTAAATATTACAATATACCGGGCAAACAAAAACTGAATATCAACTAAACTAAACTAAAATTAATAATTCATAGTATCTAAACAATAATTTTAATATTCTCTCTCTCCCAATACAAATCACAATAATATATATATATATATATATATATATATATATATATATATACATATATATATATATATATATATATATATATATATATATATATATAACTCAGAAATATTGGGGAATGCAGCAACAAAGAGAATTCTTTATTGGTTTTTACCCAAACGTTCGTTTTCATCATCAGGGACACTACAAATAGAGGACAAAATGGGGTTATTCTCAACTCCATCAATGAAGAAACAAAAGTGTACTTACATCCAATGTGAAATTATTTTCCTTTATGTAAAACATGAGATTGAAGAACTCATCACATGGCATCAGTTAGGGAAAAATTGACATTTAAATTAGCAGTAATATTAACAACATTGAGGCTGTTATAGGATAATATAATAATAAAAACACAAAACTTGCACTACGCAAAATATCTACTTGACATCAATCATTCATTGACACCTAACACAGAACTAGAAGTGCTGCATATTTATGAAAAGAAACAAGAACTTCATTTCCTTGGAGAATTGGAAATTAGAAGACCTTTAAGAAACCCACAATATGAAGTTGTCAATGAACAGATAAATCTAGGGAGTTCTCCACTAATAAACTGTCTTCTTAAGTGATAATTGTAAAGATCAGAAGATATAGTTTTCCTGGTTTTCTATATCATTGCACAGTTATACTGATCTTAATTGGAAAAATAATATCTAGGATATCACCATAGGGCTAATAATATCTAAGCTTCAATATTTGTGATATCACATCTTCTTCTTTTTTCTATTAACATATATTAAGTCAATCACAAGTTAGGTCACTTCTTGGTCTAGCCAAAAATAACTACTAAACATCAGGTAGGCATCAAATGAAATGTAACTTCTGTCATTCTGACGATGATATTGATTTAACGAAACAATTGTCAATTTTTTAGAATTTTCAACAATTTTCATTACATTGTGGAATTAGCTAGAAACAGTGAGTTTCATTTAAAACACTAATATGAGTAGATTCCACGAAGTAAGGGTCGAGACAGTTAATTACTTTTAAGTTTGTTTTACTTTTTAATGTCTATTACTTTTACTCACCAACACTTCTTAACATACAATATTCACATTCTTAATGTTCAATCTTACAATTTTTAGCAATCTTAAATACATTTGCGGAACAAAACCTTTAACGCCCTTTCATCAGGATCAACATTTTTATACTCCCTACTCATTGTTTTCAACAAACTTCTTTCCAGTAAAGCAGGAGTCCCATGCATCCGTTTTCCGACGGTAAGATGATCCGACTGATTTCCTATTGGACGAAAAATTTTGCGCCAAATTTCATCCGACTAATTTTAAGAAGTCGTACGACCTCGTATAAGTTGATTTATTTCAACTTTTGTCCGATATCGTACGGTTTTCTACCTAACTTTATTATATTTTTAATAATAAATGATCAGGAACTAAAAAAAACATTAACATCAGGTAACAGGCATTGAAATTTAAAAAAATAAATTTCACTGGTCACAGATTACAGAAGAAGTTGGGCTTTTGAGCTCATGATACCATCCTCTTTTCTTGTACGTTGGTCGTATGTATAGGACATGCAACAAATTATCGTACGAAATACAGATTTTTTTCGGAATCGTGCCATCGGAAAACGGATGCATGGGACTCCGGCTTTACTCGTTCTCAAGCAAAAAGCTTGCTGAACCAATCATATTTTATTATTTATTAAAAGTAATCTTTTGATATAACAATTTAAAATACAAATTCTCTTTATTTTCATTATTCGAACTATATTGTCATATTAATTATAAATGTTATTTTAATTATAGACTTGGAATTTTATATGTTACTTCTCCAAAGTGATAGTTTCTAACCATCTGACATTACATATCATAGAATTATCAACTGTCATTAATGTATATTTTTGGTTATGAGTCTGTCAGATTATAAATCATTATGATTACTTTTTGAAATATTCTGATTGTATGTCTCGGTATATTTATTTATTGACTACTCAATACTCAATTTTACGTAATATCGTCTATATTCCAGTTCAAATACATAATTATAATAGATCATAATCCATATGAATATAACAGGTTGGTATATATTTTATAATAAAAATATCTTTCATCATCTCAACCCACAATTAGATTAAAGGTGTTTATTATATTTGTTAGATGGTTCATATCATGATAATATATTACGGTTAGAGGAATAAAATACTCATCAAATACAGATTATCCAACAATATTTTGGTGTTCCGTATTCATGTCTACTCAATCACCCTGTACAAAACACTTCACTCAATATCTATTAAATAGTAACCGTTTTGCACAAAAATCAAATTCAGTAGTCAACAAACAATTTTTTAAAGATAAGAAGATCCTTAATTCCATTTAAAAATGTTGCAACTCACATTTTTTCAATTACAACCATATCAATATTTTGATTGACGAGAATGTGTAATTTGATGAAATCCTCTCTATTTATTTATAAGCCGTTAAATATTATACAGTAAACGTATGATAGCCCTTATAGATTTTTATATACTCCTCTTTATCATGGTCAAGGTACAGTTGGTAATTTCCTCCGGTAAACTGGCTACACCGGATTTTCCGGACATTACTTCCTGTAGGCCGGAAGCACAGGTGTCCCCTTTAAGTAAACACGACATTTCAGCCCTTAACATTTTCAGCCCTTATATATTATATTCTGCTTACGTTTTGCGCTCTTTCTTCAACTATGTTTCACGCAGGTCTGACAGTGTCGTCGGTGCTGGAGTATTTTATTAAAACTTCATTGAGAAAAATAATTACGATGGTGGAAATTAATAGAAACTGAACTTTTATTATATAAATCACCACATAATGACAGATCGTTGTTGTTCTGGCCAGCCTCCTTTGACTTAAAATTAATATGGAACTTTAATTGACATTTAAATTAGCTGCCACCTGCTTTTGAAGTTCAGTTTTTACCAAATGTGTCTGAAACGCAGCATTTTCAAATATTATTGGATAATAATTTCTAGGTGTGCTTGAATTTAAATGTGACTAAACTACACCACTAAATGCTGAATTTGATATTTGGTTTGATTTTATTCGTAGATATATGTCTTCAAATATGCCGTTTTGAACAATAAGATAGAAATAAGTTCATATTAAATTGTGTTATAGACTAATTTAGAAATTTTACTAATTTCTGCATGAACATGATACTATGCTTATTTTGATCTTCAGCTCTCAACAAGATTATTTCTGTTAAATTACAGAAATTTTCTACTCGCTTAATGAAGAATATTTTCTGTAGCAATCATCGGGAGGACAATATAGAAACAAGAATGCCAGCAAAAATGCATTACTATAGCTGATATATGTTAAACAATATTCACTGGTTTGTAAATCTAAGAAAACTGGATTGGACACTGAGGAAGTGAATGTGCCAAAGCTTTTTTGGTATAAGACAGCTGATTTTTTCTCAAATGGCGTGACAAATATATGACAAACCTGGTACACGGTAGCAAGTGTGGTAAATGAGTCTCCTGTAGTCAGATATCTTAGAATTCGTTTTGGTGAATGTGCTTGATTAATTAGTATCTCGTTTCTTTAAACGGTCCTGAAATTTCACCAGTTCTTTAACTTTTTACTAGGTCATTCTCTTCTCAGATTATTTCTGTATCCCTCTTTTTCAACACATTTAACATAACATACTTATTATAAATTCTGTCAGAACTTTGTATCCTTGGGTGCTCCGCCCCTGAGGACCACATGCGTAATAGAGAAATCTCTAATGTTATTTTATAAGTACATTCACGAGTTCCGAGTAGGGTAAAATAGGATAAGGATGAGAGATTATTATTATAACGCCCCTGTTCGTGCAATATGTTTCTCGATAATAATACGTTTAGTATTATTGGCCATAATTTTTGAAAAACTTAATAAATTAATTACATATTTGATAACATGCTTCTATCAATTTATTGTAATGAGCACGCTAGGTTGCAATTAAATTGATTAGTAGTTCAGCATCATTTTCCAAAAACCGGCCTATATTTCTAGGGGTCTATTTCGAAAACAAACATAGTCTGATAGCCCGCTGCAAAAGTTTCTGCCTACACGTTAATACAATAAAATATATTTTATATGGTATAGATACATCAAGTATACAACCCTGTTCAGGCACTGCTGGGTTAAGGATAGGTATTGTATCATTCCTATAATACATTTCATAGCTTTTCCTATGCGTGAACAGCTTGACACTACTTTCAAAATATCGTATCTGCTTAGTGAAATTAAATTTTGAAATATTGCCTCATTTGATCTTTTTGTGACACCTCTCCTAAATTTTTTTCAACACGTTACTTATCCAAACATATTCATTATGTTACTAGGAGTAGAAGGCTATCATTATTGTTGAGCCCAGATTCTTGCACTTACGAGGCGTTAGCCGAGGCGGTACAAACTGGGCGAAACATATAATGGGTCTTCTGCTCCGAGTGACATATACTATTTTTTCTTCAAGCGTAGAAATAATGCAATTTATGAGAAGAAAAATATTGAATACATTGTTTATATCTCAACTATTTATTAATACAAATATGAAAAAAACAGTTATGGCTTGCATAAGCATTATTTATTAATTGTAATATTAAAGGTGCAGTTTTGTATACTACAGTTATTTTAACTTAGGCTACTGCCACCTCTTTCGGCTTCGACATTCACACTCTTGTCATTGTTGTACATGTTATGATTAGTAAGGTATTTGTTTATATTTATTTTGTTAGAAATATTTTCATTTGAAAGGTTTCCTGAATATAAATCTCTTTTGATTCCAGAACTCGTACTTGGTTGTTCTTCACAATGAAATATTTTTTGTGCAGTTTATTTCTTGCTGGAAACAGAATCTTCTAAGTACCCTTCAGCAACACTGGTGGATTTTCATCCACCACGGCGCCCTCCGTTGTCAGCTAAAATAGTTGCTGAAGTCCCACGAAGGCAATGTCCCGTATATTCATGAGGATTTGTTAATTTCAAAAACATAGCAACGTCTTTTGGAACGTTTGAAATTTTATATATACCCATTACCACACGGTGACATTTACCGTTTGGATATTTAATAGAAAATCGCTGCTGATCCATATCATCCGGACGAAGTGCCGTATACTGTCTGACCAAGTTCAAATAAAAATCGCCAAGTATAGTAAACGACCGTTGTTTTTAGTTTTTTGTGTTTGTGATATTTACTGAAATTAAATTTCCTATATTTAGGATTTCGCTGTAGAACGATGATTTATGTCGATAGCCACTTTATAATTTGAAATTTGTGGGTTATGTTTCTGGTAGTTTATTTGTTCAATATTTTTTGTTTTTAATATTTTAAGACGTTTAGCTAGTTTATAAGTGAGATTTGTTTATTTTATTCAATCTAAAACCATATTTTCTAAAAAACGTGTTGCCGTAAAAGTAAAAATTATCATAGTCAATGCCCTAAAATTTGGAGAACTGTAAGGGATTCGGGATATCATTTACAATTTCTACATCTTGGAGAAAAGGGATCCTACTTTAAAATGTAAGTTGAATGAAATTATATAATAAAGATATTAAAATGAATTACAAGAAATGTCTGTCAGTTTACATCCAGCACGAGTTTTAAAGCTAGAATTACTTTAGAAGAGAAAATAAATTCTCTCATTATCCTTTTCTTAGCTCGATTCAAGGATTGTCCAGCTGCTGATACATCTGTTCGAATATGGCATTTCAATTGTCAGTTGTCGTTGTTTAGCGAACTATAGACGTCACTATTAGGTAGGATCCAATCTTGGTTTCTTTCTTGATAGTAATTGGGTAATCGTTCACGTTTAACCCACTTCTGACACCAATGTAATGTTCTTCTTATTTATTTAAAACAGTTTATCCTGACGGGTGGGATAAATGTACACACGCGGTATGTCTACTCTCTCAATTTATTTATTCACTGAACTAGTCACTAATTTATATTATATACACAGTATATTCACTTACACTAATTTATATAAACACTTCAATACTGTTTATTTACTCAAATTATAATCTGACTTATCCCGCTGGTCGGAAGTCTTTATATATTAAGTGCCATGTTTTCTAGATCTTTCTAGATAGCGGCTCACACAAAAACAATCGTCTCACTGGAATTGTCTAGATAAGACTGGTCACAAAAACTAATGGTAAACAGTTCGAAGAAATCCCTGCGCATTCGCCAGAATTTTGAACTTTCATACAGGGCTTAGGCAGAGTGGGATGCAGGGACTACACCAGTATGCTATTTCGTAACAATATTTACCTATGCCTACTTCCTGGAATCTATTACTTATGTGAGATTTGAGCCATCGGAGTAGATTTCCATGTATACCGACTGCACCAAGTTTATCCAACAAAGTTGAATGATCAATTTTATCAAAGGCCTTGCCGCGGTATACACAGCGTCTACCTGAAATCCTTTAAATATATATTCAATCAAATATTCCCGATAAACAAAGTGGCTCGTTTCAACAGAACGTTTTTTCATAAAACCATGTGGCTCCTCATTAATAATGTATTTAACATCTGTAAACATGTAATCACAAATAATTGATTCGAATAATTTGGCAATAAGAGAAAGTTTAGATATAGGACGATAATTTTCAACTAAATATTTACCAGCGGATTTAAAAATGGGAATTATTAAGGCAGTTTTCCATATACTAGGGAAATAGCCCTCTGTTATTGATTTATTCAATATTAAGCACAATGGACGGGCTATTTCGTTAACGCAATTTTTGATTAATTAATAGAGTTGGTATTTTATCTGCATCAGCTTGTTTATCCGGAAGGTTATTAGTTTTATCGACGTTTTTGTATAAGGGAATGAGATACGAAGATATATAATTAATATTAATATCATTATTTGAAATAGGATAGTTAAAGATAGAACTAAAGTAATTTGAAAAAGTATTGAATATTAATTGGCCATCGGTAACCAGTTTCTTGTTATTATTCCTAATGGCTTCAATAGTACCAGACTTGTGCTTTTTTGACTTCACAAGCTGCCAAATGTGCTTTGGGTTTGTAGTTATTTGAGATTCAACATTATTGATATAGTTTTCAAAATCTAGGTTAATTAAATACTTTGCTCTAGCTCTCAAAAGCTTGAATGTTAAATAACCCAAGTTATTAGAATACTTTGTTCCATTTGACATGAAATATTTTCTTTAATAACTTTGATGGTGCTTAGAGTAGACCAATGCGGGACTTTTGTTTGTTAATAATGTTCTTCAAATGGCGTAAAACTTACTAGTGCTGTCACAGGTATTTAAATTAAGGAATTCTCTATTCTAGTCATTTCATGTAAATCCAATGTTGTGTTTGTGTGGAAATGATCTTCAGAAATAAGAGGGAACTTATTTTCAATAATATGTTCGATTACTAATATATTATTCAAGATAAAGTCAAGGGCGTTTTTTGATTTATTGGTAAAATTATTAAATTGACAAAAAACGCAACAAGAAAATGTATCAATAAATAGATTGGAATTAGCATCAGAAAAATGACAGGGTATACAGTGATTGTTTATGGGGTCTAGGGGCCATTTTATGCAGGGCAAGTTAAAATCCCCGCATATTAAAAATGTATCTTCTGGATTATCCTCAACAATAGCGTGAAGCTTGGAACAAAACAAGTTGAAAGCACTATGCTCGACACTACGGAAGCTCTTTTTGTCTCCAATTAGAACTCTTCCTCCTTCTTTATGGGTTGTACCAGAATCTTCCCGATCACGTCTAAAGATTGCATAGGAATCAATCAATACTTCGGAAGAAGCATTTGTGTTTTTAATCCAAGTCTCTGTTAAGCATATAATGTATTGGTCACATTTTAAAGAATTTTTAAAAATGGTCGTGGTTTAGATTCTATACCACGAACATTTTGGTAAAAAATCGAGACAGCCATTGCAAAAACAATTAATTATAATTAACAGGTAAAAGAAACGAGAAAGATGATTACAGATTGCTCAATTAATTTTCAGAAAAAATTCTCTTTACATGACTCTTATCATCCTTCGGCATAAGCAGACCACCATTTTTAATCCAAACAAATTTGAAATGTTTCAGCCGTGCCATATCTTTCGCATTTATCAGTAACATTTTTAAATAATTTGTAAGGTGTTCGTTTACGAATAACTGGTTTGAAATCTCATCCACTTTTAGTCAAGCCCCGAGCTATTAGATTGACGACGTTTTATTTTGGCTAAAGTCATATCTTTTCTTTTTATGCAGAATAATTATTTTAGGTTTAGGTTGGTTGAGAACTCGAAAGGGTGCTCTAAGAATAGTATCTATGGGGTATTCAATATGTTCACCTACTTTCTGAATAACATGTAGTAAATGTTAATTACTTTCTCATTAATTCCTTGTATTCCAACATTTTTAGAACGTAGGTGTTGTTCAAGTGTTTCTACACGAGAAGAGAGGGATTGCACTCCTTTTTTCAGTAGGGCATTTTGTTTTGATATTTCTTCGACTGAACCAGCGTCTCGTTCATTTTATTAATTAGAGCTTCAAAATCAGATACCTTGTCGATGCCGAAATTAACTGACTTCAGAACGACATTGTGTAGTTTATTTAGGTTGTTTATAGCTAATTGAATATGCTTCACGATCTTTAAAGTACTTTTTGATATAGATTCTTCCCCAGATACATCACTATCAACATTATCCATATCAGTGTTTAAAAACACTAATATGAGTAGATTCCACGAAGTAAGGGTCGAGACAGTTAATTTCTTTATCCATATCGTTGTTAAGTGCGAGTAACAATGTTCGGTTGCTTTTGCCAGTGGATCTGCATACGAAACAATACCATACAGTAGCATCAACTTGAAGCTTGAAACCCACGCATTTGCCGAACACCGACCGGCACATTTCAGCCCGGGTGTTTTATTATTAATCGAGGTTGCACATTTGCTACAGACAACAATTATGGCTCACGGACTAATGGTATAATGTAGATAACGAGTTTTTTAATTGGAAACATTTATTTTTATGAGAATAAGCCGCTTGAAAATTGAATAAAGGTGCGATCACAAAGAAAGCTGGTTACAAGTAACTTATTTTCAGCGCTTGCTACAAGTGATTGAGAATTTTGTTGTGTGTACACAACAAACGCTTGCATTTCAAGCATCTTTTTCTTAGGGTTTTATCAGCTCTCGTTAAGACAATGTCTTCCTCAAGTGGTGTTCATGCAATTAACCGCGGAAGAGGTAGGTTTGGGGAATACCAACATCCATTTCCTCAATTGAAATTGGATAAAGTGAGGTTTTTTTCTTATCTGAGAATGGAGTTAACCAAGTTTAGTTACATCCTTAAGGAAATTGAAAGCGTTTTAGTCAATTTTTGGGGAAATCGGCATAAGCAACCTATCCATGCCGAAGAACGACTAGTTATTTGTTTGAGGTGAGTGTATAGTGTCTGATTTTTTCAATAAATATTTATCATAACATTTATTTAAAGAATATATCTTACAACTAGTTATACAATATAACACATCTAATAGTATACAGGGTGATTCAAAACACCTGTAGAGTGTTTTAAGGTATTGTCTCTGGGACTAACCAAACCCATATTTTTGCAACATTTCAAGTTTATAAAAGAAGTGGTATTTGAAATAAAACAAAATGGTGGCTGTGGAAATAAAAAGGGATTTTGGGGCAATAATAAAGTTCTGGCTTTGGTTAGTCCCAGGGACAATACATTGAAAATACTCGAAGGGAGTTTGATCGACATTTCAACAAAACTGGATTTAATACATCCAATAATTTTATGTTCTTGTAAATTTTACTTTGAATGAATCTCGAATTCTTTTTGTTATTTCAAATTTATCAACCAAGCAAGTCCTGAGAAGTCTTATTTCCGTGACCTTGAGAAGATCCTTCATATTCATCTATGGATACCCTCTGGTTTCAAGTACTAACAGGTGCTGTTTGTAGGTGTAGACCCAACACTGTATGACATGGGATACGCTTTTTGCTGGACTATATCCTGAATTTTTGCACGAAATGGAAAGATGTGTTCTGGACGAATCTTTCTTACATGAGGCAAAAGTGTTTTGAAGAATAATGAATGCTCATCCTCAGGTTTCTTGTCTTCTTTTGTGCTCTTCCTCTGAGACAAATATTTTTTCTTCCTATTTCTAGCATTGAAGCCGTATAGTCATCACGTCTCACTTTTGCTTCCGAAGTTTCTTCCATAGTTTCAGATGAACCAGCTGGTGCAGGGATCTCGTCATTATCTATGATGGATACATTGAACTGGTCTTGTGGCATGTTTTCAGGCTCAGTATATTCCTCTTCGTCTTGTATTTCCTTACTGGTATTCAGCTGCTCAACAATTTCATCTGTACTTGGTGTTTCAAGCATGGAACAATTACCAGAGCTTTTTCGAGCCTTAACAAAATCTTTCAAAAAAGTGCATTTAAATATGACACTTGCATGTAATAACTTCATCTGCTCCTGCTCCGGATTTGGTACGTACTAATTTTGAAAGCTCTGTAGCATACTGGTCTCGCAGATATTTCCAATTCTTCCTCAGCACCTGATCTGAAACAAAGAAATACATTGACGCTGTCTATGGTTAACGATAAATCTGTGGTGTATGTGCACTTTTAAGCTTTTAGTTTAAGCTTTTAATATTGCTTGCTAGACCACTTTCTAATTTTTTAGGTATTTGATTATTGGATCCTCATTTCGAACAATCTCATTTAATAATCGTGTTGGTGTTAGTACTGTCAGCAGCATTGTAAGGGAAGTTGTGATACCCATTTAGACAGAAATGCATGCTCTCCACATGCCTGTGCTTTCAAAAAATCAGTTTGTAGAGATTGCTAATGATTCCCTTTCCCTATGGAATTTCCCTAATTGCCTAAGCTGTTTGGATGGAAAGCATGTAAAAATTGAATGCCCCAAGAAATCAGGATCCATGTTTGCAACTACAAACAAGTTTTCTCAATAGTATTTCAGGAATTAGTAGATGGACATTACCGGTTCATTGTAATTGACGTTGGAGGGTGTGGCAAAAAAAGTTATGGTAAAACATTTGAAGCATCTGACTTATTTAGACTGATGAGAACCATTAGTCTCAATATTCCTAATTCAGAATATTTACCTGGTACCAATGTTAAAGCACCATATGTGTTTGTGGGTGATGATGCATATCCACTATTGGTTAACCTCCTCAAACCATACAAAAAGAATGTACTAAGCTTTGAGGAAGAAATGTTCAACGAAATATTATCAAGAATGAGAAAGTCTGTTGAATGTGCTTTTGGTATCCTTTTTGCTAAATGGAGGCTACTATCAACAATCATTGAAACTGATGTTGCTGTAACTGAAGACATAATTAAATGCATTTGCCTGTTGCACAACATCATTATCGATTTGGAAGGGGTACAACACCATTTAACTGAGGCCGTTGTGATGCCACTTCCAGAAAGAGGAAAGAAAAAAATTGTAAGACCAACAAACGCAGGTTCAAGTATCAGAGAATTTTTTAAGACATATTTCGCCAACAATCCATTAGTTTTCACAGACTAAAAGTATAATTGTCATTTAAATTACACTTTGAATTTCAAGTACATGAAACACTACTTATCTATATGATGTACAATATGCAATAATCAAGTAAATTTCAACAACAATGTTTGGATTATAATACCCAAGTCATTTCTCTCTGTGTTTATAACTTTTCATTCACAGTTCATACGAATTATAAAAAAGTACCACCTGGGAATTCATATTTTAACTTTTCATTTTAAAAAATAATGTGGTATGATAGAGTGGAAGTCTAAGCAGAAAAATACATAGGGGTTTTCTATTAAGAAATCACGTTGCTGTACACTAAAACAATTCAAGGCTAAGGCTTTCGTGGCTGTTGGTCATTGAAGTAGAATTTATGGATAAATATACTATGTACATTGAAATTCAGGATTTAATTAAACAAAACGTTTCATAAGTACTGTAACATATATCATCAGTTGTACATAAAAATTAAAAATATAACTTAAAATAAAACCGTGTATAAGGTAAATTTCAAGTTAGATTGATTTAGAATAAAATATTCAGAATAATTATTTGACAACAAATTTTACCTTATGCAATATTTGATTTTACAGCATTATGCTTTTAATATTCACTCTTTCTTGTACTACGGATGATGTCTGTCATAGTACAGACAAAACGTTTTGTTCAATTAAACCCTAAATTTGATTTTACATGGTGTATTTATCCATAAATTCTATTGTACATCAAAAATGAGCCAGTGGAAAATTATCAGAATCTTCCTTGACTTTAAATGTAAAGTTAATGCATCTTCTAATAATTCTCAGTACCTGATAATCGATAGTAAAATATTCTTCTTACCGTCAGTTTTCATTTCGGAAGCTATCTCCTTCCACAACTTGTCCACGTGAACTCTATTAGCATGTAGTTTGAGGCGTTTGTCCCGAATAGCCCCTCTTCTAAAGACTTGAGATATCAGTTCATCGACGTCCATACTGCACAGTCGTTTGTCACTGACTGGTTCGATCGACAAGAGCCGGAAAACAAGGACAAAACGTTCTTGTCAGAACTTGTAGCGATCGCTTGCTAGCCGGGACAGGCTTTGTCTGTGAATGCAAACACTTGATACAATGTAGATTTTTCTCGCGCCGGCTGGAGCTTGCAAGCGCTTGTAACCAGCTTTCTTTGTGAACGTACCCTAAGTCAAATTTCACGTAAGTACTTGCACTGATATTATTTTACGAAGTAGATGAAAAATAACAATCAGTTAGTAGCCAATGGTACGCAAAAAAACGAAATTTTTCTAACAAAAATTACCACAAAACTAAGCAAGTAACTCGGAGCGACAAAACACACGTCTAATCACAATTCAGCGATATTGAACGTATCATCAAATACAAGAGGTATGCTCATTTTCTTGAAAATTTTTTGCTCTATTAAAAATCCAAGGAAATCAGTTAATTTGAGGTCATTTGATTGAACACAACCAATCAGAACAACATTATACTGAAAACAGATCTCATGGGCTGTTTTCACTCTATCACGTTGTTACGGATACAATTTGAATATTTATTTCGATTTTGACGTTTCAAATATTTAATATTTCAAAATGTCACGATTTGGTCATAATACTGACGAGAATATTAATGAAATTATAGAAGCTCTGTACTTCTTTTCTATAATTAGCAAAAAAATTTCTATCCGAATAACCCTCGAATATTGATAAATGCTCAAAAATTTTATAACAACTTTCTAAAGCTTGTTGCTTATAGGCAACAGACCTGCGGCGTTGGTCTGTTTCCAGCTTTTGAAATCTGTTATAAAATTTTTTCGAACAATTATCAATGTCCTTGGGTTATTACTACTGATAATAGTTTTTCAATAATGTCTCCGAAGGTAAAGCTATAGCGACATAGAGCGCCAATATCCTACTGTTACTTTCGAAAAAGTGTGGCCAATGTCACTGATGATCATTCTACATTAAATCGCAATTTTTTCGAAAATTAAGACAAAGTTCACTTCCTCTAAATCAATTTGAAGATCCAGTTATAGATGAATGGCATGAAAATAGCTCATAGTGCTTCAAAATTGCATAGTAAAATGTATTCATTAAAAAGACAGTTGTGTATTCACCGTCAGTTATGAGATGGTGCATTTGAAAATTTATTTATCACATTATAGCTCGTAATATTAAAGTTTGTACATTTATAATGCTGGTAATATAATCTATTTTTTCCCTACACATTGCTCGAAGTACAGTACAAATATTTGAGTATAGGTTACAGAAAGCCTCTTAATGAGTTATTTGAAAAGGTTACTAATGAACGGTAATTCATACTTGACAGATCTTAACGTATGATTATTTATCACGAAAGCGGCGGGCACACTCACGTAAATGCGGTTGTTTGAAATGCCTAATTAGAGCTGTCATTCGAAATACTCGTGCGTGAAGGAAGTAACACTTAGTTCTCTGACAGCTCGTTACATGCCTTTTTCGATACAAATGAGGCTATTTTTTATTTACTTCATATCCACAGTATTATTTTAAATTTAAATAAATTACAGAAATATAGTATTGAACGCTTATTTTTAATAATTAATTGATGATTTTCGATATTAGAAAGTTGAGAAAGATTCAAGAAGAATGCAGGAATTTCATAATTTTATCAACATTCTCTGCATAATGAAATGGGCAGTAACAATCAAAAATACATATCTCATTCTTAAGAATGATCTTTTATATATCAGTTTAATGATGATAATAGTTATTTGTTTAACTAGGCAGCAAAGTAGTAGATTGACTGCCAAGGCTGAATTCATAGCCGAGCGTAGCGAGGCTAGGAATTCAGCTAAGGCAGTCAATCTACTTTGCTGCCGAGTTGAACATATAATTTTTTCTCCGATTGTTCATAATGATATAGGAGGATATTTTATTTGCAAATTATTACAACTCCCACAATCTCAATATTTTTCCTGTAGTATTCAATTAAATTAAAATTTGATAGAAATCGCAGTTGTTGGAATGGTTGGTTGCTATGAAAATGTCCATAATAATCATAGTTTGACAATTCATGAAATTTCTGACAGTTGTGCGAAAAAATATCGGTATATTTAAATTATTATATAATGGACAGTGATAGCGACCTGGCAGTACTTACTCCTCCAGAAATAAGGGAGGTGGCAAAAAATATAGAGTTGAATTTGTTGCCGGAGAAGTCTCGGATGAAATATGAAGGAAATTATAAACGATTTATGGATTATTACATGGAGAAAAATGTGAAGACTTTTTCGGAGAATGTATTAATTGCTTATTTTGCTGGATTATCTCAAAGAATGAAGAGTTCTACCCTTTGGTCTGTATATTCCATGTTGAAGGCAACTATGAATGTTAAAAATGGCGTAGATGTAGGAAGATACTTGAAGTTGCGGGTATATTTAAAACGGTCATCTGAAGGCTACAAGGCAAAGAAGTTCCGAGTTTTCGAAAAACAAGATATTATAAACTTTATACTGGATGCACCAGATGATGCATATTTATTAGCAAAAGTAAGTTTTGAATAAGATATCTATGCCATGGAGAGAAAATATTTATAATCCATTCTTTTAGGTTGTATTGATTTTTGGAATTGCGGGTGCATGTCGCTGCGGCGAACTTTTGAATTTAAAGTTAGAAAATATTGAAGATATGAACAATAAACTATTGGTATCCCTATTAAACACGAAGACGAAGAATTCGAGGTCTTTCGTAATAATGGGATATTTGGATGTTGTTAGAAAATATATAGCTCTTCGGCCTGCTGAATTAAAAGACACAAGATTTTTTTTCAAATGCGTAAAAGGTAAATCCATAAAGCAATTTGTTGGAATCCATAAATTTGGTAAAATACCTCAAGAAATAGCTGTCTATTTAAAGTTGCCGAATTCTAAGGAATATACGGGACACTGCCTCCGCAGAAGTTCTGCCACTTTACTTGTGAATGCAGGAGGTGACATAACAATGTTGAAACGACATGGTGCGTGGAAATCCTCAACTATAGCAGAAGGGTACATTGAAGATTCAATGACAAGTGAAACCAGCATTTGTGGAAAAGTTTTGACAAATATAGGAACTACTTATGAGACGAATCAATCTGGTAATATAATTAATGTAGAGAGAACTAAACATATGTTTTTAATAGATATGTAATTGGGAATCCCCGTTCTGATGTGAGGAAAAGGCATCACCAATAGCGGTCCGAGGTAGCTGATCGTCAGATCTTGCCAGATACACCACTATGTTGCCGTATTTCTGAGTATAATCAATTATTGGATATAACCACATTTGATCGCAAAGGAGGATATAACCTGTTTTGCTGCAAAATGCTGATTTTATATGCATTTTACTTTTCCGCCAAACCTATCTATATGCGAGAAAAGTATTGGTTTACCACAAAAAAAGTAGTAATTATGAAAAAAGATTTTGAGTTATTTTTACGATTTCCATCAACAACAACACAAAAAAATGGTTTTTAGAAAAACAATCCTGTGTGTATGTCGTCGTCGTCGTTGTCGTCGGCCACTTTTCGTTACATGTCTTGTTAGCACGATACAGCCTCCGGAGTGCAACAAGTCACCAATTTTATGTTAGAATATTGTGAAGGACATGTCACAGATGACATCTATTGATTTTCAGCTCACCAGAGCCAGTACAACGGGTGCTATGGTACTTGAAGTACGAAATATTTGTAATTTTTCGAGAAATTTCAGTTTGTTAGCACGATACAGCCTCCGGAGTGCAACAAATCACGAATTTTATGATTGAATATTATTCAGAACATCTCACTGATGCACCCTATTGATTTTCAGCTCATCACAGCCGGTACAACAGGTGCTATAGTACTTTATGTACGACATTTTTGTCATTTTTGGAGAAATTTCAGTTTGTTAATACGATACAGCCTCCGGAGTATATACAAGTGATCAATTTTATGATTGGATGTTATTCATAGCGTCTCAAAGATGAACCCTATCAGTGTTCAGGTCACTAAAGCCAGTACAACGGATGCTATGGTACTTGAAGTAACACATTTTTGGAGAATTTTTAGTTTGCTAGCACGATACAGCCTCCAGAGTGTATACGGCTGGTCGTCCTATAGATGCGTTTTCGTCCGAATGACATTCCTCAGAAATCGTACAGAAAATCGCGAAGAATCCAATTTCTTTTAAATGAATTTAGAGTCGTACTTTACATCCGAATTATTCGTGCGTTTTCGGACGAAATCATGCGATGTGCGACGTATCCGCGAAGAATGGGATATTTCGCAGTTGTTCTGACGTTCTAGCTTAAAAATGGATGTGGAGAAATTAATAAGTTAATGATAGAAAACCTTTGTGGGATATGACTGATAAATCATATCACATGAGGGATATACAAAGAAAATTGTGGCAAGAAGTAGCTGTTGAAATAAATACTAATGGTAAGTACAATTAATTAATTAATGGTAAGTCAATTAAATTAACAATCTTTATTTTAATAAGATAGTTGCACAAATTAAAAAGTTCACAAATGTTATTAAAGTGAATTGAATATTTTGCATTATATATTACACAATTCTTGAGATGAAAAATAAGCTTTAAATTTATTTCTGATATCATAAGCTGAGCTGGCGGCTCTGTTTTCACCTAACGTTCCAAAATGTGCAGTTTTTGAATAGGTTTTCTTTGAAATTTGCTCGAAGGCACTAACTACTTGCAGTTCCCCTTCTCTATCAATTATAATATTTTGCAAGAGGCATATGCATTTAATTAGTTTATCAGCAGAGTCAGGATTTACTTCAATCAATTTCTGTAACAATCTCCATTTGCTACTCATAATTCCAAATGCACATTCAACAACTTGCCTGGCTCGAGACAAACGCTCATTAAAAATTATTTCTGTGGGTCCTAGTTTTGATACCGGGAAAGGTCTCATTAAATAGGTTTTGAGTGGATAAGCTTCATCCCCAGCAGAACATGAGGTACTTTTATAGTTGTTCCCGGTAGTGAACGACATGTTTTAACGTCCCTCCCTTTTCAAGTTTTTTGAAAAGGTTTGAATGCGAGAAAATACCACCATCACTTTCTCTACAATAAGCACCTACATCTATTGCTATAAATTCATAATTTGGCCCAGCAACGGCTTGCAACACAATTGAGAAAGACTGTTTATAGTTCCGATACATGCTTCGGATTCTGAATGCGTATGCGTTTTCCATCTATGCAGCCAAGGCAGTTTGGAAATTTCCACCTATTCCAAAATTCTTCGGATATAGACTGCATGTTCTCATTTTTCGAAAATTTCATATGTACATTATGCAACGTGTTCCAAATAGCATCAGATGTTTCATGCACAGTTCTTTCAACTGTTACGTCTGATATTCGAAACGAATAACCCAATGCTTTGAACGTTGAACCCGTGGCCAAATAGCTGAATCATTTTCATACATTTACAATATGTTTTTCTATGTTTCAGTTGACGTAGTAAAAGCTAAATGGAGGGGACTAAGAGATACATTTCGAAAAGAATTCAATAAGTCTAAAAAACAAAAATCTGGAGATGGGGCAGCATCAGTAGTTACTTCAAAATGGCCATACTTTAAAATACTGTTGTTTTTATCTAGTACTGTTGAACGAAGGAAACTACATGGAAATATATCCCCACAAATGATAGGCGATAATAACAGTGATTCTGAAACAGGAAGTATGTTGGAGACTGCAGACAATACAGACTCGCAGTCAATCATTCCGGAAACTTCACAGCAAAGTACAAATTCAGCTATACAGCAGCGATCCACATCTAATACTAAAGCTATAAGTTCAATAAGTGCACCCACGAGTACAATACCTTGGCAACAAAAACAAGCAAACAGTCATCTAAAATATAAGAAATCCGAAAAACAAGCAATGGACGAGAAGTTCTTGCAAATTGAAAGGGCTAAACTAGATATATATTCCCGATGACAAAACGAAGTCTCTTGCCTTTCTTAAAGGCTATACCGAGAAATCGTCGAATGTTGGTCAGAACTAAGATACAGCAAGTATTTATTGAAGAACAACAATTATTGACAATGCACGCAGCCGACGAATCATACCGTTCCAATGAAGAAACATCGACAGTATCTCCAATGTACAGGAATAGCGATTCCTCCAGAACATCATGCTATTCTTACCGATTAATACCAGTGGATTCCCCAATTTCTTTGACAGTTGAAGAATCTTCCGAAGCTCCGTGCTATTCAATTGAACGAAGAGACATCTCCTCTCAAGACATCTCCACTCAACAGTCGTTGTCTATTCACAACTTGTTTTCTGAATTTTCAGAATGAAATAATACATTTCTGTTCAAGTATTCTTATTAACTAATAAAACTTTATAATGTTAAAACTACTCTATTTATTACTTACCTCAAAGTCACACTTAAACTTTCCTCTGGTGAAATAGTTTCATGGAAATTAGATGTTTTTTCTATTGATTCTCTTATGACATCTAAAATATATGTAAATGTATCCTGATTCATGCGGTAGCAATCGAAAAACTTTTTTTCATCATTTTTTAAATCGTTATATAAATGATGAAATTCTCCAAATTCTCTTCGTTTTGCTAGTATATCGTGAACCCAACACTTTTTTCTTTTTACGTTTAATCGTCGTCTCAAAAGATAATCATTTTCCAAAAAATATTCATCCATTATTTAGCGCACTGTTTACCAAAACGCACTGATTCGGATCGTGTAAAAACCTATCCAGTGGATGATACTACTAATACGAAATCTGACGAAATTATTCGTCCAATTTCTGACGAAAGCATTTCGGACTAACACGCATCTAAAGGACGACCGGCCTACAAGTGACCAGTTTTATGATCGAATTTTGCTCAAGGTGTCTCACAGATATACCCTATTGATTTTTAGCTGACGAGAGCGAGTACAGCGGGTCCTATAAATCCAGATATACTACATTTTTGGAAAAATTTCGGATTGATTGCACGATACATCCCCCGAAGTGTATACAAGTGACAATTTTATGATAGAATATTTTTTCAGAGCCAAGATGCGAAAAAATTTAGTTTTAATCTTTAAAACCGTTTATTTAAAATACAAATAGCGCGTTTTGAACTTAAATGATCATGCCAGTTGATAGATCTTGGAAAACGAAAATCGCAAAAAAACATATCGGCAAAAAAGGGATATAGCCGCTTTTGAACGCAAACTCCTCCATAATCGGCAATAATTTTTAAATTACGAAGGGGAACTTCTAACTACGCTTTTAAATACTTTAGTTTTTCTACATCTGACATAGATTGGTTGTTGCGGATAAGAGAATTGAATAAATCTGATAACGATGCGAATTTCTTTACATTACCCGAGACTTTCGGAAGTTCAATTTTTGGTAATTGGATATTCGAAACAGTTTGTGAAAGAGCGCTAGAATTAGCAATGGATTGATGATTGGAAATGTCAAAAATCTGAGAACATATTAGTTTGGTTTGAAAACGCCCTGCGAAAATATTTGAGAAAAAATAAAGTGAAAATAAGCAACAACAAGAAAATTCAGCAGTCATTTAGAAAATATTTGAGTTCACTATTTACGAAAGAAATGCGCAGATGGCAAAAGGATGAAGAAAGAGAAACAGAAAACTCATAGGACGAAACTTTGAATAATTACTCAAACTAGTTGACAAGAAAATATGTGGGCCTACCCAGTATAAAAATTGCACAAAATAAGAACAGGATGAGAAAGAAAAAATGGTAACTATTGGGTAATTAATAAAAAAACACGTCTATTTAAATTTTCAGTCTAGTTTTTGTCCAGTCAGGCAGAAGTAAACGAAGTTTTAATTGAATACAGGTACAGTACCTTGAAGGTCACTTACTTTTTGAAATAAATTTGGTCAATTTAAATTATTTGAAAAAAGTAAAAAATAATTATCTAGGCTATGACGGACCAATGTTCACGGCGATAGCTCTTTATTTTTTTATTACATTTTCAATAGACTGTAGGATCAATTACAAATGAGACTTTACCTTGGCTACTTCGCTCCGATGGACAATTTGCTAGCCGGCCGGCTTCGAGGCGATGCAGCACAGGATGAGTTCCGATATGTGGACACTGTTCTATATAGAGGTAAGTCGGACACTGATCGTTTAGGTATGTTCTCGACCGATTGACCCAATACAAAGCGAGGTGAAATGTCATCGTAGCCCAGTTAAATTTAAAAATATGAAATGAATCGATTCTAAGAATTATTTGGCAATTTTTATTAATTTTTTTAATTACCAAAGATAATTTGGGTGCCTAGGTACTAATTAAAGAAAAAAACCATAAATTGCTGATGTACTTTTATTATTTGAGCCAGCCATTGAATGGGTAGGTACAGTGAATTTAATAAAAAAGTACATATTGCTCGAGGTTTGGATGGGCCTACACAATAGGTTTTTATTACATAATAAATAAAAATTCAACAGAAAAAAATTACAATAAGCGAATGTACATAATAAATATTTTCAGTTGTATTCGAAACCTGCATGATTTTTTTCAAATGCCATCATAGGCGTCCGCAAAAGTGTTTGTTAACACAATTTTTCTTGAAAAGTTTATTGCGTACGTCCATTGTTAACATAATTAAAAAAATTCGTGGATCTAATATTGTATTTACATGTATTTCTATTTACAATTATTTTTGTAACAGCCGGATTTATATAAATTTGGGGAATATATTCTCATGCCAAATAGAAATTTATTCTGAAAGTAAGTGATTGGATTTTATTGAAAATGGTTCACAAGTATGATTTTAATGGCGAAAGCTATTCCCACTAGAGAGTTGACTTTTTTGTATGTTCACTGGGACAAAACTATACAAAGTGTCTTTTGTAATTCTCATATGTACTTTATATTAGATTATACAGGGACTTAGGGACGACAAACGATTCCACCATGAACTCTGTATAACAATGTGTATGTTCCTGGTTCAGTTTTTCAAGACCTTTGATCTAGTATAATGGGTGTACTGAAGATCATTCTTCCTCTTGGCGAAACGTACAATTATTTGTCAGTTCAACCCCTTTCAGTAATCCAGCTCGTGATTGTTTGTCTATTTCGGATTAGTAGATACTTCGCTCCTATTAATTCACCAAAATATCCTGATCCCTCGGCTAAAAATAATCTGTTTTGATCACGCAATTCTTATAAGTAACATATAAGCTCAGAGTTATCTTGCGAGGAATTAATTGTTCTTTTGACCGTTTGACTGTCATCAGACAAAATGGCAATAATTTTTTCATCTGACTATTCATTCACTTACTCTTCTGTCGTTCAATGACGTATTACTCTCTTTTTTGTCTGGCATACTATCAAATTTTTTTCGAAGTTTAGAGCTACTCTCATTGCTGTCCATATATTTAACATTCTCACTATAAAGTAACACATTTTGACGGCTTACTACTTGAGAATGGAAAAATATATCGATGTGCAGTTTTCGAAGAAACTTCCTATATTTCCATCAAGCTTTTGTTGACATAGTTGCCAAATGAATATTTTTACCTGGCAGCACCGGAAAAAATTACCTTTTTTGAAGCGAAATTCTCGATTCATTTAAAATAAAACACCCTATATTTTTTAATATTATCTGAAATACCCTTTCTTCTCCTTTCCAAAAATATATACATTATTGGCATATACTCAAGTCTTTAGGGTAAGATTTAATTTCTTATGAAACCATGCCAAGAACTTCCAATCGTAAATTATCACATCTTAAAAGCTTGGAAACATTATAACTCGAAAATGAGTCAAAGGAGCGGCTTTCACTGAAATTCTTAGAAATGTTCAAATTTTTTAACACCCTTGCCAAGTCTTATAAGTTGTCTAAAATTCTGTTAAAAAGTTAATTTTGTTATATTTTAACGAAAATGTGCTTTGGTTAAAATATACCTTACATTAAGAAACGCCAAATAAGTTATTTATGGGAAGTATAAGAACGAACATAGTCAAATTTATTTATCGAATATGTTTACTTTGATAGCATAAGCGCGGTGCGTCGTATTACTATTATTAATAATAGTGACCAGGAGAAGATTCAGAGCCAATTTTGACAGAAATCCGTCTATACACGAAAATATATATTAACTTGGGTACAACAATTCACATAATCGGGAAAACTAGAAACGACAAAACAGTTAGAACAGAAACATTTTCACTTAGATATAAGAACAAGGAACCAAACATAATATCATTAAAAACATCAAAACAAAACAAAAATTATTATATTTATAATAAATAAGTTGTTGTATGTGACCTCCATCTGCATTGCTACATAATCTTAATTGCAGCCAAAGATTACTGAACGCATTTTGCAGTATTTCTGGTGTTTACTTTTACTTTTACTATGTTATTTCTTACTTTCTGAAGATTTGTAGGGATTGGGTTATAGCATCTCTCCTTTACATAACCCCATATGAAGAAGTCTGGTATGGCTAAGTCCGGGTAATACGAGGCTCACTCGATAGGATCAGCTCGACCTATCCATATATTCCCGAAATGATCTGATAATGATTTTCGAGCAAGTAAAGAGTACAAATATATAGAGTTTATAACTTCATCTTGTTGTAATTGGGGATACAAAAACTACTCCAACATGTCGATGTAAGTGCTTCCGTTAACTGTAGCTTCATGAAAAAAGGGGCCGTAGATTTTAATTTTAGTTACACCACACCAGACAGTTACTTCAGAAGCATCCCTTTCAAATTCGTTGAAAGCTCAGCATATAATACGACGCATCTCGCTATCAAAGTATACATTGTCGATTAAGAACTATAATTGTATTCGTTGTTATACTTCACATAAATAACTTTTTGACGGTTGTTAATGTCAGTTATATTTGTTTCAAAGCCACCTTTGTGTAAAAAATTAACAAAAGTAGCTTTCTTACGAAAATTTTTGACAACAAAACATTTAAACATTTCTAAGAATTTCAGTGCAAGTTGCTCAATAATCCCTTGTCTCATTTTAGAGTTTCCAAGCTGTTAAATTGTGACTTTACGTTTGGAAGTTCTTGATACGGTTATACAGCGTGTCCACGGATGGGGTATCCTATATGTTAAAAATGTTTAAATATTAGTTTTAGTAAAAAATGTCATTCTTGATAAAAAGTTTTGCTTGTTCTGAAACCCCATAAAATGAGATAAATTTGAAGTTTTTCAAAACCCGTCTCATTTTATAGCCAGTTTTATGAAAACCGTATGAATTATTGCACTAAGTTCGAAAATAATGTATTAATCTAGTGAGTGACAACAATGTTAACTATTCAAGAATTATAATCACTATCAAAAATAACGATACAGAATAATAATGTAAGTAACCCAGAAACATCTATTCAATATATCCTCCCCCTGTTTCAAAATATCTCTCAATTCTCTTTCTAAATCCTTTGTAAATATTTCGCAGCATTTCTGGGATAATTTCGTTAACGGCATCAATGATATCTCGTTTCAAGTCTTCAATATTATGGCTTCAATTATTTGCGTACACTTTTTGTTCTAAGCAGTCCCATAAAAAAACTAAAATAGTTAAATCGGGGTATTGGGGCGGAAAAAATATTGGTCCATAACGTCCCATCCATCGCCCAGAAAAATATTCATCCAGCGATCCTCTAATTAGCAAAGTCGAATGTGACGAACATCCATCATGCTGAAAGTACATTTTACGCCATTGCTCCAAGGGAATATTTTCTAATTCTGGTATTAAGAAGTTGTCCAGCAAATACAAATATATCTCCTGATTTAATGAATCTTCCAGAAAATACGGTCCTATTTTTCGATCCGGTAAAACCGCACATCAAACATTAACTTTTTTAGCAAAATGACTATTACAGTTAATCCTGTAGCTCGGGTTTTGACTAGCCCAATATCGACAATTTTGGGAAGAAACGACTCCGTTTGTTGTAAACGTTGCTTCATCAGAAAACAAAATATTATTGTGAAAGAATCAGTCATGCATAAGTTTTTCACCAATCATCTCACAAAAGTCTAACCTCGTGTTATAATCATAATCTTGTAAGGTATGAATAAATTTCGGTTTGAATGGATGAATTTTGTTTTGGTTAAATATTTTCTGTAAGTGACTCTTGCAAAAACCAACCTCCACTGCTCTTTTTCGAAGACTCAACTTGGGATTTTCCCTTAACGAATGCATAGCTGCATCACCCTCCTCAACGTAAGTCTTTTTCAATTTCTTTTTGTCTTCAATAGATCCTGTCTCATTAAACTTTAGTAATTTTTTTAATCCACACCGCGTAATAGGTAAATCTGGATATTTTTCGTGAAATTTTGAAATTACATACTGGTACGAAACTTCCCCAATACCATAACACCTAATAATATATACTCTTTGTTGACTGGTTAACATTGTTCAAATATTTATTGAAGAATGACAATTTAAAAATTATTTATACAAGTTAACAGTTCCTTGGTACATCGTAAATGTCACTCACTAGATTAATAATATCATTTTCGAACTTGGTGCAAAAATTCATAGGTTTTTCCGAAAACTGGCTATAAAATGAGACGGGTTTTGAAAAACTTGAATTTTTTATGGGGTTTCAGAACAAGCAAAACTTTTTATCAAGAATGACATTTTTCACTAAAACTAATATTTAAACATTTTTCACCTATAGGATACTCGATCCGTGGACACGCTGTATAAAAAATTTAGTCGTTCCCTAACAAGTTGAGTATATACCGATAATATATACATTTTTGGAAAGAGGGAGAAAAGGACTTTCAGACAGTTTAACAGATTTATGGTGTTGTCTTTAAAATAAACCGATAATTTTGCTTCAAGAAAGGTCATTTTTTTCGGCGCATTCGAGATAAAATATACATTTGGAAATTATGTCAACAAAAACTTGTAGAAAATATCTGAGGTTTAGCGAGTAATAAGCAGTCAAAATGTGTTACTTTATAGTGGGAAACCCGATATTGCTAGTGCCCGTAAGTGAAAGGGTAACCAACCAAGAGAGACAGCAACTGCATTCTTCTATCTCACTTATTTATACGCTATACGTTGTGCGCAAGGGTTGCGACTGTAGTTGGAAAGTGGGCAAGTGCATGCGCATATCATTTCAGATATAAATGACGAAAAAAGTTGTATGTATGTCAGTATCGTTGGGTCATCATTGTTTATCAGACCCTTACTAGCAATATAGCAGTATCAATTATTTGTTCCTGTATTAGATATATTTATTCGTGTTTTTCCACTTTCCTGATCTTATAAACTATCGGCTCAGCAAATAATTTCTTTATTAATTGAAGGTCCTTGGTCACCATTTTATTGATAACTGATATAGCTTTGCCTTGAGGTCTAAGGTTGAGTAAGGCTTGTAATGCGGCGCTTGAAGTGGTCCTAACAGCCAGACAAGCTTGATGTTTAATGCCATTTAGCTTTAGATTCTATGCAATATGCTGTCTCTTTTTATCAAATGCTACCATAGGGCTGATGACCCTAGTGTATGAGCATTTTTTGTTGTAGCCCCAAATTTTTCCTGTGTATCCTTCTTCTTCTCCTTTTTCTTCTTACAGTGCCATATCCGTGATCGGACGTAGGCGACCTCTCACTTCTACCTGTGTTGTGCTCTCCAGTTACCACAGATAGAAGGGACCTACAGTTTAACGACGGATCCGAACGTCTATGTTGAGAGGCTGTACTAGGCAGAATACTGTCGGTGGTTTGCCATTGCCTTCCGACAGTTGGCTCTCGGAATTTTTAATTATGATGTTAACTAGGCCCGGGTTTGATCCCGGGACCTCTCGGTTAGCAGACAGAGCATCATTCCACTAGCCTACGGAGACCTCTGTGTAGCCTATAGATTATAAATTTGGTACTTTTTGTTGGTGTTACTTCCATACCACTTTATGGTCATAAGTATTTTGTCTTTTGTGCAATTAAATCCTCCACACAGTTCAATGCTGGTGACATAAGTCGTCTCTGTACCTTATTTATAGTGTATATAAGTACTGTAGCCCTAAAAGGTTCATTCTGAGATTTTTATACTATAAGTAGACTATCAATTGAGCTACAAATGATAATATCTTTCAAAATTTGTTTACTATAATTAAAATGAAAAATTATTCGTAAGAATGCTACATATAATTGTAAAATATACTATTTTATACCTTAGCAAAATAATTTGTTGAAAGTGGAAATGTACAATAGTTAATCCATCTGCTTCTAGCCCGGTATCAAAAATGAAAAGCTGACATGTTGAAACCATCACTCAACAAATTCTGAATTGAATTGTGTGATGAGCAAACAATAATTTCATTCATTTTTATTGGAAGGATATCATACTAGCGTATATATTTAACAAAATGTATTCTTAATTTATTCTTGTTCTTTTCCTCTAATTACCGAGATACTTATTTTCATCAATTATTTAGTTTGAAAGTTATTGTGCACATTTAACAAATTAAAACCATATTTGTTATTGAATTTAATTTAAGAAAATTCTCTACTTATGCTTCGAATGTACTTAAAGACCATTTCACTTAAAGCATTGTATAAAATGAATTTCTATTCAGAAGTGATGTATAATCCATTTATATAAAAAACTCCATAAATCCAGCTGCTACCAAATTACAACTTACAATCTGATATGTAACCTGTAGTTGTGATATGTTTCATTACCCTGTGAGTGGTTTTATTTGGTACTTTTCGAAATTTTGAATAGTGAAATCCGTAGCAAACATAGTAAAATTACTCCATACAAATGGTCTGCGTACGAGTTTGTCAATGAGTATGCCGCACCTTTCAAAATTGTGAAAAAGCTTAATCGAAATCCAAATATCACAATTTTAAACTTTTGGGTTAGATTCACAGAAAACTTATTCAGGTCATTATTGTATAAATAAATTTAAATTTATTAGTGTTAGCAGGGTATGATTTTACGAAATACTGAAGTGAGTTCCTAGAAATGATTCATTTAATATTCAAAAAATATATACAGGGTTAGTATAAAGTATGGAACACCCTAAGTATCTCATCAACGGTTTGATATTTTTAAATGAAATTGCTCATCCTCTTCTAAGAAGATCCAAGGAATTGAAAAATGCTATCAAATTCAATTAATTTATTTAATTTCCGGTTAAACCGGAAATTCATATCAACTTTGTTATTTTAAATAAAACACCCTGTATAATTTTATATTTTTGAATTCCTTGTGAAATTCTGCATACAGTAAAACTTTCCATTCATATTTTTATTGAATAATTGAGGCTTTAATCAATAATATATGGCTTTTGACATAGTTAGCCATGGATGAAATGTCAAATCTTTAATTGTCAAATAAATTAATTATTGAGTAATCTACCTATTCGTGTAGTACAAGGTGTGTAATAATCTTTCTCTGTGTTATTTGTTACTATTGTTTTTTCTATTATGGCGTATCTAAGTGAAGGAGAAAGTATCGAAATTTTAATTATGCGAGGATATGGAGACAAACAGCGTTCTTATAAGGAAGTTTGAAACCTAATCAATGAAGTTAATCCAGGTCACAAAATCAGCAGGTGTGAAAACTGTCAGGCGTTATTCACGAACACATCACGCAGTAAATGAACCCAAGTCAGGAGTACCAAAATCCGCGACAAACGACAATGTAAAGTTGAATGTGTTACTATCACTTGAAGAAAATCCACAAACATCAACTACCCAGTTAGCTCTTGACTGTGACATAAGCCAGACTTCCGTCATGAACATAATGAAATTCCAGAACTTGAAATCATATAACTTTCACTTCTGTCACGAATTAACTAAAGATGATCCAGATCGCAGAACAGAATTTTGCGAAAACATTCAGAACAGATGTATAGCTAACCCAAACTTTATCAAAAAAATTGTATTCTCAGATGAAGCAACATTTTGCTTAAGTGGTAAAGCGAATAGACATAACTATCTTATCTGGTCTAGAAATAATCCCCGTTGGATGCAGGCAAGTACGTACGTAGTATCCGCAAAACAAATGTGTGGACAGGAATGATAGACGATAATATTATTGGACCTTTCTTCATTGAAGGTAATCTGCCTGGACATCGGTATTTGGATTTAATAACACATAATATTGTACCCGCAATAGACTTTATCCTCATCCAAATACCCACTAATTCCTGCTTAAGACATATTGTTTCAGCAAGACGGTGTACTTGCACATTTTTGTAGAATTATGCGCCAGTATTTAAATCAAGTTTTTCCAGGTCGATGGATAGGGCGTAGGGACGCTATTGAATGGCCACCTCGTAGTCCTGATCTAACTCCTCTCGATTTTTTTCTGTGGGGTTATCTATAAAATAAAGTATGCAGAAGTAGATCCACAAATTTAAATGACGCATACGAAACTTATTGTTGCAAGTGCCGAACGAATTTTTGCAAAATTCTTCACGAGAATTTGAAGACTGTTTAGGATATTGTCAAATAGCAGAAGGGCGTAATTTTGAACATTTATTATAATTTTCCTAATTTGTGTTATTTTTTGTTAAAATAAATAAATTGTGATGTTGCCAAGTTTTTAGGATATTTCCATAAATTATTTCATCCATGACTAACTAAGTCAAAAACGATAAATTATTGATTAAAGCCTCAATTATTAAATGAAAATATGAATGGAAAGGCTTACTGTATGCAGAATTTCACAAGGAATTAAAAAATGTGAAAATATACAGGGTATTCTATTTAAAATAACAAAGTTGATAATTTGATAGCATTTATATACTATTATATTATATACTAACCCTGTCTGTAGAAGTGATTTCTCATAATATATTTGCCGATACCAATTTTTTGTAACATATGAAGAATTAATGTGGGTAGCTCAAAAAATATAAGTCTTTCTTAGACTTAGAGCAAAAATATTTTCTAGTTTATTGAATTCGAGGTTTCCTTCAAATACTTACATTTCCATTTCCCTCACGCAGTTGAAGCCATATTCATACAAAAACGATTCATATGTAAAAGGAAGCTTCATTACATACATACATACATTGTCCAAAAAGTTGCTTATTATTAGGAAGACTAAAGTATGGAGGGTAGAGGAAAGGAGAAATGTCTCGTATGAGGGAAAAGTTGAAAAAGTCTCCAGGGATAAACAGTAAATAATAGTTCAAAAATCCTCCAAAGTGGCACTACAGTAGGCAAATGGTGTGACGTAGTCACGTAGTTCATCCAATAATTATTTGATTATTTCTTTCTCCTTTTAGCGCACCTACTCGGCGGCTATTGTGGCGCCACCATTATATACTACATTTTAACGGACATTTTTCATACTCAGAGACAGTTCTCCTTTCCTCTTTCCTCCATAGACTAGTGAAATAGAAAACACGAAAATGGAGGTGAACATAGATAAAATCAAAGTAATAATCGTAAATCAAAATCGGGATAACAAAAACAATAAAGAAATAAATATAAACCATTGGAAACAGTAACCTTTGAATACCAAGGGAAACAATGAAGATATAAAGATAAACCATTTGAAAGAGTAACATTTGAATATCTAGAGAGCATAGTGATAGAAGATGGAAAAATAGATTCAGAATTAACAAACAGAGTGAATAAATAAACGAAAATTTACCACTCATTGAACAATACTAGGACACAGGTATATGGAAGCGAAAACTAGATATTAAGGTCTTCTGCTTTATTATTTTGTTCTTGTTTATTATTTGAATGTAACAATTCAGTTTTTTATAGCTAAAAAAATATCTAAATAGATATTTTTGCATCTAGAATTCGAAATTATATTTTTACGTTTTAGGCCAAGCTACAGAGATTTTTTTGTGTAAAAAGTGTCATTGTTTGCCATTGTTTGAAGAATAGTTTCATATGATATAGTGAGATGTTTTTCACAAGATAACAATTTTATGCAAAGAATCGCTTTTCTATAGTTTTTTGCTTATAAAATTAAAACTGCTAAGGTAATCGTGATGGCGTCAAGAGAGAAATTGTAAAGAACAAAAACATGAAGAAAATGATAGGTGGAACAACTCGATCGAACCGTCAGTTTAGGAGAAAATGGGATAAACCGGCCAAAATGCAGTCTTTTCAAAAATTCGTAAGTCTATTATTTTTTGAGTTGTGGCGTTAATCCTTCGGCCAATACTAGATCTTAATATAAACTTTATACGAGTATATGCAAAAAGCAGGCACTGTCCGATTCATAGTTTTCGATCTGTTGCCATTTGAGTTTTTTACTATGCAATTTTCCGGCAAGCTCGACTGCAACAGGTATGGTTTGATTTCTAAAGTGAAATTTTCATACTTCTAAACGTAAATCGTCCATTAAAGTCCTCTATATGAATATAACGTCTTCAGGATGTATAGTGCTGTTTGGGAATACGATTAAAGAGTATATAAAATGAGTAAGGTGTCTCTCTCATTTGTAATAAAGTATATCAATGTAAAAGTATTGGTACTTACAAAGACCTTTTCACGCTTTTAAGCTACGCTGCACAAAAATCCATAATGTTATTTTAGGTTTCTAGAAACTGTCTTTAATTTTATGTAAAACATAATTTCACATCAATTTATGACACCTGTCAACATCCCTATTTAACGATTAATCAAATCTACTGTCGATTAATCGAAAACTAATCGATTAATTCTATTATTTGTCTACTTGAAGGTAACACACATTAATATAACCTCAAATTTATAAAATGCAGGGAAAATAAATGTGCATTTTTCTAAAAATATGCATTTTTATGGTTCCTTTGAGGTATTTTTTATAATTTAGACGAAATTTTCTTAAAAAATGTTAAAATTATGTTAACACGTTTTCGTTGAATTGTTATAAAATAATCGATAATTCTTCTATAAGCGCACGCGTATTTCATGATCTTTTATTTTGAATATTTCAGCAACAAATAAGAATATCTCAAAACTAAGATGAATGTTCTGAAGTATTAAAATTTTACTTTCGAAAACGTTTTTGTAAATTGTAATCGGACCATACCTGTGGCATTCAGGCCTACTGGAAAATTGTAGGGGAGAATGGGGTACATTTGAACACGGGGTAGATTGGAACATTCAATTTTTCTTCTGTAGTGCAAACTTTTCAAAATAGAGAATAATCACGACATCTGGCAACCCTGTTACGTAACGTATAACCGTATAAGGCGCTTCAGATTCGATTTTGGCACACTACTTGAATAGAAGTGGTTGTTTGTTTACATAGTCAAATTTTTACAGTGTGATAAATCTGCTGTGATTTTGGAAATTATTAGTTTAGTGATGATCAAAATACAACATTTGAAAGAGGTAAGTGTGCTTGTTAACAATATATTAGTTTAAGGTTTGGGCTTTTTGATAGTGTAATAAATTCTTCGTAAATAAGAAAAATGAGGTTGGGGTACATTTGAACTATGGAACGGTGTTCAAATGTACCCCATTTTACTTTTTTTTCTTTTTATAATTAAAATTGGGTATTTTTTTCTCTTTTAGACGAAATATGGTGCGGAATTACAAGAAAAAAAAAGATAATCTGCTTATAATGAAGAGGGCATACAAGCTGCTATCAGAGCTGTACGTGATCAACAAATGACCCTGCGTGAACCTGCTGCACATTACGGTATGTCACACACAGCCCTGCATTATCGACTGAAGAAATTAAAGGTTGATGAAGGTCAGGTTACCTCTTCTGTAAAACATGACTACCAACCGAAATACTCCAGCAGAAGCAGATTTTTACAAAGGAACAAGAATTATCACTGGTTGAGTATGCTATTAACTCATCCAAAATGTGCTACGGTCTAAAATACCTACAAATGAGAGTGCTTGCATTCGATTATGCTGCAAGACGACTTAGAAATGCCCAATAGTTGGTCCGCAAATCAGATATCGGGAGAAGATTGGTTATACGGTTTCATGCAACGACATCGTAACCTTAGTGTTCGGAGGCCGGAAAACACCTCACTTTCGAGATTGACATCTTTTAATAAGACGAATGTAGAAACGTTTTTCGATAACTACGAGAGAGCCATAAAGTTAAAGAACTTCACAGCATGCCACATATTCAAGCACCAAATATATTAGCTCCAAGAGGTGCTAAACAAGTCGGGCAGGCTGCTTCTGCCGAAAGAGTGTTGAAGGATGTGCATCTGGTAATTCCTTGCCACCAGTATTTATTTATTCCATAGTTGATGACGGTCCACCCGGTAGTATTGTGTTGGCCAACAGCCCAGGAAGCCACTGGATGACGCGTGCTCTATTTTTACATGCCCTGAAATATATAGTGAATCATACGGAATGCAGTTCTGAAAATTCAATTGTTATCCTCATGGATAATCACGAGAGCTACTGATCTCTTGACGCCGTCAACTATGCTCGAGAAAACGGCATGACTTTAGTAATTTTCCCGCTCCATTATTCCCTTAAGCTGCAGCCGCTAGATGTTGTGCTGGGACCTTTTAAGGCGAAGACAAAAGTTGCACAAAATGACTGGTTGACCAACCATCCTGGGAAAACTATTTCTATCCACAATCTTCCTTCCATAGTTACTAGAGCCTTGGACTCATTATTCACAAGAGCAAACATTATTTCGTCACTCAAGAAGCCTGGACATTGACCATTTAATCGTCAGGTATTTACAGACGAAGATTTTTTGAGCTCTGCTATCACGGATAGACCCATTTTAGACGAGTCAGTCCGCGAGCCCATAGAACAGGCGGCATTGTCTGATACAGATAATTGCTCCATCCCCAGCAAAGATATAAATGTATGTCCCAATGTGCCCACTCCAAGCATCGGCCCGAGCTACATACCTGGATGTAGCAAAGATTCCGAAACCATCCAAATCGATCCCGCTCACAATAAAAAATTAGTGCTGATTTCACCAAAATATGTTCGCCCATATAGAAAGGCCCCTCTTCGATCCAATTTGCTTGGAGGAAGGAGAAAAGGGAAAACACGTATTTTAACCGGAACCCCTGAAAAATCGAGACGGGAAGATGAACAACTGGAGAGAGAATTCAAAAAAATGAAGCTTACGAAAACAAAACCAGAAAAAATTCGTCAGGTTAAGAGAAACATAAGTGCGGAGTAAACATAAATAATTGCAACAGCAGCCTCATTTAACACCCAGAAATAGAAGCTGGGAACTGGATCTGGCATAAATTTCACTCACTGCAAAATCGGCACTTACAATTTAAATGTGGTACAAGATAAATTATTATAATGTTCATGTTTATAATAGTTTCAACACAGTATACAAATTCAAACAATAGTGTATCTTGGACAGGCGGCTGATTTGACTGCGCAGACTAGACGCCATGTTCTAAGGACAAAATATTTAAACTACTCAACAGTGTTGCCAGGTCAAAAAATTTTAAATCGTAAGATTTCGCTATTAACATCGTAAGAAATTTTGGGATTTTGTAAACATGAAAATAAAACGATATGTATTTATAAAATCTTTCATTCAATAAACGTATCATCAATATGAAAAAAATAATTATGGGCTCGTTAACAAAAAAAAAATGAAAATGAAGAAAATATATAAAGTACGTAAAGTGAAATAAACACTATATGTTCCAATAAATATATGTATAAACTTCTCTGTATAAAAATTAATAAACGTAAACTCGGAAAATTAGATAACAAATGTAAGAAAATGTATGAAAAAATAAAAGAAACCAGAAATGTATGTTTTGGATGATCGCGCGAGGTTTCTATTTCCAAGACATAATTTATTCTGAATCTGATTCAGGTGGACTGGCAGTCAGATATATTTTATTATTAATTTTTTTAGCATATCATGGGATACTTTGAAGTTTGTACAGTAACCAGAATTTGTTACCAGACTTTTTGTCAGTAATAACCCTTCAATAGTATTCAGTCTGTTTTTTAGTTTTGTTGCAATTAACCAGAGAAAACATTCGTTCTACGTTAGCACTAGAATGGGGAAGACATAGTACCTAAATTAAATACTAAACTACACAACCGTTTAAATTTTTGTTCTCCGTCGCCAATTTTAATTTCAGAAATCGCCTGTCAGATTTTTTCAGCATCGTTGGTCATTTTCAAATCCTTGAAATCAAAATTTCGGAGCATTCTCCATTTATTATCAATTTCTTGTATATTTTCAATTAAATTTGGAAATTGAATTGCCAAATCGGATGTAGAAGAAATGTAAATACAGAATTTTTTAAAAGAAATCTATTTAAAATTTGCCGAAGGCGCATGTAAAAATTTAGGCACTTAATTTTTAAAAGTATTAAATCAGCAGGATCTAGTATGCTTGAATAAACCATTGCACCAAAATATCTAAAAAAAGTAGAATTTTTGAACTTAATATCATATAAGGTATTTTTACGGAGTACTTCAGGCTTAATATAACAATCCATAATGGATTTTACAATGTTGGTTACTTTGGTGTAAATTTTATAAATCTGCGGTTTTCCACTTTGCATTAAAATATTCAATTTGTTAAAAAAGGGGCAAAGAATACGCCAAAAACTCTAAATATAATTTTGTATCTGGTTGTGGTAGTAAACGTAAAATTCTATCAGCTGCCTCAATATTTTCTGCAGACTGAACAGTGAAGTAAAATATCAGTGCGTTATACTTAAAAATAAGTCTTCTAACCGAACTTTCCACCGATAACCATCTAGTCTGTGAGGGATGCAGCAATTTTAAAGGAGATACGGTGGCAAATTCTTGAAACTCCTTGTACTCTGCGATCTTCTTAGGACTATTTGTAAAGTAATTATATACCTGAAAATGTTAACATTAGAAAATGCGTGCATTTTTAGAAACGGTGAGTGTTTTACCTCCCGTACAACTTGTTCCACATATTCAGGAAGTTTTTTACATGCATATGATGCACATAAGTGGAAACTGTGACAAATACATTTCATAATAAAAATGTTAGGTATAGCTTCACGCAATCTACTGACGACGGAATTATGTGCTCCCATCATACTGTTTGTTCCATCAAATGCGAAACCGGTGCAGTTTTGTTTATATGGTATATCATTCATTTCAAAAAATCTATTATATGTTCAAATAATGCAGCTCCAGTTGCATCTTTTATAGAAATTATTGCCAAAAAATAATCTCTGATGTTATTATTTTCATTAGCTCTAACAACCAAACAGAAATTTTTTATATACGCTCTGTCCGAGGACTCATCTGAAATTATGCTAAATTTATTGTTTTCATTAAAGTAATAAGGTCTGTTCGACCCATAAGATTTGTAATTAGTGCGTTTACTTTAGTTCGTACACATTTAATTTTTTTGCGACTGCAGAATCACTGCAAACTGTACTAATTAACACATCTTCCTGCTCCATAACTCTCATGGACAAATTGCGTTCAGCAATAGATCCTGCTAATCTAATTTCTCCTTCTTTTGCTTTTAATTCTATGTCCCTTTCCGTTGTGGACGTTTTTGAAAACAATGAAGCCACGGAGGGTTAAGCAGCTACTGCTGCAAGAGCTTGTTTATGATTTGCTCTTTCGGCATGTTTTATACATCATTTTTGCCATGTCTGATTTTTAGGTCACAGTGACGCGCCTTGTGTCTTAAAATTGTCGGTAAGAAAATGAACGAACGGCATTTTCACCTGAAATTTCCATTATTTCATTTTATGTTAATTGCATCTGGTGCGAACAGGTGTTTTGTAAATTGTTTTTATATGTATACACTTAAATAAGGTCACAATATATCAACATTTAACAAACGGAAATTAAGAAAATATCCTCATTTGTCGCTTTGTTACAATAAAAAATTTTTAAGTACGATTCTATCGTTCCCATAAAGCTGGCTTCTCATACAGAAAACATGGCCGACAGTTACTTTTAAACTTCAAAGGTAGCGCCTTGAAGATGCACTACTGTTTGTTAGGTATACTGTGGTTTCAATAATAGTTCATTATTATTACGTACTGAAATGTACTCGTCTTCAATTAATAAGTTCACAAATAAGTTCCTAACATATTATGAGAAACTGTTCAACAAAGTATTTTGCGATCTAGAACATAAAAGTATTTCTCAGCTGAGTGACAAAAAACGGCCACTGCGCTAGCTGACATTTCAATGAAAATGTCACCATTTTATGACAGTTTTCTATTAAACCATTGAAACTGATCGCAACATAAATAGAACTCAGTTCAGTAACTCGTAAATAATGGTGTTCATGTATTTATTTTTTAGAAGCTAAAACTATTTATTGCTCACATAAGGAAATCTATAATCAATTTTTATCATTTACACGTGGTAATGTACATCACTTATATATTGCCTAAAATATATTGCACTTTTTCCAAAAACAAAATAAATTCTTTTAACATAAAATATCACTTTACACGAAAATACTGATTCGATTTCTTCAATACTGTGCTTTAAAGACCCTTTTACAATGTTGTTTATCTAGAGTAATTTACCAAAGAGGAATCCCATTAATTTGCATACTCAAATGCTCAAAAAAACGTTTTATTTATGAATAAACTATCCTTAACTTCAAAAATATATCAGAGTTGGTTTTGTATATGTAGATTCTTGCTTGATCAGTACTGCCTTCAACAGCGGCTGAATGATTGATACATTTGAAATGAAAGGGTTAAGCAAGAAAGTTAGAATATTTCTTTGCCAATATCAAAATCCCTCTACAATACTACCGCATTAAAGTCATCATAAAACAGTTGAAGAAAGACTATTTAAAAAGTCAAATATTTTTATAAAATGAGTAAAAGAAATCTGACGAAATAATTTGAACCTAAATCCAATACAAAAAATAGAAAGACTGGAAAACAGAATAGATTGAGCTATCGGCTTGGTAGATACTCTGGATAAACTATTAATTACTTGGTAATGACTAGAAATTATTTCGACTAGAATTATTTACAATCTTTGGTTTCTAATGATGTATATTGGTAACCAATTATATCCAGTTTGTATAAAAAGGTTGTACTGTTCTTAAATATATTTTACAAATGTATGTGTTTGCTCAAAAACAGCCGTAGTCGAATATATTGTTCGCAATTATAAAATATGTGCGGTAATCTAAAAATATGGAATGTTCAAATTATAGTTGAAGTCAATTTTATTGTTCAGTTGGAGAATCACATACAGTCAATTCGAGGATACTATAAATAAATGGACACTTATCCTCTCTTTTTCTTCTGAATTTCCTGCTTTTCTAGAAACTATTTTTTCATGTCTTTATAGTTACTCCATTTACATTCATAGCAAACTTCCTGATGATATCTACCCATTTGAAGGAGAACAATTGAATAACTAAGTCCTCTTTTCTCTATTTTCATGTCTACCAACTTCTTAATAAGAAAATATCGAAGCAGCGTCTATAATTTTCTTTTGCTGTAGTCATAACATTACAAACATGAACTGGAATAGAGAATTCATATGAAAAGAATATTTTTTGTCGAAAACTAGTATAAGAAGTAAAAAGAGAGGTTTGACGCTCCAAAGTGTTGCCCAATGTGAATCTTCGAAGTGAATCATTGCCGAACTATACTTTTATTGATCTGAAATGACTGAATCGTTGTAACAAATAACACAGTTTAGGACCACTATACTCGTGACTGTTTCCAAACAGACACATTTTCAAGGTACTTGTGTTAACTATTATTTACAGTGCTTTGAGCATTATTGGAATTTGGCGAAATGGGCTAAAAAGCAAGTATCTAGGTCCATCATCCAAAAAATTATTACACAAATATATGAAAAATATAAGTGACTTTTATATTGAGACTAACATTCTGAAGGAGTAAATGGAGCAATGTACCGGGTGTCCCAATAAGAATAGCTCTCGGCCATATCTCAGAAACAGTTTATAGTACAGCTTCGGGAAAAAAAAATTATAACAAAAGTGACCTCAAGAAAAACCTGGAAATTATTTATAGAGTTGGAGGTCCACCGCCAGAGGGCGTAATTGAATACCAAAAATTATAAAAAGAAAAATTTACAAATTTTGCCTTATTAAGATGCATCTAAACTATGATTATCGTATTCTTCTAGAAATTCAGCGTATATTTTATTTTACAAGTTTCAGTCTCTCTCTTCAAATAAGAGGTGGGGGGAAGCGAGAAATTTATTATTAAAAAACGCCTGTAATTCCAGTTCTACTTAACCTATCTATGCAAACTTAGTCTTTTTGAAGAGAGCTCCTTTCTACCAATGTAAGAGTTATAATTTCGAAACAACCTAATGAGTAACGTATACGCTAGAGGGCGCTATTTATTTATTTTTTAAATCTAGTTCAGCTTGAAAAATATTAAATTGAAACATGCAGTTTTATTCAAGGAATATAAAAGTAGACCAAATTAGCAACAGAATAGCGAAAACCGCATGTCAATATCTTTTTCGTATTACAAGATATCCTAAGAAATGTGTAAATTTCAAGCATTTTCCCTTAAACATAAATTACTCCGGTTTGACTGAACGGATTTTAACATTTTTTGACTCCTCAAAATTATCTTTCCTTGTTCTATTAATAATAGTTCCAATTATTATGTCAATATTACTCATGCTGTCACCGGGAAACTGCGTTATGGAAGTTGAAATGGAAATATAACTTAAGGTACCTCGCTAGTGACGATCACCCATCATTTTCGATACAAGCGTTTATTCTTTGAAGGGTAGATTGAACAGCAGTCTCAATTTCTGCTCTCGAAATACTCTGAATGGTTTTTCGTATTCTTTCGATCATGTTAACTCTAGTAGTGGGTCTAATTGCACAAACAAGGTCTTTAATCCGGCCCCAGAGATAGAAATCTGAGACGGTTAAGTCTGGTGATCTGGCTGGCCAAAAAAATAGGCCTCCACGTCCTATCCACCTATCAGGGTAAAGCATTATATAAAAATTCCCTAACTTGTCTGGAGAAATGCGCCGGACACCCATCGTGCTGAAACAACATAGACCTACGCGTTGCTGTGATATATCTTCTATCGAAAAGAAACCAAATTTTGTATTTTGGTACAAGAATTTATTATGAGCAGAGCGCTTTCGGTTTAATGATAAACCATCATCAGTGCCCCCTGTAAAAGTAAAAAATTGATCTCACATTCTCGAAATAAAATAAAAGGTTTAGAAGGGCCTAAAGCCAAATAGATACAATTTACTCACATGGTCAGGGTGTACTCCAAATCCTCACAAATTAGAAGATACATAAAGCGAATTAAAATATAGTGCTTGAAACACAGTCACTATTTAATTAAAATAATAATAAAAAGCACACACAACCCATTGTACAATGAATGAATCCCTAAAATAGGGGATAAAATATAACTCCAAACATTATTTGTGAGTCAGCTATTTGACATTTGACAACAATTGTAGAAGATAAGTTGAAAATGAACACCTTCAAAAATTGTGACTGTGTTTCAACCACTATATTTTAATTCGCTTTATGTATCTTCTAATTTGTGAGGATTTGGAGTACACCCTGACCATGTGTTTAAAGAGGTAGACTAAAACTTGTAAAATAAAATATACGCTGAATTTTTTGAAGAATACGATAATCATAGTTTAAATGCATCTCAATAAGGCAAAATTTGTAAATTATTCATTTTATAATTTTTGGTATTTGATTACGCCCTCTGGCGGTGGACCTACAACTCTGTAAATAATTTCCAGGTTTTTCTCGAGGTCACTTTTGTTATAATTTTTTTCTCCCGAAGCTGTACTATAACGGTTCCCGAGATATGGCCGAGAGCCATTTTTATTGGGACACACTGTACAGATTAAATTTATCAAAATTCGACGTTTTTTTAGAGATGGATCTAAACTGTATAATATCACTTCACCAATGTTAGTCATGAACATATTCACGTTTGACTTTTTTGTCACTACTTATCGCCTGCTTTCACATTTATTCCCGAACTAGATTTACTTGTATTCTCTTGAGTCGAAGAGTTCCTAAATCGCGTGTTCATTTCAACGAAAGTCAATTTAACACTATTTTACTAATTTACAGGAAACCCGAAGTTAACTTCCGGTCAGTGTTGCGCCGCAAACTTCATACGTTTCTGCTTTTGCCTTTGATTACAGAACCAAACTCTCACGACGTTCTTTTTCAAGTCCAGTTTCTCGGCGATAGCTGCGATTTTTTCTCCGGACGGTCGCGGTTGTACAGCGAAATATGCTTCTAAACTGCGTTTTTCCGGAGCTGCGATCGAAGTCCTTTTTCTCTTTTTTTCGCCAGCTGGAAGAACACTGGGCGCATCTGGATCTCTTCTTTTATTTTTGGCTTGGGCTTCCGCTTCTTCTAACCATGCTTGAAGAATTGGTTTAAGAGCTATCATATTATTGTGACTTAGTGTGAGGGACTCAAACCTGCATATGGTAGATTGGGATAATGCTCCTACACCTGGAAGTTTTAAGTTCGCTAACGCTTTTCCTGTAACAATAATATACATTTTAGTTTCGTCATATGGGACTTGTCAAAAAACGATACTTCTTTGATCAAATTTTAGTCTACGGTAACTACTGCTACCTATAGACTATATCAAGCTTCAGCTGGTTATCTGAAGATCTTAATGACTAGATATATAGCTGGAAAAAAGATCTTACTTCGAAAACCCTTAAGAAGAATATCAGTTTCTGAAAAATAGTTTACCGAGTGCGGCTGAAGAAACGCTGGCTATAGTGGATCGAAAGGAAGATCAAAGAAAACCCTACTGGTAGTATCAAGAGATAGAGCGTGAAATAGAAAGAAAAAAGTAGAAATACCACGATTACCTAAGTATAAGATCACAAAATAGCAGAAAAAAGTACATACGGTCTCAAATAAACGTTAGAACTCTCATCACTCAGAAGAAAAATGAAATGCCGGAGAAGAATGCCAGAATATCGAAACTTGTATACGTGGTCAAAGGAGCACAGAAGGTTGGGAAACCATAAAATATATAAGACAAGAGGTTACCAAAGATATCATATCACCAATAACAACTGAAGAGTGGGATACACTCTTTTAGAAACTACTTACAGAAAGACGAGCGGAATTTCTAGAAACAAACGACCAACTTGGGAATGTCAGAATAATACGATCTACACTAAGGGTAACACTGGCAGAGATAAAAAAGGTATGTACTACACCAAAAAATTGGAGAGCCACGAGACCAGGAAATATCCCAGCAGAGTTGATAAAGTACGGAACAAAGAAGTTGTACCACATACTACTAGGAATCGATGGTGAAATCAGTGGTAGATGCCTCGACGAGAACCTATAGGCCAACAGAGACAAATGGAGATTGGGTATCGGAAGACGTAGAACGTAGTAAAACCGATGAATATATATATATATACTACCTTCTATATATATATATATATATATATATATATATATATATCATATATATAAATTTGGGTGCAAAGATGTTAATCGAAACATAGCAAAACACAAAACAACGGATTTCAACAGGGAAACCAAACGCTCATTTGCGCCTTTAATTGGAAGATCCTGAGTTCTCAGGACAACAAACAAGATCGACACGGAGGCGCATATAGCCCCCCTGCTTGAACCTTCCGACCCATAGTAAATAACAAAGAAGATGTAGGAATATCGCGTGATATGTAAACAACAACAACAAAGAGATTCATGGGTAATTCACGCAAAAAGAAAAAGGGCTACTGAAACAGAGTGGTAACCGCGTGCATGCATGTTTCTGGATCATTTGCCGTCTTAAGCATGGTATAACCAAATAAAAATATGAAATTTGGGAGCAAAGATGTTAATCTAAACATGGCAAAACACAAAACAACGGATTTCAACGGGGAAACCAAACGCTCATTTGTGCATTCAATTGGAAGATCCTGAGTTCTCAGGACAACAACCAAGATCGACACGGAGGCGCATATATGAAAATTCGGGATCTTGAAGGCACAAATGAGCCAATGTGTTCGTTTTGACTGGTGGACTTCACGTGATGTGTTTTCACGTATTTTAATTACTCACGTTGTAAGTAACTTTTATTTTATTTTATAATCCTCATGTTTCATTAATTGATGTTTGTAGCAATAACCTCCTGAAGAAGTTTTAAATTAACAACGAAATATAGAGGCACTTTGAACAAAAGAGTTTGAGTATTGATACAGACCGATTACCCAATATTTACCTTTCGTTTCCTTTAACGTGGTACGGTCGTTATTTCAACTTAAATATATAATTATATATATATATATATATATATATATATATATATATATATATATATATATATATATATATATTGTGTCATAAAAGAATTACGCTGGAATAAATGAAACATAAATACGAGAGCTCAAAGTACTAGGAACCTCTTCGAGTTGAAGTCTACGAACAAAGCTGGAAACATCTGACAAGACTCAACAGAATAGTATAAAGGAATTGAGGCGAAGACTGCTTCGCTTAAACTGGAACCTCAAAGACTACAAAATTAGTAGGGTTTAGTAACATCCTCATAATATCCTTAGCCGAAAAACTTGTACTCTAGAAGGTTTGAATCAAACTAAACAAGGAGTACAAATTAATTGGAAAAATTGGAAAAACACTGGCGAAACACAATAGAGTGGAAATTGTAGTCTCGTTAAAATACTACTAGGGTTCTAAGATATGGAAAAAGAGCTCATCGAAATAGCTCTAAGGAAAACTGCATATATTATCAAAAGTCTGGAATACTTCTTAGGATTCTAATATCCTAGTAGAAAGAAAAATAGTCTACAATATTCATCATTCTATTGTGTGAAATTAAGTCTAGCTGATCGTAGAAAATTCATATCCATGAAGTCAAATATTATGAAATTGGCTACAGGTAATGCTAATTCATATAATCTAATGAAAACGTTCCATATTGTGTCTAAACTAACATTGATTGCAGCTCTCTCAAACAAAATAATAGAATTTTTGTAACCTCAGGTTAGCATACTAACTTTACTGAACGATCTACAACTATCGGTTCATATGTATTCACTAGAAGATAGTGATAAACCTAAAAACTATAAAAGCGGTTAAGCGGAAAGTATCGTTTTTTCAACAAGTTTTATGAGATGAAATTTTGAAATAAACCACTTGTAACTGAAGATTTTGAAAACAACTGAAAATTCAATATCAAAATAATTACAATGTAAAAATTAGAATTTTTGGAGGTAACCAATATTTAACTAAACGTTTAACAAAACATTTTGAACCACAGAAGTTTCTTAATTTTGAAGTTTTATTCAACTCATTGCTTATTTTTATGCATACTCACGTATCATCTCAAATATATAAATTACATCAAGAAACAAATAAGTTCAATAATATTAGATAGAAAAAAACGCTTAAAAATGAAAATTTACCCATCTCATTCACAAATCACACATTGTTTTTTGTGGACAAAGTTTTAAGCATTATTACCATAGTAGTTTGCTTCTTAAATGTTCATATTTATAATACGCATATTAATTCCAAGGAATAGTTTCTCTAGTAAACATTCTCTTTTAAATGAGTCAAATTGAATTTTGTAACTTTTAGTGCATACCTGAATCGTCAAGTGTCAACAAATGAGATTGGGCGGGCATAAATAATAAGGACTCTAGTTGAAGAAGGTCATTTATCAAAGATTGCAGCTAATGGAACTGTGCTGTGGCAATATTATAAGTTATGTAATCCATATCCTTCTCGTTATTATATTGTAGCATTTTGTATTTGTAATTAACTGAATCTTCTGTCCACAAATCTGTTTTCTCCTATTTTACTTTTCATTATCAGTTGTTGGACAATATACCATTTTTACTGTATTTCCTCAAATATTTCAGTTTATCACTTTGATTCTGAACCATATAACAGTATCAGTGCCATTCTTAGCGTAATTCGTATTAGAGTAGAACTGTCTAATTATATATAGCATCCTTTTAAATCCTGGTAATGACTGTTTGTTGAATAGTAAAGGAGGAGCCCAATTTCCAGATTATTTCTCACAATAAGGGACATACAGTGAAGGAAAGCGTGTGCCAATGAATATATTTTGATATAAAATATGCCTTGGTAGCTGGAATCAATCACTAAATTATAAAAATGATAGAGAAAGGTGTGATCAACCTATAAGAGTCCCCCTTCTAATTTTTTCTCTAGTTTGAAAATATATCGTGGCCTTTTTGAGTAATTAGTTGATGACCATAGGAGAGTTATGCTCTCCTACTACAGCCTATAACATTAGATAGATATGTTTTGAGCTAGTATTCTGAAGGGTGACCACACAGATTTAATATAAATCAAGTTTTCAACTATCACAGAGGAGTAAAGTGTCCAGCTATTGAGAAATATTTGGTTTTAATGTCGGGCTTCATCTCATTGATCTGAAATTAAAAAGATCACTAATCTGAAATGGTCTACTATGATATGCTAGGAGCATAGTTATTAGCGGTAGTAAGAGAATAAATCCATCTGGTACTGTACATAATTAGTTCATACTGTTGGATGCAGCCGTTTTTAGCTCGCGTAAGCTGCATCAGCTCTAGAGATGGTAATTTCGCGAACTCCATCAATTTACTCCTTGAGAAATGGATTTTATCTTTAAATCATATTTTACTATACTTTTCGAGAAGAAAAGAAGAAGTACATTCGTTATGTTAATTCAATCTCTTGATACTAGCAACGTAAATAATTAATAGATATCTTCAGTTACCTGAGTTTAAATATGAAGAATTGAAGAAAAAATCGAACTTGCCTTGTAACTTACCTACATCGGCCTGCGTGACGCCTAGCTTGATTCTTCTCTGTTTAAATCTTTCAGCAAATGCTTCTAGTTCTCGGGGATCCGTATCAGCATCTGGGTGCAGGCCAGCAACTGCAGCAGCTGCCGCGGCGGCGGCCATGGCAGGATGATGTGCTCCTGGATGTCCTCCGTGATGACCAGGGTGATGCCCTGTAAAAAAGAAAAATTCATCTACTATAAGGAAAATATTGGTAGTTTTTCAATTAGAATAAGATATAAAAATGATTTTTAAATATATACCTGGAGCACTGTGACCTGAAAGTGGACCTCCATGATGATGATGGTTCATGACGTGGTTCATTCCATAGGAATGCATATGTGTCGGTGTTTCTGACATTGGTGTTAACGTTGTCATGGAAGATGATGATATTGGATCTAGCATCTCGAGGCCGTCCATGTGACCCATCTGAAACAACGGAGAGATGTTTTTAATACATATAAAAGGCAACAAATTTACAGCAGAAAATAATAGAAACTATTGTAATCTAAGTAATCTATGTAAGACTTGTTCAAAGTTATCATTAACTTTTGATTTTGATTTTGATTCCACAATTCATTTTAAGGCAAGAAAAAATCATCAGCAGGCGATTTTCAAATAAATTTGAGCTTCAAGTGGTGCATGACCTGAGTCTTGATGAATCTTGTCTGAATTGGTGACTGGAGATCGATTATCAACGACTATACAGGACTAGGAATATTCTTTGGTCACATATGCTTAAGCGACAATGTGTTAGATAGAAACAAATACAAATTCAGTGTATTACTCTTTTTCTCTAACAGGATATCATAAAGTGGAAAACATGCCAAAGTACATGTCCGTAGGCGACGACAATGTGTTACAAGTATAAATTCATTGTAGGTATTAACAAGATATCAGAAACAGTGAAAATAAAAATGGTTTTTCTGTTTTTACGTTTGTTTGAGAAACGAACCCTTTGTGTAAATACACACAGTACAAATTAAAAAACGCTTTCGACAATAAACATAAAAATTGAATTCTAATGAAAATACCTTTTATTTTTAAATAAAAGTGATATTCTGATAGGTAATAAATTAAAGAATAAAAAAACTTCAATAAATTTAAATGAAATTTTCAATTAAAGCCCCGTTTTGAGCTAAACAGTAACCGAGTCGGTTATAAAATTCTTGACGAACAGTATTTGAGGTGTTTTCTCCATACAGGCATGTACAATTTGTTCCCTAAGTTCATTCCGAGAACTGGCCCTTGTTCTCCATACCGTCTCGATTTCACATAACCTAGAAAAGACATCGTTGGGTGCTGAATCTGGAAATCTAGCAAGCCATCTAATATTACCATTCGTGGAGATTATCCGATTGGGAAATTATGTATTTAAAAAATTTATTGCTAGTCGATAATTATGCGATGCACAACCGTTATGTTGGTACCAAATGTCATTGAAGTTGACACCTAATTGTATAAGGGCATGAGTAATTTGGTTTAGCAGTATATCCAAATATTTTTGTCCGGTTAATTTGCCGACAATAAAAAACGGTCGAATTAAATGTTCACCTAATATTCCTGCCCAAACATTTAACTTTTTGGGGATATAGTTATACTATTGTAGTTTTTGCGTAGGTTTGTCCTGAACCAATAACGCATAACGGATGAATTATGTGCCCCATGTATGGGAAAAGTCGATTCATCTGTGAACAAAATATTTTTTGAAAAATTTGCATTCAAATGTATTTTTTCCATAACTCTTTCATAAAACTCCATTCTACAAATTGATCGTCTGGAAATATGTCATGGCTCTTTTTCAGTTTAAAACTACGATAGCCATTTTGGCTAAATGAGTGGACGACTGAAGAGGATTATTTTCCAAACATACACATATTAAAATATCTATTTCTTCTTTTTCCCGTTTGGATTTGACAATTTTCTGTACGTGAACCATGTTTTGTTAAAGTGACATCCATGTTCTTCAAAAAATTTTATAACCGTTCTCACTTGTTCCTTGTAAATTGGTTTGGTATTTTCGAATGCTACAATAAACCAATTTTCTGCTATTTCTCGATATGCATTACCCATTTTACATTTTGCACTTTTTGGTGTATCTGCATACTCATTTTATAAGATTTACAAAGATCGTTCCTCATTCGGAGACAAACAGGTAATGACGTACAGTGAAACGTTTGAACTATAGCCGGTAAGTACCATCCGCGAGAGGCGCACACGCGATTCGTATATTCTAGTATCCTTATTTTAACTGTGATAATCTACGCTGAAATTAGATTGTCTATCTCACCATACCTCTCTCTAACGCACTGGTAATGCCATGTGTATCTTACATTTTCCCGTTCACTATGAGGCGATTGTTGTTTTACGCTGGAATTTGATGAGGAATTATTTCTGTTATTCTTAAAAAGGAATATTGTATGCGCACTTTCTTTGAACATGTAGGTTGACAATGAAGAGATGGGATAGATATAAATAGAAGAATTACGGCTTAGACGAAATCGTTTTATCGGGGTTTTACAGCGTTCAGAATTGAATATTTGCCATATGTAGAATGACTGGAATGATATTTAAGAAACAAGTTAACAGTTTGTGCGATACTTCTTTGGCATGTTATGATATCCTGTTATGGAAAATAGGTAATACACTGAATATACATTGTCACTTATGGACTCTGTACTAAAACCCTATGTTACCATAGAATATTCCTAGCACTGTATATTATAGACCTTAAAGCTGTAGTTTAATGTAACCGCATTAACAATCAGTCAATCAATCAACCACTATATATGGCATACGTAGACAATCAGAAATAAACAACAAATTAGAAAACGAACTTTTTCTTAAATAGGGAACATTTGTTATTTTTTTCACTTCAACTTAACCCTTCTCAAATTGGTTCACAGATGTAATCCAGATCCAAATAATTTGCGCTGAGTAAATTGTTGTATTATTGATAATCAATCAGAAAAACGTTCACTTTTGATTGGAGTAGAGTGAGTTATGGATTTGAGTAATAAAACTCTCGTGGGTGATTCAGGTCTTTTTGGCTATGAAAATGAATCTAAGAAAGAAGTAAAGAGCTGGTGATATGTTTTCACACGATTTTAATGGTAATGCAGCCATATAAAAGAAGCCAGAATCAATTTAAAAAGCTATGAAGTTATTGGGGATGGAGATGGTTAAAATAACAGGAATATGTTTCGCAGATGACTTCGAATAATACACAGAAAAAAAATCCTGAATAAAAATATTAAAACGTACTAGCAAATAATATAACATAGAGAAAACCCAATCAATAATTATAAACCTAGAAGGAAAACCCATACATTCCAAATATGAAATAGACAGAGTGCAATTCTATAAGAACGTAGTCATATCAATATTAACATACAGCTCAGAATCATGGACTACAGGTGAAAGACATAGATATAGATTGCGAGCAGCAGAAACGAAACATACAGAAAAAGACTGAGCAAAAACCCATAATGCTATATATATATATATATATATATATATATATATATATATATATATATCCTATAGTACACTCCAACTTCGAAAATATCGTCTTCTCTGTGATCTTACATTCCTTAAAGCATGTCGCGACCATAGCGTCATACCCAAATCCCTTCAACTCAGACATCACACCGCGTAAAATATGATACAACTTACACCTTAGATATCGATGAACTAAAGTGTTTTATTGGCATACTCTTATTTTCTGGATATCATCAAGCTCCGTCCGAAAGAATGTATTGGTATACGGATGCTGACTTGAGTGTTGGAATGGTACAATCTGGTATGTCACGAAATAGGTATTCCAAAATAAAATCAATGCTACATTTTGCAGATAATGATGAAATTGATAAAGAAGACAGGGCTTATAAACTTCGACCTCTCATAACAAAAATAAATGAAATGTTTCAACAATTTGGAATTTTTACATCGTATTTGTCAATTGACGCAATGATTGTCAAATACTATGGACATCATGGCTTGAAGCAATTCATAAGAGGTAAACCCATAAGATTCGGTTACAAATTACGGGCGCTTTGTGCTTTCAATGGCTATTGCTACAAGTTCATATGTTATACTGGTAAAGAAGGCAACAATTGAACGGGTCTGACTTTAAAGTCAAGAGTGGTGACAGAATTGTTGTCTTGTCTACCAATTTCAAATGAGCATGTAGTATTTGTTGATAACTTCTTCACGAATAGAGATATATTGGTTCACTTAAAAGATATTGGATTTCGTGCAACAGGAATAGTACGAGATAATAGAACTGATAAATGTTAAAATGAAGTTAGCAAAAGTACTGAGCAAAGAATCTCGTGGCTCTTTCGATTACAGGTATGACACTATGTCTGATGTTCTCATGGTACGTTCGCATGATAACAAGTGCGTGATAGTGGCAACTAATTATGATGACATAGAACCATTACCTAAGGCAAGCCGCTGGAAAACGTGAAACCAAGCAAAGAGTTGAGGTACCACAACCAAAACACATTCAAAATTATGATAAAAAACATATGGGTGGCGTTGACCACCATGATTGGCTCGTTGGTATATATGGTATCCAAATTCGTGGGAAAAAATTGTGCTGGCCATTGTTTATTCGGTGGTCACGAGGCAATCAACTTTTTAGAATTCCGTAGAGCAGTTGCAGTTCCTTATATGAAACTCACATCGTGTGGTTAAGGAAAACTGAAGCGACAGTAGCCCAGGTAGATATGTATTTTCGATGGTCTGAATCATTTTATGCAATATCGTGATGGCCAAAGAAGATGCCAAAGAACAGGTTGTAAGAGCAGACGCAAAAGTTTCTGTATGAAATGTGATGCTACTCTCTGTGCAAATTGTTTTTTGCCTTACCACCAAAATACAAAAAATGAATTAGTGGATAGGATACGTTTTTACTGCGAAAACATCTGAAATAATCCTGGCATGTTATTCCAAGTACAAAGATCTAATCTTAGAAAACTGAAGAAATTTGTGGATGGAAACTTGTAATTTTTTTTAAACTGTTTTAAACGTTTCTAAAACGTTAATTATTTGATTATACGTATTTTAAGATGTTAATGGAATGTAGTTATTCATTTTTCATGGTTTTGTTGTTATTTTTACTTTTGTTAAATTAATGTTCGTTTTCATTAAAGTCTTTTATACATAAACAATGTAAAAGTTACTTTTATTAAATGTAGACTGCACCGATTTAATAACAATTTACTAATAATACTTTCTGTAATCAATCGTACATTAAAAAAAATATAAATGCGCCAAAATAGGTATGCAGTGCGACATAAAATTGCACGTATCTCTAAGCTGTTAATTTTATCGATATGTCACAAGAGAAATTGTTATCTCTAAAACTGTTCATGAAACTCTATTGTTGTTTTTATTACTGAAAAAAGCTATTTTTACCAAAAAATATCCGCATCCACCATTGAACTTAATCCGTACCTGAGTTCACAAGTATTGTATAGACTTGTTTATAAAGCCAAAAAGTGTGCAATTATGGTGTGTATTAACAGTTAAAATTTTACTAATTTCCAGTTAGCCATTTACTGATTATAAATAAAAAAACATTTTCAATTCCAGACATTTCAGCCCTATATTTCGTTAACGAAGGGCGTAAAATTTTTTATATGAAATACCATCATTATTTTTAGTTTCTCTATCATCTCCCAACCATCACCAACTAAGAAGGTTCAGATAGGAGAAAAGGATGGGTGAACGATAACAAGAAGTGTATTTGATGCCAGATAATAAATAAGAGAAATAGAGGAAGACTAAGGAAAATATAAATGGACAAAATTAACAAAGCTTTCAAAAACAGAGGAAAGAAACAACACGGACTTCTTTATCAAATACATGACCGGAGGAATCTTGGAAAAAAGACCCTACGCCAAACGCAGTGCAACATTACGACTTATACTAACATTAAGAGGGTAGGAAGACATAAGGATAAGTAAGTTAAATGGAAATAAGCGCGAACCGCAATGTTTTCAACAAGGTGAAACGTGAACTGTACAACTCAGTCCTATATAAATAGGCTGGCGATTCCAAATGCCTGATAATATATTATTGAAAAACTATGCTTATTATGAATGACATTTATTTATATTTCTAATTATCGTGTAGTTTACTGTACTTAATTATGTTTATAAAGTTACCAATAATTCTTCTCAAACTCTAACTGTTACTGAATCAAAGGATTTACTTTGTTACATTACAATTCATTCCGTCAAGCCCTAAACTCAACCCGTAGGAACATCAAACATCAAAATTAAACAATACAAAACAAATAGTGCTTGAGAAAAAACAAAAAAGCGTGTTGTTGGCATAGCATATTTGACAAACGCTGCGTGTATATGTTCGGTAAACAGCGAAAACAAGTGACATACACATAGCCCCTTCACTCGCTTTTTTATCTCTCGACGGGTTTCACAATGTGTTTTCCCCTTAGGATTTAGACTTTATACTGCTAGTTGTCACGTAAAAGCTTTATTCAGTCTACTTTAGATGCTTTTTAGTATATATATATATATATATATATATATATATATATATATTGAAATGTTTTATAATATCATCAATTTTAATTTTATGTATTAATAATATTTTTTTAATTTTATTTGACCCTTTCTCTTTTGTGGATCTGTGGAGCTCTTTTTATAATATAGAAATAAACAAAGTAACTTTAGTTAATTTAATTTAATTATGATTCTTTCCAATTTTAAAAATTTAGAAATTCAACAAATTAATGATAAAAACTACTAAATTACTTTACTAATAAGAAAACTTACTCAGTATTCTATTGTCCTCATTCAAATTTAGTTTATTCTTTCACTAATACTTTTTCTGTATTTTGTCCGTATTCACACTTGCTTAGTCCATTATCTCACTAATATTTTTTTGATTGTCCATATTTAAGTTTTTTTACTCCACTCTATTACTTATATTTTTTCTTTTTAGTATATAAATACTACAAAAACAGTTTTGAATTTAAAAGTCTACTAACTGTGTCAATTTCTTGAAACTATCTCCATTATTACTGATTTCCAAATTCGTCCAAATATAAAGATTTTTTTCTAAATACACTTTTAATCGCTGAACATTTTCTAAATCACTGTTTGTTGTTGACAATTATCAAAAGTCATAATTTCCTCTGACAGTTTTTTTATTTATTCTGACATTACTCATCGATGTTCTTCTGAGAGGACGTTTCATAGACAGATTAATAACGTTGAGAGTTACTTTTGTTACTACGTGATGTATGAAATATATCTGTTATATATCTGTATTTTTTTAAGAATCCTTTGAAACATACATTATGATAAATTAAATTAAGTAATACATAATAGTAATAATAGAACCAATTGTTGTGACAGGTTAATAGTTATTAAAAATTCCGATGATATTTTTATTTCTTTCTGTATAAAGTATTTATTTCGATTTCAATACCCAACATTTCAATGTACTTTCAATGTACTGGTCTCCCCACTGCAACGAGGTAGATATTGGTAAAAGCGCGCAGGTCGAACTAATCGAGAGAGGTGGAACAGTAAGGCTGGAAGGCAGGTAGATTTTTAAATCGAACAGAGAGTACCGAAGTGCTAGCCGACTGAAGCAGAAGCGAGAAATTGTGCATCGTCCGCCGAAAGTTGTTTAGCTTTGTTTTCTCGATAACCATAAATTTCTTGTTGAGTTTTTTTCCGCACTGTAAAAATTTTTTCAATAACTTCGTTGCTGTGAAGGTAAGAGCTTTTTAGTAATAAAAATCCGAAAACTAAATGGTCTTTTCCATTATAAATTTAGAATATTCAAGCAGTTGATTTTATTTTAAAATTCTCGATAATTTCGTCGCTGTAAGGGTAAGAGTTTTTAGTAATAAAAATCCGAAAATATGTGGTCTTTTCAATTATCAATTATTAAAATATTTATGTAGTTGATTTTCATTTTAAAATAAGTTGGAATATCTTGTACATTGGAGTGTGGTAAACCATTTATATATCGCATCTGATTTAATACCTTTCCCGATTTTCCTTTTTCGTAGGTTTCCTGATATTAGTTCCGTTCTTAAACACCTTTTTCGATTTGTAGGGAAAATTCTTGATTGAAATCTCCGGTTGCGCCAGGCATATATAAACGCTAGGCTTCCTGATATTTTAAATCTAGAATTCCCATTCTTTAATAACTTTTCCGATTTTAGGGAGAATCTTGATTGAAATCTCCGGTAGCGCCAGGCATACATAAACACTAGGGCTTCCTGATATTTTAAATCTAGAATCCCCAGCTTTGGTACTTTTCTCGATTTTGTTTAAATGATATTCCTGACAATTTAAGTCTAGAGCCCCGACCCTAGTATTGCGTTTTCCGATTTGATAGGGAGAATCCTGATTGAAATCTCCGGGAGCGCCAGGCATACATAAACGCTAGGGCTTCCCGATATTTTAAATCTAGAGTCCCCGATCTTTAGTATTTTTTTCCCGATCTGATAGTTTTTTTTTTGAGTAACGCCTAACCCGTCCGTTTCATGAGAGTTTATAAAATATTTGAATGAAAAGACCACCAAACTTTGAATAGTTGTTGTTTGCTTTTACCGTTTCTTTTCTTTGCATGTACGCTATTTTATGATCATAAACCACTCTCGCTTATGTCCTGCCTGCTTCGTCGCTAATTACTGCATATCAAGTATACATATGTCTAAGTAATACATATGTGCTTTTGGGATACACGGGTGTTGTCTCCCCTTATGAGTATTGTTTATTTTTTATATATAACAGCCTGGTAGAGAGTATAATTGTAATAAAACTGAAATAAATCTTTGTTGTGTTTTATTGACCTATTATAGACTAGTACTTCCTTATGATAGAGTAGTTGTTTGGCTGCACGAATTTTAGCTTCTCCGTAGTGTGGATCAGGATAATAATATTTATTTCAGGACTAGCGAGACCGTTTCTATATTCAGCAATAACCTCCCGAATTTTGACGACAATAGACCCCTGGAATTTACCGTACCTCCATCTGAGGCTACCTGGAACTCTCGACGAGTGAAGTCGAGGGGCCGTGGAGACAACCACGTTAAAAATCTGGCGCCCGAGAAAGTGTAAGGTTTCAAAGGGGTCAGAAGTGACGTTCCGAGGCGTTAAGGGGTAGAGCAAGAGGCCGCTACCGATATATCACGCGCAACGCAGCGCACTGACGTCGCCTCCTTCGGAGGAAATCGCGTCACACTGTAAGTACGACATTTTTGAAATTTTTGGAGAAATTTCAGTTTGTTAGCACGATACAGTCTCCGGAGTATGTACAAGTGACCAATTTTATGATTGGATATTATTCAGGGCGTCTCAAAGATGAACTCTATTGAGATTCCGCTCACTAAAGCCACAACAACGAGTGCTATGGTACTTGAGGTACCAAATTTTGGTCATTTTTGGTGAATTTTCAGTTTGTTAGCACGATACAGCCTCCACCGTGTATACAAGTGACCCATTTTATGATATAATATTGTTCAGGGCATCTTATAGATGTAGTTGAAATTTCATAAAAATTTTGATTATTTATTTAACCCAAAAAGATGTATTTGGTCCTACAGGATTTTTTAAAGACGATTTTTGGAATTCTCCTATAGACGTACGCTACTGACATAAAATCAAATATTGATACAAGCAATCACACAACTAATTGTTTTTTAATGGACACCAAAATGTGGAGTTCATAAAACGTCGACTACCGAGTATAAAGGGCCGTTCAAATATCAAAAAAACAATTTTTTACGACATCTCAGACACCGGTGAAGTGACATTACTCAAAATTTGGATTTAGGGGTTTCAAGGGAGACTCTTTACAGTGTGGTAACCGAAAATCCAATAAAAAATCGCTAATAACTTTTTTGAAAAATCGACGTTTTGAAGCCCCCTAAAAATGTACACTACTGACAATGATGAAATGTCAATAAGTAAAAAGTGTTCCCCTGCCGACCTTTTGAAACCACCAAAATTTTAAGTTAATCAAATGTCAGTTAAACGCTATAACTGGGTGCTGCGATCTTAATTGGGTCACACTGTATGTAGAGCAACAAACAGATTACCATACATATATATCTGTGTATTTTTTATGGCTAACTGTGTTCTACTTATGATTGTGTATTTGATATTCTCCACATGAATTTTGTACTCAAAGAATAGGTAATAGATGTCAAGTAGTTTTTATATTGTCTGATCGAGTGATTAGGATGTAGACAGTATGTTACGAACAGGATATCGGCACATGTACTTGCAATATTCTTAGTTGAATAGTTGACATGTATTAATCTGCTTCATATCTCTACGTACTGCAGTAAGGTGTGATCACATATCAGATAATTTCTGGCTTATTAATGTAATTTTTCATTTTGTCAGTTGCTATGCATAAGATTAATTTCTTAGTTATCATTCAGATGTTGTATATGTTTTATTCAAATAGTAGTCATTCAGGTTTTTCAAGTAAAACTCTAACACAATTAGTAGAACACTAGGGGAGAAACATTTTCTGGTTCGATATGTAAATATAGTTTTTTCAAGCCACAGACGCAATACTTCATTCAGTAAATGAAATAATCTTCAATTTCATTTCGGTTATTATTTTCGTCTTATTTTAACAACACACCTGGTGTTGATAATAATATAGTCTGGATATATAGCCTTAAGCTAGTTGTCAGTTATTAGTTTCATCGTTGATGATAACATTTTAGTAATTCAGTGTTATCTGTAAGTTTGAGGGATTTCGTGGAGGGATACCGATTTCCTGGAGGGAAACGTTTTTCTTGAGTACTTTACCATTTGGTTATATATATATATATATATATATATATATATATATATATATATATATATATATATATATATATATAACGATATGGCAACATGGCGCCCGGTGTAGATGTGTTGACGAAGCTCTGGAATAAATGTTGTAAAAAGTATAAAAGAAATGTTGTAAATGGTGTAAGGTGTATAAATTGTGAAAATAGTTTTCATATAAGCTGTGCAAAAAATAAAAAATAGGAACTGTGTAAATTTTACTAGTGATGATTTAATCAAATGTTTTGAGCAAGATTCAGCATGTGATATCAGTTTGATCAGTTATTTTTCGACTCAATTGAAAGTTTAAGTCCAGACAATAAGGTAATTGATATTAATATATTTAAATATATAATAAAGCAAAAAGACTCCATAATAAAGGAGATGCATGACAAAATTCATTTGATGAATCAACAAATAACTTCGTTAAGAGAACGAAACGAATTAGACACAAAAAGTAAAGAACAAAAATCAACGCAAAAACAGTGGGAATCCTCTGCCATTCAAAATAAAGCCAGACCACTAATTCAAACTGGAAATGATAAAAATAATGTTGTTGCTCGTCTATTCAATCAGTTATTTCAAAGACTGACGTGCCAGATGCTTTAATGAAAATAAATACTGAACAAAAAACTGACGAAGTCGTAAATTTGAATGAGAATAGCCCCAGAGAAAACTACAATGAATGGAGAGAAGTTCGAGGAAAAAGAAATAGAAAACAACTTGTTGTTGGAAATAATAATGAAATAACTGTAAACGGCATGGATATTAAGGGGGTTCCCAAATTTGTGGATCTTCATATTTACAGAGTGGACCCCAGCATGACAGCAAATGATCTACGTGAAATAGTAAAACCACATTTCCCGGAAGTAGTGGTAATATCATTAAATTGGAAATATCCGGAGATTTACAACTCTTTCAAAGTAAGTGTATATGGGTATAACTTTAATACTGCGATGAATCCAGCAATATGGCCACATGGAACCCATATACAGCAGTTTTTTCAGTTGCGTCCAAAGACCCAAGTTTAGAACATGTAACTCCAATGTAATCTCAAAGTTATATATATGGAAATGTATGTATGTACTAATACAGAAAAATCAACTAAAACCTTTCAAATCATAAATGTAAATTGTCAATCCCTGAATAATAAGACCAATAAAATTGATTTAATATTGGAATGTAACAAACCTGATATTTTGTGTCTTTCTGAAACCGTGTGTAATAATGATTTAGTGAGATTTAACGATTATATGCTGGCTACCCATTTCAATCGTATCAACAGAATTCATGGGGGGTTTGATACTTGTAAAAAAGAGGATTAAATTTAAAAATCTAGACTTTGTAAATAATGTATCAATTGATATTGACTTTGAAGTATATAAGTATATCCTTTTTTTGCAAGAAAAATGCTGTTGACTTGTGAATATACATAGATCCCCATCAGGAAACATTGAGATGTTCATGAAACGACTTTTTAAGGTCCTAAATTTTTGTTTCAATAATTATGTCTGTACTATTCTTTGTGGAGACATGAACATTGATTATTTGAATATATCACGTGAAAGAACATTATTAATTGACTTGATGGAGAGTTTTAACTTAAACTTAAAAAATTGTGAGCCAACACGGATTTTCACTAATAAAAACATGAAAACGACAAAAACAAAAGTTGACTACTTTTTAACTAATAAGACGTTTGAATACAATGAAAGCGTGATTGATATGCAGCTTGGTGATCATTTGGGACTAAACATGCATGTAAAATATCGTACGAGTATATTATATACATTTTGCGAGAATAAGCTGAATAACAGAAAGACAAGTTTTAGGAATGTATCGGCATCCAATTTACTGAGTTTACAAACTCATCTAGACAATGAAAGTTTTCTGTCGGTCTATGAATATCTAAATGATACAAATATCTGAGGTGTTGATCTTGTATATAATGAATTTTTAGATACTATATGTTACCATATTGATTTTATTTGCCCTATTTTAACAAAAAACGTATCTAATGTAACCAGAAAATCATGGGTTGATCGCGATCTTGTGCGGATGGGTAGTGATCTTAGGAGTTTGTTTTGGTTAACAAAATTTTCCGCAAATCTCGATGATCATTCAAATTATAAGAGGTTAAAACAGGATTATGTCACTGAAATTGACAAATCAAGAAAATTGTTCTACCAAAAAAGTCTTGAAAATAAAAATGTAAAAGAAAAACAATAATATATATGGCGAAAAGTACAACAAAAAATTGGAAAAAAGAGACATTCTACTATTGATACCATTGATGTAAATGGTATAATAACTCAAAATAAATACGAAATTACTAATTTGTTTGCCACTTTTTTTGCAACGAATACTAAAAAAGTAATAAATACCCACTTTGCTAACTGTGGTTTTGAAAGTTATACGACAATGTATGTCGCTAATACTTTTTATTTCAAACCTGTTATCCCTGAGGATGTATTGGATGTAATTAACTGCCTAAAAAATGTTAATACCGAGGGTGTTGACTGTCTTTCGACAAAGATTATTAAAAGTATAGGTCCACAAATAGCATGTACTCTAGCAAACATTGTCAACTACTCAGTGGAAACAGAAACTTTTCCATCAAGTCTAAAGATAGGAGTTGTTTCACCAATACATAAAAAAGACAGCCTTCTCAGCCTTGACAATTATCGGCCAGTAACTGTCCAAACTGTGATATGTAAAGTGATAGAAAAATGTATTTATAAACAAATGTTTTCTTTCCTCAAAAAGTATAATGTTGTATTGGACCATCAGCATGGTTTCTTACCTGGCAGATCGCCGGAGAGTGCATCCGTAGCTCTGCTTAATTTTATCCGCACCTCATTGGATAGAAAGAGGTATGTGGGGGCGCTATTCTTTGATCTTTTAAAAGGTTTGACTCGGTTAGTGTTGGTATAGCAATAAATAAAGTACGAGATTTAGGATTTCGGGGCAAATTTCTATCGTGGCTGAAATCATACTTAGAAGCCAGAAAACTTATTGTCAGAATTGAAGATCAGAAGCCCCTCCCCCAACCTGTGGAAATTGGCGTACCTCAATCTTAGGGCCTCTGATATTATTATTATACATAAATGATCTTTCTAAATATGTAAGCACTAATCATTTAAAAATATATGCAGATGATACTACATTGGCAATTGATTCTAAATCTCCGGATGAGCTGCTATTAAAGATGAATATTTTATCAAGAGAATTTATCAATTGCTGTGAAAGAAATTCTTTGATTGTAAATTCGACAAAAACCATCCTCATGCATTTTTCAACAAGAACATATATTCCTGAAAATAGCTGTATCTCAGTTGGGGGGACTGATGTTTATTTTTCGAGTTCTACGAAGTTTCTGGGAACCTACCACGATAAGGATATGAGTTGGAATACCCATATCAAAAACATTTGTAAAAAATTAAATAGTAGTTACTTTGCAATATTACAGCTAAAAAATATATTTACAACTAGTCAACTGATCAATGTTTATTATGCAATAGTATACTCCCATATTTCCTATAATCTCATTCTGTGGGGGATGCGGTAAATGCCTCGAGGATATTCATTTCTCAAAAAAGGATTGTCCGTCTAATTTTTAATCTAGATTATAGAGAAACATGCAGAAACCATTTTAAAGATTTCGGTGTACTAACTTTTTATTTTATTTACATCTACAAGTGCATATTATATGCAAAAAGTAATTTAAGTGAATTTAGTCTTAATTCTGATTTCCATGATTACCCAACTAGATCTGAAAAACATCAACACCAAAACATGAAACCTCATTGTTTGAAAAAAGTCCTGTCAATAAAGGAATTCATTTCCTGAATCATTTGCCCAGCTGTATAAGATGTGAGAGCGATTTCAATGTGTTCAAACAAAAACTTAAAAAAATTTTAATTGTCGAATGTTTCTATGATGTGTCAGAGTTTTTAAACAAACGATTTTAATTTGAGTGTTTAATAAGTAACTCGTATTTAATGTAATATCCTCTTCTCTGCTTGACATCTCCTATATCATGTACTATGATCAAAAAGGATGAATAAAGTATGATTATTATTATTATTCTTTTCTTCTCATATAGTTGTGGTTTCATTTTGCACTGACGGGGTACGCCAAGTTAGTGCAAAATCTATTGTAACTATTGTGCATTGAGGAATGATCTGACTATATGGCATGTTCTTAAAATGACTGCCTTCTGAAAGTTTCTGTGTATGTTTGTGTCGAGTTCTAGCTGTTTCAGGTGTGATTTGAATGTTTTTGGTATAAGGCCAGTCACTGACATAATATTATTATTATTATTCTCTATTTCTCACAATTGTGGTTTCTAATAAATAGCAGACGGAGTTTACACTCAAGTCTACTTTTACTCTATCTTGGATTTAGAAATGATCTGGTAATATTGCATGTGTGTAGGATGACTGCTTCTTGTATCTGGGTGTGGGTGTAATGTGGAAGATTTAACTGCGTGAGGTGTGTGATGAATGTTTTTGGGGTAATTCCTGTAACAGATATTATAAAAGGTATTACAATTACTTGTTTCTGTTTCCATATACGTTCTATTTCTATTGCTAACTGCTGGTATTTATCTTTTCTTTTCTCTGTATTTGTTATTTATATTATTGTTGGATGGAAACAGCAATATCAATAATGTAAGTGATCTTCTCTTTTTTGATTTGTAATGTTATATCCGGTCTATTGTGCATTACTGTTTTGTCTGTATGAATGGTTATATCCCAATATAACTTGTATTCTTCGTTTTCCAATATCGTTTGTGGTGTGTATGTGTAATATGGTTGTGTTTCTGTGATGAGTTTATGTTGTAGTGCAAGCTGCTGGTGTATGATCTTTGCCGCTGTATTATGTCTGTTAGTATATTCAGATCCAGCCATCAACTTACATCCTGCCGTAACGTGGTCGATTGTTTCGGGAAATTGGTGGCATTTTCTGCATTTATCGTATGTGGTGTTAGGGTCTTTCATTATGTATTTTTTGTAATTTCTTGTAGCAATAACCTGATCCTGGATCCCTAATGTGAAGCCTTCTGTTTCAGGATACAGTTCACCTTTTTGGAGCCATTTGTACGAGTCTGTCTTACTGATGTATTCATTTTTCATGTTGTAAGTATGTTTACCATGTAATTTTTTCTGTGTCCATTCTTCTATCTTCTGCTGTTGTGTTTGTGTATTGTATATTTGCTGCGTGTGCGAGAGGTTGAGAGGTGTGTATTCTCTGTCTGCTTGTACAATTGCTCTATGTAATAATGACTGTTTACTATAGAAGAAATTTCTGAGTGTGACAACATCCATCATTCCTCTTCCTCCCTCTTTTCTTCCTATTGTTATATTTACGTTGCATGCGTGTGGGTGGTGTTTTCTATGTTTTGTTTGCTCTGTTCTCGTAAGTCTGTTGATGTTTTCAAGGTCGGTTTGCGTCCATTTGATAATCCCGAATGAATATGTAAGGAGGGCAATTGCGTATGTGTTTATTGCTTTGAAGAGGTTTTTCGAATTCAACTTAGTGTTTATTAGTAATGTTAGTCGTTTTTTGTATTCTTGTACAATATGTTCTTTTATTTCTGTATGGTTTATCCTTGTGTTCTGTTGGAATCCTAAGTATTTGTATGTTTCATATTGCTGCATGTTTCTTAGTTCTTCATCGTTCAGTATTTCTGTCTCTATCTCTTCCTTCCATTTTCCTCTTTCTATGTGTAGTATTTTCCATTTATTGATTCCGAATTCCATTTTTATGTCGTTTGTGATATGTTCTGTAACTTTTAGCAAGTTTTTCATTTGTGTTTGAGATGGAGCATATAATTTTATATCATCCATGTCCAGTAGATGGTTGATGGCGTGTTTAACTGTTTTTTGATGTTTGATTTGGAATCCATGATTCGTGTCATTTAATGCATTATTATTATTATTATTATTATTATATATATTTTCTAAAACTTATCTTGTTGAATCTTGTCCAACCTGAGTTACAGTAGGATCGCCTTGATACCAAAGCTATCCACCTGAATTAAGGTTTGTATTATATTTTGCGTAGATGACGTATGTAATATTCTAGCTAAGTGTAAGCAGTAACTGATAACTGGTGTTCTGTGTGTATCTGTATCGGATCTAAAAATCAGAATACATACGTTTGAGACAGTTGAATTATTTAGTATGACCTATAGAAGTTCGAAAGTAATGCAAGATAGACTACAAAAAATACTACACGAAACAAAACAAGCTGTGAAAATATTGCAAAATTCCAAAAATACACATGTGTGTAGCTGATCAGAACTACTATATCATATGTCATGAAAGCAACAATGTGGAAAGGGAAAGAGAAAAATAATGAAAACTTCAACAAGTATCAATATAAAGAAGACTCACGAAAAAGCACAAATGCTAACAAAAGCAGGAAACAAAAAGTTGATATCTTATCATGTGTACCAAAAATCAACAAGGTTTGAATGACTGGCTACAATGATGATGATGATGCCTAGCCGTATAACCTACGAAGCTTTATATGTGTGTAATAATTGAGACTAAAAATCGTGTAAAAAAAGTATATGTCATTTTAGACAAGTATCTAAGCCTCTTAAGTTCCTGTTATCCGAATTATCGTATAGGAGAATCTACGATCAGAAAAGCAATGAAAATGCTAGAAAGAAAATAAAAATATTAGATCAATGGAAAATTCTGGCAAATAATAAAAGAAATGGATAAGGGAGAATCAATTGGAGTTACCGAAAGAAAGAAATTGGTTAACTACAATAAGCACATAAATGTTTTGGAGCAGGGTCCCAGTTGCAGGCATAATATTTTACCTCTCATTTAAGTTTTTTTCCATTGTCGTTCAATACATTCGTTCGTATACTTTATTTGACGAAATCTTTCGAATATTTCTTCTTCGTTAAACATGACGCAATTATGCTTTTTTACATTTGTAAATTACTTATCATAAGGCGCGATTCTCGCTATACGTAACGGCACCATCACGTCGCCTCAACTGCACCGTTAAGGAAATTATTCTTACATTGGAAGCAATGAACGTAATCACACTACCTTCTCAGATCCACTTCACCTCACGCATTGCAAGCTTGCCATGTAAGAATATTTTCCTTGACGGTAGCGGTGACGTTAAGTATAGTGAGAATCGCGCCTAAATTACATGACCAAATTTTCCATTCACTTATCTTCGAATAGCCTTCCTTTTTGTAAATTATGATCAAAAATCATCAAAAATTGAAGCTTTCATAAGCCTACTACAGAATTTTATTGTCCTCATTTACATTTCTTGGTAGAAATTCAATTTCTTCATATATTATTCAAATTATTTTCATTATAATTTACAGTTACATCTAAATTATTCACTGAAAACAACTCCCTAGAATTGGTGAGGTCGTTTCTTCCCATTCGTAGTTTTTTTTCATTTGCTGCTTTACTAAATTCTTCCAACAACCCCAAGTTCTTTCACCTATATGTTTCCTCCTTGAATGTACTCCAAATACCATAAAAAAGATACATGCAACACTTTCAAATTCCCCCCAAACTCATTTTCCTATCATAACAATAGATAAGCATGTTCGGTAACCATATATATTCTCCGCAGTGCAGAATTCCAATGATTCAACGTGTCCCCGAGGCTTCATATTTCATCATTAAGTCTCACAATGGTGTAAAGTGGTCATTTGACGTGTAGAACACGACGAGGGAGGCGGCATCTGTCCCGAAAGAGGACAGCACAGTGCACCATTGGGAAATGTTTCTTATATATTAGAATACATTCATATATAAAGGGTGGCTTTCACTCGAATAGAATGAGATAAATTAAGATTTAATTGGAATTCTAAATATGTTTGGTAATTAAAATCAAGACAATACTAACACTATTCGAAACTACAATGAATAGTGTTCGATTACACACCTATTTGTTGCTATTCGCGATATGTTTATAAAATCAGTTCTCATTATAGAAGTTCTAATGTGGTATCAGAGTACAATTTTTATTATTAGGGAAATTATTCACAAAATTATTCCTGGTGGTAAATTATGGACTAATAATCTTAGTTATTAAACGTGTATGAAGAAAAAATAACTAAAGATAGCGCTCTAAATTCCATGGATCATAAAAGTATAATTTTTATATTTCATTACTTTCTTTATCTTCAAAAGTCATTGCAACTGAACATGTTTCAATAATTTGAAGGTGTATCAAGTGAAGATAATACAAACAAATATTTTAAGGAGTATAATTTACCTACTTAAACAATAATAAAATGTATGCTTCAGTCGAAAACTAACAGCGTTAGAAGTGAAACTTTCTATGTTACGCAAAAACTCGCGTTACAATGTCTCCTCGAATAGCTTGAAGAGGACATAAATTCGACGTCACTACACTGAGACAGGTGTTAACACTTAAGTATCAGTATCATACCAGCAGCCATCTGAAAGATGTGTCTGCGGCAATTGATAAGAAATATTTACTAAAATTTTTTACCCGTTGTTTAAGCTAATCAGATGCCTTGATTTTGACGGGTCGCCATGACGACAACCTAAATTTCACGAAAATTTTCTGTCACGTGAACTAGCTGCAAAATTAATAAATTATAGTTTCCCAGGCTTGTCAGCGATCACGTGTAAATTCTAGAATAATAGATGAGTAGCTTATTTTTGACAAATATTTATTTTCAATTTTAAAGTAAGTATATGTTATTTATTATTGACAACATCAATTATTATTTGCAAGCGATGTTGAAGTTCATTTTCCACTTTTTTTTCGTCAATTGCGAATGAAGTAAAGAGCTGTGGTTTTTCTTCACTAAATCTCTGTGTTTCATAAAACAAAAGTAATACTTCGATATGATTTTATTCTTCTCAACACTAGATTTATGGTTGAAATATAATATAATTTCACGAAGAATATTGCTCATATCTTTGAATAGATCTTCTTGTTCCGGATTTAAGCCAGAATTGTTCACCAAAGACGTTAAATATTTTACATTTTTATGATAATTTGAATCTAATATGACGAATAATGTGAAACGTCATTCTACGTAACCAACTTCCCAGATTTGTTCCCGCGTAAAATTGCCATTGATTTTGCATTGGCCATTATTAATTTTTCTTTCTCTCTATTAGTATAAAATTATATATAGTGTGAGGAAATGTATTTATTTAATACTGATTCCTACTAGGGCAAAAGTGAATTAAAAAAAAATAAAACTATGCAAAATACAATGTAGGTATAAAATTTTCATACCGAACCTCCCGCTAGCTTGAATTATTCAAGAACTTTGGATATTATAAGTGATAATTAAGCTGAATCATTTATTAAATTACTCTATCGGATTACGGGTAGTTCAAATCTTTGTTGCCTTTGTGGCTGCGAAAAAAAAATTCTTAAATATAACGATAATTCTTTAAAAAAGTTTATTATTTCTCAAAAAACAACAATACTTTTTTAGATAGACTATAAAAAATATTTACAATAAAAGACAAACATAAGTAAATATTATTTTTAAGAAAATATTAAAGGTTCGGATAAACCACCATTTTGCGTCAAACTTTAATTTTTGTTTGTTTTTGTAACTACGGCTGGCACGTTATGATTCGCAGTGTAGACAGCATCTAGCGTGCTTTCTACGATGATCTGTTAACTAGCATAGTGACGTAGCCAGTTGAAGAATCGAGTGAAGTAACAGGAGGGGAGAACAGCATTGCGTTCCTTTCACTCAGCTTAAGTAAATAATAATTGAAAAAGGACAAGTTTAACAGATTTGTTAGCTCTACGAGTTTACTCAAATGCCAAAATCCTATAGTGTCATATAAAAAGTTTCACTTCAAAAAAGATGATACATATAAAAATTCAGTACCTCTAATTATGTTTTATTTATTCTTTTCACAATACTGTAATGATTTTGATTTTGATTCTAGAATTGTGTTCAAACATCAATTTTCTAAAGAGTCCACTGTTTTCCCAAAAAACCGTTCTAAAGCGGAATAAATAAAACCCATCGGATAAAAAATAATTATCAGCATAAACCTGAATGTTCATGATCGTGTATACATTTGCCATGATTGTCTATAAAATTTCATATTCATCCGCATAATTTCAGTGTGACACGGTATCAACGGACACAATGTGACAATTGTACGGAATTTTATATTCAATGTTGATTTTTCTCTTGGTATCTAATAGCAGAGGCGGATTTAGATTTTTCGCCCCACATTTTAGTATAACGTGTTACCAAAAAAATATATTATGTCAATTACAAATTAATAAACGAGAGAAAAATAAACCAGTTTAAAGATTAAAAAACTAACTTTTCTGCATCTGAGAGGCCCTGGACAATATTCTATAATAAAACTGTCACTTGTATACTTACACTTCGGGGGATGTATCGTGCTAACAAACCGAACTTTCTCCAAAAATAACCAAAAATATAGTATATCTGGATTTAAACGACCCGCTGCACTGTCTCTAGTCAGCTGAAAATCGATAGGGTACATCTGTGAGACACTTTGAACAATATTCAATCATAAAATTGGTCACTTACATACACTCTGGAGGCTGTATCGTGCTAACAAACTGAAAATACTCCAAAAATTACAAAAATTTGGTACTTCAAGTAGCATAGCACCCGTTGTTCTGGCTTTAGTGAGCTGAATATCAATAGGGTTCATTTTGAGACGCTCTGAATAATATCCAGTCATAAGAGTTGTCACTTGTATATACTCCGGAAGCTGTATCATGCTAACAAACTGAAATTTCTCCTAAAATGTCGTACTTAAAGTACTATAGCACCTGTTGTACTGGCTCTGGTGAGCTGAAAATCAATAGGGTTTATCTGTGTGAGGCCCTGAATAATATTCAATCATTAAATTGGTGACATGAGTCACTCCGGAGTTTGTATTGTGCTAACAAATAGAAATTTCTCAAAAATGACAAAAATGTCGTACTTCAAGTACTATAGCACCCGTTGTACTGGCTGTGATGAGAAGAAAATCAATAGGGTTCATCTGTGAGATATCCTGGACAATATTCAATCATAAAATTGGTGACTTTTTGCCTTCCGGATGCTGTATCCTGCTAACAAGACATATAACGAAAAGTGTCCGACGACAACGGCGACGACGACGACACGACAACGACGACATACAGACAGGGTTTTTTTTACTAAAAACCGTTTTTTCGTGTTGTTATTGATAAAAAACGTGAAAATTACTCAAAAATTCTTTTCAAAATTTCAACTTTTTTTGGGGTGAACCAGGGGTCAACAGCTACGTTAATAAGATCTCTAGTTATAGAGGTATGAGTGAAGGAAAATCTTGAAAAATTGAATGTAAAGTTGATTGTGCATGCATAACTTTCCTCAAACTCAACGAATGACTTCAGTTTTCATACTTTTTTTTTAATATATAAAATTTAAAAATTATGTAAATAGAATTATGAAAACTGCCTACATAAATAGTAAGAAAAATTAGAATAAAACAGACATCATAGCGAAGCTCATGAATAAAGCATGGTGTAAGGACAAGGAAATAAAAGTGATAGAAAAAGAAGAAAGCAAGAAAATTCAAAATACGACTAGCAACAATAACAAATCAATAGATTTGAGAGAGTTTAGTCAAATTTGGTTGTACAGGAGCTCACGGATATAATGAATTAAGTTCATCAGATAGGAGAAACTTCGGAAAATTTTAGGGATTGGAGACGCAAAAAGAGCAGTTTGATCGCAAAAATAGAGAAATTAACTGTCTCGACCCTTACTTTGTGGAATCTACTGATATTAGTGTTATAAATGAAACCCACTGTGGAGTTAACTAGAAACAGTAAGTTTCATTTAAAACACTAGCAATAATAGAGGTTAAAGTTTCAAGAAAAAGACTAGAACAATAGATATTATTAAAAAATCCAAATTATGAAGTGGTCACACTCTTGTTTTAACAAGGATAAATGAATTTGTACAGAAGTGTGTAATATTTTATTAAATTCAGCCAAGCGTTTTCGACATTACGTCATCATCAGGGCTCTAAAATAAATTACATATACTACAAACTACTGTCCTATCAAACTAATATAACAGTAAATGTAACTTACTTCGTCAGTCGGTCCAGAGACATATTAAAATTGCCCTCATTATTGCTTTTGTCAGTTAAACATCGTAAACAAACAACAACAACATAATTTGTTTTTTCATTCTTCGTATTTAGACGCTCAATTATGATTTAAATTTATTATTAGTTGATGAATATTTTTGAAATTTTTAAGTCGGAAAATTGCTTTCTTAGATTCGTTACCAAAAAGAAATGTTTAACTTAATTGGCCGAGATGCAGGCGTTTAGGAACGCTTTTTCATTTAACAATTTTTTCCTAAATCTAATTGTGTTCTGAATTGTGACATTCCGGTCCTTTATTTCCATCTTTTTCAGTGAAAACATAGTTATTTTGCAAAAAAGCGACGATGGGGTGGGTATGTTGAATAATGACAATTGAAATAATGTGTGTTTTTTTTGTTTTATGTGGGTAATGTAAGTTGACGTCCATAGGTCCATACGCTGATTGATTAAAAATGCAATACCGGTTCTTATGAAAATTTAATTAACCCGGAAAAATTCGAATTCCATAAAAATAAAAATCATGAATATTTTATTTTTTCGCTGTTGGATATTGGTTTTTTTCATAATAGAGAACACATTTGGAAATACATTTTTATTATATTTACATGTCCATTTGCGAAAAAATAAACCAAACACGAAATAGGATTTTTATTTGCCGATAACTGAATTGATAAAACGGAATATTTTGCTCAATTGTCGTAGTACGAACATTTGGGTAATCAAAATATAATTTTTCTACATTCATGCAAAACACAACACTTTTGTGAAACACATTTAATGGAAAAAGTGGTTCTTTTTTGCACTAGTGCAACAAAATTTTTGTTGCACTCATCTGTCATTCTTGTCAGTTTTGTGATGATTTATGACAAACATAAACGTTTAAATAAAATAAAAATCTAGAGCAAGTGTCTGATCCTGCTCTAATACAGCAATAATATATGTATATCTTACTACTTAGTCTCAACGAGTTACAATTATTGCTAAAATCTTTGATTATTTAAATTTTGAATGGTCAAAGCGAAAAAAGCTATGATTAAGTACTGACAAGGTGGAGGCCATAAAGATACAAGAAAAAGAAGAACTCTTAATATTAATAAAGATTGAGTTCCTAACATATTATATTCTAATTTTCCAGTTTTTGCATGACTGTAGAAAAAATATTGTATGCTACTCGTGCAAAGCACGTTTTTTGCACTCGACGTGTTGTCCAACTCGGCCTAAAGGCGACAATTTCACGTCGCGTGCAAAAAACACTCACTTTTTGCATAAATAACTATAAATTTATTGCATTAACATTTTGCCGCACTTTTCGACATTCGGAGACATTTTCTCATGATATTACTTGAAAAATGTTGGTTGACGACATCAACATTTCCTAATATTTGCTATTACATCATCTGAAAAGTTCTCAGTCTGAGAAACAGATGGCGCGACAAATACACAATAAATATTTTTCGTCAAATAATAGCATTCGAAAGGTACCTGTAAAGTTTTATGACGATCTGAAGTCTGATTCAAAAGTTTCATTGGTATTAGTTGAACAACTTCCAAACAAAAAAATCTATTTCCTGTGTTGATAAAAATTTGGCCTTTGATGTGAAACACCGTTGAAATGAATGCTCACCTTGACAAGTGTCAATTGTAATAAATACCAAAGTAAGAAACATAGGGAGGATCACCCTGTATAACAAATTACCTTTTCATTGTAACGTTTAAACTCAGCTGAGCAGTCTGAATTTGTTGCAAAAAAAGAATATTTTAACAGGAAATAATAATTACGTCAAAATAACGAAATTTTGCAGAATCAAATAAAAATTCATTTTTAGTTGAGGTAAAAAAACTATTACACAACTCCGTCGAACGATAAGTGACAACCAATCAGGAAATAACATGTACAAAAAAATGAACGAGGCTGACATAGGAAAAATGCCGAAGCTACGAAAATGTAACAGATGAAGTGACGGTTGGAAGCGGTCTAGTTTTTATTGGGGTTCGCGTATAGCGGTTTTTGAGGAGTCCTCACAGTTTAAGTAATATATAATTAAGGCGTAGTGTTTTAACTTATCAATTAAATTATTTCAAAAGGGGGAAAAGAAAATGACAGGGAGAACTCATCAACCTAGCACCCCTACAACCAGTAGGCGCAGAAGGCCTATACACACAACAAGAAATGCAAGAGTCATACGGACTATCAACATTTGGCACCGAATGGAAAGCCGTAGAAAACATACTTATAAGGCGGACAGCAGGGCTACCAGCAGCGGACCAATGCTACAAAGTCACCAGTATGTTCAATGAAAAGGAACTAAAAGAACTCGCGCACACAACCATAAATCATATATGGGGATGGTTTTCAGAATTAGGAACAGTCGTAAGTGGCCTTATTGGATTCTACTTCGTATATAAGATTCTGCATTATCTATGCGGAGTTATAATAAACAGTTTAAGAATATATTAAACTATAGGTTGCGGCATAGCTATATTCGTAGGCATATGGTCAAACCTAACGGCATGGGTATTACCCAAAAATGACAGGAATAAGAAGTGCAAAGAAGAAATTGGGCTTACCAATCAAGACGAAGAAAACCCTCAAGAAGTCAATGTTCAAGCATCCAGCAACGTTCACTGGACTGCCTCACGCGGCAGTATAAACACTCCGTAATGAGTGCACGAAATGAACAGTCACTTCAAAAAAAAACAGTATCATAAACAATGTATTAGTTAACCAAAAACAATTTTAAAAAAATCAAGTACAAACAAAGTGCGCGAAATAAACAGTCTCTTCAAATAAGAACAGTATCATAAACAAAGTATTAGTTAACCAAAAACAATTTAAAAAAATCAAGTGCAAACAAAGCGCGCAAAATAAACCGGTTCTAAAAAAAACATTATTATAAACAATGTATTAGTTAACCAAAAACAATTTAAAAATCAATTGCAAACAAAGTGCGCGGCAGACAATACGCAAACGTGGAACCAACAACATCAGACGAGAAGTCGGCCATACAGGAAGCAAAGGGCACATAACGGGGGAGTACCTCACAACAAGCAAATTACCGAAATTGTGGTCCTTAGACCACCTCCAAATAGTCCGACAGAAGTTTGTCAAGTTGCAAATCGTCCTCGCCCCATTCCACGGGCACAGTATTGAAACCCATAATTTCGCCAAACTAGAAATGTAGCAGTACTAGGGAAGGATGTCTAATCCTTCACTGCACGAATTTAGGTTCAAATACAACAGCTCTCCATTCTCTTCTGGATACATAAACGAGTACGAACCAGTGAGGAAACTAGTATTGCCCCACAGCCAACAGAGGAAAAAGCAACATAGTGCAACTATGTAGTCATAGGTATTACAACAATGAACACGAAGGCGCAAGCAGTCAATAAACAGAGCTTCAGTGCGGCATACAACGCGTACTGCTCAAGGTGAAATCGCGGTAACATGTAATGCAGTGACACAATTTTGTACGTAAATACGTTTAGCGTAGGGGATGCACGTAAAAGGTGTTGGACAGATAAGTCCAACGCTTTTTCAAAGAGGGGGTCAATGTAATAAATACCAAAGTAAGAAATATAGGGAGGATCACCCTGTATAACAAATTACCTTTTTATTGTACCGTTTAAACGAAAGAAAGCGGACGTTGACATACAAGCAAAGAAGAAAACAGTCAGCTAAGCAGTCTGAATTTGTTGCAAAAAAAAGAAAATTTTAACAGGAAATAATAATTACGTCAAAATTACGAAATTTTGCGGAATCAAATAAAAATTCATTTTTATAATTCGCGTATAAAAGAGACTTCATTATAACATTGTTTACAGTGTCACAATGAAGCTCTTTGAAAACTGTTATAGTAATTTTTAGTGTACAGTTGGTTATTGAATTTAGTTATATTTTTATTTGACATTTGATTTTAACCTTGACACAAATTATAAATAAAATGGTCTAGCGTTGTTCTAGCTTGCAAATTATTATATTAAAGGTGAATTAGAATGATTTATATATTAAAATTATTAATGAATAAAGTACGCTAACGTTTATTTATCAATGATTTGTCAATTGTTTATTTTTATATTGTATAGGATCAATAAATAGGTATACAGAACGTTCGATTTTTGGGATAAATCACCAGACATCTATGTGAAGATGTATTACAGAAATAATTCTGTTCATGATATAATATAAATAGATCGCAAGAGCATATACGAAGAAGATCTTTTTTAAACAAATAATCATATTCTTTTTGCTTAAATGAAAGTTTGTTTACAATTTACACAATTATTCGGTTATAATACATCAAAAGTCAGACGTGCTGAATAAATCCATCTGTGATCTGACCAATCAGGAATCTACAGAATTGCCAACACTCCTCCTAATTTAAAAACAGGGATTATATGAAATTCTATTTTATTTAAGTAATTAAATAAATGCGAATTATAAAAAATATTGTGTAACACTTGTGCCACAATGACTTTCTGTAGTACTCGTGATTTGCTCACTCGTACTACAAAACGAGTCATTGTGTTTTACAAATAACTATTTTAGTTGAGGTAAAAAAACTATTACACAACTCCGTCGAACGATAAGTGACAACCAATCAAGAAATAACATGTACAAATAAATAAACGAGGCTGACATAGGGAAAATGCCGACGCTACGAAAATGTAACAGATGAAGTGGCAGTTGGTAAAAAATCGCGGTCGGAAGCGGTCTAGTTTTTATTGGGGTTCGCGGATAGCGGGTTTTGAGGAGTCCTCAGAGTTTAAGTAACATATAATTAAGGCGTAGTGTTTTAACTTATCAAGTGTAATTTTTTCGAAAGGGTGAAAAGAAAATTACAAAGGAGTCTCTACTGTACGCGCTCTGAAGGGTTTTTTGTTTGAAATGCGAGTAGTGGCCGACGGCGTTTTTGTGAACACACAGTCTGAGAATTTAAAATTATACTAACTGTGTACTATGACTTTTATGTAGTTTAGTCAAATTATTAGCATTGCCTGCCCGCATCTATGATACTAGCTGTATAATTTAATTTATGTTATTTCATATCGCGACTATTCAATGGTGATACCTCTCCGTACGAATCGGGGACAGGGAGCACATTTGAGGTTGAATACTAAATTGTTAGTTTCAGAGTTTCATATATAGGGTGTGCCAAATATTTAGGTTGCGTCGATTATTTTTCAAACTAAGAAATTTCATTTTATTCTGCATTTCATTCTTTTTCATGTAACATGGTATGTCAAGTTTTCTCTCGATCCTATCATTGGTTTTAATTATTTACAGTCACAAGACTTTACATACAATTATTCCTGACGCTTTTGTCAAATGGTGTCATTTTTGTTTATTTTTTTATATTAAACTCGCTAAAGAAATCATTATTGATTAGTTTATATTCTCAACCAGGAGAGCACGATTATATGAAAACATAACATATACCCATAAGAGCTATACGTAAGATTTTTCCTCAACCCACCCCCCTAACTGACGTAACCCTATAGCACAAGACCTCTCATTACCAACGAGAACTGGTAGCAGCGGAGGCCGAAGCCAACCCTTTCGGACATTTCTTCCAGGAGCCGACGACTCCTGTTTCCCACGAAATCGTGGGTGGTGACAGCCAGCTACGCTGCCTTCACGGTCCTTCAGGGACATTTGGCGCAGGTTTGTTTACACGTAATCGGGATTTTGTTAGCAGAAATACGACGAAGCGAACAGGGTGTTTTCTGGGGTAATAGAGATTACAACGCACCCTTGAACCCAGCGTCTACAACCATTACATTAGAACCTCAGCGAGTTATTGTCTGGTTTGCTGAATTTGCATATTGTCATGAGAAAACTGATGATGAGCCATTCTCCGGACGGTTCAATTAGGTAAAAACATCAAATAAACATTTTAACAAACCGTAAAGTGAAATTTTAGCAAATATCTGGCACTCTAAGTCTATCAAAGGAATATGTAAACTTGATCGTTGGTTTATGAGGAAGTTATTTCGAATTATATGCCGCATGTGCTAACAGTAGAACAGAAATATCAACGAGGCGATGATTCCGAGCGTTGGTGTGCTGTTTCCGAGAACTTGAATCCACCATTACACGTGAGAGTCAAATCGACAGTCAGCTGATTGATGTACCTCGCCCAACGCGAACAAAAGTGCAGTGTATTGTTGGCAAGATTCTGAGGTCCGTATTTTATTTTGGGGTGCGTACGATATTTTGTTTGTAAAATACTTTGTAAAAGGCAAACGACAGTGATTGCTACATGATCGAACTAGATTGTGAGAATGAGAAGATTTCTAAAAAGCAGTACCATATGTAAAAATGCGTTGTGACCAGCACAAGACTTCCTCACACACAATACATGTTAAGTTTTTGACAGTCATGTCAAACACTAAATAAAAACTATTGATTTGTTTTGAAATAGTTGAGTTACTATTATTTTCTATCTTATATACGGAAGGATAATAGAAAAAAAGTTTCAAATTAAAGTTGTTCAGAATTTAATTACCTACAACTTTCATATACAAAACTTTCCAATATTACGCCATATAGTGTTAAAGTTGTTCAATATTTGTCTGTAAGCATTAAACATGAAAAATGTGTTTCATGCTAGCTAAAATAAAAAAGAATAATTGTTGCGTCAGTAAGATGGAGTCTAGAATGTAAAAGTTTGTTCTCGTTATTTTCATACAAAATTAGTGTAACAAACGTTTTTCTTCCACTGAACAACTTTTATTCAACACATTCTCTACAACATTTATTTGAACCTAACATTGGTTGTGGGCCCAGAAGGAATGTGTTAAAAGGGGAAAATTAAAAGTGAGTTGAAAGTAATGTTGAAAACAAACATGGATTATTCCTTCTAATGGAGATAACTTTGATAACTGAAAATTCCGGCTAAACTCAGTGTTGATAGCAATGGATTTAAGTGATATCCTAAAAGAAGTATCACAAAGTAGTGGTAATGATGATTGACAAAAGAAAAATAACAAAGCGTATATGGTGATTATACAAAGTGTAGCTGATACTCACTTGGAATATGTGTAAGAAACAGAGAGAGCATACGAGAGGATACAGAAGAAATTAGAGTCTATTTTTAGCAAAAAAAGGTACATGCTCCAAATTTTATTTACTAAAAGAACTGATTGGCCTGAAATATGAGTATGGGATGAATCTGCAAGAACATTTCTCAAACTGCGAGTTTTTAGAGAACTTAAAAATTCAGGAAGCTCTATTGAAGAATCTGTTATGTCATGCGTTCTGTTATTATCAATTCTACAAGAATTTTAAACTGTAGTTATAGCATTACGAACAAAAGGTACTGAAATGTTTCAAATGTGGTAAAGTGGGACACTCTGCAAGTATTTGTGGTATAAAATGTCATGTGTGTGGCAAAATGGAACATAAAGTAAAGCAGTCTTTTCGAAATAAAAATAATGAACAAAATCGTGACAAAAATAAAGCCAGTTATTCGAAAATAGATGTAGAAAATAGCATTTTGTGCAATCTTGGATGTTCAGTCATGCAAGATAGAATGGTATGCAGACTCGCGGGCAACACACCATTATGTTAACGGAGAGGATCTGTTGGTAAATATGCGAAGATTTACAGATCCTAAAATAATACAGCTGGCAGTAGAAGGTAAGTTCATGGAAGCAACATCTGTAAGAGATATTGAAGTAGTAAGTAAAGTAGAAAATAAAAATGTACCAATAACAATAAAAAATTAAAAGTAAATTTATTATCAATTTCTACAATAGAAAAAGCTGGTTTTGAAATTGTTTGTGTTGATGGTAAAATAATTGTAGAGAAAGGAAAAACTGTATTCGTTGAAGACGTAAGATGTAACAATTTATATAAAATAATTTTATATATAACAATGATGAATATGCAAACTTGGCAGCCAATGGTAAAGATAAACAACTGTGGCATCCTAGGTATGATCATTTAAATTACTATCAACTTTGAAAAATTGAAAAACTTAAATTTAGTTGATGGAATGCAGTTTGCAAATTCAGAAATAGAGACCATATGTGTAAGATATAAACAAAGATGTTTTACATACTACTCATGTAGATCAAGTAGAGTATTACAACTTGTGTACACCAATGTTTGTGGTCCAATTAAACCAGTTTCTCGAAATAATTTATATTTAGTTACTTTTGTTGATGATTTCTCGAGGTTTGTGATGGTTAACATTATTAAATATAAAGATGAGGTATTTAGGTGTCTAAAATATTACGCAGCAAAAGTGCCATCTTTGTTTTGTACGAGAAAAATATCTAGAATTAAGTGCGATAATGGCGGAGAATATCGTTCTAAAAATATTCAAAATTCCTGTTAAGAATAGGGAATCAAATATCCAACACTCCTCCCTATACTCCTCAGCTGAACTGAGTGGCTGAAAGAATGAATCATACCCTGATGGATAAGGCCGATTACCTAAGCAAACGTGGATAAAATATTTTGGGAAGATGCTATCCTTGTAGCCGCCACTTTATTCACCAGATATGACCGTAATGACTTTTGTCTGTTGGCAAACCTCAACAACAAGCGCGCCGGTTAGACTTCGCTTACTTTGAAGCCAAATATAAATCATTCTCAAAGAAAGGTCTGAGAACATTTGAAAAGCACTGGATTGATTGTATTTCTTTTGAAGGAGACGTTGTTGATTAAAAAAATCAAATTTAACCTACATTATATTTTCTTCATTAGAGCAGAAGCTTATCAGCAGTTGTGTTACAAATGTATCTATATTATTACTACTACATTCCAACGATGTAAACAAGACTAATTTATTGTAGCAGTAATTATTCTCTTTTATTATACTTTTTTTAGCCAGAAATATCTAGATGAGTTGAAGGGGCATGTTGTGGTTGTCTTCCAATAAAATTGTTTACTAATATAATCTAATGCATATATTTGGAAATTGTTTACTTCAAGTAATTTTCCCATTTAGAAAATACATCATTTTAGAAATTTGAATTTTTATATTGAGATCAGTTTGGCAGAGTAACCTTTTTAAGTTTCTTTATCTGTCTTCAAAATCTTTTATTTCCATTTTACTGGTAACAACCACTTGTCTGCTGTCTGCAATAGAGTGATTTATCTTGAAATTTACTATCCTAATTCCATTTTCCAACAGATTTGCATATCAGCAATAACTTTGAACCCTCTGATATACCCCATGGAAAGCCATATCACACTTTTATCTCATTTCATACGTACTACCAAAACATTTGTTGATAGCTATATCCTATAACTAGGTTGTGTGGTGGAAAGAGTCTGGTAGCTTAGAGTCATAAGTAAACTATAATTGGTAACTCCTTAATAACCATTCATAATTAAAAGTGATAGAACTTTCAAACTACATTCATTCATAATATATCCAATATTTAACCATAAATTAAGATTTAAGTATAACCATTACTGATTACTTCTGTCAAGAATGTTGTTGCATATTTATTCAATGAAGTTATGTAAGGAGACGGAAAAATTCAAATCAGTTAGAGGAAGAACACAATTTTTTGTAAACTCTATTGTGTGGCTGGAAAAACTGGCTATCAAAGATCATGTGCAGATGGTGTGTGAGCATTGGTAGGTCATTTAGCACTCGATATCAACATTTCCGCCCAACCTATCTAATATGCGAGAAAAGAATTTGTTTATCCCAAAAAAAGTTGGAATTTTGAAAAATTTTTTTGTTATTTTCAAGAACCACACGAAAAAATGGTCTACATGTCTTGTTGGCCTCCGGAGTGCAGCAAGTTATCAATTTTATAATTGAATATTGTTCAGGACATCTCATAGATCAACCCTATTGATGTTCAGCGCATTAGAGCTAGTACAACGGGTGCTATGGTACTTGAAGAGTACGACATTTTTAGTGTTTTAAATGAAACTCACTGTTTCTAGATAATTCCACAATATAATAAAAATTGTTGAATCTTCAACAATTTTTATTATATTGTGGAATTAGCTAGAAACAGTGAGTTTCATTTAAAACACTAATATGAGTAGATTCCACGAAGTAACGGTGGAGACAGTTAATTTTACGATATTTTTGTCATTTTTGGAGGAATTTCAGTTTGTTAGCACGATACAGCCTTCGGAGTATATACCAATGACCAATTTTATGATTGAGTATTATTTAGGGCGAGTCAAAAATGAACCTTATTGATATTCAGCTAACTAAAGCCAGTACAACGGGTGCTATGGTACTTGAAGTACCAAATGTTTATCATTTTTGGAGAATTTTCAGTTTGTTAGCACGATACAGCCTCCAGAGTGTATACGAGTGACCAATTTTAAAATTGAATATTATTCAGGGCACCTTATTGATTTTTAGCTCACCAGAGCTGGTGCAAAGGGTGCTATGGTACCCGAGGTGCTACATTATTGGTCCTTTTTGGAGAAATTTCAAGTTGTTAGCACAATACAACCTCCGGAGTGTATACAAGTGACCAATTTTATAATTGGATATTTTTCAAGGTGTCTTTCAAATGTACCCTATTGATTTTCAGCTAACTAGAGCTAGTACAGCGGGTCCTATAAACCCAGATATACTACATTTTGATTATTTTGGGAGACATTTCGGATTATTAACACGATACATCCCCCCCAAGTGTACTCAAGCTACAATTTTATGATAGAATATTGTTCGGGGTATCTCACAGATGAGGAAAAGTTAGTTTTAATCTTTAAAATCTTTTATTCTTGATGATTCTGGTAGTTGGAAACTTTAAAATTTATTACAACGCCTATTTTCATGACCTGACAAAAGCACATAACATTATCCACTGCGCAAAATGCTACTAATGTGAATGAAAGAATTGTTTTAAAGAAGATAATCTTGCGCAGTATTAACCCCATCCTCAATTGTTTGTTTTTATATCCGATTGAGAACTTTCTTCCTTGTATTAAATTGCTACTAATTCTACATTTACTACAACGTATTGTGTCTATAAAATGATTGAATACAAGTTCGTGATTCATAAAATCACAATCCAACATTAATGTTTATGTCAAATAACATTGTCAAGGGTTAGAGGTACGGTTTGACTACTGAAATCATAGACTTACGAATATTGAGGCCCATATTTGTGGATAGTTATAGAATAAATGATGATGTCAATTTATTAATATACTTACTGCAAATATGACCGTCCTTCGGGAATATCGATCGCAGCCGGGTCGTTAAAGTTTTTTTATAGTTAGTATATCAGCAGCGTTTTATCTAAGTGAATTCTCAAAGGACTCTTAAATTAGACCATGAAATTTTGGGATTATGGTGAAAAGTTATTTAATGCTGTGTTAACACAAGGGGTGGTTATTTTATATTTATAACGTAATGGTAGTTCATTTTTAGAGATTATACAGAGTGTCTGATTCCTGTGTTCAAAATATTATATCGTATTATCATTTGAAAAAATTACATTTATTAAAGAAGAAGTTATCTTCAAGCAAACCTTTTTTAAATTGACTAATTATTTTAGTTGTTTGCTCATTTTTAAGGCATTTAGAGATAAATCTACAAAATTAAAGCAAACCTCTATAAAAATTCATAAACCGTTAGTTCCGAAAAATATCTTCATCAATCTTTAGATCTGTAAAACAACTTCCGTCACACTTGAGTAATTTCTCATCCTTTTTTTTTTAATAATAAGGGTTTATTATATTTCCTGTTATTTTCTATATGCTGCTTTTCCCTTTCCATTTTATACCCAAATTTCTCCGAATTATTCCTTGTGACTATTCAACTATTTAGTGCTTAATTTTTGTTCCTTGTCAACTTTGCATTATATTCCATACGCTCATCTTATTCCTTCGGCTTCCCATTTCTTAATCTGATTTATTGAATCACTCGATACTTTGCTTATTCCATTCCATTGATATCAAATTCCAAGGTTAGCCATACTAATCGGATCATGGGAATTTAATGATAATATATTTGATTTTATTCGTATATCAGTTTCGTTCGAAACTTTTGACTTGAGAATTTTTACTTCTGTACTCTCACACTTTTCCGATAAAGAGGAACCACGGTATAAGGAGCCTAGTTAAGATTACTGTTAATGGCGTCACGTCACGAAAGCAAATCCGAAATAGTTATAATTAAATTCAATGGAACGAAATATGTGAGATAAATAACAATTAAGATGAATAGTTGACTGGGTACAGGCAAATAACGAAAATGAGTGCTATCTAACCTGATGGTGTGGCCTACTGACCGGTGGTGGTGCTCCCATACTGTGGTGGTACATCATATCATGTTTGAGCTGAGGAAGACCTCCATGTCCACCAGTTCCTTGGTGTTTAATATCGACGGCCGCTAGGGCCTCGGCCCTACTTATCAGTCCATCGTTCAGTCCGGAAAAAAGATCACCCTGTAACAAGAAAAGTTTCTTTGAATAACAATCAAAAATTATTAAGAGAATATTGATATACTCGTATAGTTGAAGATTTGTGAGTAAATTATAATTAAATTTGTTGCTACAACTTTTGCAAATCTCCTGCAATAAGGAATATGCAATTATTTTTGAAATATTTTTAATTCAGTTTTTACATAGTTATATATATATATATATATAAACTATGTAAAAACTGAATTGAAGATATTTCAATATATATATATATATATATATATATATATATATATATATATATATATATATAATAACAACAAAGAGATTCACGGGTAACTCACGCAAAAAAAGGGCTACTGAAACAGAGTGGTAACCGCGGACATGCATGTTTCTGGCTCATTTGCCGTCTTCAGCACCGTATAACCAAATAAGGATGTGAAATTTGGGAGCAAACATGTGTTTTCCCATGTTTCGATTAATATTTCACATGTACCCTTACTTTTGTGTGCTATTCTCAATGTAAATTGTTTGTCAGTGTTTATTGTAGACTGAGATTAAAATCATTTGATAAAACCTTGTAAGTAAGGCGAAGCGTCCAGAATGATATATATATATATATATATATAAATATATATATATATATATATATATATATATATATATATATATTTACGCTCGTCTAAAGTCTTGGAAGTTTGACATGCAGTAATAAATAAACAATTTGTTTTCAATTTTTAGTTATAGTTTTATATTAGTAATAGCGTAAGTACATTCTTACCTACTTAAATGTTAAATTTTAAGAAAATTTCATTCTTTTCATAGGATTTGTTTTTATTTGCAGTTTCATATTTGTGTTAGATAGTTACTCAAGTTAACAGGCATATTTTTATATCATGAAATGTTAACTTTTTATTTGTTTTCCTAATAAAAATATTTACTGTAACTGTATTATTTATATTTAGTTGTGTTTTCGACTTCATTTTCACGTTTTGACGCCACCGCTTTTGTCAAATTGTAAAATGCCTGAAAATAATCAGACACAACATGATATACATTCTTCTGTTCTTGTTTTGCCAGCATTTTATAAATTTGCCTGAATTGGTGTCGGCATAACGAAAAATGCATTTTATGATCGCGTTTTGCCGGAATTTTGTAAAATGCCTAGGCAGTTTATAAAAAGCCTAAATTTACATTATGCCTACGACAGATACATTACTTGTTTCTACTGTAGACATGCTACACTGCAGTATAAGCTTCTCTGCTATGAGAAATACTATATAGAAGTTCCAGTCTCCCATACGGTCGGCAGCATAGTTATGGACGTAAAAGTAGGCAGTAATGAGGTCCTTCAATACTGTAACCACTCTATAAGTAATCCAAAGTTCTACCGTTTTATTTTTATGTTCAAACTCATCTAATTTCTTTTCAAAAATTGTAGCAAGTATTAGGTAATCGGGGTTTAGAGGTATTTCAGTTATGTTAAACATTTCAAAAATCATGGACGGTTGTTCATAATTTACAAAATTTACGAAATCCGTATTGTACTCCTTAATATTCTCAAAAATCAGTTGTGATAAAGCTTTCTGTAATAAAGTATGACCACGTACTGCCCTAGTATAGGCCCGCCCAGATGTTATATGATCAATAGTTTTTCCATAAATGGTAGAAAGAACTGCTTTTTTATCACTTCTAGCTATCATGTAGCCAATAGATTTCTTGTAATACATAAGACTGTGGAAATAACCCAACCTCACAACGACTAACACTTCACCAGATAAACACACATCAGAAGCTGTCTCCAGTGCTTTCATATACAAAGTTTGATCAAATGAAAAATGTTTTCATAGTTGTATACATTGTGTTATAATCACTTGGAGCAGCAATAACAGGTAAGAAAATTATTGATGATATATCAAAAGCATGTGTATTGATAAATAAATTCATGAATTGTTATGTATTGTTATTTTTAAAATTTAAATACGTCAATTTCTCAACACCCGGTTCAACTTCACATAACTTGATTACTATGTTTGAAAAACCTGTACCTGAATATATTTGAAGAGGAATATTGCATTTTTCAATAATCGTAGATTCCGATGGAAAAAACTTCAAACGTTTAATGGGTCGTCGAGGTTATATACCATCAGCTGGAGTAACTATTTGAATACTTCCCATATAATGCATTGTTACGTTACCAACAATGGTGTTGATATTGAAGTCAGCGTTATCATGCACAAATTGAACAAGGCTGCCAGGTTCTACTTTTGGTGGAGTTGTAAAAGTAGCTGCAGCTTCGTACAATGTAGCTTCTTTATATGAAGCACAAAAGCCTAAGGAGTGACTGATATATAATTTTTTTGGAGCCAAATTTTCTATGAAACTTCACAGCTTAAGAAATATGGAGAGGTGATAGAAATAATCATGGTCGTACAGCTGACATAATTGCATGCGTGATAGATATACATTTCTTTTCATAACAAGGAATCGTTTTTGTATTATTTTTCTTATATTTAACTATTATTTCTTAGAGTAAAAATTTGAAGATTTTGGAGTACATTCATCAATATCTTTAAGAGGGGCCTCACGTTTTAGGAACCTGAAAACAGTTGGCACCCGTGATTTGCAACAAAATTTAGGTCATTTTGTACACAACAAATCTAAAGAACGCAGGGAAATTAAGTATTGAAATTTTAACACAATATAACTTGGACCTTTGTCTTGGGGAACAGGTATTTTGGTTGAGTTTTATATTGTTATAAAAGAGATATAAGTCATTAAGTGATGGTGTGATTTTGACAGTTTTGACAATTTGTGGTCACCAATCTGGACACCAAAACCTGATCCCCAAAAGGAAGCCTAGAGAATTCGATTCTGAAAATATGAAATCTCAAATCATTGTATTTTTTGAGATTTGTTGTGCGCAAATTTTTGCAAACGAACATCTTTTTACTTTAGTTCAACCGCTCCACCGTCTTGATGCATGGCGCTGTATAGAACTCAATGACAGAAGACGACGGTCAATTAATAGACAAATATTATGACTTTCTCTATGGGTCAAATGCTGTTATATGTTTTGTGTTAATAAAAATATCCCAAATTTATAGCTCTGTTTATAGTTTAGTGTGTATTGTATTTGCAAGTTATTATAATTAAGTAATTTTCATGCTAAATAAGTAAATTTGTGCTTCGTAAATGCTATATATATTTACTCCACAAGATTGTGTTTAGTGTAGCCTAGACATAAAATACTCCACAAATATTTTTAGCTGTTGCTAATGTCCAAGTTCATATTGATAATATCGTTCCTCATGAAGATTAAGATGTTGATGAAGATGACGAAAATGTTGAATTAGGCATAATTAGAGATAGAATAGCGTATGCATTACTATTATAGAATAATTTACCATTCACCACTTTTAATTAAAATATTTGTATAACATATTAATAAAAATCATTAACAGTATCTTTTATTAATTAGAAAACTACAATAGGTAACAAGTACTAAATAAATTATAAAATTACAAATATGTAAATTAAAAAATATCCCCCTATGTTATAAACAAAAATTAAAAATAACTTTACAAACAGTACAACAGAAATAAAATGTAAAATAAATACTGATATAAATATATTTAAAAATAACTTTGAAAACAGTAAGTACCACAGAAATAAAATGTTAACTGTAAAATAAATACCTACATAAATATAATTGAAAATAACTTTACAAACAGTACAACAGAAATAAAATGTTAAGTGTAAAATAAATACATACATAAATATAATTAAAAATTACTAACAGTAAAACAGAAATAAAAAGTTGAGTGAAAATAAAAATTAACTACATGAATATAATAGAACATAAAAAATTACAAGAGAGAATCTGAATTACAAGACACTCCTTTTTTACAAGTTCCCTAAGTATTAAATTTTTCTCGTCAATTAACCTGTTTCTTTTCTTTAATTCTTCTAAACGTTCTCTGTCAATTTTTAGTTTTTCTTTGTAATATAATTTTCTATCAGATCTTATATACTGCAGGGCTGATTGTTTTTTAACAGCTCGTGTTTTTTTTCGATTAACTTTTGTTTGTGTTGGTGGTACATCAGGCTCATTGTTTTCATTTACTAATTCTTCATCACAGTTGTCAACTAAATTATTATCCATTGTTTCATTGGATAATATGAGTTCTGGATATACATTTTTCTTTTTTCCAAATATCTCGTCCATTTCTTTTCCATACTCGAAATACTTTCGTCCTCTACCTAAAGCATAATAATTTTATTCATACATTTAACTAACCTTAGTGCTATGATCTAAATTGATTAATTGGTTTATTAATTTGTATAAAATATTTACCAGTAATCTTTGGTTATGTTATGATAATAGAATAGAGATTAAAATTGGTTTACAAATGATTCACAAACTGTTCCAACTGTATTCGTTTATTTCCAACCAAATAACAGTGCAGGACACGCGTTTCCGCAAAACAAGCAGATTAAACGATGCAATATATGGTTTTCGAACAAAAACCGTGGTTGGAACAAACCTATTATTAAATAGCACATGTCCTTTCATGCAATATGTAATGCACCTTGTATCAGATGATAATAGTTATATTTTTCAATTATCATTATTATATATTCATCAAAATGAATTATGCAATTCTCGTCTTTTGAGAGCGGTTTTAATCTTTCTTCATTCAGATACGTCAAATGTCACTTCACTTCAATTAAGCATTTTTCGCTAACAAACCCATATTATCAGTAAAACAGGCTTTCAAGAGAATGTTGAAAGATGGTTTGATGATACTAGAGCAATCAGTATTATTTATCTCATATTTTCACATTGATCAAATAATCCAGTAAACATAACCTCAAACATAGCTTTTAAAAAAAATACGGATTACAGGATAATTTATATTATCATAATTATAATTTTTGATATCGGGTCGATACGATTACTTACTTTTTAACAATTTATTCCTTTCAAAAACATTTATGAAACTCTTAAATAATCAAAAATCTACAATCAAATGGAAATTATGTCAATAAAAAATATTGTTTGGATCCGTGTATATAATATTCTCTTATCTATGCACAGCTGTGATGTGGTTTGGATGCAACATAAAAAACAGAGATAAGGTTTCTGTGCTCACAAATATATAATCTGTGGCTCACAATAAGTTGAAATTGAAATATTTGAAATCAAAACATTCGAACAGAGATGCGTTTCTTTGAACCGTCAATAAAAAATATTGTTTGGATCCGTGTATATAATATTCTCTTATCTATGCACAGCTGTGATGTGGTTTGGATGCAACATAATAAACAGAGATAAGGTTTTTGTGCTCACAAATATATAATCTGTGGCACACAATAAGTTGAAATTGAAATATTTTAAATCAAAACATTCGAACAGAGATGCGTTTCTTTGAACCGTCAAGAGTGGAAAGACAGAGAGAGAAAATATGTTGAATAAGTAAAAGCCGATTCAGTACTACTATCGACATCTATCGTAAATATTTTGAACCAAATAATTACTAGATTAGCAACTAGTATTGTGTAGGTTTTTAGGTTTATATACCTGTGAGGAGGCCCCTCTTAAGCATTTTTGTCACTTGGTGTATAAGTTTCATTATCATAAACTTGAGCTCTTATATCCCTTCTAATAATCTCACTAGCTCCGTGCAATATTTTCAACTCCTATTGTTTTTTATTATTACGTTGTTGATTGTACCAACTTCCTGTTAATACATTATGATTGACTTTTTAAGACATATATATTAGCTCCAAATTTATATGATACAGTAATACCATGATAGCGATCCATTAGCCATTTTCTAATAATTTTTTCATCTGGAATACGCTGTAAGAAGATGGTATCTTTCAACTCTTGCATGGTAAATTGGCAGTGGTCATTGTCCTCTATGTACTTGTATATTTGTTCCATTGCTGCATCTATCGGAATTCTCATTCCAACTTTTTTTTTCGGCAGATAATTCCGTCTAGTTGAGGAGCAGTTCTCCCCTCTCCACGTTTTACTACCTGTCCAAAGTCGATATGACCCCTCATAGGTACGCTCGAACATTAAAATAATTATTTTATGTCTATTTAGGTATTATTCAACGTATAGATACGAAAAAAAAATATTTTTAATAAAATTACATGCTAAAATAAAAATGTTTTTTTTGTTTTTTGCCTAAATACTCGTAATAAAAAGATCAATAGCACAAAAAAATTTTGTGTAAACTTTAAAATTTATAGTATAAAAAACAAAACCCCCCCTCGACCAAATAAATTCATTCGCTATAACAAAATTCCGAGGTCAAAACCTCCAGACTCTCTACTAGATATAATGTAGCAATAATTGAATCGACAAACATTTTTCTATACATTGGATATTTATCATCCCAATCACACCAAACCTAACCGCAGTCATTCATAAAGTCGAATTAAATAATTTTATTTGTATTAACTAAACCAGTACAAATCAAATAATGTTATTCCTATTAACACCGTATTATGAATAAATCATGATTCAAAACAATTCCTATATTTATGGACATGTTTATTAATATTTCATGGAAGAAAAAAGTGTTTATATGCTTATAAATTTATTATGGAAATAAGCTAGTGCTTTTTGAATATTATTATTATTTAATATCCAATGTCAAATACATTGGTTTCACACATTTTTCTAGTAGACGGCAAGTGCTTTTGTAGAAGTAGCTTAGGTAAGAGCCCCTGCAGATTACAGACTTTTTATCGGACTGTTAGTCGGTATGAACGTGTATGAAAGTACGCACATTACTCCTATTTGGCAACGGCCTACAAACAAGTTTGATGGGCTTCACGATTGTCTTAAATTTGAACTCTCGGCAAACTGTCGTCAACACTTATTTTTATAGATATGTGCCTTATGAGAATGTGCCGTCATAAGCCGCAACGTCCATTGTGTCCAATGGGATACTGATGGCAATTGCCGTCAATTCATGATTGGCCTCTTAATACTTTTAGCGGTATATCATCACGTCCATTTTACATGTTCTAGAGTATCAAGTGTCCCACTAAACAACTTATATTAGAAAATATGGATGACATTTTTAACGGTTTTTTGAGGGGGGAGAGATTTTGGTCAGGCGTTCGACAGACGCATTGAGCGTGTTTTGGCTCGTGGGCCTAGTGCTATTTAGTGCACATTTGGTTATTGTCGAAGACTGAGCGTATTGCGAGTGTGTATAAGTATCTACAAAATGGATGGAAAGCAAGAAAAGCAATTACTTATTTGGTATGACAAGGTTGAAAGTGAAAACGACGGATAATGAAAGCTTACACGATCCTTATAGTACAGACGATTCCGTAGAGGATCCATAATATACCCAAAGTAATTCTTCTTATGCTAGCGATGATTCAAACCAACGTAAGTAGATATTTTTTTCGCAATTGCGATAGTTTACTATACCATTCTTGGAATTTTTAGCTGGTCCATCTCGACCGAAACCTAAGAAACGTGGCCAAAATGCAGAGCCACGGCCTGAATTAGGTAAGCACTGCATGAATGTGACATTGTTTTCTTACGAACTATTTAATTTCAGATTGAAGCGAAAGTTCAGATGAATCGGATACGGAAAATAAATGGGAAGATACCTTCTGTGATCATATCAACTTTATGTTCGATCACACTTCTATTGGAGTCAAACAAAATATTGAGAACTTGAGTCCGGTGGAAGTTTTTCAATTGATTTGGACTGGAGAGGTAACAGATTATATTCTACAAAAACAAACGCATATGACGAGTCATTAAACCTAGCTAACAGATCTAAAACCAGAAACGAGCGGTTTAAAATATTTCGACAAGTAACCTTGGACGAATTGAAGCAACTTTTTCCTTTGCGTCTTTTGGCTGGTCAACTGAAATTTCGTTCAATTCACAATTTATTTTCCTTCGATCCGGTAAGTTATCATTCGATATTTCCGGCTAGCATGTCAGGAAGAAGATTTGAACAAATCTTAAGAAGCCTCAATTGTTCAGATGATAAAAATACGAATAATGATCCTCTTTATAAAGTCAGTTGGTTACTGAAATCTATAATAATGTCAAGCCAAAATATATTTTAGCCTTCCGAAGCATTGACTTTAGATGAGTCACTCTTACTTTTTCGGGAACGACTGAAGTTCCGGGTCTACATAAAAAATAAAAAGAGTAAATACGGAATCAAATTCTATGAATTGTATTCGAATGACGGTTTTTTCCTAAATATAGAGATTTATAGAGGAAAATCGCATAGAGATGACGCCAGGGGAAATTTAAAGTTTAACTGTTTATTACTAAGGCTTCTGGAGCCATTCCTAGATAAGGACCACCCGTATATATTTATATATGTACATATATATATATATATATATATATATATATATATATATATTTATTTATATATATATATATATATATTTAGTTATAGGCAGTTGTGGCCTCCGACCATGTTAAAATTGTGTCTGCCGTGACCCCCGCGGCCTCGTGACTTCCGATATACGGAGGCCACGAGGATTTTGCCTAGAACTTATCTCGAAAGAAATGTATGGACCACTGCTATCGGTTTAGCAAAATATCAGCCGGGGGCCCACCCGGCCTATTTTTGTACTTTTTTATATTTTGTATACACCATGGTTTGAGCAGTTACCGCACGGTTCTCCACAGTCGCATGAAGTATACCTTGCGATCACTTACGCGCTGCTCGTGGCCTGCAGCATTGTTTTTACCCATTTATAGTACCTGATGGCTGCCATATACACCATTTTCGGTGTTGCCGGCTGTGTGGCATGCATTTGTTTTAAATACTTCTCATTTCATTATCTTAATTTGCTACTAGAAATTTAAGTTTCAATTTATGCATAAATTCAAGGCACTGAAAAAATAGCTTTTTAATAATCACATTTTTATTACTAATTTATTATATATAAAAGGGAACATTTTTTATTTTACTGTATTTTGTGACAAATAACATTATTAAACAACAAAATTAATAAATCATGATAGAGATTTAGGAAATAAATTTCAAATTAAATTAATTGATATAAAAACAGACAGATCCTTTGTAATTCCTGGCATGTTTTACGAGGTGTCCAAAAATATACAGGGTAATTCATAAGTAGTGGTCCAAATTGTAACTGCAGATTCAGAAGACACAAAGAATAATATTTTCATTAACAACAATGGGTCTAAGTCTGCTCCTTGCTGACTTGATTAATAGAACAGTTATTTTGCGAGAAAATGACTTGATAATGTTTTAGCAAGGACAAACAAGAATATGAGAGAGGATTTGAGTAAACTCATAGATGTCGCCACATCAGCTACAAATTTTTTGTCAGTTATTAAATGAATAACTCACTTATTTAATTTGGATAGCCTCATCATTTTTGTAGAAAAGAGGTGTACTTCTTTGATATTGAAAATATTAACCATTTTCGAGATATTTGAATTTTACTGTTTCACAACACTTTTAAGTTTTAGAAAAGAGTTCCCATAAGTAGCTCTAGCTCAAGTCTGTTCTAATGTTGTCCGTCTCTTTTTAGCAGGCGTATAGTATTTTATAAACATAAATATGACTTATTACTTAACTTTTGTATCATTTCATTTTAATATTATTATGAATTACGGTTAGATAAATGTAAAGTACAGCCATTGGGGCCATGCGGTGAAATAATTAAATTCAAATATCTCAAAAACGGTTAATATTTTGAAGATCAAAGAAGTATAAATACACTCCTAATGCACTCATATGCACCACCACCAGAAACAAATTTCCCCCTTCCTTGTTGCTAACTTAATATGCGCGTAACGTGACCTTTCGCACTGCTTCCGTGAAGTACAGAATTTAGACTGATGGGTAAACAACGCCTAAGTATATCTTGCAAATCATGGCTCGTGTCTAGGGATTTCATCTCTATTATCTCTACAAATATCCAAAAAAAATTTAACTCGTATGGTGGAGAAGATCTCATTCATGTTTTATATTTATATTGTTCTCGCAGTTCCCAATGACGCCGTACCTGAAGTTGCCGATTAGAGGAATAAACATACAACTTAGTATATGAAAGAAATAGTTATAACCTTTTTATTAAAACAAATTCTGCAAAAATAAGTAACATTTTGAAAAAATATCATGTACCTATTTACACTTAAAGTATTTATTACAGTGTAATGCGTATTGCCCAGGTAAGCCCAAAGGAGACAGAGTTCAATTAAATTAACTGATTTATTTCTAAACAATAATATTATTTACAACGACAAAAATAAACTAAAATTCAATATTCTATATATTTCTCCGGTACGTAAATATTTTGAAGGTCACGCTTCGGCGGTCCGTATCCTTTCGTCAATTGATAGGTACTGATGGTCTGAATAGTATGTAGGTGAAACTATAGCGCTGTGTATTTCTATTCCGGCGATATACTCCACGAGACTCTGTATGTCCTGTGGAACGTTCAGTCAGCCAGGGATATGAGCAACCAGCGGATCCATACTCTTACGGTTTTGGTCTCAAGATTTGAGAGTATCGTTTGTAGCTAGTCAGTACCCAGCTTAACGAATACTTCTACGTGCAGGGACTGTAGTTATTACAGCGTGTCAATACCACACCGAAATTATAATAACAGTTAAAGCGATCGTTTATAGCCAGTCAGTACCCGGCTTAACGGTGCTTCCCTACGGAGATACTGTAGAGCTTTCAGTGTGTCAGTACCACACCGAAATTCTTCTAACAGTTTGAACAATCGTTCTCGTTTCCGTCAATACCAGAAACCAACGGCCGTTCTAATGAATGATGTATAAATTAGGATCAATACTCCGACTTAGTACAACACTCGGCGGAAGATAGTGTGAAGCGTTTAAGGTTGAAGTCAATACCCTCGACCTACACTTCGCACTGGAGGCGGCTGAACTTGTAGGAACTGGAGTCCGTAAACCAAGTTGTCTCATCGTCTGTTGATTTGCATTTTTCTATCCATCGTAGTGGTAGTGGTGGAAGTCTCTTTCCCTTCTACCGTAGATTCTTCGTGCGCATCCTGGCGTGGGGGCTCTGCTGTTCTGGTGGGGTATCTCGTCATCGCGGCGGTAACTGGTTTCTTGAATCGAGTTTTATAGTAATGAATTTATGTCATTACAACAGGTTATCTATATTAGTCGGAGGGTAAATCGCCGATCCGATACTTCAACATTTATGTGTAAAACAAGTGTCACAATGACTCGTTTTGTAGTACGAGTGCGGTTTGTGCAACCAACCTAGAAGTGAGTTGCGCAATGATACTACTAAACGTCATTTTGACAAAACTATTACACAATATTTTTTATAATTAGCATTTATTGAATTAAAAAAAATAGAATTACATTATCCCAGTTTTTAAACCAGGAGGAGTGATTTGAATTTAAGTTGGCAATTCTGTAGATTCGTATTTGGTCAGACCACAGTCGGTTTTACTCAGCACTTTCGATTTTTGGCATATATTATGATCGAACAATTGTGTAAATTGTAATTAAACTTTTATTGAAACAAATGGAGGATGATTATTTGTTTAAATAAGAGCTTCTTCATATATTGTTACGCCTTATTTATATTATGTCATGAACAGAATCATTTGTGTAGTGTATCTTCACATAGGTATCTTGTAACTTATCCCAAAACTCGATCGTTACGTTTACCTACCTATGTATTGAACATACAAAATAACAAAATAAACAATTGACAAATCATTGATGAATAAACGATAGCGTACTTTATTTATTAAAATCTTTAATACTTATAAAATTTGTTCCAATTTACCTTTAAGACCATTCAATCTATCAATTTGCTAGATAGAACTACTCCAGACCATTTTTAATTTGTATTTAGTTGATGTTAAAGTCAAATGTCAAATAAAAATACATACATTTAACAAAGCGTACGTCGCTAAAAATTACTAAAAAAGTGTTCAAAGAGATTTCATTGTGACACTGTAAACAATATTATAATGAAGTCTCTTTTATACTCGAATTATAAAATAGTTATTTGTAAAACAAGTGTCACAATGACTCGTTTTGTAGTACGCGGTTCTCTGCGCAAATCACGAGTACTACAGAAAGTCATTGTGACTCAAATTTTACACAATATTTTTTATAATTCGCATTTATTTAATGTCTTAAATAAAATAAGGAAACGGTGATTATATATAATCCCTGTTTTTAAACTAGGATTGGTTTGAATTTAAGTTGGCAATTCTATTAATTGTGTAAATTGTAAACAAACGTTGATTTAAGCAAAAAGAGCATGATTATTTAATTAAAAAAGAGCTTCTTCGTATATGCTTGCAATCTATTTACATTATATCATAAACAGAATTATTTCTATAATACTTCTTCACATAGATATCTGGTAATTTATCCCAAAAATCGAACTTGAATGTATATATATATATATATATATATATATATATATATATATATATATATATATATATATATATATATATATATATATATATACAGGGTGTCCCGGGACTAATGGGAAAAAGTCAGGAGCGTATAATCTGAGCCAAAATAACGTTATTACTTCATATAAACTTTTTCTATGCAGGCCCTCGTTTTCGAGTTATAGGCCTCCAAATTTTAATTTTGAATTGGGTTTTAATTTTTATTTTTTGTACTTGTTATTTTATCTTTATAAAATTTACGGCAAAGCTATAATGTACGTCTACGTTTATTTTGGAAAGTTAAACAAATTTACAGTTGTGTCTTGAAGCCAGGGACGGACTACCCGCAATGGTTATTGATCCAAAACTTTTGCAGCGATGGCACACCCTGTACGAAATTATCGAAATTGACTTCCACACACATTTCGCTAACGAAAAGGTACTCTTATTGGAATTCGATAAAATAAGCCGTTTGGATAATATTTACGGTTTTATTAATGCACTAACTACCAATTTACCTAACTAACTTATTAATACGATGTCCAAGATTTACCTACAGTACTACAAAAAAATAATTTGATGATAGCAGATGATAAAAACGTTAAGAACTTATTTAATGGGAATTAAATAGGTACGGTAACAACGTAATTAGTTGCTTTTAATCAAAATTACGAACACAACATTATTAAACCATTAAGATAACCTCAAAAAACACAAGCTATAAAACATTTGACAAAAACTAATTCCTAAACAACAACAAAAAAAACGTTATTCTAATAAATGTTCAATATGAGCTCCTCCCACTTCCACGCACATTCTAAGTCTACGAAGGTTGTTTCTTTGCACTTAAAAGAGCAATCCCATATTACTTCTAATAACATTGCAGTGTAACATAATTCTGTCTATTAAATCTTGCCTTATTTACACAGGTGTTGCGTATACCTTACTTTTGAGATAACCCCAGAGAAAGAAATGCATAGGATTAACGTCTCCTGATCGCGGTGGCCATTCAAAAGGGCCTCCACGACCAATCCATTTATTAGGAAGCCTGGTGTGTAAATGCTGTCGTACATCTAAACTGAAATGAGGAGTGGCCCCATCATGCAAGAACCATAAATTTCTACGAGTTTGTAGAGGCACATCATCAAACAGGTTCCATAACCCATTTTGCAAAAACTCCAAATATCTCTGACCGGTCAAAGTACCGTCAATAAAGTATGGCCCTATCAAATGATTGCCAACTATTTCTGCCCAAACATTAAGCATGAATCTATGCGGGTTCCTAGTTTGGATAATGCCATGTGGATCCACATCATCCCATAAATGCATATTATGAGAAATGATGACTCCATCTCTGGTGAAACCAGATTCGTCCGTAAAGAGAACGTTACTAATAAATGTATTGTCTGCTTGTTATTGTCGCAGAAACCACTGGCTATACTCAAGTCGTGCAGGATAGTCAGCCACTGTCATACTGTGTACTTTTTTCATGTGAAAAACTGTTCTCTTAGGACGCGATGAACAACTGATTTCGAGACGTTATGTTCTCTTGATAATTTTCGTAAACTCGTTGATGGTTCATTATCAACTGCATTTAACAAGTCTTGTTCAACTGTCACTGTATGTACGCTTTGTACTGGACCTTTTCCACTTTTTTGGCAAAAAACTTCCTGAAATTTAAAATTTAGTTTTGTATACATAGAAAATTACATTTTCTTATTCATACCTGTTTCTCGTAAGCTGAGATCAATACGCTCAAACATTCGTCTGTCTGGGGATGCTCTGTTTGCAAAATGCTCTGCATAAAGCCTTATGGCCTCTAAACAGTTTCGAGAAGCCAGTCCATATATTAAATGCATATCAGCGCGCTCAATAAAAGTGAATTCTGCCATTGTAACTGTTAAATTAAGGACTTATGAATTATTGACTACGAACTATTCTACACAACGTTTGACAACTAATCCTATGGTTACATGATAAACGGTAAAAACACTTTTAAAAAGTTTTTACCAACTTTCGCATTAATAAGTCGTTAATGTTTTTTATCTTCTGCTATCGTTAAATTATTTTGTTGTAGTAAAGGTGTAAATCTTGGACATCATATTAATAAGTTACTTAGGTAAATTGGTACGTAGTGCATTAATAAAACTGTAAATATTAGCCAAACGGCTTATTTTATCGAATTCCAACAAGAGTACCTTTTCGTTAGATTAATGTGTGAGGAAGTCAATTTCGATAATTTCATACAGGGTGTGCCTACCCTGCAAAATTTTTGGATCACTAACCATTGCGGGTAGTCCGTCCCTGGCTTCATGGGACTACTGTAAATCTATTCACCTCTCCAAAATAAACATATACGTACATTATAGCTTTACCGTAAATTTTATGAAGATCAAATAACTAGTACAAAAAATAAAATTTAAAATCAAATTCAAAATTAAAACTTTGGAGGCCTATAACTCGAAAACGAGGGCCTGCATAGAAAAAGTTTATATGAAGTACTAACATTATTTTGGCTCAGATTATACGCTCCTGACTTTTTTCCCATTAGTCCCGGGACTATTGATATTGATCCTATACTATATAAAAATAAACAATTGACAAATCATTGATGAATAAATGTACTTTATTTATGAATATCTTTAATATATAATTCATTCAAATTTACCTTTAAGACCATTTAATATAATAATTTGCTAGCTAGAACAACGCTAGACTATTTTAGGTTAAAGTCAAATGACAAATTAAAATATCTACCAATACCCAACTGTACGACACTAAAAATTACTAAATAAGTGTTCAAAGAGACTCCATTGTGACACTGTAAACAATGAAATTAACTGTCTCGACCCTCACTTCGTGGAATCTACTCATATTAGTGTTTTAAATGAAACTCAATGTTTCTAGCTAATTCCACAATATAATGAAAAATGTTGAAAATTCTAAAAAATTGACAATTGTTTTGATAACTGAATATCATCGTCAGAATGACAGAAGTTACATTTCATTTGATGCCTACCTGATGTTTAGTAGTTATTTTTGGCTAGACCATGAAATGACCTTGTGATTGACTTATATATATATGTTAATAGAAAAAAGAAGAAGTTGTGATATTACAAATATTGAAGCTTAGATATTATTAGCCCTATGGTGATATCCTGTATATCATTTTTCCAATTAAGATCAGTATAACTGTGCAATGATATAGAAAACCAGGAAAACTATATCTGCTGATCTTTACAATTATCACTTAAGAAGACAGTTCAATAGTGGAGAATTCCCTAGATTTATCGGTTCATTGACGACTTCATATTGTGGATTTCTTAAATGTCTTCTAATTTCCAACTCTTCAAGGAAATCAAGTTATTGTTTCTTATCACAAATATGTAGTACTTCTAGTTCTGTGTTAGGTGGCAATGAATGATTGGTGTCAAGTAGATGTCTGGCGTAGTGAGATTTATATAGTTGTTTTAATCTATATGCTCGTAAGTGTTCACTGTATCGGATTTCTAAGGGTCTGACCCAAATAGACAGCATTACATTCTGGACATTTAAGTTTATATGTACCAGATTTCTTTAATGGTGACATTTTTGTTTTTACATTTAACAATTTTGTACTTATGTTATTTTCTGTTTTAAAAGAAATCGTTGTATTTGTTGCTAAAGATATTATCTTTGAACCAACAAAAACGTTTTCTAATAATGTAAGGGATATTGTTAATAATTCAAAGTATCTGTTACGAAAAGTGGCCCATCATAAATAAGAATCCTCATTGTCCATAATTAAATGGAACCGTTAAAATAACGAAATCAATTGGACCTGTAGTTTCTTATGTTAATACTCCTCATAATATATTGGCAAAAAAGCTTAACAATATACTTAATAGTTACGGATATGCATCTAAATACTCAATTAGAAATTCAATAGAACAAATCGAAAAATTAAAAGCATTCACCTTACAAGATAACTTTAAACTTATTTCATTTAACGTTACTAATATGTTCACTGAAATTTCCCATAAAGAATGTCTAATACTTATAAGAAAATTACTAGAAGATAAAAGTATTAATCCAGGAATAATATCAGATACACTTAATTTATTTGGTGTATGTATTAATCAGAATTATTTCACTTTTCACAATAACATATATATTTGAAATGAAGGTTTACCAATGGGAAGCTCTATATCACCTATTTTGGCAAACATTTTTATGGACAGTTTAGAAAGAAAAATCTTTGAAAGTAATATTTCAAAAAATGTTTTATTTTGGTATAGATATGTAGATGACATATTAGCTTGTTTTATAGGTAGTGAAGGACAATTAGAAATATTTTTCAAACACATTAATAATTTACACCCAAAAATTAAATTTACATTGGAAGTAGAAGATAATAACTCAATGAATTTTCTTGATTTGAAAATTGAATGAGTTAATAATGTACTTGATTATTCAATTTACCGAAAACCAACACACACTGATGTGACAATTCCATATAGTTCCAATCACCCCATGTCACATAAACTAGCGGTATATAATTCAATGATACATAGAGCATTTGCAGTTCCTATTAACAAATGTAATTTTGATAGACAGATTAATGCAATTAGACAAATAGCAACATCCAACGGTTATCCATTACATATGATAAATAAGCTAATTAATAAAAAAAAGGAAAAAGTGGCATTACAACTAATATTTCCTAAACAAACTGAAGAAATAAAAACTTATAAAACCATCACATATGCAGGAAATATTTCTAATAATATTTCAAAGATAATATCTTTAGCAACAAACACAACAATTTCTTATAAAACAGAAAGTAACGTAAGTACAAAATTGTTAAATGTAAAAAGAAAAATACCACCTTTAAAGAAATCAAGTTTATACAAACTCAAATGTCCAGAATGTTATGCTGTCCATTTGGGTCAGACCCTTAGAAATTTTGAAATCCGATACAGGGAACACTTACGGCATACAGATTAAAACAACCAGATAAATCCCATTACGCAAAACATCTACTTGACACCAATCATTCATTGACACCTAACACAGAACTAGAAGTACTACATATTTGTGGTAAGAAACAAGAACTTGATTTCCTTGAAGAGTTGGAAATTAGAAGACACTTACGAAACCCACAATATGGAGTCATCAATGAACAAATAAATCTAGGGAGTTCTCCACTTTTGAACTGTCTTCTTAAGTGATAATTGTAAAGATCAGCAGATATAGTTTTCCTGGTTTTCTATATCATTGGACAGTTATACTGATCTTAAGGATCCCCCAAACCAACGCGAAATATTCGCAGCGGATTCGTGACGGAAATTCCGCTGCGAAATTTGAAGCGGAATCAGGATCAACATTAGTGCTTGAAAGGAAAAAAAATAGCTTTTTAGAAATGTATTCATCGTCGGATGAGGAAGAAGTACTATTGTTCCTTGCAATGGAAGAAGAGAATCTAAGGTAAAATAATTTTAATATCTAAAAATTTAGTGCTGACTGTATTACGTATTTTATCTTAAGAAAAAAAGAAAATGGATTCACAAAATTAACCAAGAAAGACAACAATATGGCGAATTCCACACATTAATGCTACAATTAAGGAAAGACGAGAAGAGATTTTACATTTAATTTAGAATGACAATTTCTTGTTTTGATGAACTTTTACGTCTCATAGGTAATCATATTCGAAAACTAGACACAAATTATCAAGAAGCTATTTCACCTGAAGAGCGATTAGCTATCACATTATGGTAAGAACAACAATTTTGCAGTCTTCAGAAAGTTCATTTAAAACAAAACTCTTTATTTCGAAAAAATACAAATTTATTCACCAAATAGTACATATTTATAAGTTATATGGATTAAAATTATTTAGGTAGTCAGATGCTGACGAATCTTTTGAAGTGGGTTGACATCTAAATTCATATGTTTGGTTGGTCAATGTTGTATATATGGGTCCAGAATTCATTTGGGAGGCCTCGGAGCTAATCTCCAGTTGTCTATCGAATTCAGCATTGTTAGGAGAAGCTAGAGATGTACTTTCAACTGAAGAGGATGTTCTGTAGATATCTGTACTTGCAGGTCTAGTTTGATACTTATTTGAAGTGCTTTCTTTGCTTTCTTCCAATTGAAGAAGCTCATGCTCCATGATAACTTGCGCAACTTTCATTTTAACTTCAATCTGTCTCCTAGCAGAAAAAGTTTCAACTGTAGCTGCATGAGCCAAAAAAAGTTTGTCAGTTGCATCATGCTCAACTCTTTTTTGCTGTTAAAATACGTTATCAAATCTTGAGCAGAACTTGATGGCTCAGGTTTTCGTTTTCTATTTTCGTTGCGTTTCAATGGAGTGTTCTCAAGCATAGAAGCATTTCTTGAGGTAGCATTTGATGTAGGTGTGACTGAATTTGCCGAGGTCGATTTTTGTAACTGAATGATATCTGTAATGGATTTTTCAGAATTTTGGCTATGATAATCTCGTTTTCAGCATGCTCCGTTTCTATTCTTTCTGTTTATTCTTCTGAGTCAATGTCTTGAACATTGGATGTGGTTTTGGCAAAACTTAAAAATGGTCTAAATCCTTTCATTTGATCAGCCCATATCCATTTTTTCGTATTAGTTGCCGCTTGTCCCGTTTTAGTTTTAGTGCTGGTAATATACTTGGCATAAGTATCACGCAGATCTCTCCACTTTTTTTAATCTCCTCGCCTGAAAAGAAAAATAACATCTTTGTATTGTTTTAGGTATTTGGCTACCGGAGATACATTTTATACAATTGGCCATAGTTTTAGAGTTGGCTTTTCAACTGTAAGCGCTATAGTCACAGAAGTTTGCGAAGCTATATGTGCAAATTTGCAAAATATATATTTACCCGAACTCATTAGAGAAATTTGGAAAAAATCTGAGGAAGGCCTTAGAAATTTATGGCAATTTCCAAATTGTATTGGAAGTATAGATGGCAAGCACGTTACGATCAAATGTCCAAATAAAACTGGATCTAATTATTGGTGCTATTTAAACAAATTTTCACTAGTATTATTGGCAATTGTTGGACCGGATTATAAGTTTATTTCAGTTGATATTGGCGGTTTTGGTAAAAATTCTGATGGAGGAATTTTTGAAGTTTCCAACATGGGAAGAAGATTCGAAGCAAATAAAATGAATGTACCTGAACCAAAAACACTCCCAGGACAAAATGAACCTTGGAGACGAGGCCTTTGCTCTAAAACCATATTTATTGAGGCCCTTTCCGCACAAACAAAGTAAAACAGACATTCGTAAGGAAAACTATAATGTAAGACTCTGTCGTGCGAGAAGAGTGGTAGAAAATGCCTTCGGCATATTGGCAAAAAAAATGGCGCTTATTATTCAGACCAATGGAAACGAAAATTGAGACCAGCATTCTTATTGTAAAAACTGCATGTATTTTACATAATTTATTAAGAACAAAAAAATCTGTTGATGGATTTATTGAACTTTTAGATCCAGAAGAACCTTAACTTGGAGCTTTTCAAAATATTGAAAATGATCCAAGAAGAGCAGCAAGATTGGCATTTTCTGTACGAGAAAATTTTGTTATATTTTTTAATGCAGGTTTATAATAAGCTTTTTTATAATCAATAAAATAATACAAACTACACGTACCGGTTTTTTTTTATATATTGACCCCCCCCCTTATCTTATCATATTTCAAGTTAGAAAGTAACTTTTCTTACCAAATTATAGGAAATTAATTATATTTTTGATTAAAATAAAAAAATAGTATACAGAGTGCAACAAAAAGTTATGGCAAATCAAAGATACTTTTTTTTTAATGTAACACCCCGTATATTATTTCATATTTCGATTGTACTAAAAATTCTAAGAATATTTTATGTATATTGTCCTATACCTAAAATCAGCTACAGCCAATTAAAAATCGCCATTTTACACACTTTATCTAATTTTGGTGGAAAAACTGTTAAAGATAGACCAAAATAAATTTCACATTCCTATCTTAACTTTTTAAAAGCTAGTTGGTACCATGGTACCAATCTTGGTACTACTTTTGGTACAATCATGTATTACTATCAGATAGATCTTGAAAAGTTAATATAGGAAAGTGAAATTTGTTTTTCTCTATCTCTAATGGCTTTGCCACAATAATTAGATAAAGTGCAAAAATGCCGACTTCCAATTATTTATAACTTCAAAACAGTTGAACATATGTATAGGGCATTATCAATGAAGTATTCTTAAATTTTTTGGTAGAAACGGAATATACAATAATATATAGGGTATGTCATTTAAAAAAATTAAACTTTGGATTTTGGTACTTTTTTGACACACCCTGTATAATTGAAAATATTTTCAAAAGAAGCAGATCTTGATTACTAAGAACTTTTGTATTTAACTTTTTTTCCTGTCTTCTATAGTATAGCCGCAATCTTACTATTCCATTTCGCTGACTCACCCTGTATGTACATTATATACTTGTATTTTAATATTCTATTACAAATCTATATTAAAATATTTATGATGATTTTCTCAATGCAATTGAGTTTCAACTTACCATTTTCGCCTAATTCTTCTACTATTTTACTCCAAACCTTATCCTTTTTCCTAACATTTTTATAGTCTTCATGAGAAAGGTCATACAAGATCGGGTACTTTCGAACCAATTCAATAATTCGCTCCATTTTGATATTTTCACCATGCGAATTCGGACAAAAACGCATCTGAATGCGAATTAAGTTTTCGTGCGAATAAATACGCAGATAAGTCGCAGCCAAAACGAAGAAATCCGCACGAGTTTGAACTTGTCTGTTTACTGCAGTGAAGACAATATGTTTCGATTCGCATGCGGAGCGAATATTCGTATTTGTTACGAATTTTCCGCGTTGGCTTGAGGGATCCTTTTTAATTGGAAAAATGATATCCAGTATATCACCATAGGCCTAATAATATCTAAGCTTCAGTATTTGTAATATCACATCTTCTTCTTTTTTCTATTAACATATATTAAGTCAATTACTAGGTAGGTCACTTCTTGGTCTAGCCAAAAATAACGACTAAACATCAGGTAGGCATCAAATGAAATGTAACTTCTGTCATTCTGACGATGATATTCAATTATCGAAACAATTGTCAATTTTTTAGAATTTTCAACATAACATTTTTCATTATATTGTCGAATTAGCTAGAAACATTGAGTTTCATTTAAAACACTAATACTGTAAACAATGTTATAATGAAGTCTCTTTTATACGCGAATTACGAAAAAATAATTTGGCGATCAGATTAAATTTTGCGGTCCGTGAAGTCAGTGGTTAATATGTAAAATTACATAATTTTAGAGAGCTTCTCGTTCAGTTAACTGGCATAAAAAATGGCGATAATTTAATAAAAAAGCAATAAACTAGACACAATGAGAAGCAGTAAAAAGCAATACCGAAATACTAAAGATCTTGACCTTGATAATAAAATTTCTTTGAAGCTTTCAAAGCATTAACAACATTCGTTATATCATTGAGACGCTCTAATGCCTAAGAAAAAATGTTCTAAGTAGTGTGGCTGCCGACCATGAAGGAAGAAAAAATTGACAATTTCTAAAACAAAATTATTAGAAGCAGTAAACAGTATTAACAAGACAACGCGTCACTTGTTTAAATTGAACATTAGTTCAAATATAATGAAGTTTTAAACAATTTAAATCATTTTCTTTCACCGTTGAATATTTATATTTTATATATTTTTTTTAGTGTTTCTTGAGGTAATAGATAATAGACAATGTAATTCATAGTTCACATATATTGTAAAATGTTACAAATAGTGTTTAACAAAACATTAAGCAAACAGTTGAATGACTAATTTATTTTTATACCAAATCTGATTTCAGTGTGACGATAAACCATAATAGGTTGAAATTTCAACCTTTTGAAAACTAGGCCCTTTTTCATACCGCTTAGAAATTTCCTGTTCAATATTTGTACCTGATCTTACTATGAAATATTCCAACTAAGAAATCTACGGAAGAAGTGATGACAAATACATTATTCTGCTAAAGTGTATCATACAGATATTTTTGATGATTTATTTCTAGAACAAAAAATATTTTCAATTCAAAGAAGTTCTCACAATGGAAGTGATCTTCATTTCTCATACAGCATATAGCTTAATTTTTGCTGCAATCTCGTTGGTTAATTATAAAATGTCATTGTAAAAATGATACCATGAATTGTATATCAAAAAACGTGTCAAAACATTTCTGCCAATGTAAGTATAATAATGTTATCTTGTTAGCATATAAAAGGATTGAATAAATTTGAACATCCCATGATTTTTAAGCATTTTCTCTTTGCAATTCTTCTCAAACCGGTATGTACGTACTAACTTCAAAAGTCAGTGAAGGATAAATAAATAGACACAAGAGACGCTAATACGTTAAAACTGAATAATTCTAAGGCAAAACACACGGAGCACAGCACACCAACTTCAATATTTATAAGTTGAAGTTATGATAAAACGATTTGCTAAATTATTAATGAATTTTTTCAACGCGTATTTTGCCGCAAACAAGTTCAACACCAACTGCGATTTCGGGCTTTCACAGGTTTTTAAGGCATTAAACATTTATTCGAATCATTATAAAAACAGTAGTAATGCTTTAGTTATTAAAAACCTAATAGTCGACTCACCTGTTGTTACATTAAATAGGGATTAGTGGTGTAATATTGAAGGGGTAATCGAGTGGCTTTCGAACTATTTGATCATGTCCTAAAACATTAGCTCTTAAACACTTTAGAATATATCAAAAAGTATATTCTGGTTATCTGTAGAATATATTCAGAGTGTGTGTTAGCCTTGCAATAAAGTTCATAAAACGATATTAAAAACGGAGGTATACCAATGGAAACCGATGTATTACCAATTTTACCAAATATTTCCATGGAAAATTTAATACCTGAAATCTTTGGATCTAATTATTCGAAGAATATGTTGTGGAGTTTGTTTGATGTATAGTTAAATATATTTTCCAATTCTATTTTTAATTTGACTACAAAAATTGGGTGGTTCTCGTGAAAAGTGGAAGCAACTAACTTAATAGATTATTATTTGAAATTTTTAAGAAATAAGGTTGTTGACAGTTGTTATAAATCCATGTGAAGTTATGTTGTACATAGTAAAGAATGTTTTTAAAAACTCAAAATAAAATTTTGGGATCCTAATTATTCATCTCAAATTAAATAAAATTAATTTAAATTGCGGTATTTATTATCTATTATCACGTGACTGCGAACTCCAAATCAGAGCGCGATGAAGTCACTGCCCGAACAAGTTGACCTATTACTCATAACTCATAACCAAGTTAAAGGTATTTCACATTTTTATCACAAGGGAGACTGGATACTTTTAAAGAAAATGTTGTAACTCACCGTAGATTCCACAAATTAGTTAGCATCCCTATCAATTATTAAAAATCAACGTTTGATATATCAAACAAATGAACGGCATATAATTCAGTTATTTATTGAGCAATATGAAGTGAATAACCGTATCCTACCCACTCCATATAATAAGAAGGAAGAAATGACATACGAATAATATCTCTTGAAGTGCATGACACTTAAAACTATCATATATCATGGCAATATTGTGATATCCAAACCTTAATAGATGGTCTACGTTACCACAAGATATCGTTTAACCAACCATCACAAAGCATTTCTGGATGTCTCAGTCACTATTCTTAATTCAAAGCGGCTAAGCAGGCTTCTATATATAGTGATTACTGTCTAAGAGGAATCAGATGGAAACAAATTGGTCAACTGGTCAACACGTTGGAGAGCATACTGAAATACCGACTGGCTTCCTAGAAGACTCGAACTCAATGGGAATATTTTAGGAACGCTGAAACAAATATATCAAAATAATGTACATACCGAAAAAAGAAGTTTGTATTCCTAAAACAAGAGCATCCATTTTCTGGAGAAAGTTAAAACGATGGCAGAAGTTCCAGAATTAGTTTCCAACCCCGATAAAATCCAGGAAACTCCAGAAACATACTCAGGAAGATTTCTACCCAATAACTAATAACCTGTTTCGATATCCACCCACTCACCAAGATGTATAGAAGACACTACAAAGTACTCAAGTTAAGATCTGAAACCACGCTATTAAATTAAGCGAGTTCTTGGAAACATTGGAATTCAAAATATTGATCTGGAGCTGATTACATCATACCCAATTCGGGATGATAACGATACTTGCTACAGGAACTTGTAGAACAGATCTAATTGATGGTACAAGTTCCACAGAAGTATCATGAGGAACTTTGTATCAAGGAAGCGTCAGAGCCGTGTTACGGCATTAATGATATTTTCTCGTTTTGCTTCCTTCACGGCCGTTCTCGAATATTCCATGAATGACTGTTCAAGCAGAGGATCAATAAGTCCAACTAGCAGATTTTTTGAGTTGTTTCTAGATGGAGGAACGTATACAGGGTGTTCCGGACTTGATACAAATAATTCGGGAGTGAGAAGATGACGTGAAGATAATGATGTGACATAAAAAATTTCTCATACAACCCTTCGTTTCTGAGTTTTATGCCTTTAAAGTTGCGAAATCATAACTTATATTTAAGTATATGTTCTAAATTATACATTGGAACATTGTGAGTTTTTAATGGATGTTTACGTATGTCCATGTAGTGTGTTTGACGGAATAAATAATGTAACACTACTATCTGAAGGTCAGGGGCGGCTCATGCCCAATGGATAACAATGTGTAACTTTTACAGGAACAACCTGAACAATCTAAAGATAGCAAAAATGAATTTTCCTATTGATTTTTTTACAAACAGGTACTATTTGCTTAACTCGATAAAAATTATGGTTTAGGAGTTTAGGATTTTTAGATCTTAGTACATGTCAAGGAAACCGTTCGCGATAAAGAGACATTCTGAATAAAGTTATCAATAATTGTAATTATTTATTGAAAATACTTACATGAGGTATTAAAACACAATCAAACATTTCTAATTGAACTGCATACTGTCGAACATCGTGTTAGTTACATAAGGAAACAATTGAAATGTAGAACAATTTAGTTGGTTAGCCTACAGCTTATCAAATAAGAACCAAAAAATACTATAATAAATATTCGAAGTGAGCACCTTGCACTTCTACACACTTTCGGAGTATACGGAGGATATTTCTTTGAACTTGGAAGCCCATTCCAAGATTCTGCCTTATAGCGTCACAATGGAAATTTCTTCTATCGATCATTTCGTTCCTTGTGTTTACCGGTGTTGCATAAGCTTTTAAGATATCCCCAGAAAAAATAAATCCACTGTATTTAGTTCAGGGGAACGTGGTGGCCATGCAAATGAACCTTCCCGACTAATCCACTTATCGGGAAAAATGTTATTAAGATGATTTCTTACATCATATAGGAAGTGGGGAGGAGCTTAAAAGCTTGCTATATACAACACCGGTAACACACAAGGAACGAAATGATCTTTCTTCTTCTTCTCCTTCCTGCTTCCTTAATAGGCTCGCGCCTGTTCCATCTTCGGGTGCTTCCTCACTATATATCCAGGTTATCACTCCATCTCTTCCTTGGCCTTCGAATACTCCTTCGGCCGTTTGGGGATATGTCTCGTGCAATCTTTACCAGTCTTCTTGCTCCCATTTTAATTATATGGCGATACCATACTTTTTTCCTTTTCACTGTCCATTCAATTATGTTCCCTATATTACAGCCTGAGGTCTGTGCAACGTTGTCTGTTCCATAGTGTTTTTCCTGTGATGTCACGGACTATTTTCATTTCACATGTTTCTATCAGCCTTTTTGTCCTTGTTGTATTAGGTCTTATTTCCGCAGTGTATGTCATAATTTGCCTCACTACTGTCTTATAAATCCTGACCTTTGTTTCTGCCCGTAAATGATTGTTTCGTCAGAGAGTGTGTTTAAGACATACTGCTATTCGGTTGGCTTTCTTTATTTGTTGGGCAACTTCCGCTTCTGTGTCTCCATAACTGTGCATTAGTATTCCCAGGTATTTGATGCTTTTTTCTTGCTGGATTATCTTTCTGTCCACTTCCAGCTTGCACCTTATTGGATTTTTAGATATCACCATACTCTTTGTTTTATTCGGTGATATTATCATGCTGAACTTTCTTGCTGTTATATTAAATGGATGTAGAAGACTCTGAAGATCATCTTCACTCTCCGCAATCAGTACGGCATCATCTTCATAGCACACTATAGAGATAGTTTCTTCGCCCATTCTGTCCCTCTATTCAGATTTTTGACTTTATGGATAATTTCATCCATGATGAGGTTAAAGAGTATCGGGCTCATTGAGTTCCTTTGACGTATTCCTCATTCCACTGGTATCGGCTGTGTTAGTTTGTTATTAATTCTGGCCTGTACGTTATTTTTACTGTATATGTTTTCGATAGTCTTGATGGTATCTGATGGAATGTTTCGTTTATATAACAGGTGAATTACGCCGTTTAGCTCTACCCAATCGAATGCTTTCTGTAGGTCTATAAAGCAACAGATGGCCAGCGACTTGCCCATGACTTACCTGACGACAAAAACTGCATCGTTACAGGATCGTTCGAATCTGAAGCCTTGTTGTTCATCTGATAGATCTATTCCGTTGGTGATTTTGGTGGTTATGACTTTTGTGGTATATTTCAGAGCGGTGCTGAGCAGGTTTATTCCTCTGTAGTTCTCGGATACAGTTCTCTCACCCTTTTTAAACATCAAGATCGTTGTGCTAGAGCGCCAGCTATTTGGTATTGTATGTCCCGAGATAATTTTCTGTACAAGTATCCTTAGTTGTTCAGTTAGTGTGCTTCCACCGTATTTCAGCATTTCGTTCGTAATTCTGTCCGGTCCTGGAGATTAACGGTTTTTTAGTTTTTCTAAGGCTTTAGTAACTTCCTCCGTTGTGACGATTACGTTTACGGTTGTTATATGTGGAGTTTCTGGTAGGGTCTAGTAATCGCTTGTCTTAAACAGTTGGGTGAGATAGGAGGTCCAGGTGTCGACATATATTTTATTGGTTTCTGTTAAATCGCTTATTTCTTTTCTCTGCATCCTAATAAATCTCCATTTTTGCATTCCGTAATAGTCGGTTTCCATTCTTGATGAAAAAACCCGCCAGTATTCGTCTTTTGTCTTCTTTACTAATGCTTTAGTTTCGTTCCTTATTCTTTTGTAGTTATTGTAAGCTTCTGGCGTTTGTTGTGATCTGTACTTTAAGTGAGCTTCTTGCATTTCTTTACACTTTGTTTTGATTTCTTGTCGGAACCAGGGCGTTTTGTTAGGCTTCTTGAGGTTTATATTTGCTGTTCTTGTTTCCGACGCTTCACATGCCGCCGAGCTCAGATTATTTTCTTGTTTATTCCACGCCATCTCTATGTTATCTTCCTCCCAGATTTTATTTGCTTCTATTTGGGAGGTTAATCTTTTCTGATAAAGATATTTATTTTGCGTCTTGGGTGGGAAGTAGGTGTTATTGATGCGTACTTCATTGTATGTGCAGAAATTGATCATTGACTCCCCATTATCATTTAGCACGTCTTCATTATATCTCTGTTTATTGCCTGGTATCATGTTCTTCCTGACTCGAGCATTAAAATCTCCCATCAATAAGAGAGTATCGTTTTTTGGGATATTATCTAGGGTTTTTTGCATTTCCTCATAAATGGCCTTTGGCTTACAGTCTTCGGGACTGTATACACATACTATATATAGTTCTTTATGTTCTGCTGTTCTGCTCTTAGTTTCAGGTGTAGTATTCTATCTAAGACGTAATGGCAATCCTCTATGCTGTCTTTGATTTTTTTATGGATGAGTATACCCATTTCTGCTTTATCGAAATGATCGATAGAATAACTTTCCATTGTGACGCTATACAGCAGAATCTTGGAATGCTCTTCCAAGTTCAAAGATATATCCTCCGTAGACTCCGGAAGTGTGTAGAAGTGCAAGGTGCCCACTTCAAATATTTATTATAGTTTTTGTTTTGTTTTTATTTGATAATTTGTAGACCAACCAACTAAATTTTTCTACATTTCAACTTTTTCCTTATGTAAGTAACTCGATGTTCGTCAGTATGCAGTTCAATTAGAAATGTTTGATTGAGTTTTAATACCTGATGTAAGTATTTTCAATAAATAATTACAATTATTGATAATTTTCTTCAGAATTTCTCTTTATGGCGAACGGTTTCCTAGGCATGTACAAATATCTAAAAATCTATATATCTCCTAAACCATAAATGTTATCGAGTTAGACAAGGGGTACATTTTCATAAAAATCGATGGAAAAATTCATTTTTGCTAACTTTAGATTGTACAGGTTGTCCCTGTAAAAGTTACGGATTGTTAACCATTGGGCATGAGCCGTCCCTGGCGTTCAGATATTAGTGTAGAATTATTAATTCCGTCAAACACACTACATGGACATACATAATCATCAATTAAAAATTCATAATGTTCCAATGTGCAATATAGAAAATATATTCAAATATAAGTTTTTGATAACTCAGAAACGAAGGGTCTTACGAGAATGTTTTATTATGTCACAGCATTATTTTCACGTCATCCACTCACTCCCCAATTTTTCGCACAAGTCCCGGAACACCCTGTATAAATTTATAAGCCCGGAGAAAGAAGTCAGTCAGGCAAAATGTGCCGTTATTCATTAAATCATTTCACGAGTTATATTAAATTTAAATTTAAGTTACAATTTGAAATAGTTCAGTGAAAACACTATAATTTGATTCTTGAATTGTTCCCATGAATATTTTAAAAGTTTTTGTTAACATTAACCAAGTAGATTAATATAGTCCTATGCGTTATTTTAAAGGCAGGAGAATCATCTATTATTAAATAAGTGCTTGAAAAAAAATATTTATTGAATAAATGACAATAAAAGATCCTGACATTCTCCAGCTTTTGCACAATATTTTTAAATTCGATAATATAATTATTTTGTTATTATTTTGTATAAATCCATGATGAGAAATCTAATGGAATAATGCCGTGTTTTCTTGGATTGGTGTGTCATTCTATTTTTCATAACTAACCTTAAACATATTGATTCGTCATGACTTCTCTTGTTGGTACATTTAGCCTGTCCAAGCGAGGGTTGGTTAATACCAAAAGTAAATACCGTAGCGTCCTAGCGAGGATTGGTATTAACAGCTACGTCATTGTTTGATGTCAAACCACCAGTAACCCTGTCAGGAGCAGAGTTATAGCGGTTGACAGATGTTATATTTGAAATTTGTTTATGTCATATTCATTAAAACTGAAGTTCTCAAGTTTTCAAATGGGAAAACGATAATAAGCACTGAAAAACAAATCAAAACAGCAAAAATGTACCTAAACAAATCCTCTAGACCGTACACAAAGTAGATAAAGACATTGGTAAATACCGCTATATCAAAGTGACCAGTATAACCGTGACGTATTTTGACATTTGTTGACATTACCGCCGGTAATAACCACTCGCTCACTTGGACAGGCTAATAAACACTTTTCATTTTAGATCGGCTTACCATTTCCAACCCAATAGTTGAAAGACTACATATATGATGCCTACTATCACCTTTGTTTGTTTCTTAAATAATAATTTAAAAACAAAGAAGAGTCTTACTGTTTTTCGGAGGAAAAAGCCACTACTTTCTTGGCAATATGCCCAGACGAATACTTAATTACATCTCCTTCAAAGAACGTGACTTCGATCGACTTTATTGTCGATACAGATATCTCTGATGGCTCGCAATTCCAAGGAGAAACGCATAATTTATCGACCATGGTTTCTACCTAATTGGGTCACATCAGGACAGCGACATACCATGCCGTTCGGAGTCTGTACTGTAATCTGAATTGAAGACAACAACAGCAGTTTACGCTGCCATTTGGTTCGTATTTCGTATACATGTACCAGCAGACACTAACTGGCACTGGCACTTCCAATTGCGAACCAAAATCCCAGGTTCTTTCTGTACCCGCAGTTAAACGCAAAATTATATTTCAGGAATTACGATATTCCTTGCATCCACATTATTTTTGGTTATACAATTCAACAACCGTTTAGGAATTCGTTCGACTGGCATCCTCTGATTGTTAGATACGCTCTATATATATATATATATATATATATATATATATATATATATAGGGTACGTGTCTTTCTATTAGATACAAAAAGGAGAAATAAGAGTTTTGTTTAAGTTCGATGAATGCATGCTTTCATTATCGAAGACTGTGTTGATGAAAGCATAAATGAATATTCTGTAATAAACAAATATTAAAATTTAGTTTTATGACATATACTCTATCATAATAATCAATAAAATAGTGTTACGAAACAGCACACTGATATAGTCATTGAATCCGACTCTGTCTAAGCCATCTATGAAAGTTGAAATTATGAAATCAGACAGGGGTGAACATCCAGCTGATGTGAATCACCGAAAAGCCAACTCTTTGCCTAGACGGTCATACCCTGTAGACTATTCACAATGCAACAAGTCGAAATCTAAAGAAGTTGCAGTTTCAAGAATTACAGTAGTCAATGACGAATGCTCACCCACCAGGATCAGAGAAGATCAGGAGAATGATCCTCACCTGAAGATGATCAGGCAATGGAAGGAAGAAAATCGGTGACCTACCTGGCAAGAAGTGTCAAGATTTTCACCGAAACTCAAGGCGTATTGGGCTCAGTCAAACTCCCTTGTCCTGGAAAAAGGGCTGTTGGAAAGAGTCCATTAAAATAATGATGGTTCCGAGATGAGGAGACAGCTAGTTATCCCTAGAACGAGGGTAGCTGAGGTACTGAAAAAGTTACACGACAGCCCATCGGGAGGTCATCTGGGAGTGAATAAACCCTTCAGCGAGTGCGTGAAAGGTTTTATTGGATGAACGGCTCCGACGATGTGAAGGACTGGTGTAAGAAATGTACAACTTGTGCTACGAGTAATGGACCACATCGCCAGAGAAATGCAACCATGAAACAGTACAATGTTGGAAGCCCTTTCGAAAGGATTGCTTTAGATATCGCTGGACCATTTCCGACGACAGAAAATGGTGGCAAATACATACTGGTTGTAATGGATTATTTCACAAAGTGGGTGAAAATTCACGCTATCCCGAACCAAGAAGCCACAACTGTCGCGGATGTATTGGTGAAAGAATTTATCAGCCGATACGGAGGGCCCTTGGAAGTCCACAGTGACCATGGAAGAAATTTGGAAAGCCATCTATTCCAGGAGATTTGTGACAAGCTGGGAATGAAGAAGACCTGGACAACAGCATCACATCCACAGTCAGATGGAATGATCGAGAGAATGAACAGGACTATTGGAAAATACCTGTCCAAAGTGGTTTCGAGCCATCAGAGAGATTGGGATCAGTATCTTTCCCTATTCGCATTGGCTTATCGATCTGCCGTCAATGAGTGCACAGGTGGAATACCTGCGAAAATACTGTGAAATGAGGCTTCCTTGTGACCTAGAATTTGGCTGTCGGCCTGGAGAAGATCTAGCAGGAGAAGACTACGTGATCCAATTGAGAAGAAGGCTGGACGATATTCATGAATTAGTTCGAACAAATCTTCAAGTTTCCAGCGACAGAATGAAAAGTCGGTACGACACGCAAGCCACAGAAGGCGGTTTTAAAGAAGGGGACAAAGTATGGTTACACAACACGACGAGGAAAAAAGGATTTTCTCCAAAATTGCAAAAATCCTGGGAAGGTCCATACTTAATCAAGAAAAGGATCAATGATGTTATATATCGAATAAGCAAGATACCCAACGGAAAACCAAAAGTAGTTCACCAAAACCGACTAGCGCCAATCGAAGGAGACCATGACCTACAGAAAGGACTGAACCATATTCGAGATGTGTCTGACCCTACCTTCGATTAATTTATGGGCGCGTGTCGAGGTACCGGGAAAGCTAGATATGAAGTCACTTCAGAACAACGACAAGATTATTCACTAGCATACAACATCCCCGCCCGTCTCAAGAACGCACGAGGGTTGGCATTCGTCTTTCGAAAGAAGTTCGGGCAGTTAGAAAAACTTGAAGACCAGATTCCGGCCCCTGGCAAGGCATTGAAACTGAAACATAATTCGCGGTACGTCTTCTACGCGGTAACTAAAAATGAATTTCAAGATCGATCTACCTACCGCGATGTGTGGGAAGCAGTTCGAAATTTCCGAGACCATGTGTTAGAATCCAGCGTGAAGAAACTGGCTATGCCTAAGAGAGCGAGTAACCAGTTGGATTGGCGAGTTATCAGGAACATGGTAGAGATTATCTGCCAAGATACCGGTGTCCAGATATTAATTTGCATCTACAAACCCCGATGAATACGGTGCCCTGCTATTTCCATAAGATCAGAAAGTGTAGAAATGGGGCCAGTTGCCGATTCAAACATCCAGTCTCGGCTACACAAAAGTTCCAGAAGGAACTGCCATTTGAGGAGGGGGTAATGTTACGAAACAGCACACTGGTATAGTCCCCGAATCCGACTCTGCCTAAGCCATGTATGAAAGTTAAAATTATGGCCGATGCGAAGGGATTTCTTAGAATTGTTTACGATTGTGACTATCTTATCTAGACATTGTTTTTGTGACCAGTCTTAGAAAATGCGAGTGCCAATTGTTTTTGTCTAAGCCGCAAACTAGAATTATCTAGTAAAAAAGGCACTAATATATATAGGTCCGACCAGGGGTAGTTAGTTTAGTTTATAATTTGACATCGTAAGATAAACAGTAAATAAGTGAATATAAATTAGTGAAATGTTTATATAAATTAGTTTAAGTGAATATACTGTGTATATAATTAGTGAATAGTGTAGTGAATAAATAAATTAAGTAAGTGAACCTAACGTGTATATTAATTTATCCCACCCGTAATAAAAACGTTTTAATAAATAAGAAAAACATTACAATCGTTTTATTTGTGAATGCCATTTTCCTATCACAAATCTAATACTGATTTCCTCAAGAAATTCCACACTATAAGATGATCTTGTTGAGTGTATACTTAATTTTAGGTTACCCATCCTCACAGCACCACACTCTTCAAAGTGGAGTTGTTAATATCTCTTTTGCGTTGCTTAGAAATTCCTAGACTACAGTAATTAATCTAATGCCAATAGTTTCATTTCCTTTACTAAACTTATACGTTGTCGGATTTTGTTCTCGCATTACTGCTTATTAGAGTTCCAAAGTAGGTTATATTGATCGTACAAGTTGACTGTAAATTACTGATTAGAATGCAAAAAAGTCATGATCCGCATCATCTCATAAGAAATAAGATTAGTTAATTGTTATAACCACCGTATTTATGAATATGTATTTAGAAAGAAATACACTCCGTATTTTGACGGTTCTAACATAAAAAATATCGAATGTACGTATATCCAGTTACGACACCTTGTCAAGTTCATCTGACGACCTAACATAAAATTTCACTTATGTTGTCAGTTTATAAGTCAGTAAAGTTGAAATGTGTAATACGGGAATATCGAAATTTTCTTTTTTAGTAAAAACGTCCTAGATATGACTAAAGTTGGTATTCATTTTAAATGTTGGCATATATGAGATTTTCTTTTTAAGGTTCATGCTACCGGGTTTCGCGTCACATACGATGACAAGAAATTTAGATAAATGACTATTGAGTGTTTTAAAGTTTCCCTAAAAAATTATCTATTATACATAGGTACTCACTACGTATAAATGGAGAAAATATTTAATATTTTTGGCACAAAAAATTCAATACTGTTACACTGTTACACAAACATTTGTTATATGAAACGGTTTATCGCCTTCATAGGCGAATTTATATTGAAACTGTGATATCTAGTTCTTATATAAGTAGTTTGTTTGACATTTTGGGTTTTTGGAAGTGAAACATATATCAATTATAAAATTAGCTTTAACGGGAATCACTCTGCATGTATTTATCTATAAGAGCTATTCCAGTAAAAGGTATGCTCATACGATTTTACTTCACGCTCATAAACTCAATTTAGCCAATATACCGGCTGGGATAACTTGTTTATTTTGGAATTGGATATTGGACAAAATAATGCAGGTATATACATATTTATCTGTGAGCAATATCAAGTACAACAAGTTTATGTTCACGAAGCTTTTAGTACGATATTATGCAGATTAGGGTCCGTTATTGTCAATACACTGCGTGAATCTACTTCTGAAGTTTCAGTCAACTCTTTCCTGCATATCGACCGGTGTGTATAGCTCAAAGAATGTTCTTTTCAAGGTGATCCAGAGGTATTAGATTTGTAATGAGAAAGGGCATTCACAAATAAAACAACTAAATAAAGTCAATATAAGTAGAGAGCTGTTTTATTGATTATTATGATACAGCATATGGCATAAGACTAAATCCTAATATTTGTTTATTAGAGAGTATTCATTGATGCTTTCATCAACTGGTTTCGATAATGAAAGCATGCATTCATCCAACATAAACAACACCCTTATTTCTCCTTTTTGTATGTAATATAAAGACACGTACAATATATATATATATATATATATATATATATAAAACTAGTGAATATTGGGGATTGCAGCAAAAAATTGGAAAAGATATACTCTTAGCGGAAAATGTCCAAGCTTTCGAGGATGTTTGTCCTCATCATCAGGGAAACTAGAATGAAAAAAACAACAGTTAAATACTGTGGTCAAAGAGAATAATTAAAAATGAAATTTACAACCACGTGTGTACTTACCTCCGAAGTGAGGTTAGATTCCATAAAGATGTAAAATCGTAAACTACAAGTCGTAAATTGTGGAATATTTAAGTAGGAATTGAACCAACGGCCTAATCAATCGTGTCATAGCAACAATTGTAATTGTCGCAGCATTTTATAAAATAAAACCATTGATTTCATCTTCATGTGTCACTACACTAAACGCCGGCGAGGAAATGATATATTTTGCCTCCAAAAGGGAAGTGGCAAGAGACAAACAGTGTTACCAACGTCAACAATGAGCTGTGGGACAATGCCACTATTTTCGTAATGGCAGCTGTAGGGCAAACAATTGGTGTAATGAGAAGATGTAATATTGTTGAAAAGAGGAAGAGAGAAAGAAATTGTGAGACAGAGCTAGGAGAACGCTCTTATTTTTATTATGTTCAGAGTGCGTAGAGAACATCACTTCGTTTGGACTAACACAAAGGAAGAAAAGAGAAGACAACAGAAAAGAATATTAATATGTAATAACAAATATAGTAATTAAGTAATATAATAGATCTCCAATCTGAGTGTATCTACCAACACCAATACACTCAAAATTAGGTTTAATTAATTATTTGTTTACTTGAATGTATCTACCAACACCAATACATTCAAAGTAAGTTTATTATTATTATTATTGAATTAAGGTAATACGGGTGGTGTTGTCAGGAGCAACATAGTTATTTCCCACCACTTGATGTGCAAAATTAGTATCTAAGGACAACAAAAATGAGTAAATCTCACTTAAGTGATCAATATCAGTTTTCCTGTTAATTACATTATTGTTTTGTGAAATAAAAGCCATTTCCAAGAATGATCTTTTCGTTTTGTTAGACTCAGTCGCTAACACCTTCACAGCCTCATAATTCATCTGATGATCAAGAGAATTTACATGAAAAGCTAACGCGCACCTCTCTGGGTGTAATCTAGCATCACTCTTATGTGAAACTATACGGCTAGATAGAGATCTTAAAGTCTGTCCGATATACTGTTTATCACAATCTCTGCAAGGAATACTGTACACCACGTTAGTAAGTGAAGTCAAGGGGTCTTTATCTTTAACTCTAGAGTAAATCGATCTGATTGAGAGAACAGTTTTATTAGCAATTTTAAAATCACCACATGAACGGAGCAATCTGGCAAGTCTCGGAGTTATGTCACTTATATATGGCAAAGTAGCGAAAACCGGTCGAGAAGGGGACACATCAGTTCCAACATCCGTCTGGGCTAAGTTAGGATGGCTATCTTCATGCAACAAATCCACAGCATTAGATGTGCTGAATAATATCTTATTCAATAAAGGTCTTGGATAAGAGTTATCCAAGAAAAGGTTAAGTAAAATATTAAGATTTTTATTATGAAAAACATTATTTGAAATTCTGAGTACTCTCTGCTTCATTTGTTTAACCAAATTCACTTTCATGGAATGTTTGTGGTAGGAGTGATAATTAAGATATCTACCAGAGCTGCATGGCTTCCTGTACCAATCTATAATAATTTTATTGTTGTTACGAATAAATTTTGTATCTAAGAAAGGTACGGAATTCTCGAAGTCTTCCATTTCGATTGTGAATTGGATGTTAGGATCAAAGCTATTAAATGTATCCAGAAGTTCGTCAAGGCCTTCTCGAGGAAGTGCCAAAATAATGTCATCAACATACTTTTTTATAAAAAAAGGAGTAAAAGAAAGAACAGGTATGACTGTATCCAGAACATCGTCCATGACATATGCTGCTAAGATAGGAGAAATTGACGCTCCCATTGGAGTACCAAAAGTTTGTTTGTAAATTTTGTTATTAAAGGAAAAATAAGTATTATCAAAAAGAAAAACTATTAATTCAAGAAAAGCTTCCTTCGGGATGGAGCAATGGACACTGATACGATCCCAACCCTTATCGATAGCTCTCAAACAAGCATCAAGATAAACATTACTGAACAACGAGACCACATCCAAACTGGCCAGAACATAATTTTCTGGAATTTCTAAGTTATTAAACTTTTCAGAGACTTCAAAAGAGTCTTTGATAAAATACAAATTATCATAATCATACGCTTTCGTCAGTATTTCTGTGCAGAACTGTGCAATATTTTCTGTGGGGGCTCCTATGGAAGCCACTATCGGTCTTACAGAGAGAACTGGTTTATGAATTTTCGGAAGAGAGTAAAATTTAGGAGGGACACCATATATATATATATATATATATATATATATATATATATATATATATATATATATATTATATTATATATATATATATATCTATATATAAAACTGGTGAATATTGGGGTATGCAGCAAGAGAATAGGGAAAATTTTCGAGCTTTCGAGGATGGTTGTCCTCATCATCAGAAATACTGAAATGGAAAAAACAGCATTAAGATACTGTAGTTAACAAACAAGATGCAAATAGGAAAGAAATCACAACGGGTGTGAACTTACCTCCGAGTTGAGGTTAGATTCCATTGTGTTGTATAAAACTAAACCACGGATATTTAAAATATGAAACAGTTAACTAACAAAGGTTTAAAATAGTACAATCACATTGAGATGACTGAAAAAGCCAACATCTAACACCATTTTGCAGATAAACGAACACGAGTGCTTTTTTCTTGTCAAAAGCCGGCCAGGAAATGATATCGTTTTCCTTCAAAATTGGAGGGATTAGTTGACAGTCAATGATACCAAAAAATAGTTAAGTAGATAAATATGACATCAAGTACTCATTCGAGAATGGCCTCCTATGTGAAAGTTAACGTTTAGGATGGAAAAGAAGAATGCGTAGGGGTTGCCTATTGCATTCATAAGAAAGAAGAAGAGGAACAAATATATATCTTAAGTAAGAGGTTTGTATAACAATAAAACATACACTGTTGAAGACATTGGTAACCTAAAACCAGCCAAAAATACAAACAAAATCAATAGACAAAAAAAATTAATCTTTTGTATAAAACAAAATAATTAATTACATATAAAAAGCTTTATGCCAGAACTCAAAGAGATTAACGAGTACTCTTGTTTAACTTGATATATTTACTCTGAGCTATAAATAAACAAAATTAATTATAAATTATCGCTGCAACAATTAATTTGAGCTAGCCGAACCAACATTCATTGGATAAATAATTATAAGTTAATATAAATTGTCACAGCAACAATAAAAAAAAATATATACTATATGCATATATATATATATATATATATATATATATATATATATATATAATAGGGATATACATATATAGGGTCTATGTAACACTAGGACGATTGTTATGAACAATATAAGCCAGGATTGGAAAAATCGGGTATTGCAAGAAGCGCTTCATTTAAATTTTTTTGAACAACAAAATAACGTGGATTAAGCTCCTCCATTACAGGTAATTTGTAATTTTTTCGTGGAGGATTAGTCTCAGAAAATGAGCTGAAAGCCCCGCAACAGCAGAGTATTTACGATTGGAGCGTCTAGGTGATCGCAAAGCAGACTACCTTACCAAGTCGATGTTTTGCGAGGTCTTTACTGGACGACCCGATTTCTTATTTTTCTCAAAACCAGCTTCCCTGAAGATTGCATGTCTACCGACCTGAACCACGATACGCAATATTGAAGTGGACACGGAATGTACGTCGCTTGACAATGGTCGAGCGACCATTACTAAAATACGCCTCGACAGCGAACGTGCGTTGCATCTTCGCCTACTTTATGACGCTAACTGAAACAAGCGGTATGAAATTTCATGACCCACTATTTTGACTGCGCCTACACATACGTCAAATTCAAATAAGCAGGTTGTTCTGCCCCACTTGTTCTTCTTAGTGCGATTATTAGGCTGACTCCTGTTGGGAAGGTTATATTGTCATTTTTTCTCTTTTACTATCTCATGAATTTATCGACTTTTCACTTCAACTAAACTAAATGAAACATTCAACCCGCAAATTAATATTTGTCCTACTTCGATCTCCTTTCAGCGCCTGATTCCGACCGACTTACTACTCAAACACCCAAAAAACAAATGAATAAGTAACGGTAATAAACACAAGTGATAATCGCCCGTAATTGTATTGCATCTCGCAGAGAGAGCTTTGACTGCTGCCAGGGGTGGAAACAAAAGATTTATCACAAGTGGCTCCGACTAATTTGTACTTTGTACTTTTGGGTTATGGACCCTCATTTGTCTTTCCGGGTTAATTTAGATGCTGCGATTATGAGTCGTTTTAATGAGATTATTCCCAGATTATGGAATTTTATCGTAATGTCATTAATATTGTAAATGTAAAAGTGAAATATATATATCAAAGTTGATTTAGATGAGCAATCTATGCGAACCTCGACAAGGTAGCAATTAGTGAGGTCCATTGGCGCACTTTAGAAATACGGGAATAAAAATAATTAATTGTAATAATTTCCATGACACTAAACAATTGGTATATTTAAAAAACGCTACTGAAAATTGTTTCTTACCTTTTTGCCAGTTTAGTTTATGGTTTTTAAACTAAATTTGGAACTTTTGGTTGTTTTGAAACATTTTTTCGAATACCAGTCATTTGCTTCCTATTAGTTATTATATACCGGAGAACAGAAAAAATGTAACGCACTGTAAAAGAATTTATATTTAAATGAAAGTTATGTGATTCGATATCTAATCTCAAAACAAGTATTTGAAATATTTTTTACTTGCGAATCTTTTGTTCCCCGATGTTCACATTTTTACTTTTCCGCCCAACGTATCTAATATGCGAGAAAAGTATTGGTTTACCCCAAAAAAAGTTGGAATTTTGAAATTTTTTTTGAGTTATATTTACGTTTTTCATCAACAACAACACGAATAAATGGTTTTTAGAAAAAAAATCTTGTGTGTATGTCGTCGTCGTCGTCGTTGTCGTCGGCCACTTTTCCTCACATGTCTTGTTAGCACAATACAGCCTCTGGAGTGCAATAAGTAACCAATTTTATGATGGAATATTGTTAACGACATGTCACAGATGAATCCTATTGATTTTCAGCTCACCAGAGCCAGTACAACGGGTGCTATGGTACTTGAAGTACGACATTTTTTAATTTTTTGAGAAATTTCACGATACAGCCTCCGGAGTTCAACAAGTCTCCAGTTTTATGATTGAATATTATTAAGGACATCTCACTGATTAACTCTATTGATTTTCAGGTCACCAGAGCCAATACAACAGGTGCTACAGTACTTTAAGTACGATATTTTTGTCATTTTTGGAGAAGTTTCAGTTTTTATGATTGGATATTATTCAGACCGTCTAAAAGATGAAACCTATCGATATTCAGCTCACTAATGTCAGTACAACGGGTGCTATGGTACTTGAAGCACCAAAGTTTTGTAATTTTTGGAGAATTTTCAGTTTGTTAGCACGATACAGCCTCCAGAGAGTATGCAATTGATCAATTTTATGATTGAATATTGATCAAGGTGTCTCACGGATGTACCCTATTGATTTTAAGTTGATTACAGCGGGTCCTATAAATCCAGATATACTAAATTTTTGGTTATTTTTAAAGGAATTTCGGTTTGTTAGCACGATACATCCCCCCAAGTGTATACAGGTAACAACTTTATGATAGAATATTGTTCATTGCGACAGATGCGGAAAAGTTAGTTTTAATCTTTAAAACCGTTTATTTTTCATAGAAGCAACAAAAATTAAAAATAATTTTTCTCAGAAACATAAATTATTATTATTATTATTACAATAGAAATAAGGGCTGAGGTAAGAACCTATGAAGCCCATGATCTGAAAACATAAATAAGTGCTCAAACCCCTATAAACATAATCAGTGACAAATTAACAATAATTAGCACGATACATCCCCCCAAGTGTATACAGGTAACAACTTTATGATAGAATATTGTTCATTGCGACAGATGCGGAAAAGTTAGTTTTAATCTTTAAAACCGTTTATTTTTCATAGAAGCAACAAAAATTAAAAATAATTTTTCTCAGAAACATAAATTATTATTATTATTATTACAATAGAAATAAGGGCTGAGGTAAGAACCTATGAAGCCCATGATCTGAAAACATAAATAAGTGCTCAAACCCCTATAAACATAATCAGTGACAAATTAACAATAATTAACAAAATCGTAGTTTTTAACAATAACCGCAACAACTATACAGCGAAAAAGGATATAAATAAAACAAATTCAGATAAATAGTAAATGCAACAATGCGCACTATTAACTATTAAATAGAGGTCTATCAATTCTGTTCTTAAATGCGATAACTGATGGTGCGTCAACAACATCATCAGGAAGATTGTTCCAGACATCAAACGCTCTGTTTGGTAAAAAGTGCTGTCTTACTCTGGATCTAAAGGACTCCTTCTTAAGTTTAAATGGATGACCTCTCAGTCTAAGATCAGTGTTGAATAGAAACATAGATTGAAGATCACCAATGTTGTGCTTAATGATTTAATAACATAATATCAAGTCTCCCCGAAGTCGACGGTCTTGGAACGAGATGAGATTCGCCCCAGTCAGTCACTCCTCATATGAAGGCTTTACGCGACCAAATGCAAGTCTAGTAGCCCTCCTTTGCACGTTTTCTAATAAAACTTGATCGCGAATAAGATCAGGATACCACACAGGACCCGCATACTTTAAAATAGGACGGACGGAACATTTGTACAGTTTACAGTAAGTTTTAAGTGACACTCCAGAGAACGATTTTTGTATCAGATAGAGTCTGGATTTCGCGCGGTTGCATACGGACACAACATGTTCACTCCACGATAAATTAGAGTTCACTAAGATGCCTAGGTCATCATAGCTGGTAACCGTATTTAGTAACTGCACATTTAAGTTGTATGATAAATTGGGATTGGTCTTGCCAATGTGGAGTACATTACATTTATTAATGTTCGGGGGAAGCAACCAGTCCAAACACCACCGCTGTATAGTGTGTAGGTCAATTTGGGGGGTGAGATGGTCTCACATTTTTAAGAAACATTGCTTGCAAACCATCAAGACCAGAAGAAGTGTTTGTCTTGATATTTAATATTTTTTCTTTAATTTTCAGGGGTGAAAATTCAATATTACTAAGGGATTCTAAGACACGAGCACAAAATATTGGAAGCATAGTGTCATCAATTGGTTCAGTAGTAAAAGCCTCAGAAAAAATAATGGACAACGTTTCGGAAGTTTCATAATTAGACGAACATAATATTCCATCACTTTTCCTAAGTAAAGGGACACCAACTTTAGACAAAAGACAGGAACGCGTGGGCTTAAAAAACTTTTTAGGGTTGCCACTATTAGCAATACTTTCCTCGAAACCTCTTCTGGCGTTAGCCAACAGACTATTACAGTATTAGAGAATCTTCTGTGAGTTAAGAAATCTTCATTATTGTTGGTGCGTTTAAATCTTCTCCACAAATTTCGTTTATGTTTTATCAAATCATGTATTTCACTATTGATCCATGGCTTTAATTTGTTACGGAAAATTATTCTTTCTCATTTATTAAATTTGTTACTTCGATTGTCATGTAATTTTTTTCATCGTCAGCAGCGGGTAAGTTAAGTTGAATATTGACAGTTATTGCTCCATGATCGGACTTACCTATTGGTGAACTGATCTCCAGGCATGATAGCAAACATTCGTCATTGGTCAAAATAAGATCGAGGGTAGAAGGATTATTATTGTGACGGAAACGAGTAGGATCGTCGACAACTTGGGTTAAATTCGAGTTTTGGATAAATTGCATAAGCAAATTTTTTGCATTATTGCCCTCAGGAATATTTATTATTGGCAAGGATATATCTGGAAAATTGAAATCTCCAATGATAACTAGATTGTCAAGCATGGATAACTCATCCAGTTTATCAAGGAGAGTGACATTGTCTGCCAATTGTGAGTCGCTTGGACGTGTATGGGCATGAGAATTTTGAATATTTTAATGCATATGGCATTAATGTTTGGGATAGTTATATATATTTCAGATACAGCAAAATTATTAGTTATATAATCAGAGAGGTATATGCAAACACCCCCTCCAGGATGGTTGGGTCTATCGGTTCGAAAAATAGTGAACCACTGAGTTCGAAATTGAAGGCTTAAGCCAAGTTTCGCTGATAAGTATTATGGGGGGTTTAATTGAATCAACCGAACATACAAATTCATTAAATTTGGCACATATGGAGTCAAGATTAGTATAAAGTAACAACCAGTTTTCAAAATTTTGAGAAGAGCATTTATTGGCGAAATGTAACTATTTTTGGTGATCCTTGTACAAATTTTATGGTAAGGTTCTTCTCTCCATTATTGGTGCGAATCTCCAGTTCTTTGCGCAATTCTGTAAGAAACAATTGTTGTGTTGCAGTTTTGTCATCCATAATGGAAAATTTGCTGGTTGAGCGAGTGTCTAAAACCTTTTTCTTATTTTTAGAATGTATTTGGCGTCTAATTCGGTTGGCATGACCACTTTTAGCATATGGGGAAAGCGCTGATTTGGTTTGCCTATTCGATAAAATGTGACCGAAGAGGTGGGACAGCCGACAGCGTCGAGCACTTCCTTAGCTGCAGCTCGGTCACATTATTTCTTAACGATGGAATGCCCGTCAGTTTCTGGTACACCCTTAATCAAAATATTTTTGGCACGGACCATGCGTTCGACAGCCTCGTTCGCGATTTTGTCGGTGTTTTCGACGGAGTTAATTGCCTCCACAGTGGCAATTTTATTTTTTAACGTATTTAACTCGGCTATAAGAGTAGCAATATGTTTGTCTATCTTCGTCTGCAGATCAGTCTTAAAATCAGTAGAGAGTTTCTTTAAGTAGAGAAAATTTCCCAAGTGGGCCACGCAAGACTTACACAGAATACTCAAACCTCGAACTTTCTGACGCGTTACGCGATCAGACGCAGATATCCCTGTACATTCCATGTGTAGTGATCGCTTGCAGCCGTCACACTGAACACAGATCATATAACTACTATTAAAAAAAGAAGATAGCTCACTTGAAGCAGACTTTAGTTACGACTAACAACACAAAAGGCGCTGTCATAGCAGTGACATAACAGAACTTTTTGTTCTGTGAGTGACATAGATACTGTCATTGATCTCAGGCGGGAATATTTGAAATTTTAAAATTGCGTGAGTTTTCAAAATTGTCGGGTATATCTTTCAATTTTGTTTTACTAGTATAAAATTTTTCACGATCTAAGAAAGCGGCTAGCCTCCAGTTATTATATGAGAGGCAATACAATAGATTTTCTTCGATCGTGAAAAATACGATACAAATCAAATGGCTATATTGCATATTGAGAACATTACTACTAGTAATTATATGCACCGTTTCCAGTATTTTTTTTCTCATTTACTGAAAGCATGGTAAACTAGCATAATCTGTAAATAATTCCATGCTGCCTATTTTACATTATACTATTTCAGTCGATATTCTTTTCTACACAATTTACAAGGACTTATTTTTGGACGGGGAATTTACTTCAATATAAACTAGGAACAAAGTGATACATACTATTTTCAGAAAAATTTAATTGTACATTTTACATAATTTATAATGTATAATTTAAAATTATAAATCAGAACATAACCATTACATTTAAATACGAATACACACAAAACAATTCTAATATTACATCCAGATATTTATTATTTAAAAAGAATTCATCTTTTTGTATGGCCTACCCAGGAGACGTGTATTGATCGTGAAAATTTAAGTTTAGAAGAGAAGAAAATTGCAGCAAATGTCTGTGAAGGATTGCCTACAGATCACCCAACAAAGATAAAAAATTATTTAGTTGAGATTAATTCCAGATATACTGGTATACAGGTATTTGTAAGCTATATATAAAACTTTAAAAAGTGTTCACGGAGAAATTAAAGAACCTGAGGAGAATCCTGGAAAACCAGTACAAAATATGGTGGATGATTTTTTGTAAAATGGTATTCGTAGAAAAACTCATACAATATATTTGTTCAAAAATGAATTTCCTACTTTAAAAAAACTGCAACAAGATAATTGTTTAATTTCTAACTTGTCTAACTGCTAACATGATAGCTTAAATATTTATTTTCAATTCAACCTTGGAAGTTTTTCTGTCAGTTACAAAAAATTGTCAATGTCAAAAAATAAAAATTTCTACTTCATAAAATATATTTGATTTTTATCAACGATTCAAGATAATTTGAATGATATCCAATCCTTCCAAGTGAAATATGAGCTATTGAAGCTTTATGTGTGTTTAAGGAATAATCGTTCGTTTATTCCCATACATAAATTTGATCCCTCGAGCCGGATAGAGCATAAAACCAGCGATAAATCCTAATTATTAAAATTGGAAAATGGAATGTGTGTCTGGTATCTGGTAATTGGACTGGACCGATTGTGAATTGGACTTTGTCAAGGACTCATTCAGGTCAGACGTTTCCAATATATTTTTTATTTTTTGAACTGTTCAACATTTGACGTGCGAGTTTTCGCACACAGTTTGCAAACTTTTTTTACGTATATAAACCTGTAATCAAACATGGATCCGGATGCGTTGTTATTAAAAGCGCACGCCGCTCGAAGAACTGCTAAAGGTAGTATCACTAGAATAGAGAATTTTATCAATGCAAATGCAGGTAATTTATTGCATAAACTTGAATATGATACCAGGTTAGAGCTACTTGAAACTTCTTTCAAAAAATTTTGTGAGTCTCAGGACGTCATTGAGGGCTCCGAGACAGATCTTGATAAGATTGGTGACCCTAGTGACTATGAAGAAAAATATTGTACTTTAAAAACTCAATTAAAAATTTTGATTGATCATTCTTCTCCTAAAGATAATGCTACCGTTCAAGGTACAAACCAACAAGGTCATCACGCAAATTCCATACAAAATGTTAATGTTAAAACAGAGGTAAAATCTAAGATGCCTGAAATTGTAATTGACAAATTTGCAGGTGGGCACCAAAGTTGGAATGGTTTCTATGATATTTTTAAAGCCCTTGTTTTAGACAATGATGATTTGGCAGAAATACAAAAACTTATTTATTTAAAATCAAATTTACTGGGTGAACCTCAAAAATTAATTTCAAATTTACCATTGGTCGCCTCTAATTTGTCAGTAGCAATTGACATACTTAAGGAAAGATATGAGAATAAGTTAGCGAATATTTACGTTCACATCAAGGGCCTATTAGACGTTCCATCAATAAATAAAAGTAATTCAATGAATTTGCGTAACTTTGTTGTCACAGTTAAACAGCACACTGAGTGCTTAAAAAATTTGAATGTTCCTATAGCAGAGTGGGATTTGATTTTGGTGTATATTTTGTCCCAAAAACTAGACATTAACACTAGACGTGGGTATGAATTGGAAAGAGGTCCTACTCTTTTACCTACTTTAGACGGGTTCCTCAAGTTCGTTGAGAAAAGATGTCAGGCTGCTGAAAATTTGGTTTCGCCAGAGTTGCCTCGTAAAAACTCTAATTTTGCTAATGTAGATAAAAAGTTAAGTTGTTTGTTTTGCAAAATGTCTAATCATAACATGTTTAAATGCTTTAAATTCAAAGAATTGCCATTGAATAAAAGAAAACAGTTTATATTTTCAAATCGGTTATGTTTAAAATGTTTTGCTCCACATCATGTAAGTCAATGTGAGTGGAAGAATTGCCCTATTTGCGGCGAAGCTCATAATTCCCTATTACATGCGGGAAATTCTGTCGATTATTCGTCAAAATCTAATAATTCTCACAATAATACAATAAATGCTCAACAAAATTCGAGTTTTGATTCCAATCGTGGGCCTACCAATCACAAACAAAAAGGTTATTCCATGAACAAATCGAGTAGTAACTCAGATCAAGCTTCTAACATAGAACAAATACAAAATTCGGAGGTTACTCAAGCTTCCACTAGTGACAAGCTTGGGGCACAATCCAACACTATGTCAAGCCTTTTTATAAACCAAAAATCTCATATTTTATTGGCAACTGCATCCGTACATGTTTCAAATAACAATGGCCATTTAATATCTGCCAGAGCCGTGCTTGATAGTGGGTCTCAAGTATCACTAATCACACATAAATTAGCGAAAAGACTACAATACCCTACCTATAATAAAAACTTGTCAATTTGTGGTGTATCAGGTCACATGCAAGTAAGTGAAGGAATAGATAATAAATTGTTCTCAAAGGTTGATCCCACAAAAACATTTGAAGTAAATTGTTCCGTAACAAATTTTATTTCTTCTAAGTTGCCTCAATTCCCTCTACAAACAGATCGATTAGAAATCCCTTGTAGCATTGTATTGGCCGACTCAAATTATGATGTTCCAGATCACGTAGATTTGTTATTAGGAGCAGATGTTTATTATTCATTACTTTTACCTGGTCTGATTAACCTTGGGGACAACCTACCCATATTACAAAATACTCATCTTGGTTGGGTGGTAGGAGGTGTCCTATCCCCAACAATCTTGTCAAATTTTATAACATGTGATCAAGTTCCCTCACATTCTTTATTCATTAATTTCAATCAAATCGACAATTTGCTGCAAAAATTCTGGGCAGTTGAAGATGTGCCACAAGGACGTATTTTATCAAGTGAAGATGAACTTTCTGAACAAATATTTAAGGATATCACAAAAATTTTGGATAATGGTAGATTTCAAGTGGATATGCCATTTAAATCGCCCGTTGAGAGTTCTAAACTAGGCGAATCTTTTTCATATGCCAAAAAACGTTTTCTTTCATTAGAGAAAAGATTGCATCAAAATAAGTCATTGTTTGACCAATATTCAGAGTTTATTAAAGAATACATCAACTTAGGTCATGGGTCCTCTTGATCTTAAAAATATTCACAATAACCACAAATATTTTATACCTCACCATTGTGTGATTCGCAATGATAAAGTTACAACGCGTCTCAGAGTGGTCTTCGACGCGTCCCTAAAAACCACCTCGGGATATTCATTAAACGACATATGTCTAAAAGGGCTTGTTGTTCAGCCAGAGCTATTTGACATTTTGTGTCGCTTTAGAGCTTATATGTTGGCTGTTGTTGCAGACATCGAAAAGATGTACCGGCAAATCTTGATTAATTCTGATCACATTTACCTACAAAACATCTTATGGCGAGAAAATATAACAGATGATATTAAATGCATTGAATTGTTAACTGTTAGCTACGGAACAAATTTTGCACCTTATGTAGCCACTCGTTGTCTCGTTGAATTGGCAGACATGTATAAAAAAGAATTTCCGTTGGCAGCTATGGCAATCCAAACTCAAACATACGTTGACGATGTGTTGGCTGGAGCTGACTCTTTCGAGGAGCTCTGTGAACTAAAAACCCAATTAATAAAATTACTTAATTTAGGCCAATTTACACTTCATAAATGGTGTTCAAATTCCATTGAGTTTATGAACAATTTTACCTCAGAAACTGAATCCAAAAACTACTCTATAAATTCTGAGAGTAATTCCAATAAAGTGCTGGGTGTTTTTTGGGAGCCGAAATCAGATCACTTTTCTATTTCTCTGCCCAAGAACATAAATGTAAATCCAATTACGAAAAGAAACGTCTTAGCTATTATAGCTCAAATCTATGATCCGTTGGGGCTTGTTGCTCCAATTGTCATAACAGCCAAAATCTTCATGCAGAAGCTTTGGTTATTGAATTTAAATTGGGACGACTGTTTAAATTTAGAGTTAAGTAACGAATGGATTCAATTTTCTACAAACATTCTTGAATTATCAGAGTTAAAAATTCCGCGATGTTTAATTAATAATCGCAATATCAAGCGAATTGAGATTCATTCTTATTCAGACGCAAGCTTAAAGGCATATGGGTGTTGTATATATTTAAGAACTGTTTATGAAAATAACAGTGTTTCTTGTCATCTAATTTGTGCCAAATCTAGAGTTTGTCCTTTGCGAACAATTTCTCTTCCAAAATTGGAATTATGCGCATGCGTGTTGTCAGCAAAGGTCACCCATCGTATTTTAGAAACATTCAAAAATAACTTCCAAATAGCCAGTGTTAATCTTTGGACTGATTCGCAAATTTCGTTAGCATGGCTACAATCACATCCAAGTAGATGGAATATATTTGTCTCTAATAGAGTTTCTTTAATTCAAGAACTAACATCCTTGTACACCTGGAGGTACATTCCTACCAAACAAAATCCAGCTGATTATGTATCTAGAGGTATGATGGCGCAAGAACTTATTTCTAATAATATGTGGTGGCAAGGGCCCTCACATTTGAAAAATGTTGATTTTAATTTAAATTCATTTCAGTCAAGTGTTAATATTCAGAAAATTCCGGAAGAACGAAAAGTTGTTATGAGTACAACCTCTACTGAAAATTATATGATAAGTATTTTCAATAGGTTTTCAGATTTTCTGAAAATACAACGTATAGTTGCATTCTGTCTTCGGTTTAGACATAATTTACAACAAAAAGATGATAAAAGGTTTGGTCCTTTAAAAGTAGATGAATTACAACATGCTTCAAAGGCAACATTGCAAGTTTTGCAACAACATTATTTTTCTCAAGAAAAAGATTTAGTAAAAAACAAAAAGGTCCTTCGAAATAAACAGTTTAATTCTTTGAATCCCTTTATTGACTTGGAAGGCTTAATCCGCGTTGGCGGGAGATTGTCAAATGCTGATCTGCCATTTGCACAAAAGCATCCAATATTATTGCCCGCTAGATGCCACATTGTTGATTTGATGCTACGGAGAGAGCACCTTAAATTATATCATGCCGGTGCTCAAACCGTGTTAAGTAACTTTAGACTACGTTATTGGCCCTTAGATGGTCTTAGAGCTGTTAAACGCATAATCCACAAGTGCATCCCTTGTTTTAAATTTAAAGCTAGGTGTGCTGAGCAAATGATGGCAGATCTGCCTAAAGATCGAATTTCAGTTTGTCGTCCATTTTTAAAGGTCGGTGTGGACTTTGGGGGTCCATTTTTAATTAAAACCTCGAATTTACGCAAAGCCTCTAAAGTTAAAGCATATATTGCTATATTTGTATGTATGACTACTAAATGCGTCCATATAGAATTGGTGTCGGGCTTGTCGACAGAACAATTTTTGCTCACATTACAACGTTTCATAGGCCGACGGGGTAATCCTTCGGTAATATACTCTGACAATGCCACTAATTTTTTTGGCTCCAGTAACCATTTGAAAACCTCATACGAATTTTTTAAATCCAAAAGTAATATTGAGTCTATTGAAAATTTTTTATCGAAAAATGAGACTCAGTGGAAATTTATCCCACCTCGTTCACCACATTGGGGCGGTCTTTGGGAGGCCGCAATTAAGGGTGCTAAGCATCATCTGATTAAAGCTATTGGTAAAACAGTTCTAAATTTTGAGGAATTTTCGACAGTCTTGGGGTGCTAAGCATCATCTGATTAAAGCTATTGGTAAAACAGTTCTAAATTTTGAGGAATTTTCGACAGTCTTGGTTTGCATTGAGAGCATCATGAACTCGCGGCCTCTTAGCATTTTATCAAATGATCCGACTGATTTAAACTCTTTAACACCGGGACATTTTTTAATAGGCGACAATCTTTCAGCATTCCCAGACAAAGACTTGAGTAATATTCCAGAAAATCGATTGTCAATGTATCAGAAGTGTATTAAATTCAAACAAACATTTTGGAAGCGATGGTCCATTGAATATCTTAATAGGCTTCAGCAAAGGCCAAAATGGACCAATCAAACCCGAAATTTGGAAATTAATCAATTAGTCCTTTTAAAGGAGGATAACTTGCCTCCTTTCAGGTGGGCTCTCGCGCGAATCATTGAAATTATTTAGGGTTCAGACGGCAAAGTTCGTTTAATTAGAGTCAAAACATCAGATGGAACGTTTCTTAGGTCTATAGCGAAGGTATGTCCCCTTCCTGATGATACCTAGATTTGTGTATTGTTAAATCTTAAACTTTGTCATTAGGTTAGCTATTTTTTATGTTTTATGTACTGTGTTGTGTGCGGAAGTTATCTGAAGTGAAGTGTTTTGTTTAAGTTGGAGTTTTCTCCCGGAAAACGTCCAAGGCGGGAGTTATGTTTAATTTCTAACTTGTCTAACTGCTAACATGATAGCTTAAATATTTATTTTCAATTCAACCTTGGAAGTTTTTCTGTCAGTTACAAAAAATTGTCAATGTCAAAAAATAAAAATTTCTACTTCATAAAATATATTTGATTTTTATCAACGATTCAAGATAATTTGAATGATATCCAATCCTTCCAAGTGAAATATGAGCTATTGAAGCTTTATGTGTGTTTAAGGAATAATCTTTCGTTTATTCCCATACAATAATAAACTAGACTCTGATATTCCAAATATGAGCCAAACAATAATTAGGAGAATTTTAAAAAGTATGAATATGACTTAAATACCTTTGAACAACTTTTTACTGCAGGTATTTCGTCCATGTGAGCCATACTTTTCAAAATAATAACATTTGGAAGAACCTTGTGGCTGTTTTCAATTATTTAAGTTTATAAGTACCCCACCAGTTAAAAGTTGTGTTGAAAGATAGAAAATATATTTTTTGATGAAAATACAAAGATTTGCTTCTATTTAAAATGTTTCTTTATTTTATATTCACATTACGACGATCAATAATATAAATTAAAGATGATCGCTTTTATGATGATATTATTTCCAAGAAAATTTTCTATTCACCCTATCTCTTTGCGTCGTAACATAACCTTAATTCTAACGATAACACTTGTTATTTCCATCTTTATTCCGAAGCATTACCCTCAAATGTAAAGCTTAAAATTCAGAATTTCTGCCGTAAGTACAAACTGAAAAGGAAGGGGCGAGGGCCAGGAAAATATAAAAACACGCGCCAAGAGGGTAAAGAGAGTGTGAGAGAGAAAGAGCTACCGATGGGAATGAGGTAGAGGGAGTTAGTTCTTACAACTCATTTATTATTCATTTTGGCCTCACTTGTTAGAGAGGCGCGTGCTTTCCCTCTCTACATTTCCTGTTCTTGTTTCCTGTATAATGACAACGGTGCGATAACAATCTGGAATCCTACTGACAGTGCCTCTTCCGTTATACTAAGTGGCGGAAGATAATTATAAAAATACCATCAAAATGCGGAGCAGATCATGCAGTTACGTTATTTTGGCAATATCAAGATGTTGGGGAATACATTTTGAAAATCAAAACCAAATAACCAAACTTCAACAACTTAATGCTATAATATAATAAACTTCAGATATACTACAAAGACATCTGATCCACCTCAATGTTATCATAATTTTTACAGATCCAAGAGATCAGTGCTTCATATTTATTCATGAAATTACAGGTACTTCAAATTATTTCTAATAATATACGAGCATATGTGAAAATAATTGTAAAAATAATTATAGTTAATTCCCTCTGTATGCAATCGCATATCTTAATCGAATTGTAGCCAGTGCCTGCCAGATATATGTTGAATAATGAAGAATAAAAAATTTTGGGTACATTTTCTACAGTAGGTAAAATGCGCGGAGATTACAAACCTTGAACGGTGACTTAAGCAAAATTTACATTGTATCACTTTTGATGTATATCCAACAGAGTGAAATCATCCAGTGGGATAATTCTCGTTTACATATTTTCATCCAGTTTGTTGGATTGCCATGCCATCCTAATAAAATTGTCAATTGAACCTCTATGAAGTGCCCCAATATGAAAAGGAGTACCTCCAAGCTACATCTATGAAAATTGAAACGATGCCATATGAACTTACAGTTTTAGCTCTATATTGCCGACCTCGACATAACGTAAAAAAGAAGATTATCAAGACTACTTCCAGATACTTGGACCAAAATTTATAACGAGAGGAGACTAAAAGCGTAAAAACACTCTGCGGGGTTCCATATTAACAACAACTAAAGAAAGGGAGCTTGTTACCTCATACATGAAAAAATGTACTGGTACCCCAACGTATTGGCCAAGCGAGACTAATAAGGTGCTGTTCTTGCATGAAGTCATTCCAACCTGGAAGATCATCTTTTTCCCATTTACCAAAAATCCACTTTAAATCATCCAGTTTTATGTTAACTCTTGAGCACGTTTCCCCCAAGTCCTCAAACATAATGCTTCTCAAAGGCGCTCCATTGTGTTCAAATGTTGTTACTAGAATACAACTGTAGGGGCTTTTGGAACACTACTTGCTCCAGTAACTCCTGTACCACTTGAAGAGGCAGATACCACTCATGTCATGGAAATTATTATTAGGGTCATCAATTGTGCCAATATTTATATCTGCATTGTCAAACGCCTACTAGGAGAAATAATTTTGATGGTTAAAGATCTGAGGGTGGTTCATACAAGGCACCTCAAACATCCTGCCCTCGTCGTAGAAACAGCAGTACCCAGGCCCACTTGCTATTTGTATTAGCTCTCTTGAGCCGGTAATTGAATCCTTTTCCAATTGAGATGTGACTTATTCCGCCCACGGGTCTCCCCGGGCAGCGGTAGTTTCCAAGACGTTTTTCTCTAAACTCTCTAGTGGTTACGGTACTAACAGCAATTCGCCGATAAACATCAGTTTCAGCTGCATGGAAATGAAATCATCATTGGCATCCGTATTTCAAAAGAAACATGTTGTTTTTAGTTAGAATGCCGGCTGACCCGATTAGACTCCAAGTTTAATTGCACTTCTACTAGCTTTCTCTGCAAAAGTCACATGTTCCCCCCTCTCACTACACTCCAACAAAGTTCTCATTCATCTTGTTTTCTCAGGCACTGCTTCATTCTGCTCAATCGTCTTTTCACACACAGGACACAGATCCGTCATTTTTATATTTGCTTCTTTCTAGCCTATAATAAACGAAATCAAGTTGTACTTAAAATAGGGTCCGTTGATGCAAATTTGACGTATTTGTCATCTTGGAGGATACGGGGAAACTCTCGTACCCTTTCACTCTAAAATATTTTTGAAACAGACTTATAGTTCCTTTTTACTCAATGCTGGTGATGATTCGTTCTCCATTGGATAACCAATAGTTTTTTGACAATGAGATGTCTGTTCCCAAACCATTTTAGAGTTAGAGTATACGAGGATCTGCCCGTACCCTCTAAAATGACAAATACGTCAAATATGCATAAAGGGGCCCAAACTTAAATAACAAACACAATCATTTGATTAGGTTGGTTAAACTTTAAGGTGGAAATTTGTGGAAGCGTGTGGACCACAAAATTTACTTTTGATCTCCACGAACGCAGAATTTAATCATCTATAACGTATGTGAGAATGATTTTATTGATAGATGGGTTAATTTAGATGAGATTACCCTAAACCAAAAGTTAAAACGATTTTTTTCATGAACATGTAAACCTTGTCCAACTTTGATGAGCACTAGTAGGAGAACGGGTAGTCCGAAAACATGCGGGATTGAATACCCTACAATTTTTATAGAAAGCAGTTTTCGATATTTTAAGTCCATAACGAGATTTAACCGTAAACCCGCGACAAATACCCCTTTTAGGGTACATTTTTATCCGCCCCCACGTAATCACAACTCTGCCGGGGGGAGGTTGTAACGCGAAAAACTCGCCGAGCTGTCGGAGGTTTAATGTTGGCAAGCTTGTCGACGGGGAGATTTCAGAGCGCAGGCTGCGCGAACTTAAAATTCAGTTCTCCTTGTGCCGTCAACGTATACACACATATTCCAAGTGATATATTTTGCATGTGCTCTGGGAGCCATAACGTTATTTCACTAAAATCCTGACAAATTCTATGTAGGGGAAGAAAATATCGCTCGATGTAACAGAAGGTCTGACCAATAATCTACTGATCCAGGGGGTGCCGATGACCAAAGGATACCAGTAGAATTAAGGAAACCTCGTGGAAAATTTCTGTAGACGGCTTTGTTAGTAGGACTCATTATCAAGGTAAACGGTTGAAAATACTTTCTCGAAATTAACAGTTCTATAGATAGATTAACGTAGGAATAGCTTGAATCGTAGTTTATTGAAGTATGAGATAGTTTTGATACATTTCACAAATTCTTATTAGTTCTTTTTCGTTATTGCTTTATATATTTTTTTTAAATAAGAATATATCACGGGGGCTGAATAATATTCAGGGATGTGTCCAGCGACGTAGTTTTTATATTATGTTTTTTTTATATCGTTTTTTTTGCTAAGCGGAAAAAACCCAGTCAAATAGTTTTTATTATCAGTGCAACCGGCTTTTACACAGTTAGGAGTCAGGATGTATGATTATTTGCGAGTTTCGGGAGATGATAATATAGTCAGTATAATGGGATATTACGGGAGGACGTCGGAAATTTGACCGGGGTAAAATGTAAACCCTATGTAGAGGTTAATTCGTTTCTCTATTTTAGGGGTTTTTTTTATTTGGATTTCAATTCGCCGATTGAAGCTTGCGGAGTTAGTGAGACCACTTCCAGGAGAGCTGGAATATTCTGGAACGACTTCAGTTGCTGTTCTGGGGTCCGGAAGAAGGATAAGTGAACAGTCTTCCTTCTTATTGTTCATTCACTTATACATTCACCTATCCGTCACATTTCACAATTTTTTTTATATAAGGTTTTTATTTTTCTCTCTTTTTTGCGGCAATTAGTATAAATTCACTTTTCACTTTGTATTTAAAATTGTAATAATTTACTTCATAATTTATAATATTGGTCTGTTGGCTCTGAACGCTAGGATAGTTAAGTTTTCCAACTCTGATGATTTTATGTAAATAATTTTGCGCCGTACATAATTTTGATTTATATTTTTTTTAGCAACGCTAAGCTCGTTTGCTATTTAAATTTTATGCCTATGTATTTATTTATATTTATATTCATATTCGTATAAATTGCGGAAGTGTGAACCCATGTAACTGTGACATTGGTAATTTTTGGCATTAGATTTTTCATTGTATTTTGAGAAATTGTACGAATCATTTTGTCGTTTCCCTATAATTGTAAATTTGAGACATCGGTGTAGTTTGGGGCCCTCAGCTCTTCTGCACCCTGAGTTTGAAGCCTTCAGCTCGGCCCAGATGTTATAGAACCTGCTTGTGAGTTATTTATTTATCTAACATTTTGCTTTAGACCTGTAATAAATATTTTGGAAAGAGACCTATGGTCTAAAGTGAATAATTAAAAACTTCAATCAGGGGATAATTGCTGACTTTTATTTTTTCTTAATAATATCTGACCTATCAGTTTAACCTTTGGAGTATGTAGTTAGTGTTGTTAACCCACTGAGGAGTTGTGGGCTAACTTAAGAAGTCTTGAGTGCTTGCCAAAACTTCTCTGGCGCCCTTTTGAAAACTTATTAAATTTTTTTGAAGAATCCACCCCTTCTTCGGCTCGAAGCTAGTCGACCGGCGAGCACGGGTTGTACCACGTGAGACAACCCGCATATCTGTAACGAGCACTGAGAGGGTTAGTACCGTTTTCGCGTTATAGGGTAGTCATATTGGGTAACAAGTGAAACCAATAAAATCTTGTGTATAATTAATTTCCGATTTGTTCATTTTTTCTTGTTTAATACTACTGGCCTATATGCAGCAAACACGTTCCTAAAATGAATTTTCATATCGCCATGCATAGTCGGTGTAGTACTGAACAGAATATTTTCCCCCTACCCCCATAGAAAGAAATCGATCCGTCAGTTTTGCGGATCTGGGTGACCAACTACATGAACCTACCCATGAGAATTCTTTCTTGAAGAGAAATTCATCTTTCAAAATCTCACCACAAAGAATTATCGTTAGAATAAACACAGACAAACTGAAATTATCTAGCTTAACTAAACGATATTGTAAGTAAAATAACAGGCTCAGACATAAACAACAGTTCTGTGTGTTACGTTTTGCAAATCTGCCAAGAATTGACATCAGGAGCGAGGTGCCTTGATGAAACATTACGAATGAGATAAATACATTATTTATAGTAGAGTGGTGATAAATTCAGGACGGTAAGAGATTGGTATGGAGACAATTAAGGGTGCTATTCCATGAATTGAAAATATACAGGATGCTCCTTTTAAAGTACTAAAGTAATTGATGTTTAAATTTAGCCAATATTTGACACTATTATAAAATAATGGAACGGCAAATATAACGATTAATATTTATGTAGTATGCTGAATCACTGTTGTAAACTTCACTTGTGTAAATTAGATGGATTCGTCGGGATTAAGCTTCTACGTCAACTCTTCATTTTCGCAAAAATAATGGAATATCTCAAGATTTACAAAACCCAGGTACCTTATTTAAAGTTGACTTAATTTTTCATGTAGGATTGAAAAATATTATCAAATTTAGGGCGTTCCATTTATTTACTTTTGGACATCCTGTGTGACTGTAAATAATTTTAGATCGACGAACGTTTGATACATCTCATATAATCTATCAGGTAGGTCTTGCAAAGCTTTCATTCCTTACATGAAAGCTCCAATTCCAACAGTTAACACAGTGTATAATTAAAATGTGACACAAATTATCAATTAGTATTAAAACAATTTAGTATTGAAACTGTTCTTCCGTTTCCTAATGCAACGTTTTCTCGTCATACTAAATTTGGCGATTAAGGGAATGGGGTCGAAGTATTCTGTCTTCTCCGTCTTCCTTAACTTCGATAATACTTAAGCTTAACGATTCTTGGTAAAAACTTGTTCTTGATTCACCCTAATCGGGATATAAGAGTAGAAATTGTTAGAAAATATTGACAGTATTTACATAACTCTTCTGTTGCTTGCTTGGCTCTTAAATAGTTATTTTTGAGAAATGATACTTTTGCATTCTCAAATTTCAGAATGCAAAAGAATTTCGCAGTCGAGTATCAAACAACTTTTTTTCGAAAACTGCAGCTTTAGTTACTAAAAATTAAGATAAAATGATCTGAATTTCACCCAACATGATTTTAATCAACAGCTTGCTGTTAAATTTGGTCTGTTATGACCAACTGGTTAGCAACCATATAGCAACCAACAAATAAACATCATAATAATTTAAAATTTCGCAACGCGTGTGCAAAGCCTTTATTTGAAATTTTGTAAGAAATAGTGTTTGAAGTGAAAAAATATGAGTTCTGAGAGTGATGAAAATGATCTTCCTCCGGATGTATTAGAAGACGCACAAAACGCGGTTTCTAGTCTTATCCCGGAAAAGTCCTCTAGACAATACGAATCTGCTTACAATCATTTCATGAATTGGTGTGGCTCTAAAAATTTGAAAAAGGTGTCTGAAAGTGTGATACTGGCATATCTGGAATACAACGCGAAGAAGATTCGGCCGTCAACACTATGGTCCATTTATTCCACGTTTCAAAGAACATTGAACGTGAAGAAAAATCTAGACATTGGAAAATTTTCTAAACTAGAACCCTATTTAAGAAATAAAAATGTAGGCTATTGTCAAAAAAAATAAAAAATTTCAAACAAAACAGAAATTGAAAAATTTATAGAAGATGCTCCAGATCACAGTTTTTTATTACTGAAGGTAAGTTCTGCATTACCGTTTGTGCTTATTCAACAAAATATTGCTTCAGGTTATTTTAATAATGGGAATATATGGTGCGCGTAGAAGAGTGCAGCTGGTTCAGTTCTTATCATAAAAATTGAAGATTCGAAAACACACAGTCAAAGAACATTTGTCATTTCTAATTCGTCTCGAAAATATCGTGGCTTACGTCCTGCACACACTACTAGATTTTTTATTAAATACGCGGAAAATGTGCAAACCAAGTTGTTGGTATAAATAAAATTAGAAACGCTCCGAAAGAAATAGTCACATATTTAAAATTACCGGTGGTGAAGTGCTAGACAGGCCATTGTTTCCAACGATTTCCTCAACCTTGGTAGCTGACTCCGGATCTGATTTTGTCAGTGTAAAAAGACTTGGGGGCCGGCGATCGTCGGCAGATGCCGATAATTAAATCGAACAATCTATGGAAAGACAAATTAAAATTTAAAAAAGATTCTAAATGTTCCCCGAGCAAAACCTTCAGCTCATTCCGTTGAAAGTACTGAAGGTTTATAAGCAGACAAAACGCCTGTAGTAGCACCAAGCTCTTCAACGGAAATGGAAGTTCAAGAACCTACAATTTCATTAAAGCAGCTATCGTCGTCAAGCGGCTTGAATTTTACAAATTGTATCATATCAAATTTACATTTAAATATGATTAATAAATAGATTCCCTCAAACTGTGATGTTTTTGTTCTAGACTGTCAAAGTCTTTTTTGGTGAGTTCCAGGAATGTTCGATTTAGCGTTCAAAAATCAGAACAAAAGTGTCAACATTCTTTGACAGTTTTCGAAAATAGTAGATTATTTTATTAGGATTAAAAATGACAATTTTTTTGACAAGCATATTGCCTAGCAAAATTGTGAGTCAATGAACAAAGTCATTTTTAATTCGAATGAGACATGCTATTTTTTCTCCAACCGCAATCAGGCATTTTGCATTTAACTATCTATTAATTTGTTCTTTGAAAGTATTCAAACCACATTGAGATTATAAAACAAAGTAGGTAAGTGGGATATATCGACGTAGTCATGGATACTTTGTCAAACATTAGTAGCCATATTGCTAATTGTGTTCCAATTTGTTAAAACTCTATAAAAATGGAGTCTAATGAAGATTGTGGTGTACCTAAAGAGATACAGGAGGGTGCGAAAAAAATTGCTTTAAATCTTCTCCCACCAAAATCTCGAGAAATTTATGAATATGCGTACCAACGTTTTATGGATTGCTGCAAAGAAAAAAATATTGAGTTATATTCAGAAGATGTACTGATGGTGTATTTCTCAAATTTAGTAAATAAAATGAAGTCGTCGACGCTTTGGTCATAATATTCAATGTTGCGGTCAACGTTGGATATAAAGAACGGGATTGATATCAGTAAATATTCAAAGTTACGTAACTTTTGTCAAGAGACAAAGTGAGGGACATTTACCAAAAAAAGCGCGAGTATTTACAAAGGAGGAAGTTGATCGCTTTTTAAATAGTGCACCTGATAATCTATATTTGATGATAAAGGTAAACGCTTTTAAAATAAACGAACAAAATTTTCAAAAAGTTTCTTTGTAGGCCGTCCTAATATTGGGGGTTGCAGGCGCTTGCCGTTCTGATGAATTAGTCAATTTAACAAATGATAATGTTGAAGATGTCAAAACCGCCTTAATTATAAAAATTTCCATTACTAAAACTAAGAAATCACATTCTTTTACTGTGTTGGGAGACAATTATTTGAATTTCTAACGAAAATATGTTGCTTTACGTCCAACCGGATTGAAAGAACGTCGATTATTTCTCAGATATCTTAATGGAAAGTGTCATCGAATGGTGGTTGGTATTCATGCAATCAGTAGCGTCCCGCAAAAAATAGAACAATTTTTTAAGTTGGACAACTGGAAAGAGTATACTGGACACACATTACGACGAACGTTTGCTACTCTTTTAGTTGATGGTGGTGGTGACCTCACTTGTCTTAAAAGACACGGTGCATGGAGATCGGGCACTGGCGGAAGGCTGTATTGAAGACTCACTTCTAAATAAAGAAAATATTGCGAAAAGAATACTGCAAGTTGATAGTGATAATGATAAACTAAACACCATTGTTATTTCTGATATCACAACATCTCTAAATATTAATTAAAACGTGTTGGATTGTTTTGAGAATTGCTCCAAGAATGAGGGTGCGGGCAGTTCTAGTGGTTGATTGAATTTTATTACTTGTTCAAACTGTATATTTAATATCAATGTGGCTTAGCAATAATTGTAAATAATCTTGAATACTTTGTTTCAAATTGAAAATAGCAAGTTTTGATGGAAGTCAACACTTGAATGACAGCTGTTTGCTCCTAGGATTAAAAGTGAATATTGTTGTTGCTAAGATACTTGTGTTTGTTTTTGTTCAGTAAAAAAACGGCAACTTTTCAGACTTCTGACAGTTGGAAAATGTCATACTTTTGAAGTGGTTGGAGAAAAAACTTATTTGTCATATGAAGTACCAATAACAGCATACTCTTTTGGAAATTTTGGTTCTTTTTGTTTAAGCCCCTTCGTGTCTTATCTCTTATCACACTAAGCTATTTGTTAAGACAGAGCACAGCATAATTATGTGTCTTCATAGTCTTTTCTTATCGGGTCTTTGAAACAGTGTACCTGGTGGTCAGGTAAAAGTGCAAAAGGCTATATATCGGAAAATATGCGTCGTAGAGACTTGCATTAAGAAAATATATTACAAAAGTAGCTAAAAAGACCGTGGAAAATATTTTCAGATTTCCAAGATGGTCGCCAAGGGGCGTAACCACGATATTAAACTTTCAAAGTAAATTTTCACTGAAATATAACTTCAATGTAAATGACCTCGTAGATTTCTCGAAAAATATGCAGGGCAACCGTGAGGTTGCAAAAACATATTTTGCCGTAATTGCAAGGGCACATCTTTTAATAGAATAGGCATTTGGATTTCCTGAAAATCATGAAACATGGCACCATTTAGTGGTTGATCGAAGAAATATGGATCTATAATAGTTCCGTCCAGGATGACACCACACCCAGACAGCACACAATATCCATTAGACATCCACAATATATCCTTCATAGATATCCAGTTTATCCACTGGATATAGATGGATAGCCTATAGACATACAATGGATATCCATATGTCCGCCTATATCTAGGATATATGTAATATCTTATGGATGTCTTTGGAGATATCCACTGGATATCTCGTTAATATCCCATGGATATCCTATGTTCACATTTGGTATATCCAATAAACGTCCCATGGATATTAATAGGATATTTTATATTAACATTTGGTATATCCTTCCTCCTCAAACATGAAAATCTGAGAATATATGACTAGTATCTACTGATGGAAATACAAGGTAGTCCAACAAAAAAATGTAATTCAAAATTTTTTATGTCTACAGATCTGGAATAAAATTAAGAGAAAATAGTTTATCCAGTCAACCAGTAGAAAATATAATAGATACACCGGGTGGATAGTCTAGTATTTAAGTGGACGACTGTAGAATATTGTGGTCCAGTGAAAAAGATTCAAATACTCATCGCGTATGTTTGTTATATTTTGTACTGATTGACCAGAACTATTATTTCCAGTTAATTTTATTCCAGATCTGTGGATATATACAACTTTTGGTAAGCATTGTTTTTGTTGGCCATCTTGTATTTCCACTAGCAGGTACTTAGTCAGATATTCATCTGTGAGTAAGAAGGTACAAATGGAATTAAATTCTTCATAATAGTAGTATTATTTGACATATAATGAAATGATATACTATGGAATAGAATGATAGAAAATACTTTATTTTATATAATATACATATTTGCATATACATCAATAATTCTTCTTCTTCATCGCCCAGCTCATCTACTCTGCACGGTTATTTCTGTAAGAACGAGAAAAGAAAGAATGTCGATTTTCAAGGTCAACTATGGTATATAGTATGGTATACTTTTGAAATTTGAAACTCAGAATATAATCAGAAAATAACTTCAACAATTTCCACAACATACAGGGCGAGACTCACATTCGTTTACCTTTCACATACCGATCTTTACAAAAATCAATTCAATGCACAATGCTTTTACCAACTCAATAATTTGATAACAAATAACTTTACTTTCAATTCCAAAGTTGAAAAAATTCATTATTTAAAATCATACTTGCGAGGTGACCCTCTGAATTAATTTTACACTAATAATTTCAATGTAGCTTTAGATTTGTTAAATTCCAAATGATAGCTGAAGGCAAATTGTTACTGCCCATTTTAACTGTTTAACATCTTGTAATAATGTATCAAAATGTACTGCATAACAATGTAGAGTATGTGATGCTTTAATTGTTAATATTTTAAACACCAAATTAGATTATGGTACTAAAAGATCTCTTGAAGAAAAAGAGACTGATCAAAATTCAATCACTACCGATAATGTTTTTGACTTTTTGGAAAAAAAAATGTACTGTTTTGGAAAACGTGCTCACCCAAGATCCTAAACCTGATTCATCACATCTGCATTGTAATCAGTCTTCTAATGTGACCGCCCCACCTAACAGAGTAACATTATTTACAAATCAACACTCACTTCCCTATCAAAACTCACCACGTAACAATGATCAACGCAAGCAACCTTCATTTAGTGCATCTCATAATTCTAATTACCCAATTCCAACATGCGTGCTCAGTTTGATCGTTTAGTTTCCACACTAGAGGAAAATCACGATGCCCAAACAACTCTTACAATGATAAAATTTAACTCATTCCTACAAACCATAAAAACACCGTCACAAGTAATTAGTTATATGGAAACAAAGTCTCGTCTTTGCGGAAGAAAACAACCAAAAATTAAAGTTAGCCAACATCAATATCCCGCCGTAAATCTAGAGGTTTACCATCAAGTGGTAGAGTACAAGCTGGAAGGGTTTCCAATAAAGAGCGCGGCGTTAAACGCAAACATAACATTAGTTTAAACATTTCAAAAAATGTACCGAACGCCAAATGCATTAGATTTTATTTTGATACAGAATCAATTAAAATTAAATATTGTCGTGTCTGAGCATTTTTTCGTTAATTTTTTTTGATTTACTGAAATAAAAATAAAACTGGAATAAATCAAAATACCAATTTTCTCTGAATATTAACACTAGAATCCTAAGAATAAAAAAATACTTCACTATATTTTATATTTAACGCGTACACAAGTTTTACATTAAGTATTATGAAGGATAATTACATTGTTCAAGATGGTTGGAGCCTTAGAGTAATAATAAACATAGAGAGGGCTATTCATTCATAAACACGTGTATTTTTGCGGCCAACAATTCTAAACGCCAGTAGTGAAATTATTAATGAATTACCAAAAGTGGGGATGATATTGTAGATACATGGCCTTGGTAATTTCGGCTGTTTTATCTGACAAACTTGGCACCGACGAACCATGATAATCCAAAAACATTAAATTAATTAACTTAAAAGTTTATTTTGACACTAAAAGTCTTGAAAAACACATCAAAACGAAAGAACTACCTGTTTACTCTCTAGTCGTAATGGCGCTCGTATAAAAAAACCATGTTGACATTATTTACTATAATACTACGGCGTATTCGAAATGATCGTCGATCACACTCTGACGATACTTGCATCTCTCTTTATATGGTAATTTAACAAGGACAAAACTACTAAATAGATTATTATTAACACATTAAACAGGTACTGAAATTTTGAGTAATGTTGCCACTTTCAGTTGTTACAGTTCACATATCTCTCCCACTCATATTCAACAAACTTTATTTTTTTATTTAAGTATTTGTGGATATTTAATATTTATTGGGTAGATACCGTTTGGGGTTCACTTGTACGTTGACAATAAAGTGAAGAAATGGTAATAGATGCGTCATGGAAACATAAAAGATTTATTTATCACCTCAATACATATTGATATTTAAACTTTTAAAACATACATCAGTAAGTTGATTAAATTATATCGAAGAAGTTTTTCACCTTAAACGGTACGGCTATGTTTATATTGGTACTATCATTCTGGCCTCCTTATCAAAAATGCCTTATGTTCGTGAAATATCCAATCAACCTTTCTGACCTTAATTTTATTTGTCCAGATGGTCAAGTCCTCTTCTTCGCTTATAAACGATTGGAACAGGTTTTTGTGGAAGATTCCTCCATAATGGCTTTTTTTTTGTTATGAACTCGAAATTCACATAGTAATACTATAGGTATTTATTTCAGTGTTTTACGGCTCTGCGGTCTTCGAGAAACTATTAAACGGATCAGTGATAATCTGGTGTAAGATTACATGATGGTACATGGACGTAATCACTGATTTGTCAAACCCCACATGTCACCCATCATCTAAGGTAAGTCTTTGATCGAGTAATTATCTTCCCCCCTCAATAATGTTCCGATCGCACTTACAAATCATAATTTCTTTTCAGACCTTCTTTTTCCATTTTATATTATGTTATTGGTTTGCTGATATTGGCATAATTCGCCGTTTTACCACCACCACAAAATCAAGTAAGATTAGTCCAGTTAATTATATCGTTATGAACTACAATTTGGGGAATCATTAGTGTCAATTGATAGTGCATCGTACCTGGTGTATAGAGATCCGGATACATTTGTTAGATTTAATTTTGTTTAGAAAATTAACGTTTATAGGTACAATTGAACACCTGTAATCCCTGAAGTATACTTTTCGGAATATTTATTTCCAAACTATGTAAATTCATCTATATCCATTTGATAATTTTTTTTGTTTACTTTAACTCAGGTCAAGCGATTGATATTATTCAATAATTATTAAATATAGTTCCTCCTATTCCTATTAATCAAATCGTTTTACCTAACTTTTGCAACTTGTTGGAACTATTATTCCAGAGAAGTACAATTAGAAGTGGTCTTTACCCACCCACTCTCCTCAGTCGAGTAGCCCGGAGCACAATTAACAGATGAAACTTAAAAACCACTTCTTCCTGCAACACTCTCTTGACAACTTAGAGAGGCAGTTAACACAGTTATAACCATAATTATATCTAAGGATACAACAAATACTCGTTTAAAATTTATATAAGAATATGCCTTGATTAAATAAAATTCAAGTATTGTTAATTAATTTTAAAAGCAGCGACTCAAATAAATGAATTAGTATGACTTTTTTTGCATAACTTTTTAAGACGTTTTCAATTACACTCCTAATTTCATTTTTCCTGCAACTAAAGAGAATTTGTAAATATGGCAAAGCAGTGGAAGTGTCCGCAAGTGAGCTTAGAATGTGACTCGATGTTTGGGGCAAGAAAAAATCAAAACAATCATATCTATTTTATTTGTTAATCTGAGGTTGGAGCCGACAACGAAACGGAGTTTGGACACGCATTCGCATCCACTATAAAATACTGTGCATTTCAGAGTAATGTCATTATAATGTGATCTGCACCGAACGATGGATTCTCAGACTACATATTGCGTATACCATCGCCAAAACATGGAGCACTGCAGAAAATGGACCGCTCTGTGTTGTACAATACATTGGTAATACGCACCCGGTTCATAGTCTATTGTTGGTTGTTTTTCACGGAATCAATATTGATGGTTTTTTATAACAATATTTTCATCTATAATAGTCTTTAAATCAAAAAGTATTAGTAAGTACCCATTTATTACTATAATAGGAAGCAAAACCAGTGAGATGGATGTTTTTTAATATCTTTTGTAACCTCTTTGATTTAGAGAAACAAAGCGCAACCTATTTCATCAAAAAATACGAGATCCTTCTCAAATACTAATGCAATTTAGAAAAGAGTGCTATTTCGTTTAGTTTGAACTTTCATTTCAATTTGTAACGGATGGAATCGATAATTGAACAAGTTTTCAAAAAAACTACAGGGTATGCTTCATATCACAGATGGGTAACTGGATATTCCAATTAATATTGAAGAACAACATAATCTAAAAATTTTGGCCAGTTTATTGAAAGTTAATATAGTTAAAAATATCATTCATCATTAAAAATGTTAACTAGAATCAAATTATTTAGCACTTACTGTGAAAGTTATGTTATAATCATCTGTATTTTTTGATAAAAGTAAAGACGTATTAAAAAGGGGTTCAATTAAAGCTATAAATTATTTATGAGCTCATCAAATTTTCATCTAGTTCCAATAGAAACTAAGAATAAATTATTTATGATGTTTTTTATCGATATCAGAGTCTTTTATTTATAATTGATGAAAATTACTGTTAACAAATTGTTTTGTAATAACATGTAATAATGAATTAAAATAGAATTTAATTTTATAAAACCTGATACAAATCTCATCATTAGAAACTGGTAAGTTGAAAGCGGTTATACTTTGTTTTATTTTTTTCTGTAAGACGAAATTATGTACATTCATTAATACGTATTTAAATCGTGCTGAATACTGGGACAGTTTTTTAAGCTAATTTTCCGTAAAAACGACTCGTGCCTTGGGACGTGCTACATGCCTACATGAGTCAATATGCGAATGTATTAATTAATGCTCTACGGTAATCCTCGAATAAAATTACATACAGAGAAAAAATTTTGTTATTAAGACTTTCCTCTCTCAACACTAAATGGCAATAGTGGAAGTTTTAGATTTTATAGTTTGTTCACATGCGATTAGTGATGCGGCATCCGTGCCACCTATCACACATTTCAACATTTTCCTGTTTATCTGGGCAGCATGTGAGACCTGGGCATAACGTAACAAACTGACGTACAACGTAAACAAGACAAAATCAATGTGTGTTCCGTACAGGCGGACTAGGCAACCAAGAATCAAGATACGAAACAAACCAATACACTTCTCCGACACAGTACAATACCTTGGTCTTACAATTGACACCGAGCTACTATGGCTTGAACATGTCAAAGCCAATAGACAAAAAGCTCTACACATAGGACACAAACTATTTATAATATCAGGGAGGGATTGGGGACGTAAACCAGAAACGTTAAAACATATCTACGAGCGAGCGGTGAAGCCCATGCTGCTATATGGGGCAGAGGTTTGTGAGGGGAGAGCCCACGACTCTCGCATCCAGAAACAACTGGTCGCGTCGGAGAGACCGTTTCTCCTTGCCATAAGAAAGGCCTACAGGACGGCACCGAACTTTGCTTTACATGCATTGGCGGGGGTGACACCGCTTGACGTCGACGCCAAAACTATACACAAAACATACACGGACAAAAAATAAGAAAATCGACGAAAATCTTAACCGAACACTTACCACATCCAACAAACAGAACAATAAAATTAATAAACACACAAGAACCATCAAGCACACAAATATACACAGACGCAAGTGACAAAGACGGGGACAAAACAATAGGGGTTTACATCGAAACACAGGACGAGTGAATAAGAAAGAAATACAAAATAAACATAACACTAGACATAAACAAACTAAAAATAGTAGCACTTAAAACAGGCAAACAGGCACAGACTTAATACTAAATAGCATACACAAACACATAAACACAAGCATAACATTCAACACAGACTCAGACAATGCACTTCACCAACTACAAAACGGTAACAACCGTGACATTACAATAATAAAAATAAAAAGAAACTTAGAGCAAATAAAAAAACATAATGTACTATATAATATAGCGAAACAAGTGAGGGCCAGTGCAGGTATCAAGGAAGCACACAAACTAGCACACAGACAAAAAGACAAAGACAAAATGACGACATGGCAAGGCAGGTGGGACAATGACTTGAAGGATAGGAAAACATACGACTTAATAAGAACAGTTACATTGACAAAACCGACCTTGGCATGGAAGACCACAGAATTAGGACACGGACAAACGAACGACTATTACAACCGATTTAAACTCAGACACACAAATAGACACTGCACACACTGTCACGTAAACGAAGACTAAAAACACATAATACACGACTGTACTTTATCAACTAGACAGAACGCCAGACAATTACTGAAAGGCAGACTAAGACTAAGACAAATGACATACTCCCCGAGGACATCGATCTGAGCGACCGAGAGGACCGTCAGTTGGATAATCCAATTGGGGACGACATGATACTGGACGATGACAAAAACACTTGACACTTACACCTGACTGGATACTTGGTCCCTGCACTTGCTCTTGGCCAAAGCTTAGAATTAAACGAGAACGTCTTAACGTTAGAATTCCAAATTGTGAATTAAAATCTTGAATACAACACGGCTTATTGTGGAAACAAAAAGACAGGGTCTTCTTTACTTGCTATATTTTTGGAGTGTGGATGCTGGGATGGGTTCTTCTTGACAAGTGGCACCGGTAGATAGTGGGTAGTCATTAGTCATATACCGCAAGGTAGATGGGCTATTGTCCACAAAGCTCGGCTCTCATTGTCTTGAGGTCAAGCCGAGTGGACAATAAAATTATCTTTCTGTCCTATTTAACCCTTTAATGCGGAATGTTCTGATACGACTACATAAAATAGACATGGGCATCATCTTGCATGAAAATAAACGCCAAGCTGTTCAGCTGTATTAGATTTGATACACCCTAAAGTATACAGCATTTAGGATCAAAATCGAGCGCAGTTTTTGTTCGTTTTGGAGTTCCACTCACTATGATGGTGTCACTGGCGCGTAAACATGAGGTTAGTTCTGCTGCTAAAATTTATCTTTTTTGCTATCTTTTCTTAGAATATACACTTGTAAATGTGTCAACGCTGAAATAAAGGTAATGTTTATCAATATATAAACTTCCTACATACTCAAATATTACTTTTCCGCCCAACCTATCTAATATGCGAGAAAAGTATTGGTTTACCCACAAAAAAGTTGAAATTGTGAAACATTTTTTTTAGCTATTTTTACGTTTTTCATCAAGAACAACACGAAAAAATGGTTTTTAGAAAAAAAATCCTGTGTGTATGTCGTCGTTGTCGTCGGCCACTTTTCGTTACATGTATTGTTAACACGATACAGCCTCCGGAGTGCAACAAATCACAAATTTTATGTTTGAATATTGCTCAGGACATCTCACCGATGAACTCTATTGATTTTCAGCTCACAATAGCCAGTACAATGGTTGCTATGGTACTTGAAGTACGACATTTTTGTCATTTTTTGAGAAATTTCAGTTTGTTAGCACGATACAGCCTCCGGAGTGCAAAAAGTCACCAATTTTATGATTGAATATTATTAAGAACATCTTACAGATGAACCCTATCGATTTCCAGCTTTCCACAGCCAGTACAATAGGTGCTATAGTACTTCAAGTACGACATTTTGCTCATTTTTGGATAAATTTCAGTTTGTTGGCACGATACAGCCTCCAGCGTGTATACAAGTGACCCATGTTATGATAGAATGTTGTTCAGAGCATCTTATAGATGAACCATTTTTTGTCCTTTTTGGAGAAATTTCGGGTTGTTAGCCTCCGGAGTGTATACAAGTGGCCAATTTTATAATTGGATGTTTTTCAAAAAGTCTCATTCAAGGTGTCTCACAGGTGTACCCTATTGATTTTCATTTGATTATAGCGAGTACAGCGAGTCCTATAAATTCAGATGTACTGCATTTTTGGATACTTTTGAAGAAATTTCGGTTTGTTAACACGATACATCCTCCGAAGTGTATGAAAGTGACAATTTCATGATAGAATATTATTCAGGGCATCTCACAGATACGGAAAAGTTGGTTTTAATCTTTAAAACCGTTTATTTTTATTACTTTTCCGTCAACCTATTTATATGCGAGAAAAGTATTGGTTTACCCCAAAAAAACTTGGAATTTTGAAAATTTTTTTTGAGTTATTTTTTACGACAGCACGAAAAAACAGTTTTTAGAAAAAAACCCTGTGTGTATGTCGTCGTCGTCGTCGTCATCGTTGTCGTCGGCCACTTTTCCTTACATGTCTTGTTAGCACGATACTGCATACGGAGTGCAATGAGTCAGCAATTTTATGATTGAATATTGTCAAGGACATGTCACAGATGAACTCTATTGATTTTCAGCTAACCAGAGCCAGTACAACGGGTGCTATGGTACTTGAAGTACGACATTTTGTAATTTTTTGAGAAATTTCAGTTTGTTAGCACGATACAGCCTCCGTAGTCCAACAAATCACCAATTTTATGATTGAATATTATTCCGGACATTTTGCTGATGATCCCTATTGATTTTTAGCTCACCAGATCCACTACAACAGGTGCTACAGTACTTTAAGTACGATATTTTTGTCATTTTTGGAGAAGCTTCAATTTGTTAGCACGATACAGCCTCCGGAGTATTATACAAGTGACCAATTTTATAATTGGATATTATTCAGAGCATCTACAAGATGAACCCTATTGATATTCAGCTTATTAAAGCTAGTACAACGGTTGCTATGGTCCAAATTTTTGTCATTTTTGGAGAATTTTCAGTTTGTTAGTACGATACAGCCTCCAGAGAGTATACGATTGATCAATTTTATGATCGAATATTGTTCAAGGTGTCTCACAGATGTACCCTACTGATTTTCAGTTGACTAGAGCGAGTACAGCGGGTCCTATAAATCCATATATACTAAATATTTGGTTATTTTTGAAGAAATTCGGTTTGTTAGCACGATACATCCCTCGAAGTGTATACAAGTAACAATTTCATCATAGAATATTGTTCGAGACCACAAATACGGAAAAGTTAGTTTTAATCTTTAAAACCGTTTATTTTTCTATCACTACGCGATAAATTTTGTTGTCTCAAATCTGATACATGACGTTATCTAGACTGTGAAAAATGATTAGCAAGAAAGCACTGACTTGCTGCTTAGTTTTGGAATAGTGATGATGATTTCGTCCTGAGCGAGTCTGAAGAAGACAATAATGAAATAATATTAGCCGATAACTTAGGTGACGACCCATGCAATCTAGACATAGATACCCTACGTATTGATATCGTGGATGGAGTTGTTCTTACCATGGAAGACAGAAATGCTGCAATGAATTTGTAACCTGAAACATCCAAAAACAAATTTTTTGTCATTTCCCAACCTGGATCTTCAGGTCCCGATTTACTATTCAGATATCAAAAAATGTTACATGGAAGGGAAAAAATCTACAAGTCGACGACGCTGCTAAAACTTTTTCTGGAAATAGTATGCTGCCAATCAACATTTTAGAGTTGTCAAGGCCCTATGAATTTTTCAAGTATTCCTTCGATGATGACCTAATGAACAGAATTGCTTGTGAATGTAATACTTATGCGATACAGAAAAAACCAAATAAACCTGCCGGGCTAACCAGTATGGATATAAATCGATATCGTGTAATTTGTGTTTATATGTCCATAGTTTATATGCCTAACTGCCGCAGCTATTGGAGTAATTCGTTGTTATTTCCTCGAATAAAAAATATCATGAGTGAAAAAGGTTTGAATTTATAAGAAAATACATACATTTCAATGACAACACATATCTTGAAACAAACGATGCTAACTATGATCGCTTACATAAATTACGACCAGTAATTGTCTAAATTTAAAATTCCAAAGTATTTCACTGGAAGAAAAAACATATGTCGATGAGAAAATGTGTGCTTCGAAGTCTAGACATCACATGAAACAGTACATCCCAGCTAAGCCTCATAAATGGGGCTACAAACTTTTTATTTTATGTGGTGAAAATAAATGATGAAATAAATCGTCTCCCAGAAGAACCGAACCTTGGAGCTAGTGCCAATGTGGGGTTGTTAGGGCATCACGAATTGTCCCCAATGAAAAAATTATGTAATTTATTTTGACAACTGTTTACGTCCTTGTCTTTATTACATTACCTGGCAAACAATCAGAGGAAAATATGAAGAATTTGAATCGAGGTTTTTCGATTGGATTTTGTCTGTGATTTTGAGGGCGTAGACACATCATCAGTTGCCTGGAGAGATAATAAGAATGTTTGTTATCAACATATAATGGAGAATTTCCAAAAGGAAAAATTGAAAGGTACGATAGAAAAGACATGCAGAAGATAACTATTGATTGTCCAAATTTGGTGCTGGAGTACAATAAGCACATGGGAGGCGTTGACCTCATAGATAGTCTTATAGGACGTTACCATATCGAAATAAAATCAAAGAAATGGTATAAGCGATTATTCTATCACGATCTCTCAGTATACCTATTTTTATCGGTTCGTCGCTTAGAATATAGATATTAAGATGCGTCTCTCATTCCCTTTTAAGTAAAAGATCATAAAAATATAGCATGGCAATTGAAGATTCCCACAAAAAGTTGAAAGGAAAACAATTGTTCAATCACCGCCACCTAGCGATCGTTAAAACCACTTGAATGAAACGATGATATAATATTTTTACTAGACATTGTCGTATGAGAGTTTGTAATATAGTTTTTTTTCTCTAAGCTGTACGATAAATTGTTTCTGAGATACTAGCGGGTTATCTCTCTTAATTAGACACTCGGAACTTGCGCTCAGGCCTGTTCAAATAATTATTGTTCGTGTTTGTTTGAAGCTGACTTTATTTCTTTCTTTACAAACACTAACATTGTTTACACAGAGCTGAACGCAAGTACATCAATTATTTGAAACTTTCAAATTGATAAGGAATAAAGTTTGAATATGTAGCCATATCTTACCTTTACTTAAAAAAGATGATAAGTATATAATACATAGTTCCTGTGTCATCCTTTACATAGTATGATTTGATATCACATCTTTTGTAATGGGTGTATCTACTTACGTCACCTATTTTTACCTCGTCAATAGGTTTTTGGACTGTTCTTCAAACACGTATTTAAAATCGTCCCGTTCAATAAAATACAACAGATACTAATGTTTTGTCAGTAAATTTTTGGGTCTGAAACCGATATCGACCAATGGAACAACTCCTAGCTTTGATCCCCGCACCAGATCACTACTATCCACCTACAGCGGCATCTATTTACCATTTATACAGGGTGTCCCAGGAGTTCGTACCAAAAACTTGAGAAAGACTAAAAATAATGATGTATTTTGTATAAAAATTTTTCTTTACGCCCTTCGTTAACGAACTATAGGGCTCTAAAATTGGGAATGAAAAATAGTTTTCCATTTAAAATTAATAAATGGCTGATTGTAAATTAGTAATATTTCAACCGTTAATAAACACCATAATTGCACACTTTTTGGCGTGATATTCAAGTCTACTACATACTTGTGAACTCAGGTACCGACTAAGTTAAATGGCGGATGCGCCATTTTTTTGGCAAGTAAATCTTTTTTCAGTTATAAATGCAACAATTAGCTTTTGTGAACATTTTCAAAGATATCGAGTTCTCTCGTGACATCTCGATAACATTAACGGTTTAAGAGATACGGGCAATTTTATGTCGGACTGCACACCTATTGGTGCATTCACATTTATTTTGAATGTACGATTACAGGAAGCATCCTGTATTATTGTTTAACCATAAAAAAGTTTATTGAAAACGAACATTACTTTAATAAGAGTAAAAATAGCAACAAAACCCTGAAAAATGAATAACTACATTACATTAACAGATTAAAAAAACGAGTAACCAAGTAACTAACGTCATTAAAAAACTCAAAACGGTTAAAAAAATTACAACAAATGTTCTATATGGGCTCCTATTACATCCACACATTCCCGCAATCTTCTAAGATTAGATCTTTGTACACTTGAAATAACATTCCAGGATTATTTCGGATGTTTTCGCAGTGAAAACGTATCCTATCAATTAATTCATTTCTTGTATTTATAGGTGTACTGTAAACTAAGCTTTTAAGGTAACCCCAAAAGTGAAAATCACATGGGTTGATATCTAGCGAACGTGCTGGCCATAGAAATGGTCCACCCCTTCCAATCCACCTATCTGGAGAAATATTGTTCAGATGGGCACGTACCTCACGACTGAAGTGAGGGGGTGCTCCATCGCCACATACATTGGCGCTTTTATAAAGGTACATCTTCTAATAAAATTGGCAGAATATCCTGCAAAAATTTTGAATAAGACTGTTCGTTTAAACGATCCACAAGGATATACGGACCAATTAAGCGGCTGCCTATAATACCTGCCCATACGTTGACCATAAACCTTTGTTGGTGTTTAGTCTTAATTATCCCGTGAGGATTTTCATCATCCCACATATGTAGATTATGGGAATTAATTATGCCATCCCTGGTAAAACCTACTCCATCTGTAAATAGTACATTTTCAATTAAATGTCGGTCTTCCCGTTGTCTACCCAAAAACCAGTTGGCATAATTAAGCCTAGGAGGATAGTCATCTGGTGACATAGTATGAACTTTTGGTACATGAAATGGATGCAATAGTTGCTCCTGAAATATTATATGCACGCTTGATTTTGAAATATTAAATTGTGCTGAAAGTTTCCTTAAACTGGTTGTAGGTTCATTATCAACAGCATCTAGTATGTTTTGTTCAATTATTGGAGTACGTACATTTCTTATACTCCCTTCGCCACCTTTTTTGTGTAAAAATGATCCTACAACGTAATTATCCATTGTAAAAACAATTTATAAAATTACTGCATTAAGCTGAACGTACCTGTTTCTCTTGAATTTCGATCTATGCGTTCAAACGTTTTCCTGTTAGGTAACCTTCAATTTGGATATCGTTCCGAATAAAGTCTTCTAGCTAGGCTCGTATTTTCGTCTGTCATTCCAAACATCATTTGCATATCCGCACACCCATTAAGGGTAAATTCTTCCATTTTGGAATTTAAAATAAATAATGTTACAATTCCATACCCTGACAAGTGTAGACAGACGACAAGCATTTAAAAATGATTTTAAAGTGGGATGACAGCCGCCTACTTAGAATAATGTATGTATTTGATTGTTGTTGGTATTCTCGTATTTTTACTTTTGTTTAAATAATTGTGTTTGTTTTCAGAAAAGCTTTTTATATACCATAATTAGTAAATAGTAAAAGTAGTATTAACAATGTAAAAGTTTATTCCTATAAATGTAGACTGCACCAATTTATTGATAATTTACTAATAATACAGGATTCATTCAAAATAAATGTGACTGCGCCAATAAGTGTGCAGTCACACACCGTTAATGTTATCGAGATGTCACAAGAGGACTCGATATCTTTAAAAATGTTCACAAAAGCCAATTGTTGCATTTATAACTGAAAAAAGTTTTACTTACCAAAAAAATGGCGCATCCACCATTTAACTTAGTCGGTACCTGAGTTCACAAGTATGTTGTAGACTTGTATATCACGCCAAAGAGTGTGAAATTATGGTGTTGATCAACGATTAAAATATTACTAATTTCCAATGAGCAATTTAATAATTGTAAATAAAAAACCATTTTTCATTCCCAACTTTAGAGCCCTATAGTTCGTTAACGCAGGGCGTGAAGAAAAAAGTTTATATGAAATTCCATCATTATTTTTAGTCTTTATATCTGCTCCCAAGTTTTTGGTACGAACTCCTGGGACACCCTGTATATTCAGGGATCAATCCCTTGTATTCATTTTTTGAAATTTTAGGGTTGTTTCTTATTGATCTACTACTGTTCGACACAAAAATACATATATACAACTATAAAGAATTAACTGGCATTTATACAATTAAAGAGAAGGTTTTGAAGAATGTAATTTAATATATTAAAATATTTTAGTGGACTCACATTATGTCTTGGAGACCACGAATTGCACATAATTGAGGCATCCTCTAATATTCGACTCTGAAAAAAGATAAAACAAATATGTAACATCATACACTATTTTTGAAATGAAAAATATTAATATTCAATTATAATATTTTTACTTCCGAACACCCAATGGCAGAAAAGGAAGTATGGTAATGGCGCAAAAAAAGGACAGAAATATCTGTTTCATGATTATTTAAGACGACTGACCACGGTTGAACATGATGTCGGTGGAGTTCAGATATTATTTTCAAGTTTTGAATTTAAGAGTTTATGAACATAATGCCGACCACTGTTACTTTTGGTTGAAATCCGTCAACGGGAAGTGGAAGTTCACTTGAAGCGTTAAACAGTTTTTCTCAATTTTTGGCATCCAAATTATAAAATGATGGAAAAATATTCAAATAAAACTTGAAAATTATTAAATTTGTAACAACTTCTGATTAAAACATTTTTTCAAAGATGTAGTTACTTCTTAAGTATGTAGTGTAGTGACATTTACTCAACTATTTCAAAACAAATCAATAGCTTTTATTTGATGTATGACATGACTGTCAAAATCTTAACATGTATCGTGTGTGAGGAAGTTTTCTGCTGGCCACAACGCATTTTTTAATCAGTAAAAATTATAATAGTCTTTTGTTCACAGTTTTAGTTCAGGTTGGAAGACTTCATCGACATTTTATTTCCGCCCACTTTTGTAAGGGTTTTACTTCAGTCAAAAAATAGTTATTTGTAAAACAAGTGTCACAATGACTCATTTGTAATACGAGTACTACAGAAAGTCATTGTAGCACAAGTTTTACACAATATTTTTTATAATTCGCATTTATTTAATTATTTAAATAAAATAGAATTTGATATAATCCCTGTTTTTAAACTAGGAGGAGTGGTTTGAATTTAAGTTGGCAATTCTGTAGATTCCTAATTGGTCAGATCACAGATGGTTTTATTCAGCACTTCTGACTTTTGACATATTATAACCGAATAATTGTGTAAATTGTGAACAAACTTTCATTTAAGCAAAAAGAGGATGATTATTTGTTTAAAAAAGAGCTTCTTCGTATATACTCTTGCGATCTATTTATATTATATCATGAACATAATTATTTCTGTAATACATCACATAGATATCTGGTAATTTATCCCAAAAATCGAACGTTTTGTATACGTTTATATTGATCCTATACAATATAGAAATAAACAATTGACAAATCATTAATAAGCATTAGCGTACGTTATTCATTAATATTTTCAATATATAAATCATTCTAATTCACCTTTAATATAATAATTTGTTAGCTAGAACAACGCTAGCCCATTTTATTTATAATTTGTGTCAAGGTTAAAGTCAAATGTCAAATAAAAATATAACTGAATTCAATAACCAACTGTACACTAAAAATTACTGTAACAGTGTTCAAAGAGCTTCATTGTGACACTGTAAACAATGTTATAATGAAGTCTCTTTTATACGCAAATTATAAAAAATAGTATATATATATATATATATATATATATATATATATATATATATATATATTGGCCGGTTTCGAACGTCTTTCGACGCTGTCCGAAGCCTTGCCTCTATCTTTTCCTGTCGTCCCAGTCCACTTCTTGCAGGTTTCTAGCACTCTGGCTTCTTTAACCACGCCCTGTTTCTAAGTGGTTTTCGGTCTTCCTCTTTTCCGACGTTCTATCGGTTGCCAGTTCATTACTTGTTTAGGGAGTCTTGTTTCTGACATACGTTGTATGTGCCCATGCCATGTTAGTTGTTTTTTCTCTATGTCATCGATAATGTTACCTTCAATCCCCATTATTTCTTTAATGGTGTCATTCCTGATTTTCTCTCTTCTTGAAATCCTGAGTGGTCTTCTCATCGCATCCATTTCAACAGCTTCTAATCTTTTTTTATACTTCTCTGTTAGTCTCCAGTTTTCAGATCCATACAATAGGCTGCTTTTCACTAAAGTTTCATATATATTGAATTTTCTGTTCTTTGTAATATTTTTATTCCACAGAATGCCATTGAGACAAGATATCGCTTTTTTCGCTGTTGTTATTCTACTTTCTATTTCTTTGTTATCTGTCCCAGTTGAGTCAAATGTCACTCTCAGATAGTTATAGGCTTGACAGTGTGTTATTGTTCGATCATTATTTAATGTTAGATCAATAGGTTCTCCACCGATACAAAGATATTGGGTCTTTTGAATGTTGACCCTTAGACCCCAGATTTCGTACTCTTCAATCAACTTGCGCATCATGTACTCCATATCTTCCTCATCATTTGATATAATTGCTGGATCATCGGCAATTTGCAAAGTATACAGTGTTGTGTTATCGAGTTCTATCCCCGTTCCATGAATTTCCTTTTTCCATTGTTTTAAAGCTGCTGCCACATAGATTTTGAACAATGTTGGCGATATACAACATCCCTGTCTCCAACCTTTATTCATCTAAATTCATCAGTGATATATTTTCCTATTTTTACTCTTGAGTTTGCTCCATTATAAAGATTTTGTAGAGCTGTAATGAGAGTGTGATTGATATTGGTGTCTTTTAGAACTTCCCAGAGTTTCACCGTTGGTATTGTGTCGTATGCTTTGTGTGAGTCTACAAATGTTATATGTATTTCTCTGTTAGTTGCCATCTTCTTTTCAATAATTTGTTTGAGACAAAATATATTATCGTTACATGTTCTTCCAGCACGAAATCCGCTTTGTTCTTCTCCTTCTTGACCTTTAATTTCATCCTCTATAAGATCTCTCAGTACTCGTCCATACAGTCCACTGACTGCACTTGTTACGGATACTCCTTTGTAATTTTCACATCGTTTTCTATCGCCTTTTTCATAGATTGGTGTTATATATGCAGTTTTCCATTGTTCTGGAACGGGATGTCCATTAATGCACAAGTTGAATATGCGAGCTAGACCCCCGAACAATGTATCTGTTCCATTCTTCAGAAGTTCAGCGCACACACCCTCAGGGCCACAAGCTTTTCCATTTTTCAAACCTTATATTGCTTTTTTGACCATATCCCCAGTGATTTCAACGTTTTCGCCTTGTATATCTATTTCCTCCGTAATTGATTCATTCTTGTCTGTATTGATTAGGTTATTCTTTGTAGTAGTCTATCCATTTTTTTGTTTCTATTATCTGTATGTGTGATCTTTCCTTATGTGATGTTCGAACTGAATTTATGAATCTCCAAGCTTTTGTGTTTTTCCGTCCTCCAATGTAGGTATTGATAACGTGACATTTCTTATCTCAAAGTTCATTTGTTCCTTTCTGAATAAATATTCTTGTTTCACGTTTAATCATTTTGTAGTGTTCGAGATCATCTGGATTATTTGTGTTTAACCATTTTAGGTAAAAGTCTTTCTTTTGTTTTACTAAAACTTCTATATCTATAATACGTTTATTAAATATCGAGAAATGTGCTGTTGAGCGTTTTATTTTGATTTAATCATATTTATGTATTACTACCTTCAACATAACCCCGCTTCTATCCCTACAACGGTCCATGAGAACTTTTTATATGCGATCAGAACTGGACGTATTTTTCTGTGAGCTTCTTCAGCGCTCTGAATAATTAATCAATGTTATTTTAGTTACTCAACCCGTCGCTTGAGGTGTGCTGCTAGAAATGATTATTTTTCCAATTTTTTATTTTAAACTGATAGAAATAGTGCGCAATAATGCATTCTCGTGCTTGAGAATACATTAGTTAATACTAATTTTATCAATCGACAACACTATTAATGAGGAATTTTATGAAAAATGGAATTGATATTCCAAAACAAAACACTACCTACTTACACACTTTATTTATTAACAAAATAAATACCAACAAACAAACAAATCAATTCAATATAGCTGTTTCTTCTTGCTGTTGTTGGTATTATGTCACTTTTTTAACTCGTTCAACAAATAAATATTTTATGTACGAAATCGATTTAAAACATTCACTATCGAGTTTAAATTTGTTGAATAATTACTTTGGTTTGAAAATGTGTCAATTTTCCTTTAAGATTACATAGCATTTTTACGAAATATATGTGGACAATCTATCACTCTGAAAATATTTTATTTTATCTTGTGAATTTCAACAATTACTATGTGAATTTCAAAAATTGTTGTAAACGTACATGACATGACGAATAATTCAGTGTAACTTTACTCAAAATAAATCAAATTTTATTTTTATGCAGTTTTCAAGTAAAATCAGATTAGGCCTGTAATTTTACAATATGCATATAATTATACTTATATTTTTTAATAATCTTGTAACTTTACATAGGATTTTGATGTAATATTTGTGCAAAATCTGAAATGATGTGAATAAATTCTTTTAAAATCTAAATTTTAACACTGAACATACGACGTCAAAAAATATTGTAAGTATACATGAAATTTTGGTAAATAAAGAAAGAATAAAGAAAATTTATTATAAAATTTTGTAATTTAAATATGTGTGGATTCTAAACAATGTGAAACTATATCGATTCGTAAAAATTCATCTTTTGACAATAGAGAAAAAGTGATACGGCTGAATATGTGGTTTTTTCGAAAAAATCGATATGATTTTACATCTATTTCTTTTCATATTTGGCAATCTAAACAACTAAGTTACTCTTAACATATTCTCAAAATACATCAACTTTAAACTCACGTTGTAACTAAACTAAAGCTATGACAAATGTGCGACTAAGTTACACTGGATCGATAAATGTGATATAATTTAACCTATAAATTGGATTTTAGAAGGAAGTTACAAAATCTTTTTCGAAAAGGTACCAGTTATAGTTGATTCAAGTTTTCCAGAAGCACTAAAGTTTTGCTTCGCGCTTTATTTCATTTATAATCTAGAAATAATTCAAATATATTTTTTGAAAATTCATCCTGATGAATGAACTAAATAAAAAAAGTTCAGCAACTCAAAAAAAGGTGATTGCTTTAATTAACTTAATAACCAAATCCTCATAAATTTTTTGTCACGATAACTAAGGAAATGTATTTTTTCAAAGAGTTTTCATATTTATTTTACGTTTTATATGTATTTATTTATTATAGTTAGGTACTTGTTGCTTGGTAGAGAATTATGAACTTTCTGTTTCTCTATACAGTTTGTCCAAACTTACTATAATTGATAATATTAGGGAGATATTCGATCAGATATAAAAAAATATCTAATACTGAATATGATTCTACAAACATTTTTGAGAATTTCTTTTGTTCGTCAAACGCCGTGTAATAAATTGTATTTAGTCCCAAAAATGTTTTTTCAAATTTTGATTTTTATTAAAACGTGCAAATATTAGAATAATAAAAGTAATAATATAAGTTCATAATTTAAGTTTTTTACTGTATCCATATTAAAACTATCTAATCAATAATACATGTTTGTCACATTAGAAATTTCAACATTTCATTTGAAAACCAAATTTGGGCACACTGTATATACCTATGTTAATAATTAGATACTTAGAAGGCGCCTCTAGGTATTTGATTAATAATTTTATTTATGTATTAAACCAGATGAATTTATTTTTTAAGTATTTATATATTTTATTCCAATAAATTTTTTAAACGATAGACATTGTTTCCTATTACCTAATTTAAAAGATTTACCTTTTATAAAACAACTTGCTACACTCAACTTTCTAATTTCAGAAGTCTAAGGAGAATGTAAGGTCGATTTATGTACCGTATTTGAATTAATGAATATTTCGAATATTTAATTTTTTAATTTGAGTAATCACGGAATGTCAAAATTTCTAATTTTTTAACTGTTGTGGATGTGTGAATTTTGACAGAAGACAGTTAAAAAATTAAAAAATTTCACATTTCGGGATTACTCAAATTAAAATATTAAATATTTGAAATATACTGTACATGAATCGACCTTCACATTATTTATGTAAAACCAAATTACATTAATACTATGAAATTCACACATTTTAGGTAAATTCACATCTTATCTGTACAGTTATAGGGGAAATTTACATCAACCATGTAAAACAAAATTACACTGATTTTGTAAATTTCACATAGGTATTTTACGAAAATTCACATCTTTAGTGTATTACTAAAATATCTAGCTTAACATTTACATCAACCATGTAAAATAGAACCACATATATATCGCGAATTTCACACAAATTTAGGAAAGTTACATTTTTAATGTATCGGTAAAATTATTTTATTTTACCAATATATATAAATTTTACATTAATCATGTAAAATAAAATTACATAATTCCTGTAAATCTTGCATATAATTCCAGGAAAATCACATATTTAGTGTATCACCATAAACATGACAATTTACAATAATTAAGAAAATTTACACGTTTTCTGTAACAAAACGTACAGGGATGGCGTGAATTTCACACATACCTACGAGTAAAATTCACTTGTTTGATGTAATTATTTAATTACATGAAATATTTGCTTTTACAACAAAAATGTAAATTATGGCTAAAAAATTATTTCTATTCAGAATCGTTTCACATTTATCCTGTGAATAACAAATTACAACAAGAATGTGACATTATATTATTAGAAAGTTTAAGTATATTTACTTGAAACTGGTTGATCACCAAAAAGCATAAACCAGAGTGTAAAATGTATTAAAGACTTTTTACTGTGCCCGGTAATCACACTTTTCTCTGAACTGTACTGTCGAATTCTGCCAGCGAAGTGAGCTCTTGCAATTCGCATACGTCTTTGCTACGGCGCATCGGAAGTTGCCAAACTTCCGGCTGCCAAAATTAATTTGCCAACCTGTACATATAATGAATAGGTGGAAAGCCAGACGGTATAAATATATATTGAAGTTAAAAATTTCAAAATTACATGTATAATAAAAACGTCGTTGTTTATCGAACTTTTTCTGGTTTCTATGAGATCTCACCGGACAACAAACCAGTTGTTGTTGGCTTTGTTTTTTTCCGTAGTCCAAGGTTCAATCTACACCTGAAAACGCATCGACGAATCTGACACACAAATACCGCGTCTGACGGACGCTTGTCAGACATACTAATCTGTCATCTACGTGCTTTGCCATTTGAAAACGTTCGCGGGATTGATACATACGAACACAACTAATATCCGTTCTAATGATGTTAGGTTAAAAGACCGGGAAATTAAAAATGTTTCTTATAATGGGTGCTCACCACATCACTTCGCTCATCTTGGAATAGAGTGCTGATATATTTTTTCCAGATGTTAATTCTCTTGTCTTGTTGATGAAGATATTGTGTTGTTTATCTGACAGACGACCAACTATAAGTGTCTTGTATGAATATACAGCTCAATTCTTTGACCTTACAATGCATGTTGAAGTTATCGTGTTTTTCCCAAGATTTTCAATTTTTAAACCTTTTTCTAAAGCTCGTGCTCATTTAGCATCACTTATTTCTGATCGGATGGTTCTTTGAATGTCTGTAAATGACTCTTGATTTTTGTCTTCTACTTTCCGGCATTCCTCCACCCGTACGGGTTTTCTGTCATTCGTTCATCAGTTTATCTTTCTGTTTTTGTCAGTATTCAGACTATTATTATCTTTTGCATATTTCACAACAAATCGTAGGCTGTTGATTTCAGTGTTCACGTCCTAGTAGTGTCGTTAGCTTTTATTTTTCCATAGGCAAATACCACTATAAAGTAACACATTTTGATGGCTTATTACTCGAGAATAGAAAAAGATATCGACGTGCAGTTTTCGCTGAACTTCTAATATTTCCTCCCAATTTTCATTGACATAGTTGCCAAATGTATATTTTTTTCCCGAAAGTGCCTAAAAAAATGACCATTTTTGAAACGAAATTACCGGTTTATTTTAAATACAACACCCTACATTTTTTATTACCATCTGAAAGTCTCTTTCTTCCCCTTTCCAAAAATGTATACATTATCGGCATGTACTTAAGTTTTTAGGGAAATATTTAATTTTTTATGAAAGCATGTCAATTACTTCCAAACGTAAATTATCACATTTTAACAGCTTGGAAACGTTATAACTCGAAAATGAGACAAGGGATTAATGAGCGGCTTTCATTGAAATTCTTAGAAATGTTCAAGTTTTTTATGACACCGTTTACAAGTCTCAAAAGTCGTCTAAAATTTTCGTACGAAATTTACTTTTGCTAATTTTTTACGGAAAGGTGGCTTTGAAACAAATACATATAACTGACATTAACAAACGTCAAAAGGTTATTTATGTAGTATGAAGTATAACAACGAACACAGTCAAATTTATTAATCGAAAATGTATACTTTGATTGAAAAAGCGCGATGCGTCGTATTATATGCCGATACAAAATCAATATAAGTGACCAGAAGGATATTCAGAGCCATTTTTAACAGAAATCCGTCTACACGAAAATCGATATTAACTTGGGTACAACAATTCACAGAATCCGGTAAACTAGAAAGGAAAACGAGAACACCTGGAAACGCCCAGGACAATATGCTCAATGATATTCTGGAAGTAAGGGAAATTCTAGCACTTAACAATAATAGAATATCTGTTTGAAAAATATCTCAAATCAGACAATGTTCAAAAAGTAAGGTTCACCGGCTCCTAAAAATTATTAAATTTAAAGCATACAAAATACAAACTTTCCAAAAAATAGAGAATCATTCATTTGAACAAAGATATTTCATGTCAGAAACATTGTTGGATCTGGTAAGACTTCAGCCTAATTTGAACCTAATAATGTTAGACGAAGCCACATTTCATATTAATGGAAGTGTTAATAAGCATAACTGCAGGATTTGGGGAGATGAGAATCCAAGAGCGTTCAACGAATTTGAAAGGGATGCACCTAGAGTAAATGACTGGTGTGATGTATCTAAAACTAAAATCTACGGCGCCTTTTTTTTCATGAAGTAACAGTTAACGGAAACGATTACACGGACATGTTGGAGGAGTTTTTGTATCCCCAATTAACACAAGATGAAATTATAAACACTGTATATTTTCAACAAGTCGGCGCGCCTCCACATTACTCCTTAGTTGCTCGAAATTCATTATTAGACCATTTTGGCAACAGATGGATAGGTCGAGCTGGTCCCATCGAGTGGGCCTCATATTTCCCGGACTTAACCGTACCAGACTTCTTCATATGGGGTTATGTAAAGGGGAGATGCTATAACCCAATCCCTACAAACCTTCAGGAGTTAAGAAATAACATAGTAAATGTTTTTAATACCATAACACCAGAAATGCTGCAAAATGCGTTTAGTAATTTTTGGATGAGATTAGGATTATGTAGAGATGCAGATGGAATCACATACAACAACTTATCTATTAAATACAATTTTTTTTGTTTTGATGTGTTTTGTGAAGTTATGTTTCGTTCTTTGTTCTTATATGCAAATAAAAATGTTTGTTTCAAATGTTTTCTTTCTTTGTAGTTTTCCCGATTCTGTAAATTGTTGTACCTAAGGTAATATCGATTTGCGTGTATAGGCGTATTTATGTCAAAAATGGCTCTGAATTTTATCCTGGTCACTTTTATTAATTAACAAAAGTAAATTTCTTACGAAAATTTTGGACGACTTTTGAGACTTGCAAACGGTGTCACAAAATTTAAACATTTCTAAGAATTTCAGTGAAAGCCGCTCATCAATCCTTTGTCTCATTTTCAAGTTATAACGTTTCCAAGCTGTTGAAATGTGAAAATTTACGTTTGGAAGTTATTGACATGGTTTCATAAAAAAATAAATCTTTCCCTAAAAACTTAAGTACATGTGGGACACACTGTAGTTTAGAGATATTAACAACTTAGTTTTCATTGCCTTACCCAAAATCAACGCGACTCATATTTTTTCTTATGTCAAATAAACCATTTCGCTTTTGTTTTTTCAAATCATTCACCAACTAAAGCATTAAACGTCATTTTAATACTGAAACTGAACACGCGCCTTTAGAATCATTAATAAGTTGCAGAAAACTTATAATTATTTAATTTCCAATTACAAGCAGATGTTTCTAAAGGTCATTATGTATTTGGTATATGGGTATAAATATGGAATTGGTTTTATTTTGATTTAGTTTAACTGAGAATTTAGGAACAGAATCAAAGTCAACATCAATACACGTTCATGCAATATAACTAAACCACTGATAAAATTCTGTGTTGCTATTTCCTCACCATGACAATGAATGACAACAGGTACTTCTACTAATTGTAAAGCGTTAATTGCATGATTGATCCCTCCTTTTCATAAGTATCTTTCACACCTAGATAATTATTTTCCAACAGTCCTCATCTAAATTCAATAATAATAATAATAGTGTTTTAAAGGAAACTCACGGTTTCTAGTTAATTCCACAATATAATGAAAGTTATTGAAAATTATAAAAAATTGACAATTGTTTCGATAAATCAATATCATCGTCAGAATGACAGAAGTTACATTTCATTTGATGCCTACCTGATGTTTAGTAGTTATTTTTGGCTAGACGAAGAAGTGACCTAACTTGTGATTGACTTAATATATGGTAATAGAAAAAAGGAGAAGGTGTGATATTACAAATATTGAAGCTTAGATATTATTAGCCCTATGGTGATATCCTGGATATCATTTTTCCAATTAAGATCAGTATAACTGTGCAATGATATAGGAAACCAGGAAAACTATATCTACTGATCTTTACAATTATCACTTAAATATATATTTATATCCAAACAGGTTTACAACCTTATTACATGAATATTAGAAATTGAATAAACAAAAATTTACCTAATATTAAAATAATATAATAACATGATCTACCATATAAACACTATAAACACAAGGATTCTAGAACCAAGACGACAGAACTCACACCTCTCAATTTCTACATTTGATTTAAATAATTTGACAATTAAAAATTTAGAATTAAGTATTGAGCATTAAGTGGCGAAAAGAGCAAGATGCCCACACACCCTCCCACGATACTCAACAATGGGTACTGTCCAGTCAATGTCAATAAATGTATTCAGATTATTGGCCAATGTCAATATGGCTTCTAATGGAGAATGTACACAAGTTCGTATTCTTTCGAATAATAATGGACAGCGGGTTGGCCTCGCTGGAGCTTTAAATGGTAATATACCTAACAGACTACTTGAATTTATATCATTATTAATTATCTTATAGAGAAACATCATACTTGCAATTTTCCTTCTATTCACCAATGAAATTAGTCCAAATTCCTCTCGCAATCTAGATGACCTTATTGTCTTGTAATCTGGCCATACATGGTACTTCTTGAAATATAATTGCCTAAGAAATTTGTTTTGTACCTTTTCTACTAAATTTATATGCACTTGTGCCTGTTCACCCCAAATAATAGATGCGTATTCCAAGTTTGATCTAACCAACGTATTAAATAAAATCTTTATAGTTTCTGTACTCGAGAAGGAACAACTTTGCCTTGTTACAAACCCTAGCATGCTATTAACTTTTTTTACTAATCGGTTAATGTGTGGTACAAATGATAGTTGCTCGTTATATATAACCCCTAAATCTTTAATTTCTTTAAGTCGTTATAGAGAATCCGACCCCATCAGATAATTAAATATTATAGGTTCCTTTTTTTTGTAATAGACATACTCCCACATTTATTAATATTAAAATTTAATTTATTTTGGATACTCCATTCCAGTATGCTATTGATATCCCTCTGAATCATGACGCAATCTCTAACTAATCTAATTTTTTTAAATATTTTAAAGTCGTCCGCAAACAATAAACAATCAGAAAACTGTATACACTTGCCTATATCATTAATGAATAATAGAAACAGAAGTGGTCCCAAGTTAGAACCCTGGGGGACCCCAGAATTCGCGTGAAACTTCCCCGATGTATTATCATTGTGCTTGACCACGAAATACCTATCTTGAAGGTAGCTCTCATACAAACATAATAAATCGTTTGATAGACCAAATGAGTTCAAATTCTTCAAAACTACGTCATGCTGAACAGTATCAAATGCTTTTTGAAAATTTTTGTAAATAACGTCTAGTTGTAGTCTTTTTTGAAAAGCTTGATTTGCCGATTCTGTAAACAACATCAGATTCGTATTTATTGATCGACCCGACATGCACCCATGTTGTTGGTCTATAATACTATTTTTAACATGGTTGTAAAGATGGAAATATAAAATTAGTTCCAACAATTTGGAAGGAGCGCACATGATTGATACCCCTGTATAATTTTCAATATCATTCTTGTTACCTGATTTGTGAATTGGAACGTATGTTGACAATTTCCATTTTACTGGAAAATATGAGTATTTAAGAATAACATTAAAAATATGCATTGAGGGTAGTTTCAAAAATTCTCCGCAACCTTTCAAAATATAGGGCGGTATTCCGTCCATACCTGCGCATTTCTTGGGTTTTAATTTTTTTAGGGCCATATTGTAATCGTTATCTGATATCATCGATAATTTTAAGACAGTATTATTACTATTGATTAAGTTCAAGTAATTTAAATCATAACTTGATTTTTCATCGTTGTGAGCAGTAGAGAAATAATGTGCGAATTTTTCAGCAATCTCATCATCATTTACTATTTGCCCGTTTACACTAAATTTTTCTACCTGACTTCCGTTAGATCTATTTTTTTAACGTATGTCCAGAAGGAATTTATATCACTCTTTACATTCTCTTCAATTTGCCTCAAATAATTCTTGTGTTCATTATTAATTAAATATTTTAGATCTCTTCAGGACTGTAAATATTTGGAATTGTAATAGTCTGAAACAAATCTTAGTTTTCTAAAATTATTTTTATCTTTTAATAACCCTTTGATTTGTGGGGTGAACCATTTTGGAAATTTATTGTAATTGTTTTATATTTCGGAACAGTGACTTCAAAAATATCGGAAATTTTTTTGTAAAAAATCTCAAGTGCTGAATCTACATTGTCATTGTTTGTAACGTGTATCCAACATGTATCTCTCAACATTTCGCTCATCAATTGAAAATTAGCTCTTTTAAAATTAAATTTGTATTCAGTTGCCTTCTTTTGTTCTTGTGTATTTTGCTTGACCAAGGTTATATTAATATATATAGATGGATGCAATATACCTTCAGTAACTAAAAGTAATTGTTCCTTCATGACCGTGCATGTATCTACATTATCATTTGAGGCAATAACTAGGTCTAATGTTTTATCTTGACTATTTTTAAAATCCGCATTGTCTGTACCTTTTATTTATGGTATATTAAAATCGCCTAGAATAAATATGTTATTTTTGTTGAGGACATGTTGTTGCAAAGTCTCAAAACATTCTATATAGTCGTTTACCTTACAATCGGGTGGTATGTATACTCCCATCACATGAATTTTAACTTTATTATCTATTTTTATTTCTGCAATTGAAATCTCAAATAATGAACGGTACTGAAAGAAATTTAAAATTTTATGGCTTTTCGTTGTAACTATTAACACACCACCTCCGCGTGATTTACTAGTAAATTCCCGGTCCCTATCTGATCTTTTCACATTGTAAGAGTGTGTGTCAACCAACTCTCCATTCGCCACACCTTCATGCAACCAAGTTTCCACAAATACTATAATATCATAATTACCTTGTAAACAATTGTTGTATAGCTCTGTCGTCTTCGTTCTCAAACCTCTGCAATTCTGAAAGTTTAGTACAATGTTTGTCATTTCTAAGAATAGTCAGTAAATAAATATACACACATCGCCCCTGAATATAAAATGAGAAAAAAATGTGTAGGTTGTTGAATAACATATATCTTTTACAATCTACAAAGTACTCGCAAAATTCAAAATTTACATTTAGATTTAGATGATTATAATAATGATGATCATCAAATAATACGAACAATTATAATTTCAAATTAACGTTACTTATTCTATTATAATTAAATCTCCATCTCCATCCGAGCGAAATAAAGCAATCATCAATAGTCGTGAATCATAGCAAACAACAAGTAAATCACAATATTTAGTGACAAAACTCCCATCATATCTAATTTGGTTGTTAAATCTTTGATGTAAGCAGAGTGTGTTGCGATGGTGTCATCGACTTTTGAAAACTTGTCAGAAATCTCTTTAAATGTTATATCCATTGTTTTTGACATATTATTTATATTTGATTCGATATCATTAAATTTCTCATCTAGTTTTGCCTCTAATCTATTACATACCTTAGAAATTATGCCTTCTATTGTAATTTCATCAAGGCCCGACTGACTTGATTGACTTGCACTTCTATTTTTCCTCGTATCCATAGTTGATTATTATAGCAATTTCAATAGTGTGTGTTCTACTATACCGTATGTTAAGTTCAAAATGGGGCACTTTACACTTAACTTACTTCTTATTCCCTTTGTTCACACTACTTCAACTCTAATTTGAATAAGTAAGTCTTAATATAATGTAATCTCTTCGTTTACGTCCACCAATTACCACTTATTTTCAAAATATCAGGAGCGACTAGCAAACACGTCTACTCTGTTTGGCTGACCATGCTTTGTAGAAGACAGTTTATTAGTGGAGAACTCCCTAGATTTAACTGTTCATTGATAACTTCATATTGTGGGTTTCTTAAATGTCTTCTAATTTCCAATTCTTCAAGGAAATCCAGTTCTTGTTTCTTTTCACAAATATGCAGCACTTCTAGTTTTGTGTTAGGTGTCAATGAATGATTGGTGTCAAGTAGATGTTCTGCGTAGTGGGATTTATCTGGTTGTTTTAATCTGTATGCTCGTAAGTGTTCACTGTATCGGATTTCAAAATTCCTAAGGGTCTGACCCAAATAGACAGCATTACATTCTGGACATTTGAGTTTATATATACCTGACTTCTTTAATAGTGGTATTTTTGTTTTTACATTAACCAATTCTGTACTAACGTTACTTTCTGTTTTAAAAGAAATTGTTTTATTCGTTGCTGAAGATATTATCTTTGAAAGATTATTAGAAATATTCCCTGCATATGTGATGGTTTTATCAGTTTTTATTTCATCAACTTGTTTAGGAAATATTAGTTGTAATGCCACTTTTTCCTCTTTTTTTACTAATTAGCTTATTTATCATATCTAATGGATAACCGTTGGATGTTGCTATTTGTCTAATTGTATTAATCTCTCTATCAAAATTACATTTGTTCATAGGAACTGAAAAAGCTCTATGTATCATTGAATTTTATGCCGCTAGTCTGTGTGACATAGGGTGATTGGAATTGACTGGAATTGTCACACAGACTATCGGCATATAATTCAATGATACATAGAGCTTTTTCAATTCCTATGAACAAATGTAATTTTGATAGAGAGATTAATACAATTAGACAAATAGCAACATCCAACGGTTATCCATTAGATATGATAAATAAGCTAATTAGTAAAAAAGAGGAAAAAGTGGCATTACAACTAATATTTCCTAAACAAGCTGAGGAAATAAAAACTTATAAAACCATCACATATGCAGGAAATATTTCTAATAATATTTCAAAGATAATATCTTCAGCCACGAATACAACAATTTCTTTTAAAACACAAAGTAACGTTAGTACAAAATTGTTAAATGTAAAAACAAAAATACCACTATTGAGGAAGTCACGTATATATAAACTCGAATGTCCAGAATGTAATGCTGTCTATTTGGGTCAGACCCTTAGGAATTTCGAAATCCGATACAGTGAACACTTACGAGCATACAGATTAAAACAACCAGATAAATCCCACTACGCAAAACATCTACTTGACACCAATCATTCATTGACACCTAACATAAAACTAGAAGTGCTGCATATTTGTGAAAAGAAACAAGAACTGGATTTTCTTGAAGAGTTGGAAATAAGAAGACACTTAAGGAACCCACAATATAAAGTCGGCAATAAACAGATAAATCTAGGGAGTTCTCCACTATTAAACTGTCTTCTCAAGTGATAATTGTAAAGATCAGCAGATATAGTTTTCCTGGTTTTCTATATCATTGCACAGTTATACTGATCTTAATTGGAAAAATGATATCCAGGATATCACCATAGGGCTAATAATATCTAAGCTTCAATATTTGTAATATCACATCTTCTTCTTTTTTCTATTAACATATTAAGTCAATCACAAGTTAGGTCACTTCTTGGTCTAGCCAAAAATAACTTCTATCATTCTGACGATGACATTGATTTATCGAAACAATTGTCAATTTTTTAGAATTTTCAATAACTTTTATTATATTGTGGAATTGACTAGAAACCGTGACTTTCATTTAAATCACTAATATGAGCAGATTCCACGAAGTAAGGGTCGAGACAGTTAATTTCAATAATAATAATTACTTTATTTTGCCAAATATGTGTATAGAAAATATCTATGGAGTATTATGCAAAATAAAAATGATTACCAAAATAGGTTCCGAGTGAAACCTGTCCATGGTTACATTTTGATTCTTACACACGTATATAAGTGGAACAAATACGTAATTAGGAGGCAAGCACAACTATATTAACAAAAAAAGAGACAATTATAAACATAACACAATTAGCACTAAACTTTAGCGTATAACATGGAACACATATTTCAGGAACAATATTAAATCACAAGATCAATTATTTTATGAAAGAAGCCTCTACCACATGCAAGTATCCATCTATTTATTTATTTTTTTAATCTGATTCTATTTCTTATGCGTCGAATATTTTCAGGAATTTTATTATACATGTGAGGTGCAAGGTAAGCGAAGCTTCTTTTTCCAACTTCTTTCTGAGGTCTAGGAATCGTCAAATTATCCGAATAAATTGCCCTTGTTTGGTAAGGATGAAATATGTTTTGAAAATAATGCTTGTTTCTAAACAAATAAATTGTAATTATTTTTGCATACAGCTATCTAATATTCATTATTTGAAGGTCACTGTATAAACGTCCAGTAGAGTAAGTTCTTGTTTTAAAGTACATAATTTTTAGGATTGTTTTTTGAGCTACCTCTACAGATTGCATTTTGCTTTTCCTAATACCTCCCCAACCTCTTATACCATAAATTAATAGAGATTCAACCAATGCGTAGTACACTGATTTTAGTTTGTTCAACGATAGTATTTGGCGACACAAATAAAATTTGTGGAATAAGGTTCTAATTTTATTTTTCAAATTATCCAAATGAACATCCCATTTTAAATGAGAATCCAAAAATATACTTTATTGATGATACCAACTGTACACTTTTTTAAATTTCTATAGAACGGTTTGGTACTGCCTGCTTGTACGAGGTAAAAGATATGACTTTAGTTTTAGTTACATTAACAGTAAGTAAATTTGTCCTAAACCATTTTGTAATATTTTTTAGGTCCGTTTCTGCTATTTCTTTGAGTTGTCTCCAATAATCGGCCGTATACAACAAGACAGTGTCATCTGAAAACGAAATGCATTCCCCCGTGGAAGTCATTTGTAATAATGGGTTAATATAAATTAAAAACAAAATTGGGCCAAGAACGGTACCCTGTGGAACTCCACACGTGGCCATCTCTTCTGAGCTTATGACACCATCCAGCATAACACGTTGTTTTCTGTTGTGAAGAACATTTTTGAACAAATCTAGAACCACGCCTCTAATTCCCAAGTGTTTTTGCAGCAAAATATCATGACTTTGTGTGTCAAAGGCCTTTGCTAGATCAACAAATACCCCGAAACAGTTTTTGTTACTATCAACTGCGTTATAGATACGTGATACCAACTTCGCAATAGCATCTTGAGTGCTCCTGTTTTCGCGAAATCCAAATTGTGACTCAGATATCACATTCAATTTATCTAAATATGAGACCAATCGTCCTTTAATTAACTTCTTAAGAAGTTTTGCAAAAACTGAGGTTAGCGATATAGGTCTATAATTCGCCATTTCAGTCTTTTTTCCACCTTTATATTCCGGTTTAATCACCGCATTTTTGAAGTGTTGAGGTATTGCACCCGTCTGAAAACACATACTAAATATTTTACAGAATGGTGTAGAGATACAGTTTGCTGTTGATTTAACATACTCATTTTTTATATTGTCAGGACCTGGAGCTTTATTGTCTTTCAAAGATAAACACAATGCATATACTTCTGCAGGTGTTACTGGTGTTAAAAATAATCATTGATCGACAGTGTAGTTTTGTTGATGTTCCCCAATTTGCATATAATTTTTACTCAGGTTTCTTCCAATATTGGCAAAATAAGGATTTATTGTGTTGGATATTCCATATTTATCAGTGATTTCTGTATTGTTTTCCAGGATTAATATTAATGAATATGGTAGACACGGCCTAAGCTGCAAATTAAGTGCCGGCCGTTTTTCACGTCATTCTGCAGTAAATGACCTAATCAAACGAGGCATGGCATCTGCAAAGATTCCCTGTTCGTTGGAACCGTTAGGTACTTGCCGCGACGACGGTAAACGTCCAGATGGTATGACCCTCATTCCATGGCAACGCGGCAGACCAGTTATATGGGATTTCACTTGCACTGATACTTGGGCTCCGTCCCCTGTCCGATCCACATCTACTTCCGCAGGCGCTGCAGCTTTACAAGGCGAAACTTTTCGGTCATGAAGCTTTAAAATTCATTAAAGAAATCGGTAAAAAAATATCAGTAGAAACCAATGATTCAAGAGCAACTTTGTTCTTTATACAACAAATAAGTATTGCAATTCAAAGAGGTAACGCTTCATCTTTTCTCGGTACGTTTCCCCGTTCTAAGCCTCTAGAAGAACTTTTTATGAAACCTAATCATAAGAAACGTAATTCTTCTACCACTTTCAAACTTTCTCACATTACAGATCCTAAAACATGTGATCTTTCCTTTTTCCGAAATTCTTATTTAACATCTTCATTCTCTTCTTCAGAATGTGTGCCTTCTGATAATACATGCGTTGACAATTTAATAAATTATACCCCCAACAAGCTTTTGGGCCTCAGTGTACTAAAAAATACAGATAACCACCAGCCAGATGATGTCCAATTCATAGGAATACTGAAGAAGATGACTATGCTAGAGAATGATACGATTCCTATACGCAATAGATTATCTCTAACCAAAACACTTTTCTAATCCGTAATATCTACATCCAATTCAGTAGCAAACATCATCAATTCAAATTCCTTATCACGCCGATCAAGTGAAAAAGACAATCATAGAATCCGAGATTATTCGTACAATGATAGTAGTTGCGAAAGAGCTTTTAACAATATTTCCACATTCAGATCCATAAAGGGTATTCCCCAAGATTCTTTGGGTCTCAAAGGCCTCAAAAATATTGGTAACACATGTTTCATGAATATTATTATCCAATGCCTATCAAACACAAGGTGGCTATTAGAATATCTAAAGAAAGACGCATACATAAGAGATATTAACATAAACATATCTAGCATGAAAGGAACACTAATTAAAGCATTTGCTGAAGTTATTCAAGAGCTTTGGTCTGGAGACGGTTCAGACAGAGTGGTTAATACAGTATCATTGAAAAGTAAGATTCAGCGATTTACTTCAAGGTTCATGGGATACACTCAACAAGATGCACAGGAGTTTCTTCGTTACCTATTAGCAGGACTTCACGAAGATGTCAACAAGGTATATGAAAAACCAAAGCCCATATTAACAGAAATTGATGACAAATTTAGTGATATCGAGAAAGCACAAGAATTTTGGTTAAGATATGCGAGAATGGACAACTCCAAGATTATGGATAACTTTGTCGGTCAATTAAAATCAACAATCAAGTGCACACACTGTGGTCACTGTTCAGTTACCTACGATCCTTTTTGGGATTTATCCCTTCCGATACCACAAAGAACAGGTAATTACGACTTTCACAATGTTTAGATTCGTTTACAAGAGAAGAAACACTCGACGGTGATGAGAAACCAACTAGTTCGAAATGTAAGGAACGAAGACGATGCATTAAATCATTCTCAATTCATAAATTTCTGAAAATACTGGTTATTCACCTGAAGCGCTTTTCGCAAACAGAAAGATATAGTCGAAAACTTAATGATCCAATAGATTTTCCAATAGAAGGGCTTGATATGAACCATTACGCGGCTGATAATGTGGCACTTTGTATGTACAACCTCTACGCTATATCTAATCACTGTGGAACCACTTATAATGGTCACTACACAGCATTTTGCCGACATCCCTACACGGGACAGTGGCACGAATATAACGATTCAAGAGTGCTATTAATATCGTGGAAATCTTTAGTCAGTGGAGAAGCATATGCTCTCTTCTATGAACAAGATGACACAAAGTCCCACCTTTAAGTTTAATAATTTTTTTTATTAGTTTTTAAATTGTATATCTTCATTGTGAATCAATGTCTTATTTGTTTTTTTATTCTGCAAAATTTATTTATATATTCATATAAACATTGTATCCGTTTAAATATAAATAAAATAAAAATATTTCTTTATTGAATGATTATGTTCCTTAAAGTTGTTACTAAATTTATTAATCACATTCCACATTTTCTGTGATGAGTTACCTCATTTTATTATTTCAAGTCTAAAATAGTTGGATTATGTTGTTCCAATAATTAATTTAAGCAATTTCTGTATGTAGTATACTCTATTTTTTTATTTGTATTTAATGTTTCTTTCATATATTCTTTATATAATAAAGTGTCCATTTCAAAAAATAAATATGTGCTTCCAAAACTTTTCACATGTAATATCTTGTTATTCAATAAAAAATGATCAAACCGTTGGTTGTGATAAACCCATCAATCTAGTGAAATGCATTAAGTGTATCCCTTAATTCAATAATTCCTTCCTACTTTATGACACGAGAGTCTGTTCGTAACACGTGCGTGTAATTTTGAGTCGCATTAAAGTACCGGGGAAAGGGGTCCTGAACCACCCCGTTGAGCGTCGCGCCTCCGGACCCTCAGACACGGCATAACGCGTGCGGCAAATTGGAATCTTGATAATTATTTGTAGTGGCAGCGGTTTGTTTTGTGGGAAGGATGAGTATCTTTCAATTATAATTATAGGTAAAGTTTTCGTTTATTGAAACCGTTTTTCTTTGCTACTTTGATTTTTCTTTAAAAACAGTCTACGTTGTATTTTAAATTAGTTTCAATTAAACCTCAAACTTTCATTGGGTTCATTTCGATGAATAAAACTCTCTATTATTTATAAAGCATTCGACTTAGGTAATATTTAACACAACCTTTCAATACTCAGCCTTTTGAACTAAATTGAATAAGTATTATTATTTAATGAATAAATTTGCAAAAATAGTGAATTTGTCACAAAATATTTAATTACAAATAGACCGCGTTGCGTCTTGCTTTGGTAAATAACAGTCCCCCTCAACACACCTTTACATAAAAAGTATTTGAAAATATTAATCAAAAATGTTTTTATCGTTAAGTTGGCTCAACTTTTTATCTATATTCCCACATGGTTTAAGCGTAATATGTCATTTACAGAACTTCATTTTGTCAATATACCTGGGCTTGGATTTTTTCACAATAGACCAAAATATCAACCAAAGAGTCTGTCTTAAATTTTGTATTGTATAGCAGGTACATACTTCAAAAATCTTTACATTGTATTCAAATACTTTCAGGGTATGATGGAAGATTTGCCTCTCTCTGGCTAACCATCAATGTTTCACTGAACTTAACATGTGTTTTACAAATCAATTTGTACCATTTCATATGAATGTTTGTCCAGAATGGGTCAATTCCGATCCCACATTTATCAAACGCATCGTGAGACGTAGGTTTACGAGTTTGAAAAGGAAACCATTCAATAAGCTACGGAATGGCCGTTCTTCCTTGATATGTCCCCGAGCAATTCTTTGCGCATTCCAAAACGCAAATTACCACTACGAGATGGAAAGCTTAACGGAAGAGAGAGGCAGAGGGCAGGGAATAGGTTGTGCACGGAGACTCCTAGGACATTGCACCTCTTTAAACTATCGCGGGGCACTCCCAACATTATTTGAAGTATGTTATTATAGATTGCACCCTTCACGTGGTGATCCTGTGGTAACTGAACTCAGTGGATTTATACTGGGTCGTTAAACAGCCCCCAACCCAAGGTGTCAAGCGAGCCGTACCGATGGGTGGATAGCGATGGAGGATCACCGTCACAAACAGCCTGGAATACCAGGTGGCCTCCCAGAGGAATAACATTAGTCCCCTAATCGGGTTACTGGGGGAATGGACCGTAGCAACCCGGTACGCGTGAGATCAAAATTGCTGACCCGATTAAAAAGGGAAAAAACCCTGAATTGGAATGTGGATAAGAAATCGTAGGCATTCGTATTTAGCAGATCAGCATCAATTTCCTTCAGCGATGGAGGATGAAGTGCTGCTCATATCTGAAGAGGAGGAAGAGAGAACCAAAGAAGAGGCTCTCCAGAGGTGAATTGAGAAGGTTGAGGAAGGAAGAAGCTCTCCAGGAAAGAAAGACGTTTGGCGTGGAAGGAGCAGCACGGTGCTCCGGCTAAATGACCCCAAACAAATCTGGTTCCTCTGGGATCCTGGGCGCCGGAGTGAAGCCGAAGCAAGGTATGAGCTCCCAAGCCCAACTGACATCATCCAGAGAGATAATTTCAGGAGGGAAGAGGTTGCACTCGCAGATGACGCCGGAGGTAACTGTAAAGGTAACAAAAAAATCCAAGGCAAAGGGTAGCTTAGCGAGAACCATAATGTCATCTGAGTCCTTTGCTGAGAGTTTGACGGTATAAAAATTGGTAATTGTCCATGCGAACCATCCAGAGTCAAGGCGAGACAAATAGACATCTTTAGAGACCTAGATGGAGCTGGGAAGACGTGCCCTCTGGGCTAAAGACGTCAGAATATCCAGCTGCCATCCTGAGAACGATGCGGCAGTTGTAGACTGCGCAAATTCTACCACCAAGACATGGTTGGAGACTCAGTTCAAGCAGCTGAATCCATTTGGCGAGATTCAGCTGAAACTAGGCCCAGCCTTTTACAAACGGATTTTAATTTTGTGACCTGAAAATTATTTATAGAATTGAATACAAAAAATGTTAACTTCTACTAAATTTGGGGCCTCACCACGCAAGAGGTAAGGAAGTGTGGAGGGATCGAGGAGTAACACCTCACAAAAAACCAGGGTTCAGCTGGCCCCGGCTGATAGTACCCTGTAAGGGCCCCTTGTCCAGGGTTACGGAAGAAGACCCCAACGACGGGAAAGACGTAGAGGAAGAATCCTCAAAATAGTAGAACCGCTTGAAGGGGCAATCCTCGATTTTAGGAATAGTATAAAATCAAAAAAGGGAAGATGGATCTCTTCAGTCGTAGAGAAGACAATCTGTCTAGGAGAGAGACACTCCGAAATCAAAACTCTGGCCCCCCAGGATGGGGGTTGAGGCATCAGGCCAACCCCTCGATACTCGTCAAAAAACTAAAAAGTTAAAAATTCCAGTAAAAAGTGGCCTCGGAACCTGCGGAACAAAAAAAGACGACCTAAGCTTAGAAAACGGACAATGAATATTGGTACTTGGAACGTTCAAGGCCTCTCACAAAAATTAGACGATGTATTATCCGAAATAAAGAACGCAAAGATGGATATAGTGGTGCAGACTGAAACAAAGTCAAAAGGAGTATGCTCAGAAAATCTATGACAATATGACCACTTTTGTACAGGAGTATCAAAATACAAAAGAGCCCAACAAGGAGTGTCTATACTTATTCGTAAAAATCTGAGAAAGTGCATCACATCCTTGGAAGCAATTAGTCTACGAATCATAAAAATGAACCTAAGTATACACGGAAATCAAGTTACAATCATAGGAGCGTGCGCTATTAATGATGATGCCTTAGTCAATGATAAAGATGCATTCTTCGAGCAACTGTCATACGAAATCCCCAAAATTAGAACATCCCGAGAAACAATACTGGTAGGAGACCTGAACTCTGGAACGGGGAAGAAACAGCAAGATAAAATAATGGGACAATTCGGAGAAGACACTGTAAATGACAATGGAAATAGACTCATCAATATGTGCGACCAAAATAACCTGCGAATTCTGAACAGCATTTTTCAACATCGAGAAATACATAAGTATACCTGGATGCAACATTCTAGAAACCTAAAAGCTATCATAGATTATGTGATAGTCCGGCTTACTACAACACTGAAAATACAGGACGTTAGAGCCTATAGAGGCGCGGCGTGTGGAAGTAACCACCATCTTGTCAAATCCAAAATACTACCCTTCCGTGTAACAAAGGAAAGAGGAAAAGACACACGCGAACAAGAACAAAGGAACACAGAAATCAGGTACAACCTAGATAGCCTTAACCAAGATAGCGTAAAGGAATTTTACAAAAAATTACTTGAGGAAAAACTCATACAAGAAAGCCTTGAAAACACAGAAGATCAATACGAGTATCTTAAAAGATGCTTGAAAAAACGCTGCACTGGAAGCCCTGGTAGAATACACAAAGCCCAATCGAAGAACACCATATTGGTAGGATGAAGAAATAGAAGAAATGATAAAAGTAAAGAGACAAATACAACAGATTCCTCAACACAAAGTCGGATCAAGTTGAAAAAGAATACAAAACAGCCCAAAGGAAGGTACGCACAGCTATAACAAAAAAGAACGAAAGCTGGGAAAGAAACTTCACAAGACTCAATACATACCTGGGAGGTAGTAGAAGTACCGAAAGCTGGAAAATATTAAGATCTCTTCGTCAAGAAAATACAAAAGATATTATCTCACCAATAAAGTTAAAAGAATGGGATAAATACTTTGCGAAACTGCTGACTCAGCAAAGGACACAATATCAGCAACTACAACAGCTACAATCCGACGCTCAAATACGAACCACAGCATCCCCACATAGAATCAACACCAAAGAAGTGAAACTGATTTGTCAAGCACTGAAAAACAGAAAATCTCCTGGCCTCCGGAGTTACTTAAACACGGTACAGAAAAGCTATATCGACAATTAGCCTGCCTGTTCCAGAGATACATTAATGGAGATAGTTTGCCAGAAGAATGAAAAACGTCGTACATAACAACGATACATAAGAAGGGAAGTAGAGACATGTGTGATAATTATAGAGGAATCGCTGCGCGAAAGTCTATGGTAAGCTATTGAAAAAGAGAATTGAGGATGAATATTGTGATAGTGAGGCCGAAGAACAAGCTGGATTTAGAGCTGATAGATCCACTGTGGATCACTTATTCACAATAACACAGATAATTGAGAAAAAGACGGCACGAAATCAAGAAATTCACCTTCTTCACGTAGATCTCAAGAAAGCGTACGAGAGTGTACCCCAGCTAAAACACTGGGAGGCTCTCGAGAAAACCAACATCAGCATAACCTTGATAAAAGCTGTTCGAGAACTCTATAAAGAGAACACAAGCCAAATATAGAAAGGGCTGACATTATCAAAGGGGTTCAACATTAATAAGGGTCTTAAGCAGGGTTGTTGCTTGTCACCAACTTTCTTCAAAATCTATTTAAAACAAGCTCTGAAAACATGGAAAAGAAAGTGCGAACAGATGGGAATACCACTGAACGATCACATACTATATACTCTCTGCTTCTCTGATGATTAAATAGTCCTAGCTCAAGACTACGACGACTTAGGATACATGACCCGTAAATTAATTGAAGAATATGATAAGTGGGGGCTGGAGGTAAATCTTCAGAAAACGGAATATATGTGCATTGGTGGAGAACAACAGGACCTTATCTTGGAACAACAACATCAGATAAAACACTGTAAAAAATACAAATATCTTGGAATACACATCAGTAATGACATTAGTTTGTATGAGGAAATCAAACACAGAAACAACCAAGGAAGACAAGCAATCAGACAACTCAACAGTATTTTGTGGGATGAGGCAGTATCAAAACAAAATAAGCATATAATTTAGAACAGCATAGTGAAAAGTGTCATCAGCTATGATAGTGAAGTGTGGCCTCTAAAGGAAAGAACTCATAAGTCTCTTGAAGCCACCGAGATGGATTATTGGAGACGCGCCGCCGGAAAATCAAAACTGGAAAGAGTGAGAAATGAGAGAATTCGAGAAATTATGGATGTTAAACACAAAATGACGGAAGACATACAAATTAACCAACTTAGATGGTATCGACACGTTCAAAGAATGGCGGAATACAGAATCCCAAAGAAAATACTAAATTGGACACCACAGGGAAGAAGAAAGAGAGGAAGACCCAGACTGAGTTGGAGAGAAGGAATAGATAGAGACATCAGGGAAAGAGGAGTAGATGAGAATCTCTGGACTGATCGAGAACAATGAAGACTGGAAATCAGAAGACGGCGGAGAACGTTATAAACTGATTTGTATATATATCATGATATTCGTTTTATAGTAATGTTTGTGTAGAGAGAGGCTATTTTCTAGCGTCAATACTCTCAGATATAGGTACTAATACTAATAATAATAAAATGGAAAATCTTTGTCTAAAGAAAGCAAAATATGATGCTTTTTTCGAAAGCAGTGCAATTGGTGTTTAGATTCTTCCTTATGCCATTTAGTTTAGTAAGCAGCCAACAGTCATATTCTATCATGTCCGAGGTATACTGTGCATGTGTAAACAATTATAAATTCAATTCTCCCGGTCGCGACTCATCCAAAAAAAGTACAATAAGAGCATCTTGATAATCCATTTATTATTTAAAGTGAATATCCTTCCTCTTTCTACGTTACAAAACAGTTAATAGTCACTCGGTACGAAAACTGTGAATGCAATAGTATTTCAATTCGCAAAATCCATCCAGAAGTTTCCCAAACAATTTTATAAACTATGATTACTCCTTTACTATATTGTTTCAGCATCTACATGAAGCATTCATGTGTAATTGTTGTTTTGACTAGGATTATATGAAAATTATTATTTGTTTATCCAAAAAGAGAGCACGGCAATCAACTAAATATGATTGAGAATTAGGAGAAAAGTTAGTAAGCTATGTGTCCTCCCAAAATCATAGAAAATACCTTTAGAAAAATTTAAATATAATGAGTTTTATTCCTGTAAGCCATGTCATCACTTTTAGAAGCGAATCTTTCATGATTGTGCACTGCTGCTTCAAAAATTACTCATCAACCTTTTAAGAGAACAACATTTCTCTCAAAGTAATGGAGGGACTTATTCCACTTAATTTCGCAGTACATTATGTAAATGAATTATCATAGAAAAGGAGAAGGATTAAACAGCATAATTTATTTGTTGCGTTATATTTTGTAGCATGCTTTTTGTTACATAAAATCCTCAATTCTCAACGTCTTCCTCATAATAATTGTTTCAAAAATTGAAATGAGTTGTTTTCCGTTCCCCATTTACACACGAATCTGTAAACGCGAGGGTGGATAAAAACAACTTGTTGAATGAAATACTAGGTTAACTTCCATTTCAATATTAGATGTCGCTACATGAACAAAAACTGAACGTATGAAAACTTGTATTGTGTCAAGCGAGCTAGTGAAATTATACTTTCACTTGCTTTACTAGTTACACGCTTGGAAACTATTTCTTTGGACTTGGACTTTCGGAACTTCTCTACGACTTGACCTGGAATCTTATGTTCTACTCAAACCAATTAGCAGCGGCGCATGGTTCAATAATTAATTTGAAAGTGCACAATATTAGAATAGGTTAGCACAGCGGTTCTCAAACTTTTTTGGTGATGGAACACTTTTGGAAAGCGAAATTCTTGACGGAACCCTACACTAAAACAATTGATTTTAAAAATGTATTCTTTATAAGTAAGCATAATAAAATTACAATGTAACAGTTACTACTTATTACTTACCTTACTTAGTATATAGTAGTAGTAGGAAAGTAATATCGACCGTTCTAAATATGAAAGTAGAGTTAATCTAATGGCAAGCGGTCTGTAGTGGTGAAAGCAATTGTTAAATGTGCCTCAAATTTCCGTCATTTATTCATAACTTCCTCAGGAGGACTTTCCACAATAGAAAGGAAACGAAACAATAGTAGCAGGCAAAAACATATTTCTATAAAAAGCCTTCAATACTCACAACATTAAAGCTAATCCATCGAACCAGTGATCGCAATAAAATTATTTTAAAATTAAAAACAAAAACAACACAAACTACGACGAAACGAAACTAGATGATAAAAGATAAAAATCATTTTATGGAAAAACCAACAAGGCAATAAAAACTTGTCACACATTAAAAACAAATTAAAACATTAAACCTACAGGCCGGCACCAAACAATAAGTACCTACTACTGAAATTCAAAATGTTGCTAAGTTGATTCAAGTCAGTCTTAAAATTAATTGATTGCTGATTGTCAAAAACATGACACATTTCCAAGAACAAACGTTTCTTGTAATTCGTTTCTTGTTCCAAAATTCTCACACTATTAAAATCAAAATTATGATCTAAATTTTGAAAATGCAACGATAAGGCACACGCATTCTTCCCGATGCAACTATCGCTTTTATGTTGAGTGATTCTATTTTTCAATAACTGTGCTGTCTGACCAATGTAACATCCCTGACAATCCTGGCAAGGCACAGAATATACAACGTCACTTCGGTCCATAGTGAACGTCCTATCTTTGGTATGAGAAAAAACGCTCCCTACACTGACAGTGTTGTATTTCACTATTTTTAAATTTTTGTAGTTCTTGAGATGAGAGACAACGTTGTCAGTAAGACCCTTAACATAAGGTATCTTTTTATAAGTGAAAGGATCTATCACAACATTGTCAACCGGCCCGTCAAAGAAATTAGAATTGTAAATTAACTTCTTGAGAATGTGTCTAGGGAAGCCGTTATTACAAAACAAGAGGACGAGCTTTTTTAAATTATCCTGTAAGAATCTGTCATCACTAATATGTATAACGCGATTTTTCATAGCGATGACAGTGTTTAACTTCTGATTATTGGGGTGGTTAGAAAAATAATTGATGTATCTACCAGAGGACGTTGGCTTCTGATACCAATTAAGAATGATGCTATTATTATCACATCTTATCAATTCAGTGTCTAAGAAAGGCAACTTGTTATCTTTCTCATTCTCAACCGTGAACTGTACTTGATGATCAAATGAATGGTAAATGGAAGGGTAATTTAGGGATGACATCATTAAACAGAGAATCCATAACAATAAGAGCAAGAATTGGACTGGTAGGAGACCCCATAGGTGTACCAAAGACCTGTAAGTAGAAAGTGTTATTAAAAGTAAAGTAGCAATTACTGCACACAAATTTAAGTAATTTAAAAAAGTTATCCTTGGTAATATTTGTATGTGGCTCTAGAAGTGACCTCTTCCTGTCCAAAATGCTAAATATCAAATCCATAGGAGTGATATCGGCAAAAGCCATGGTGAGAATATCAGAAAGAAACTTTGAAAGGTTATAGGTGAATGATTTAACTGAACTGACAATTGGTCTTAGAGGTATTTTCTGTGTGTGTCTTAGGTAAGCAATATAACTTGGCAGGAACAGAATTATAATTCATAAGATGTTTAGCAACCTGATCAGTAATTTCATTATTAGATTTTAAGTGTTTAGTCAATTGATTGTAGCGGTGTTGAAGGGTCTTTAGTCAATCGTTGGTAAGTTGAGTTGTCACTTAAGAGTTCCTCGGTTTTAAGGTCATAATCACTCCTATTCATGGCAACCGTACAACCACCCTTGTCAGCTTTAACGATCAACAAGTCCGTGTGTTGTTCAAAGAATTTTTTAGTTTTTGCACACATTCCTGAGATGAATGGAACGGGTTCAATTTGTGGATGATTAAGAAAATTAGTGACATTGTTAGTGACTCTAGCCCTGAGAAGGTTCTTATCAACATCAGGAACAGAATCAATTATACCCTCAACATCTGCCATCTACCAAAGATAGGACGTTGACTATGGATCGAAGTGATGTTGTTTATTCTGCGCCTAGCCAGGATTGTCAGGGATGTTCCATTGGTCAGACTGCACAGTTATTGAAAAATAGAATCACTCAACATAAAAGCGATAGTTGCATCGGGAAGAATTCGTGCATTATCGTTGCATTTCCAAAATATAGATCATAATTTTGGTTTTAATAGTGTGAGAATTTTGGAACAAGAAACGAATTACAAAAACGTTTGTTCTTGGAAATGTGTCATATTTTTGACAATCAGCAATCAATTAATGTCAAGACTGACATGAATCAACTTAGCACTATTTATTGCAAGATTTTGAATTTCTGTAGTAGGTACTAATTGTTTGGTGCCGGCCTGTATGTTTGATGTTTTAATTTATTTTTAATGTGTGACAAGTTTTTATTACCTTATTGCCTTGTTGGTTCTTCCATAAAATGATTTCATCTTTTATCATTTAGTTCCGTTTCGTCCTTGTTTGTGTTGTTTCTGTTTTTAATTTTAAAATAATTTTATTGCGATCACTGGTTCGATGGATTAGCTTCAATGTTGTGAGTATTGAAGGCTTTTTATAGAAATATGTTTTTGCCTGCTACTATTGTTTCGTTACCTTTCTATTGTAGAAAGTCCTCCTGAGGAAGTTATAAATAAATGACGAAAATTTGAGGCACATTTAACAACTGCTATTACCACTACAGACCGCTTCCCATTAGATTAACTCTACTTTTATATATATATATATATATATATATATATATATATATATATATATATATATATAACAAAGAATATGTAGGAATATCGCGTGATATGTTAACAACAACAACAAAGAGATTAGTGGGTAATTCACGCAAAAAGAAAAAGGGCTACTGAAACAGAGTGGTAACCGCGGACATGCATGTTTCAGGCTCATTTGCCGTCATAAGTACGGTATAACCAAATAAGAATGTGAAATTTGGGAGCAAAGATGTTAATCGAAACAAACGGATTTCAGCAGGGAAACCAAACGCTCATTTGTGCCTTCATATATATATAAATATATATATATATATAAATATATATATATATATATATATATATATATATATATATATATGTCCTACTAAAGTGTATTTTAGAAAAAATTGAATTATAAATTAGATATATTACATTCAAAGATGTTTATAATAGAAAAACAACATTTGCATAAATTTTTTACTATAAAAAGCAATGATATAAAAAAAATCTCAGAAACAAGCAGATATCCTAAAAATCGACAGAAAAAACAAAAAACACCACAAATCAAAGATCAGGTTAACGAACTAAACATAAAGCTATTCACTAGCAGTAGCCACTTTTAAACAAAGTTAAATAACTTTTGAATTAAAAAGTCATTCGTTTTCTGGACATTCCACACATATACCCTTTATATGTTCTCAACACATGAATCTATTATAATAATTGCAACTATACTTTGTTTTTCTACTTTTCTTGCTGTCAGAATAATAACAACGACCGTAAGATCTTCCATCAGTTTGTTTTCTACACCTGTAGCGATCGGTTGTCGAGTGCGAGTGCTGGAAATAGTGGTCAGTTTGCTGATAAGCAGATAAGTAAATTCTAGTTAATTTAAATTGTGTAGGTTAAATACATTAGGTACTGTTAGTTGATTATCAATATTATTATTTTTTGAAATGGACGTCAATACAGGCGGGGATGACCCGCCTGATAAAGATAAAAATACTAATAATATTATTAAACCTAATTATGATCTTAACAATAAGTATCAATCCACCGATAATGGACCATATTTTGTAATGATAGAGCATACAGATCAAAATGTTGGCAGATTGTTCCCAATAAGAATTGGACACTATCTACTCGAAGAACATGATATTCGTGAAAATATTATTACAGACATCAAATCAGTAGGTGATGTTAATCGCGTGAAAGTAATATGTAAAAATTATGAAACAGCAAATTATCTTGTAAATCATAAGGCCCTATCAGAAAATAATTTAGTCAGTTACATACCTAAATACTACACCCATAAAAAAGGTATCATAAAAATGGTAGACACAATCTTCTCAGAAGATTACATATTAAAAGGAGTAGAATCTAATATTCAAGTAACTGAGGTCAGACGCATGAAACGTAAAATTATTGATAAAGATTCAGGGTCAAGCACCTATGCCGATAGACAATTGGTTATTGTGACATTTTTGGGAAACAGAATTCCATAAAGTGTCAAAATTAAGATGGTAAATTTTCCAGTAGAGCCTTATTTTTATCCTGTTATCCAGTGTTATAAGTGTCTTCGATTCGGACATAATAGTGCACAATGTAAAGGTAAAGCGAGATGCAAAATTTGTGCAACGGAAAACTGCAATGAAAATCCCTGTACAAAAAACGTTAATTCATGTGTACATTGCAATAGTAATAAGCACGGTTCAGTATCTAGAAGCTGCCCTTCATTTAAAAAACAAGGTAGTATAAAGAAAGTTATGGCAATTGAGAATATCACCTTCAAAGAGGCAGAATTCATTGTGGATAATCTCTCTTATGCCAAAATTAGCACCCATAATAGATTTGCATTGTTCAACAATTTAAATAATTTTCCCCCCTCACCAGAACTGAAAATCAATTTTCAATTACATAAACCTACTCCTAGAGAACCTATCTACTACCAATTCACAAGTACATAGTCAACCAAAAAAATCTAATGTTAGTCAATTGAAAAAACGCAAAATTATTTCAACACAACAAACACCCATAGATATTCCTTCGTCATCAAAAAGCTCCTCAGTCCTCCCCAATACTTATCGGGATGAGTATATGTCATATAAAGATAAGATTTTATTCGAAATGGTAAAATTAGTCCAAAATGTGATCGAGAATACCGAAAGTTTCAATGAAACTAATGTTAAAGATTCGGTGTCCCAAATTCTAAAAATTCTGGATAACAGTGATATAAATATGGATATTAAAAATTCAACTAATTCAGATAGGGACGATAAGTCTGAATATTGAAATGGCTACTAGAAGTAATATAAACAAAATCAATATTCTACAATGGAATGTTAAATCGCTGAATGCTAGAAAGACGCAACTACAAAACTTAATTAAAGACCTTAATATAAATGTAAAAGTTTTATCAGAAATTTGGTTGAAGGAAAATGATATATATATATATATATATATATATATATATATATATATATATATATATGGTTAATTTTGAAGGTTTTAATGTTCTAAAAAGTGTAGAAGATATGGCTATGACGGAGTAGCAATACTTATCGCAGATAGCATTGAATTTAAAAAAATAGAAATTAAAAAAAAACATATAATCAAGGTATTTAAGTGTGCGCGGTCCAAATTAATCGCGGTGAACTAAAAGTAGTTTCGGTGTACAAACCCCCTAATATTATAGCTAATATCCAGGACTGGGATAATATTCTTGAACAATTCACACACAATACAATATTTTCCGGCGATTTTAATTGTCATAGTCGCTCATGGGGCTGTGCAGACAACACCGCACAAGGTAATCGATTAATGGAATCCTTAGATAACTACGATTTAACTGTCATAAATGACGGCAGCCCGACAAGAGTCACTAGACCTGACCAAAATCCCTCAGCTGTAGATCTTACTATAATGTCACCTAATTTAATTGATAACATTTTTTGGAAAGTACTACCTGATTTATGTGGATCCGATCATTTTCCTATTAAAATAAATTCTATTATTAAAAATAAAAGTAAGAAAATATTTCCTGTTACGAAATGGTGTGATTCGAGTGTAGATTGGGCTCTATTCGGTCAAACAATAGATGTTGCATTACATATCATTAATATTGGTGAAATGTCTTCTCCAGAAATGCTTAAAACATTTTGGGATACTTTAAATAATACTGCTAATCAAACTATGATTATAAATAAACCTTTCATTACCTCTAGCAATAGACCTTACTGGTGGGATAAAGATTGTACAAATATGGTAAATAAACGTAAAGAAGCTCTTAAAGTTCACAAATCTTGTTCCAATTGGGCAAATTATTTATCTTACAGAAACATTGAATCTGCACGTAAACGTCTTTGTAAAGAGAAACAACGGGATAGTTGGGTAGCATATCTTAATAAATTAAATAAAAGTACATCTATAACACAGATTTGGAACATTGTTAAATCAATCAGTAACAAACATGTTTCTCAAAAAAAGCAAATAGATGATTAAGTATTAACAAAAGTTTTAAATAATTATGCTTTCCCTAGTGTTGGCCGCAAACCACCCTTAAGCACATACGAATATTTATCCATAGTGTCTAACAATTTAAATAAACACTTCAGTTTGTTGGAACTAGATTTTTCTCTCAAAAAGACAAAAAACACTTCTCCTGGTATAGATGGTTTCACCTATAAAATGTTATATAATCTACCTAAAAATGCAAAATTACTACCGACTTTTAAATATTTTTAACGATTGGTGGTTAAAAGCTGAAATAATAAAAGAATTAAAGAAATGCGTGATTGTATTAATTCATAAAACAGGCAAAGATCCAGAACTACCTTCTTCTTACAGACCAATTTTTCTTATGTCATGTGTATTAAAGACATTCGAGAGAATGATCAAGTCGAGATTAGAATATTACCTTGAAGTCATTACTTCCTAAAACACAGTTTGGTTACAGGAGAGGTTTAGGTACACGCGATTGTTTGACGGAACTCATTACGGATATTCAACTGTTCAATTCTAAAAACAACTATCTCCTTTTCTTATTTTTAGATTTAAAAGGGGCCTATGACTCAGTGGACTTTTTAATAAACTGACAGATTTAGCTATTGATAAAAGAGCGGCCTATAATATTTATGAGATTTTTAATGGTAGAGAAATATATGTCAGAATCCATTTCAACGAATTGTATGGGCCCAAATTAGTACATAATGGTCTTCCACAAGGTTCGATACTCAATACCATACTTTTTAATATCTATACGTCAGCATTGCATAATAAATTAAATATTATCAATAATGTCAAGTTGGTACAATATGCTGACGATATCTGTATATATACCAGTCGTGGAAAATATGAGCAATGCTTCAATGACTTTAGCAGTGTTATACAAATATTAAAAGATTGGTTATTTGAAATGGGTTTCACAATGTCGCCTGAAAAATCTGCTGTTATGTGCTTTACAAGACACCGTCAACATACAAGCACACATATACAGTTAATGGATTTAAATAAACCTACAGTCACTGAATATAAATATTTAGGTATGGTTTTAGATCCAAAATTGCTCTGGACGAGATATCTTTTAAAAATCGTTTAGAAAAAGGGTTAAACATTCTTCGTTGTGTTACTAACAAATCTTGGGGCGCTGTCCCTCATACAGCATTACTATTTTATAGATCATTTATCAGAGCTACAATTGACCACGGCTGTACATTTTACAGATCGTCGTCAATCACAAACCTAAAAAAAGTCGATCGCATACAATTCAAAGCAATAAGACTTTGTATCGGAGCCATGAAATCGTCTCCTACTAATGCAATCCTGGCGGAAGCGAATGAACCACCTTTACGTTTTAGGCGACAATTACTAGCCTACAAATATATTACCAAGTTGAGCACATATAATTCGTCCTTAATGATCAAAATTAGTAACTGAAACACGGAAATTTTAACCAACCGCTACTGGAGAATTAAAAACTCTCCTTTATTGACATCGGCCTTTCTCAAAACCAATGAATTTTGTCAATTCATTGTAACAATGGATAAATTGCCTGTATTCATGCATAACTATGAATCTATTTTTCCAAAGCCCACTGTCATATTTCAGAACCATAATGAATTACCCTCCTATAATAAAACTTCATTACATTCTATAATCAGCAATTATAATATATACACAATAATTTATACAGATGGAAGCAAAAATCTGAAAGGAGTTGGTAGTGCATTCTACGTGGAAAACAGTAAAGATATTTTTAAATTTCAATTACCAAAGATTTGTAGCATTTTTACAGCTGAAGCCGTTGCCATACATAAAGCTTTGGAGTGGTGTGCGAAAAGCAATGTTCAAAGTGCAATATTAGTATCGGATTCAAAGTCGGTGTTAGAGAGCATAAAAAACATAAGAACTAAATATTATCATAATTTTATTATATGCAGGATTAAAAATTTTATATATCAGTTGGAACTCAAAAAAATTAAAATTATATTTATATGGGCAAAAGCACTGGTATTTAAGGTAATAAGATAGTTGATGAAGCCGCAAAAGAAGCGAGGGTATGTAACAATATTCTAAAAATTCCGTATTATAGAGATCTTTACAGTCTATTCAAAGTAAATATTTACAGAGATTGGAATAACTATTACACAGAAATAGTAATAAACTCAACCAGCTCATATTTTTCTATCTACAAAGAGCTGCCAAAGAAAACTTCACATATATTCAATGATAAAGTCAATAAAAAATACTGCACAATCTTAACTCGATTGAAAATGAATCATGGGTGTTTTCCATCTCATTAATATAAAATAGGAATAATAGATTCTCCACTGTGTCCATATGATAACTTGGAAGTTTGTGGTGTAAATATTAGCATTGATCAGAGAAAGTATTCGATATTGAGTGTGTACCGACCGGCAAAAGTTAAAGTAACAGCGCAAGATTACGTTAATCTTTTTTCGCAAATTAACAATGACTGCATTGTCACTGGTGATTTTAATGCACATCATGGCTTGTGGGGGTCAGTATCGAGTTCCCCGGAAGGCAATACATTAGTGGAAGCTCTTGATTCTTTTCCTCATCTAGTTATCGCCAATAACGGATCTGCTACGAGAGTTACTCCCCCCGGTCAGGCCAAGTCGGTTGTGGATCTTACTATTCTAGCTTCCAGCTTATGTTCATCTCTTGACTGGACCGTCCTGCCAGATATATATGGATCTGATCATTTTCCCATCCGAATTTCAATTAATGACATCAAGATTCATAATATGACGTTAATATCATCAGCTAAGTGGTCGATGTCTAATGCTAATTGGGATCAATTCAGACTCTTCCTAAAACAAGCTCTCACACCGGAACCAACTCCACATAGTACTAACGAAATGATTTTATTCTTATTAGAATCGATAACAAATGCTGCGAACAAATCCTGAACGTTAAATCGACCCTCAACCAAGCATGTCAAAACTCCACCGTGGTGGGATGGCGAGTGCCTTGCTGTTTCGACTTTAAGGAAAAATGCCTTCAAAGCATACAAATCTAATCTAACTCTTTCAAATTTTAACGAGTATAAGAGACATCAAGTTATCTGTAAACGCACTTTCCGTTCAAAAGCCAAATCTAGCTGGGCAAGATACTGCTCCACTCTTAACAGACACTCCTCCCTCAGACATTTGAAGAAGAATAAATGAGATTCAGGGACGCAAAAAGTATACCGCTATTGATGATTCTATGGAAGAACGACTTTTAACAAAAATTGCTCCTGATTATGCACACCTAACTATAAAAATTATGAACAATCACATTGATTCTTTATTTTAGCTAACTGCTATCATACCTGACGAGATTGAAGCAAATATCAAAACCTCAAAAAATACATCTCCCGGTATTGACGGGATAAACTATCTCATGCTAACAAATCTCCCCGTAATTGCCAAACACTATCTCTGCAAAATATATAACAACATTTTACTTAGAGGGGATAATTGTGATTCTCTCAAACAATGCCTGGTTATTCCTATACCCAAAGTAAACGACCCCACTGCCTTCAGACCGATCTCTCTCATATCTTGTATATTGAAAACATTTGAACGTATCATGAAAACTAGACTAGAATGGTGGTGTGAAAGCAGAAATTTGTTTCTGATATCTCAGTTTGATTTCCCGACGAAAAAAGGAACTATCGACTGTCTCTCGTAGTTAACAACTGATATCCAGTTAACTTACTCAAGCAATAGTTATCTATCTGTCCTATTTCTTGACATTCCGGCCGCTTATGACAATGTCATCCTAAATATACTTTTCAAGAAACTAACGCACTTAGGCATTCCAACTATGTGTGCATATGTTTTGGTAAACTTATTTGATAATAGGCAAGTATTCGTCCGGTGCAACGATAGACTGATCGGCCCAGGAGTAGTTCACCAAGGCTTACCTCAAGGCTCTGTTCTTAGCCCTCTTTTGTTTAATTTATACACCATGGACCTTCATGGAATGGATATTAACTGCGACATCTTACAATATGCAGACGATTTCTGTTTTTATACCATGAAAAACTCTTATGATCAATGTATTGATTCTACAAAACAAATTATATATAGTACTAGAGAATATTTTTTCAATCAAGGACTTGATCTAACCCCGAATAAATCCGCTGTGGTATTCTTTACTCGACATCGTTTACCCATACTATCCAGTGTAATGATAAGTAACCTAAGTATACCTATGCACAATCATTTTACCTATCTTGGTATGGATACTAAACTTATATGGAATGAACACATCAATAAATGTTTAAATTAATGTGAAAAAAACTTGAATGTTCTCAAAGCTAATAATCAATACCAATGGGGTGCTGACCCTAAAGTTAATTTAATGTTCTATCGTGCATATACTAGATCCATTCTTGATTACGGTTGCTTCCTATATGGGTCTGTCATCAACACTCGACTTAAAAAACTAGATCGAATTCAGTATAAAGCCCTGAGGTTGGTTTTGGGTGCACTTAAATCCACACCCACCGAAAATCTCTTAGCTGAATGTACGGAACCTGCATTTAAGACGAATATTTTTAGATGAGAAGTTTATCCTTAAATGTCAAGCTAACAATCAGATTAAACTACTGCGAAAAATATCTGACTTATCTAAGTCTAATTTAATCATTAATTGGTGGCACAATAAAAATTCTCCAACATTAGCCGTAGCATATCCCAATGTCTCCTCCTATTTAGAGACTTCAGTGGAAAATACATTCTATCAAGCCTCTTTTGATATCTCATATTCCCGGGCCAACGTTTGCTTTCCTTCTCTTGATGGTAATAATCCCATTGCTCTTCATGAACTGATTGGAAAGTTTGAAAAACCATGCAAGATTTTCACAGATGGTTCGAAGTCAAAATTAGGAATCGGTTGTGCTGTATACATCCAAAACTATGATGAATATCTAATGTTTACGCTGAACCAGCATTGTTCAATATATTCCGCAGAACTATTTGCAATCCACCAAGCTCTAGAATGGGCCGTTAAAAGACAAATCTCTGATCAGCAAGTTCTAGTCATGTCTGATTCAAAGTCTGCGTTATCTGCTATAGATAACTCACATAATTGGTTTCTCAATAATGGGCTCGTTGTAAGAATTTTAGAAAATCAACTAAAATTAGACGGAATGAATAGTTCTGTTTGTTTCATTTGGGTAAAGGGACACATTTGTATTTTCGGTAACATTAAAGCAGATTACTTTGCTAAAGAAGCAATCTTAAAAGGTACAGAAATCAGTTGGTAAGATAGAAGTGACTAATAGCAATAAGTAGACAATGTTTGAAGCAAAATTGGGATATTGAATGGCACGCCTTCTGTAATCGAAGCAATAATATTTATACTAACATCCACCCTGCTTCACCTATTGAACCTTTTGCTGCAAGAAGTTATCCCAATAGAAACATCTACTCCATCTTCATCAGATATATTTTTAATCATGCCACTGTAAAAGCGTACCGACACAGATTCAAACTAAGTGAATCGGAATTTTGTGATTGCGACGGCAATGTTGATGACATCAATCAATGGATGTTGGGCTGCTTACATAATGACGATGCAGTTAAGTATCTGATGAAATCCGTTGTAAAAGAACGGATTCCGCTTCCTCAGAATGAAGCTACAGCTTTTTATCTTTCTCAGCGAAATCCTAGGCTAAACCCAATCATATGGGAGTTTTTAAAAAGGACTGAAAGAAGAATTTTGTATTGAATGTCTGCTTCTGTTTCAGTGTATATCTGTTCAGTCTTGTTCCTCGTGTCTATTCCTATGTTATACATTTCACCTTCTATCCGTTGCCCGTTTTGTCTGTTATAAAGTCGCTATGAAAGGCACCTTAGCATGAAAAGTGTCCCTGTGTAATCCTGTGGTAATGTATCCAGTACTTAGACCCATCGTTAAGTTGATTAGGGCCGTGAATGGAGACTACTTGCTTTGTCAATGCAGTGTTTACAGTATACTTTAACAATATACCTATATACTATGCCTATCCTCCTATGCTAACTATTGAAACAAGCTGTACAATAAATTCGTGGCTGAATGGATCAGGCTATCCAAAGATATTAGAAAAAAAAATAGCCATGTTAAAATTTTACCCCGAGACAGTCATCGCACTTCTGTATGGAGCAGCAGTGTTTTATGTTTGCTGCCATAATCTTCACACAATAATGAGAACAATTGGAATTGATACGGTAGTGATTTGATAAAATTAATTATTTTCGCCGCTTCATCCATGATTAATTTGAAATTTTACGTCATTTGCTTCATCGCAAGTGCTTGTTTATACAGGATACAATGGTTGGAACTACAATTAGGCGCTTTATTTTTTATTAGTGACACTGCTCCTGCTATTTTACCCGTCATCGCCTTGACCCCATCTGTACAAATGTCAATGCAATCGTTGCAACTGAGATTATTTTTTTCAAAAAATATATTTATTTTATTAGAAATTTCTTCTCCAGTAGTGTTTGTGGGCAGCGATGAGCACATAAGCATGTCTTCTCCAAAAGAGCGTTCATGTGGATATCTGACGATAACCAGAAAGATAGCCAGACTAGGGACATAGCTTGCCAGATCATGAATTTGCTGTGAAAAAGTATCGTTTGATAGCGGCACAGTAGAAAGATGCTTTGCAGATTTTTTATCAAGCATACATTTTATTATGTCTAACACACATGGTTTCATTAAATTTTCAGCGATAGTGTATTGCTTCACCTGCTTGTGCAATGCGATAGCTAACTAAATATGATGGCCTTTTCATTGATAGTTTGGGTTACAAGCCTAATAGTTTTTTGACCTTACAATAATTGTTCTTTTTTACGTACAAAAAACTCTTTATTCCTGTCTTTAGACTCGGGGTGTACAGTTTCCAAATGTCGCCGCAACTTGGCACGTGTCATGGAACTATTAGGAAGCAGCTTACTACATAACATGCAAAGAGGTAACCTGTTGGAATCAACAAATCCGAAACTGATATATGATTCTTCATAATTCCTTTTTTTCGCCTTTGCAACCGTGGGGCTTGACGTCGTTGCATCATCATCATCACTGTGTATTCCATCAATATCTACATGTTGGATCCTATTATGAAAATAGAATTTTAATAAATTAAAGATTTTTCCCCGTAAGCCATAACACTCAAGTTTTTGTAACAAACGTTTGTGACAAACAGTATCAAAGGCTTTATAGAGGTCGACGAAAATGGAAATTGTTGGAGTTTTAAAATTTAAAGCATCATTGTATAGTTCTGATATTAGCGCATATATTGCATCTTTTTATCTAAAACAATATTGCTTTTCCGAAATTATATAAAACTTATTCAGGAATTTCGTAATTTTATAATTTTTTAGATATTCTTTGAAAATACAGATAATATCGACACGGGTCTTTTACCCTTTTTTATAGAGGGGTTTTATTATTCCAATCTTTAGACACTCCGGAAAGTATGCGTTATTTATACATTTGTTTAAGAGATGTTTGAGAGGTTTAACGATTTAGTTTTCAACTTCTTTTACGGTTTCTGATTCAATACCATCCCAACCAGGAGCTTTTTTAGATTTGAGTGAATTTATAATAATCAGAACTTCCTCTTCATTTGTATTATCTAAATACATAGTACTTTCCAATGTGTCCAGATTTTCTTCATAATTGTCCGGAGGAAGAATTTTTCTTGCAAAATTGTGCCCTAGTTCAGCGAAACAGTTATTGAATTCGTTTGGTATGTCAAATTTTTCTGTAACATCTATATCGTTTTCTATAATTAACTTTTCGATTTCGTTTGAAATGTTTTTTTTCTACAACTGCTATGAAAAGTAGCGTTTTTCTCATAGCTTCAATTTCAAAACCATATACTGGTCATACTGTAAGAAATATTATTTCTCACGGAACTTTGCCCACACTACATATATTTATATGGAGAATCCAGTAAGGGGATCCTCGTTGCCTAGAAGTTTTCAGCAGGGGGATCCTCAATGCTTAGACTTTTTCTACACAAAAATTTGATTCTATTCTTCAAATGTGTCGTTGTAGAAGAAATATAGTGTGCAACATGTGGCAAAAGTACTTTTCTCACTCGTGTGTTTGCGGTACTTGCCCTACAGGCTCGTGTCACAAATTTCCACACTCGTGAGAAAAGTTGAGCTTTCCTCACTTGTTGCACAATATACTATTTCCGCACAGGCTTTTTACGCATTTCCATGGAGCTGTCAAAGAGCTTTTATTTTTGGTCACTAAATCATTTATATGTAACCATTTTGCTTTATTTACTAATGATCTAGTTTTATTTTTGTAAGTATTGTATTTTTCTGATATAATAAGAAAATTGCAAAACAATATGGCCACTTTTAGAGGGGATGGAAACGTTAATTTGCATAAGATGCATTATTGCTAAAAAAATCCACACTTCTTGTGCGAGGTCCATTGGAGTCTCAACGATTGGTATGGCATCCTGGGAGGAACAATTGTGGGTCCCTATTTCTTTGATTATCCACTAAATGGTGCCAGGTTTTTTTATTTTTTGGTAAACATATTGCCTATTTTATTTAAAGATCTGACCTTGCAATTACAGCAAAATATGTTTTTACATCTAGACGGTTGCCCATCACACTTTTCAAGAAATGTGCGAGAACAATTAAAGCAAAAATATCAACAGAGGTGGATTCGACGAGGAAGTCTATTTCATTGTTTGCTGTCTGCAATAATATCATGCTTCTCTTATACGTTCATCCTTATGTCATTATTATTAGTTTCGAAGTTTATTAAATCATGAGCACCATTTAAATATAGGAAATTCTTATTTTCTTCTAATGATACAATATTTACATCAACACCGTACTTTTAAGACAAATGACGATTTGAATTGCTTTGCGAACTTGGCAATTTTTCAGTATAAACATAAAACAATCATCACAAAAGTACCCAAAAAATATCTACTTCTATTTCTCACTTCTGGACCAAAAACATAAAGTAGATATGTTATTTGGGTAACAAGAATTTCTAACAAAAGTTTGGAAACGTCGTCGAGTAAATTGCAGAGAAGTAACAGTATTTCTTTTTTCCAAAAACTAGCACGTTACCATTCATTAAAATATAATTATGTGAACGTAAGAGAATATTCCTATTAGGTTTTTTTCTTTATTTTTAGGTCTTAATTTACGATAATAATAAAGAAGTTCAAACTGATGTAGACAAAGGAACACGATCATCTGAAAAACCCTCTATATCATCAATAGAAGCAGTGAAACCTCCAACAACAAAAAATCAGAACGAAAGGTCCACTTGCTAAACAAAATGATATGTTCTCTTTAGCGTGTAAGTACCTGTAAAATCCCACAAAGAACAAGGATCCTCTGCCAACTGTAGCTACAGTTTGACGTGAAAAACTCAGAACTCTCTATAATGAACAAAGATTATATGCGGAGAAAGCTATTAATGACATTTTGTTCAAGCCCGCTCTTGGGAATTTACATAGATACTCACTTCAGATTAATGGAGGCCCCAATACAAGTGGATTTGGTTGTTTATTTCTCACACGTACTTCTACTCCCCTTTCTATACAATCGGTTCAAGAGAAGCAAATACAGGAGCAGGAACAGGTCCAGGAACAACCTTTAGCAAGCTTATTTTCCTCGTTTACGGAACTGTAAATTTTACTAACGATTTTTACTTTTCCGCCCAACCTATCTAATATGCGAGCAAACTATTGATTTTATGAGTTATACTTACGTTTTTCATCAAGAACAACACGAAAAAACGGTTTTTAGAAAAAAATCCTGTGTGTATGTCATCGTCGTCGTCAGCCACTTTTCGTTACATGTCTTGTTAGCACGATACAGCCTCCGGAGTGCAACAAGTCACCAATTTTATGATCGAATATTGTTCAGGACATCTCACAGATGAACCCTATTGATTTCAAGCTTACCAGATCCAGTACAACGGGTGCTATGGTACTTTAAGTACGACATTTTTGTCATTTTTTGAGAAATTTCAGTTTGTTAGCAGTATACAGTCTCCGGAGAGCAACAATTACCAATTTTATGATTGAATATTATTCATAATAGCTCACAGATGAACCCTATTGATCTTCAGCTCGCCAGAGCCAGTACAACAGGTGCTATAGTACTTTAAGTACGACATTTTTGGAGAAATTTCAGTTTGTTAGCACGATACTGCCTCCGGAGTGACCCTTTTTATGATTGGATATTATTCAGAGCGTCTCAAAGATGAACCCTATTGATATCCAGCTGAGTAAAGCCAGTTGAAGGAATGCTATAGTACTTGAAGTACCAAATTTTTGTTATTTTTGGAGAATTTTCAGTCCGTTAGCACTCTACAGCCTCCAGTGTGTATACAAGTGACGAATTTTATGCTCAAGTTGTTTCACATATGTACCCTATTGATTTTCAGTTGACTGGAGCGAGTACAGCGGGTCCTATAAATTCAGATATATTACATTTTTGGTTACTTTTGTAGAAATTTCGGTTTGTTAGCAGGATACATCCCCCGAAATGTAGACAAGTGACAATTTCATGATATAAATATTGTTCAGGGCATCTCAGAGATGCGGAAAAGTTAGTTGTAATCTTTAAAACCGTTTATTTGTTTCGAGTAAAAATATATAAATTTATTATTTGCAGAGTACTCTTATTATGTCATTTATTTATTTATTCATCTATCAAGAAATATATCCTGTTTATGTCAGGAAAATATTTAAATAATAGAATAGTTAATACGAATTCAATAAAACTAAATATATAAATAGTACATGCTAACAAAACAAAAAAAATATAGGTACATACACTGTATAAAACAAAAAATAAAGTGCTAGTAAAATACGTTCAAGCTATAATGGAAAGCAAAATCTATGTTATTTACTAATTACAAAACAATCATGTATTATCTTCATGTTATCCTGTAGAACATATACCAATACTTCACAAATTTCAATATCCGCAATGCTCATTGAAGTTGTTGACATTACAGCCGAAAATTTCAAATATTCGAAAGTTCTGCTGGTGGCTAGATATCTTAGGATTACAGCCAATCGTTCATGTTTTGCCTATTTGTGTCAGTTCTGCCTACAAAAGGTTCCACCATGTGCAGCAATTTTTCAAACGTTCCTCCATCCATTCAAAAATAATTTGTGTAGTCATTTGTTTCATTACTACCAATTTATTTCAGTTAAGTTGCATATGAATACTCATTACGTCCTTTTAGCCATTCCTTCATCCAACATCGACATTTTACTCGACGCTTTAATGTCACTGCCAAAATTATGGCAACGCAAGCTTTCCTCTGCATGTTCATCGTAAAGAAACATAGTCGTACTGATCCAAAATATTGACAATAATATTGATCGTGTGATATACATAAATAAAAATGTAGTACATGATATAGACGATTTTGACAATAAAGCGCTGGAACGTTTTGCATCTATCAAAGACAGTAGAGCTGATTTTAATTTTTAAAAATAATTACAAGGAAGAATTATAAACATTTTAATATGTGGGTAGTGTATGCGAATAATTTTAGATTAATTTTAAAAATACCAGTTTAACTAAGACACGAGTACATGTACAAGTGTTATTACCTAAAGAATTTTCGCACAGTAATTTTGTATACTTCAAGTCAGCTGTGGTGATAAAAGTTAGTGAAAAACTTCAATTTTCAGTGACCTGTAAACAAAATTTGAATTGTAAGTACCATTTACAATTTACACATTAAAAGCGAAGTACTCATTACAATAAAAACTATGATATGCCCGTTACGTTATCGTCAATTAGTTCGAACTGCATCAAAACAGTAGCTACCACCTACCGAAAAACTCCAATTCGAATGTTATAAGCAGCAAATACATATTACCCACCTTTAGCAGTATCTCTATCCATGTCATTTGACAGAGAGTCCGCGGTTTGTGTATCATTTGCAATTCTTGCAGTTGAAACAAGTCAAATATCTCCGAAATAAAAAACCTTCTGCTAGATTTTGAAACGTAAATTGATAATTTTTATGACAAACTAACTGAACTTAATCATGAACTGTGTCAGTTATATGTATTTAACTTTCCCGAGTTTGCGGATAATATCGCCAACTAAGCAGTAGATCGTATAACGAGAGCTAAAAACATTTTAATAAGAGGCGAACCAGAATTCTCTGGAGATGTCCAAGTTAAAAACGAGAAAGACGCAAATAAAACTAACCTCGTGACCTCGTTTTGGAAACCACTGGATGTTAAGAAAAGTCAATTACCTATTATAAAGTTGAAAACCTAGCCAAAGATTTCATCGAATGATTGAAGTGGTTATGACATTAGAATATCTCGTCATTCTGAGAAACAAAGCCAAACTCTTAGAGAACAAAATTATGGAAATGTTTTCAGTTATTGATGATAAAACATCGATAAAACAACATAGATTGGAAGAACTTCATAGTGAACAAGAAACTAGCAGAAAAACCGTGAACATGATCCGACTATTAGATACATTAACGATACGCCCCGAATAACGAAATTTCGTCCATAATCTTCCTGTTAAGAAATTTACCAACAGTCTTTTCATGTACACAAAGTTGGACTCACTTTCAGCTAGACTGGATAATCTGTGTAAATGTACAGTGCAACTTCTTAAACCACATATTATATTTATTTCTGAAACATAGCTATATCCTTCTATTTGGGACTGCTCAGTGAAAATAAATGGATACACATTATATCGTCGGAATAGAAAAAATTGTGAAGGTGCTGGTGTATGTATTTACTTATCAGGTGATATTACTCAAAATGTTAGTTTCAACACGCAATTATTGGATATACCTGGAATATACATTCTTCACTTATCTATTAACAAAAATTCATACTCTTTTAATTTAGTGAGCGTATGTCGCCTTCCCGATATGAAACTTCCACAGGACAGTATATTATTTAAGAAACTCGAACAGTTATCACTTCTTGAAAATCTTATCATTGCTGGAGATTTGAACTTCCCAGAGCTCATATGGCGCATAACCTCATTATCAGACGCCACAAACTCGCACCATTTGTCGCATACTTGTTAACGACCAACAACTTATCTCATCACTTGATCCAAATTATCATTCAAGTACTTCGGTTGATTTTATTACTGGAAAATTGTTATTATTAAATTAAATTGATTTATATGTAAATGTGAATGAGTTTGTTCACAGTTACACTCATAGACTTCTCCAGGTCACCCTCACCCCCCAATAACGGGTACACCGTACCCTACTGAGTACACCCGCCGTCTTAGGGAAAAATTCAGACTAGCTAGTATAAAGCCAGACATTTTTATAAATGAAAATTTAAAAAGTGAGAATACAGTAATAGTTAAAAATAAAACTAAATCTAAACAGTTAATTAAAGTGGAAGACTATAAAGAAAGGTACATTTAAACCCAAAGTTGTGAAATGACAAAAGCTAACTTACACACATAGAAGCGTAAATGAAAAAACTGACACAAAAAAAGTGCATGGAAAAATACTGGGGAGTCCAATTCTTCAAAAGAGGAAGACGAACCACGAACCATCGCTGATTCTTCTAACACAAACTACTCAAAAGAGTTAGAAAGAATAAAAATTGAAACACGTGAACTCAAAATTAAAAATCAAAATTATCACCAAATTGTATTTTTGGATGACTTAGATAAAGACACAATTAAACCAAACTTAAACACCAACACAATAAAAATAACTAAAACCTGTCTAGACACTATTGATATATCCACCCTTAATAAGTTTATAGAATTAACAAAACCCGTAGAAAAGTGTATAGGACAAACTGACACAGAAAAGTGTATAGGAAACACCCAAGACAAAAAGTGTCTAAGAAGACCAAAAAATAGAAAGTGTATAGAAAACGCAAAACATCCATCACCAGATCCTAGACTCGAACTATCAATCGCTACTTGCAGAGGGAAAATAACTAACCGAACATCCACCCCAGATAGAACAGCAAATTTTAAATCCCCAAGAATAATGGAAGAAGACACGATCGGATATAAATCCAGCTCATCCAGGGAAGATAAAAACACGTTAAAAACCCAAACTAAAACAACGACCACACAAGCCCTCGTACACAAAATATCGAGCCAATCGTGGGTACAAGAAGTGGAAAACGAAGAAAATGCCATAACAGCGACAGATAAGTTTGTTTCTCAATATGAGAACATTACAAAAAAACGATTGTTCATAGAACAATTAATATGACATCAAACAAGAAGCAAGCCGAAGACATTAATGCGATAACAACTATCTCCACAGGCAAACAAATGGACAACGCAGCAAGCAGAATTCATTATCCCAAAAAGGTCAGGACGTTTAACACCTTAATAAAGCAAATCAAAAAACAAACAGAAACCACAACTAGCAACCGATTTTAAACGCTGTCCGAAGAATCAGAGGATGATGCGCCTACGAGGCAACAAAAAAAATGGAAAAAAACCGAATTTCGGAAGCTCAATACCACTGATGATAGTTCTGACGAAATAAACAAACACCGTAACACCAAGCGTCCAAAACAAAAAGAACCAGTTCCATAACTTACTGCTCTCCCATCATATTCGACGGCAATATTTCAGCACATAAAGATATGGTGCTGAAACTTAAAGAATATGTATCCAAATCATTTGTAATGAAATACACAGCAAATTCAACTATAATATTCACTAAGGAAGTCGGAGATTTTAATAAGGTAAAACAAATACTCAGAACAGAAAAAGTTACGTATCACACATATACGAGGAAAGATGAGAAAACTCACGCCTTTATTTTGAGGGGACTAGCCGAAGGGCTTCAAATAGATGAAATTAAAGAATAGCTTTCCAACATCTATAAAATAAATATAAATGATGAATACTTAAAAGTTGTCCGGACATAGCTACAAAATGGAGTTAGACCCGATTAGCAAGAAGTATCCAAGTATGCTTCAACGATCAGAAGATACTGGGCCCAAAGGGATTACCTTACTCTTCGCGATGGTGTACGCCATCGGACGTGAGAGAGCTCTGACGGTGTATGTATGATCCACGAACTTGTCTTGCCTAAATCAGTTTTTCGTAAAGTGTTGGAAGAGCTTCATAGCAGTCGTTCAGGAGGACCTTACGGAGTTGGGAAAACCAGAGTTCGTGAACGATTCTACTGGGTCGACTGTCGCCAAGACGTTACAGAAGCATGTAAGAAATGTGACTTATGTGGCGGAAAGAAAGGACCAACAACTAGAAATCGTGGAAAATGGCTCAATATCTGTCCGGTGAACCATTTCAGAGGGTAGGGGTTTAATTATATTTAATATTAGTACGAAAGGACAAAATAAAAAAATTTAATTTTTAGACATACTCGGACCACTACCAAAAACAGGTTGAAAGGTAACAAGTACTTGAAGGTAGGCTATGGATTACTTTTCCAAGTCGCCAGAAGTAGTACCAATTCCTAACCAAGAGACTACAACCATCGCTGAAGCATTTATGAATAATGTCATCGCAAGAGACGGAGTACCATTGGAAGTACATTCCGACCAAGGAAGAAATTTTGCTCTAATTACTGATCTATCACTTCCATCATTAATACGATATTAGAATAAATTACTGAACCTATTATAGAAAAAGGTTACGATTAAGACATAAATATCCACATTCTATTTATAAATTTCAAACAAGCATTTGATAATCTGAAAAGAAACATACTGCTAAAAGACATGACAAAATTGCATATACCAAAAAACTGATAGCTCTGACCAGAATAATAATGAGAGAGTGTAAATCACATGTAAGTACAAAGGATGAAAAAACTCAAGAATTCGATATAAATTGTGGAGTCAGACAAGGTGACGGACTATCTATAAATCTATTTAATATATCTCTAGACAGAGTAATAAAAGACTGCAAACTTAAAGGTACAATTATTACTAAAGACATCCAGGTAGTGGGAAATGCGGATGATTAAGCGATAATCATTAGAAGTGTAAGGAGCCTATAGAAAAAATTCTTAAATTCGAGCTGGCAGCTAGTAAAAGGAGACTAGAACTAAATGAAAAGAAGTAGGAAAGAAAACACAATAACACTAACTATAAGAATATTACCGGGCAAGTATATCTTTGAATATGTAAACAAGTTTAAATTCTTGGGAGTAATAGTTAACAACCGTAATGAACGAGAAGAGGAAATGGATTCAAGCAGGCTACCAAATATATCACAAATTCCGCCCTCTAATGTTATACAAAAAACAGCAAAAGTACTAAAATGAAATTTACAGAACAGCAATAAGGCCAACAGTAACCTATGGAGGAGAAACGATGATTCTTACGAAAGCTGACGAAGAAAAACTTCGAAAGAAAAAAGATAAATGGAGTAGTATACGGGCCAAAAAAGATGAGTAACGGGTAATATAAAATCCTTTTGAACTCTGAAATTCGTTAAATTTTGTACCAAGTAACTATCCTCAGATTTTTAAAAGCTCAGCGAATACGATGGTTAAAACACATAAGACGAATGAAAAATAATTGTGAAGTTCAAAAAAGAACAGAATGGTATCCGGCTCAGAGGGAGACCAAAAAGCAAATCGTAAAGTGAAGAAAAAATTGATCTGAACAAGATGGGAGTGGGCGGATGGTAGAGCAGCACCCAGGACAGCAAAAAATGGAGGCAAATAGCAGAAACGGCTAAAACATGCATTGAACTTCAGTTAAATGTGATTATATCGTGGATTGACTCACCACATGAAATGAATCTAAGAGAAATGTACAGCCGATTATATATAATGGTGGTTTTTTAAAATCTTATGATCTGTAGTTGAAGACACGCCAGTTTTTGCAGCAATGGATCTGATGGACACATGTTGATTAATCGCTACATATGCTAAAACATTCACCACATTTTGTTCGATTCGTATTGGCTTTTCATGATTTTTATGTAGCATTCGGAAATGAACCTTACCGCATTTTCTCCTCAACCATAGCAAATGTTACGTCGGAGGGTGTTCTTCTTTCGGAAAAACGTTCCGCGTATAGGCTTGAGCATTGCGAGCATTTTTTCTACATTCACCATAAATTAACAAAATATCTGCGTATTCATTAGGAGTTATTAACATATAAAAACCTCTTTCATTTGAGCTAACTTTCACCGCCTCTGATGCATTAAAGTAGTTCATTGTGATGACGTCACAGCGCCTGTGATGACGTCAAATATCTCAAGTATTACTCAAAAAATGATAGGATTATTCATTAATTTCTGAGTTATAGGCTGCTAAAAACATCTTGGAACACCCTGTATTGTAGGGTAGTGGTAGTATTATCCTTCTTCTTTCGGTTCCGTCTTCACCTTAGTGAAGGTTGGCAACAATCTGGGCGAACTGGGTTCGGTTTTGAGCAGCTCGGAATAAGGAATGTGAGTCTAGTCCGGTCCAGTCTCTTATGTTTTTCAACCACGAATGTTGGCGTCTTCCTATACCTCGTCTGCCTTCCATTTTTCCTTCCATTATTATTTTCAGCAGCCTCATGCTATCACTCCTGATTACATGTCGCAAGTATGCGGTTTTTCTCTTCTTTATGTCGACAACTAAGTCTCTGTCCTTACCTAATCGTCTCAGAACTTCTTCATTACTGATGTGGTCTGTCCAGGGTATTTTTGAGAGCCTTCTATACACCCACATTTCGAAAACTTCTAGCCGCCTTAGTGTTTCAGCCTTTAGGGTCCAGACTTCGGATCCGTACAGCAAGACGGAATAGATGTAACAATTGACAAATCTAAGGCGTAATTTCAAGTTCAGTGATCGGTTACAAAGCACTGGTCGCATTTTATTGAATACTGATCTGGCCTGTTCTATGCGCGATCTGATTTCTGTACTAGGACTCAGATCAGATGTTATCCAGGTACCTAAATACTTGAACTTGGTTACGTTTTCGATGGGTAGTCCTTTTATGTATATATCTGGTGCTGGATTAGTTCTTCTAGTGATGGCCATTACTTTTGTCTTCTTTATATTAATTTTAAAGACCAGGGTCTCTCCTACTCTGTCGATTCGATTTAAAAGTTGTTGGAGTCCTTCTAAGCCATCGGCTATGATGGCGGTATCATCTGCAAAGCGTAAGTTGTTAATCAGATGCCCGTTTATTCTAATGCCGTGTTCCATACCCTGTAGTGCTTCATCGAATATGTAGCCAGAATATATATTAAATAGTAAGGGCGATAAGACACATCCTTGTCGCACTCCCCTATGAATGGGTACATCATCTGTTTTGTTTCCAAAACCAATACAATTCAATCAATATCGAATATTCAGGTTTTTATTTCAATTAAAAAAATTAAATTTAGAGCTATTTGTATTAAAGACTTAATTAAAGTTTTTGTAAAATAGGACAAAGTTGAAAAGTCTCTATGGATCTCGTTGTAAAATCCATAATAAAGTAGACAGCAGAATATAATAAAGCTCAGAAGAAAGAGCTTATTATGATTCATATAATGAGAAATCCTGACATAAGAACTATGTACTCCTGAATTTTTAGTTCCCAAGTCTTCAGAACACAAAAAATTATGTATATACACCTATATACAATTTTTTTAACAATAAATTTCTTACAGTGTACATATAATAGTAGTAAAAGCTTGACATCAAACCTCAAATAAAAGTACAGTTAGTCTAACTTCCCTACCGATATTATCGCATCAATAATATTATGAGCAATCAACTTGATATCCTTTTTATGAAATTTCATACTCAAAGACACACTCGCACACACCGAACGAAAATCTCGGGAGTTCTAAAACAGTGATACAACTCCAAGCTCCGCCTTTTTAGAATGATCGGCCAATAGACTGGCGCATATTATCGATCGCTACGTCATTTCCTTCCCCCCACCACGGCCGCCATTTTACCCCCACCGCTAAAGAATCCCGACTCTCTCCCAATGCACAATGTGAATGTTTATACAGATTGAAGGATTTTTCGGGAAACAGGTGAATCTAAATGATGTTGGATGTTGACTGCTATTTTTACTGAAACTTTTCTATCTCTATAGTATTGAACATGGGTGACTTGGATTATTTGTTTTTCTGTCTTCAATTAAACCATTAGCTATACATATAGGTATAATCTATAAGGTAGCATCTAAATCCGTAGCAATTTATTTATATAGTGTGAAACAGCCAAATTTTACATTTCGCTGGGGGAAATTAACTACTTGAATTTTTTTTGAGATACGGATAAAAGAGTTATTTAGAATTTAACTCGACCTAACTGATTATATATATTATTTAATTGTATGAAGGATTAATTTCTAGTTTATAGTACATGGGCATACCATAGGGAATGTGATATCACAAACTCATAGAGGTTTGTCACTTACGAAGGTTAGTGCTTACTCTCATTTATAAACATGTTTACTTCACCTTTTGTATAGTATAAAGTCGGGGATTATGAAATATATCCGGTAATAAACAAAAAATATATAACTATAGTCTGTTTCTTATTGTCTGACAGCACGCGAAAAGGTCACAGATGCTAGTCAGGTAGTGAAGCATAAGCGTCACAGTTCATCTAAGGAATTTGTTTACTATTTAATTTTATACTCGATCTGATATATAAAGGTAATATAAATGTAAATTCGGTTAGTTAAAACAACTAACTAACCTTCATACATTTGTAAAGTACATACAGTTATAACAATAAATTATTTTTGAAATAATCTTGTCACGCAAGTATTCTGACTGAATATTTTATTAATTATCTTGAGAATTTGAAGCAGGTCAATTTTTGGGAGACATATTAACAAACCATTTATCAATTCATTCTCCAAATAATTACTTTCTTATTTTCGAAATGTTGATAATAACATTTCCAAGAAACATTACAATAGGGTCCTACTAGGGATTGTCCCAATTACTACTTAGAAATTTTACAGGTATATACAGTGAAACTTGGTCTCGCCCAAATTTGTATAATTTGTTTTGCTTAGAGTCGCTTATGTTCCATAAGTGTTAACTGTGTTGTGAAAAATGTCTTTAAGTTTTACCCCAGTAAAGTGTAAGAGCGTGCTTAACTCAATAACGAAGAGTGTACTGTTAAATGTGCATGATGCTGTTGTACATCAAATGCCGGCTGCTACTGTTAGAAAGATAGTTTCAACATGTTCCAATATGACAGGAGTTAGTGAATCTACTATTTACAGGCTTCTAAGAGAGAGGAAAAATGGAAATATATCTCCACCTAAAAAGTCAACTGGAAGAAGACCATTTAACCTTGATGAACATATGCAAAATACAATAAGATGAAAAGTACATGATTTATATTTTAAAAAAGAGATCCCAACCCTTGACAGAATTCTGAGAATGGTGAAGGAGGACGAGAATTTGCCTGACATAGGACGAAAAACTTTGTGTAATATATTACACAAATTAAATTTTACTTGGGAGAAGCAAAGTCGCAAATCAGTGCTAATCGACAACGAAGAAATAATATATTGGAGACGCCAGTATTTACGAGATATCCGAAAATACAGACAGGGGGGAAGACAAATCTATTATCTAGATGAGACATGGCTTAATGAAGGATATTCAGTGAAAAAAATATGGCAGGACAAAAGTATTCAAACCAGTCGTCAAGCTTTCATAGAAGTTTTATCTACTGGACTGAAAACTCCTATCGGTAAAGGTCGCCAACTAATAATAACGCATATTGGATGCAATCAAGGGTTCGTTGAAGGTGGTTTACTGGAGTTTCAGTCAATTTCAACCGAAAACTATCACGAAGAAATGACTGCAGATGTATTTTACACAAATGGTCGAATTAATTCCAAATAATGCTGTAATCGTTATGGACAATGCCACTTACCATTTGAAGATGATATGTTGAATTTTGAACTCTTAAAGGTTGCTTCAGATCACAAGCTACAATTTAAAAAGTTTCTTATTGATGAAATAGCCAAGAATCGTGGGATAACAGTGCTTCATTTGCCGCCATACCATTGTGAATTGAATGCGATAGAGTTAATATGGGCCCAAATGAAAGGTTATGTAGCTAGACATAATAAAACATTTAAAATGAAAGATGTTCGTGAACTCATGAAGTACTGATTGACAACAATAACTGAAGAGAACTGGAGAGATGCTGTGAATCATGTAATTAAAGAGGAAGAGAAAATGTGGGTTTTAGATAACCTCATAGAACAAACTATAGAACCGATAGTGATATCTCTCGACGAGTCTTCGGATGATTCTTGTATGGCCAGCGAAGAGGATGATACTATAGATTGAATTTTATATTTCCTATAAATGGTATGCTACTTCACTTAATATACATTAATTCATTGTCAATAAATTTGAATTATGAGAATTGAACTATATTTTCTTTAATTAATTTAATTTAATAAAAATGTAACTTGTTAATAGGCCTAAACTAATGAATTTTATTTCTTAAGCTCCCCTCAGACTTCTCAGTTTTTAGCGCTGAAGCTGTGGGCATCTATGAATCGTTAAAATTTTTTTCTTCGTCCAGAAAAAGTTCTGCTATTATATTAGCTGATTCTCTGTCTGTCTTAACAGCTATACAAAATCCAACTATACCTGCTTTATCAGATAATCTTTATATATTCTATATAAAAAAAATGTTATTTCAATTAAAAAAAGATAATAAACATGTACAGCTGATATGGATCAAAGCACATATATCAGAAAATTATAAAATCTCAAATGATTACTTAACTCGATAAACGACATATTTAAAATGTAATGAATATCTATTTACCCAGATCTTCGAGATCCTAGGCTGAAAGTATCCGACGACTCGCAAATTCAGCAATCCGTTACACGGTACCTGTAGTTGGCTGCTTCACGAGACAAACCAATTCTCCATCAAACAGACTACTAGAACATTCGAGGAGCAGAAATACCACGATAGAATGGCCACCGGAAGGTATATGCAAAGTGATACCTCTACAATTCAACAGTCAATGTGTCATTCCCTGAGTTAGTGTTTTGATTGGTATTAGTGTTTTAAATGAAACTTACAGTTTCTAGATGATTTCACAATATAGAAAATTACTAGAAGATAAAAATATTAATCCAGGAAAAATTTCAGATATACTTAATTTATTTGATGTATGTATTAATCAGACTTATTTCACTTTTGACAATAAGGTATATATTCAAAATGAAGGTTTACCAATGGGAAGCCCTATATCACCAATTTTGGAAAACATTCTTATGGGCAGTTTAGAAAGAAAAATCTTTGAAAGTAATATTTCAAAAAATGTTTTATTTTGGTATAGATATCTAGATGACATATTAGCTTGTTTTATAGGTAGTGAACGACAATTAGATATATTTTTCAACCACATTAATAATTTACACCCACAAGTAAATTCTACATTAGAAGTTGAAGAAAATAGCTCAATGAATTTTCTTGATTTGAAAATTCAAAGAGTTAATAATGTACTTGATTATTCAATTTACAGAAAACCAACAAACACTGATGTGACTATTCCATATAGTTCCAATCACCCCTTGTCACACAAATTAGCAGCATATAATTCAATGATACATAGAACTTTTTCAGTTTCTATGGACAAATGTAATTTCAATAGAGAAATTAATACAATTAAAGAAATAGCAACATCCAACGGTTATCCATTACATATGATAAATAAATTAATTAATAAAAATGAGGCAAAAGTGGCATTACAACTAATATTTCCCAAACAAAGCAGAGACATAAAAAGTTATAAAGCCATCACTTATGCAGGAAATATTTCTAATAATATCTTTAGCGACAAATGAAACACTTTTTTTTAAAACAAAAAGTAACGAAGTATAAAATTATTAAATGTAAAAACAAAAATATCAGCATTAAAGGAATCTGGTATATATAAACTTAAATGTTCAGAGAGTAATGCTGTTCTATTTGGGTAAGACCCTTAGAAATTTTGGAATCCGATACAGTGAACACTTACGAGCATACAGATTAAAACGACCAGTTAAAGTACACTACGCAAAATATCTCCTTGACACCAATCATTCATTGACACCTAACACAGAACTAGAAGTACTACATATTTGTGATAAGTAGCAAGAACTGGATTTTCTTGAAGAATTGGAAATTAGAAGGCACTTAAGAAACGGACAATATGAAGTCGTCAATGAACAGATAAATCTAGGGAGTTGTCTATTTTCAAACTGTTTTCTCAAGTGATAATTGTGAAGATCAGCAGATATAGTTTTCCTGGTTTCCTATATCATTGCACAGTTATACTGATCTTAATTGGAAAAAAAGATATTCAGGATATCCCTATAGTGATAATAATATCTAAGCTTTAGTATTTGTAATATCATATCTTCTTTTTTCCATTAACATATGTTAAGTCAATCACAAGGTAGATCACTTCTTGTTCTAGCCAAAAATAATTAATAAACATCAGGTAGGCATTCTGACGATGATATTATTTTAATATTAGGTAAATTTTTGTTTATTCAATTTCTAATATTCATGTAATAAGGTTGTAAACCTGTTTGGATATAAATAAATAAATAAATATTTAAGTGATAATTGTAAAGATCAGTAGATATAGTTTTCCTGGTTTCCTATATCATTGCACAGTTATACTGATCTTAATTGGAAAAATGATATCCAGGATATCACCATAGGGCTAATAATATCTAAGCTTCAATATTTGTAATATCACACCTTCTCCTTTTTTCTATTACCATATATTAAGTCAATCACAAGTTAGGTCACTTCTTGTTCTAGCCAAAAATAATTAATAAACATCAGGTAGGCATTCTGACGATGATATTTAATATCGAAACAATTGTCAATTTCTGAGAATTTTCAACAAATTTTAAATATATTGTGTAATTATCTAGAAACTGAAAGTTTCATTTAAAACACTAATATGAGTAGATTACACGATGTAAGGGTCGAGACAGTAAATTTTATTAAAGTTTTTATTGGTAAATAGTAGACATTTATTGTTTTAATTCATTATTATTTACTATTTCTTTTTCGGTCCTGTTCGGTAGATGACATTAAATATTATCGTGTTCATTATTAAACATGTATATTCCTCACTTTTTGTCAGAATCGTCAGTCCCTGAACCATCAGGTGCTAGCCGTGAATGCGACTAGGGGTTGACGGAATGTCCAGGGACTGATGTTCACTTACAACAACTTGCCATTTTTTTCAATAGTTATGATCTTTACTTGTTTTTAGCAACATGCCGCCTAAAAGACAGCCAAAAGACGAAACAGCCAAAAAACAGCTGCCGCAAAAGCATGTTTAGAGAAAATTTAAAGTGATCCAGTATTATTGGCTGATTACAAAGAGAAAGAAAGACTGAAGTATCTAAATAAAGGGAGGAAGGTCAGCGAAATTGTGTTAACGATATAACTCCTCGTGAACAAAGAAAAATTAGAAAAAATTGGAAGAAATATTCTTCCGATTATCGAAAGAACCACAAAATTAGGAGAGTCTTTGATAATTGTATGGCGCAAAATACGCTACCGATTCCATCTGACGAAGAATTTTTAATAATTATTTCTTCTTCTTAAAGTGCCTTCTCCACTCAATGAAGATCTGCAACAATTCAGGCAAATTCGTCTCTGCCTTGGACTCTTCTTAGCAGGAAGTTTGGATCTAAGCCTGTCCAATTCCTCATGTTTTTCAGCCAAGAGCACTGTCTACGTCCAGGGCTACGTTTTCATTCAATCTTGCCCTCTATAATCAGTTGTAGGAATCTGTACTTGTCCTGTCTCATGACATGACCAAGGTAAGCAGTCTTTCATTTTTTTATGGTCTGGAGAATTATTTCCGTCCTTGTTCACTCTATGTAAGAACTCTTGATTGGTGATATGTTCATGGAATGCGCGGCGCGGCGATATACCCACATCTCAAATGCTTCCAGCTTGTTGATACTGCTGACTCCATACAGTACCGTGGAATACACATAACATATAATGAAGTTAAATCTTATGTTTAAATTGAGTGTCCTGTTGGTTAATAGGATCCGCATTTTAATAAACTTGGCTTCAGCTTGCTCTATGCAGAATCTAATTTCTATCTTAGGATTCAGATCCTCGCTGATTCAACTTCCTAGGTATTTAAATATTGTGACTTGCTCTATAGGTAAATCGTTATGTTGAAGAAGTTGTTCGGATTACGAATTATTTGCTTTACTGTTTTAAATGGAACTGTTTCTAGATAACTCCACAATATATTGAAAAATGTTAAAACACTCTAAGAAATTGGCAATTGTTTTGATATTAAATATCATCGTCAAAATGACACAAGTTACATTTCATTTGGTGTCTACCTGATTATTTTTGGCTAGAGCTTGTGATTGACTTAATATATATTAATATAAAAAAGAAGAAGATCATATTACAAATATTGAAGCTTAGATATTATTAGCCCTATGGGGATATCATAGATATATTTTCCCCATTTAAGATCAGTATAACTGTGCAATGAGAACTCCCTAGATTTATCTGTTCATTGACTACTTCATATTGTGGGTTTCTTAAAGATCTTCTAATTTCCAATTCTTCAAGGAATTCCAGTTCTTGTTTCTTATCACAAATGAGGAGTACTCCTAGTTCAGACCCAATAAACACACAAACGTTTTAAAAACGTAAAATATTTAACAAGTAACCTAACGTTTATAAATGGTTTTCAGGCAACTGGTTATATTACCGGAGTAATGTCGCTCGTTTCTACGTAACATATAACGATTTTTCCAACGTCAAATACAACATGATTCTCGTAACGTCATTCAAACGTTACCGTTTTAATGTGATTTACCGGTTGCTTTTGAACGCAATATAAACGTTTATAAAACAGTCTTCTGAAACGAAATTTAGCACACATCTTACTAACGTCACTTAAACATTACCTTTTCAATGTGATATACCCAGTACTTTCATAACGTAATATAAATGTTTTTATAATGCAGTTTATAAACATTTTTGTATAATTATATTTAGCACATACTTTTAACGTAATTTAAACGTTACTTATTTGATGTGATGTACCCATTGCGTTTGTAACGTAATATGAACGTTCTTATGCAACTTATAGACGGTCTTTTGAAACAAAATTTAGCACCCACCTTACTAACGTCACTTAAACGTTACCTTTTCAATGTGGTTTACCCATTGTTTTTGTAATGTAATAGAAACGTTTTTATAATGCAATTTATAAACGTTTTTGTATAATAATATTCAGCACTTACTTTTAACGTGATTTAAGCGTTACATTTAATCGGTTTAAACCATCATTTTCGTAACGTAATATTCACATTTAAAATTAAAAGTAGAGGGGGGCATATTTGACAAAAACTGGAATCGTTAATTAACGTTTGTAAACAAGTAATATTTGATAAATAAAACTTTATTCATATTAATAAAATAACAAATAATATTTATTATACAAGAAATAAAGCATTTATGTATTCTTTACTTTTTACCGTTTTCGGTCCTCGATGGATCCCTCATACTGAGGAGCTACGCTTACGATTAAAAGGAGCTAGTCTATTCGAACAGCGACATCGATGAGCGGGAACCGGAACTCCACGGCGACGTTAATAGGATTACTACCAACTCTTCAGGCGTCTCGTGTTGGCCGTTGTGGTTTGGGGTTGCGAGAATTACGGGCGATTGTTATACGTTATATTTATTTTATTTGATAAATCCACACAAAAATAGTATACAATAAAAAAAAGAAAATTCTTGTAATTAACATAATAAAATAAAAAATCTTCTTAAAACTATAACATAAAATTTATAAGATTTCTAGTTTTAATATTTTACAAAACAACGTGTATATATATAACGGGATTAGAAAGCGTTTTTGTAAATGCATATGAGTTCAATTAAGTGGTTGTTTTCAAATTTAAAAAAGCGTTGTATATACAACGTGTTAAAAAACATTACTGCATAACTGTTTATATCACGCGTAATAGTATAAATAATGTTAAAAATACTACGTTTGAATAACGGGAATTAAAAGCGTTTTTGTAAATGCATGAGTTCAATCAATTCGTTGTTTTCAAATTTGAAAAAGCGTTGTATATACAACATGGTAAAAAATATTACTGCATAACCGTTTATATCACGTGAGATAGTATAAATAATGTTAAAAATACTACGTTAAAATAACGGGAATTAAAAGCGTTTTTGTAAATGCATATGAGTTCAATTAATTCGTTGTTTTCAAATTTGAAAAAGCGTTGTATGTACAACGTGGTAAAAACATTGCTTTTCAACTATTTATATCACGCTAAATAGTATGAATAATGTTAAAAATGCTACGTTGAAATAACGGTCATAAAAAGCGTTTTTGTAAATGCATATGAGCTCAATCGAGTCGTTGTTTTCAAATTTTAAAAAGCATATTATAAACATTTACTGGATAACATTGTATATCACGGAGAATAGTATAAATAATGTTGAAAATATAACGTTAAAATAACGGAATTAGAAAGCGTTTTTGTAAATCCATATGAGTTCAATTAAGTCGTTGTTTTCGGATTTAAATAAGCGTTGTATATATAACATGTTAAAAACATTACGGTATAACCGTCTTTATGACACGAAATAGTATAAATAATGTTGAAAATACTACGGTAAAATAACGGACATAAAAAGCATTTTTGTAAATACTTTTGAGTTCAATTGAGTCGTTGTTTTCAAATTTAAAAAAGCGTTGTATATACAACGTGTTAAAAACATTTCTGTATAACCGTCTCTAACTCGCGAAATGGTATAAATAATGTTGAAAAGTACTACGTTAAGATAACAGCCATAAAAACCGTTTTCGAAAATACATGTGGGTTAAGCTAAGTCGTTGTTTTCAAATTTGGAATATAACGTTTCGAATTCAACCAATTTGTCAACGTTGAAAATGCAACGAGTGATGTTGAAATAACATTGAAACGTTTTAAAAACTTTTTTCTACATAGGTGTGTTTATTGGGGTGTTAGGTGTCAATGAATGTTTGGTGTTAGGTAGATATTTTGCGTAGTGGAATTTATCTGGTCGTTTTAATCTATATGCTCGTAAGTATTCACTGCATCTGATTTCAAAATTCCTAACGATTTGATCCAAATAGATAGCATTACATTCTGGACATATTTATATTTACCAGACTTCTTTAATGATGATATTTTTGTTTTTACACTTAACAATTTTGTACTCACATCACTTTCTATTTTGAAAGAAATTATTGTATTTGTTGCTAAAGGTATTATCTTTGAAATATCATTAAAAATATTAGCTGGATATGTGATGGTTTTATAATTTTCTATTTCTTTAGATTGTTCAGCAAATTTTAATATTTCCTATTTTTCTACTAATTAATTAATTTATCATATGTGATGGATAATCGTTGGATGTTGCAATTTGTTTCATTTCTCTATCAAAATTACACCTGTTCATTGGAAATGAAAATGCTCTATGTATCATTGAATTATATGCTGCTAATTTATGTGACATGGGATGATTGGAATTATATGGAATAGTTACATCAGTGTATGTTAGTTTTCTGTAAATTGAATCATCAAGTACATTATTAACTCTTTGAATTTTTAAATCAAGAAAATTGAGTTATTTTCTTCAGCTTCTAATGTAAATTTAATTTTTGAGTGTAAATCATTAATATGGTTGGAAAATACAACTGGTACAAATTCGAATTAATAATCAAATTCTCCCTGTAATCTTCTCCCTGTATAACATAATTTATATATCCTGCACACATCATACACAGAAATATCATTCTTCTCATACATTCAATATTTCTTTAAACACGCAAAAATCAATTTGAACGTTATTTTCACATAAGAAACATATATAATTATTGCCTTCCAATTTTTTCCACCTAACACTTCAAAGCAACCGACATCAGTTTAAACCTCATCGCTACACAAAAACTATCGTCCAAACTCCCTTATCTGCCACAAACAAATTTTTTTATGTAAGAAAAAGAGACCCCAGCGTGTATATATCACTCGCTGTATTTGACCGTTACATTTTAAACTCTCGCCTCCCATTGGTCAATGTTCCTCGCCATATCACATGAATTCCCACTTCTTCACCCACACATAAATATGATTATGACCCATTCTTTTACCACTTCCCAGCCATCCTTCAAACAAACTTTTCTGGTCATCCTTCGTACAAAATGGTACTTTCGTTTTAATAGCCACCCGGCTTTTTTACTAGCATATTTACATTCATTTATTAATATCATAATGTGACTGAATCATTTATAGTACATAATAATCAGTAATACTCTTAGTTGTGTCGCAATATGAACCACATGTAGCATACCGTAAATATACCAAGTGAAAGTGATACAATAATTTAATTTATTTAAACAACCTCACACCTACTATAGACCTATAGTTATTTATTATCGCTAATGTGCGATTGGTCCTTCGAATTGGAAATAATAGTGATTGATGACTTCCCGCATTTTACAATCTCATTAACAAAATAATGAGAACGTCAAACAAAACTGTTTATAAAAATGTTTGCCAAAATTGGTGATACCTTCATTTTGAATATATATCTTAATGTCAAAAGTGAAATAATTTTCAATAATACATACAACAAATAAATTAGGTATATCTGATAGTGAGAGTGAGATGTCGCCTACGTCTGATCACGGATATGGCACTGTAAGAAGAAGATATTATTCCTGGATTAATATTTTCATCTTTATGTAATTTTCTCACAAGTGTTAGACATTCTTTAGGAGGATATCCCCATAGGGCTAATAATATCTATATTTGTAATATCATCTTCTTCTTTTTTCTATTATTATATAATAAGTTAATCACAAGATAGGTTCTGGATCTAGCCAAAAATAATTACTAAACATCAGGTAGGCATTTTAGTACAATTATTGCTTTGTTGAATACGTTGTTACTAAAATAAATCTCCATCGAAATATACGTGTATAAAATAAATTGATTGAATGCCAGAATGAATAAATATGTATATTGACGTCGAAGATTTTGAAATTACATGTATAAAATAAAAATGCGTCGATGTTGATTGAAAATGAATTCGTTATTGATTGAATATTCTGGTTTCAATGTTATTGTCTCCGTTTTTTGCCGTAATTCTAGCGCCAATCAGCACTTGAAAACGCACCGACAAATTTGACACTCAAACATCTCGTCTGACGCATGCTTGTCAGATATCTGTCGTCTAAGTTCTTTGCCATTTGAAATCATCCGCGGGATTGATGTAAACGAACCCAACTAATATGTCAGTTTTAATGATGTTAGGTTAAAAGACCGGCAAGTCAAAAATGTTTTTTAATAACGTGTGTGGTCGCCACATTCATGAAATGAAATGTAACTCCTACAATTCTGAAGATGATATTTAATATAGAAACAATTGTCAATTTCTTAGAGTTGGTTGACATTTTTCAATGTATTGTGGAATTATCTAGAAAAAGTTAGTTTCATTTAAAACCGTAATATGGGTAGATTCCAAAAAGTAAAAGTCGAGACAGTAAATTTCACTTATCTGCATGATCTTTGTTTTTGATCTATTAATCCTCAGTTCCATTTCGTCACCGGAAGTCGATATGCTGTCGATTAGGCATTACAGCCCTTCAGGACTGTCTGCGATTAACACTGTTTCATCGGCATATCTTAAGTTGTTTATGAGTTTCCCATTGACGGTCTTCTGCCTCGTCCAGAGCGTTTTGGAAAATAGCTTCTCAATACATATTAAAAAGCATGGGGCTAAATACACACCCTTAACTGACTCCACATCTCATAGGTACGGTGTTTGTTTCGGTTTTTTCGATTTTGATTGATGCCACTTGCTGTTGATAAATATTATGTACGATTTTTAGCTCTTAGGCTTGGATTCCTTTCCTTTCCAGCAGTTCTAATAGTGGGGTGTGATTGATACAGTCAAAAACCCTTGTATAATCGATGGAACACCGATATACTTCCTCCCGTTGATCTCTGCATTTTTGCAATAGGATAGACAGTGAGATTTAGGCCTCCTTGGTACCCATTCCTTCACGGAAACCCATTTGTACTTCGCTTATATCTTGTTCGCATTTTCTACATATGCGCCTATGAATAATTTTCAAGAACACTTTTAACAGCTGACCCATTAGGCTCTTCAATCGGAATTCTGCGCAATTCCGTGCTGTGGGCTTTTTTGGTATTGGTATGAAGGTTCAACGTGATCTATAAAAAATTAACGACATTATTTTTCTTCTATGAAAAAACCGGCAATTCATCGTATCCATCAAACACATAAAAACCTGATTGGAAAAATACCGTTGACAAGCCTATCATTTCATCAAAATATTAATACCTATAGAGCTGACATTGCACACTTCCTATTAATAATGAACTAGTACATTTTGTCAACAAAAATCAGCGTATTTTAGCCGCGCTTTTAGTATTTCGATAATTAAATCTAACGTCAACAGGGACGACGACGACCAGCTTTTCACATTTCAATAAAAGAAAAGTTAGGTATAGTAAACTACGTAAATAAATTATGTATTTCGAAAGTGTTGTTCTATTTCAGGTTGAAAAAGCGTAGATGTTTTAGAAATATAGATACGATAAAAAATTGTCCTTAGTCCCTGTTGATTTCCAATTGGAGATTATCACTCAATAAAGTCTTATATACTATTTAATTTTCTTGTTCATATAGGACCTGCATATGGCTTCGTACTGGAGAGACTTTTTTCACGCAAAATTTTCATTGTAAAAAACACGAAAAACTGGGTTTTAGAAAAAATCCTGTGTGTATGTAGTCGTCGTTGCCATCGGTTACATTTTGTAACATGCTGGCTTGGTAGCACGATACTTTCTCCAGAGTACATAAAGTTACCAATTTTTTTATTGGTGTTATTCAGTGCATCTCACAGATTAACCCTATTGATTTTCAGCTCACCAGAGCCAGTACAACAAGTGCTATGGTACCTGAAGTACCTCATTATGGGAGACATTTCGGTTTGTTAACACGACGCAGCCTCCTGAGTGTTTACATGTGTTGGTTTATACAATTACAAATAACTACTTGGAATAGTATGAAGAAGAACTTGTATTTTTTTTTAATTCAGACAGATTATAGAAAATATCAATTGAATTCACTTTTTGACAATGACACTTGTAAACTTCGCAATTTAATAACGACAAATACAAATTATATAGAGTGAGCAGGTACAACACTCTGCAATATATTCAACAGCCCCTCTCAAAGTAGTAGTCTTTCATAGGCCAGTTTTGGTATTTCTTTCGTGAAAATGTCTGCTGTATATGTTGGGTTGGAATATATTGAACATTTCTCTGAACTTTCGAAAACTTCTATCACAAGTTGCCAGTGTGGGTGAAAACCCCATGACAGTCACTGTAATTTTCTGTAAGAACTATAAAATATGTCAGCTGAGGCAGTTTAGCGAAGTGTAGTACTGATTATTTGTTGGGTCGGTACATAATAGCAAACCTTTATTTTCAGTTTAGAGACGACATACATCCATATATAGAAAGAGCAAAAAATATTTTCTCTACATATACAGACAGACCAGTAATACTGACAGCGGACACAAACGCAAAGTTGGTGCTATTGTACTCGGAGCAAACAAATCAAAAATGAGAAATCCTTGAAGATCTAATAAATGAATTACAACTCCACGTGATAAACGAAGAAGGACATCCGCCTGCATCCACCTACTTTACAAAACAGGGCCGGCGATGTAAGTAATATCGATGTAAAATTATCGAATACGACAGCAGTTAGCTGCCTCGCTGAACGGAAGGTGGAGTCGCAAATAACAATGAGTAATCACAACCTGGTTACAATTGTAATAGGAAGAAATCAAACGGAGAATGAGTATGGGTAAAAGAATAAGTACAATATAGGGAAAGCTAATTGGGAGCGCGTTCGTGACACATGAACCGATAAGGGAAGGACAAAGTGTCCACGATAAGGCCAAGGGGATCACAAAACAAATAAAAACAAACGGTTTTGAGCATTAAAACTAACTTTTCCGCAACTGTGACCCTGAACAATATTCTATCATAAAATAAATTGTTACTTGTATACACTTCGGGAGATGTATCGTGCTAACAAACCGAAATTTGCCCAAAATTAACCAAAGATTTAGTATATCTGGATTTATAGGATCCGCTGTACTCGCTCTAGTCCACTGAAAATCAATAGACTACATCTGTGAGACATCTTGAGAACAATATTCAATCATAAAATTGATCAATCGTATACTCTCTGGAGGCTGAATCGTGCTAACAAACTGAAAATTCTCTGAAAATGACAAAAATCTGGTACTTCAAGTACCATATCACCCGTTGTATTGGCTTCAGTGAGCTGAATATCAATAGTGTTCATCTTTGAAACGCTCTGAATAATATTCAATCATAAAACTGATCACTTGTATATACTCCGGAGGCAGTATCGTGCTAACAAACTGAAACTTCTCCAAAAATGACAAAAATATCGTACTTAAAGTACTGTAGTACTTGTTGTATTGGCTGTGGTGAGCTGAAAATCAATAGGATTCATCAGTGAGATGTCCTGAATAATATTCGATCATAAAATTGGTGACATGTTGAACTCCGGAGTCTGTATCGTGCTAACAAACTGAAATTTCTCAAAAAATGACAAAATGTTGTACTTGAAGTACCATTCCACCCGTTGTACTGGCTCTGGTGATCTGAAAATCAATAGGGTTCATCTGTGACATGTTTTTAACAATATTCAATCATAAAATTGGTGACTTATTGCACTCCGGAAGCTGTATCGTGCTAACAAGACATGTAAGGAAAAGTGGCCGACGACAACGACGACGACGACGACATACACACAGGATTTTTTTTCTAAAATCCATTTTTTCGTGTTGTTGTTGATGGAAAACGTAAATATAACTCAAAAAAAATTCAAAATTCCAACTTTTTTTGGGTTAAACCAATACTTTTCTCGCACATAGATAGGTTGGGCGGAAAAGTAAAAGGGATGGATCTGGACATACCTAAGGTAAAAATACTATAGATGGAAAAAGGAGCTCACAATACTAAGAGCAATAGTAAAAACCGCCAGAAGAAACTACTAATGGAGTGGGATTATGCAGAACGATAAAGACTTCTGCATGTATACAGAGAAATAAAACAGCACTATGTCAGTGAAATAAAAATAACTAAACAAAGGAGTTGGGAAAAGTTTGTGGAGAATCACCTTGAAGTGGGCATGTCGGGCACCGTACCAAATAGTAACCAATAAAATAAAATCTCCTATAATGCTGCACACACTTCCGAAACCAAATGGAGAGCAAAATAATATCTGGGAAGAGTTACCGGACTTGCTGCTACAGAAGCTGCTGCGTCAGGATAAATAGGAGGTTGATACTGAAAATCAAAAACTGCTTAGGCAGCATATCATAGACAAACATGCTGCCCAAAAAGTATTTCAAACAAGGAGATGAACTGAAAACGAAGTGAGTGTGTGCATAAAGCGGAGTAAGAAAAAAAGGCTCCAGGGCCAGACAATATTCACACGGAAGTGCTTCAAGCACTCAACAACCAAATCACACTCACGCTATATGCCCGCTACAATGAATGTCTGAGTCAGTGAAAGTTCTCAAACATAAAAAAGCAAGCTGGCATAGTGATAATTAACAAAGGCAAAGATAAAGATCCATCGCAACGAAAGAGTTACAGGCCTATCTGTTTGCTAAATAAAATTGGTAAAATTTTTGAAAAGTTACTTTGCAACTGATCGCAAGAGATATGGGAAATGAAAGGAATGAACCCAAACCAGCACGGTTACCGTAAAGGTAACTCGACTGAAGTCACCATCAATAAAGCACTGAAGATAATTCATGGAACTTAAAATAAATACGTAATAACGATGTTTATTGATATATCCGTGTGTTTCACAATATCTGGTGGCCAGTACTGTTTGATAAACTGCGAGAAATGAAGTGACCTCTACAAAATTATAAGAAGTTACTGTCAGGACAGATACGCCACCCTGAGATGTCCAACTGCAAAAAAGACACAGCACCTCACTAAAAGGTGTCCCAAAAGTTCAGTATGTGGTCCCATTTTCTGGAACCTCATAATGGAAGAACTCCTGAATGATGTTGAACTGAGCGAAATTGCAGAAGGAGTAATCGCGTACGCTGATGACCTGCTGCTTGTCGCAGGAGCTGACAACCGTAGAGATCTGGAGGCAAGGCCAAACGCACTTATGGTAACAGTAGCGAGATGGTGCAATGACGTCAAGTTAAACGTATCAACTGAGAAAACAATATACAGTTCATTGAAAGGAAACTCGCAAGAGACCCTCACATAAAACTCGACCATAAAATTATAAGGAGAACTAGAAAATCGAAGTATCTGGGAATCATCATGGACGAATCAGGATTGTTTAGTCACAATGTCACAAATGTTTGTGAGAAAGCGACAATGGTGATGCATAGACTCTCCAGCCTTGCGCAGAGAGGATATAAATTGCCATTTCGTCACATCAGAATCTACCTGAACATAATATTGGCATCGGTGGCAGGATATAGTGCTAGTGTATGGGCCCACAGACTAAGAAATCAAAACAACAGAGAAAAACTAGATGGGGCCCAAAGAGGGTTCCTGGCCAGAATAACTGGGCGTTTGGTACTACTCCGACCCAGGCATTGACAATACGGGTAGATGTGGTGCCACTCATCTTTGAAGTTAGATGAAGAGCTGCCCTATATTGAGAAAGAAAATCAGAACTCAACAACATAGCACCGGTACTAGAACTAGGAGGTATACCCACGAAAAGAAGCATAAATCAGCACATAAAACAAAAATGGCAACTGAAGTGGGAGACTGGCAAAACGGGGAGAAGAATTTACCGATTTGTAATACTGCTAATGAATGAAAAAAATAGTTATTAGTCCAATTGATGTCAGATACTGATCAAGTGTCTTGTACCGTTGTCGTCCTGATTGCTTGAGTCCATAGAGGGACCTATTCAAGAGATTTACTTTATCTTCTTCACTTGGTGATACGAATCCTTCTGCTCGACTCATGAAAATACCTTCTACAAGACTACCGTTGATGTAATCCATAACTACATCCATTTGATAAAGTTTCAGATCAAGATCAATGGACAGAGCAAGTTTGATGTGAATCGAACATTGTCTTGTTACAGAAGAAGTTTTTTTGTGGTAGTCGATGCTAGGTTGCTAAGCGTTACCTTTAGCAACAAGACGTGCTTTTCGTCGTTTCATTTCACCATTTGCCTTATATTTTGTTCTTAGAACCCATATGCAATCGATCATCTTTCTGTTCGGTCGTTTATCTGTTAAGACCATTACTGCGAATAAGTGTTTTAAATTCGTCTTTCATAGCGTTTCGCCATTCTTCTGCATGTTCGCCTATAAGAACCTCGTCTATACTGGAACTGTCTGGTTCCTTGACTGGCATTTGAACTTTGTGTGGTTCCTCTATCAAATTATATTTTTTCATTGGACTTCCTTATTAACCATCCTTACATATGATTTATGATCTTCCGGGTCCTCTTTGGAGTATCACAGCTAGCAGTTGATTGTCTGAAGAAGTCTGTTCATTTTCTGGGTTAACATCTTCCACTTTTCCAATACCTTCCTCGTATTAATTCGAGAACTTATCTTCTAAATTTGGGCGATATCCGCTTGATTCAACAAAAAATATACGATTTTAAATCTCCCTCGTTTTCTGTCTATGTAAAAGTTGATTCTTCAGCAAATTTCACATCTCTGCTTATATTATTTTTGTTGTTGTTAATAACCAACAAGAATATATTCTCTAGACTTCAAATTTTCCTCTAGTTGACGTTTTTATGAATGCAAATGCCCTAGATCCAAAAGTTATTAGATGAGATTATCGGTTTCTTGTGATTCCAGCATTCAAAAGGAGTAGTAATGCACAAGCTACTTGAAAATATTTGTTTCTTATGTATGCTGTAGTGGATATAGCTAGAGCCAAAAATTCTGTGGAAGTTTGGATTGCTGTAGCATGTATCTTGCCATTTCAACTAGTGTACGATACAGCCATTCTGCTACACCGTTTTGTTGTGGCGTGTAGGTGTATAGGAAGCTGAGTATTTTCGTTCTATACCAAAAATATCAGTGATTGCTTTTCCGGTGTATTAGAAACCGTTATCAGCTCTCAACACCGTTATCCTCCTTCATGTCTAATTTTCAACTTGTGCTTTGAATTTCAGGAATGCTTCTTTCAGTTCATCGACGTCAAGAGATAAACTTAAATCCATCTCGATTTATCCTCAACGAACATCGCAACATAACGTGCACCACCAACAGATTTTTTTTTCTTACTCTTGTCCCCTTGTCCCTTGTAGTATCTTCCATATTTCATTGGAAGTTGTGTAATGTTTTACAATACACAATTATGATTGAATAGACAAAATTATATCCGCTTTAGCCTTTTGATCTTGTTTTGTCCATGCCTCGGCATCTGCTGCATTCTGTGACTTACAAGAATCACCAGTGATCATTCTTTATTAGAATAGATTCCATCACTCAAATGAATAAGCATACTTGAATGCGCACGTAAAGGTCGAATGTCCTTCAAATTTGAAGCCATAGTGTGGACAAGGACAGATACCGTGGGAGGAAATATTTTCTCTATCAAATGTGTTCTTATTAATTGTGTTTTGAGAAATTACTCTTCTCAAGTTTTGTTAATTATTGATTACAAATACACATGATGACAATAATTTCTTTCTGATAGACTTGGTAGTTTAAATAATTTCAATTAATAACTTCATTCAAATTTATTCATTGCACGCTTTTGGAAAATTTCTTATTGTACAAAATTTTATATAACAACTCAAAATTGATTAAAATAATAACAATGGATGAAAACAAATAAGTAATAAGGAGGAGTACGGTCCTGACCGTTGTTGGGTTACTACCTGAAAGCGATCAGCTCCTAAGTGTATAGCGAATTGTGCGAGTATAAAATCGAATAAATTCAATCCAAAGTCATGATCTACCTTAGTTAATTACAACAAATAAAATACGTAAGTACTATTTACAACTGAATTAGAATAGTATATAGAAGTAATAAGACGAAATTTCATCAACAAACCAGCCGCTTATCAAAAGGAATTCCATTATCCACTTTTTACTTCTGACTCTGTCTCAGTAGACAGGGTCGGACCTGCACATGGTAGTGCAGAAGCAGAAAATAGTTTTAAAAGTTACTTAATTTCAAAATTATATCATGAATAATAACTCTAAAAGCAATTTACAACAACCCGGACTGTCATATTCAAGTGTATTGGGACAAAGTCAACAACCAAAGTACCCGCCAAAAGAACAAGCTATTATTTTTCCGTCAATAACAGGAATCAAATGCCAAGAATACTTGTATCAAGTCGATCCACTTATCTCACCTAAAAATATACTATATGCTTCACGCATGGCTAATGACAGAATATGTATATATTTATCATCGAAACAGATTGTAGACAAATTTTTGAAAGAGCATGGAGGAGAAATTCCTATTAATGGCTAACAAATCAAAGCTCGTAGGATGATTACTCCAGCAAAAAGACTTGTGATTTCAAATGTTCGCCCTTCAATCCCAAACGAAATTATCCAAGAAGCCTTAGAAAATATTGGACTAAAACTAATGTCAAATATAACATTCCTAAGAATTGGTGTAACTGATCCCGCGTACAGCCATATACTCAGTTTTCGACGTCAAGTATATATTGATAAACCAAATAACCTTACAGTACCAGACAGTCTCCTTATACCATTCGAAACAATCAGTTATCGTATTTTTCTCAACATGGATGGGCAAGGTTGCAAACAACCAGGTCACACTGCATACAACTGTACCTCTTCCAGCCAAGTTAATAATACTCCTAACATGCCACTACACTCCCAATCAAATATAAGCGGCAGCAACATCACTACGTCTACACCCCAAGTTCAAGCTAACGTTACTACTCCTACACCACCAGAGAAAATCAATATTACTCCTCCCACACTCCAACCTATATCCATCAACAACACACTCGAACTTGAAACAAACCAAATAGACATAATAAATAATGATCACACAGAAACCAACAAAAGAAAAATCAATGAAATTGAAAGTCCCCCAATACCAGATAACACCACTGAAGAAGAAACAACTTTCAAAACACCTAAAGAAAAACAACCTAAGAAAGTTGGGCTTGACGAAATAATGAAAATGATGGAACCGGCCAAAAATTTCATTGAGTAACACGCAGACGAACTAATATTAAATTATGATCAACTGACAGATTTGATTACCAATATTCATGGTTCTATTGATCCAATCAGTACCATAAGAAATTATACCTCAGATTTTGAGTCTCTTATTAATATGCTGGAAAAAGTGTACCCCCAAATCACTAACAAATCCCTAAAAATCCGCTTAACCAAGATAAGAAAACGATTACGACGATACATATCAGAAGGCCCCATTGACTCGGGAAGTGAGTCGTCGACACAATCATCATATTAGAAATGGACATACTTCAATGGAATTTAAATGGTTATTACGTACACTATGAAATGTTGAAACAACTATTGTCTAAGTACAAACCAAATTCTATTTGTTTACAGGAAACACATTTTAAAGACAGTAATGTACATAACTTGAAAAACTACAACATATACTATAAAAATAGACCCACTGGAGAGAGGAGTTGGGGGGGTGTTGCCACATACGTTAAAAATAATATCCAATCAAATAAAATTGACATAATCTCAGATCGAGAAGCTGTTGTGGTTACTGTTTTCTATCCATCTAAAATAAATATTTGTAATATTTACATTCCTTCCAATATTATTCTCAATAAAAATGATTTGGTGAACTTGATTGAACAAATACCTCAACCTCGTATAATTGTCGGAGACTTCAACGGTCACAATTTATTGTGGGGATCGGAGAAACAAGAAGATAGAGGTAATCTTATTGAGGAAATTATGAATGACTACAACCTCACTCTGCTTAATAATGGATCTAACACAAGATTCAACTCATACAATGGGACATCGTCTGCTATAGACTTGGCAATATGTGATGTCGCTATTACTCCTCTCTTAAACTGGGAGGTGATGCCATATCTCTATGACAGCGATCACTTCCCAATAATAATTTATGACATTAGAACCGGCGCAGAAAATAGCAAACCTTTACAAAAATGCCGTCTTAACAATGCAAACTGGAATCAATTTTCCCTAAATATTGAAACATTACTTTCTCAATACAAAAAAACAGAGGATATCGACGAAACAGTCAATGAATTTACCAAAATAATTGAACAAGCCGCCAAAGACAGTATTGGGATGACAGAAACCATCAGAAGCCACAATCCGGTACCCTGGTGGAATGACGAATGTCGTCAGGCAATAAAAGCAAGCAAGCAGCATTTAATCGCTACAAAAAATACAAGACTCCTGAAAATCTAGCAAGTTTTAAGAACCTTAGAGCTAAGACAAGATATACGCTAAAAAAAGTAGAAAAGAGTGCTGGAAGACTTACGTACAAAATATAAATAGTTCAACTAATATTAGCACTATCTGGAAAAAAATTAGGCAAATATCGGGATACAACTCATATCAGAAAATTGCTGCCTTAGAAGATAACGGACAAATCATTAGCAATCCAAAACAAATTGCTGATTTACTAGCCAGCAATTACGAGAAACAATCTAGCGATGCTGCTTTCGAAGAAAATTTCCTGGAAAATAATGAAACCAGTCTACGCAACTTTCACATTAACAATAGACACGGACATCAACAAGCCCCTCTTAAAGAGCGAGTTTAACGAAGCACTTACTTCTTTTGATGATTGCAGCCCAGGGCCAGACAACGTGCCTATTAGCTTTCTGCAACACTTCCCAGAAACAGCTAAAGCAACACTGTTAAAAATATTTAATCAAATATGGACAAAACATACGTTCCCAAAAAAATGGTCACAAGGAATAATTATACCCATTCAGAAGACAGGGAAAAATAAATTATTAGTCGATTCTTATAGACCCATATCCCTAACTTGCACCATGTGCAAATTACTAGAAAAAATAATCAATAACAGACTTGTTTGGGAGTTAGAACGAAGAAAATTGATAATACCAGAACAGAGTGGATTTAGAAAACACAAAAGCACAATCGATAACATCATCGACTTAGAAAGCGACATACATGAGGCTTTAGCAAACAATCAGAAATGTATAGCTGTATTTTTTGACATAAACAGAGCATTCGATACAGCATGGAGACCTAACATAGTAAAAACCTTGCAAGAATGGAATATAGACGGAAACATGCTGGCTTTTATTTACAATTTTCTAAATAATAGAAGTTTCCAAGTTAGGATAAACGGCTCGATCTCCGATCTAAACACAACAACATGGAACACCACAGGGATCAGTAATCAGCCCAACTTTATTCCTTATAGCTATAAATAACATCACCACTAATATACAAAAACCAATAAAAGTCCGACTGTATGCGGATGATCTGGTAATGTACATAAAAAGTAAAAACCTAACAACAATGAAATCGATTCTACAATCACACATAAACATACATGAAAAATGGTCTAAGGACTCCGGTTTTCATTTCTCTGCAGAGAAAACCAAATGTATAATGTTCTCCAGGAGAGAAGTAGGCCAAAAGCCACTACTTGAACTAAATGGTAGTCCCCTCGGGTATGTTTCAAAAATCACATTTCTGGGAATGATCTTCGATTCGCAACTAAATTGGGATGAACACATTAAGAATCTAGTCGTTAGATGCCAGAATGGACTAAATCTATTAAAAGTCCTCGCAAACAGAGAGTGGGATCTGATCAAGAAACTTTACTTCTAATCTACAGACATCTTATTAGATCCAAGATCGATTATGGATCCATCGCCTACGCCTCCGCTAAAAAACGCATATTAAAACGTTTAGATGTCATAGCAAACAAAGCATTGCGCATCATTTCTGGTGCTTACAGAACATCCCCTATCGAAAGCTTACAAGTAGAGCTAGGTGAGCAATCACTAGATAAAAGAAGGCAATACCTGACACTGTCATATGCCAGTACTATAATGGGCAACCAAGAATATTCAAACTACAATAATACAGTTACAAATAGATATCAAAACACCTACTATTTCAGGAAAAGAGTCGACTACCCCTTCTATCAAAGAGTTTCCAAATATATCATACAACTAGACATGCAGATACCTTCCATACTAGAAGCAAATGTTGATATACCACCGCCATGGCTTATTAAAATTCCGAGCATAGACACCAGCTTAACCAACTTTAACAAGGCAGAAACTCCAGCCTCTATAATATATCAGAAGTTTCACACGAAACTTTCCATGTATTCTAACTTTCATAAAATATATACTGATGCGTCCAAAACCCCAAATGGAGTTGGAGCTGCTGTTATCACTTCCTATAAACCACCTTTGAAATATAAATTACCCGACGTAAGCTCTGTGTATACAGGAGAAATATATGCTATCCAACAAGCTTTAATCGAAATTCAATCGTCAAACCTGCAAAAAACTGTAATAATAACAGACTCCTTAAGTGCCCTAAGTACCTTGAAAAATATTTACACTAACAACCCTCTTGAACTACAAATCAAGACTCAACTGCATCTACTACAAAATAACAACTTGGATGTCAGATTCTTATGGGTGCCCTCTCATCAAGGAATACAAGGAAACGAAGATGCTGACAAACATGCAAAAGACGCTACAGTATGCAGAGATGTACGTATAGTGACGTGAAAACCTACATCGAAATGAAAATTAATTCTCGGTGGCAATCGGAGTGGCAAGGATCATTCCAAAAATTGAGACAAATAAAGGAAAGTGTCAAACAGTGGCCGCGAATGTGCAGTAACCGCTCAAAACAGGTCGTAATAACCAGACTAAGAATAGGTCACACTAAACTTACGCATGAATATTTAATTCGTAAAACTGATAAACCTATGTGTATAATTTGTAACCGTGAACTAAATGTAAAACATATACTATTAGAATGTTCATTATACACATCGCAAAGACAACAATGTAATTTTCCAAATGACATGAATACCTTGCTAGGAAAGGATTGCGATGTGGATAATATTTATAAATATCTGTCAAATACCTCTCTACTCTATAAGCTGTGATTATATTATTAAAGTAATCGCTAATAACCAACTTGGTTGATGCGAGAAACAAAAAAAAGTAATAAGGAGAAAAGGGTATAATAACAAAGCGCGTTCACCTTATTACTCGTTTTTAATGTTTTAAATATCAAAGCAGATTGAATCTTTTAAAAAGTTACTTACTTATTTACTACTTCATTCTAATTTATATTGAATACACTGTTCACAGCTTATTCACTATTTATACAGTGAACGGCTAAATTATGGAATATTATCATTATTTCGAGAACCGTCGAGTTCTAAGGGAAATCCCGAAACAGGTCGATTTTTGTTGTAAAATACCCATGTTATAACTTACATGGAGTAGGGATGACGTCACCGATGTAGGTGTAGTGACGGTATCGTTATTTTTTTTAATAGAAATCAGTATAATGTAACACCTCATCCGAACGAGAATTTAATTCTCTATTTAACGACATTACATTTTTAACTAAAATATTTTTTAAGGGTACGAAAACAATTTTTTTTATTTCTATTTAAAAAAATTAACGATTACGTCACTACATCTACACCGGTGACGTCACGCCTACTCCATGTACGTTATAACATGAGTATTTCACAACAAAAATCGACCTGATCCGGGATTTCCCTTAAAACTCGACGGTTCTCGAAATAATGAAAATATTCCATAATTTAGCCGTTCACTGTATAATAACGTCTGCTCATTATCAGATTAAATTTTAGACTGACTCGCCGCTCGTAGGTAGTCTCTTATATATTAAAACCATATTCTCGAACATTCGGATTTTTGGAATTTCTCGATTGCGGCTCCCAACAAAAAATCATTTTCCTAGAATGTCCTATAAAAACAATCAAAAAAAATACCTGGTATTTCCCAGAACACCATGCGCTCCCGCCAGGATTTCAACTTTAGATATCGAACTAGAATAGAGTCAGCTTCAGGGACTACTCACTATGCAGTTTCGTAACAATAAAAAGGGATTCTTTTAAATTTAAAGATAATCAAAACACTCCTGCTATTTAACTGCACGAGTGTAACAAAGATAACCTTCCCTCCCACAGCAGTTGTTCTGGTCTAACTACGTGGCTTCATTTTTCCGCTTTGTCGTTGTTGTTCCAGGTTAGGTTATCCTTTTCAGTGATTAAGACAGATTATAAAAAACATCAATTGAATAAAATTTTTGACACTGACACTTGTAAACTTCAAAATTGGATTACGTCGAATACAAATTATGTAGAGTGAGCAGTTGCAACATATCCAACAACAATTTGATGATTGGATACTGTTCAGGACGTCTCACAGATGAACCCCATTGATTTTCAGCTCATCAGAGCCAGTACAGTGGATCCTATAAATAGAGATATACTACATTTTTGGTAATTTTTGGAAAAAATTTGATTTGTAATCACGATACAGCCGTCAGAGTGTATAGAAGTAACCAATTTTATCATTGGATATTGTTCAGAGCGTCTCATAGATGAACCCTATTGATTTTCAGTTTACCAGGGCAGTACAACTGGTCCTATAAATTCAAAAATACCACATTTTTGGAGAAATTTCGATTTGTTAGCACGATATATCCTCCAGGGTGTATACACGTGACCAATCTTATGATTTTATATTTGTACAGGGCGTCTCACAGATGAACCCTACTGATTTTTAGCTCAGTACAATGGGTTCTATAAATCCAGATATACTACATTTTTGGAGAAATTTTGGTTTGTGGCAGCTGCGGAAAAGTTAGTTTTAATCTTTAAAACCGTTTATTTTCTCTTCATCTGTCTTATGGGTATAATTTCTAGAAGCCATAAATATTTTTTTTCCTCTCGCAGTGAAGTTATAGTAAAATTTTATTTGTACCCTTTTTGTTATTTATGAAACCGGGATTTTTTTAAAAATAAATATGGTTAAATTGAAGATATTTTTGTCAAAATAAATTGTTTCCGACATTTTGCGTTACCTTAATTTTTATAAACTTCAATGAAGCAACGCAACGTTTTATTTTCCAACGTTTTGCCTATCTACCGCTGCACGCACACTAATGAAATATCCAGTAATTAGCTCTAATACAATAATGGCCATATGTTAATATTCGAGCGGTGTGATAGAGAAATAAAGCGTGTAACCCAACCACAAAATACCATTCAGGACACGACATAATCTCATTTTATTAGAGAAAACAGATGGGTTATACCAAACATCAACTGAGAATGGGAATTTATTTGATCGGTTACCGAGACATAATTACTCAAAATGTTTTACATATAAAATGGAGACCGTTTATTTATTCATTCAAATAATCAAAACACCTCTAAGCAGTTAAGAAATTAAATGCCAATCGCTTTGGTAGCCGTTATCCACACATAGGTAGGAATTATCTGATTGTTAGTGACAATTATTAACTTTTTGCAGCTTTCCTGTAGTTTCGTCAAACATCTATGAACATCCAAAGTAAAAATGTCCAAGGAAAATTCATAAACATTTCTATATGGCATCGTAAATTTGAACTCTCAAGTAAACGTCTCACAAAAATTTACTGAAATATGAAAGAAGGCTTTACAGATATTTATACAGTGATTCTAATGTATATTTACATTGTTAGAAGGAATTTTTGTTTCTCCAACGTTTTGATGTTACCTTTTAAAAATTGTATAGAAAATGTGCTGCAAAGATTTTTGTCACTGTTAATTTGCTTATGACATTTTTGAATAAGCGCACTATCCCGTTTATATACAGAAATACCCAGGACAAAAATTAACTGTCTCGACCCTTACTTCGTGGGATCTACACATTTTACTATTTTAAATGAAACTTAATGTTTTTCTAGGTAATTCCACAATATATTGACTACTTTTTTCAAAAAATTGACAATTGTTTCGATATAAGTATCATCGTCATAAAAGTTGTACATTCTGGACTCACGTTCCAACTATATCCAGTAGAATTTGACTGTTTAGATGACAAAATCAGAGAAAGTGTTAGCACGTTGAAGCACAAGAAATTTAAGAGACAAGAACAAAAACTGCAGAAACTTGAACACACAAAACATAGAATTCAATACTCTAAACATCATGAAACTGTATGTACATACATACCAACACATTTTGCACCACGATTTGAAAACCTTTCAGACACTAATTTTACAGATCATGAAATAGAATTTTTGAATAACGGTATACAATTCAGCATACCACCAAAATTTACAAATAATATTAAACAAATAATAGCTACAGAATCTGAAATAGCTTTAAAATATAATTAGAATAATTTTCTGTATGAAAAATTAAAATCTGCCAATTTAATCAAACATATTGAACCATCAAAAGTTGAACGTAAAACAAAAAATTGACATTACAGTTTTAAATTCAATCAAAAAGAAAGTAGAAAATAATAACCTAACAGTTACAAAATCTGAACGCCACTGTCATATTGACAACTAAAGATTATAATTCGAAGATATATAACTTTATAGAATCTAGCGATAAACAAGTTCTTAGAGCAGACCCAACAAAAAAGTTCTGTAATAATGTAAGCGATATTGTCAACAATTCCAATTATATTTTAAGTGATTACGAAAAGAAGTTCGTCGTTAGTAAAAATTAAAAAACAATATATTCTATCTCTTGTCTTAATTGTCCAAAAAAATATATCGGTATGACCACCCAATACTTAGACAATCGAATAAATGGTCATAAATACCCAAAAAATGCTTCAACTGCACTTCATAAACATGAAACAGATGATGAACATGAATTCGATTTTGAAAACACAAAAATTATTTACAAAGACCAAAACATTACTAAACTCAAAACTAAAGAAATGATTGCAATAAAAAATGAACCTGAAGCACTGAATGATAAGAAAGACCTAGAAAAATGTATCATAACCTTTTACATATATCTTCATAATTATAATAAATAAAATAAATCAATATGATAGAATTAATATATATATATATATATATATATATATATCCATTAACATTTTCAAACACTCTGTACATTAAAATATTAGAAATAACGTAAGACACATGGTATTAAACATTACTAAACTCAAAAGTAAAGAAATGATTGCAATAAAAATATAACCTGAAGCACTGAATGATAAGAAAGACATAGAAAAATTTATCATAACCTTTTACATATATCTTCATAATTATAATAAATAAAATAAATCAATGATAGAATATATATATATATATATATACATATCCATTAACATTTTCAAACACTCTGTACATTAAAATATTAGAAATAAAGTGAGACACATGGTATTAAAGATAGTTGTCAAGGTACCTACTCTTTTGAATTCATAACTGCATTTATTTTATGTCACTTTTAATGTCAATTAAGTATTGTCACTGTTATACAAATTATGTATTTTCTATTTTAAATTTATAATGAAAACTTTTGATAAAGCCTTATATTTAAAGCGAAACGTCAAGTTAACCTACAATTGTTTTAATCTGAACCTTTCCCAAGAAAAATACATCAAAAAATAATATATAATATATATTATATATATATATATATATATATATATATATATATATATATATATATATATATATACGAGTATAATGTATTCCCATTTAAATATTTTATAAGGAAGCAATTTTCTTGAATCCTTACTTCTTAATAATTTGTTTATTATTTGCCAAAAGACGCGTTTCGACTTATTAAGTCATCTTCTGTTTCGGCTAAAAGGTTACATTATGATTGATACATAACACATAAGTTAGAAAAGACGTTACAAAATTTTGTATATAAAATAATAAAACAATTACCTTAGTAACACTGTCAAAAACATGAAAACATGGAAGGTTAAAAATTAAAATTAAAATGCTGTATACATTTTTTAGCTGTTGTCAGTAAACTTTTAAAATGTATTATATAGTTTGAAGGTGTTTTTTGTCTTTCTTTTTCTAATACGATGTGGTGTTAGTTTGGGCGCGTTTGCTTGATTTAACAGGTCTATATTATAGTAAAGTGCAGAAGCTCTCATCAATTTATTGGTTATTTTAAGAGACCATCATATATTACATTCAAATTACGAATATTGTTTCGATTATTAATACTATTTATATCTCTTTTTATGTTAATAATTTCTAGTACAGTTCTAACTTTTTCATTATTTTCTTTAGCCAATATTTTTACATTGTCAAAATCAAATGTATGCCCTGTATTCTTAGAGTGATTGGATAAAGCTGTTACATCAGTTTTTGAATACTTATGAGCTTGTATTCTTTTTTGGAGGTATTGTTTGCTTTGACCAATATATGTTTTATTTCAATCTCCACAAGGAATCTGGTATACTGTGTGTGTTTGTTTATTTTTCGAAATGTTTGGTTTCATTTTTGAAAAAAATGTTTGGTTGGTGTTCTTTAATTTGTGGGAAACAGTTAAATTTTCTTTCTGAAGGCTTTTGTTAATTCTTTCTGATAAACCGTGTACATGGTAATGATATAAATGATGTTGGTTTTTTTTGTGGTTTTTGATTTGAATTGTAGATTGCATGTATTCTTTTTTTAATAGTTTTGTTCACAAACGGTAATGGGTAGTTATTTTCTTTAAGGATGTTTCGGATTTTATTCAGATTGTTCTTCATGAATTCAGGGTGAGATAACTTAATTGCTCTGTCAGCTAAATTTTTAATTACATTTTTCTTATGAGATAGGAGACAATTTGAATAATAACTTGTGTACCTATGAGAAGCTGTTGGTTTTGAATACCAGTTGGTATTGATTTTACCTTCGTTATCGTATGAGATTGTGACGTCCAGGAAATTTATCGATTTTTCTCTTTCGCGTTCGATGGTAAATTTTAACCTTGGAATAAATTGTTAAATTTAAACAAATTTAACAAGTTTATTCAAAACCAACAGCTTCTCATAGGTACACAAGTTATTATTCAAATGCTCCCCTATCTCATAAGAAAAATGTAATTGAAAATTTAACTGAGAGAGCAATTAAACTATTTCCCCTTAAATTCAGAGACAACAATCTAAATAAAATCCGAAATATCCTTAAAGAAGATAACTACCCATTACCGTTTGTGAACAAAACTATTAAAATTCAAATCAAAAACCACAAAAAAACCAACAACATTTATATCATTACCATATGTACACGGTTCATCAGGAAAAATTAACAAAAGCCTTCAGAAAGGGAACTTAACTGTTTCTCACAAAGTAAAGAACACCAACCAAACATTTTTTTCAAAAATGAATCCAAACATTCCGAAAAATAAACAAACACACACAGTATACCAGATTCCTTGTGGATATTGCAATAAAACATATATTGGTCAAAGCAAACAATACCTCCAAAAAAGAATACAAGCTCATAAGTATTCAAAAACTGATGTAACAGCTTTATCCAATCACTCTAAGAATACAGGGCATACATTTGATTTTGACAATGTAAAAATATTGGTTACAGAAAATAATGAAAAAGTAAGAACTGTACTAGGAATGATTAACATAAAAAGAGATATAAATAGAAACGATATTAGTAATTTGAATGTAATATATGATGGTCTCTTAAAATAACCAATAAATTGTTGAGAGCTTCTGCACCTCACTATAATATACACCTGTCAAATCAAGCAAACGCGCTCAGACTAACACCACATCGTATTAGAAAAAGAAAGACAAAAAACACCTTCAAACTAAATAATACATTTCAAAAGTTTACTGACAACAGCTACAAAATGTATACAGCATTATAATTTTAATTTTTAACCTTCCATATTTTCGTGTGTTTGACAGTGTCATTAAGGTAATTGTTTTATTATTTTATATACAAAAGTTTGTAACGTCTTTTCTTCTAACTTATGTGTTAAGTATCAATCATAATGTAACCTTTTAGTCAAAACAGAAGATGACTTAACAAGTCGAAACGCGTCTTTTGGCAAATAATGAACAAATTATTAAAAAGTAAGGACCTTTATTCAAGAAAATTCCTCCCATATAACATATATATATATATATATATATATATATATATATATATATATATATATATATATATATATATATATATATATATATTATTGTGGATAGAATTGGTATAAGAGAATATTTAAAAAGTTTAAATACTATGAATTATTAATCTTAGTTTAGTTGAGTTGATACTTAGTTTTTGTTTGCCCGATATATTGTAATATTTAGAATTTATTTGTAAAATAATTATTCCTTTGCATGAGAAACTCTCTGATCTCAGAGTAGGGTTCAGATGTAGAAAAACAAAACAATTTCAAATTTCTAATATGAGCGCCGAAATTCAAATAATATTCCTATCTTTCAATAAAAATTTTGTTAATCAAAATATACTTGCTTTATCATTATTTCCAAATAAACTCTAAAGACGGTCCTGTGTTTAATGTTGAACTTCTCCACGATTCATAGATGTCAGTTTAAAACTACCAACTGTTTAAGCTAGATGGAGCAATCACCATGAAGAAATGAAAAATCTCAAGAAAATAATTTCACAATGTTCTTCAAATATTAAAACGTTATTTAATGCTGTAGAAACAAATACATTATTCTTTTACAGGACATAAATTAGTGAAAACCTATTATCTATTATGATCATTCTTTCAAATAAAGTCATCCACTCGAATGAAATACAATGTCTATGTATAATTCAAAATAGGCAACTTTTAACACAAATCTTATAACACGAAATCCGTTATATAAAAGTCTATGATAGGAAGATGGCGGAAGATAAAACTTATAAGCGTCTGTTTAATATCAAAGTTCAATTCTTTGCACTAAATCGGTAAGTTTACTATACCTTCTTTATATATAATTAAAATAGTTTTAAATACCTTTTTACACTTTATAGCTCAATTAATTCACATCAATAAATGGTTCTTATTTTGTTTTAGGTTACCTCTTGGAAAATACCATACAATTTGTCCAGCTTGCATAATATCCAGAAATGGTGCTATATTTCGTCCACATCAATACATTTTAATCAAATCACATAATCCGAAGCTTTCTAAAAGGTATGGTGGAGACACCGTTTCACCATACAATATTTTACTTAATTACATCTATAAGTTTTATGGTTAGTATTCAAATATAATTACCAATTTTCCTCTTATAATGTGTACTTCTGCTTGCTTAAATATATTACTGACTAGCTTTCAAGTATAATGTACTCCTTTCACTAATTTTTAATGCCAAATTGTTGCTTTTTCAAAAGTTTAAAAATTTTTCTCAATAAATTTTGCTTCTTAAAAATCTCTACCCAAAAAGAAAAGTACCTAGTCAATAGACTGTATAATCAACAAACTGTTCCCATTCAATTTTTTTATTATTAGCAATCTACTTGTCGCTGATTAAAATATCTTAAATGCATTCCACCAATCAAAATTGGTTATCAAAATTCTTATTTGAAAAATTTCATTTCAAATAGTGGATTGTCCATCCATCATTTTAAAACATTCTGTTTTGAGCCTCTTAAACGATTATAACCCATATATTTATCTCTTAAATTGTATTTCAATAAATTTACTAAATGACAGTTCTTATTTTCTAAAGTATTTATTCAGAATGTCAAATCGTTCAACAAATGTCATATTCCATAGAGTTAGTGTTTTCATTTTACTTCCTACATTCACATATTTTAAATACTTATATAATCTTATTGAAAACTTCCTTCAAACCCTAATATTCACTTCTTTAAAACAAACCACAATATTAATTTACTTTGACAATAAGAACAATGGGTTATTATTTTCATTCATATGTAACAAATGTTCTAAAATTCTCTCTTGTAAATATGGAAATTTTGTTTTTATATTTCACCTATATTCTGATAAAGCTTATTTGAATTCTTCTCTATAATCATACAGTTAGATCCTTTATATGCTTTCTCTATTGAATAGTAAATAGTACAGATTGTCTCCTTTTTAGATCATTTTAAAAAAAAATTCAAATTCCAAAAATTTTAATTACTTGAAGTATGTAGTTTATTATTCATAATTCTGTATACAGGGTGTTGCAGGTTTCACTCTATGTTAATATATATATATATATATATATATAATCATATTAGTGTTTTAAATAAAACTCAATGTTTCTAGCTAATTCCACAATATAATGAAAAATGTTGATAATTCAACAGTTTTTATTATATTGTGGAATTAGCTAGAAACATTGAGTTTCATTTAAAAACACTAATATGAGTAGATTCCACGAAGCAAGGGCCTAGACAGTTAATTTCATATATAATAATGGTTCAAGAACATTTTTCCAATATATATATATATATATATATATATATATATATATATATATATATATATATATAAATATATCATACTCGTATTATAACAAATTGAATACCCATTCAATGAAGCATACTAATAAATAAAAACAGGAATGATAAACATCGAGATAAAAACACGAAGTGAGCATCAAAGCTACTAATACGTTTAAAATATACAAAGCAACCCCCAATGAATAAAATATAAGAGGGTGAATAATGAGGTCATTGAAGCGTAACATAAACTGACATATGGCACCATCACCACCATTCAGATTTATATTATTATCCCTCTTGATTTCAGGCCCCCATATGTTTTGGATTGTGATTGTGTATACTCCACCTGTTTGAGGTAAAAGTACCCTACCTGTCTATCTACAGCTCAATACGTACTTGAGTAGTGTGAATGATTGATTTTCACGAGGGAAGATTTTGAATGAGTTAACTTTTTTAATAATGCTAGCAGCTTTTTATTTTTATTTTGGTTTCGCATTCTAATGAATTCTACACCACATAATAGAAATAGAATGTTACATCCTCTAAATACACAATTGTTTTTCCAATATTATAATGAACTTAGAAGCTGTGTTGACCATTGAAAGGCATAGTCTTGTCTTATCCGGTCTAATGGAGAAAAATACAAAATTTTTGGTCAAATCCTTTGTTTCGGCGAGATAAACGTCACATCCCAGGAAAAAAGACAGGGAGCATTTTTTCTAGACAGCTAAAGGGTAAAAGTAACTGTGTGTCAAATCTGGCGAAACGCTTTGGTACAAAAGCAATTTAAAATAAGTGTTTTTAAATGAAACTCAAGGTCTCTAGTTAATTCCACAATATAATACAAATTATTGAAAATTCTAAAAAATTGAAAATTGTTTCGATAAATCAATATCATCGTCAGAATGACAGAAGTTACATTTCATTTTATGCCTACCTGATGTTTAGTAGTTATTTTTGGCTAGACCAAGAAGTAACCTAACTTGTGATTGGCTTAATATATGTTTATAGAAAAAAGAAGAAGATGTGATATTACAAATATTGAAGCTTAGATATTATTAGCCCTATGGTGATATCCTGGATATCATTTTTCCAATTAAGATCAGTATAACTGTGCAATGATATATAACTACTAAACATCAGGTAGGCATCAAATGAAATGTAACTTCTGTCATTCTGACGATGATATTGATTTATCGAAACAATTGCCAATTTTTTAGAATTTTCAATAACTTGTATTATATTGTGGAATTAACTAGAGACCTTGAGTTTCATTTAAAAACACTAATATGGCCATATTCCACGAAGTAGAGACAGTCAATTTCATGCAATTTGAAATGTTATTTATGCAATTTTGCCACTATAGTCAAGATTTGGGATACGATCTATTGCCATGGTGGAAATATTAATTTCTTTGTATGTAAATAAATTTGTTCTTTCGAAAAATTTTGTTACAACGATCAAATTGGACCATGTAGTGATCGCTATTGAGAGTTTTCTTCAAGGTAATCTATAATCAGAGTAACCCGCCTGTTGCGCTAATGGTAGCTTTGGGCAAGGTCAAACGATTGCTGTCAATTCAAGTGACTGTGGAGTGAATTGATTGTTCAACGTTTGGTTTATTTCCACGTATTCATGCAAAAGTCTTCTTTGTCTCGCCGAAACAACCATCGTGTTATTGGTATACTTTTAACGCAAGTGGTATCAACTTTAAAACACCTTTCTCGTGAATGCAAAACTAAGCCCACGTGTTCCTTTAACACATAAATATATTTAGAGTGTGAGATGTATCCTGCGCAGAGAGTAGCGCATCCTTCAATGGCGTTCTTCTCTATCAAAAACCATGTTTTATTAACACATAGAATTGTAATACTTATGTCAATCTTCACTTTACTTTATATATTTTTGTAGTTTTATCATTAGATTCTTTTGTAAAGTAGTTTATGAAGAAATTTGTTAATGTATATAGGTATATAAGATCAAACCACCACATTTCAGACCAAAATAAATATCATTAGTGCTGATCCACAACAATAACCCTTTCGGAACTCTGATTGGTTTGCAGGTAGTATTTAGTACTGATCTAATTGCTATCTCACTCAAGTTTCAATAGACTTCACTTATCATTTGGAGGAATAAATGAAGTATGAGAGGCCTTAGACTATTAAAATATGTGGAAGAATTATAGTTAAATAGTGGTATAACGAAACATCTAAGTCAGACTCCTTCGATGCTACATTTTCTTGATATTCTACTATGGAATGGAGTCATGGACACTAACCGAGGCACCACAAAGAAGATATGTGGCTTTACAATAAAATATTGAGAATCTCTTGGAAAGACAAAGTGACCAACAAAGCAGTGCTGAAACGAATGCAGAAGGAGACAATGACAAGCATGAAGAGAAGGAAAATATATTACCTTGGACAATGAGAAACGAGAACAAATACCACCTTTTACAATCCGTTATCCAAGAGAAAGTTTAAGGTAACAGAGGACTAGGAAGAAGAAGAATATCATGACTTAAAACTGAAGGACATGCTTTTCCAATATTACCATCGAACTATTAAAGCCGCCGTGAACAAAGAGGATCATATCGAAAACCAAAATGCGTCCAAGCAAGATTGTTTAAGAAATGCATGACAACAGGAAAATGTAGAAACACTATCACATATGCCACTGGATCAGCATGAAGAACAATTTGAAGTAGAGAAATTAATAACACTCAAACTCAAATCGAAATCGAAGTGCAGATTTATAAAACATATCATTACAGGAGCGACAAAAAGTTCCCAAAATAAGAGAGAATGAAAAACTCAAACAATTAATAGCAAAAATTAACAAGGCTATACAAATGATTTTAGATGAACAACTTGACTCTGATATAACGGACATTAATCATATTATATACGCCACAGCAACAGTTACGGTAGGGATAAAGACAAAGAACCAAAATGGAGAAAAATAATACGTGAGAAAATTGAAAAACTTCTAGAACCTATTTCACTCCTACTTGAGAAAAATTAACAAATTACAAGGAAAACTCGAGAAAAATTAAACTGGATAATAGGAACTATGGAGTTAAGAACGGAAAAGATTTAGAAAGAGTAACTGATAGCCGATTTCAATAACTAATTCCTAAATTTAGGCAATACCTAAACTGGATTTAGGAATTACTAAATGAAATATTGCATTTCACCGTGCGCTAATACGAATAAAACGAAATATATATTTAACTTCTCAACAAGGACTAGAAATGAACTTTTAAGGTTAAGTGTTACCTACCTAATATCGCTTCAAGCTACGGCTGCCATACTCGTAGTTTCTAGTGTTCTGCACGACGTAGGTCTAGTATCTGAATCGGATACATCTTTAGTGATTGATAAGAACAAACTTGCTAGAGAAAGATATCGAACCATGCAAGAGCGTGAGAGTTCGGACATTGACAATGATCATTTAACAGGTATTTACTTCGACGGCCGACGTGACAAAACATTTTCAACAGAAAAGGAGGATGATAAATACTACCAAAGAACAATTGTAGAAAAACACTATTCCTTGGTGATGTTACACCAGCTTCTGGATCAAGCCTGGCCATTGCAGATAGTATTTACGTCTATATCACAGCAGAAGTGCCTGGAGATTTGAACCATATTCTTGTTCTAGGGTGTGATGGAAGGGTCGTAAATAATGGAGTTCATAATGGGGTACTGGGTCGTCTTGAACTTAAGATCGGGAGACTTGTGCAATGGGCTGTTTGTCAACTACATTTCAACGAATTGCCTCTCCGACATTTGTTCGAGTTCCTCGATGGTAACAACTCCGGACCCAATTCCTACACTGGTTGCATTGGAAAATCTTTGAAGGCGTGTGAGCTGCTTCCAGTGGTAACATTTGAGCCAGTTAACTGCACCTTGCCATCAGATGATATATCCGGTTTGTGTAAGGACCAGAAGTATCTGAGGGATATTCCTCTCGCCGTTAGCTCAGGCATGTGTCCTCCAGGTCTTGATAAGCGCGAATTAGGTCCCCCAAACATGTCCCGCTGGTTGACAACAGCAAACAGAATATTAAGACTGTATGTTTCCACCACGAAACCATCAGGCAAAATACGTACCATAGTAGAGTTCGTTATCAGGGTGTATTTGCCATCTTGATTCCGCATCAAAATCCATCATTTAATTAAGGATGGAGCTCGGTATCTTTACCATTTCTTTCAGTCATCCAGATACTTGGAGCAAGTTAACCGCAACGTCATCGATCCAGTGATTTCTCGAAATGCTTACTCCGCATCTTCAGAAAACATTCTGCTCGCGATGCTGGCTGATAAGAGAGAACATATCAGAGGACATGGTATTAGAAGAGTCATAAAAGCACGAGAATTAGGTGTGACGGTTGGACATATTCGATATTCCAATAATAAACTTCAAAGCAAACGACTACATCGAACTAATTGACTGGTCGTCCTGCAAAATAACTCCACCACCAATACTGAATGATGTGATTACAGAAGATGAAAAGGATGCTGAAAGAACCAATACCAATTGACTGGACTTTTACAAAGTTCCCATGCCACTCACAAGCTGTGGAAAGTACAGTAAAATTGGTGGTCATAAAAAACGGGATGGATTTATTCGCTCCACTCTGAAATCGAGAAAGCCCATACCTGAACTTAGGTACAAGAGACAGTACAAAACCTAAAGACCTAGGAAAACACACATTTTCGTACTTTTCATTTTGAATACTTATTTCTTAATTCTTGTATCTAATAGTATGCGAGTGTATGACAATTCTGGTTTATGTTTAATAAACGTTAGTTAAATAATGAAAAAACAGTGTATTTGTCGATTTTTGGGTAATTTCCGGCTCCTTGCCAGAACAGAACATATTGTTCGTGGGGCGTAAAATTTTGCACAGTAATTAACCATGCATTCGTGCAACTTTTGCACACTACCGCAAAGTGCTGTGACATTTGAAAGGATTTAAAAAAAATTGCCGATTTTACAAAAAATTTGAAATTTTACGGCCCTTGCCAGAGCTGAAGATATTATCCTACGGTGGTGAAATTTTGCACATAAGTTACTTATGTATAGAGGCAACTTTTCCGCTCTACCCCAAAAGCATCATAATAAATTCGCTTTTTTCGATACTCTCTAATATACAACTGGATCTCCTAAGCCATGATGCTCGTATTGTACATAATTTCTTAGCGTGGAACATTTTTCACTTGTCCAAATATTTTCGTAAAAAGAATTATTCATAGGATTGATCCTAACAAATTACAGATACTGGAAAAAAAAGAACATTTTGTGAACGTACTAATTTATATTAGAGATATTAAATTACAACTAAAAATTTAAAAAGGTAAAACGATACAAGCAATCGATGCTGCGGAAACAAAATATAATAATTATTAGTTTCTTAAATGAAACTCAACGCTTCTAGCTAATTCCACAATATAATGAAAAATATTAAAAATTCTAAAAAATTGACAATTGTTTCGATAACTGAATGTCATCGTCAGAATGACAGAAGTTACATTTCATTTTATGCCTACCTGATGTTTAGTAGTTATTTTTGGCAGTGACCTACTTTGTGATTGACTTAATATATGTTAATAGAAAAAAGAAGAAGATGTGATATTACAAATATTGGAGCTTAGATATTATTAGCCCTATGGTGATATCCTGGATATCATTTTTCCAATCAAGATCAGTATAACTGTGCAATGATATAGAAAACCAGGAAAACTATATATGCTGACCTTTACAATGATCACTTAGTAAAACAGTTTAATAGTGGAGAGCTTCCTAGATTTATCTGTTCATTGACGACTCCATATTGTGGGTTTCTTAAGTGTCTTCTAATTTCCAACTCTTCTAGGAAATCCAGTTCTTGTTTCTTATCAAAATTTGTAGTACTTCTAGTTATGTGTTTGGTGTCAATGAATTGTTGTTTTCAAGTAGATGTTTTGCGTAATGGGATTTATCTGGTTGTTTTAATATGTATGCTTATAAGTGTTCACTGTATCTGATTTCAAAATTTCTAAGGGTCTGACCCAAATAGACAGCATTACATTCTGGACATTGAAGTTTATATATACCTGATTTCTTAGAAGTTGGTATTTTTGTTTTAAAATTTAACAATTTTGTACTTACGTTACTTTCTGTTTTAAAAACAATTGTTGTATTCGTGGCTAAAGATATTATCTTTGAAATATTATTAGAAATATTTCCTGCATATGTGATGGTTTTATAAGTTTTTATTTCTTCAGTTTGTTTAGGAAATATTAGTTGTAATGCCACTTTTTCCTCTTTTTTATCAATTAGCTTATTTATCATATGTAATGGATAACCGTTGGATGTTGCGATTTGTCTAATTGTACTAATCTCTCTATCAAAATTACATTTGTTCATAGGAACTGAAAAAGCTCTATGTATCATTGAATTGTATGCCGCTAGTTTATTTGACAGGGGGTGATTGGAACTATAAGGAATTGCCACATCAGTGTGTGTTGGTTTTCGGTAAATTGCATAATCAAGTACATTATTAACTCTTCGAATTTTTAAATCAAGAAAATTGATCGAGTTATTTTCTTCAACTTCTAATGTAAACTCAATTTTTGGGTGTAAATTATTAATGTGGTTGAAAAATATATGTAATTGTCGTTCACTACCTATAAAACAAGCTAATATGTCATCTACATATCTATACCAAAATAAAACATTTTTTGTAATATCATTTTCAACAATTTTCTTTTCTAAACTGTCCATAAAAATGTTTGTCAAAATAGGTGATATAGGGCTTCCCATTGGTAAACCTTCATTTTGAATATATATGTTATTGTCAAAAGTGAAATAATTCTGACCGATACATACATCAAACAGATTAAGTATATCTGATATTATTCCTGGATTAATATTTTTATCTTCTAGTAATTCTTCTAGACATTCTTTAGGAAGAATTATAGTGAACATCTTAGTAACGTCAAATGAAATGAGCATAACTTTATCTTGTAACTTGAATGTTTTTAATTTTTTGATTAGTTCTATTGAATTTCTAATTGAGTACTTAGATTCATATCCGTAATTATTGAGTATATTGTTAAGCTTCTTTGCCAATATATTATTAGGAGTATTAACATAAGAAACTACAGGTCTAATTGGTTTCGTTATTTTATTTAATTTAACGGTTCCATATAATTGTGGACAATGAGGATTCTTATGTATCATTATGATAATTATTATTATGATTATCATGGGAGCCTCCGGAGAAGTGCCTAAAGATCTGAAAAAGAATCTTGACAGCCTAGGACTCCAGAAAACCCTCCACAGCGAGCTGCAAAAGGATTTTGATCACATGCAATATAATAAGAGAAGTGTTAAATAAAAATACATAGAAAACGCTGCGAACCTTGCAACTCATCTTGACGGTTCCAACGCTAAATATCCGGTTAACCTGAATAAAAAAAATAATATATTTATAATACTATAACTATAACACTATAATACGATAACTAATACACTATAATACTAATACTTTTTTAGTACCAAAACAGAAGCATGGATAACAATAGTTATTTATTATACAAGGGGAAAAAGTATTATATTTTAGCTCGAGGCTAAAATCGAATATTTTTCCCCTGTTTTTTTCTGTGACAGGAAAAACAACGATTTAATAGTGAAAGAACGTATTATTGTAATATATTAAAGTAAGAATGTTGTGTGTGTGTGTGTGTGTGTGTGTGTGTGTGTGTGTGTGTGTGTGTGTGGGTTGGTTGCACTATATTTGTGGCTAATTTGTGCGTGCATTAAGCTGAACTGTGGCGGATGCACGATTTGTGGTAACACACACACGGGTTCCACAATTTTAAATGCTCATAACTTTCTTATTCTTAACCGAAAAGAAATGGGAATCACAAAATTTATAGTTTTATTCGTATTTTATTTGCCAAATCTATTAGAAGCAACTATTAATGAGAAAATCTCTCAGAATTCACTGATCTGTGTATGTTACCACTTATGAGGATTATTCATAGAGAATACACACCCAATTGTGGCATCGGGGGCGCGGTCGTATGGTGGTGCCATCTACACAAATATTTACAGCGTTGCCTTCTGTTGATTTATCTGCTGAGGTTGACCACTGTTATATTAAATGAAATACTCGAGAAACTAATTTCAAACTAGCAGTGTGTGTGTAAAGATGCCACATTTGTCACTATTTTGTTTTAGAAAAATCGTATTATCTGATTACGGTATATACAAAATAATGGTTATATGTAATAAAAAAATGCACTTTCCATAATAAAAAAATTATAATTTAATTAAAAATGTTTAAGGAGATCTTATTAAAATTTAGACTTAGTGACGATGGGGGATGTTGAAGGTGAACTTATAATAATGGCGTAGGGTGTGATGTATTGGTATTCATTTTTTCAAATAATTGGTTATCAGAATAATTAAACGCACTCGAATGCTACATGGTTGAATTTCCACTGCTATTCGTATAGAAGGTGTCCTAAAAAAATATGGCAATAGTGGTGAGATTAATTGTAAAATTAAAATGAGTGTTAGTGCGACCCATTTTCGAGATACAGAGGGTTAAAGTTTAAAAATTAGAAGTGAATATTGTCTATAAATTCCAAATTATTGAGCATTTTTCGACAAAAATTGTCAGGCAGTTTAATTAACCGAAAGGACATATTTGTGAAGAAACCCTCCTAATTAGTGCTGTCAGCAGGGGAATACCTAAATCAAATACCTCTTTTCCCGCCGAACGCTAAATTTGCCTAAAAATTGGCAATATTTAGTACTGATTTGTTGTATAGTATTCAATTTTCATAATATGTTCAATTGCAGTGAAATTACCATTACTATTTCACTTAGTTTTTTTCACTGACAAAATACCATAGCAACAGTATCTTATATACTGACAAAAAGTTATTTGCAGTTACATTGACAAAATTCATATGTGATTTTTACAGCGACAAAATTTATATGTTTTCAAGGTGCGTTAATCCAAGCCAATTTTGTTACCATGGATCTGTTATTTATTCAAAATATAATTTTTTTATTTCTTGTTAAAAAACGTCAGATTATTTCAGTTCAAAAATGGTGTTTCTGGAGAAAAAACTGATTTGTAAAACAATCCATTGCAGAAATTAGAAAGGCAGTCTTGGTGAATATATCTCCAGATACCTGTCTCTCCAAAGCTTCTTGTTGGTGACAGTTCTCGCAGTTTTCATTGATAAGAGATTATAAACTTGAAAATAATGCTGCAGACGAAGAATTAACAAAAATTACACTCTACAAAGAGTCAAGAATCAAAAGCATACGAAACACCACGGCGCAGATGCTACAAAAAAAGTACTCTCCGCTCACTCGTTAAAATAACTAATTGTTAATCGCCCTTACTAATACACTTGCTCGTTAAATAACTATTATTTACATTGTTCCACTATTGGAAACAACTAAAGAATTTTTAAATTGTTATTTTCAAAACTATTACATACATGGTGTCCCGGGACTAATGGGAAAAAAGTCAGGAGCGTATAATCTGAGCCAAAATAATGATAGTACTTCATATAAACTTTTTCTATGTAGGCCCTCGTTTTCGAGTTATAGGCCTCCAAAGTTTTAATTTTGAATTTAGTTTTTATTTTTATTTTTTTTTACTAGTTATTTGATCTTTGTAAAATGTACGGCAAAGCTATAATGTACGTGTATGTTTATTTTGGAAAAGTAAACAGATTTACAGTAGTGCCTTGAAGCCAGGGACGGAATACTCGCAATGGTTAGTGATCCAAATAATTTGCAGGTATGGCACACCCTGTATGAAATTATCGAAATTCACTTCCCCACACATTAAGCTAACGAAAAGGTGCTCTTGTTAGAATTCGATAAAATAAGCCGTTCGGCTAATATTGACAGTTTTATTAATGCACTACGTACATTCACGCAGATATGAATTTAATGTATGGACTGGTTTCTCGAAACTGTTTAGAGGCCAGAAGGCTTTATGCAGAACATTTTGCAAACAGAGCATTGCCAGACAGACGAATGTTTGAGCGTATTGATCTCAGGTTACGAGAAACAGGTATGAATAAGTAAAAGTAATTTTCCATGTATACAAAACAAAGTTTTAAATTTTAGGACGTTTTTTGCCAAAAAAAAAGGTGGAGAAGGTCCAGTACGAAGCGTACGTACTGTGGCAGTTGAACAAGACTTGTTAAATGCAGTTGATAATGAACCATCAACGAGTTTACGAAAATTATCAAGAGAACATAACGTCTCGAAATCAGTTGTGCATCGCGTTCTAAAAGAACAGCTGTTATATCCTTTTCACATGAAAAAAGTACACAGTATGACAGTGGCTGATCATCCTTCACGACTTGAGTATAGCCAGTGGTTTCTGCAACAACAACAAGCAGACAATACATTTATAAGTAACGTTCTCTTTACGAACGAATCCGGTTTCAACAGAGATGTAGTCATAAATTCTCATAATATGCATTTATGGGATGATGTGAATCCACATGGCATTAGTCAAACTAGGAGCCAGCATAGATTCATGGTTAATGTTTGGGCAGGAATAGTTGGCAATCATTTGATAGGGTCATACTTCATTGACGATACTTTGACCGGTCAGAGATATTTGGAGTTTTTGCAAAATGAGTTATGGAACCTGTTTGATGATGTGCTACTACAAACTCGTAGAAATTTATGGTTCATGCATGATGGGGCCCCTCCTCATTTCAGTTTAGATGTACGATAGCATTTACACACAAGGTTTCCTAATAGATGGATTGGTCGTGTAGGCCCTTTTCAATGACCACCGCGATCAGGAGATGTTAATCCTATGGATTTCTTCCTCTAGGGTTATCTCAAAAGTAAGGTATACGCAACACCTGTGCAAACAAGGCAAGATTTAATAGACAGAAATGTGTTACACTGCAATGTTATTAGAAGTGCAAAGAAACAACGGTCGTAGACTTAGAATGTGCGTGGAAGTGGGAGGAGCTCATATTGAACATTTATTAAAAGAACGTTAGTTTTTGTTGTTTAGGAATTAGTTTCAGTCGATTGTTTTATAACTTGTGTTTTATGAGGTTTTCTTAATGGTTTAATAATGTTGTGTTCGTAATTTTGATTAAAAGCAACTAATTACGTTGTCTGCGTACCTTTTTAATTCCCATTAAATAAGTTCTTAATGTTTTTATCATCTGCTATCATCAAATTATTTTTTTGTAGTACATCGTATTAATAAGTTAGTTAGGTAAATTTGTACGTAGTGCATTAATAAAACTGTAAATATTAGCCAAACGGCTCATTTTATCGAATTCCAGCAAAAGTACCTTTTCGTTAGCTTAATGTGTGGGGAAGTCAATTTCGATAATTTCATACAGGGTGTGCCATCCCTGCAATTTTTTTGGATCACTAACCATTGCGAGTAGTCCGTCCCTGGCTTCAAGGCACTACTGTAAATCTGTTTACTTTTCCAAAATAAACATACACGTACATTATAGCTTTGCCGTACATTTTACAAAGATCAAATAACTAGTAAAAAAAATAAAAATAAAAACTAAATTCAAAATTAAAACTTTGGAGGCCTATAACTCGAAAACGAGGGCCTACATAGAAAAAGTTTATATGAAGTACTATCATTATTTTGGCTCAGATTATACGCTCCTGACTTTTTTCCCATTAGTCCCGGGACACCCTGTATATTTGGCAACTTTGCAATCGCATTACTAAGATCTTGCATAAGTGTCATTCGAGCCATAACACCGATTTCTGGTAACTTACACACGTTACCATATTACTATTTATAGAGTGTTAGTTACCATAATAGTGGATAAATCATGAACACACGAGATTTTGATGGTAAGATATTGCAACATTGTATCTAGGTTTATTAATTTAGCAGAATGGATAGACAGAGATATGTAAAAGCTTCTTTTCTAAATGAACGTTTCAATAAGGTCGTGAAATGGACACCTGAGGGAAAAAAATTCTTAAACTGGTCTCGATGAGCAAAGATACAGGGAATAAAGCTATATCTATACAAAGTTTTTTATTATATTCATAATTCAATCAATTGTGTAGCTATATCAACGTTCCACTACATCAATTGAAAAATTAGGCAGTACCTCAATAATCGTAATACAACGAAAAATCTCCAGATTTAATAACATTTTACTTTTTTATGAAGCTATTAGATTTAATTGAAAATACCTAATATGAATGTATCTCACTTTGAAAGCTACTGGTTCAAAAATGTGTTCTTATTGTACGGAGTAAACCCAGGACCGGATTAAGGTTTTGCGGCGATTTAGCCCAACCAAATTTTGGCGCATATATTTTCTTGAATTTACAGTTAAGTTTCTTACATAATAACAAACTTAATCTCACTAAATGCTGCTTATTTGGAGCTAAGATTTTACCTACTATGCAACAAATAAAGATATAGAGGATCGGTAGTACCTCTATATTCATGTTACAAAACATAAACTGGACAACGAAATCACAAATATCTATTTATAAAAATCAGGGAATACATTGTAGTATATAATATATAAGTAACAGCAAACTATATATACAGTGCTTCTCAAAAGTCCCCTCCCCCATTTTTTATTTTGAACGGTGATACTTAGACTGATGAAATTTGGAGCGTGAAAATGAACTATTGTAATTCCCTCTGCTAGTGGTAACAGGTGACGTAATAGGCATCGTTGACGTCACCAGGCAATTGAAACCAATAATATTAAATAGGACCTTATGGCAAGTTACACCTCGTTTGAAAGGTATTTAGAATACCTATTCGATCATACAAATTTTCTTAGGATTTACGATATTTTTTATGGTTAAAATAAATAAACACTAAAATTTGAGTTTTGCTTATAATTAATAAATAATTAAGAACCAGTTCTTATTATAATTATTCTCTACATTTACTTCCTGGCAGTAAAACATCCTATTATTAAACTCTTGTCGGACTCGATATAATGTGTCAGAGGAAATTACCCTACATTCTCCAATAATTCGTTGTTTTAAAACGTCAATACTGTCAGGAACTGTAGCGGAAACTTCAGATTCAAGGTATACCCACAGAAGAAAATCTAAAGCTGTTATGTCTGGTGATCGAGCTGGCCATTGCATTGGACCGCATCGTCCAATCCATCTACCAGGATATTCCTCATCCAGATAACGTCTTACTGCAAAGTAATAGTGTGCGGCAGCCCATCTTGTTGGAACTTTATTTCCAAGATAGCAAATTCATCTGGATTATCTTCCAGAATTTGAAGTATTAAGGGTTCAATTGCGTTTTCTAATATCTCGAAATATACTCCACCGGTTAAATTAGAGTTCAAAAAAGAGGCCCTACTATGTGGTTTCCCAAAATACCTGCCCAGACTTTTACTTTTAATGAAAACTGTGTATGTTTTTCTCGAAACATGTGAGGATTTATGTCACTCACCTCACATTTTGAGTATTAACATTGCCATTAAGGAAGGAAGTAATTTCGTCACTAAAACAAATTGTCCTTACATAGTCTGACTGTTGAAGAATTTTAGTCGACATATTTTCACAGAATTGCAGCATTCGGTCGGGGTCGTCATCTGAAAGTTGATGCACCATTTTAAATTTGTATGGATGAAATTTGTTTTTGATCAACACCCTGTTTACTGATCTATGACTGACTCCATAGGTAGACACTTGGGCTGTGGAAGAAGGAGGGTTTACTACAATTTCAGCAACTGTTTCTATTTGTTTATCAATACCATTATTTGGTCTACCCGATTGTTTGGCATCATGAACACTACCTGTATGTTGAAACTTATGAAAAAGTTCCCTCAAATAAGTCCTCGATATAGGGCGATCGGCGTATCTCTCATTAAAAATGCGTGCCGCCGCATGAAAATTATTTCTACTCTTACCAATAATTAAGATCGCTGTTACTTTGTCAGATACAGCTAATGATAATTAAACTAAAAATTCAAGATATTATCGCATGTAAAAACGTCAATTGAAAAACTTTTCGACAATTAACCATAAGAGGGCATTTGAATCTTTAATAATTAAAAGCGAATCTCATATATTAGTATGATTGAATATGTATTCTAAATACCTTTCAAACAAGGCGTCACTTGCCATAAGGTCCCATTTAATATTATTGGTTTCAGCTGCCTGGTGACGTCACTGATGCCTATTACGTCACCTTTTACCACTAGTAGAGAAGCTTACAATAGTTATTTGTAAAACAAGTGTCACTATAGTGCTATTCAACGCGACAATCGATTACAATCATTTCCTGTCATTTAAAAAACAACATGTTCAACAATACATTTTCGATATCAATCGATCACTACGATTATAATCGGTCTAAAAGTATGATGCTATTGAAAACAATCGTAAATCGGAAGCATGTGATTGGTCGAAAATTTAAATAATCTATCGTTTGTCTATGGGTTATGTGATGTGAGTGATATTTTGCAATTGTATATTACAATTTTAGTTAACAGAACATCTTCTATAAAATTGAACGTGATTAAACTAAATGAACTTGTGAAAAGTGTGAAATACATGTGAAATGAACCGAAATAATGATGTGGTTATGTCAATATTGATTTATTTGATTTGTAAAATGACATGATAAATGACAATTTTTTTTGGTCGTTCAACAAACATCAATCCGTTTTCGATTTCGATTACAAACAAAATCGGAATCAGGATCGAAGTGTTGAATAGCACGAATGACTCGTTTTGTAGTATGACTGAAGTTTGCACAACGAACCGCGAAGCGGTGACTTGTGCAAATCAGGAGTACTACAGAAAGTCATTGTGGCACAAGTTTTACACAATATTTTTTATAATTAGCATTTATTTAATTATTTAAATAAAATAGAATTTCATATAATCCCTGTTTTCAAACTAGGTGGAGTGGTTGAATTTAAGTTGGCAATTCTGTTGATTCCTAATTGGTCAGATCACAGATGGTTTTATTCAGCACTTCTGACTTTTGACATATTATAACCGAATAATTGTGTAAATTGTAAACAAACTTTCTTTTAAGCAAAAAGAGGTTGATTATTTGTTTATAAAAGAGCTTCTTCGTATATGCTCTTGCGATCTATTTATATTATATAATGAACAGAATTATTTCTGTAATACATCTTCACATAGATATCTGGTAATTTATCCCAAAAATAGAACGTTTTCTATACCTATATATTGATCCTATACAATATAAAAATAAACAATTGACAAATCATTGATAAATAAACGTTAGCGCACTTTATTCATTAATATTTTTAATATATAAATCATTCTAATTTACCTTTAATATAATAATTTGCTAGCTAGAACAACGGTAGACTATTTTATTTATAATTTGTTTCAAGGTTAAAGTCAAATGTCAAATAAAAATATAACTAAATAAAATAACCAACTGTACACTAAAAATTACTATAACAGTGTTCAAAGAGCTTCATTGTGACACTGTAAACAATGTTATAATGAAGTCTCTTTTATACGCGGATTATAAAATAGTTCATTTTCACCCTCCAAATTTCAGTTTAAGTACCGTATTTATAAGTATATATACAAATATATATATATATATATATATATATATATATATATATATATATTATAAAATTTAAGTTCGTCATCTATTGCAGTGTTTCTGTATTCTTTTATATCTAAATAATACAGTGTTATCCCCAAAATACGCACCATATTGCTCAGATAAAACTTTGTGAATCCCCGAAAATTAATCATGGATTAACAAAACATAAAAAATCTTAAACATCCAGGGTAAGTAAAAATAACTTGATTTTGATTTAAGAGTGATGTAACCTTATTTTGTAAAAAATCGAAACATGGTATTTGGAAAAGCTGTGAAGTAATCATATATGTGTAAATTTATATGCATGGTCATCTAAGTAGTCAAATATGGTACAGGACATGAAAACCACTACTTAATAAATGTTATTTTTGTTAAAATATAAATAGTTTTAGTGTTTTATTATTCGATAAAAATTAATCCTATTTTCTTGTAACTCTAGTGTATTAGTTAGACTAAATTTAGGTAAGAGAAGAAAAGTTTTTTTTCAATTGACGGTAGTTAACATATAGGTTACTTAATAATTCATTGTTTATAGGATGTCACTTTATAGGAAGGAGACCGCAACGTTAATATAGAAAATGGTTTTCTGTCGAATTGAATGCTTTTCACGTATATGGTAGACCTTGTTGCTCTGATTAAAAGTCTTCAGGACACCAAATAAAAATAATATCCAGTTTCTGAGATACAAGATTTTCCACAATTTTTATGTTTCAAATAATTGTAACGACAGGCATATACTCATATTAATAATAAATGAGACACATAAGTTAGTTAGAGTATACGTTCAAGAAGTTAAATATGCAAAAAAGATAATTTTTGTTTGTAACTATAACTGCTTTGAAATGAAAGATTCACTGTGTTATCTAAAATAATCAACGATGTACGCTGCGTCTTAATTTTGGGATTTTTGGTTGATTATAGGTCTAATATTACTATTGGTATATTTTGAAACATATTTTATTCAATTAGTTACAGGAGTCTAATAACTCATTCATATTTACCGATATCAAAATGCCCCGTAATGTTATCTATGGTACGAGTTAGGTGTAATTCATTATTCATAGCTTCACTTCAACGATGAAAATCCCCAAGTATTTTTCACATAAACCGTACACCTAATTTTTTTTGCGTTCTCCGATGAAGACAATGGTTGGTCGGTCACATCGTTGATATAATCAACGACCTATAATCAACAAACAATATCAAAATTAAGATACTGTCATCTTATAGTACAACTTTGACTGTTGTAGACGACTCAATAAATTGAACATGATGTGGAAATAATGATTTTTTTTTGACCAAAATTTGCAAGTGTTCTAAATATGTATAGCCACTTTATTATTGTAGAAATAGCGAATTTTTAGACGATTTCCGGTTATACTAGCTTTTTTGTAAAAAATGCCATTTGTCAGTAAAAAACATTGTTACGTATTTTCGTGTACGTCATGTGAGGAATATATGTGATATTAATTTTTTAAAATAGCTTTTTTAAATTATTCTTCGCATCGAAAAATACCATCTAATTCGGCAAAGATCCATTGTAGGTACCTAGTAACGCATTCGGAGATACAGTCGAACTTTTGAAAAGAACAAGAAATTCGTTAGAGTATTTCAAAGACTTTGATTTTAAAGAAACTTAGATAGATAGTAGTAGAAAATTGTACAAATCTGGTGAGATGAGTTGGTGCTGTGAAGAAAGCTCACGTAGTAAGTACTAAAGAGTTAACACTCACTAGTGATTACTCTATTTATCGAAAACCAACTAGGCCTGGTTGAATCGAAATAAAGGCAGCTATTAAATATAATGGAAAACGACTTCGAAACAAAAAATACGTTTGTTACTATGGTAACAAATATGTGATTCATATGTCTCGACACCTTGAATTTTGCCATATAAATGAAACGGAAGTTGTTAAATTGACATTATTTCCCAAAAACACAAGTCAACGAAAAGCTGGATTTGTTAAAATAACTCGAGTGAGAGATTTCTATCACAATTGTAATATATTGGCTACCAAAAATGGAGAGTTTGTATTACTTCGTCGAACAACTGAAAATTAAAATAAGACTAAAGGATTCTGATTATGTCCCATGCCCTAGCTGTCTATGCCATTTTGGTGAATATTTTTCAATTCTGCAACATTTTTTATAGTTTGGCAACATTGTATCAATTTACACACTAAATTATGGCACCATTTATACACATCTTCACAATTCTCAATATTTATGGCAACTTGTGTAGGTTTTTCACGTTGGGTAATGTTTAAGGCACCTGATACCACAAATAATTTTTTTGAATAACTTGGAAACCACGGGGAGTAAACGATTAAGTTAAATATGGGAGGAACCGCTACAAAATACTCTACTAGTGTACGCTCCCTTGTTGACTGTGCCACAATTGAGGATATTTCATGCGATGCCATAAATATTGCGGAACGTGTATGTGTGTGTGTGTGTGAGTGATCGAAATGGATGACTGCGGGAAACTTACCCATTCGCCAAACAACGAAAAATGTGGAACGCTTCACGATTTTGCGTGTCATCCTTGCGCAGGGGCCATGCAAAGTCAGAATGTTATCGATATGAAATTTGAATTTTTAAACTAGTAATCTGTTGTAGTTATAGCGACAATTAGACCTGCGTTGCTGAGGAAAACTTCAAAGTAATCAAATATATGTCAATTTAATTCTGTGAATTGATTCAAAAAGAAAATTCGTCTGTTGTACCGAATAGTTCAAGGAACATGTCATTCATGCAATGCACATTTAATAATTGTACTTTTGAAATAAAGGAAATGTAACTTAGTTCAATAAAATATTCTAAAATCAAATATCTTTATTTATCTATACGTATATATATCCGGGAAAAAATACTCACTTTTTTCCCGGGGAAAAAGTAATTTCGTGTAAAGTTTTATTTTCTCACCTGTCAACAGAGATAAAACGTCAAATTTTTTTCCTGTTCCAGAAAAAACATAATTACAGCAGTAGTTAAAAATGGACAAAAAGCCGATCCGCAGAATTACGGGAGGATAACATTACTCCAGTTTTCATCAAAGTTGCGAACTAAAATCTAATCACAGAAACTAATATCAACACCGTGGGCATATCAGAACAACAAGAGTCCAGCAGTTCATGCCCAGTACATCTACTACTGACGCAACCTTAATATTGCGACAACAAATAAGAGAAGTCCAGATTTCAACAAACCCCTTTTTTTGTATATCTTGGATCCTACAAAAGCATTCGATAGAGTTACGGCTAAAAGATATATTACAACGCATGAGGCAGAAAATCGTTAATGAGAAATACATAGAAATAATTAGGGAACTTATTATCAATCGTAATGGTACAAGAGTAATGACTGAAAAAATGAATGGGTCCATGGGAATCAGAAAAGGGAACGGCCTTAGCCCGATTCTCTTCAACATGATCACGGATAAGATCATAGGAAGCGTAAATGAAACCAACATTGGCTACAAAATGGGAAACTGATCTTTAGGGATTCTCTGATATGTGGATGACGCAGTTCTTATGGCAGAAAAGGAAGATGGCCACCAACGTCTGCTTTATAGATTTAACATAACAGCACACAAGCTAAACTTGGTGGTATCCCAGAATAAAATCCAATCCAAAAACAAACACACCATAGACAAAGCAATGAATTTCAACTACCTCGAAACAGATGTCTCATATCACAGACATATCGGAGAGGAACTTAGGATACAAGCTAACAAGGCTGCCAAAATATCGGGTTACTTGAGGGATATTAGATGGAGAAACACATACATGCGCGTAGAAAACAAAGTCCCAATATACGAGGATATATTGAAAAATTCTTAGCCTCCTATAGAACCAAACAAAATTTCAGTGTCAAAATATTTTATTACTCAACATATTCTCCTCTCAATTGGATACATTCATTACAGCGAACCTGCAACGTCTCTAGACCTTTCAAAAAAATGTTTCTTCTTGCTCTGCAAACCAGACCTCAACAGCTTTTATTACCTCCTCGTTGGAAGAAAATGTACGACCTTTTAAACTTTTTTCAGTTGAGGAAAGAGATGATAGTCGGACGGAGCCAAATCTGGTGAATAAGGGGGGTGTTCTAGTAATTCAAACCCTAAATCACGAATTTTTTGCATGGCAACATGAGATTTGTGTGCAGGGGCGTTTATCTGCAAAAACAAAACACCTTTGGATAGCTTTCCGCGTCTTTTCTCTTTAATTTTTTCCCGTAGAGTGGTCAGTAATGTCGAATAGTAACCTCCAGTTATTGTTCTACCCTTATCCAAAAAATAAATCATGAATACTCCATGGCAATCCTAAAAAACTGAAGCAAGAACTTTTCCAGCAGATTTTTAGACACGAAACTTCTTAGGTCTTGGATAACCAGAGTGTAACCATTCCATAGATTGTTGGTTTGTCTCTGGATCGTAGAAATGTACCCAAGTCTCATCCATAGTAACAATTCGGTGTAAGAAGTCTACATCATTTTCAAATCGAGCACAGATCGAACGCGATGCTTCTACCCTTGCTCGCTTTTGGTCAACATTCAAACAGTTGGGGATCCATTTTGCAGCAATCTTTTTCATGTCCAAATTGATGTGAACTATAATGATTAACGCGTTCGTATGAAAGATTTAATGCTTCAGATATCCATTTTAGTCCAATTCGACGGTCTGATAAAATCATATCATGAACTGATATTTTCGGGGACTCACACAGAAACTGGCCTTCCCGATCGGTCATCATTTTCAATGGAAAATTTACCTCTTTTGAAGCTTGCAGTCCCATTTTTCACGGTCGCATACGAAGTACATTGATCACCAAGGGTATTAGACATATCTTCGTAAATCTGCTTACCTCTTAACCCTTTTAAATACAGGTACTTGATGATGGCTCGATACTCCAATTTTTCGATTTTCACAATTTCGGTGCAAATCTTTTTTTTTAATTTATTGCGTAACTCTGGTTTACTTTTTTGTCGTGATACTTCACACTGACACTTCTAATAAGTTATTGTTCGTTGCTATGGTAACGCAATATTTTGTTTATGCATGGAACTGGTCTAGGCTAACTAGATATCAATACATCCTCGTATAAAGCATGTGTAACGCCCGTACTAACTTAAGCAGCCGAAGCAAGAGCTGAAACATCATTTACAAAAATACTGATGAGAGTAACAGCAACAGAAATGAAAGTGCTGATAACTATAAGGGAATTGTCACTCCGACAGACTAAGAGCTCACAGAAATACCCCCGAAAAGATGGTACGACAGTAAGACGTCTATATCACAGGAGATGGGATAACAGAATACAGATGACCAAGTCCTACAACAAGAGGAAGGAGTAGAAGAAAAGTCGATAATCTCGCATCGTTTAATTTTGTGAAAGAAGCACAAATAACTTGAAATCCATATTCAGTAGCACAACACAACGTCTTGTGTTTACGTTTGGTTTACTCAAACGTGGCGTCACTAGCGACCCCACATGACTGACAAGCGTTTTGATGCGAATTTTAAATTAAAAAACTAAAATGTGTTTTTTCCTACTAACCTTTATTATCTGCTGAAATATGTTATTAATTCTGAGTAAAATACCTTTCCGAACATTATACGACAGTTTTCCAAAATTTGTCATCATATCTATTCTATTTATTCCATTAGTCACAAATTACTCAACTATAAATGAACAGAAATTGACAAAAATATTGCAAATCATGTTTGTATGAGACCACATGGGGTTTGATGCATACTTTCTGACGATTTCCAATCAAACTAGCAGTAAGTATATAATAGTGAAGTGAAATAATATTTTCCTGATGACAAATTACCAAAATATCAATCAAATAATTGTGGGAAAGGACGACAAACATTGAGGGAGAATCCAGTGGCGTTTGAAATATTTTTTGTAAGGGTTGTTATGATATATAATTTTTTTTCTTTTTCATTGATCTGTCTGGTATATTAGTAATTTAGGCACCTTTAATTCGAATTATGTGAAATAAATGAGGAGACAAGAGAAGTTTAGTCCTAAATCTACATCTTGTGATAAAGTATTAATATTATAGACACAAACATCCTTCATATCTAACCATTGCCGCAGTAAATTGAGCTCGATATCTATATTATTATGTGGAAAAATTATCAAGAACCAATCAGTGAAGCGCAAAATATATTATTTTTTGTAATGAAAGTAGAGTGCACCGAATATACACTTACACACTTGAATGATCCATTTATCAAAACTTTCTTTGGTGAATAGATTATTCTCAGTAATCAACTTCTGTACTCACCACGAATTTTCTTTTATAAATTATATCATCTGAAAACGGGTGTCTTGGAGTAATTCAAGATTTGGGTACCAAAAAATCTGCGCTGAAGCTATATCAGAAATAAGGTGGTTTCTCGATAGTATTTGTAGAGTTATTGGCTTGAAATTCGTTGCTATTTCTCGTTGCTCAAAAAAATTTCACCACACTGTACCACTACTTATACGCATGATAATTGTGTCCCCATTCACTGTAATATTTTCAGCGCGAGTTCAAAATTCCATTTGCAATTCAAATTTGTTGGATCATTCGTAAAAATCTCCAAACTCACTTGATATTAACTGGCAAAAAGGAGCACTGCAAGCAAACTAAATGACAGATGAGGCACAAACTTAGCGTGGGTATAGACAAAAATTTATTGTACCTACAGCAGGATTTTTGAACAAACAATCCCTGATTTCTAACTGAATGTATATGTACTCTCTATCGCAGTGAACTGAGCTCGGTATCGTTATATTATTTGTCAAAAGATTGAACTACAGTTTAAAGTACTTCAGTAATCTGAAACAAGATAGGTAAGATTGTAGTAGAGTAAAATAGCCTGAGATAAAAAAATTGACAAGTAAGAGCTACATTTTTCTTATTTCCTCAAATAAAGAATTTGCAAACTTATCAGCTGAAAAAATTGACTAGTGTAGGTATTGCAGAATTATTAGATATTTTTATATATGAAATAACTATTAGGCTACTTAATGCGACAGGCCAATATTTATTGGTTAGTGGCGACTGTTAATCGTGATAATTGAACGAGCGTGCGCGTTAATATTCGAGATTGTTAATCGACATTTCAATTCACGAGTTCGTTACACAACTTTTCCGTCTAACCTACTATTGATTTTAAAATATACATAGAATTTTAAGAAATTATAACATTAAAATTATTAATGACTTACAATGACAGATAGTACTAACACAGCTACAGGTTGGCAAATTAATTTTGGCAGTCGGAAGTTTGGTAACGTCCGATGCGCCGTAGCAAAGACGTATGCGGATTGCAAGAGCTCACTTCGCTTCCAGAATTCGTAAGCTTCGAATCGACAGTACAGTTCAAAGAAAAGTGTGATTACCGGGGTTGCGCAATACTAACTTGTTATGGCGACTTCAGAAAGTAAAATTGTTCATAAAAAGTTGAGTAAGCAGTATCGTGAAATAATTATGAAGGTTTCAAATTTCATGACCAAAGAGGCAAACAATGACAAGTCAACAATTCCATTAACAAAGGTAAGTTTTAATTATTGCAATAAAATTTTTGAACCAAATTAATTAGTTAACAAATTTACACTGGATAGTAAATTTTTTAAATCGATTTTCGTACATTAGTATATTGAAGTATAAGTGGATAAAGAGGTCTTTCAAACACGCGCGATTTTCTAGCACGACGGCGCAGCCGGAGTGCTCGAAATAGAGCAAGTGTTTGAAAGACTAGTTATCCACGAATACTTCACGCTATTTTTTTATTGGTGCACTTTGGAATCATAAAATATTATTATTATATTATTACTTCAAAAAATTGGAAGTCCGTCCTCCATGCCCAGCCAAGTTTCATTTCATAAAAGTCCGCCTCGATGCCCAGCCAAGTTTCGTGAAAGTCCATCCTAAATAGTATTTATTTTTATTTGACGTTACGAGGTACTGCTGTCAGATCAATAATCAAAAAGTTTTCATTGATACTTACGTTTCTTGAGTTGTTGTTGTTACCATGGTGACTTTAAAATACGGGCGTGTTTGAACGTTCGATTTAGACACGCTGAGGTGTGCTTTAAATAGGTAAAATGAGGCACCAATAGAAAAAAATATTTATTTTTATAATTCGCGTATAAAAGAGACTTCATTATAACATTGTTTACAGTGTCACAATGAAGCTCTTTGAACACTATAATAGTAATTTTTAGAGTACAGTTGGTTATTGTATTTAGTTATATTTTTATTTGACTTTAACCTTGACACAGATCATAAATAAAATGGTCTAGCGTTGTTCTAGCTAGCAAATTATTATACTAAAGGTAAATTAGAATGATTTATATATTAAAAATAATAACGAATAAAGTACGCTAACGTTTATTTATCAATGATTTGTCAATTGTTTATTTTTATATTGTATAGGATCAATATAAAGGTATATAAAACGTACGATTTTTGGAATAAATTACCAGATATCTATGTGAAGATGTATTACAGAAATAATTCTGTTCATGATATAATATAAATAGATCGCAAGAGCATATACGAAGAAGCTCTTTTTTAAACAAATAATCATCTTCTTTTTGCTTGAATGAAAGTTTTTTACAATTTACACAATTATTCGGTTATAATATGTCAAAAGTCAGAAGAGCTGAATAAAACCATCTGTGATTTGACCAATTAGGAATCTACAGAATTGCCAACTTAAATTCAAACTACACCTCCTAGTTTAAAAAGAGGGATTATATGAAATTATATTTTATTTAAATAATTAAATAAACGCGAATTATAAAAAATATTGTGTAAAACTTGTGCCACAATGACTTTCTGTAGTACTCGTGATTTGCACAACTCACCGCTTCGCGGTCGTACTACAAAACGAGTCATTGTGACACTTGTTTTACAAATAACTATTGTTAAACGATTTAAAAAAGTGACATTAGTGTGAGACAAATTTATGCACCGTTATGTCATCATAACAAACAAATCGACGCCATTTTTAGTCCACTTAGAGCAACCTAAATGAGAAATTTTTTGTTTTTGCATGCCTGCGGTTCATGCGTCAATTTTCCATTCGTGAAAAAAATCACCACTTTATGCACTTGTTGCATAAATAACTATTATGTTTCTGTATACAGGAGTATATAAAAGGGCACATGTTTATTTTGTGTAAGATACCTATTCAAATGTTGTGTGTAATAGGTTTTTTAGCTTATAATTATAATTATTATATTCATTTCATACCTATCTCTATTACGTTTCGGTTTTATTATTTGTTTTGAACCACCTTCCGATTTCAGTTACAATTGAGATTTGGTCATAATAAAATATGTTTGAACTAACCTCTAAAGATCGCTTAAAATAACTTATGAACTGAAACGTAATATAGTATTTTTGAATTTAATACTTCTTTTAAATAGCCGAAAACCACGACAAAAATTTTTAGTTCAAAGAACAGTCACTGAAAGCAAATTTAACTACTTCCTCATTTTATATGTATAAAAATACAAATGAGTAAAACTTTTAACACAACATTTATATCGACTTAATTTATTGTCAGGTCATTGAACGAGTTTCTGCTGCTAGGAAAGTTAGCCAAAGAACGCTTTCCTGTATTAAAAAAGAAGCTCTGGCAGGAGGTAATGCTGACACTGATGTGCCTACTGAAAAACAAACAACGTCCGGTATCCGTATGGATCAATTCGACAAAACTATGCTTAGAAGGTGCATAATAAATTATCACATATCCGACAAAATAGTACTCACGTTAAGAAATGTACACCAAACCTTTGCAGATAGTTATGGCTTCGCAGGGAGTCACGTCTCTGCGGAAACAAATACATTATTAGGGTATTTGTTGGACCAACATGAAAAAAAACAGAGGTTTGTTAATGAAACGTCACGAAATCAGAAATTTTCGCCTACTATATTTAAAAAACATGAAAAAGTGCAGAGAACAGAAGAAACCTATCATTTATATGGATGAAACATACATTCATTCATGTCACACGCACCTTAAAGGATGGAGCGACAAGAGTAACGAAGGATTAGGAAAACCCGTTTCACAAGGTAATAGGCTCATCATTGTGCATGTAGGAAATGAAAATGGTTTTGTACCTAAAGCTGATATTATGTGGAACTCACAGTCAAAAATAGAAGATTATCATAATGAAATGGCGTACGAAAATTATGAGAAGTGGGTACAAGAAAAACGTATTCCAAACTTGCCAAAAAACGCTGTTGCGGTAATTGATAACGCCCCATATCACAATGTTCTAAATGAAAAATTACCTACGACTGCATGGACTAAACAACAATTTAAAAACTGGCTTTCTGAAAGAAACATATATTACAGTGAATATGTGGCCAAACGAAATGTTACCTTCAATTTTACAAAAGTTTAAACAATTCTGTAATGAATTTTTTGACACATTTTCTGCAAATGATTGGAAAGTTGGTTGTGGTCATGTAAAAAAGATTGAAGATGAATTTATGAACCACGAACCACTTTTAGATACTGTTGTAGATAATATTATTATTAATTTGGCCGAAGACGGATATAGCGAGGATGATGAAGTTGATATAGAAAGTGATTTCGAAGAATCATTTGTAGATGCACATCATTATTTTACTGTTGATGATCCCTGTACATCTAAAACATATTTCTCATTATAGTGTTTGTTTGTAGGTGGTATGACTGAATACATTAAACGCAATCAATGTAAAAATGTAAATAGGTGTTATAAAATTGTAGATGTTAGAGACAAATTTCTGTAGAGTTATATAATATTTGTAGCACATCTGTACATAGTATAAGACATCAATTTGAAGTAAAGGTGAAAGTTTATGTCTCTTGGAATCTATTTATTATTTATCATTTACATCACATAAAATAATAAAGGGTAATTATAGAATTCCCCGTATGGGTTTTGAAGCAATAAATAATTATGTCTTTACAAAAAAACCCAATTTTCTTAGAAAAATCTAATGGTTTTTATTTCCTTATTCATTTAATTAATAATAATGAACACATTAATGTTCTTTTGTTTTGTAAACTCGATTTTATATAGCATTATACATGTGCCACAATTTATTATTTTTAAATCCAAATTCAAAATATTGTGTTACCCTCGTACGTATAGCAGGCTCACAACCTTTAAAACTTTGCATGCGCCTACTCTTCCCGGTAATTGCGTTTACAACGTTGTCAAGTTGTATGGCTTTCTCGCGAATCGTCAACTGCCAAAATTATTTCGCCAACCTGTATATATAGGGACAAAGTGAGTTTGGTTGCATTAAATAAAATCTTTGATTAATGGACAATCATTCATTGATAGGTGTCATTATCCAGCGATTTTGAGTGCGTTAAAATACATCATAAATGGACGGTCGACGGAAAAAACTATTAACATTCCCTTGCCTTGTGCAATAAAATTTCTCTGGAAACTGAGTCGGAAGTTGGAATATCAAAATGAAAATGTAGATTTAAATAATGCTCTAAATTTTCACAAAACCTGACATGTGTTCGAACAAATTAAATTCAAATCCACCTGAACGACAACTGTGTTCAATTTTTGTTAATATTCGTCAAGCTGTAAGGAGTCGTTTGAAGAAATTTTCTATTCAAATCATATGGAAAACAATCAAGAATGACTCGAAACCTGAACCCCAAACAAATTTTTTTTCATTTGAATCACAACCACAGTATATGAATATTATCTTTCATAACATATCTTTGAAAGGACAACTTTTCGAACCAAAAAGCCAAAGTTATAACTTTTAACAATCACTTTTTCGTCAGAAGTAGATATTGGAAATCGGCATCCTCAGATTCCTACTATATGTTTTCTATTTTATTATTAACATAAAACACATGTTATTTATAAATCATATTTATGTGAGGCGATGTTTTCTTCCACAAAGGATTTGTTATCTTGTGTGGATAATCAGAAACAAGAGATCGAGGCGAATTGTTAAGTCGGCCCAAACCCATCAGAGGTTGTGCTGTCACGGGGTAGTAGTAGTCATTGCTTTATATATTGAAAAAACTGTACGTCCCCATTTTCCAAAAAAATAAATTTCTCCGTTCTTAAATGTTTCTAATCTCTTTAGAAAATATTTTAATTGACGTTTTTTATTTTAAGCAGCTGTAACGCTCTTGCGTCGTTACTTGACGGGTTGGCGCCTTAACTACAGGTGACGGTTGCCTTGGGCGCCAGTTTATTAAAGTGGTATGCTCCACTCGCACCGGGCAGCGTCAGTGAAGAATTAAAATACTCCAGGGGTCACTTTATGGTGGTGACGAAAGTGTTGCGGCCGGTCGGACAGATTTTACTTGCCTCCCCGGCTTCGTAACCTGGGTATTAGCTGCTTAACGTTCTTACCTATTTACGGAGGTTTACTGGTAATTGGAGTTGGAGAGAAGAGAAACCAAAAGTTACTTATTTACAAAGAGTCTTTATTAAACGGAAAACTAAACTAAATGTCCTCTAATTCGGGTAGACGGGGCAAAAGCACTAGTACTAACTACTATCCTACAGGTTCAAAACGGTCTCTACTACGGTGAGTAAAACAAAGCTATGTAAGCGGAAGCAACAAAAATGGGCGGGGGTGCGGTGGACGGTTAGCGGAAGTCGGGTGATGCGGTGAACGGTTAGCGGAAGCGGATTGCAAGCGAAAGCAAAAATGGGGCGAGGATGCGGTGGACGGTTAGCGGCAGTGGGCAGAACTACTACGGATTGCAAGCGAAAGCAAATATGGGGCGAGGATGCGGTGGACGGTTAGCGGCAGTGGGCAGAACTACTACGGATTGCAAGCGACCCTCTAGGTTAATCAAAGCTCTACTTTCGGGGGATATGGCTCTCGGTTTCCGCGGTATCAAAATCTCGGAGTTGCGGCGGCCATCACTAGGATGTGAGAACTCAACTTTCTAGTGGCGGACACGGTACTCCCCGATCGGATGGCTTAAGGCCCAAACACGGCCGCTGCTAGGATGTGAGAACTCAGCGTTCTAGCAGCGGACACGGTTCCCCTCGATCGGATGGCTTAAGGCCCAAACACGGCCGCTGCTAGGATGTGAGAACTCAACGTTCTAGCAGCGGACACGGTTCCCCTTTACTTCCCCTGGTCGGATTATACGGCGTGAACCATATACCCTAAGGTATAAAATTCGGAATATCACCCACCTCGGTAAACGGTACGGTTGCTCTAGCGGAATCGGTTTTCTGAAAGAGAACGGTTTTATGAGCACAATGAAGGCTCTTATATTTAATTCTCACCTGCGTATGCGGGTGACGGTCTGAGTCTGCGGATAGACTGACTACACTGAGAATCGTTCTGCTTTACGGTATGGCTTGTTGGGGATACGGCGCGAAGTCGTAAGTGTCGCCGACTGTCGGTGCAGGTTTGATAAATTATATTATGTTATATTGTACCGATGTTTATATTACTTTGTATCGAAACGGACGGAGAAATACGGTGTTCGAACGCTTTATTTTATATTATACGGAAGATTGTGCTTTTGCCCGGTCTTTGAAAATGTAACTTCGTTACACAGCAAAGAAAATCAAGCGTGTGTTTGTTGCTTTAACTTCAAACAAGATTATTCTCAAGCAAAACGAGTAAGATATTCCCTTTGATACAAGCAAATTTTTCACGGTAAAAACGTATTATGGATGTAACATATCGTTACATAAACGTATCAAGAACTGAACGATTTTCCCAAGTGTACGTTCATGCACAAATGAACCTGCCTATGAGTTGGAAGTTCGATGTATATTTAAGGGCTGGCCGTTGATGTTCATTCCTCACAGAAGAAAACATAACTAATTGATAATCGATCAGGAAAGAGTTTAGGCCAAAACGGAGTTATTACTGAGTAATTTAAACAATGATATCGTTTTCAGATGAAAAAGTAAAGCATGAGTAATAAGGTATTAAACACGTAGTATAATGTATGAGATAACTTTTTTTTCTCCAAAACATTGGGTAAACCTATTTAGTAGTTAATGAGGTGAAAATATCGTTGTATATGATTTAAATCAAATATTTTAAAATAGTTGAGAATATATACATTGATAAGTGGATTATTTGGAATATTTAAATTTCATCAGGTTAAACCGTTGAGAGTTATAAAAAACGCAGAGAAAAGGAAAACAACAAACATCTATTGCCAGAAGGAAATCGATGACCACAGGGAAAAGAAAATTGCGGTCAGGAGGAATACAACCACTAATAAGGAAAAAGAAGAAAGTATCACATTCATTGAATAAATGTGTCAATTCGAATGTTAGCTTAGGTGACAATAAGTATTGAAATAAAATTATTTTTAGTTTAAAATTGCTATTCTAATAACTACTAATGTATGAAAAAATATGTTGACGCAAAAAAATAATATTTTAAAATAAAAACTGGAAAAGGAGGATCGAATTACCTTTTTCAACAGTATGTTAGTTTAGTTGAATCTTGCACTAATAATCATGTTAATCGCAATGTATATCGGACGACTGATATCGCACACACTTCTGCGACCACAGTTGTCCGATACCAGATTGACTTCGGCATAATATACACAACAGGTGGATAATTGTCTTTTTCGAGGGTAAATGTTACTTGGACGGACTTAGACTCAATAGCAATAATTTTCCACTTATTGAGACATTTCTCTACTTGTTTGATAATATTTTGCAAGTTTTTGGGCGCAAGCTGTAGATTTTGATGAGAAGCTGTTATCGTTGAATGTCGCCAATATTGGTTAATCTTGTGGTTGGTAGACCAGATGTGAACAATAAATATAATATTGGTCCCAGCACACTTCCTTGCGGTACTCCAGACAACAATAAAAAAAACAAATAAAAAAACTTGCCTTAGAGTTATGATCGAGATAGAAAAGTTGTAGAATCGATAATTTTCGAGACCAACAAAATTTTGAACAGGTTTATACCCATTGGAACGGTGAGAAAATATAACAAAAATAAAAGGAAAAATAATTTACCAGCTATTTGAAGTCGGGAAGTGGAAGGAGAGAGGGAGGAAAACGGTTTATCACGATTTCGGGCAATACTACTACGAGTCCTATCGAAATAAATAGCCAAACTGTTGGTAATAAAAAGATTCACAGTTTTTTTATATATTTTAATGTGCTTAGATCTTAGATGATTTAATTTTGTTATGTCAACTTTTTTTATGATACGACCGAACAGCGGTAATAAAATTTTATTCTCAATATTCCCTCCTCTTTTTTAATAATTCTCTAGACCAAAGCCATATGCAGAGAAACACATGTTGTAATATAAGAAATACTTTTATAGTTAATTTTATATACGGTTGGCACCATTTTAGATTGCCTCGAATGTCAATCATAAAAGTCAGCAGTTGCAATATGAATTTTAATAAAACTACAAGCTAAAAAATGATCCTTAGTTATCATTAAAATAAAAGTTAATGTTCAAACATAATAACAAACATAGTGTCAGGTAAAATCGTGGCTACAAGTTTAATAAGATGTCAGAAGAGAGCGTATCGGGAATCAGACCACCAAAAGCGCTTAACTTTAGTGCCGAAAACTTGTCCACGGCATAGAAACAATGGCTCCAACAGTTGGAGTTGTATTCAATCGCAACCCAGTAAGAGAAAAATGCAGCGGCGATCCAGGCAGCGATATTCATGGTAGTTACTGGCCTATATGCTGTTCCAGTCTATAATAGCTTCAGTCTAACGATAGAGCAAAGCAACAATATTACGACCTTGTAAGAAAAATTTAACTCTCATTTCATCCCAAAAACGAATTTAAGTTTTGAGCGATACAAATTCAATAAAGCCAGTCAAGAGCAAGGTGAAATGTTTGATGAATTTCTAACGAAAATAAAAAATATTGCTAAGACTTGCGACTTTGATACACTTCACGATAGTCTCGTAATAGACAAGCTGATCATAGGAATTCGTTCTGAAAAGGTTAGAGAAAAGTTATTAGCTGAAAAAATCTAACTTAGAACAGATGCTTGACCATATACAGAGCTAGTCAACAAACTACAAAGCAGTTGGCTGAAATGAAGGTACAAGATGAAGCCGAGGTGCATAAAGTGAAGACTGAGAGTAAAGCAACTAAAGTCAAAACTGATCAACGCAAATAAACGGAAGAATTCAACTGTAAAAGGTTCGGCACGAAGCATAAGCTTAAAAGTTTGATCATCAGAATTAATTGGGTTCAGAATTGTGAGAGGAATTAATGGCCTTACGCATCAAAGTACTGTACTGTAATATTATACAACTTGTGTTGCGGTATATAATATATTATGTATGTATAGTGGGTATACAAGGTTAAGTGGAAGAGCAAGTTTTACAGCGTTTTTTACGCAATAAAGGTTGAACTTCGCCTTGCATCTAATGTATTATAATTTATAATTTTGTTTATGGATATTAATAAAGACGATTATTATTATTATTATTATTAAGTTTCCTTGCATTCAAAAATACGTGTGCAAAATGCAATAAACAAGGACATTTTTCATCACAGTGCTGGTCAAAATTCAAAACTAACGTCAAGAACAAACAGAAAATGTGCACGTAATTCAAGACGAATCAAGCAGCGACGAATAACATGAACTTTTCAGCCATTCAGTGAATACAGAAGCTGAAGAAGGAAGACGGACTGAAATTGTTGAAGTCAAAGGCAGAAAATTCGCTTTCTACTTAGATTCTTGTGCTGACTGTAACGTTCTTCAATGGAATATAATAAAAACTTTCAATGAAGACCTCAAACCTTCTAAAGTAAGAAGACTCGTCGGATTTGGTGAAAATAAACTTGATGTTATGGGAGAAGTTACTCCACAATGCAAGATTAAAGACCAGACATCAAATATTAATTTCAAGATTGTTAATAGAAAAGTTTCATCAATCTTAGGAAGAAAAACTGCAACAAAGTTGGGTTCAATCCAACGTATTCAAAACATTACAATTGAATCTAATCATAATCTGTTTAAGGGTTTTGGTTGCTTAAAAAAGTATGAGTATGACATTGATTTAATCGAGAATCCTACTTTTAATGCTAGAGCTCAAGGAAAAATTCCACATGCTCTTTATAATGATGAGAAGAAAGAATTGGATACTATTGTTAAAATGGGTGTAATCGCACCAATAAGTGAGCCAACACCAGTCGTCAGTCCAATGGTCATCGTCAAAAAGAAAAACAAAATCAAACTTTGCATTGATCCAACCGACGTCAACAAAAACATATCACGAAGAAGATTCCCACTAAAAACAGTCGAAGAGACCGCAGCTAAGCTAAACGGTGCGAAATATTTCACATTGCTAAATTGTAAGAGAGGATTCTGGCAAATAAAAGTTACAGAACGCACTGAAAAATACCTAACGTTCGCTACACAATGGAACAGGTATTGCTGCAAGAGACTTCCTTTTGGACTAGCTTCAGCGCCAGAAGTCTTTCAGAAAGTTATGACTGATCTCCTACAATATTCACCTAAAGTCGAATGCTCAATGGACGATGTTTTAATATATGCAAATACCAAAAAAGAACTGCGTAGTATTCAAGAAAAAGTATTAAAGATCATAAGAAATGCTGGACTAAAATTAAATCCAGGAAAGTGTAAATTCGAGGTGAATCAAGTAAAATTCTTAGGACACGTAATAACCGAAAATGGCTCAAAATAGATCCTGAAAAAACGGCCGCAATCAAATCAATGAAAACTCCAGTTAATAAGAAGCAGCTCCAAATATTATTGGGTATGGTAACATACCTGATTGAATTTATACCAAACCTCTCTGAAATAACACAGCCGTTAAGAGAGTGAGTTTCTGAAAAAAGAAGTTGATTGGTATTGGGGCCCTGAACAAGAATCTGCAGTGAAGAAAATCAAGAAGTTGTTAACAACAACGCCTATTTTGAAATTTTATGAGTGCCACTTGTTTAGGTGCAGTTTTAATACAAGAATATCAGCCCGTTACCTATGCTTCAAGAGCGCTGACTTCTGCACAACAAAACCACCCACAAATCGAGAAAGATGCAGTCGCTATCAAATTCGGGTATCAAAAATTCCACGAATATGTTTATGGCAAAAAGTTATACATCGAAACAGATCATAAACCGCCGGAGATGATTTTCAAGAAGCCAATACCATCCGCTCCTCCTAGACTACAAAAGATTCTGCTGGAAGTTACACAATATGCTTCAGAAATCAAATACATAAAAGGCTGTGATACTCCAATAGCGGATGCCTTAAGTTGAGACTGTGATAATTCACTAGAAACGCTTGCGAATGAAAACAATGAGACGGAACTAGTAATAACATTAGCCATGTCAGAGGCAGCACGAACTGAAACTATTCGAGCTACTGTAGATGACGAAGAGCTACAAACTATAAAAAATGTATTATGCATGGGTGGCCCGAAAACATCAAAGAGCTACCCAGAAATATTCGTCACTACTTCAATTTTAATGAAGAACTTTCAGTTTACAATGGATTGTTCATGAAAAATGACAGGGTTATTGTACCAAAGTCAAAAATTCATGAAATGTTGAAGCAAATACACGTTGGCCCCTTTGAAATTCAAAGTAGCTTGAAACGCGCCAGACAATTGTTGTATTGGCAAGGAATGCACTAGGACATTGTCAACTTCGTAGACCGGTGTGGCATTCGCCAACGAGTTCAACGCAGTAACCCGAAACAACCAATAATTACAAAGCCAATTCCGAACTAACCGTGGAAAATAGTCGCGAGTGACTTATTCTCATTTTCCAATAACGAATATGTTATTATTACTGACAGTTATTCCGGTTTTTTTCGATTTTAAAATGCTACATGACCAAACCTCCGGTGAAGTCATCAAACATTTAAAAAAGTGGTTTGAAGTGCATGGTATTCCAGAAGTGTTGGAATCGGATAATGGACCGCAATTTAGTTCACGCGAGTTCAGAAACTTTAGACGAAACTGGGGATTTATTCATTTGACTTCAACTCCAAAATTCTCCCGTGCTAATGGCTTGGCAGAGAAAAGCGTGGCGATTGCTAAATCGATTTTGAGAAAATGAGAACTTGACAACTCTGATGTTCAACTTGCATTATTAAACTTTCGCAACATTCCTCGCACTAAACAACTAGGTTATCCTGCTCAACGCCTGATGAATAGAACTGCAAGAACACTAATTCCTATTTCCGAGAAACAACTCGCTCCTAAAGTCATCTATAATGTGTCGGAAAATCTATTGCAAAGTAGAAGTAAGCAAAAAACGTATGCAGATAAATGCACAAAATCTGCACAAACATTAAACGAAGGTGATCGTGTCAGAGTTCAAATAGGCAAGAGAAATTGGGAGGAAGGATTAGTCCGCGAAGCTCTTAATCCACGATCGTACAATATAACACTCAAATACGGTACAACTTATCGAAGAAATTTGGCTCATCTACACAGAACCAATGCAGAAATTCCAGACCCTGCTTAAGTCATCCCGTCAACCACCGGGAAGACGGTAGAAAAACCGAATGTTAGCAATCAGGTCGTTCCTGAAGAAAATCCGACTGCAGGAACACCCATCCTTCCTGAAAGTACTAACTACGTTACCAGGTCTGGCCGAACAGTGAAACCCGCTCAAAAACTCAATTTATAATTTGTTTGCTCTTTGTATTTCATGTTTCATATTGTGTTCATTGTGTTTCTTCTGTAAAAAGGGAAGATGTAACATAAGAAATACTTTTATATTTATTTTTATATACAGTTGGCACCATTTTAGGTTGCCTCGAATGTCAATGTGTCAATCATGAGAGTCAGCAGTTGCAATATGAATTTTAATAAAACTACAAGCTAAAAAATAATCCGTAGTTATCATTAAAATAAAAGTTGACGTTTAAACATAATAACAACGTTACACATGTTATATAAAAATCCCTCAAAAACCTTTCTAATTCCATGTACGCCGACTATACCTCTTATTATATAAAACTTCAGATCCTTGTATGTACACTTAACAATGAATAATCAGCATTTGATTTAATTCAATTCAATAACACCCACACAGAAATATTTCTTCTCTCTTTGTCAATTATTTAAACGAATAATGAATTCATTGTTTCAAGAGTGACGAGTTTTTGTGATTGAAAATATGTAATTAGCACCTTTTCATATTTATCCAAGCTGTCGATGTTATCCTTTCTAAAATGTGTCTTCATGCATCTATAAGGTGTATCGACTTGACCGGCATTAAATATTCAAACGTTTGTAGAGTTGGTTTGTAATGAATATTTCAAAGTGTGTATGAAAAAGGTTAATTTCCTTGCTTCTTTTTATTCTGTTACGGTTGTGTAGTAATAAATTAATGAGAAACGATTCGATGTTCTATAAATAAGCGAAAAATACAATTTCTCCTCCTGCTGTCTTTCAGCATTGAATAGTAATATTTTGAAATAGTGTATCATTATAATCAAAGTAATTCTGAAGATACACTCTTACAAAATGATTAGAAATATTGCAATTCTTAATAACAACATTTTGACAGAACTTTTTCAAAATTATTTTATTCATAATAATACAAAAACTGTACAACAAATTTTTCCTCGTATACTGATTTTTAATATATGACAGTGACTAATAAATGATAACGCTGATAACGCTTCAACTGTTTTCTCATGGAACTATATCCAATGCTTTTCATGATTTTTTCCATCGGTTCGAAAAAATTGAGTTCCATTTTTCTTACCAACAAATTTTCAATCCTTAAACCTCTTTCTTATTATCGTACAAAAAATGTATACATGTTCTCGAAATCGACAAGCATGGAGTATAAGAAGTAAAATATGTACTAGACAAAGTGCCAAAACTAACAACAATTTCCCGAAATTCATGTGAATTTATAGGCAAATATTGTGGTAGATCGATTACCGAAATAGTTATAGAAGGTGCTGGTTAAGATGACTACCGACAAAAAGAAGAGATTTGATAGAGAAGATTTTAGATCCAGAAAAGGGATACGAGGTAGACACAGGTGGAGGTAGAAGATGTAGGCGCGGATCCAGGAGGGGGGTGATCGGGACGAGTATAACTTACCAAAAATTTTGAAGGTTAAACTAGTTATTATATATCCGCCATCCGCGTATATGTCCGAACGCAGTTGCGTGCACTTGAAGTATGATTTGGCGGCTAGCTCTAGTGGATGCCGGTAGATAGTAGCATGAGTTGCGTTGCATCAACTGTAGAGCGGTAGTCGCTAGTAGCGAGTGCGTCGGATGTCGATGCTTATACGTATTGCTGTTGCAGTCGTGATTCACTCTTGGTGAAATTATTGTTTTGCAATATATAGTGAGTTAAAATGGGCAAGTGGCTTGTAAGAACCAACAAACCCTCCAAAAGAATAATTGATGAAGGTAAGTTAATTAGTTACACTCGTTTTACTAGGCTAGATTACTTAAAAATGCTCGGGCAATGTCTTTGGTGTGACTCGGCAGTCACCGTCGCCATCTTGGCACTTGACACTTGCGACAGGCAACCAGCATTGCCAACGTCAAAAGCTGACATTCCGCGTAAGACCTAAGGAAATTCCCCCGAATTCCACGGAATAGAAGCTATAATTCTCCGATACATTTCCCGGAATTTACATGGTCTTACTGAGCTAAAGCAACATTTGTTAGCGTATTTCCATTATTGGAAATACATTATTCAAGCTGCCCTCACGGCGGCACTTTGACCCGGGACCTACAAATGAGCACTGACCCAGACTCATAGAACAAGTTTTTCACATTTTTAGAAATCCATATACATATTTATATACTTATTATCAATAAGTAACGTTAAAACATTTAATATTTTATTACATTACCGGTTTTGAAAGTTAGTTCATCTTGTGGTGTATAACAAAACCTAATTGTTGTAAACAAACAATGTAAATAAAAGAATATTTCACATGTGGTATAAAAGTATAAAAATAAAACGTTTGTATAAGGTAAAGTTAATGTTGACAAAGTAAGATGTACTATTTTGAGATGGTTTATATTAATCAAGCAATACATTCACAAATCGGATTATAGTTGTTAGTATGAGTTGTAAGAAATGCCTCCAGTAATTTGGAACAGTCATCTGTTTGTAAGTTTAAGTAAAAAAAAACACGAGTTACATATTTTGTTGTTTTTGTTGTTGCAGACTCTACAGCCAACGCAGCCTCTTCATCAAATAATTTACAACCAATTCAAGAAAACGCTGAAATGCTACACTTCGAGTCGTCTCCATCAAAGCTAATGAAAGTGAGTGACAACCGTCACCGTGAGTTTTATCACTACATTGGGAGAGTTATTGGAAAACCCATTACTGACTTTGACAAGTATGAGCTACTCACTAATCATTGGATTCCTCCTGGTAACTATGCTTACCTTTATTCTGAGCATAACAAAAAAGGAAAAGTTGAAAAAAGATATGCTGGTGAAAATTATCTGGACTCATTTGAATGGCTCGTACTTTCAGATTCCAAAAAAGGGTTCTTTTGCAAACACTGCCCTTTATTTACACCTGGCCTGACAGGTGGATTTAAAAAAAACGTGTCCTTGCAAAAACTAGTATCCCAGCCATTAACAAGTTTTTTCAAACTTCTCGGGAAATATGGCTATTTAAACGTTCATTCCAACAACCACTACAACAAAGCAGCCGTTTAGTTTCGACGCGACTCTTTGCGCACGTATAAAAATCCAGAAAAAGGGATTTCCAACCAGTTGCTTAGTCATCGTTTGCAACTCGTTGGGGAAAATCGCAAACAATTGGTTCCCATTGTAGAATCAATAATATTTCTAGGAAGACAAAATGTTCCGCTTCGGGGACATAGGGATAACGGCCAGTTTTCTTTTAATGAAACCAACAACAATGAAGGTAATTTTAGGAAGTTATTAAAGTTTCGGGTGAAAAGTGGAGATACAAATCTTGAGAATCACTTAAAAAATTCATCATGCAGAGCCACTTACATCAGCAAAACGACACAAAACTATCCGATAAATGCATGTGGTGAAGAGATTTTGTCTATCATTCTCAAAAGAGTCCAAGAATCTGTGGTTTACAGCATTATGTTTGATGAGACCACTGATGTCTCCCACCAATCCCAATTAACATTGATTCTGAGATATGTGCATGAAGGAAGCATTAGAGAAGATTTCATCCAGTTTAAAAATCCTTGAGATGATCATAATGTCAACGAGGATGAAGACACCACTTCAGAATCAACATCACAGCCGAATTACATCACAGAACCTACAGTCACTGGCGACACGTATTGGCAATGATGAAGTCACATGACCTTAATGTGGAAAATTGTGTTGGTATTTCAACTGACGGCTGTAGTATCATGACCTCTGATGTTAAAGGTGCAGTGAGAGAGATTCAAAAGGAGGCTCAACACACTGTTTATTCGTCTTGCCATAACCATGCTCTGAACTTGGCCATATCCAAAGCATCGCCAGTCCAGGCAGTCAGAAACGCTGCTGGAGCCATAAGAGAGATCATATCTTTCTTCAAAGCCTCATCAAACCGCCATAAAATTCTGCGACAAGTTCTTGGGCAGTCCCTTACTTCATTGTGCGAAACCAGGTGGATTGAACGGCACGAGAGTGTTATATAGTTTAAAACCTCTTTCTCACAAATCTCTGACGCATTAGAGCATATTTCCAATTGGAAAGATGCCGGTAGCTCATAAAAAGCCAAGACCTTGACTAATGCACTTTGTGACAGTGAGTTTGTCGTTTTTGTGAACAGCCTCTCTGACGTATTGTCAGTTATAATGCCCTTCAGTCGTCTCTACCAGAAAGAAGCCATTGACATAACAAGTGCAAAAGACATTCTCTTAAGTACACTGGCAGTCTTAGAAACCAAACGAACCAATTGTGAGGAGGGATTTCACAATATTTTTGAAGCAGCCGAAGAGGATGATGCAAATCTTGGAATTGAACTTGAAACACCTAGAATTTCTAAACAGCAAAAGAACAGAGCAAATTGTGAGTGCAACTCTCCTTAGCAATACCACCGGGTATCCATTTACATACCTCTAGTTGAACATATTTCGGAAGATTTAAAGACGCGATTTTCTGAGGAAACTCTAGGGCTTTACAATCTTGCTGTGTTCCTACCTCAGTCCGCTGACAAGAGAACTCCTAAAGAAGAAGAAAACCGTTCTCTAGAAGTTGTATGTGAGCGGTATTACAGCTTAGCTGGCGTCAGCAGCTCCTCCGTGATGCTTTGTCATCTTAAAGGGGAAATCCAAAGTTGGATGACAAAATGGAAAATACGGCATGAACAGAAACAAATATTACAAAAAATGCCTTAGATGCGTGTTTAGCTGTGACAAAGACCCTGTTATCCACCTTATGCTCAAAGTTCTAGCCTCTCTCCCCGTCAGCATCGCCAGCGCGCTGAGATGAGCTTTTCATCTTTGAGATGGCTCAAGACATGGCTCAGATCAACAATGATCGAGGAGAGAATTAGTAGGACTGGCCCTACTCAACATACACCGAGACATTCCTGTAAATGTTCCTGACGCCATTACACGATTCGCAAAGAGTGGCAGTCACAGATTAGATTTTGTTGTTTAGATAAAAAATGTAATTACCTCTAGTTGTACAAACCCCCGTGCGGACCCCCCCCCTTCAAAGTCCTGGATCTGCGAGAAGATGCAGAAGTGGACACTGAAGTAAATGCATGAAACGTAGCTGCTGTCTTCAGGAGAAGAATGTAAACCAGGAAAAAGTAGGGCTGTTTTGGTATTTTTCGAAACATTCTTTGTCATTGATAAAATTATTATTACTATTACTTACTACACGAACAATAAGTAGCTACAATTGAAAACACATATGCAGAGGCCTCAAAATGCAAGATTTCAATTGAAATTCTGGGAAACAATAGGTATCATTGGATTATTATTTTCAATGAAAACATGCCTAACCAAAAAACCTTTTGGTAAGCAAACTGAATAATTATACGAAGGTAAATTGGATCTATATGCTAGTTAATTTATAAGAACTACATATTATTATTGAATTTTAGAAATAAATCAGTGTAATCGAAATTTTTCAAATGTTTATAAAAATATGGAGTATTACAAGGGACAAATTAGCTTTCGAATGTGATGTTACTCAACTAGAGTTGCAATGGTGATACGAGTCTTCTGAGGAATGAAACTTGTAGTGTTTTTTCATATTTCACAGAACTTCGTAGTTCTCAAAAGGTTTATTCTTTATTGGTACACGCTATGCAGATATCAAATATTGCTCACATTCCCACTGTTCTGCGTTTTCCTCTTTTATGTTGTTGGAAAAGCAAAATTGCGGAATGTCGTTTTCACTTTTATGGTATTGAGCTCTGAAGGACCAATCGTCTTAATATGACGATAATAAATACTTTTACACGTATATGAATTAATTGTTATATCAAATGATAATCGATGATTACATGCACCTTTACTATATATTTGTATAGTTTTACATTTTGTTCATATTGCGTCACAAATAAGAATATCACAACTGCTTGTTATATAATGCAATCGATATCTTTTACTTTTTTATGATTGATTCATGACAAGATGTGTGTATGTCTCTTTATGCTTTTTTGTTACTTGACTAACAACGGTTTCTTATATGATGATGAAAAATTGAATATGTGTTGTTATGGATATTTTTATATGTCGTTTCAAGTGGGTGATAACAAGGAAAGTGATGTGAGAATGTAACCAATGGGAAAAATAGAGATTTAAATGAAACTATCATATGACTCTTGAAACTCAGCTGACGCATGTAGTTTTGTGGAGAAAAGAAATTGTTATACAATTATCTGTGGTTTTTTATATGGAATGAAGTTTGAATTGTGTTATACAGGGGAAGTTGAAAATAAAAAATCACAGGAGAATTTTTTAATTAAATCAAATTCGAACACCCACGTATAAAATTGAAGATGATATATTTGATGCGCATTACTGGTCAACTTCATCTCAATTCTATTGACATAATCGATATGTATGAACATTTTCTGTCTAACTCCGTGCTCTTTTTTCTCTAAGAAACTGAGTGATGGCCACATAAATTTAGTAATGACCACTGTCCGACATCTAGTACCTATAAATTCATTTAACAACTTTAGTAGCTCCTGGTGGCCGCAATTTATCTACCCTTAGGGAATCACTTCTCCCTTAAATTTACTAGTAGTGATGAATTCCAGTCGAGTAGTTACTTCAAAACTATTGGCCGAAGCCATTTTCGAACGTCTGACGTTTTATCGGTCTTAAGAGGCCGATAAACAATTTACCTATATCATACTTTATTACTTGTTTTAATCTAAACCGGTTAAACAAGTTAAAAATTTACTAAGATCTTAATATGTATCAAGGAATACATTATAAAACGATCCATAAGTTTAACATTGCATGATTTTTCTGGAACAGAAATTCAATTCCATTATAGGACAATGGCCATTCAAACCATAGCAGTAACAGATATAATTAACAATTACAATGGAGGAAGTAATGTTGGATAGAAGGTTCGTTACGAAGCAGATACTCTAAATAGCTTACAAAATGTTTCTAGATAACAATTTGACTCTTCACACATTCTAATTTTCCAGATTAAGCACCTAATAAATTTATTTTTGGTACAGAAATGAATGCAAATGTGTTGTGATTAGCTTCAATTACGGATTTTTTGTGATTTTTTCAATGAACTTTCTATTTTCTCACATATTTAAGTATAATAGAGCAAAATTGCATCTATATGGAACATCTACCATAAGATATGAACATACACGAGTTGTCACGGCGGACATAGATGCCACTAAAACATCTGTTTTTTGAAAAGATACCATCCTCAATTGGGTCAGAGTCTGATTGACGATGATCCTTAGAATAGACTGGAGTTCTGTATGGAATTTAAATGCCAACAGAGACCGAATTTTGTCAATACTTTTTTTCTGTTGGGGCGACGTTTAGCTTAATACTTAAAACAGATGACACGAAGATTTGTTGGCATTGTAGTACGCAACAAACACTAGATAGTGGAAACTCCAACAGTTATCTTACTAAAGTTAACGTCAGTTGATTGAGTAACAAAATGTTTTCCAAAAAAATATTCCTGATGATCTCAACCCAGCAAAATGGAAATATATGTTTTCAATACGATAGGTAAAGTCTTCCTTTATACAGGGTGATTCATTATTAATTGGAAATAATTTAACAGTATAATCCTGACTTCAAATTGTGAAGATTTAACCCAAAACACCTAAATAAAATATAGCTGCTCAATGAGTTACAAGGTGTTTTGTTTAAAAATTTAAAAACGATTTATGCTCAATATTTTAATCCTATTTTACGTATCCATTTCATATTTGGCAGGAAGTATACCCTACTAAATCATGTTAAACAAACGTTTACGGCTACCACAAGCGTACGACAGGGGCAAGTGACTAGGTCATATTAAGAATAGACCTTCTACGTCTCAGATTAAGAGTACTTAAAAGTCAAGGCCGCATTTTACATTCGGTGTCGAGCCTTTGTGTAGTACAGTTGTAAGCTCCCAAACGATAAATAAAATAAGTAGTTAAAAACTAATTAGTGTATATTTCTCAGTGAATCAAAACAAACAGTAAGAATATCAGTTTAACTTTTTATTGATCGTTAGTAAAACACAATTATTAACTAAAAGTGAATCTGAATTTGATATCAGATATTAATAGTATTTAGAAAATATTTCGCCAGACCCCTATTAAGGGTCGCACTTGGGAGGAAGTGATGCCAGTTATTCTGCTGAAAATATTTTATAAAATATGAATAATTTCGGCATTGCGAGTACCTCTGACTATAGGGGTACTCAAAACGATAAATCAAATCAAGAAAACTCTGCGAATTCCCCAACTCAGTCTTATTCTACCGTAGTACAAATATTCAAATACCCATCAAAGGAGCAAGCCATCATATTCCCCGCTATGGAAGAAGTGAAAATCCATGAATACATCATCGCCCTTGGAACCAAAGTTCAACCGAAAGATATAATTTCCTCATCTAAAATTTCGAACAACAGAGTATGCATCTATCTCTCTATTCAAACCATAGTGGACACATTTCTAAATAAAGGAGAAGAAATTGAAGTTAACAGTCAAATCCTCAAAGCTCGTCGATTGATCTCACCATCTACTCGATTGGTCCTTTCTAACGCATGTCCAACAATCCCTCACAACATTATAGAACAAAGTCTCAGAGATCTAGGATTATCCCTGATGTTACCTATAACATTTCTTCGGATTGGAATTTCACAACCCGAATACAGCCACATATTGAGTTTCCGCAGACAAGTCTTCATACAACCTGCTCCTAACAGCAATAATAGTTCTCCTTTACCTGAATCGATTCTCGTCTACTATTATAATACTCCATACCGTATTTTCCTTTCTGAAGATAAACTTATGTGCTACAAATGTAAGAAGAACGGTCATATCTCTGTTAATTATCATGAGACTGCTACTGAACCTATAGCCGACACTCTACAAGAACAACCAGTAGAAGATATAATTCCTCAAGCTCAAGAAACTCCCTTGAATGTTACAGAACCTATAATCAGCCTTATCCAAGATAACACATTCGAAGATTAAGTCCCTCAAGGCCAAGAAATTTCCACCTTAATGAGTACCTCCTCGCATAAGCGGCCTCATTCAGAGATCAGTCCACCGATTCAGAATCCAGCGGAAGAGTTGGAGCCTCCTCTCATCATTCCCATTTCTCAGGCTCAGAAGAAATCGAAGCCTCAAACACAAATCCAGTCCGTTTAATCCCTGTTTCCTCATGCCAAACAACTCTTTGAGGGCAATTCGTCTAATTTTTCACTGGACTATAGTCAGATTGTTAGTTTTCTGGAGAACACGTTTGGTTCCCCGGACCCCCTCAGTGTGGCCCTCAGGTATACTGGGGAAGTTCACGCGCTTCTTGCTATACTTACTAAGATATATCCAGCACTCACCGAATGTAGCATTAAAACCAGAATCACAAAATTGAGAAAGAACATAATGAAACAGCTCAACAGAGAACTAGAAACCGGCTCTAACATCTCAGTGTCCGGAAGCGAAAGTGATATATCTCTAGAAAGATTCTAAGACCTCCCAACTCTATACATAATCAGAATAATTCATCTTGCAATGTAATATAAATGGGGTACTACTCCATCTTGAGATGCTGCAGATGTTGGTGAACGATGGAAAACTCCCAGGGTACAGGGTCTACAGGAGACAAACTTCACTGAAAATCGAAGATACAATATTAAACACTATGATTCCGTCCATAAAACCAGAATTAATCAAATCAGGGCATCAGGAGGGGTAACAATATACACAAAAAGATTCCTTGAGGCTAAGGAAGTCCTACTTGTAACTAACCTTGAAGCTACGACAGTTTAATTGAGAACCCCACAAAAAATGTGCTTATGTAACATCTATGTTCCACTAGATACAGAAATCAATATCAATGATTTGGATAACCTGGTAAGACAATTACCAAAGCCCTATGTTATCTTGGGCGAGTTTAATGCTCACAACTCAATATGGGGTTGTACGTCAACTATCCGGAAAGGCAGTAAGCTTGAGACATTAATCAACACATCAAATCTCGTACTTCTCAATTCTGGCGAAATAACAAGAATAAATATAGCAACCGGCAATCATTTTGCTCACGATTTGGCACTTTGTCATACAAACCTTTCCAGTACTTTGTCTTGGACTGTCTTATCAGATCCGTACGGCAGTGACCATCTTCCTATTATTCTTGGAGCTGATGTGCAAGATACACCGCCTACTTTTTGTCCTAGCTGGCGGCTAAAAATGTTAGCAACGACGACTGGATACGTTATGGAACCCTCATAGAGGCAAGAATACCCAATGTACGTCTTAACTGGGTACAAGACATCAATATTCTTGTTGAGGAATTTTCTGAGATTGTTGTCGAATCGGCAAATGTAGCCATAGGAAAAACAACTCAGGTAACGCATCATCAACATGTGCCGTGGTAGAACAAAGAATGCCAAAAAGCAACCAAAGAGAGCAAAAGAGCTTTCAATAAATTGAAAAGGCATCACTGTACCGAGAACAACATCGAATACAATAGACTCAGAGCTCGTCAAAGGCATATAATAAAACAGAGTAAGCGTACTTCCTGAGCACAATAGGTATCAACTTTGAACCACTCCACGTCGATGTCAGAGGTATGGCAGAAAATCAACCGGATAAAAAAGTCGAAAAGTCATATTGATATATCATCTTTGATTGAAAATGGAACTTCTATAACAAACAGTCAGGAAATTGCCAACATGTTAGCTGACATCTTTCAACAACAATCGAGTAATGCGAATTATGATGCCAATTTTTTACAGATGAAGGAAACAATGGAGACATATCCTCTAGATTTCGAAGCTGATGCGGAGAACCCCTTGAACTGTGATATTCTGATCGACGAATTAGAAGATGCTTTATCCAAAGTTAATAAGTCCTCCCCCGGACCAGATAACATTCCCTACATTTTTCTTCTAAAACTTCCTCCAGTACGAAAACGACACCTTCTTGGGGTATACAATGGAATATACCGATCTCATAAATTTCCTTCCCATTGGTTAGAAACTGTTGTATTACCTATTAAAAAACCTAACAGACCACATACAGATCCACAGTCCTATCGGCCCATATCTCTAACATGTACCATGTGTAAACTTTCAAAAAAAATACTGAATGCTAGGTTACAGTATTACCTGGAAAAAATAACCTGATTATTCCCCAAGAAAGTGGTTTCCGTAAGAATCGTTCGACCACAGAAAATATAGTGAATCTCCAGTCAGATATACACGAAGCCTTCGCAAATCAAGAAAAGGTGATCGTAATATTCTCGATATACACCGAGCCTTCGATACTGGTTGAAGACGCAAAGTTCTAAATCAGTTGAATCAATGGCGAATTCAAGGAAATATCCTAGCTTTCACTTCCAATTTCTTGAAAAATAGATCTTTCTCGGTGAGAGTCAACGGTACATTTTCGGATTTCGGAAACTAAGTCTCAAGAAAATGGCACTTCTCAAGGATCCGCTCTTAGTGTGACGCTATTTCTCGTAGCTATTAATGACATTCTGTACTACATTAGAAGGCCTGTCAGGGGTACAATATATGCAGATGATTTAGTTCTGTACGCATCAGGAAAAAACATACTCTCAATTCGTACCCATCTTCAGAATGCACATAACAACCTTCAGTTATGGTCAGAACGCACAGGACTCAAGTTCTCCACTACAAAAACAAAATGTGTTCTTTTCTCGAAGAAAACGGAAGATGCTACACCTCCCCTCGAATTGAATAACTACAAAATGGAATTTGTGAATGAAGTTGAATTTCTTGGGGTTACTTTCGATAATAAACTGCAATGGGACTCGCACATTAGGAATCTCAAGAAATCCTGCCAAAATGGCCTAAATTTAATAAAGGTATTAGCCAATCACATAGAGGAGCTGATAGCATTACCTTGCTATGGATTTATCGCGCATTAATTAGATCCAAGCTGGATTATGGGGCCAGAATACGGCTATAAGAATTGCTATGGGAGCATTCTGTACCAGCCCTGTGGAAAGTTTACTGGTCGAAGCGGGTGAATCACCACTTGAATTGCGTAGACACAACCTAATTTTAACATATGCAGCAAGAATATCAGCCAATACAAATAATCCCAGTCATCATAATACATTTTCCAATCGTTTACCCGAAATATTTGAACATCACAATTTCCACTTTATGTCAGAATTTTCAAAATATCCAATAATCCAATTCATAATGAGAACATTCTCCCTCTGAATATAAAGATACCTCCCCCATTAGCGCTTCCCAAATGCAACACCTATCTCAATCGATATTCCAATAATGATACCCCAGCAGTACTCATAAGAAGAGCTTTTACTGAAGTAACCTGCAAATACGAGAACTATTGTCTCTTATACACAGATGCATCTAAAACCAGTGAAAGCGTTGCGGCTGCCGTAATCTCAGACAGGGCTAACTATAGTTTCCGACTTCCATAAGAAGCAAGTATTCACACCGGAGAACTGTATGCCATAGCCAAAGCTCTTGCGCACTGCATTGAATACGAAGATACTGTCATATTTATTGACTCCTTGAGTGCTGTGCAAGGCATTCAACAGCTTTATTCCAGAAATGCCCTTCTCCTCATTATTGAATCAGATCTGGCAATATTATCTGAAGCGGGAAAAAGCGTTGAATGTGTATGGTTTTCATCACATGCAGGAATAGTTGGTAACGAAACTGCTGAAACAATAGCCAGAGAAACATATTCAAATCCCCTCCCTCAACTGATTCACGAAGGGCCACATGAAGATTACACTCATACCATCCGGAAACTCACAATGAATACATGGAGGAACTGCCCGAAAAACTTAGTGATGCTTTGACCCCGGATAACATCGAGTTGCTACTAAAGTTTTTGGAATTAATAAACCTAATATATTGACTGTCTCGACCCTTACTTCGTGGAATATGCTCATATTAGTGTTTTTAAATGAAACTCAATATCACATCTTCTTCTTTTTTCTATAAACATATATTAAGCCAATCACAAGTTAGGTTACTTCTTGGTCTAGCCAAAAATAACTACTAAACATCAGGTAAGCATAAAATGAAATGTAACTTCTGTCATTCTGACGATGATATTGATTTATCGAAACAATTGTCAATTTTTTAGAATTTTCAATAACTTGTATTATATTGTGGAATTAACTAGAGACCTTGAGTTTCATTTAAAAACACTAAACCTAATATAAGTCATACTGTACCAACACCGCTAATAACCTTCGTGGTTGATGCGGTTTTTTCTTTGAATAAAAAAAGTGACTAGGTAATCGTTCCCACTGACAGAATAGAAATTTAAAGTTACATTTGCGTATTAATTGCAATCCACAGGTCCAAGACATAGACATCAAAATTTAAAAAAAAATGTGTAATTTCATGTTTAACTTAAAATATCTCGAGAAATATTGACTTTATCGTTATGAGGAAAAAGTACGAATGACTAAATAAATCTCTAGTGAGAGAATTTTCTTTGATCTCCAATGTTTTGAATTGATACGTCTATCATAGCGTCCCATGTTTCGCAACCATAAATATAAATTACTTCTTTGGCTGTACCAGTTAATTTACTTATAATACTATGGAATATAATTTGGTTCTGGATATGCACTAGATTATTTTGGTTATAATAAAGTTGAAATCCTGATACATTCGATAATTCATTTGGATTTCCATCAAAGTTAGGGATAATGCATACATTTTTAATGTCGAATTGAGCCATTGTAATATTATTTCTAATGTATTATTAAGGTCTGAAACGTCCATACTTAGGTTGCTAAGATAATTCGTCATTTCTAAGTATTCTCAAGTTATATTAAAATCTATTATACTTGGTCGCGTATCGTCAGAAGATTCTGAGACAGAGGAGACTGACATAAATAAAGTGGCTTACAAGATACAGATGATACTACGTTGCATTCCTGGAATCCTTCTTATGCTTCAGGATTAACTTTCTTGATGGTTACCCCTGGAGCTTGTTCTTTCGAATATAGTGGATAAACGTTTGATAAGTCAAGATGGCGAGTGAAGCAAGTTCACTCTCACCTGCTTCCGATGAAACCGTTAATATAATGTGCAAGAGTACTGTTCAAAAAAAGGGAAAAGTAAAGTGGCGTGCATAAAATGTGGTGACATTTTCCATCCAGCCTATTTAAAACAGGCAAGTGAGTTAAAAAAGGCTGATTGCAGACATGAACCCAACCAACAGATAATCAACACTGAATTAACAGAAATAAACGAGGAAACCTACCTTAAGGAAGGAAATAAGTTACTGAAACTAACAATAGCTGACAAAGACGTTATAATTTCCGACAAAGTCCGGCTGATCAACCTGCTTGAAGATAAAATCACATATCTAGAAAATAAATTAACATCCAATAACAATTATATTTCAAACGCAAACGAGTCCAATATTGTAGCAAAAAAACCAGTCATTAGCAGATAAAACAAAAGACACAAAAAAAGTAACTCCACAAGAAAGTGAGCAATCAATACAAAATTATCAAAACAGACCAACAATAAATTCATATACAGGAATTCCCAATATACAGGGTAATTCTAGAGTGCAGATTAACCAAGTATCAGCAGAAATTATGAAAATACAAACTGAACGGAGAACCAATGAAATAAGAAACCTTGCAACCGATGATCATACTGAAAGAACTCCATTAGTACCAGCATTGAGTACATCAAGTGACAATGAAAGGGATCAATTTACGGCTGTAACAAGGAACAAGAAGAAAAAATATCGCAAAATGGGTAGTGGAAATGGTGATGAAAACTTCAAAGGCATTGAAAACAGTAATAGAAAAACCTGGCTATTTTTATGTAGAGTGCCAGATACTGTTACTGAAGACAACATAGAAATATACATAAAAATCGGATAAACTCTCAAGATATTTATGTCAAAAAACTTCCAACCTACTTTACCTAACCTAATAATCAAGCTTTCATCATAGGTGTGGAAACAAACCTGCAAGATTCCGGTTATCAAACAATTTTTTGGACAAAGAATATTTATTTCAGTCGTTTTAATTTTAAGCACGGGCAAAGATTTTTAGATCATCCCCGAAACTTAGCAGTTGTAAACCTAAGGCAAGACACCCTAACATCAACCAGCCCAAGATCTACAAATTTCCGACGAGATGCCTCTCCGGTAGAACTACCAATGTAGCAGCATCAAAATACCAACCAAAGTCTGGCGAATAAGATCAATTTATTGGAATTATTTTGCAATAGTAATAATCCAACATTTGTTTTCATATCTGAGCACTGGTTGTGTTCAAATAAATTACCAGAAAATTTGATTGAAGATTATAAACGTGTTCCCAGTTATACACGAGAAAACAAAGCTCACGGGGGTACTGCCATCTATGTTAAATCAGAGATTTATCACGAGTGTAACAACATTTCCCATCTGGTTAATTCTTCTTTGGATGGAGATTCACTTTAAGCGTTCTGCAATCGAGGTAAAAAAGCATCTATGTATCCTTACCATATGTCGTAGCTCCTCTGCTAATTCTAATATACAAATTTTCCTGGATAAACTGGTAAGTACTTTGAATTGTATAACAACTAAATATCTATACGTCATTGTATGTGGAGACTTATATTAATTTTATTAGAACAAATCATCATAAAGAACAACTGTATGATATTCTTGAAATGTTTAATCTTATTTAATTGTACAATGAACCAATACGTGTTGCAAGGTATGGGAATACAATAACATCAAGTGGACTGGACTACATTGTCAGTAATATTGGAAACGTTATTGGTAAAGTCACCAGTCTAGGTGTCTCAGATCATTATGCACAAATTATTACGTGGACGATGCAAAACTTGATCAACACTTAGGTAAATACCTACATATTAGTGCGAAAGTTTAACACCAGCACCCTACACGAATTTAAAATTTTTATGTGAGGTCTGATCTTGAACAGAGTCAGGAGTCAGATATTGACACTGCCTTCAATACATTTATGTCAAATTTCCAATGGTGTTTTTATGTAGCATTTCCAACACAAAAATTATTTAAGCAAGTTCATAGAACAAAAAAAAGTTCCATTTTCACCACAACTTCTCTCAGAACTTGAACAACTCAAAAATCTGAACTGGTTAAGGCACAGAGTCAATGATCCTGCCCTGACAGAAAATTACAAAAAATTCGAAAAATCACTTAACATTAAAATATCTAACGAAAAAAACTTCACTATTCAAAAATTATTGACAACTCTAACAATAAAGCAAAGTCTCTTTGGAGCCTGGTAAACACAAAAATGGGTAGACATAAAAAAGAATCAGAAATAGTACTATCTGATTCCGGAACAAGTATTACAAATAAAAGTGAAATTGCCAACCGTTTCGCTGGTTATTTTGCAACGTCTGTTCGTGATATGATTAGTGAATGTAACTTTGCCGACGGTATTTGTACGACATCTAAGATACATAATCCATATTCTATGTTCTTTGTGCCAGTCATTGAACATGATGTAAAAAATATAATTTTAAATCTTAATAAATAAACGGTTTTAAAGATTAAAACTAAGTTTTCCGCATCTGTGGCCCTGAAAAATATTCTATCATAAAATTGTTACTTGTATACACTTCGGGAGATGTATCGTGCTAACAAACCGAAATTTCTTCAAAAATAACCAAAAATGTAGTATATCTGGATTTATAGAACCGCTATACTCGCTCTAGTCAACTGAAATTCAATAGGGTACATCTATGAGACACCTTGAACAATATTCAATCATAAAATTGATCAATCGTATACTCTCTGGAGGCTGTATCGTGCTAACAAACTGAAAATTCTCCTAAAATTACAAAAATTTGGTACTTTAAGTACCATAGCACCCATTTTACTGGTTTTAGTGAGCTGAATATCAATAGGGTTCATCTTTGAAACGCTATGAATAATATCCAATCATAAAATTGGTCACTTGTATATACTCCGGAGGCTGTATCGTGCTAACAAACTGAAAACTTCTCCAAAAATGACAAAAATATCGTACTTAAAGTACTGTAGCACCTGTTGTATTAGCTCTGGTGAGCTAAAAATCAATAGGGCTCCTCTGTGACATGTCCTTAACAATATTCAATCATAAAATTGCTGACTTATTGCACTCCGGAGGCTCTATCGTGCTAACAAACTGAAATTTCTCAAAAAATGACAAAATGTCGTACTTCAAGTACCATAGCACCCGTTGTACTGGCTCTGGTGAGCTGAAAATCAATAGGGTTGATCTGTGCCATGTCCTTAACAATATTCAGTCATAAAATTGGTGACTAATTGCATTCCGGAGGCTGTATCGTGCTAACAAGGCATGTAATAAAAAGTGGCCGACGACGACGACGACAAACACACAGGATTTTTTTTCTAAAAACCGTTTTTTCGTGTTTTTGTTGATGGAAAACGTAAAAATAAGTATAAAAAAAAATTCAAAATTCCAACTTTTTTTAGGGTAAACCAATACTTTTCTCGCATATTAGATAGGTTGGGCGGAAAAGTAAAACGTTAAAGAGAATCTCCTGGGTACACAAAATTATGTTGCACAAGTTTTTGTTAAACTACTATCCCTGGATTCTAAAAATATTTGAATTTGTCCATTATTGACCTAGGTTAACAATAGAAAAAATTGTTAACCACCAATAGAGAAATTCAACTTCTTAGTTGGCTAGAAGGCGCAATAATTGTCAACTTCATAGCTAGTATTGGGAAAAAATAAATACTACTTAGTATGGACTTTTACGAAACTGGCTGGGCATCGAGGATGGACTTCTAAGATGCTTGGCTAGGCATCGAGGAGGGACTTCCATGAAACTTGACTGGGTATCGAGGACGGACTTCTGAAATATGCTTCGCTAGGCATCGAGGATGTACGTTTTTATTTGTACTTTAAATCACTTGGGATTTTAACTGTCACTTTATATCCCTTGGGTCTAAAAGTGACACTTTAGTTTCTAGCATGTGAGACTAAAATGACCACTTTAGTCTCGGAATTTAAAAAATTATTTCATTCATAACGTACCATGACGTCACTTTTACTTTTCCTCCCTAGGGAGGAAAAGTACTTTTCCTCTCTAGGGAGAAAAAGTACGACTTTACTCTCTACAACGAGGCCAAGAAATTGTACTTTGGATAGAGGTAGGCGGAAAAAATATTAACCTACATACCTTCCTAATATTTACTTATTCGACTCGACCAATATTTTGTTCCAAATTATATTAAAATAAACGGTTTTAAAGACTAAAACTAACTTTTCCGCATCTGTGGCCCTGAACAATATTCTATCATAAAATTGTTACTTGTATACACTTCGGGGGATGTATCGTGCTAACAAACCGAAATTTCTCCAAAAATAACCAAAAATTTAGTATATCTGGATTTATAGAACCGCTATACTCGCTCTAGTCAACTGAAATTCAATAGGGTACATCTATGAGACACCTTGAACAATACTTATTCATAAAGTTGATCAATCGTATACTCTCTGGAGGCTGTATCGTGCTAACAAACTGAAAATTCTCCAAAAATTACAAAAATTTGGTACTTCAAGTACCACAGCCCCCGTTTTACTGGCTTTAGTGAGCTCAATATCAATAGGGTTCATCTTCAAGACGCTCTGAATAATATCCAATCATAAAATTCATCACTTGTATATACTCCGGAGGCTGTATCGTGCTAACAAACTGAAACTTCTCCAAAAATGACAAAAATATCGTACTTAAAGTACTGTAGCGACGGTTGTATTGGCTCTGGTAAGCTGAAAATCAATAGGGTTCATCAGTGAGATACCCTGAATAATATTCAATCATAAAATTGGTGACTTGTTGAACTCCGGAGGCTGTATCGTGCTAACAAACTGAAGTTTCTCGAAAAACGACAAAATGTCGTACTTCAAGTACCATATCACCCGTTGTACTGGCTCTGGTGAGCTGAAAATCAATAGGGTTCATCTGTGAAATGTCCTTAACAATATTCCATCATAAAATTGGTGACTTATTGCACTCCGGAGGCTGTATCGTGCTAACAAGACTTGCAAGGAAAAGTGGCCGACGACAACGACGACGACATACACACAGGATTTTTTTTCTAAAAACCGTTTTTTCGTGTTGTTGTTGATGGATAACGTAAAAATAACTCAAAAAAAATTTTCAAATTTCCAACTTTTTTGTGGGTAAACCAATACTTTTCTCGCATATTAGATAGGTTGGCGGAAAAGTAGAAATATTCGACAGGACTTGACGGAATCCCCTGTCTGGTATTGAGAGAATGCGTAGATATCATATCTTGTCAACTAGCCCATATGGTAAATCTATCCGTGATGCAAGGGATATTCCCTACTAAACTCAAAAGGAGCAAAATAGAACCGGTATTCAAAAAAGACGATACCCAATGTGTCGAAAACTATAGAATGATTTCTTTGCTTAGCTCGTTCTCTAAAATAATTGAGAAAACGGTATGCAATCAGCTAATTGGTTACCTAGATTAAAAGAGAATTATAACCCCATCACAGCATGGTTTTCGAGAAAATTATTCAATAGAAACTGCATCAACTGAACTGGTACAACATATTCATGAAAACATTGACCAAAACAAATATTTGGTGGGTATATTTTTTGATCTGACTCGTGCTTTTGACACTATCAATCCCCACTACTTATCCCTGAAAATAACAGCCATGGGCATTCGAGGTCCAATCCAATCGTGGATCAATTCCTACATGTCTGGTAGAACACTCAGGGTGCAGGTCGGGGATGAATTAGCAGATGAATTTAGCACCTCCATTGGTACCCCCCAAGGTGGTGTCCTGAGATCACTTTTGTTCCTTCTTTACATAAACGACCTACCCTTATACATCTTTCAGAGACGTATTTTTATATATGCAGATGATACCTCAGTTATAATTGCGGCCGACAGTTTACATAAGTTACTCAAAAAAATAAGGAAAGTCATGAAACAGTTCACCTCTTGGTGTCAAAGGAATCACCTTATTATAAATGAGGGCAAAACTGTTTTTGTTCAATTTACATCACCACTCAAGGAAGGCAAGTCCCTTGTGTTTGATTTTAATAATTGCACGTTCAAAAATTCTGAAAATAAAAAATTTCTGGGAATGGAATTGAATGGTGAACTGAATTTTAAAAATCACGTTGACTATATATGTAAAAGGTTGAGCATATTATATTTTGCTTTTAATAGTTTAAAATCATATTTATACCAAGATTATTTACTAAATTTGTATTACGCACTAATATATTCTGCAATCGGCTGCAATGTAATTGTGTGGGGCAGAGCAAGCGAGGTTGGGCGAATATTTATTCTCCAACAGAGATTTATTCGTTTGATCTTTGGCTTAGGATACAAGGAGTTCTGTAAGAGCACCTTTAAGAGCAATAACATCCTGACATTCACAGGTATATATCTATACAAACTTCTGATCTACACCTTTATTAACAAAAACAACCTTCAGAAAAATAATGATATACATGATCACGATACGAGATCTCAGAGTGATATTCACTTGAACAAATTTAATCGTTCCCGATTGAAGAAGTCGCCTACATATGCCGGGGGTGAATTTTTTAATCGATTACCAGATGATATTAAGCAAATAAACCATCTCAAAAAATTTAAAACTAGTCTTAAAAGGTTTCTAATGCAATATTGTTATTACTCGCAGGATCAATTTAATAGGTGGCGTAGCATCTCTCAATTCTAATTACTTACCTAATTTTTTGGCTCTTTTAATATATAAAACTTTAAAAACGAAACCTTTTATTTATTTTACTTGTTTCATTTTCTTCATATTCTTGTTTATACCAAATGATTGTTATACGCTGTTGCCTGTATACATTCAAATTCGAATTCTAATTTCAATTTTAATTGTTTCAACTATAGTTTTATACTGTATCTGACTTGTCTTATGTCATATGTATGATTGTAAAGACTAATAAATTATCTATCTATCTATCTAAGGACGAGGATCACTTAAGGACCCTTCCACTATCCTACTGACTGCGCCAAATACGAATTTCCACTTCAAAACTCACTTTTTAAAAACATTTTTATTTACTATGAACAACTGCTAGAATCAAAACTACACAAAAATGTATGCGTCAGTCCAAAACTAACAGCGTCAAAAGTGAAACTTTTCATGTAATTCAAAAACTGTTAATGAGTGTACAAAAAAATACATTGCAGCAAAGAAAAATTGACTGGAAATTATAATAAAAATGATTTATAATAAATATCAAGAAAAATCTACGGACTATCCCGAATTAATTACTACGGAAGTTTCACTTGTACGTATATGTATATTGTTTTATGTATATGTAAATAATAGTACGTACAAGTGAAACTTCCGTAGTAATTAATTCGGGATAGTCCGTAGATTTTTCTTGATTTTTATTATAAATCATTTTTATTATAATTTCCAGTCAATTTTTCTTTGCTGCAATGTATTTTTTTGTACACTCATTGACAGTTTTTGAATTACATGAAAAGTTTCACTTTTGACGCTGTTAGTTTTGGACTGACGCATACATTTTTTGTATCTTCATTGACAATAACTGAGAATAAAAACAATATTAAAAATTTTTTAATATGAAATAATTTAATAGACATATACATATATTTTTGTATCAAGTGCTGAATGTTTCAGATCTTCAATATTTTCTACCTCGTAATTTTCATTATAACATTGAATTATATCGTAATGTCCAGAATCAACTACACCACTAAGTTTCAATATTAATTGAAAATTAGATGTTGTATTTCCATGTACGACAGGTGGCCTATTATCTTGATGTATGACTATTTTTATATTGGGAAAAATATGTAAAAAAGCAGCTATTTCCACTTCACCTCCATAAATTCGTTGTTTCGATAAATGGTTGTAATAATCTTCATTATTTGAAATTTGTATATCATATACTCCTTCTCCACATATAAATTCTTCAAAATTGTCCCAATGATCGTGAATAAATTTCACTATTACCTATTAATCGTATCAAATAATGAAATTTTTGAGTTGAAAAAATAAAATAAGACAAACATCTGAACAAGCAATTTCCATCGCCAACGACTGAAATTGAAGTTTTTTGTCCATTCATTTTCATTTATCAAAAAATAATTTTAAATTACAATTACAAAAAAAAATATTTCCATAAATAAAGCAACACTAGTTACAACGACTTTCTCTGATGAACTGAGACTTACTTGCTCTTCTACGTACAGGTTAGCAAATATAGCTGAAAGTTTGAAAGTGGACACGCCCACGATGCGCGTTGGTCTCAATGCGGAAAGTAGGAGATAACACAGTTTATGCTTAAACTTTAATGAGTACAGAACTTATCTGTACGGACAAGTATACCTGTTTATTTCCTTTTTCAATATATTTCAATACTCTTGTTACGTTTTATTACATATTTTTTTTTCAAAATAATACAAATAAATACACAATGCAAAGAAATTTCCTAGTTTTTATCGCCTTAATTTTAAAGGTAAACAATTTCTATATTAATTTCGCACTGGATTATACCAATATCGGCAGAAATTATTTGGCGCTTTTGGTATCCTTTTCCCCCCGAATGCGTTCTCACTTTATCGTTCGCGCAGCGAAGTGGGGATTGATAAACGGAATAAAATGATCGCCATCAATAAACAATGCCCTGCGACTATTCTCGGCGTCTCCTCTTTGTGCGAATCTTCGTTAATTTTTTCCGCCTCTCTCACAAGGAGTTTAACAGTTTTGTTAGCTCGACGAGTTAACTCTCATGACAAAACGCTAGTGTCCCATAAAAAGTTTCACTTCAATAAAACTGGTAAAAACCATATAACTAAAATCAGACTGAATATAGTACAAGTCGATCGATCAATTTATACAAAAATATAGCTAAATCTGCATCGGATGTTTCATCCAATGTTCTTTGCTTTTTAGCAAAGTCAGCGTCCGGATATAACGTCTTTATATGCAGGAAGTTAGCGTATTGAAGGTCATTGAACCTACTGTAACTCTGGTAGTGTATAGGCACATTTGTTTAATATAATCTAATATGGTGTACAGTGTCTACAATTTCTGCCAAATATGAAATGGATACTTAAAACAGTTTTAAAGTACTGAGCACAAATTTGTTTTTAAATTTTTAGACAATACACTCTGTAAGCTACATTTTATTTAGGTGTTTTGGGTTGAATCTTCATAATTTACAGTCAGGATTCTACTGTTAAATTATTTCCAATTAGAAATTATTCACCCTGTATACTCTTCCAAATATGACTATATTTTAGGATATTTCTAATATATAGTACATGCTCTGAATTATTTCCATTATTAATTATTGTTTATCATTTTTAAATTCATTTCATATACATCGGTCATCAACTTTTAACTTTGTAAAAATCAAATTGCCCTAACTTTCTATATAGAAAATAAGGATCTCTTAAAATTGAGGATACGAAAGGAAATTAACTAGTAATAAATTTGGATGGTGATCTTAATAAACACTTTTCGTAATAGCTTCATTCGAATAATTCCCAGAGTTTATAGGATAACTTCTTCATTCTCCACCTTGTGCTGTTTTCCATTAGAACAGATTCCCCTAAAACATAAATTATACCTCGTACTTCGTATTTAGAGAAGCGAGATTCGCGGAAAGTGGTACGTAAATTTTTTCTATATTTACGATGACTGAAGTTTCCTGAAACATTAGTTAATTCGAAATTACAGAGGGTGTACCAAATTAATACTTTTTTGAAATTAATTGTATGTAGGATGCTTTCGAAGTAATCTGAAAAATTGTAGTGGACGATTTGTCATTCAATTTCATTATGATAAGCTCTCATAAACATGTGTCAGAGGTCTTGTCGTTATTGAGTTACAATATGTTGACTTTTTTATGTTAAACGATATCAGATTGTAACTAAAATATATTTAGGGCATAATTTCTCCTGATAGGTTGTATAAAAACCGTCCGTCCGTTTTAAGTTTCAGCGAACAAACGATAATTACTGACTTAGGTCTTAGGATTCGGAATCGGCATGGTCTCCTCCCAAATGGAAATAATATCCTCAGTTTTTGTACTGGTTCATTCTTTAAACAAAATTACTGTTTATATCAACATATACGCCTGCACTGCAATGCATGGAAAATGATGAAGGATCGAATGTTCCATTGTTGTCTGACGAGGATGACATCGTAGACCAAAATAGTATCCATGATTATGACATTGTTGCCGTTCTAAATACTGAAGATGATGAATTGTACAATGAAAACATGGGAGGAGTGGGCAAAGATCATTTTTTGCTAAGTATCGCTCCTTAATCTAGAAAATGAACTGTTAGAATAATATGTCACGCAATTGACTTAACATTAGTCAATTAATTGCTGGAGTATAAGCTAAAAGATGTTACATTGGGAATTCAAATATTCAAAAAAGATAATGGATCTTCTGGTATTTCGAGGTAGCGTTGCAGAGCATCTGATATTGTTTATAAATCCTCCTACGAGGGGACGGCCAAGTAATATGACATATATTCGCCAGTTTCAGTGATATAAGAGTTTGAGGCATGAACTTCAGTAGAAATGAGGCATGATAGCAATAATCATATTCCAAATATAGACGAAAGGAAAGAAAGTTCCAGAAACCAATTAAAGGGATGTAACAATAAGACGCATTATTTGCTGTGTGAAATTAATTTTTGTTTGACGAAGAGGAAAAATTGTTTTCCAAAATTTCATTGAAAACAGTATTTTTGCTTTATTTGAATAAATTTTATTTCGGTTAACATTCTTACTAACCTAAGACATAATTTCCCTATTGTCTTGATATTATGTATATAAATAAATGCTTACCATGCTCTGGAATGTTTACTAGGTCCCATATTGGGTTAAAGGAAACTGCAACTTTTGTTAAATTAGCGAAGGTTTTTGAACGACCTAGAATTATGAGGACTCCGCAACTGGAAGATAAGTTTAACAGTGAATGTTGGAAATAAAACCGTTTGGAATATCGTGAATTTAAATTTATTGTTTCTTTCCTATTCCACTGCCACTCTTCTGATAATAGTTGGAAGTAACTTCTCTAGATATAGCATTCTGAATTATGATCATAACCACACATGGTCTGAGGTGTATTAATGATTTCAACAAACCTTTTGAATTGATTCAATCCATGATTTTTCCGTGAAACCAAAAATAAAGTTCCAGTTCTTTTAGAAGATGTACCTCTTGTAACGTTTTCATTTTCCACTACCACAATTAAATTAATTAATCACACTAACGATCATATCTCAGTATGTCCCTGGCACATCTGACAAAATTTCAGTAAATAATCGTCGAAAATGAAATACAAGTTAAAAAAAGTAATTTGGTAGGTGTAATTTAGGTATTTTATGAGAAAGAGAGATATTATATATAGCCAAGCCGTCTAAGATATCGTAACGTGTGTTGGCAAAAATTTACAAATCGTTAGATATTTTCCAGATTTTCACCGATATAATATGGTAATTTCGATCAGTTATCGTATCGAAACCCTGTTCAATAATTTAAATAGTGCCTCTCGTGAAAAGAATAATTTAATAAGTACGACAATTCTAAGAACGTGTTGAATGAAATGGACATCCAAACAAAATGGTGATTTTCTATTGAAATCGTTTCAAGTTTACTGTGGCCGGAAGAGGTATTTAAAAAGGAAAATATCTTCAACACAACATAGGCAACCCAACTGTAAGTTCAAATTTTCCATTATAAATTCCGTCAAGCAATGGTTCGTTTGTCGACCTATATCAGATGTTTCGGTGAAGATCAATGCAGTTATTACGTGCAAATCCATATTTTTAATTGAATATGAACATTTCAATGTAGATGTTACATACTAAAATTATTAGTTTTTCAAAATTATTGTTCGAGGTTCCACCTAGATAAAAATAAGTGATTATAATTTCTTTTGACAGTTTTTGTAATTTTAGTATAGAAAACCTTATAGTTCTGAACAAATTAATGTATATAGTTTGACTTAACATGATATGTTCTGATCACCAGTTTAGTTTAAAGATTATTATCATATTAAAAAGTGTATTGTGTTTTGTATTTTTCATTTTAGACGTTAAGAAAATAGGTATGCAAACTTATCACGCAAAAAGTTATTTTCTATCTCGTTACCTAGATTACAGTTGAGTATTGAGCATCTAGTCAAAATATCGCGGTTGTTAGTTTAAAACCATTCATAACCGAATTTATTAAGAAAAATAGTTTTGATTTAATAAATAGATTTTGGTATCATAATAATATAGAGTGTCTTATTACTATTATCGACTCATTGGGCTTATACAAATAGAAGATGCTTTTCCCGTACATATAAGTTTCCATTTTAATATAGGAGTTACCAGGTAACAAAGGAAACGAAGATAATTTTGATGAACATCAAAACTAAAAAACTGTTCTATATTTTTCGTGATATATTATTATTTATAGATACTGTGACTTGATTTTTGAATATTTTCACTTGCTTTATAACCAGTGTATAATAATAATATTAATAATAATCTTTATTTGCCTCAGTTACAGTTACAATAATTACAATATACATTCAAAAATATACAAGCATATTAAATATAAGTTAAGTAAATAAGTAGTCACCCATTTTCATCGCAAAAGAGCGTACATTCACAAAAACCAAACTTGTGCGTGAATGTGGTAGTTCATTTATCATAAAACATGTGAGATCCCTGATTAATATTATATCATAAAATTGTCACGTGTATACATTTCAGGGGATGTATCGTGTTAACAAACCGATATTTCTCCAAAAGTAACCAAAAATGCAGTATATCTGGATTTATAGGACCCGCTGTACTCGCTATAGTCAGCTGAAAATCAAGATACCTTAAATAACACACCTTGAAAAATATCCAATTATAAAATTGGCCGCTTGTATACACTCCGGAGGCTGTATGGTACTGAACCCGAAATTTCTCCAATAGAGCCAAAAATGTGGCACTTCAGGTACCATAGCACCCGTTATACTATCTCTGATGAGCTAAAAATCAATAAGATTCATCTATAAGATGCCCTGAACAATATTCAATCATAAAATGGGTCCCCTGTATACACGCTGGAGGCTGTATCGTGCTAACAAACTAAAAATTTGGTACCTCAAGTAACATAGCACTCGTTGTACTGGCTTCAGTGAGCTGAATCTCAATAGGGTCCTTCTTTGAGACGTCCTGAATAATATCTAATCATGAAATTGGTTACTTATATATACTCCGGAGGCTGTATCGTGCTATCAAACTGAAGTTTCTCTAAAAATGACAAAAATGTCGTTTTTAAAGTACTGTAGCACCTGAAGTACGGGCTGTAGTGAGCTGAATATCAATAGGGTTCATCTGTGAGATGTTCTGAATAATATTCAATCATAAAATTGGTGACTTTTCGCACTCCGGAGGCTGTATCGTGTTAACAAGGCGGAAAAGTTGTATACAATTTAAAAAGCCATCATTTACAAATATTTTAAATATATGTGGGAACATTACAAAGAATTGAAATATGAGCTATAACATATAGAATACAAAACACAAAACGACAACAAAAACGTATGCAAAATCATTCAAAATATCAATAAGAGAAAAAATTTTTAAGTTTTACAAATCACGATAAAATTGACAGACTATAATAAGTTTCATTTCGTGGAGAAATAACGTTTTGTATTGTATCGGCTGGAAAAGATAGGATCCAGTTTTTTATTTTTTGAATAAACTTGAAGAGTCAATTTTTTTCTAATCAGACGGTAATTGATTATATTACTTTGGAGCCAGATATGTGAAACTTTTTTTACCTATAGCTTTTTTCATTCAGGGTAGGTCTTGAATTGCCTTTAGAGTGGCTTTGTGTTTTTGTTGCTTTAGTAGAATGACTTTAACATATAATCCGCAGATGTTAAGTACTCCAGTTTCTTGGTAGAGCTCAGTTGTAGGATAAGTTCTGGGTTTGTGAAATAAAACTTTCAAAATACTTTTTGTAGATAGTAGATGACAGTTTCCCCAGCCGATCCCCAATCAATAAGACCATATGTTAGGTGGCTTTCGACCAGAGCATAATAAAGAATTTTAAGGTAAGTTAATTTTAGAATATTAGATATATATTTAAGTTTATATAGTACAAATCTAAAAATTTTTATTAAATAGTTTATTTGGTGGTCCCATCGTAAATAGGAATCAAGGAAAATTCCGAGATACTCAATTTTATTTGATGTTTTGATATGAAACATTTCTCTTGTGAATGCAGTAATAGGTATTTGTTCAAATGGTGGCAAGCCGCTGCTGTATGAAGTAAAAGGTAAGAAAAAGGGTTTTTATAGTTTATTGTAAGTAATCTGCTCTCAAAAAAAACTACTATTTTAACAAAATCAATATCAATATCACTCTTGAGAGCCAACCAATTGTCATTTTTATAGAATACAGCGGTGTCATCAGCAAAGCTCACAATGTCTCCTTTTGTGTCCTGAGAAAATATATCATTAAGGTATAGGTTAAAGAGGATTGGTCCCAGGACTGTTTCTTGGGGTACTCCATATTTTACAACTTTGGGCTCCACCAACATTCACACACTGCACTCTTTCGTCCAGGTAACTCTCAAGTAGCTTGTGAGCCATATCCCTAAATCCTGCATTCTCTAAGCACATACATTAGTATTTTAGTTGAGCGTACTTATGTTCGTTTTTTTGGCTATTTCGGTGTACCATAAACATTGACATTTTTTAAAAATTTTATATATTCATTTAATTTGTTGTAACTACGTAGTTGTAAATAAACTATTTATCAAAGCTAATGCGTTTCAGTGAGATCACATTACCAATCACAGATGACTTAATTATTAACAAATTTGTAAATTCCCGATTTGATTCTTTGCTGCGCACTAAAATTGTATCGGTCCAGATAATGAAACCATTGAATCTTTAATTCGCTTCTCGCATAATCTCGTAGTTTTTGGGATTTACCCTATATAAAAATTCCTGGCGTCCAGAAATGAGTACATTCCTTAGATAATATCTACCGGAAGATTCACGGCCCACTAGCTCTCCCACTAAAACCACGTGTGTCGTTCGCATACGTCTTAACTGGCTATGGTTTCTAATTACTTCCCAGTATTAGTAGAACTGTTACAGGTTGGCAAATTAATTTTGGCAGTTAACGATGGGCGAGAAACTTGACAACGTGGTAAACGCAGTTACCGGGAAGAGCAGGCGACGTACATTCCGCATGCAAAGTTTTAAAGGTTGTGAGGCTGTTAACACGTACGAGGGTAACACAATATTTTGAATTTGGATTTAAGAATAATAAATTGTGGCACATGTATAATGCTATATAAAATCGAGTTTACAAAACAAAATATCATTAATGTGTTCATTATTATTAATTAAATTAATAATTCTATAATTACCGTTTATCATTTTACGTGATGTAAATAATAAATAATAAATAGATTCCAAAAAACATAAACTTTCACCTTTACTTCAAATTAATGTCTTTTAAGTGGACCCTTCATAATATTCGTCATTGAGGTTTATTTATACATTGGAAATCAGGTAGATTTTGTACAATATTATAAGGATTGTTAAACGGCTTTCTAAATTTAACAATGGCCAAATATTTTTTCTACCTATTCGTAGTAATATCTAATGACATACGTGCCTGTTAAGCATTCTAAAAATGTTATTCTTAATAATATGTAGTTGATCATAATGTAAAAAATCGGGTTTATACATAAAATTTGGAAAACAAGTTGGGGAAATCGCCTTTAGAGATAGTCTAATGAGTATACTAATAATATAAATACAATATTAAAACTTTTTTGTGTTAGTTATTTCTACTTTCATATGTAAATGTTTGGGTTTTTTGCAAATATTTACTATGAAATTAGAATAGCCGTTCACACTTTTAACAGAGTTAAGACAGGCAAAACTAAAAATCTTGGTTCTGGGTGCCGTCAATTATTGTTTATTTAGAACTGTGTACAGATGTGCTACAAATATTATATTACTCTAGTGGAATTCGTGTCTAATTTCTACAGTTTCATAACACCTATTTACATTTTTACATTTGTTGCGTTAAATGTACTCAGTCATACCACCTAAAAATAAACATTATAATGAAAAATATGTTTTAGATGTACAGGAATCACCAACAGTAAAATAATGATGTGCATCTACAAATGATTCTTCAAAATCACTTTCTATATCAACTTCATCATCCTAGCTATCTCCGTCTTCGGCTAAGTTAATAATAATATTATCTGCAACAGTATCTGAAAGTGGTTCATTGTTCATAAATTCATCTTCAATCTTTTTTACATGGTCACATCTAACTTTCCAATCATTTGCAGAAAATGTGTCAAAAAATTCATTGCAGAATTCTTTGACCTTTGTAAAATTGAAGGTAAAATTTCGTTTGGCCACATATTCGCTGCAATATATGTTTTTTCCAAAAAGTGAGTTTTTAAATTGTTGTTCACTCCAAGCAGTCGTAGGTAATTTTTCATTTCGAACATTGTGATATGGGGCGTTATCAATTACCACAACAGCGTTTTTTGGTAGGTTTGGAATACGTTTTTCTTGTACCCACTTCTCATAATTTTCGTACGCCATTTCATTATGATAATCTTCTATTTTTGACTGGGAGTTCCACATAATATCAGCATTAGGTACAAAACCATTTTCACTTCCTGCATGCACAATAATGAGCCTATTAACTTTTGAAACGGATTTTCTTAATCCTTCGTTACTCTTGTCGCTCCACCCTTTAAGGTGCGTGTGACATGAATGAATGTATGTTTAATCCATATAAATGATAGGTTTGTTCGGTTCTCTGCACTTTTTTATGTTTCTTTAGTATAGTAGGCGTAAATTCTGATTTCGTGATGTTCCATTAACAAACTTCTGTTGTTTTTCATGTTGGTCCAACGAAAAACCAAAGAATGTAGTTGTTTCCGCGGAGATTCGCGACTTCCTGCGAAGCCATAACTATCTGTAAACGTGGTGTACATTTCTTAACGTGGGTACTTTTTTCTAGGATATGTGATAATTTATTATGCACCTTCTAAGCAGTGTTTTGTCGGATACTGGACGTTCTTCGTTTTTTAGTAGGCATATTAGTGTCAGCATTACTTCCTACCAGAGCTTCTTTTTTAATACGGGAAAACGTTCTTTGGCTAACTTTCGTAGCAGCAGAAACTCGTTCAATGACATGACAATGAAATAAGTCGATATAAATGTTGTATTAAAAGTTTTACTCATGTGTATTTTTATAAAAATTAAATAAGGATGCAGTTAAATTTGTTTTTAGTGACTGTTATTTGAAATAAAAAATTTTGTCGTAGTTTTCGGCCATTTAAAAGAAGTATTAAATTCAAAAATACTCTATTACGTTTTAATTCATTAGTTGTTTTAAACGATCTTTAGATTTTAGTTCAAACATATTTTAATATGACCAAACCACAATTGTAACTGAAATCGGAAGATGGTTCAAAACACAAAATAAAACCGAAACGTAATAGAGATAGTTATGGAATGAGTATAATAATTATTATATTATTATAAGCTAAAAAACCTATTACATTTAAATAGGTATCTTACACAAAATAAACATGTGCCCTTTTATATACTCCTGTAGACAGAAACAGAATAGTTATTTATGCACAAGTGCATAAAGTGGTGCTTTTTTTCACGAATGGAAAAATTGACGCATGAGCCGCAGGCATGCAAACACCAAAAAAATGTCTCATTTAGGTTGCTCTAAATGGACTAAAAACGGCGTCGATTTGTTTGTCATGATGACGTAACGGTGCATAAAATTGACACTCGAGTTAATAAAATTGACACATGAGTGCATAAAATACTTTGTCTCGCCCTAATGTCACTTTTTTAAATCGTTTAACAAATAAATATTTCATGTACGAAAATCGATTTAAAATATTTACTTTCGAGTGTAAATTTTTTAAATAATTACTTTGGTTTGAAAATTTTATTGCAATAATTAAAACTTACCTTTGTTGTTGACTAAAAATCCCAGATTATTTAATAAAAATCTTGCATTCATATTTAACCAATAGAACATGTTACTCCAAGATACATGAATATACGGCAGGACCGTATAATATAAGGGCTGGAGTTCCGCAGGGCTCTGTATTATCACCTTTGTTATACCCCTTTTTTATTAACTGCTATGTTCGCTGACGACACTTGTTTTGTAGCAACTGCAAAGAATCAAGAACAGGCACTCAACACGGTACAATCACATATTAACACCAAAATTTCACCCTATTTCAATGAACACAAACTAGCTATTAATCCTTCAAAAACCGAGTATTTATTACTCAGAAGAATAGCTAGGAAAGCCGATCCATTGCAATCTCAGCTTTGTGTAAATGGGCATTACATTGCTCCTAGCAATACCCTAAAGTATTTAGGGAAATACCTCGGCAAATGCGCACATATCACAACAAATACAAAAGGCTAAGATTGCAATGTGTCGATTATATCCACTCATATGTAAAAACAGTAAACTCACAAGTCAAAACAAAATATTACTTTATAAACAAATCATACCTATACTCACTTACGCTGCACCCATTTACTACACAGGCACTAAACATAATTTTCACACCCTGCAGGTGATACAGAATAAGTGTCTCAGAATGGCACTAAAGCATAATGCGGTTTATCCGAAATTACCTAAAACCTCCTGTCTACATGACAAGGCAAATATACCCACTATCAAGGACTTTATCAACAAAGTCTCACATAATTTTTTTAACTACTGTCTGCCACAAGATCTTCGAAACAAACTCAAAGACGCAAATCGCGCAGAAGGCATCCGAGATAGTGGGTGTAGGCTTCTGCATGGATCGCTAATTACATAATTTGGTTGTTAAATTCCAAACCCATATTTTACAAAGGGAATAAAAGTCTCGCAGTAAACACACCGCGAGGCCTTTGCGCCACGAAACTCAAACTTACTAGTAATTCACATTTATACAACAACAAATCAACGTCAGCCATGTTGCCTTCTCGAAAACTATTACCCCGTATCATTTCGAAACCCAGTTTTTCAGCTGTTTTTCTGGGAAAACCCAAGTCGGAAGATGGTAGGAGTGAAAAACTTTATTAGGGACAAAGTTGTATTCAAATCAAAATAATCGGATAATGCAATAGCAAGGAGCCGTGAGTACACACCGGAAGGAAGAATGGATAAGAAAATCGCCTGGACATCGGCCGCCTTATATATATTGTATATATAAATATTTTCTTTTTTCATTGTTAATAGGAAACGAAAAACTCAATAAAGTACCTTTTTAATCAAATTACTTACCTTTGTTAATGGAATTGTTGACTTGCCATTGTTTGCCTCTTCGGTCATGAATAATTATTTCACGACACTGCTCACTCAAATTTTTATGAACAACTTTACTTTCTGGAGTCGCCATAAAAAGTTAGTATTGCACAACCTCGGTAATCACACTTTTCTCTGAACTGTACTGTCGTAACGAAGCTTACGAATTCTGCTAGCGAAGTGAGCTCTTACAATCCGCATACGTCTTTGCTACGGCGCATCGGACGTTACCAAACTTCCGACTGGCAAAATTAATTTGCCAACCTGTACCCTCATAATATCGTACCGTCCAGTTAAGATGTAACATTCTTACAACAATAAAGTCAATGTAGTTACTCCTCCTAATTATGCAGTGATCCTACGGGAGTTTTTGAATTCAGTTCCTCCGAACGAGAATATCCACACTCATGGCACACAAGAGCACTCGACAGCAAACTTCTGGATTTGTCCTTGTGGGGATATTTACAATCACTTCTTCACACAACCCTCTTCATAATCGCATCATACGAGGTTAAAGTGTCCGCTTTTTAGAAAGCGTTAGACAGACGCTTGTATTTTCTTTGAAGAGCATTGAGCATCTTGTACCTTACCAACAACCAGACTTATCATACATCAAAGAAAACTTTTCGTCCATAAATTTAAGATGGAATCATCCATGCCAGTATTTCAAATTGAACATAATTTTATTTGAAATTGCCATTTCTTCTCTTCTAAGCCACATATAAACACAGTGTAGAATAACATCAACCTACTTTATAACTTTCCTTAAACATTAAAAACTTATTACGGCAACTACCGTTATATCCATATTTCTATTATCCACAATAATTATCTGTTCTCAATTTCCATTATTTTATGTAACTTGTTAAGTATATGTTTAGATTATAGTAGAACCGATTCTGTTTAATTTCTGAATCGTTAGTATAAAAATAACAAAACTTATAATAACAGGCCTCGACCGCCACAAAAGAATGAAAAGTTTTTGAAATAGAAAAATACAATGTAGATGAAGCGTATAATTTCCTTTGTACATACAAATGTTTCCTTCAAATAAAAATAGTACAAGTATAATGTTATTTATGATTACTGTGAATAGAGAAGTGCCATGCAAGACATTGGAGAAGTTGCAGAAATTTTTGAGAAATATAGTTATCCAAAATATGTTTAATAATAAAAAGTTTCATTTAAACTATGACAGAAATCCAATTCTGTTATCAGAAATCTATAATTGATAATCAATGATTTATTAATTCCAACAACAATTATTTGTAATTAAATGTCTGTTAGTTTTCATTGCCCGATTTTACTAATCTGTGAACATTTAATAACAGATTCAAGGAATAAAGTAATGATCATACCTTCAAAGGAAGGAAGAAACTGATGTCATTATGAATTATGTAATATAGTAGTTATTAATTGAAAATATAGCATTACGTACAAAATTTAGCGAATATTTTTTGTATTAAATGTAGGACTCTCATAACCAATTTATTTCAACTAATAGGCAATATAAAAGATTTTTAATCTAGCAATCAATTGAAAGAATTTCACGTAGAATAGACAAGTGTATAAATACTTTTTTCTACGTCCGTTATAATATTCACGTTTTTTTTCATTCATTTGCATTCATAAAGAATGTAATTTCTGAATCGGTCAAAAAGCGTGAAAAAAGTACCGTAGCGGATCATTTTTTCACGTTTTTGCATCCAAAAATGTGCCATAACGTGACATTTTTTAACACAATTATAAATTTGTTTTATCAAAGTAGTGAGATGTGAATTATTTTTTTCTCATGTCCCACTTTTATTTCTTGATATTCGTTCAAGGAAATCCGTTTTGTGTCTAATTAAAAGGAGTGTAGTATTTTTATTAGCGATGGAGAGTGATAGTGAAGAAAGTTTAAACTGCACACCAGAAGATGTTGTTGAATCGGTAACTGCAGCGACTATGAATCTTCTCCCTGAGAAATCCAGGAAACAGTATTTAAAGAAATATAATTATTTTATGGAGTGGCGTACTAAAAATGGCATAAACAGCTCCACAGAAAGAGTGTTACTAGCTTACTTTGAAACTAAATCCAAAATGTAGAAGTATTCAACACTTTAGTCGACTTATTCAAAACTGAAAGCACCCTATTGGTAAATAACGACGTAGACATTAGTAAATACTCGAAACTCATTGCATATTTAAAAAATAAATCAGTTGACCATAGACCCAAAAAATAAAAAACATTTGCCCGTGAAGAAATTAATGTTTCTGTTGCAAGCTCCAGATGATCATTATCTCATGCATAAGGTATGACAGCAAAAAAATCTAAAGTAAGCTTAGATAAGGTAAATGTACCAAATTCGGACATCTTAAGGAATAGCTTTACACACGAATGGAAAAAATTATTCTGATTTCTTGAACATCTAATTTATGTCAAGAACTGAAAACAATACAGGAAAATATTTTTTTTCTTAAAAATTGAAATATAAAAGTATAAACCATGATCCTAATTCAGACACAGATATCCAACTAAAGTGCTAAAAAATGACACCCCCAGTTACAATAAACGGACAGTGTCGGTATTTCGGACACAAACTGAACCTAATTATGACATGGGAGTAAAAATAGTTATAAAAAGTTGAAATTATTGTATATTTATGAACTTTTCAATTGCAGGTACCCTGAATACACCTCTTTTATTATTGTTTATCAGTAGAGGCTTGCTAATTTGTTCTTCAATATCGTTAAATTTGTACTAAATAACATCTTTTTTAGAAGGCCACTTCCAGCTGTTTCCAGTTGGGGTTATAGCACTTACGTAAGCCTCCTCTTCGTCACTTATTTCAAGTATTATGCCTGGAAATTTTTGGTCAATGTAATTAACAATAACATAATCTCCTTTCTCAAAACTTTTCTCTAGGTCTACAATAATTTTGTCTTCATGAGCATTCATTTTTTCGTTGTCACTCTTTTGTTGTGGATCTTTTTCATTTAAATTCGTTTCTTTTGGTTCGAATCCGTTATTCATTTTCTGTTTTCTTGGGTTTTTGGGTTTTGCTGACTTTTCTTTTAGCTTTTCCTGGCGCAATTTCTTCCTATTTCCTTTTTCCTGTCCTATATGTCCTTCTGCCCGTTTCTTACCATTATAAAATGCCTACCACTGTTCTGAACTAGCAACAGCAGGTATTTTAACTAAGGTTTTTTTCTTCGCTCCCTCTTTTGATTTTACAGGCCAATATAAAATACCTTTAAACGGCGACGGTACTATAAATTTACTAGAACTTTCTTTTGGGCTTTGGTTATCACTTTCATCTATTAAATTAACTTTTACTCCGACTTCTTTCGAGCCATGGTTGTTACTTTCTTCTACTGAATTAACTTTCACTTTATTTGTGTCTTCGTAACTTCCCTTTTCTACTTGGATCATTGTTTCTGTAGATTGCAACCTTTCCGTTTGTATGACTGATTTCTCCCTTATTTCTATTTATTTTGTTTCTTCATTGCTTGACTTTATTATTTCTGTCGGTTGAAGCGTATCTCCCTCTATTACCGGTTCCCGTTTTGTTTCTTTTAGTTCATTATTGCTTGACCTTAATATTTCTTTTCCTTGTAGCGTATCATCCTCTATTACTGATTCCAATCTAATTTCTTTTAGTTCTTTATCACTTGATTTAACTCCTGTCCGTTGTAGCATATCTTCCTCCATTAATGATTCCGGTCGTATTTCTTTTTCGCTCGTACCTGTATTGATTAACGTTTCTATTCCTATTCCTTGTTCTTTATCTACTACCAATTCCATCAATATTTCTTCATTAGTTTCAATACTTCCACCTCCGGTGTCGTTTGGTAATGATCCAATTATATCAATGTTCTCGTTAGTTGTATTGAACAAATACTCATCGAGCCACTCGGCTTCTAAAACAAAAGAATATTTTGGTACATTGTCTGCAACTTGCAAGTTCTCATTAGTGTTATTTCTATTTTGTATATTATCTGCTGAATGTTTTCCTTCGACATGCTGTTTTAATTTTTTCCATAAATTATATAGAGAGTTATCTTGTATTGGACCTGACCATTCCCTCACAGTGGAAAGAGAAAGTTTAAATTTCTCAAGTGTACCTTTCTCAAAAAATTTCTCAATGAAATTCAAATGGTGTGTATTGAATTCAACATTCTCCAGAGTTTGGAGCTTCACTGCATTGTCTGTAATTGTAGTATTTGTTGTAACTTCTACAGTTGCCAGCTTATGTCTGTTGCATCTGTTGCATCTGCATCAAATGGCAATAATCCACAAGTTTTGAAGGCATTTTGCACCATTGTAGGTATAATAACGTCTTTAATTACAGTATCCAATAACGGAGCAAAATTATCATTTCGAATTTTTTGTTTATTAGTGTCTATTCGAAATTTGTCAACCGTTTTCTTCCAGCCAGTTTTGAGAGGTTGCACAATCCATTTTTTAAAGCTTCTAATGCGGATATTAGTGTGTCTGATGAATATTTACAATTTTTCTTTAAGGACATTCTGTAACAACAATAACATTACATGTACATAAAACGGACATCATTGAATGTAATTATGACATCCCGTGTCAGAATTAGGACACCGTACTTTAATTCACAAAAATGAACGAAGAACGTGGAATACAATGCTCCTTTTATCAGAAAAATATGTGAGATACATAACTTAAAATATTGGAATATGAACATAATTCGGACACCCCGTGTCCGAATTCAGGAATAGCTATTTCGGTTGGCCGTAATACTGACACCCTAATAATTCGAGGTAATAATATAAAAAAGTAATCATTTCTTCAAAATCATGTACAATTATCATATAAAAACATACTACAGTAATGAAATATGTGTTTGCAACAAAAATCTAATAATAATCTTACCTGAAAATATAACGAAAAGTCGTTAGGTTTATAACACAACACAACTGTCTACGACCTGTCAGTTTCAACGAGCTGCTAGAAATGATTTGTTTGTTTGGCTAGCCTGACATTTGAAATATATTATGACCACATGACCATAGATGGCTCGACATGTATCTAAATCGTCGTTTTATGAACTAAAATCTTATTCTAGTAATTAACATGGAAAATGTCCGAATTTGGTGCAGGGTCTGAATTTGGTACAATTTGGTACATGTAAAATCTTTCAGGTTGCTTTAATATTCGGAATCGCAGGAGCTCTGCGGAGGGAGGAATTATGAAAAATGAAGTGTAATGATACCGGAAATATTTTAATTATCACAGTACCTAATACAAAAACTCATGTTCAACGTCGATTTATTTTTATTGGTCAAATATCTAATAATTGATTAAACTTGATAAACATTTATAAAAAATATAAAAACCAACGACCCACAAATGTCAAAACAGATCGTTTCTTTTTGCAGTATAGAAAACCCAAGTTGTAGGTATCAATACCTTTTCAAAAATTGCCTCGCTTATCGCAACATATTTGAATTCACCTAATCCAAAAAATTACACCGAGCATACATTTCCCGCTCTTCGGCGTCTCTATTAGTGGATTCCGGTGGTGATATTCAACTAAACAAGCACGGTGGGTGGAAATCCAACGCAGTTGCGGAGGGTTACGTAGACAACGGGAACAACTAGTTCGACTTCAAGCAACATTGTAAATGTTCACGATTCTACTAACAATCCAATAAGTACTAATACAACTATAGACGATGTTATTTCTTTGAACTCGTTAAATGTTGCCAATTCAAGTACCAATAGTAATGAAATTTCTTTTTTAGACGACGCCATCTGAAAGTTGCTCGTTCTGTATTCATTTACATACCGAAAGTTGCGTTTTGAGTGTTCCATGTAGTGAAAGTGACAGTTCCGTACTGCAAAACACTTTCGGGACGCTCTGGAGTAGACAATTTTAACTCCTTTAAATGTGACTCTAGCCACTTCAATGTTGACAGTTTCACTTCGATGATTTTGCATAACCTTAAATTTTTCATTTTCTAAAATTGTTTGTTTCATCCGAAGTTTTGTCTGAATTAATTATTAACAATGAATGATGATGAAAAAGAAAACATCAGCGATGAAGAGTTATTCGAATGCACGCCATCTGATCTTATGAGTCGCCTAAAAAATGTTGTGTACGCCGCGGGTGAAATACTACTTTGTTGGACTCGTCTGTTGCTCGCCTCGCTTCGCTCGTCTCGCAATTGTCAGACTTGTCTAACAAAGTAGCACTTTTAGTCCTTGGAATACAAATAACTATTTCACTTCAAATTAGTAATGCTCACAGTTGTACTTTCAATATTATTATTACAAAATAAAAATTGATAAAAGTTTTGTCGAATTTTTTTAAGTCTACAGACGAAGAAAAAATGTTGTATGAAACTCATGAGTAGAGTGACTTTTTCACTCGTAGGAATTGCCACACGAGCTGACCTACTTGTGAAAAAAAGTATTACTTTACTCACTTGCTGCATAAATAACTATTAAAATACTATAATTTATTTTCAACAATAGCAGTTTGAAACCGATTGTTCGCTCAAAAACGATCTATAATTCCGGTGACGTCACCTCTGTTTGTTACTGGCCACATTTGTTCTTCGTTGGTTTTTACAGTTTCATCTCAACTTTCAAGATATTTTTCGAATAAATTCATCAACTTACTGTGAACTGTAGGTTATGATTTAAAGCTTTTCTGTACAACTTTTATTTCAAGCTTTTATCTAGAGCTTTTACATAAAAATTTTATTAAAAGCTTTTATTTAACTTGCAATGTATGTAACTATGTTAGTTGGAATGAAACCTTGCACTCAATTTTGAAGCAGATATCTTCAACAGATTGAGCTAAAATTTTGCATACACATTTAGTTTGATGACAACGCTTGGTTAGCTGTGTGACGTCATTGTAAATCCAACATAGCGGAACACCCAAGATGGCGGACTAGTTATTTTTATTGCACTGCTACAATATGGGTATCATAGCAGAGAATAACTCGAAATACTCGAAATATAATGTGATGTCAATATAAATCCAATATGGTGGAATCTTGCAACTCAATTTTGAAGCAGATATCTTCAACCGGTTGAGCTGAACACATAAGGATCCAATATGGCAAACTTCTAAAGATGGCGGACTAAGTTTTTTATGCTTTCCTACAATATGGATATCAAATGAAAGAACTAGCTGAGAATAGGAATGTGAATTAAACTCCATTGCTCCAATCAGTCTGAAATTTTGGAGTACTGGGATTTTTGGAGTCCTCGATTATAATATTGAGACTGAATTGTTCGAGTCTGTTCCATCGGTTGGTTAACTTTGACTTGTGAAATTTGGCGAGAAAGGCGTCAACAACATTGGTTTGCAACCTATCTAGGAGAAGAATTACTCTAAAATCAAACCCGATACTGTGTTTCATAAAGCACAATAGAATGTCTCCTTATTGAAGAGCTAGACTGTTCGGAAGTAACCGTCAAGCAACGTTGCAACAATGATGCGTTGAATGAGATGAATAGCCTGGGAAACCTGTCCTGCGATAACTGAAAAGTAAAATATAAATTAAAAGTTAAAAAAATAAAAACAATCTTTTATTTAAATGCACTAAAGAGAATGAAATAAAATGTATACTTATAACGTCATTACACAATTTATATTATATAAAAGCTTGTCGCGAGATTTACCTGTGCGGATAAACAGTTAAATTAAATAACTAGATCAGATTAATTTTAATTCTTAAAATATTCAAAATAAGTAAATACGAGTACTTTAATCCCGCGACAAGCTTTTATATCATATAAATTATGTAATGACGTTATAAGTTGATAGTAAACGTTTTAAAGGAAAAGCTTATTTTATTCATTCTGGTGCATTTAAATAAAAGCTTACCTTTTAAAAATGTTTTTCACTTTTATTTTATTTCAGTATTTAATTTGTAAATTATCTCTTAACCCTTCAGTACTAACATCCGTCTTCGAGACCGATGGAAAAACAAGGATGTTTTATAAACAAATGCTTGTACTTAGTATATTTATTATTGATTAGTAAAAACGGAACTTTAGAAAAATAAGTAACCTCAGATTGAGGTTATTTCGGGTTGCCGTTGTGGCCATGAACAACGCATTCACTACACATTGGTCTAACATGCTCAGGACATTAAAATTTGCTAGATTGATCACACTTGTATTACGTTTTTCGATTTTTTCTCGTGCTGCAGAAGTGTATTGATCTGGAATAATAACTTTGGGTCTCATTTGGCAGATTTCTCTGATTCTCATTCTGGATAAAAGTGGAACTTGTTGAACTGTTGCACGTGTTTTGAACTAATTGCTAATCAAGTAGTGATGCGTTTAGGACACGGTAAAAAATTGCCATCAGCCACTTTCTTGTGTTTCTGACATAGTTATAGTTCGAACATAATGGCTCGATGGAGTCAACACCACTCTTTGTACTCCAAAATGATTTCCTGCTTGGTGTTTTTTTATCGATGATGTCATTATCACGCAAATTCGAGACTAGAAATACAATTTTTCCTTTTTTCGGGATGTGTGGCACTAACGTATATTTTTTTCCGAAGCCAAACATGCTTGAGCCGACTGGTCTAGCCGTCTGAAATTTATTAGGTATTCTCCACTTGCTCTTTATTATTGTAGCAACCACAGTTATTTTTTCCTCCGACAGGGCTTTCACATAACGGTATGCTGATGAATCAAATGTCCATGGTTATATTTCGTCCAGATTTCACAACAGCTGATGTGCAACTGAATAAAATGAGGCTAGCGATTATCCACATGAACGCGTTATCTGCTGTGATACGGGTAAAAAAGTGGGAAGTCGCCCTGTGAGATGGATTGTTAGCACTGGAGGGTTAATAAAAAAAGTAGTTACAATTAATTACTCGAAAAACTGTAGATAATCGGAAAATGACCTACTTCATCGAATTTTATTAAGGGTTTTTCAGAAGCACATGTGAATGAACCTGATTTCTTCTAATAACATATGAAAGACGCAGTTCGTGATAGATTCTCGTCCTAAAAATCTGTGCTATAGTATAACTATTGGACAATAACCTCAAATTTCCAATTTCAGAAGGTGTATAATCTTCGCATTCACGAAATTGAATGAAGGCTTACGACTCAATTAGAGTAGTTGTCACAAGATCACCTTTTTCACAAACTTTATACTCCATAGCATGGAGGTTAGAGAGAAGGAGAAAAATCGCTACTTACTAAAGTAGAATTAATAGTTTATTTTTTAGCCACGCAGCCGTCTGTAAGTAGTATCTGCAAAGTTAGATGTTTATGAGTACAAGTAGATGCAGTTAGTTGGATAATGTACAAATTTTGAAATTTTTTCCCCGACGTTGGTGAGAAAATAATCGTATTGTACGAATTTGAATTGACACTCAAATTCCTACTGTAAATTCTTACTTTGTCTTCACTCTGTATATCATAATTTATATATTCCGTACATATAATAAAATAAAAATATCATTCTTTCCACATATTTAATATGTATTTAACCATGAAAAACCCATTTCAAAGTTCCTTCCATATAAAAACCACAGCTAAATATTACCTTACCTTTATGTTATATCTCTACTGTCAGCGTACTTCAAAGCGTGCAATTTCTTATCGCATCATAAAAACTGCTTAGAGAGGATATTATCGCAGTAAATAACAATTTCTTTTGTCCACAAAAATACATGCCATTCCGAATTAAGCTTTCAACGAGTAAACACATATAGTCTCGTTTTCTGCATTTTTTTTTGGTAAACATAATTAAAAACGCGTTAGTTTAATGTGTATTGTTTTTACAAGTGGTAAGTCGCTTTGTATCTACCGTATAGTAACGACTAAATAATAGGCCAGTCCATCTGGCCAATTTTTCACATAATATTTTGGTATCCAAAATATTAAAACCAAAAATGTCAACCACAATAAACCAACCACAATCAGCTGGACCTAGCTTCGCAGCAGTTACAAAAAATTCAGTAAAGAAACCACAAGCACCTCCATCATTCCCAAGCAGAAATCAAGCTATTGTCATGAACGCTCTCCCAGACGTCGTCCTTTTTGACTACATTAAGGCAATCGGCGAAATTGTAACACCGAAAGGGATTACCTTCGCATCACGCATTTCCAATCACCGTATATGTATATATCTATCTTCTGTATCCGTTTTAGATAATCTTATAAAAAATCAACCTTCTGTTACCATCAAACAACAAATCATACCAATTCGTAGACTTATCACACCGGCTAAAAGATTACTACTCTCCAATGTTTGTCCCTCTATCCCTAACTCTCTTATCGAACAGGCACTTAAAAATGAACTTGGGCTGCAGCTCGCCTCTCCAATTTCCTTCATCAGATGTGGCTCCCCAGAAGATGAATATGCACACATTTTCAGTTTCCGACGATCTATTTATGTTATACCTGAAAATGAACCGTTTGAAATACAAACTTCAATTGTAATCCTACATGAAAATACGAACTATAGAATCTTCATTACTTCAGACAAACTTGAATGCTTCCTCTGTAAACAGTCTGGACACACCGCAGATTCCTGCCCAAATCCGCAAGATATATCCTGCAACCCCCCTACACCTCCTCCCTTCAGACACGAAAGTCAAGACATATCTTCTGGCTTATCACCTCCTCAACATTCCTCATCCGAAGAGCATCCTGCCGATAATACCTCTTCCATTTCAAAAAAAACTCCAGAACTACCACAAATTACAGATGGCTTAACACCCAACTTTGACATTAAAAGGACACACTCCACTGACACCAGCATCGAATCACCTCCTATACAAATTACTACCATTCCTCCAATTCTCGACCTTGAAAATACTCCATCCCCCTCAACCGCTGCTTTTGTAGCACCAATTTCAGCTCTTAAGAAAAAATCCAAAACTGATAACAAAGACGTTTGGAAGATAACTCCCTCTAATCAAGCCAAAATAGAAAAATTAATTGATATCGATCCTAAAAAATTATCTCTATCGTCAGTTAATAGCTTTCCTAGAAAATTCTTTTGGCGGTAGTGATCCTTTAAAAGAAGCCTATAGCTTTACCACTAATATTAAATCACTCATTGAAGACCTTTCACAAATATACCAAATTCTATCTGATAGATCTCTTAAAAATCGAATTACTAGATTGCAAAAAAAATTGAAACGCGCAATAAACCCCAATGATGCTGTCGAACTTGCAAGCTTATCGTCCATCAATTCAAACGACTCCAATCAGGAAGATTCCGATTTATTTTAATATCTCTTTTATCCAACACATTTTCAACATTTTTTTTTTAATATTCTAAATTTTAAAATTCAGTATTTTACAATGGAACTGCGACGGATATTATCCGCGCCTAGAACAAATTCAGCATCTAACCTCAATTTACCGCCCAGATTTCCTCTGTCCACAGGAGACCAATTTTAAAACCACTAATATCCCACGAAGTAAATCTTTTGAAGGGTACCATTCTATTAGAAATAATTGCAAAAGAGCTAGTGGGGGTTCATCAATATTCGCCTCAAACGAAATGTATTCAGAACTACTTCCTCTGACAACAAACCTGGAGGCGGTTGCCATAACGACATACTGCCCCAACTAGCTAACCATATGCTCCATCTATATTCCTCCAGATCATCCTCTAAAAGAAGAGGAGCTTCTTGAACTAATATATCAACTCCCCCAGCCGTTTATCCTCACAGGAGACTTTAACGCTCACAACAGCATGTGGGGTTCACAAAAGACATTTGGACGCGGAAAGGTAGTCGAAATATATTGAACTGTACAAATTCTTGCCTACTCAATACAGGGTGTAATACACACTTTAATATTTCCTCCGGTACCTTTTCTGCCATAGACCTAAGCATAAGTGATCCCAAATCAGCCCCTTTTATGTCTTGGAAAACAGCTGATGGACTTTATGATAGTAATCACTACCCAATAATTATATCAGACAATCACAATGCAGCAGTTTCCGAAAAAAATTATTGGTGCCTTAAAAAAGCCAACTGGTCTGAGTATTCCACGACAGTTGACACCCTTTTACTTACTCATGATGCTTACGCTTTCAACAATGTTGATGACTTGATAACATCAATATCAGATTCAGTTCTCTCGGCTGCAAAGACCCACATTGGAAAAATGTCTTTTTTGCCCAATCATAGGGCAGTTCCTTGGTGGAACTCCTCTTGTGATGAAGCAATATGCCAATCCAAAAGAGCTCTAAACCAATATTCGAAAAACAAAAGTTCAGACAATCTTACTATCTACAAAAGACTCAAGGCTAAAGCTGAATACGTAGTAAAACAGAGTAAGAAATCATCTTGGAAGAATTATGTATCAACCATAAACGAAAATTCCAACCCCAGTCAACTATGGAAGAAAATCCGACAAATCCAAGGTCATAAAACAAACAACAAAATTACCCGGCTCATTTCAAACGGCTCGGGTTTTGGATCACATGAACATATTTCAAATATTCTTGCAAGTCATTTCGAAGCGAAATCCAGGAATCACACAAATGTCAATATTCCTCCTTCTCATGAAACTCCTTCTAGTAACATTCTACTATCCGAAGATGTCAAGCACATTAATTCTCCTTTCACCATAAGCGAACTATCAGCTGCCTTAGCCAAATGCAAAAACTCTGCACCTGGTCCTGGTGATATTCCTTATATTTTCCTAAAATACTTATCCATGTATAGCCTCACTAAGCTTCTGAATGTATACAATTTCATATGGATGTCACAAAAGTTCCCTTCGCAATGGCGCAAGTCGATAGTTATTCCGGTACTTAAACCAAATCAGTCACCTACCTTTCCACAATCTTACAGACCGATTTCACTTACATGCACTATGTGCAAATTAATGGAAAAGATGATCAATAGGCGTCTTTTATGGTTTTTTGAAAAACATAGTATCATCCCAAAGGAACAATCTGGCTTCCAACGTCAGCGCTCAACCAGAGATAATCTTGTACTACTACAAGCCCACATTTCTAGCGCAATTAATAACAGACAAGATGTAACAGCCACTATCTTCGACATTGATGGAGCTTTTGATAACATCTCTAGAAATGCAATTCTCGAAAAGCTCACACAATACAATCTCACTGGTAATATATATGCATTCATAAAAAGTTTTTTAACATCTAGAACATTTAGGGTTTCTGTTAATAACTCCATTTCCTCTTCATATACCCATCATGATGGAGTTCCCCAAGGCTCAGTTTTAAGTACATCCTTGTTCATCCTCGCCATTAACAAGTTATGCGACAATCTTCCTTCCCCTGTTAAATGCTCTCTATACGCAGATGACCTAATAATGTACTGTCATGGCAAATCCAATGCCTCTACTTCCAAAATACTTCAGCTAGCAGTAAATGCCCTACAAACCAATATTGCCACTCTAGGACTCACCCTCTCTCATACCAAATCGAAAGTCATTAAATTCAGTAGGAGAGCTCAAACTTATATCCCTAGTATCACAATCAACAACTTTCAATTACCTGTTGTAGATGAGTGTAAAATTCTGGGAATGTTATTCGACTCTAAATTATCCTGGAAACAACATATTCAGGAAATTAAAGGAATATGTCTTAACCGACTAAATATTATTAAAACACTCTCACATTTTCATTGGGGCGCAGACGAATCTACCTTGCTTAAAGTATATAGAACCCTCATTCGTTCCAAAATAGATTATGGTAGTTTCATTTACATGTCTGCAACAAAAACTATTTTACGTTCCCTTAACACAGTACATAATACCGCCATCCGCTTATGCCTGGGAGCGTTTCGGTCAAGCCCAGCTGAAAGTCTCTATTGTGAAGCAAATGAACCCCCTCTCTGGCTCAGACGACAACACCTCCTTCTCAACTATATTGCCACAATTTCCTCCAATCCCTCCAATCCAGTATATCCTATATTAACATCACACCAACTTCATGACAACCCTCCATATACCTTTATTATACGTACTCTTCCTCAATTAATACAACCTCTAATTCAAGACGTAAACCTTACACATACTCGATCCCGCCCACTCTCCAACACTCCTCCATGGACCAAATTTCTCCCACCATACGATCTCTCCCTCTGCAAATTTAACAAAGATGAAACCAATAGAGATGTTATTCGATCTACTTTTCTCGATTTGCTAAATCTTAAAAAATATAACATGGTCATATATACGGACGCATCCAAGACAGAAGTAGGAGTTGGGTGTTCCATAACCACAGTACATGGATCGATTGGAACCTACAAAATACCCTCTATTTGTAGCGTCCACACGGGTGAGCTATATGCTATCCTACAAGCCTTCAAACATGTCCAACCACTTGCAAATACACACATAGCCATATGCACAGACTCATTATCCTCCATCCATTCCATTAAGAATACATTTACTAACCACCCCCTTGTCCAAGATATACACGACATATATCAACAACTAAGAAGACAAAATACAACAGTTACAATAACATGGGTCCCATCTCATGTTGGGATTATTGGGAACGAAAAAGCCGATTGCCTTGCCAAAGAAGCTGCCTCAACTGCTACTACCACAGTGAATCTTCAGCTCTGTAATGACTTAAAAGCTAGCCTGAAAAAAACCATTCGTTACAACTGGCAAATTCACTGGAGTCAAATTATGTGTTCACTGCGTGAAATTCAACCAATATTGAATCAGTTTACCTGTCCCGATCTATCTAGGAAAAATATGGCTGTCATACGAAGATTACGTATAGGTCATACTAGACTTACACATGGTTACCTAATGTCATCGTCACCCCAGCCGAACTGTCAGTATTGCCCCGTAAAACTCAGCATCAAACATATCCTCGTTGAATGTCCATACTTCGCCCCAAGACGTCTACAACTAGGAATACATACAAACTACTCGGAGATCCTAAATAGTGATAATCAAGTGCGCAAAGTGATCAAGTTCCTAGAGGAAGAACAACTTATTAACAGAATTTAATCAAAAAAAAAACTCCATTTAAATATCATATCATGTAATCCCATATTCATGTTAGTTTTAAGCTATCAGTTTTGACTTACATTATGTTATGTAATTTTTGTCTGTATTGTACCTCGTGCTAATGGCCATAGCTGTCTTATGCACGTTAATTTGAATAAAAAAAAAAATACATGCATCGGCTGAGTTTTCAACAGTCGTATGACGGTTTCATTTAAATCCCTATTCCCCATTGGCTACATCATCACATAACTCTCCTTGTTACCACCCACTTTGAACGACCTATAAAATATCCATAACAACCCATTTTTCACTTACTATTAATCATCATTCAAAAATAACCTTAACCCGTAACTACAGACGTGCCATATGCGTAGCATTGTAACAGACGTGACGTCTCTAAGACGTACTTTTTCAAAATCCAGAAAAAAATAGAAAAAAAAATTTTATAGGCAATTTTTATTTTGGATGGTTTAAAAAGGTCGTCGGTGGAATAAAGGAACATAGTTTTTGAAAATATTTTACTAAAACATAAAAAAAAAATATTTTGTATTAAACATAATGAAATGTATGAATTTTTACTAGCTTCTTGAATTCTACCAATAACAAAAAAAGTAAACAACTGAACGTAATTTTACTCTATAGTTAGGAAAAACATTACATTAGGTGACTAAAGAAAATAATAGCTAGAGAAAAAACCGAAAAATAAAAAATTCTGCAACGGTTATTTTTGTACCTTATTTCTCAAACAGAACAATCTCTGCATATCTTTCTAGTGCATTCTAAACAAATTGCACGCTTACACATTATACAAAAGTAAGAGGTTTGTCTTTTCTTTTTCGCAGGACAAATTTTGCAAGTTTTTCGTGTTGCAAATTTTTCTTCTTCACCAACATGTGCTTGTTCTTTTAAACCTAGGATCCCCCCTATACGCATTCTTATTTCTCGACTTATACGATGGTTTTCAAATCGCCTTCTTAGTTCAGGAGTAACCAATTGCATTGCCAGCTGTTTTACGAATGTATACCTTGAAATTTCTGGATTATCACGGAAAGATTGATATAATATATATGCATCTGCTGAGGAAATATCAACAATTCTAAAAAATAAGGTTTTTGGCCAACGTTGACTTCTTCTACCACTAGAATAAACACTTCATTTTTCGTCCATAGCATCAACTACACCTTTCGTCACATTGTAAAAAGCAATTATCTCAGGCTTTCCTGTATCAGGATCTAGGCTCTCATTATGGTGCATAGACGATATAAGCACCACAGCTTTATTTTTCTTTGGTACGTGAGATAATAACGTCATATCTTTTGTGTAAGCATATTTCGATGAACCAACTTCTCTATTTTTGTTAGGAAGAAATGCAGCTGGTATTTCTTTTTTGTTTTTCTTTAATGTACCTACATATGTGAGTTTCTTTGATTTGAGGACATTGACTGCTTCGATAGAAGAAAACCAGTTGTCAGCTGTTATATTTCGATTTGTACCATACAAAGGTTTAGCAAGACGCAAAATAGCGTTGGTTGGTTTGGAATATTTCCTTTCATCATCAGGTAAAGAACACCCATCACTATCTTTACCAGCATATATATAACCATTGAAAAGGTAACCAGTTCTAGCATCAGTCAGTGCCATGATTTTTAAACCATATTTACATGGTTTATTTGGCATATACATTTTATATTTGCAACGCCCCCGGAATGAAACAAGCATTTCATCAATGCATGCAGAAGCGCCAATTGAATAAGCAGATTGACAATTCTGAATAAAGATATTGAAAATTTCTGAAACAGCGGCGACAGGATCTGTTTTTCTCCGCTCAAACCGGGTCTCTGGATTATCAAATCGTAAACAGGCAAGAATCATGGCAAATCTATTTGAATTCGTTATACATCGAAATATATCACGACCAGAACCATCAGTGGCAAATATGGATCTTATGTCCTCATTATTAGATTTGAATATCGACGTGAGCAGTAAAGCTCCTAGGAAACTTTTCAATTCGATAATATCCACTTCTCGGAGATCTGAACTATCATTTTTGAATCTAGCCCTAAATTTGACTATATTGGAATTGGTCCATCTTAGGATAATGTCTAAAATATCGTCACTAAATAACATATTCCACACTGTCAGGGCATCAGAAGATTTCGTAGTGTTATTTTTTAGTCCTGGAGACTTCAAAACTATATTATGTTGTTGTGTTCTAGAATTTTTGCTCACAGCCGGAATCGCTGACCACTTGAAACGATTCTTGCCATAATAGTAGGTCATGGCATTTCCGTCTCCATCTCTTGAATTTTCCAAATCTGATTCCATTGCTTCATTGTCCTCATCCTCTTCACCTTCCATTTCACTTTCACTGCTATGGTCACTCAATATATAGTCACCATCCTCCTCGTCTTCCTCGTCAGAAAATTCCTCATCTACCCACTTTAGAAGGGTTTTCTCATAGTCTTTATCCCCATATTTCACTCAATTCGAAGGGCCAGACAAACTATCGTTTTCCATCATGAAAAACTGAAAAAATAAATATATTAATAAAATTCCAATAACTACAAATACTAACACTTACACAGACCTGACGTCACACAGACACTTCCCAACAATCAAAACACCGTACGTGACAATTGCATAAACAAATCAACTTGCCTCTAACACTGTAGCCTTATTACTGATTTTGGCGAAGGTATTTAGCATTTCAGCCGTTTAATTGCGCCTAGTGCCGAAAATCTACGAAATATGACTGAAGAGTACGTCTCAGAGACGTCACATCTGTAGTTACGGGTTAATCAAGTTACAAGAAAGCATTAGAAAATCTAATGACACATCTTGTCATGAATTAATCACGAAAAGTAGAATATATCAATTGCATCTTACCGTAAGCAGTTTGTGATGTTTTTAGTTGTGTCGCAACATGAACAAGAATGTAAAATGATGCAAATATAGAGAAAGTGCAAGTGATCACCGAATTTCATTTAATATAATAACCAACTCCTATCAAGTACCAAAGGTAATATCTTTATACGTTATCGTCCCATAGCTGCACATTGTAATATGGAATAGGTATGTTAAATTATTATTGGCTTAATTAATCATAGATTTTTTATATAATAAATTTATCTACATTGAACGTTCAAGAAATTGTTGAAATTAAAGTAAATCAGAAGATTTGCAAGCTATTATAAATTATCAAAATGCATTCATTCATTTTCAGAGTAACGGATTGAGGGAAAAATGGGCACTACAATTGACTCCAAATCAGTGTGTATGTGAGAAGCACTTCCGCAAAGAAGACGTTAAAAAAGCTGATCGATTGGTTATTAATTGAATTGAAACTATCATCCTTCATTAAAGGTGGACTCTTTTGAATGACAATGCAATTCCAATAAATCTTCAGGGTTTTGAAGGGGACATTACTGAGGAGATTTGTGAATGCCACGTTTACTAATTTTAGATGATACTGAAATTTAAGAAATATCAAACATGTCTACTTTACTTTTAAATTGCTTTTTTGTTACAGCAAGTTCCATTAGTACGGAATAAATTAATAACTGTCAAATGGAAAATCTTGATTACAAACAACCCTCGTTACAAAACGTTGAAGGTAATGATTTAAGAGAAGATTCTCAGTAGTGTATGGGACACTTTGCAACCGTTTTAGGAGGGGGGTGTGACGTCACACCCCCCTCATAAAACGGTTGCCTAGTGTTCCATACACTTCTATTCTCAATTGGCCGGACTCCATCATATGAAATCAGCAGGATTTCTTCCATTTCTTTTAATATTAATAAAAATCTCATACTTTTTTCATTTCTTTTATTTTTGGTTTTTGTTGCTGAGAATTTGCTTCACACTGCTCTGCGCAGGTATCCACAAATGATTATAAGCGTTGGTGACAGAATACACAATATTCATGATGTCGAAGTCTACGTCAACGACTTCAGCGAAAAAGGGGTACAGATGCTAAAGTGTGAAAAGCTCAGAAAGCTATTGAAATATTTGATAAACGGTGTCATCGACTTTCCCTTAAAGTACGATAAACTTTTACCTACACAATATTATACATTTTTGAAGTATGCATTATTTATCATTTACAAGATACTACTCATATGTATAAAAATCAAAACTTGTTATTTAGGGCTACGAGTATGTGATTGATAGTATTGTAAGAAGCAAAATTGCTACACTTTTTCTATAAGCTACAATGTGTGTGGCGTGATATTTTCAATTTAAATATTTCAAGTTAAGTTTCATACTTTCAATTTTATTGTAATTAAATGTATTATCGATTTATTCCGATATATTGTCGATTCTCTTTATAATTGTACATTTTACTTAAAATTGTCAATGTTGTGTATAATTTAACGTTCGTTGTAACATATAGGTTATATGTATGTATACTGATATGTACTATACATGAAATGAATGATAAATTAATTATCACTTTCGCGTCCATTTGATTATTTTCCTTCACAACTTTTTATGTCTGAATTACTTCAGAAAGAATAATTAAATTTAGTATAAGTACGCTTTGATTTTGAATTCGAACAAATTAGAATTAGTTTTTCAAAATCATTCATGATAATGACGTTTATATTTTTGATTATCTGTTACTTTTCGGTTTAGAATTTTTTTCATGGCACAGTAGGGGAGAGAGGCTCACAGTGATCCCTTTTTTGGTTTATATTTTTTTTTCTCTACTGCGAAGGCCTTCATGGATGTGTAGTTTGCAGGATCATAATAAAAAGAGTTTTTACTACCTATAAAAAATTTATTTGAAAAAACAAACGATACATGAAATAAATAATAATGATTTTTTTGAAACATAAAAACTGGCCACTGCACCCCACACGCGGGGGGGACAATGGCCATATATATGGAGCATATTGGTCAACCAAATAAAACTGATAAAAAACAGAATTGAGTAAGATATAATTATACCATGTTATAGCCGCTAAGGTCAATACCAAATCCATAAGTGGTTTGTAGTCTGGAGGTACCTCTAGAATTTAAATATGGTGGGAGAACGGTAACAATATCATCGAATGGTACTATTCCACAATCTTTAACATTAGGAAATACAAACTTATCCCCAACTTTCCTTAAAAATTAATTGAATATTCATTCAAGTCCGAACTGATATTATTGACTTGACCAACAAAATATTTTATGTTTTTTTGTTGTTGTAAACTTAACTAAAACATATGATTCAACAACAATTGCACTGCCAGATTTATCTTCAGAATTCTTGGATACGTACTAAATGTACTGGTTGATGATATGACTTGACCTACAGTAGTTGTTGGGCGTGGATTTTCTCTTTTTTCACTAGTTGATGTGGTATGCTCATGTTATAATCTATCTGTTACATTTGCTGCTAAATACTCATCATCTCCGTACACATATTCATTTATTGGAAAAATACATGTGCTTTCAAAGGCAGATATGTAATTCTTTTGTGTAAAACCAAGGAGATAGGCAATCCCTAACAGTTCAGCAATTTCGTATATTGTTATTCTTTTGCCAGGATTTGATGCTAGCCAGGATCTACATGCCTCATTATAGTCACGCTTCAGAGGACCATATACACATTTGTCTAGAGGCTGCAACTTATGGCTTGTCTGTGGTGGTAGTGTAAAAAGAATAACGCCAAAATTCTTTGCCATCCTATTGACCTTAAAGGATACATGTGTTTCATGGTTATCCAATAATTGTAATACAGTTTCTTGTAATGGCCTGGTATGCTTAATGAAATCATGCATCCAGTTCTCGATTATTTTAGACGTCATCCAACCCGTCGGTGAAGCTGCCCCTACTGTCCCAATGGGAGCGTTCTTAATCATATTATCTTTAAAATTGAGTAAATGAAACGACCAGTACTCAGTGTGTAGTTATTATTAAAATTCAGCTGTCGTCGTTTGAGAATGGCCTAATGGTCGAAAGCGCTTAGCTGAATGTCAATAATAAATACACACTGAGTACTCGTCGTTTCATTCACTCAATTTATATCTAGCGTGTACACCATACACAGACAGATCTTAAAAATTGACTGTTGAAAATATCCAACGAGGCGGAATACAGTTTCCAATAGCGTTAATTGTACCACACAGGGTCACTAGAACGCCTCGTTCAGCAGAAGTAATTTGACCAACTTGCCTCCGTCCTTTTTGTGCAATTATTTTAGTTGATCCCTGAACAGTTGCTAATGCTGTTTTGTCAGTATTATAGATTCTGCTTGCAATCAAAGATGGGTATTTTTCATATAAATCCCTTAAATCGTCATAGAACTTATGGACAACGGGCTTATTAAAAGCCATAGCTTGATATATAAGTTGCTTCTGCTGTTCGTGAGGAAATTGTAGGATTCCTTTTCATGAACGGCGTAAACCATTCCTTTCCAAGCAGATTGATCTCGTTGCCAGCTTTCCGGAATATTCTTGTTGTTAGCCACTGCAAGGTCAAATGCCGATTTTTTAGCAAGTTTTGGTGGTAAACCATGGTGTAATCTTCCACATTTCTTCTTCACATAACTCCACCTCTTCTTCGTTAGTAAAAATCTTTCTGCATCTTTAATTTGGCTTCATTTTTGAAAATTCTGGTTTATCCCAATTTATATTTATATCACGGCATTTTTCAATATACCCACGTAATGTGGTTCGTGCAATATGGTAACGAGCTGCAGCCGCTTTTGTAAATAAACCTTCATGTAATGCAGATCTAACAGCCGATTTCATATCGCTTTCATCTGCTAGACCAAGAGTGCTTCTGCGTTTCCTGTTGCGTGGCATCGTCACAATCTTTCAATCTGAAATAAATTGAAAAGCATGGCGTCAGTCTTGAAAGAGAAGATGATGGATCAATGCTGAACACAAATCGACTAATTATGAGTACGGGGTAAAGTGGCTACCAAAGTCTGATAGTGAGGAGTGGCCACTCTGTCCCAAATGACCCTGGCCACTGTGTACAAATCTAGCCTCTAAACAAATTTCCTATCTAAAATTTTGTTCGCAAGTTTCTAGTTCCTAGCATGCGTTGGTTATTAGCATAATGTATCAATATTAAACACGATATAACTAAGTAATTTAGAATCACTTCAAATTGTAATAGTACAAAAAACAATACTCACCGGATTTTTACACATGGTGCACCATACACACAAAAATGCAATCAAACTAATTTGCGACAAATTTAGGAACTAACGCATGACGGACACTGTTCTTTGCACAGTTTAGCAGCTTCCTGCTAGATGGCAACACATATACTGAATGCATTCTAAAATTATTTCAAACTTGCCACTGTGACCCGCCCTCGCCTACTTGAAAATAATCAAATGCTATATTTATTGGAATTCAAACTTGCTTAGAATTAGTTATGTTGTATTATTTACTAATATTTAGAGGGATATACTGGAACAGCTGTTTATAAATGCAAGAGCAGAGTGTGCTCAAGCGAAGCAAAATTACAGTGCTCCCAGAATCTTAGCAGCTTTCTGTTGTGACCTGCTTCAATGCAGCGAAACTAAAAAATAATTAAATGCACCAACACGATTTGTCTTCAATATATGAGTGTATATATTGTTCAGATTCAAAAGCACTAATTTTATTCGTGAGCGAAATATTCTACCTCTTCCTCTCCAGATACACTCAATAAATATATTCAAAACATAAGTTCGTCGGCTTAAGAACAAAAGCATTATCTATGAATGTGGAAGACCGCCGTGGACTTCTACTTGTTGACGAAATGCAGCTTGTATTAGTAATTTCGTTTGATAGACTGAGAAAGGATATAATGGAACTCAAGCACTTCGTATGTCTAACCTCATATCAAAACACAACAACAAAGATAACCTTTATATACAACGCAACAGCGTCATTTTATTTTAACCAATCGGATTCCCATAATCATCATGGAATCCGACAATCGTTTTATTAGACCATTTCATCACAATTATTTTTGTGCGCATGCGTGCAGTTCAGCCATCTTTTTCGTACTGTTTCCTAAATAAGCATGTTAAAATACATGGGTACAAATCGTTAAAATCGACAAACATTTCGCAAATAATACTTATTAAAATGAGAAGAGAAAATTGTCTTAATTATAAATAAATTTTGCAGGTCGACTATATTATCTGTACGAAAAGGAAAAATAAAACGGTGCTCTTATGGAGTGTGTACAAAGAGTAACACATGTTATAAATTATTGAAAACCAATACATAATATATATTATTTTATAAATTTTCCCTAACCTTGTTTGCATTAGAGAGATGTACTTAATATATACGCGTAATCAATCCTCTATGATTAAAAAGACAATGTTTATATTAGAAAAATTTTAGTTTTCATTATTACCAATATTCATTACCAACCTAAATATTAATTATCAATCTAAATATTAATTTTAGAGTTTCTACATATGCTGACAATAAATTATGTTTAATTAGAATAAAATCATTTACCTAATTTTATTTAGATAATAATTATTTACCTATTTTTATTTAGATAATAGATTGTATTGACAGTTAACCTCTCAACTAGCAGATTTATTTTGCCTTTTTGAGTACGCCCATACTTTAATCACATTTTAATCGTTCATAATTATACTCATACGTTTCAACTGATTTGTCAACAATGACTGCATCCTCAATAATTTGTTTTCATGATGGATTTGTTTGTGGAGATAATATTGCATACCTAGCCATTATTGCACAAAATAATAAGAAACTTTTAAATTCCTGCTCTTTCAAAATTACTACTGCGCTTGCGCTTGTCAAGTGATGAAAAGTACTATTAGCTGAGTCGAGACAACTTAGCGATCGCACCGCCTCACTTATTTTGTCCATACTTCTAGGACACTTTTTTGTACTCTCTAACCTCCATCCTCCGGATTTAATCGACTTTTTACTGTCAAAAATTCTCCATCCTGTTTACCTACATAACTATAACCTGAAATAAGTTATCATAACAGAACTAACCGCTAATTGGTGTATTGAAAGACGTACTTTTAACTCGTAATTATTGTAAAAAATCAATATTAACTATAATAGAAACGTTGCAAGGGCCCTACTTTATACAAATTTTATTCAAAAAATAAACTGTTTAAAACGTTAAAACTAACTTTTCCGCATCTTTAAGACGCCCTGAACAATCTTCTTTCATGAAATTATCACTTGTATACACTTCGCAGGCCAACAAACCGAAACCTCTCCTAAAATAAACAAAAATGTAGTATATCTGGATTTATAGGACCCGTTGTACTCGCTCTAGTAAGCTGAAAATCAATAGAGTTCATCTGCGAGGCACCTTGAAAAATATGTAATTATAAAATTGGTCACTTGTATACACTCCCGAATGCTGTATCGTGCTTACAACCCGAAATTTCTCAGATATTTACTGTCTCGACCATTACTTTGTGGAATCTACTCATATTACTGTTTTAAATGAATTTAACTGTTTCTATATAATTCCACAATATATCGATAGAATGTTAAAAATTCTAAGAAATTTGACAATTGTTTCGATACTGACGATGATATTTAGTATCGAAACAATTGTCAAATTTCTTAGAACTCTTAAAATTTTATCAATATATTGTGGAATTATCTAGAAACATTTAATTTCATTTAAAACAGTAACGAAATTTCTACAAAAATGACCAAAATGTGGCACTTCAGGTACCATAGAATCCGTTGTACTAGCTCTAGCGAGGTTCATCTAGAAAACGCCCTGAAAAATATCCAATCATAAAATTGGTCACTTGTATACACCGCGGAAGCTATATCGTATTAACAAACTGAAAATTCTCCAAAAACTAACAAAAATTTGGTACTTCATATTTTATAGCACCCGTTGTACTGGCTATAGTGAGCTTAAAATTAATAGGGTTTATTTGTGAGGTGCTCTGAACAATACTCAATCATAAAATTGGTCACTTGTATATACCTCTGAGGCTGTATCGTGCTAACAAACTGAAATTTCTCCAAAAACAACAAAAATGTCGTTGTACGCGTACGTAAAATTGATATGTTTCATGTGTGATGTCACGAACAATATTCAGTCACAAAATTGGTGACATGTTGCACTACAGAGGCTGTATTGTGCTAAGAAACTGTAATTTCGCCAAAAATGACATAAATGTCTTACTTCAAGTACCATAACACCCGTTGTATTGGCTCTAGTAAGCTGAAAATCAATGGGGTTCATTCGTGAGATGTCCTGTACATTATTCAATCATAAAATTGGTGACTCGTTGCACTCCGGAGGCTGTATCGTGCTAACAAGACATGTAACGAAAAGGGGCCGACGACTAAAAACCATTTTTTCGTGTTGTTGTTGATGGAAATCGTGAAAATAACTCAAAAAAAAATTTCTAAATTCGAACTTTTTTTGGGGTGAACCAATACTTTTCTCGCATATTGGATACTTTGGGCGGAAAAGTAATATTGGCAAGTTTATGTTATTTGCATCTTTTATATTGGCGTTTGAAGGAACCATGACTTCTGATAATTTATTGACAAACAAGCCAATGTAATCTAATTAACACCTCGGTAAATATGGTCACATGACAGATGTCAGAACAACTTTTTTCGCCCACCTCTATCCAAAGTATACATTTCCTGGCCTCGTTGTAGGGAGTATAGTCGTAATTTTTCTAAGACCACATAGGAAAGTGATACATATCGCACTCTCTACTCCCATGGAAAGTGAACTTTACTCCCACGCATGCGGAAAGTACTTTTTCTACAACTGCCATGAAAAGTGGCATATTTCTCATAGCTTACTTAATTTTAAAACCATATATTGCTCACACTGTGAGAAATTTTATTTCTCACGGCACTTTTCCCACAGTACATACATTTATATGGAAAATCCAGTAGGGGATCCTGGATGCCCAGCCAATTTCAGAAAATTATACTCGATGCCCAGCCGTTTTCGGTGGGTGGTCCTCGATGCTTAGACTTTTTCTACAAAACTATTTACTTGTATTCATTAAATTTGTGCAGTTGTAGAAAAAGTATAGTGTGCAACATGTGGGAAAAGTACTTTTCTCACTCGTGTGTTTGATGCGCTTGCTCTTGGATCGTGCTACAAACTTCCACACTCGTGAGAAAAGTTGAACTTTTCCCACTTGTTGCACAATAGTATATTACGTAACGAGTGCGGAAAGTGACATTTTTCACACTAGTGGGAAGTATTGTCTCACGAGGCGCAAGTCGAGTGAGACATTCCAACGAGTGTGAAAAATCACTTTCGAACAAGTAATATACAATATTTTTCCTACGACCACCCATTTTACTAAACAATATGTAAATATCAGGTCGTGTATATTGAGTTGCCTAACTAATGGTACGTTTCATATGTTCGAATATTGTTTCTATGAAAAGTGCACATGAATTTACAATTACTTTCATAGTGAAATATAGAAATAACTATAATTAATGTTTATATGAAAATATTACATTAATTAAGTACTTATTAGATACAACTGGGAAAGAAATTCAATTACATACTTTATAGGACGAGCATGCAAGTTTCAGGTCGACGATGAAGGTGGAGCCCTGAAAGCATGCGAGCCCTGTAAATACACTTTTCGAGTGTGGCCCGTACAATAGTTTTGACCACCAATAATTTGACAATAATCTAGGAACACAATATTTATTGCCTAGCCAAGTTTCATAAATGCTCGTCCTCGATGCCTAGCCAAGTTTCATAAAAGTCGTACTCGATGCCCAGCCAATTTCAATAAATCTGGCGAAAAGTTTCTCATATCATCATAGTGACGCGAACCGTACGTTATGATATCACCCTAGTGTGATATCATATCACACGGTTCGCATGAATTCGATTAACGTGGTTTTTTTATTTAAATTTACCTACGTAATAACTACAAATATAGCAAAAAACACAGTATCTGTTCAAAAATTATTAAAATTCGCCAGATTTTGTGATAAAAAAAAACAAATACGGCCGAGAATCGAACCGTGGTCTACTCCAACTTTCTCCATATGGTCATCACGCGTTAACCACTGAGCTACTATAAGATAGCTGTGAAAAGTTCTTATTTTAGGTATATCTATAATATAGCTGTAGGAATTTTAAAAAATCAAATTATTAAGAATTAAAATGTCTTCTGCGTTATTTTGAAAATATTTTTCACTACAAACTGATTATTTTAAGAATAATCATATGCTGTAGGTACAGTTATTGATGTTTTCAAATAAATAAAACCATCATATTTCGTAAATTTATCGCTTGATCGTAAAAAATATATACTAATTATAAAAGTGAAAAATAATAAACTAGGCTCATGTCAAAATTGTCAAATTATAACACAGAGCATAGAAATAGTTTTTGTGAAGTGTAAGTGTAAGTGAAATATTTATTACATAAAAGTGTAAACGAATTATAATTGTGAGATAAACTAAAAATAAAGAGTGCTAGTCTCGGTTTTTTATTATAATGGAAGTTTATACACCACCAGAAATTAGCGAAGCGACTCAAGCCCTTCCTCCAAAATCAAGAAAAAGATATGAACGCGCTTATGACCTGTTTTTGGCTTGGAGAAGAAACAAAGAAATAAAATCCTCATTCTCAGAAAATGTCCTATTGGCCTATATTGATGAATTATCAAAAAATGAAAATAAACCTTCCACATTATGGACGCAATATTCAATGCTGCGTAGTACGATCTACGTTAACCATAATGTAGACATCTCAAAATACCTTAAATTAAGAGCATTTCTGAAGCCAAAATTTTGAGCAGCGAATAAATAAATGAGTTTATAAACATCGCACCCAATGAAAAGTTTTTGTTTGCTAAGGTAAATTTTAATAAAAAAATAGCTTAATATACCTATTCAAAAAATATTTTTCAAATTTTAAGGTGGCGCTAATTATGGGGATATCAGGAGCATGCAGCAAGCAAGAACTCGTTCAACTGACAGTGGATGATATAGAAGATTTAAAAACGACAGCTATTGTAAAAATAGAAAATGCTAAAAACAAAGTTAACCGAAAATTTACTATTTCCGGTTTATTTTATAATATATATAAGAAATATGTAAATTTGAGACCGCAAACTAACCAAACGAGTTTTTTTATGTATTTTCAAAACGGAAAATGTACCCAACAGGTAGTCGGAATTAATAAAATAGGTAGCGTAGCGATAACGGTGGCCACTTTTTCAGATCTGATATTTACATATTGTTTAATAAAATGGGTGGTCATAGGAAAAATATTGTACATTACTTGTGCAAAAGTGACTTTTAACTCTCGTGGGATTGTCGCTCTCGGCTTACGCCTCGTACACTATTTCCCACTCGTGTGAAAAGTGTCACTTTCCACACTCGTAATGTAATATACCATTTTCTCCTTGAGGAGGAAAAGTAAAAGTGACGTCAATGAAATATTTTTTGCAATTCCGAGACTAAAGTGGTCACTTTAGTCTCACATGTTAGAAACTAAAGTGTCACTTTTAAACCCAAGTTACAGTTAAAATCCCAAGGGGTTTAAAGTACAAATAAAAACCTACATCCTCGATGCCTAGCCAATCATATTAGAAGTCCGTCCTCAATGCCTAGCCAAGCATCTTAGAAGTGTCCATTTTCGATGCACAGCCAAGTTTCGTAATAGTCCATTCTAAGCAGTATTTATTTTTATTAAAAATGTATGTAGAATTACCGGAATTACAAAAAATAGCGTATATACCTCTTGACTAAAGTGACATTAATCAAACACCACCCGCGGGATTAAATGGGTCACTTTAGTCGCTTAGTGTATAATATACTATTATACGGCATTGACGACCTAAACTATATTCGATTATAGAAGTATGAATGTTACCGTTTATTTACAGAACACCCTGTATTTTGCAAATTGGTAGAAATTAGTAAATTGTTATCTTAATTTAACAATTTTTACGTAAATAATTTGACTCCAAATCATAGATTCATCCGGTTTTCGAATTTAGGACAGAAATATTATAGCATGCTATGGTCGATTGACAGATTAACTGTTTCAAATTGTATTATGTTATAATGTATCTACAAAATCTAAAATAATATTTAAAAAATGAGTGATTCAAGCGAATTTGATGAAAATAACGAGCCTATAAGTTATACTCTACCTACTTCTTAGTTCTTTAACAAATTTTGTTTGTTATTTTCATAAATAAATTATTTAAAAATATCTTGTTATTTGAGGGAGGCGGAAAAATCATATGAATAACTTAGGGGTAAAGTGCCTTTTCCTCCCTTGAATGATTACTTCATCCTCGGGAGGAAAAGTTGCACTTTTCTTATTCTTAGTTATACAATCGCACATATTTCTTTCTTCAATCTGTAAATGGCAGAAAATGGAAATAATTTATTGAAATAGTTCAACTACAAATAAATCAATAACAAGAAATTAAATTGTAGACTTGAATATTATGCTATGTTCCGTGAATGTTCAATAACTAGTTCAATAATTATTTAACAAATCCACCTCAGTTCAAAAGCGTCAGCAAACAGAAACATTGTGAAAATGATGAGACCTTATTCGTAGCGTGAGCAAAACTGTTATAATAACCCTAGCCAGTCCGTCCACTAGTAGGCTATGAGGGTTTTAAGCGACGTATAATCAGTTGGTAACACTTGCGGTTGTTCCCACGATTCCTCGAAGGGTCTAACCTATTATTAATATATTGTTAACGAATGATAATTATTCCCCAATGTAACTATTTTAGCTGGGAAATTATCAAGTTTATTCGCAAGGTGAAAGCGTTTAATAGTATACTTCATATCGTACTCTATGGTAGTTCTCAGTATGATGAAAATGACAGTATTGTAGTAAAGAATAGCATGTATGCAATTTGGATAAATTGCTATATAATTTATTTGTATTACGCTTAAAACATATTTTGTAGAATCAAAAATCCATAATTTTTAATACCAATACCGTTTCACGTCATAGGTCATTTATGTCATCATGTCTGATCACGAGAATAGTCGAGGTATGTACGAAGTTTTTAAATTGTGAGATTGACTATTTTTGTTTTGTTCATGTTACTAGGAATAATTAGGTCAGTCATCCAAGATCCAAGAATTTTGCATATATCGTTAGGACCCTTGAGATTAACAAGATTTATGCCCAAATTTGCAACCCTCAAAACCCTGTGCCACTCCAGTAGTACTCCAAAACCTCAAAAGTTGTGCTTTCAATTCAGTTGTTTTGAAAAACGTATATTAAGGATATATTTGTTCTTTACTATTTTAAAACCAACTTAATTCTCTACAATTTAACCTTAACCCGAACCCTGTTGGTCACTTTTTCTGAAAGGTGAAAATTTATCATAATGCTCACATTCCAAGACACGTATCGGCCATACTAATGGTCCTGGAAAGTCATACGAAAGGAATTTAATTAGCTTTAATCTGCTTTTAAAATGACCCTCATAGTTTTCTTAAGAACAAAACATCTGAATGTAAATGTTTCTTTAAAATCGGAGATAAAAAACTAATGAACGTATTGATACATAATAAGCAACTGTTTTTTGAAATATCGTTTATTCAATATCATTAAACTAATGTAAAAAATTCTCAAATCAGTGCTTTAAACACTGGCCTCGAGAATAACAAAGTTTAGGTAAAGTTAATACAGTGATGCAAAGGCAGTTAATTAACGTTTACATAAACTTTCAATTTTCTAACAAAACTCTTATAATTATTCAAGCCTTCTATAAACTGTGGTAAATTATTGAATGTTTTGATTGCATCTACAATTGGATTGTTAAAACCTATATTTGTCCTTGTATATATTTGATAGATGGTATTATGTGATCTTGTTCGGTATGTTTGGTAATCTTGTTCGGTATGTTTGGTAATCGTGTACATCAAAGTAAAACTCAATGTTTATGTTACATTTCTGTTGATTATTAAGTATTTTATAAACAAGTTTGCATTGTTCTATATCCAGAATTTCTTTTGATCGAATTAATTTCAATTCTGAATAAATTATATTTGTGCTAATGAGCCAATCATAATTAAATAAAATTTTAAGGGTTTTGTTTTGTAATTTCTGAGTTTTATCAAAATTAACTTCTCCACACATCCCCCACACAGGCAAAAGATATCTGAAGTGTCTTAAGAAAAAAGAATTATTAACTTGAAATTTACTTTTCATAGACATATAATCTCTACATTTATACAAAGCGGATAGCATTGAAACTATTTTTCCAGTGGTTTTGGTAATGTGTGGAGACCAGTTCAAATTTTCATCTACAATTAATCCCAAATATTTTATACACATTACTTTCTCTATCGGTACACCATTAATGTTGAGATACAACTAATTTTTTATTTTATTTTTCTGCTTAAATACAATATATTTGGTTTTATCAATATTAATTTTTAATTTATTTGAAAACAGCCATTTAAGGTAAGCATTAATATCATTGTTCACTTGATTATTGAGGGTGATTTCATCTGTTCCGGTGTATAGCAGGACAGTATTATCTGCTAAGGTGAAATATCTTGCCTCCAGATTGGCATGTTTAAGGTTGAGTACATACAGGGAGTACAACAGCGGTCCAAGAACCGACCCCTGTGGCACCCCACAGACACTGGACATCAATCACTACTTGCATCTTGAAGCTTCACATATTGTTTTCTGTCAAGTAAATATATTTTAATTAAGCTGTACATAGTACCCCCAAATCCCATTCTAAATAATCTACTCAGCAAAATATCTATACTCACCACGTCAAAAGCCTTTTTCAAATCTATGAAAATTTCTATTACTACTTCTTTCCTATCTACAGCTCTTGAGATATAATCTATGAAGTCAGTAGCAGCACCAAGTGTGCTACTGGTTTTTATAAATCATATTGAAATGTATCGATCAACTGGTAGGTATCAATGAAAGATAACATTTTTTTCTTCATTAGTTTTTCTAATAGTTTAGAAAATACACCCAATGCCGAAATAGGTCTGTAATTGTTCATGCATTTTTTATCTCCTGATTTAAACAATGGAGTAATTTTACTTATCTGTAGTTCTTGTGGAAAATTGCCACTTTGGATGGTTTCGTTGATCAGATGTACTAGAATTGGTAGAAGGTATTCTCTGAGATTATGTATATCCCTAACAGTAATTTCGTCGTGTCCGGGTGCTGAGTTTTGTCTTAGTTCGTTAATGTTCTCTAACAACTCCTGTTCATTTGTTAGAGATACCGATATTGAGTTGTTGTTATATAATTCTCTGACAAAAAAATCATCGTTCAATTGATTAATTTCAGTTTCTACATTTTTACAATCGTTCCACCAACTTGAGAAAAATACTCATTCATTTTATTAACTATATCTAGTTGACTATTTACAATAATATCATCTATCAGAAGTGAATCAATAAGTACTGCATCTTTTTTATTTTTTATAAAACTACTCGTATTTATAAATTCCCATTGTTTTTTTATATTATTTCCGGCTAATTTCCATCTTTCTTGAAAGTAACGATTTTTTAAAATTCTTATTTTATTGTTAATCTGATTTTTGATGTTTTTAAACTCCTCGGCTAAGTCTGCGTTCTCGGGTTGATTGATCTTTTTTTTATAAATTTTATCTCTTTATTTTATCATCTCAAGGACTTCACTATTCATCCAGGTGTTATTTGAACGAATTCTTGATTTTTTACTGTACTCAGACTTCTTTTTACAATCTCTGACTAAATCAATTAATTGTTGAAACTTTGTCACGTTTATACTTAAAACTTTTTCCCTTAATAAATTTACAAACTTATTATAATTCTCAGATTTGACTACGTAATATACGTTTGGCTTATGAATTTGTACAGAAGATTCAATATCTATTAATATCAATTTGTGATCGGAAAGTGCATTTTCCTTAACATTACCTTTAAAATTCAGCTTACCACTATAGTCACTAAGAACATGGTATATAAGAGACTTAGACATTCTGGTAACTCTGGTTGCGAATTCGTCACTGACTACATTATTTATTTTAAAGTTTATTATTGCAACTAGGTCTTTGTAATATTTGATCATTTGCGAATCATCTAGTAAATTAACATTCATATCACCTATTATAAAGTATTTTTTAGGGTGCTTCTGCATTACTGATTCCAAGAATGGAAGAAAATGACAATTATTAATGGAGGGAGGTTTTTAAGTTATGCATACCTAAACTAATACATATCCAGTTTATTAGCTCATTTTTGCTTGATTTTTCAATTTCACGAAATTTGATTGTTTTTCGTACATAAATAGCTACACCGCCCCCTCTACCAGCTGTGCATGAATAGACTGCAGAGAAATCATTAATTTGAAATAGAAATGTTTCATTCTCTTCCGACCACGTCTCAGTAACCAAGAGTATATCAAATCTTCTTTCACAACAAAACACTGCACAAGATCCAGTTTGTTTCTGATACTTTGCAAATTCATGTATGCAATTTTTAGTTGTTCACGAGGCCTTTCTACTTAAAATAAGTATAACTTGAAAATTACTATTCACACGACTGTACGTCATAAATCCCTTATTTTATAACTTTACTGTTTTTATAGGGCCTGGCTTCATCTATTCCGGATCAGTGGTGGAGGGGGTGGGAGAGGGACGACAATCTTTGGAGATGGAGGCTGGTTCTGTTATACTAAATCGTCAAACTCTACGTCCTCCTCGTCCAGGATGACAGGAGCGATGTTGTTGCATCTCCGCCGTTGACAAAAAGAGCATAGGATCGAGTACTTTAGCCCTGCCTTTCTGCAAGTGCAAGATCCTTTGCACCCTTTCTTGAGTCTGCAAGCAACCATTTTCAACGAGGTTTGAGGAGCAGGCTCTGCTTGCATTATAATTGGCATCGGACTTAGTTGGCCAGCCCTAATCACGTGGTTTTTTTTCGAACCCCAACCATTTTTGGACCTAGTGGTAAGTCCTCCAGGAATGGTGTCTTTGTATGGAGGGAACGAGGGCAAGGTTGCCTTCAACCTTGCATATTGTTCAGCGTGCCCTTATCCCCTCCATAGATATTCAACAAAATATTTTCGCCAGCATTTCCTACGTCTTCCTGGTTTGAATTTCAAATAAAAAAAATGGTGGCAAGGCTATCCAGTGGGGATTTTTTTTCTAAAACGTTGCACCACTTCGTTTTGCCTTGCCACAAAAAGGGCAGAGGAGGAGTCATATCCACTGACGGCATGCAGAAATTAGACCATCTCTCATGGAAGCTCAATTTGTTCACATAAAAAGGAAGTTGCTTGATATTGTGCGCATTCTGATCCCCCTCTTCCGCCTTTCTGGAAGTTGACATTCTCTCGACCAAAGCTTAAGCCATTTAGAAAAACCCGTAGGTCGACATCCTCCCCAACGATAAAAACTCGGTCAAACGTGGAGCTCTTGAAGAGGACAGTTCTCTATATCTCAGAATCGGCGCCTTTTTGTGCTTGATATACTTCAATACCCTGCCTCTCAAATTCAATACACATTATGATAATGAGTTGGCGTATGTTAGATTCAATTGAGAGCAGTTTTACTTGGGGCACTTTTATGAGTGTTGCTTCATCAAACAAAATGTCACTGCAGGAGAGAGAAGCAGTTCGCCGCAGACGTTCAGCCGATCTAGTGCTTTTCCTAGCTGCATCCTCTGGGTATCTATTGAAAACCACTGCTACGTGCTTACTGCGGCTGTTGAAAACGTAGCTGACGTATCCAGCTTCAATGGCTTTGACTGAATCATTTCGATGCCTAACCACCTTGTGCAGGAGGTAATCACCATCATCCACTGTAAACGCTTTCTTTCCTGGGTATAATGTTTTCAGCGAGCGGTGTTTATGCTGAATAAAAGGAAGATTTTGTACCCTTTCGCATTCCTTCTTCAGTAAATAAACACAATGGATACGATGCTAACGCATAGGAAAAATACTGCTTCATTTTCTCATCTGATCTTGTTCTCTATGGACAGTTTAGAAAGGAAAATCTTTGAATGTAATATTTCAAAAAATATATTATTTTGGTATATATATATATATATATATATATGTACATGATATATTAGCTTGTTTTATAGGTAGTGAACGACAATTAGATGTATTTTTTAATCATATTATTATTAGGAGTTGAAGAAAATAACTCAACCGATTTTCTCCATTTAAAAACTCAATGTACTTATTCACTCAATTTACAGAAAACCAACATACACTGGTGCGACTATACCATATAATTTCAATTAAGTCATGTCACATAAATTATCAGCATACAATTCAATGAAACATAGAGCATTTTCAGTCCCTATTCCCCCAAATATAATTTTGATAGAGAAATTAATACAATTAAACAAATAGCTACATCAAACGGTTATCCACTACAAATTTTAAATAAATTACTTAATAAAAAAGAGAAAATAGTGGCATTACAACAAATATTTCCTAAATAAACTGAAGATACAAAATTACAAAACCCTTACATATGCTGGTAATATTTCTAATAATATCTTTAGCAACAAATACAACAATTTCTTTTAAAACAAAAAGTAATGTCAGTACAAAATTCTTAAATGTGAAAACAAAAATACCCCCATTAAAAAAAGTCTGGTATATATAAACTTAAATGTCCAGAATATAACGCTGTCTATTTGGGTCAAACCTTTAGAAATTTTGAAATTGGACACAGTGAACAATTACGAGCATTCAGATTGGAACAACCAGAGAAATCCCATTACGCAAAACATCTACTTGACACCAAATATTCATTAACTCGGAATACAGAACTAGAAATAGTACATATGTGGGACAAGAAACAAAAACTAGATTTCCTTGAGGAATTAGAACACACTTAATAAGAGACCCACAATATGAAATGGTCAATGAACAGATTAACTGTTGAACTGCCTTCTTAAGTACCTATTAATTGTAAATATCAGCAGATATAGTCTTCCTGGTTTCCTATATCATTGCACAGTTATACTGATATTAGATGAGAAATGATATCCAGGATATCTCCATAGGACTAATAATATCAAAGCTTTATTATTTATAAAATCCTCTCCTTCTTCTATTCATATATGTTGAATCATTCACAAGAAAGTTCACTTCTTGATCTATCCAAAAATAATTATTAAACATAAGGTAAGCGTCACATGAAATGTAACTTCTGTCATTCTGATGATGATATTTAATATCGAAACATTTATCAATGTTTTAGAATTTTAACATTTTTTCATTATATTGTTTAGAAACAGAGAGTGACATTGCAATTGCATTGAAATATAAAATATCAGAGCAAAGATGTGGCTGCCGTTAGATGGCGAATCGGCACATTTTCAATTAGCTGTAAGAACTTATCTAGATAGAAAATTTTCAAATAGACGGATAGGAAGAGGAGGTCCATCCAGTTGGTCACCAGATCTGAATTTGATAGATTTCATTTCATGGGGGCACGTGAAAAATATGGTGTACAGAACTCCACCGACTACTCCCGACAATAAGAAGATTCGGATTAGGAACGTGTTTGCTGCAGGTACACCTGACATTCTAATAGATGTTAAACGATAATTTGAGCATAGGGTTACAAGACAATGGTACTCAGATTGAGAAATTTATTGTTGTAATTTATTATTTGTTGTCTATTTTAATATTAAATAAACTGTAAATATTTTCTTTTGTTATCTCACAGAAGTTAGATGCAATTCGTGATATATGATACTAGTCACCATAATTAATTGATTGGTAAATCAAGTATAATGTCAAGAATTAACAGCAGGCGCCTTGATGAAACGATAATAATAAGAAAAATGCATAATTTTTAGTATAGTGTTGATAACTTCATAACGGTAAGGTATATTAGAAAGATCGGGCAAACACGAATAGCGCGATACTCTGATTACTTTCTGCGCTATTTTTAAATAACGAATGTACGTAATAATGACTTCAAAAGAGAGTTCGGGCAGAGTAAAGTTTTACGTCTAGCATAATTTTAACTCGTTTTGACATTAACAATGTTAACGGTTTATAATTTGTACAATTGTTTGGCCAGTTAGGTTAGGTTAATATTATTAAGTTGTATGAATTTTAATTTTCCAGACAAATAATTGTTATTAGGGTGAATGGTGGATTTTTTTGCAATATGGAACAAGAGTTCTAGTTTCTACCATTAGAAAACTAATTATTTGCACTTTGTAACTTTACAAAAACAACAAATAGTGAATAGCCGAAAAAATGACACTTGACAAACGTGTTCGGATTTCGGATACATTCGGCTTCCCCAATTTCCCATAACTCTTTCCGCTAAACCGTACCGTAAACTTACTGAATTAACGTTTTGCGTTAACGCTATTTGCGTAGTACGGTAAATATTTTGACCTGCGCATGGTTAGATGTGAACTAGCGCAGAACGTAAATAGCGTATCACGCTATTCGTGTTTGCCCAATCTCTCTAGTTATAGAGAACCCTTATGCACTATACAAGACAACTAAGGTTGCTATTAAATGAATTGAAAATATATAGGGTGTTCCATTTGAAATAATAATGGTGTTTTTAAATGAAACTCAAGGTCTCTAGTTAATTCCACAATATAATACAAGTTATTGAAAATTCTAAAAAATTGACAATTGTTTCGATAAATCAATATCATCGTCAGAATGACAGAAGTTACATTTCATTTTATGCCTACCTGATGTTTAGTAGTTATATTTTTGGCTAGACCAAGAAGTAACCTAACTTGTGATTGGCTTAATATATGTTTATAGAAAAAAGAACAAGATGTGATATTACAAATATTGAAGCTTAGATATTATTAGCCCTATGGTGATATCCTGGATATCATTTTTCCAATTAAGATCAGTATAACTGTGCAATGATATAGAAAACCAGAAAAACTATATCTGCTGATCTTTACAATTATCACTTAAGAAGACAGTTTATTAGTGGAGAATTCCCTAGATTTAACTGTTCATTGACAACTTCATATTGTGGGTTTCTTAAATGTCTTCTAATTTCCAGTTCTTCAAGGAAATCCAGTTCTTGTTTCTTTTCACAAATATGCAGCACTTCTAGTTCTGTGTTAGGTGTCAATGAATGATTGGTGTCAAGTAGATGTTTTGCGTAGTGAGATTTATCTGGTTGTTTCAATCTGTAAGCTCGTAATCTCACTACGCAAAACATCTACTTGACACCAATCATTCATTGACACCTAACACAGAACTAGAAGTGCTGCATATTTGTGAAAAGAAACAAGAACTGGATTTCCTTGAAGAACTGGAAATTAGAAGACATTTAAGAAACCCACAATATGAAGTTGTCAATGAACAGTTAAATCTAGGGAATTCTCCACTAATAAACTGTCTTCTTAAGTGATAATTGTAAAGATCAGCAGATATAGTTTTCCTGGTTTTCTATATCATTGCACAGTTATACTGATCTTAATTGGAAAAATGATATCCAGGATATCACCATAGGGCTAATAATATCTAAGCTTCAATATTTGTAATATCACATCTTCTTTTTTTTTCTATAAACATATATTAAGCCAATCACAAGTTAGGTTACTTCTTGGTCTAGCCAAAAATATAACTACTAAACATCAGGTAGGCATAAAATGAAATGTAACTTCTGTCATTCTGACGATGATATTGTTTTATCGAAACAATTGTCAATTTTTTAGAATTTTCAATAACTTGTATTATATTGTGGAATTAACTAGAGACCTTGAGTTTCATTTAAAAACACTAATATGAGCATATTCCACGAAGTAAGGGTCGAGACAGTCAATTTCATGAAATAATAATATAATTGATGGAATCAACTTTCGTTTAACTAAGATTAATTATGTAAGAAATTTTCATTTATTCACTATTTGGAACCTTTTTTTTCCGGAAATGCATCATTTTCTCGAATTTAGAATAGCTGAAACCAGTTACATGAAAATACGTTTCTGCTTCACATTTCAGACATTTTTCTAAACATCAAAAAACTTCTTTCGGAAATTTATCATTTTCATTTAATGCGAAAATATTGTAGACTATAGAATGATTGGAACTATACTCGGCAATTTAATTGAACAGGTTTTTACATGTCGTTAAGATAGGAGCTTTCCTAGTGTTCCTATAGCTATGTAAAACAGATAGTATGGAGTAGTTGTTAAATTACGTGTTATTTTGTTATAACTGCCTAAAATTAGGTATGAAGCTTATGAATTTGCAAAAAATGAAGATTTAATACCTCGAACACCTTACTGTAGGACAAAATAGTCATCTTTCACAGAAGAGTTTAGGTAGGTAAGACTGTTTAAAACTTTTTTTACTTGAATATTTTATATGCAAGGTTCTTTTTGAATTTGCTCACGTAGAATCATATGAACGAATTCGTGTTGCTGTAGGTAGGTAGCCCTGTCGAAAATTGGAGGATCAGATTTGTCCCTTGAGATTTTTGAAGCGATATTAAGCTGATAAGAATAGATTTTATTCATTGATCTGAGTTAAAGGTCGAGAAGAGGATTAAACTCCACTTTTACATTGCTTATATTATTTTTTTAATCATGTTTTGAAAAAATCAATTTACTTCTTTCTAAGGTTTCTGTATTAATAAAACGTCAACAAATTTAATGAGAAAAATTTTTATTCATAGATTGACGAGTCGAAATTTGGAAAACGAAAGTATAATTCTGGAAGAATTATGGAACTTCCTAATTATGGTTATATTCATCATACAGTTAATTAAATGGAATTTGTGTCGGATGATGAGACATACACTCAGAGAAGAGTTTCCAGATAAACTTTGTGAAAACTTTTGGAAGCGGTATTGTGAGAAACATAGGTTAGATCCAATGGCTGCACTATTTAATTCAAATAGAATGGAGTACGGCGATTTTTGAGTTCGACTTTAATGAGGTATTTCCGCAAGGCAAAGGTCGAACTGCATTCAGCGTGGACTGATCGCGTCGACCACATCCTCATTTAGTCATTCATTAAATTATATAGGGTGCCTAGAAACAGTTACTAGAGGTGATTTTAAGTCGATTTAGCTCAAATTATCTTAATCTGAAAATGTTTCCTAAGGGAGAAGACGTCCTCATATGAGTTTTCTACAAATTACTCAAAAATATCGTTACTCAAAATATTCAAACTTGGTATAATCAATAAACAGTTACAAACCAGTCGTTTGCTGTAAATAATTTTTTTCCAGATCCATCACAAGCGTGTCAGTTGGGGGGACCAACAGGTATTTTTAATAAGAAAAATGTATTATCAAGTTTTTTATTAATCCGACACCGAATTTAGAAAATTCAAGATAATTTTCATAAAAAATGTTCTCTTCATGGTTCATTTTTTGAATTAAGAATATGCTGATATGCATTTAGTTTATGGGGAAGTACAATGTAACGCTCGTGCAGAAGAGCGAAGATATGCGGAAAAATTTCCAAACAGAAAGCATCCTACTCGATCAACATTTGTAGCCGTACCCCAAACATTAAGAGAAAGTGGCTTAGTAGTACCTAAAAATACTGAAACTGGTAGACGACCTGATGTGACAATGGAATACGAAGACAATATTTTGATTGGAATCGAAAAGATTCCTGAGGTTAGCACCAGAAGACTCATTGCTATGTATCCTGGCATTTTCAAGTCTTCCATATGGAATATTATTCATAAGAAAAACCTTCATCCTTTCCATTTTCAAAAAGTTCACGTCATGATAGATGGTGATTTCCCTGCCCGCATAGATTTTTCAAACTGGTTGCGGAACAAAAAAAATCGGAATCCTAATTTTCTTTCCAATATTTTATTTTGCGATGAATCTTCGTATATCGGAGGCGAAACTTTTAATTTACATAATGCACATCATTATGCCTACTTTGGTGATAATCATCGTGCAACAGTAGAAAAAAAGCACCAGCAACGATTTAGTATAAATGTTTGGATAGGTGTAATCGGTAATCAGGTTCTGGGACGCGTAGGGCTTCCTAGCCGTTTAACAGGACAAGAATATCTTAATTTCCTACAAAATATTTTACCTGATTTAATAGATGAGGCTCCCCTGATGATTCTAAATAATTGATGGTTCATGCACGACGGCTGCCCAGCTCATTTTAGTAGAGAGGTTCGTCAATATCTCGACAATAACTATTAGGATAAATAGATTGGAAGAGGTGGTTTAGTTAATTGGCCCCAAGATCTTCAGATTTAAACCCCTGTGATTTTTGTATTTGGGGTTATTTAAAATCATTAGTCTATGCTGTTCCAATAGAAACCCGTAATCAGCTGTGGCAAAAAATTCAAAGCCGTTGTATGAAATTAAAAATAATGCAGGAATTTTTGCAAAAATTGGATGATCTTTAGAGAAAAGAATTAGTTTGTGTATTGAGATAAATGGTCGTCATGTAGAGCATCTGTTGTAAAATTAATTCTGTTATTTCTGTTGGTAATTATCTCTAACTCTGTTTTTGTAAATGTTGATTGTTCTTTTATACCTTCACGAAATAAAATTAATTTCAAATTTCCAAAACAATGTAAGCAACTTACGACTTTTGATACCAGTATCTGTACAATTTGTTCATTTTTCAAAGCCAACTTGATATTATAGATTATAATCCAACATGATTTTATGTAGGAAACACAAAAAGTTTAAATTTATTTTTCTCAAAAACGGTTCATGATATCGATTTGAAAGAAGAGAACATTTTTTATGAAAATTATCTTGAATTTTCCAAATTCGGTGTTGAATACATAAAAAACTTAAGAATATTTTTTTTTAATAAAAATACCTGTTGGTCCCCGCAACTGACATGCTTGTGATGGACCTGGAAAAAATTTATTTACAGCAAACGACTGGTTTTTAACTGTTTATTGTTTATACCAAATTTGAATATTTTAAGTAACGGTACTTTTGAGTAATTTGAAGAAAAGTCATATGAGGACGTCTCCTTCAAAGGGCTGTAGCTCCCTTAGGAAGCATTTTCGGATTGAGGTAATTTGAGCTAAATCGACTTAAAACCACCTCTAGTAACAGTAGTTTCCGTTTGGCAGGAGAGTTTTTGGACGCTTTGTATGTATTTACACGTCAACATGAGAAACATGATATCTCTTTAAAAAGGATGACGGAAAGAGGTTGTTGGCATAACACGGCCGATTCGCTATCAGCTGATGTGTGAGTATAATTTGACAAATATAAGTTCGGGGTGTAAATATTCAGTTTATAACACACTGTGCACTGCTGAACCGTAATACTAATTCTAATAAAATGTTTGTTTAACAATATGTTTATAGTTAAATAAAGAAAACACTCTTAGCCTAAAAAATATCCACGTAAACAAAACAACTCAAAAAATGATGAATGAATAAATATGCGTAAATACACTTAAAATTATTGACCTTTACCCTGACGTCTTTAATATCTGATAACATAACCGACATAATTATTAAGTGGCATCTCTTTCTATTAATAGTGAAGAACAGAACAAAATAATTTGACATTTGGGAGTTCGGACCTGGCCACTATGGTTTAAACACCTTTGTGTGATCGGTCCCAAATGAATAACAAATTTAGTGGAAAAAATGAATGATAATTTCAAGACTGTGAATTACATCGTTCACATCAATACAAAGTGCTTCATGCAAATAACTAAATAAAAAGTTTACCAGTAAATAATAATCAACTGATAAAATATCGTCTGAAAACAAATCAAAACATATATATCACAAACGAGGCGAGCGATAAGGGAACCAGTTCCTTACGCACCTTACCTCGAAAGACAGGACCGCATTCAGAACACCTACTAAATAGAAAAATGAACCAATCTCAAGCTAGCACAATGTCTTATTCAACTGCCTTATCAAAACAATCTCAACCCGCACTCCCTTCCAAAGATCAAACTATTATTTTTACATCATTAAATGGTCCTAAGCTTGAATATTATTTATATCAAATCGGAGACATTGTAGGTCCTCGAAATATCCTTCACGCCTCTCGAATGTCAAACAACAGAATATACATATATCTATCATCCAAACAAGCAGTAGACGTATTTTTCAGTGAACAGGGAGGAGAATTCTCTATCAAAGGAAACTCTATTAAAACCCGTAGATTACAAACACCTTCTGAACGGCTGGTACTATCAAACGTCTGTTCCTCGATTACCAATGATGTACTACTATCAGAATTGCAGGGTCTAGGCATAAACAACATATCCCCAATAATGCTCCTAAGAGTTGGAACGACAAAACCAGAATACAACCATATCCTCAGTTTCTGACGCCAAGTATATGTAACCCCCTCCAACAACTCAAATATCCCAGATAGTGTTATCATCCAAGATGACAACACTTCCTATCGGATCTTCCTCACATTTGATAATCAGAGTTGTCACAAATGTAAATAAACTAGTCACATTGCATCAAAATGTCCAAACGCTGAACAAAACACTTCGTCACAAAATCTTCCTGACATCAATAATTCTCAAAATATATTTGATGGAGAGAAAAATCCACGAGTAAACCCATCCCTAGTAAACCCAACAGAATCCACAAGTAAAACTGCTAACATCTCCCTATCTTTGTTAGAAAATCCCATAAGATCACCTGAAGATGACTTAGAAAAGCGAATGGATTATACAGGAAACTATAATAAACGACCTTTATCCGAAACTACTAGTCCCATAGCAGAATCAGCCTCGGCATTCAAAATACCTGATACACTGAAAAAATATAAAAGTGATGAATTTACATCCGAACAAATGCAACCTGTAAAACAGCTAATGGAAAAAGATCCTAAAAACTATGCTCTTACTTTCGAACAATTGACCGACTTACTGTCAAATATAAAAGGAAATCCAGATCCAAAAAGCGTGATTAGAAACTACACGTCGGAATTTGAAGACTTAGTAGATACTATTAAAAAAAATTACCCATCACTACAGAGCAAAGCTACGAAGACGCGCTTCATAAAAATTAGGAAGAGACTTGAACGATATATTGCTGAAGGACCCATAGAACAAGAGCTAATCAGTGACTCATCAGACAGCAACAACATAAATTCTACTTCAATAAATTTAAAATAAAACAATGAGTATTCTACAGTGGAATCTAAATGGATATTACCTCCATCTGGAAATGTTAAAAACTATTATATCTAAATACAATCCGAACGTTATCCGTTTACAAGAAACACACTTTAATAATCAGACTACATACAAACTAAAAAATTTTAATGTATATTACAGAACAGAATTGGTATAAAAAGTTGGTGAGGAGTTGCAACATATGTAAATAAAAACCTTCATTCATGTCAGATTGATTTAGATACCAATACTGAAGCAAAAATAAATATATGTAATATATATATATATATATATATATATATATATATATATATATATGTATATATTCCATCCGACCGAAGCCTAAGTAGAATGGAACTGACTGATCTAATCTCCCAGGTTCCCAATCCTAAAATTATCATGGGCGACTTCAATGGACACAACTTCATGTGGGGGTGTGAGAAACAAGATACTCGAGGAAACACAATAGAAGAGGTTATGACAGACTTAAACTTAAACATTCTTAATGATTGAAGTAAACCAGATTTAATACATATAATGGAACTTCTTCGGCTATAGATTTAACTTTGTGTAATCCTTCATTATATCAACACCTAACATGGGAACTCTTACCTCTTTCATATGACAGTGATCATTCCTCAATCCTTGTAGTAGATAAACGTAGAAGTGCTGACGATTCAATGCCTATAGAAAAGTGGAAGCTACATGAAGCAGACTGGGAACAATATACCATTTCAACTGACGCACCTTTATCAAAATTTTCAATAAGTGAGGACATAAATGAAACAATAAACAATTTCAATGACATATTGATAACAGCTGCAGACATAACAATAGGACTAACTAAAAACGTAACACACCGTACGGCTGTACCATGCTGGAATAAATAATGTGAAGAGGCACTTAAAGAAAGTAAACATGCATTTCATATCTATAAAAAGCATAACACGAATGATAATCAATTACGATTCAAAGCAATAAGGGCCAAAACTAGGTACATTTTTAGAAAAAGTAAAGAAGACTCATGGATGAAATATGTGCAAAGTATAAGCAGCTCTACTAGCTTAACATATGTATGGAAAAAAGTGAATACCATATCTGGCAATAAATCATACAATAAAATCACTGGTATAAAACAAGACGAAATCTTAATAACAAAATCAAAAGATATTGCTCAAGCATTGGCGGAAGCATTCCAAGAGAACTCGAGCGATGCCAAATTGAAGGAAGATTTTCTGAAAAATAGAGTATCAATCGAAGAAATCCCAATCAATAATGAAAACAATACATCGTACCTCAACCTCAACAAAAGACTTTAAAAACTCGAGTCTAGGTCCTGATAATATGCCGATTTCATTCCTGATATATCTATCGGAGAGCGGCAGAGAAGTACTCTTAAATATTTACAACGCCATTTGGATACAACAAACTTTTCCAATTCAGTGGACTGAAGCAACAATCATACCAATTCTAAAGACTGTTAAGAAAGCAACAAGTATAGAATCATAGAGACCTATTGCACTGACTAGCACGATGTGTAAGCTCTTAGAAAGAATTATTAATAATCGTCTTAGGTGGGAACTTGAAAGTCGCAAACTAATTAAACCAGAACAAAGTGGATTTAGGAAAAAGAGAAGTACTATTGACAATATTATTGATCTAGAAACTGACATACGCGAAGCCTTCGCAAATAAACAGAAATGCTTAGCCATATTTATTGATATTAACAAAGCATTCGATACTGCATGTAGAATAAATATACTGAAATCGTTAAAGCAATGGAATATAGATGGACATATGTTGGCATTCATTAAAAAATTTCTAAGCTATAGGACTTTTAGAGTAAGAGTAAATGGTAATCTATCGACCAAACAATGTCAAGAAAATGGTACTCACCAAGGCTCTGTTATTAGTCCCACATTATTCCTAATCGTTATTAATAACATTACTAAAAATGTACTTAAACCAATTAGAATAAGGCTATATGAGGATGACCTAGTGATATACATGAAAAGTAAAAACATCGATACAATGCAACATATACTACAGAGACAACTTAATAAACTGCAGTAATGGTCAAAACAGTCGGGCTTTAACTTTTCTGCATCCAAAACCAAATGTTTATTATTTTCGAAAAAACATTGTGAAAGACACCCCCGCTTACACTATATGATGAAAAACTGCAATATGTAACTTCCACGACATTCTTAGGTATGATATTTGACCAGAAACTGAGCTGGAATTATCATATAAAAAAGTTGATATTATCTTATCAGAAAGGTATCAATCTTCTAAGAATACATTCTAACCATAACTGGGGATCAGATCAAACAACTCTACATATTATATATAAAAATATTATACTTTCCAAACTCGATTATGGATCTATTGCCTATGCATCCACCAAAAGCTATATTTTAAAGAAACTTGATACAGTTCACAATAATGCCTTACGAATAATATCTGGTGCATATCGTACATCACCGGTGGAAAGCCTTTATTCAGAATTAGGGGAACCATCTTTATCTACGAGAAGAAAAATATTAACAGTGTCATATGCTACCTCTATATTAGATAATACTGAGTATCCAATGTACCCAAAAATTCATACAGATAAAATTGACAATATCGTACAACAACCACCGAGCCCAACTTTCTGTAATCACGTGAGACAATACAAAGCAGATCTTCAAATCAAACATGTTCCTATATTCAAGTTTGAAGAAACATATCCTCCTTGGCAAAATTCCAAACCAATAATTGACACCACTCTTACCTCTTTTAAAAAATATGAAATACCCAGTTTGCTGATAAAAAACATCTTCCAGACAAAACTAATCGAATATAATGACCATTTCAAAATATATACAGATGCCTCGAAAACTTCAGCTGGCGTCGGAGCCGCGGTTGTTACGGCATATCATAACTTATCTTTTAAATTACCTACCTGCAGTACAGTCTTCACTGGAGAAATATATGCATTGCTACAAGCCCTTAAACTGTCTAGAAATGCGAATGCTTCCAGCATCCTCATAATCACAGATTCCCTCAGTTCATTAAAATCCATACAGCAAGTTTATAGTAGTCATCCCATTGCTATGGAAATAAAGAAGGAACTCTTCCAACTACAAGAATCCCAAATAAATGTAAAATTTATGTGGATCCCCTCCCACATAGGAATCCAGGGTGATGAAGAAGCAGACCAACTGGCAAAACAAGCAGCGGAAAGTGATAGTGCGGTAGTTGTAAACGCGACGACCGTCATTGATTTGAAGCATACCGTGAAAGAAAAAGCGATAAGTGCGTGGCAAAATCAGTGGCTTGATTCGAAAGCAAAATTACGCGAGGTGAAACCCAGTGTAAAACCCTGGAATACAATACCAAACAGGCGGCCCAACCAAGTACTACTGACAAGACTAAGGATAGGACACACTAAACGACTAAACTGACGCATCAACATTTACTTGCCAGGACAGAAATGCCTCAGTGTACTACATGTTCCAAGCAGATAACAGTAAAACATATTCTGGTTGAGTGTCCCAGATATGAGGACGCCTGAGTGAAAAACAATATACCAAGCACATTGAAATCGGTATTAGGACAAAACTGTGACATAAATGTATTAGTTCGATATCTCACTGAAATTAATGTAATCAAAACCTTGTAAAATAATCTTTGTCGCTAATAACCGACATGGTTGATGCGACAATAAAAATGTAATTAAAAAAAATTGACATTTGTCCGTTATGTTATCAGATATTAATGACGTCAGGGTAAAGGTCAATAATATTAAGTATATCTATGGCGTCGACAGTTTTCGCACTGGAGAAGAATAATTCTACTACTTGTTATTTGTACGGTGGCTCAACTTTCGTTTAACTGAAATCACGTATTCAGACATTTTTGTTTATCAAGTTAAATCAGCTATTCTAAAGTCTACTATAGTTTGTCACAAAATGAATAGAACGAAATCCCGCAAATATTTTCTTGTCTGTTCATGTTTAGAATAATGTTTAAAATGTTAAAAAAGCGAAAATCAAATATTTCCGCAAGAATTTTTTAAGGTGTTTATATTTAAAAAAGTGTTTAAAATATAAAGCATAAAAATATGTTTTATGTAATTGGTTTCAGTTATTCTTAAGTCGGGAAAATGAGAATTATGTATTTCCGCCGAAAAATATTTGTGTTTGGGGAGATATAATGAAATAACACAAAATAATTTTGAAACTGGTTTCAGCTAAAAAAATACACCCAATTGATGTTTGAATTCGGACAATACTTACCAATAATGGAATTGCAAATATTACGATTAATAGTTCAGGGTATCCAAAATAACTGTTGTAAACCCAACCTGTCTAAATTAAATGGAATATATCATGAACAGCGAGACCAAGTTACACGAAACTTTATTCAAAGTTTCCTAATTTTCCATATAAAACTTAAAAATGTGATCGAATATATAGCGTTCCATTTAAAAAATTTGATATTTGATTTGTTCAACTACTTTTGGGACATCCTGTTTGGCTGTATATTATTTTAGGTCGTAGCCGTAAATAATGTCCATATGGCTATTTGACAGAATTTCCGAAGAAAGTCATAATTTGCCCACTAACGACCTATAGATATAGGTGACCCACCCTGAATAGACAATCATGTCAAATACGATGTAAAAGTTAAGGAAAAGAAATTAAAAAATATAAAATTGAATTAAAAATACCATTGGTTGATTCAGCGGTTTTGTTCAAAGACCGTTAAATTAAATGTGAATATGCGTGTGTGTTTTGATAAGGTGACTTGCATATACATCAAGGAAAAACTGTTTTAAAATTCGTGTACTGTGATATTAAATGTTGGTGAACATATTAAATAGTATCATTAGTGATTCTTGATTATCTAACCACCCCTTCTGAAAAAATCATGGAACTTTGAGTTAACTAGTATTAGATTCACGCTGAGTGGTGTGGTACTTATATATTCAGATCTATCATCAAGAGTGTTATTATTTGAGTGTGGTGACTTTTGAAAAAATTTCAGATTATACAATGTGAAATGAATAATGACATAATCAATGAAAGGAAGAAAAAGAAAAGTAACGTTACGATAGATACAACTGTCTCCAATTTTTTGAGATAGTCACAAACATGCCGAAATATTTCGAACTCTGGATTCAACGCAATGGAGAACAAACTGCATTTCTCCATATACTTCAATACTGGAACGTAGTTAATGATTCGTCCATCGTATGATACTCTAATAATTAATGAAGAAATCATGAAAGTGAACTAATAGCTTTCTAATATCTGTTTAAAAGATGAAACATTTACAATATTATTTTAACGATCATAAAACTTATTATTAGTAACATTAGTAACAACAAATACACTGAAACTGCGACAAATGATTCAACTGAAATTCTGTACTCGTCGGACCTTTAATTTTCTAAGGGGATAAGATATAATCTTTTTAGGAAACGCCCATCTTAGTATTGGTGCATTCGCCAAATTTTTAATACTTTGTGCGCCAACATTAAAATCACATTCATTGAACGGCATTAAAAGTTATTACTATCTGAAAGATATGTACTGAGCATAATTAAGGAATAGGGTCACAGTATATGGAGGAAATATTTGCAAAACTATCATTTCAACTTGCCTATGATTGATAATTACTGGATAATCTATTTTTCGAAAGATGGCGCCAAGTTTTTAAAATTGACCAATTTCTTATAAGCGCCAATTTTACAATATTCGATGCTTCAGAATCTCCATATTTTCAATTAAATTTAATTTATGCTTTTCAAATAACACATACTTCCTAAATACATTTTGTAAATGAGATTATGACTTAACGATTAACAGAATTTCAACAATCCTAAACAGTTGAATTGTTCCTAGCTATTTCTTACATGTATAATATTAACATCATTTGTAATTAACGTAACACCAAATTTTCAAACAGCGCATTCGCCATTTCAGTTCGTGTTCGCCAATATTTGAAAAATTTAATATTCTCCAATATTTATATTTGAAATTAGCCGATATAGAGTTTTAAACAAAAATGTGGTAACTGTAGTTCTACTTGTGATGCAATAAACTATACACCGGACAAGATTAAAATGTCGCTCAAAGGTGCATGTACATAAATATTTCATATCCCGATTGAAAAGAAGTTTAACAGTCATCATGTTTGAAACTGCCATAAAACATTCAACTAATTTTGAAGAATGCAAGTCTCAACTTGTTATCGTTATTTTGGTACTATTTATCGCGAACCAAGTTTTGTCAATTTTTCTCACAATTGGTGGAAAGAATTTTTTTGTCCGGATTAAAACACTATTTTCCATTTGAAGGGTACAGGGGCAAAAAGATGAATGTCCAAAAATGGCCATTTTTAGATTATGGTGCCAAACTGGAGAGCAAATACGTTAGAATTTAATATGTGACTCGAACCAGGTAAAAACAATAAACTGGCATGTAACAGCGAATTTAAAATTACCAGTACAGGAGAAAAAAGATTAATGTCCCCGCGTTCTGGCGAAAAAATATGAATGTCCACTGGCGCGTATTTCTCGGTGTTGTTTCGCATGACTAATTCAGTTTGATTTTAGCTGTCTAGAAGAAAACGAGTGTGCAGTGATAATATCATCAGAAAAGCATAATCTGATAGATTCCTTATACGCATGCATTTGAATTCAATGAAGTATGTTCCAGGTACTATACAATTACTGACGAAACGAATGAAAGTATTTCATTCAACTCTAAAAAGAAGGCCTCCCATGGACGTATGAGAGATGTTGCAAAGAAACTGCGACTATAGAGTCATAAAACAGGTGTAAGTTGTGATTGCACCAAGCTCAAATGTTTCGAGCATATCACAGAAGGAGATCGAAAACTGATTATTAAACATTTTATTGGATTCGAATCACATGACGAACAGAATCTCTATTTGGGGGGTCTGATTTCATTTCACCCAGTGAAGAGACATCGGAGCAGGAAAATCAACGATGAAAACGCCGATTACCACTCATTCTCATATAAGTACAAAGTTCGCATTCAGCGTGATGATAATTCTGTAGAAATACCAATATGTTATAAAACAATGCTTCCATTACACGGCACATCTGCGAAACGTCTTCAAGGTATCCAAAACCAGCTGATCACTTCTGGATATGTGCAACATGATAGGCGAGGTCGATATACTAACCATAAAAACAAACTTGAAGAAGCAATTTCAAACGCGGTTTATGAACATATCAAGTCATTCAAGGGTAGAAGATCGGATTACAGCCTCCATGATTCTGAAAGGATCTATTTACCTGGAGAGCTGAATGTGAAAAAGATGCATAAAATGTATCTGGAAAAATATCCTGGGATGAAAGTTTCCTATGAAATCTACAGAAACATTTTTGTGACAAAGTTCAACATCAGTTTTGGATATCCACGAACAGACACTTGAGTATAGGGCGAAGAAGTTGAGTATGGTACAAGATCCCGAACAAATAGCGAACTTATCAGTCTTGGAAACAGAACACAAACTTCCCTTTCTGAAGGCTGATACCTTTTATAAAATAAAGAGGATGGCACGCCTCAATGCACAGAGAAATAATAAAACAAAGGCAATAACCATGGATTTCCAGAAAAATTTACCAATTCCTAATATAAGCACCAATGATGTCTACTATAAACGTCAACTTTCATTTTACTCCTTCAATATCCATGTGCTATCTACAGGTGAATCATTCTTTTATACTTATACAGAAACCGCAGCAAAAAAAGGAGCTGATGAAGTAGCATCTATGCTGTTCCACTTCATTTTTAATAATTTGGATTTGAGAGTAGAAGAATTAAAAAAAATTTGTGATTCGTGTGGCGGCCAAAATAAGAATTATACTTGATTCCGTTTTTTGCATTTCATCGTACATAAAACCAAGCGACTGAAAAAAATGAAGATGACTTTTCCCGTGAGAGGACATAGTTATCTAGAGTGTGATCGAAATATGGGATTAATAAACCAGAAAGCCACCGTAGAACTTCCAGCAGAATGGAATGAACATATCTTGAACGCCAGGACAAAGCCTAATCCATTCAAATTAGTAGATTGTGAGAATCAGAATATATTTCTTACCTGGACGGATCATCTTTCGGGGTATTTTTTCAAAAAGTGTCCATTCGAGAGCAGACCTATAAAGGAACTGACAATTTTGGAAGGAATGCCCAGAATAATAGAGTATAGAGTATAGAGTATAGAGTATAGAGTAGTACAATGGCCCTGTACTACTTCTGTGGTGATACCACCGAAGCGAAAACAGAGGAATCTTGATTTATTGTCTGCTGGTCAATTCGTGTTACCAAGTCGAAAGTACAAGGAACGTCTTCCATTACCATTCAAAAAGTACACGAACCTCCAAGAATTGAAGAAGTTTTGTCAATAGCCTGGAGCAAGTAGATTTTTCGAAAATTTACACCATATCCTCAATGCTGAATAGCACTTTTCTTCTTTATATAAAATAATGTTCGTTCACAATAAAAAGTATTATTGAAATTATGTTTATTTCCAACTATCATAAAAATATATGTACAGTGCTATTCAAAAATCCCCTCCCCTCCTCGTATCTTTTGAACGGCGAGGTCCTATATAATGGCCACCTCGGTCACCAGATTTGACACCATTGGATTTCTTTCTATGGGGGTATTTGTAATCCAAGGTTTAAACTACGGCACCAGATAGCATTGGCGTTTTGAAAGAAAGAATTACTGAAGAATGCAACGAGTACGACAAGAGTTTACTAATAGGATGTATTACTGTCAGGAAGTAGACGGAGCACATTTCGAACACTTGCTATAAGAATCCATTGTTGATATTTGACTAATTGAATTTAAAAAAATATTTTCAATAATTTTGGTATTTATTCAATTTATCCGTCACAATTAATTTAAACCCAAACAAAATTTATATGGCTATGTAGCCAATGTCAATGCCTTTCAAACGAGATATCACTAGTCATAAGGTCCTATTTAAAATTATTGGCCAGAGTGGCACTGTGACGTCATCTATTACTATTACGTCACCTGTTACCATTCGTAGAGAAGTTTACAACACTTTATTTTCACCCTCCAAATTTTATTAATGTAAGTGTGGCCGTTAAAAAGATACGAGGTGGGGAGGGGACTTTTGAATAGCACTGTATATTTCATATATTTTTACATTTTTTTCAATGTGAGGCCATCTAATAATTTTTTTCTACGCCTGTGGTCATTATATCGCTATAGTAGTTTTACATACGTAAGACGATATAACTATATGAAGTTTAAAAAATATTTGACACCTTCATGTTTTCAGATGTATAATATCAAAGTCTTCAAACTTTCAAAACCGTTTTTCTCGGAAACGTGTTTTTGTTACATTCATATTTTGCCCATGTACCCCTTCATTTAGAAAAATACCTAATTGTTTGAAATTAAATTTCACGGCGATAAATGAATGTAGGGCTACCTCTTGTGATAGGTCTATTTTTTTTTGTTTTGCGTTTATCTGCCAGTAATTAAAACATATATTTTTATGAAGGAAAAGAATTGTAAAAAACAAAAAAAACTGAGAATTCGGATTAGGTTTTAAATATATTGTTAATAAATGAAAATTTCGAAAAATGTGCTTTTGATTTATTTTTAAACAGCTTCATTCGCCAATTAATTCAACGTAATTGTTTGATTTTAACTAAGTCACACAAAAAAATATTGAACTATCATATTTTTGTGGAAGAAAGTATCTCATTCGTAATATGTTGTATGCGAGCTGTTAGACCCACATTAGTAACTGCTGCCATGTGAAAAATGAGTAATCATAAACAAAAATATACATTAGCACTGAATGATAGAAAAAATCAGTTATTTATAGCTGCTCTACATAAATGTGATTATAATCGATTCACGCAATTGCTGATAAATGCAAATATTGTAGGAGCAAATATACTACCATCGATATGATACAATTCCAATTTCCGGAAATATATTTATCATCTTATGAAGCAAACAAGAGAATTTGATTCAAAAACACAATTATAATCTAAATATATAATTGTGTTTTAAATGGAACTCACGGTTTCTAGTTAATACCACAATATAATAAAAATTGTTAAAATTCTAAAAAATTGACAATTGTTTCGATAAATCAATATCATTCTGACGATGATATTGATTTATCGAAACAATTGTCAATTTTTTAAATTTTCAACAATTTTTATTATATTGTGGTATTAACTAGAAACCGTGAGTTTCATTCAAAACACTAATATGAGTAGATTCCACAAAGTAAGGGTCGAGACAGTTAATTTCATTAAATATATAATACTTAAAAATATGAATTCATGAGAATAAATTCTGAATCACAAAATATTCTTCAGGCCTTCATTAAAAGTTGATTGAGTTATCTAATTGAATCAACCGATCAAGTAGCATTACTTCAGGCCAGATTTAGTGTATTGCAACACGTGTGAGTACTTGATGATCTATCATTTTTAAGTCGAAATATGGTTAAATTGATTCTATAAACAAATGAGTAGATTAGAATAATTTTCAGTTATAAATATAGCTAATTATTTTTTTCACTTGTCAAAATCTGACATTTTGGTGGTTTCAACCAATAGCAATACATTATTCTAGCCAATCATTCAGTATTATACTGATAAAACTGCTCCTCATCGATAATACCATGTTCACATTGAAACGTAAAAATATTACTTTGAATTTGTCATTATTGACAACTAAAAGTTTATTGAAAAATGAACACAAACCGATTCAGTGCCATCATCTAAGAGAATATTGAACATTTAATACAAAATTCCACTCCACAAAACAAAATAAAATACAAAAAATGTATATGGAATCAGTTTGAAGCATTTTGCAGAATCAGAAACTACCAACTACAAAAAATACGAGTATTCAAGAAATTGTAAAAATTCTAGAAGACTGGGCAGCAAATATGAAAAAATGTAACGGCGAAGATTACAAAGAATATACTTCGAAAATCATATGGAATGTAACAGCCAAGTTGATGCAGGAAAAACACTACCTAGAATTCAATATAAGCTTCAATCCGTTTCAAGCTTTGGAATTTAAAAGAGCGAGAGATGTGCGGAATGCCAAAAGAAAAGAATTGCAAAGTTGTATAGAAAAAAGAAAGCAAAGTGCGACAGCACTAGAAGAAGGAGAATATATGAGTGTGATCAGTTCGTGTGACAGAAATAATCCTTCGGGTCTTCAAATGAAGTTCTTTCGTATTATTTCCTATGAATTAGCATGGCGCGGAAGCGAAGGTGTTAATTGCCTTATCCATTATATCAGGGAGGTATTAAATAATTCACGTGAAAAAACAGGACGATTAGAATATAATGCTATATTTAGTTAAACTTGCCAGGGTGGGAATAAAAAATGCACCGACAGAAAATGTTTGACACCTAACTCAGAGAATCCTGAATGGTGCCCCATAAGAGTGTATAATGATCTTATGAATAAACGCGGTAAAAATATCACCACTGATCGATTTTTTCTTACTCCAAATCCTTATTGTAATGCAAATGCTACTTGGTATAAAAATATACCAGTGGGTAAGAATGAAATGGGCAAATGCTTAAAGGAATCAGCTGAAAAATGTGGACTTGACACTAAGAAAAAAATAAAAACTAATCACTCAGGCCGATCCACTTTGGTTAATCATCTAATGAAGAAAGGTATACAGGAACAAGAAGCCATCAAAATAACAGGTCACGCTACAGCAGCATCGTTGAAGCCATATTTACATATTGATGCCGAACACCATAAAAATATCATGGATAGCGTCTTGATTAATATATTTTGGATTTTTTTCTCCCAGTTTTTGCTATGAATTCTGCATTTCCTCTTTAATTTTTTCTTGGAAGTACCTCCACTCGTTCTTTTTAGTCATTAAGGATAACTATGTCATCTAGTTATTGAATAAAACAAAGAGAAAATTATAATAATTTTCATTGTAAATTTTAAAAGCTTTTAGAGATACCTGAGGATTTTCTGTTTATTAATTTAAATTTAAATTTGAATAAACAAACGGTATAGATTAAAATGAAGCTATCCAAAATGTTGAAGCACTAAAATCTCTCTATCAAATTTCGATGACTCAAAAATTGCGAAGGTCATTTAAATTAAATAATTACAAATTTCATTTCATATCTTGTATAATTTTGATGAATTGCTGGATTATCTGTTCTGATAACAAGTAAGTAATAACAAGATGTTTTTACGCAGTTTTTTCTATCTTAAATGAACTAGTTGTCGAAAAAGTCTGCTGAAGTCACAAACTATACATCAATCAATAACAAATTAAACATGTACAAGAATTTTGCTAGTTAGGCTGCCCACTAAACAAGAAACATAACAAGTCTTTTTTGTGATATTATTGTTAGAGACTTTTCGTGAAGTTTATTTAAAACGTTAATAAGATGTATCCTAGATGTCTTAATTTTATTATCGACTCTATTAACATCCATGTAATGCAATTAAAACATATTTTTGATATACACAACAATACTTGAATTCGCAGTTACTTCCACATCCTAGGGACTTCTTTAAAGCAATTTCCTATAGGAACCATTCATACGATGTTAATTTGTACAATTCTCACTAATGTCACATACAGAACATTACTTTTTCATTACAAATTAACATGTTTCTAAGATGATCACAGGTTGCAGTTACTTTTACATCTTTCGAAATAATTTCTAGTAACTTCCTGCGATTATGTCTATACGATGTTAGTTCATAAAACTCTCAGTAATTTCTCATAATAAATATCACAGTAACATAATTAGGGGAACTGTTTGATTGATGTATTCATAAAATTACAAAAAAAGAAGAAAACAGAAGAGGAATTGACAAACAAAACAAACAGATGATATGTGGAAACAAATGACGAGCATGAAATGGCGGATGGTTTTCAGTTTTGTGTTATATTTTATTTGCAGGGAGCACATTTTTTGCAAGAAGTACTTGAATAAAAGGGTCTTCGTTTTCGTTAGTTCCTACTTAGCTACAGTTTCCATAATTAGTTATAGTTCTTGTTATAATGGACGAACAACAGTTGTTATCGGTAAGTACCTATTCCAAAATCATAATTATTAAAACTTAATGCTCATTCAATACTTTAATCGGCTATTGAACATTGAAATTCCAGGTGGTGGGATTGTACCCTAAAATTATATAGCAGAGTTTACAAAATAATGGTTTTTTCAATTTTTAAAATATTTTAGTTAGTAGGTATATTTTAAAAACGATTCACAATATGTCAAATCCTAGATATGCATTATATCCTACAAAAAACTTAATATTGAAATAGGGTAAATATTAGTATTAATAATAAAACATGCTCATATGTTGGCAGAGATTGGATCTAGAAGAAAATATGTTCAAGATATTTCAGAAAATACAAAAATAAAATTAAAAATAGTTAGTAATTATGTAAAGAAAGAGGAGTAACTATTTCAGATAGTCTCATACAGACATTGTACTGAACAGTACAAAAAATATTGAATCAAGTATCTCTAGTTATAGTTTTTGCAGTAACAGCAATAGTAGTAGGCATAGCCATCAATATAGTTTTGCAGGTATAGAAAATTTTAACATTAATATTAACAATTCTGGTAAACAATTAGAGACTGTTCGAGAATTTAAAAACAGAAATTTCTGTTAAAAAGATCATTTCCATAATCCAAAATAACTGTATACAATAAATAAGCTGAAGTGAAAACCTCTAGATGTCTCTTACAATAGTATATTTATCTAGTTGAAGGATATGTAACTTATGACACTGAATGCTCCAATCAACAAACAAAATTCAATTATTTACTACTGTAGAAATACAACTATTGGATACAATTAATTATAAGCTCATTGAACTTGATAATGTGTTCATAAATCTTCTTCATGAGTAGTTTTTTTTGTATACAGTGTAATTATAATGCTTAGTTTTCATTTTAAGTTAAAATTCCACGATATTAATTAATGCTAGGTTTTCATTAAGTTACAATTTCACGATGTTAACATACAATATGTTCCAGGATGAAAATAACAAGATGAGAATAGTATATTATTTTATACAGAAGAGTAGTATGAATTTTCATGGCACACCTGAATTTACCTGCAAAACGGAGTGAGGCATGTTATAGCAGGTAAACCATGAAAAGTCACTTCTCGAAATAAAATATGTTATTATTCCTTTGAAGAACACCACATGTTGAGTCCCAATTGATTGGCTGAAAATCTAGTTTGATGTAGTTTATGATCTGATCAAAAGTCTCCATGTGCACAATTTGATCTAAAGTAATTATATTCTAGCTGCTGTTCAGAACACTTTTAAAGGTTTCACAGATAAGGATTTTGAAGTGTACGTTATGGAATGGTTGAGGCACTCGAAACAGCGACTCTTGCTTGAGAAAAAGTAGCCGTAACTAAACGATAGAATTTTCGTTAAGCACATTGGACTTCTGTTGATTTACCGTAATTTGTCATAGATTCTTTATGGTGTACAATTTTTATTAGTTTTTTTAATATAATTAAAAAACTATTCTAATAAATTTTCTGTAAACTAGCTATAATGTATATGCATCCGTTAAACTTTATTAATTCAGTTCCAAGTATGTTACGTTAGCCAGCTACAGATTATATACCCTTTTTTATTTGTTGCTTTCACTGAATGCGTTCAATAGTTTCCACTTTCCACACTTGTTATGTAATATGCTTACACAGTTTTTTTTTAGGTTGGATCCCTGGACAAGATATTTTTTTTCTAATTTTGAACCTGTTTTTTTCAAATTTACTGTACTGTTTATTAATAGTGAATAAACTATTTAAATCCTTTATTGCTTTTTTTGCTATTTTTTTTAAATGTACAGGGTGAACAACTAAATACGGCTGTAGGCCATATCTCAGACAATAATCATGGTACAATTTTCAAAAAAAGGGGTGAAATGAACACTCGAAAATATATTACAGTGATTATCTCCAAAAAAACATACTAAAGGTGTCCTAAAAATACAATTTATGAAAAAAAACATATTACAGTGATATCTCCAAAAAAACATACTAAAGGTGTCCTAAAAATACAATTTATGAAAAAATTTAATCAAGGAGAATTTTTGCCATTATTCCTCAAATAATGGGTGGGGGAAGGTTCAAACTTATGAACAAATGTATAACTTTTTCGTTTTTTAACCGATATTAATGATTTTAGCTTCATTTAAAAGAGTTTTTTCTGTTTAATAACATTGATAACAAAATTAGGTAATTCTTTATTCGCTCGGAAATTTCAAATGTAAAATGGAGCATTTTTTAATTTTTAAATCTGATGTCGTAAATCTTATATCTATAATTAAGATTTTAACTTGAGATTTTCACTAAATTTCTATTTTGTTTAACACCTTTTCATAAGAATTTGAAAAATGCCTCATTACATTAGAAATTTCCGAGAAAATGGGAAAGTTGTCGTTTTTTTGACATAGCGTTGACAAAAATGTTCAATTTTGTTATTTTTGTTAAGCATATCTTATTAAAGAGGAAAAACTCTTTTAAATGACGCCAAAAACATTGATATCGGTTAAAAAACAAAAAAGTGACATTTGTTTTTAAGAGGTTTGAACCCTTACTTGAAGAATAAGGACGAAAAGTCCCTTACTAAGTTCTTTCATGATCTCATCAATATATCAAAAACTGTATTTTTAGGAGACATTTAGTACGTCTTTTTTGGAGATAATCACAGTATTATGTTTTTAAGTGTTCATTCCACCCCCTAGCTGATATTTTAGGAACTAAAAAATATTTTCCAGCGAAATTTTAGGGTCATTTTTGTCAAGGCACTTTTTTCAATGTTGTACCATTACTATTTTTTAAAATATGGCCGACAGCCGGTGTTCTTAGTTGTTCGCCCTGTATTTGCTGATTAGGCACAGAAACATCTGTAGAAGTTCATCTAGAATGTTTGAGGTATATTATTTAGAGGTTTAAGTAATTTCCATAGAACATCTAAGAGAATACACTGTATTGTTTTTGAAATGTTGCAGTTAGATCCTTGGTAAGAGATTATTTTTTGGACATTGCATTAACATCTACAACATGTTAAAAGGCATTTCATAATGTAACAGAAATGTTGTTTTTAGTTCGTTACAAAGACTTCCTTGAGGAAGTTCTAGTAACATCACAATTATGTTAAAAAGAGAAGTTAAGTTGAAACATCGCAAAAGTTAACAGCGCCACAAGCTGGGCATAAGCGGTTTTATATATGTGCATGTGATGAAAACAATAGGAAAAGAAGGAAGAACATTATCACAATGTAATGTTGAAGAATTAACATAACTGTGATATTTATTTGCATAGTGGGTGGTTAGTGCAAAAGGAAAAACACAGACAGATATTAAATAGAAAATAGGAGAAGTACATCAAGCTTTTGGAGCCCTCTGAAACATATGGAGATCAACACCAAAATAATAATATTTAATAGTAATGTCAAAACAGTACTATTATATTAGAGCGAGGACATGGACAATAACAGTCGAAAATTTAGAAAAAAATCGAAATTTCGGTAAACAGATGTATGCGGAAAATTTAGAAAATATACTCTCCCAATACTATTACAAATAAAGAACTATGGAAGAAAACTAAACAAGAACCAATCAAAACAACAATAAAAAAGAAAATTTGGAACATTAAGGAAAGCTATTACAGACATAACAAAACAAGCACTTAAATGAAGTGCAGGAGGGCGAAGAAGCAGAGGACGACCGACTAAAACATTAAGAATATGATTGAGGATGACTGCAATGGCTAGAAATAGAGGGATATGGAAAAGCTTAGTTGATGCCCTATACTCCTTCACGGAGTAAAGGATTGGATATATCATGATGCTATCTAATAGAATAACGTAAAATTAATTTTTTTGTTTCAAAAGTGCACTACAAGATATTTCTCTCAAAACTTTTAAAATTGCAAAGCATGGCATTCCAACTGAACTACTAAAAATCAGAATTTTCACTTGAAAATATAGATCGATACTTTTGAACACTGAAAATATTTGATAGTATGTCGAATAATTATTTAGGTCTATATCATAAGTTACTGTACTTTCTCATTTATATAAACTTTCGTTTAGGGTTTTGGATACTTCTTCTGTAGTTAGTGATTTTCACCATAATGAAACTACACCAATAGCACATTATTATTGTTTTCGAATAATCTATAATCAATGTTAATTACCTTTTGAATACTCATTTTCACTTTTCAACAAATTAAAACATAAAAAGCAGATGATATTACATACAATGTATAATGTATATAGGTTGTTCGCAAAAATCTATTATATAAGGCTCAGTAGTGACTAACTAGATGAAGAGAACAAAGAAGGTGAAAGTGCAAGAACCTTTATTTTGTTTCCATAAAAAAGTTACACAAAATTTACAATAATATGGAAAACATAAACGCAACCATTCTATTCTAGTAAGTCATACGGTTCAATTCTATGCTGACCAACAAACAGAATTGAATATTCTTGATGAGACATATAAAGCATAATTAATGTAGTCATATTTATCTGAAAAAATATTCCCAACTAATGTAATTTCTATTTCTAATATCCTCACATACATTGATGGACAAATTTCCTCCGAATTTTGTAGTTCTAAAATCTATATTTTTTAATCGTTTGGTTCTTCAAAAAATCTATTCTGAGAAGTTTTTTTTTAATAATCTACTTAATATTTGTAGATGGATTTCATAGTTTGAGAAACCAAGAAAATTATTTGTTTTTAAATGAATATTTAAGACTGAATGCTCCGGAAAATAAAAGTTTCTAACTTCCAAAAAATTCTTGTACTTTGAATATGAAATTTACGAGTACAACTAGAAATATCAATTTGTTTATATACAAACCCACATGGAAATATGGTTAATAATAGATGAGATTTAAGTAAAACTTACCGACGGGTTGGGCATGCACCTCCTGCTCATAGGTTCTGGACTCCTATAGGTAGGCGAGTACCTGCCAGCGAAACAGGCACCAGAAGAGGTAATAGGCCCATGAAGACCCGTAGGACCTTTCGACCCCATCATCTTATCAGGCGAATACATCTCAGTTTAAAAAACAATACTTAGCGAAAGTCACAAAGTGTCATCATTAATAAACACAAATACCACAACTTTTGTTCATTTCTATCGTTAACGCATTTCGAGATATGAAAGATTTATTTTTAAGATATTAAAGATTTAGAGCGCGCTGCAGAGGGACTAGTGCACCCTTAAACGATCCAAGGGTTGACTGTTGGCTGCCATTGGAATTTTGTTTCAACTTTTGAGGGGTTGAAAAGAGGCGTCGGAGCGCTTGCGTCGAGAGCGCCGAGACGCCCTGCCCCTCTCCTGGTATGCTTCGACGGTCGCCGTCGCATTCGCTTGTTACAAATTAGTAGCGTTTTGATGGTGTATAGATTTTTGAATTGTTGCCGAAAAAGGGTAGTTTGATGGGGTTTGAGAGGTTCATTAACGTGTTTGGGAAGTTGTTTATTTTATGCTATGTTAACCCGCTAGAATTTCTCTTTACGAAAGAGGATTATTAGCAAGATTTGTTTATAAATATTCTCAATTGGTAATTTGTGAAAATGACGATATTTCTTTATAGTTTGTAATAATTTCGCAATTTACATTAAATTATATATATTTACCTTATTATAAGTAATTGCGCAGTCAAATATGGGTGGTTGAGAATCAATTTTGTATTCAACCGTTAGTTTCAAGAAGGCAAGAGAAAAATAATTGTATTCAAGTGAAGCTTTTTTTTCATGAAGGATCAATCGATTATATTATTTCAAAACATAATAGAAATGAAGATAAGATTTAGAAAAGAATGCAAATTGGAAAAATTATGGTTTTGGAAGTAAAACAAGTGAATAAGACGACGTATTTACCATACTATAAAACAAAATAAATAATTCTGTAAACGAAGAAATTATTTGTTGCATTTTTGGATCTAGATGAAAGGATTTGGAAAATACTGGTGGAAAGAATAATAATTATTGGAGGTTACGAATATGATGTACAGCCAAATGAAAAAAGTCGATCATTTCCTATATCTAGTATTAATAATAAACGGAAATTAAGCAATTTTAACAATATTGTTACGAAACAGCACACTGGTATAGATCCTAAATCCGACTCTGTCTAAGCCAGGTATGAAAATTAAAATTATGGCGGATACACAGGGTTTTTTATATAACTGTTTACGACTATCTTATCTAAACATTGTTTTTGTGACCAGACTTATCTAGAAAATGCCAGAACCAATTGTTTTTGTGTGTGTAAGCGGCAGTCCGGAGTTTTCTAGTAAAAAAGGCTTTAATATAAATAAAGGACCGATCAGCGGATAGGGGGAGTTGATAATTTGACATCGTGAGATAAACAAGTAAATAAGTGAATATAAAGTGTTTATATAAATTAGTTTGAGTGAATATAAATTAAGTGTTAGTTACTAGTTTAGTGTTTAAATAAATTAGTAAGCAGCCATACCGAGTGTTTAAAATTTATCCCACCCGTTTACCGTTTAAATAAATAAGAAAAACATTACAATATATTAAAAAATGAGAATGAACGGTATTACACTATTATTTTAATATTGAAAGAGAAGCTTCTTATAACATTAGATGGAATGTATTCAAACTATTTGTCAGTGAGACTTAAATACTAACAGAAAGTGAGAATAAGAAGCATGAAAGGAGTATAACAGAAAAAGATACAATGAGTAATGCAGACATTAGAAAGGACTAGGAAACAAAACGCTTATTTGATTGAGAAAAGTTGATTACAATGCTGAAACATTTGCAACTTGAACTTGAAATCCTGAAAATGTGAATAGCAAAGATTTTCAAAACCAAAAATAGAGGTTGGCACGAAGTATTGTACCACTTGATGACTTCCAATTAACCCTGGTAATATATTTGTCAGAGTCAACCAACATCGTGGCTCAAAAACAGAATTTTATTCGTGGCACCTGTGGTGTCTCACCGACTTAAGGTAAACATTTGAGTAGAGGAGGGTGGTCCGCAATGAGACAATTTTTGAATGATTACCCCTATATCTTAAAATCGTATTATAGTGAAATCTAGCGCATATGATTAAATGTAAGTTTGTAACGTGATGCAACGACTCAAACATCCCAATATAGAAAAAATAACGGTTTTATTTTTTATTGAATTTTTTGTAAACCTCTGCATTGTCTCATTGTGGACCAATCAATGTTCCACATTTAGATGACTAATTTCCAATCTAAGACAAGTTTTTTCTTCAAGTTTATCACAAAAACAAAAACGGGTACAATGTTTAATTATAATTATTCAGAAAACCACCCTTAATCATCCATCAACACTTAAACATTAGCACCAAAAGTGAAAAGCAAAAATATTTGGTAAAACTAAAACTAAACATTCAAAAAAATAAATAATAAAAATGTCAAGCGTTTTTAACGAACATCAAATTGACCAAAATTTACATCAAACTGTAAAAAGTTCTGTCTTTTTGTTCCCGATAATCGTGGCTTAGGAAGAAGCTGACTTTTTTATCATAGAAATATCCTTAAGTTATCTTACACTTTTCCTCGTCGAGAGATATAATTTTTGCCACATGAAAACTTCTTTTGTGTTTGCCTGAAGTCTAATTAGTTGCTAAATCTTCTACATTCTGTTCTGTACCTTTAAAATATTCTTCAAATACATTAGTTTCGCCTGCTTCAGTTGGATCATATTTTGAGCTATAGTCGTCGTAAAACACGCTATCTTAATCGCTAGATTATACTTTCTTTTCCTTTTTATGAAATGCTTATTTGCAAGCCGTTTTAACCTTGATTTTTATATTTTTGAAGTTTTGTATTACCTCCAAAATAATTTTTTCATGAGTACTTGTAGGTACAAAACTTCTTCCCAGTTTCCTGGTGTGCAAAATGTTTCCTTTAACTTGCTTTGGGAAAGCCCTTAAATATTTCAGGCGATATAAACTGGAAATTTTCTGAGGGGGCGGTGGCACAACTACGACGCCACTAATAACATTTATTTTTAATGACCCACTTTGTTCAACTTTTGGTGGTGTTTTGTGTTCACACATGATGTCTTGTTTTATTAAAATCGGTTGGTTTTCGGGTAGGTCTTGATTTTCTGTTTGTCCTTGTTATTTCGCTCGGTATTAAGCGGCCAATCAGTTATAGAAGAAATTAACTGTCTCGACCCTTACTTCGTGGAATCTACTCATATTACTGTTTTAAATGAAACTCAATGTTTCTAGCTAATTCCACAATATAATGTTAAATGTTGAAAATTCTAAAAAAATGTTGACAATTGTTTCGATAACTGAATATCATCGTCAAAATGACAGAAGTTACATTTCATTTGATGCCCAGCTGATGTTTAGTAGTTATTTTTGGCTAGACCAAGAAGTGACCTACTTTGTGATATGACAAATATTAAAGCTTAGATATAATTATCCCTATGGTGATATCCTGGATATCATTTGTACAATTCAGATCAGTATAACTGTGCAATGATATAGAAAACCAGGAAAACTATATCTGCTGACTATTACAATTATCACTTGAGAAGACAGTTTAATAGTGGAGAACTCCCTAGATTTATCTGTTCATTGCCGACTCCATATTGTGGGTTTCTTAAATGTCTTCTAATTTCCAACTCTTCAAGGAAATCCAGTTCTTGTTTCTTATCACAAATATGTAGTACTTGTAGTTCTGTGTTAGGTGTCAATGAATGGTTGGTGTCAAGTAGATGTTTTGCATAATGGGATTTATCTGGTTGTTTTAATCTGTATGCTCGTAAGTGTTCACTGTATCGGATTTCAAAATTTCTAAGGGTCTGACCTAAATAGACAGCATTACATTCTGAACATTTGAGTTTGTATATACCTGATTTCTTTAATTAACTAATTTCCAGACGTAATGAAACACGTGTTAAATTTCCTAACTCTAGTAATGAAAACCCATCCTTATTGATTTTTGGTTACTGTGAGAGTCGCATGTCTATTGAAGCGATTACCATTGAAAAAGAAAATGGCGTTACTATCCTCACCCTGCCTCCTCATTGCTCTAACAAATTACAACCCCTGAAAATCAGCGCATTTTTTCATTTGAAAGCTTTTATAACTCAGAAATCGACAACTGGATCATTCGGGACCCAGATCAAACAATTTCGATTTACGATATTGCTGCTTGTTTATCTGTAGCATTTGATAGAGCAATGAGGCCAGAAAATATGAAATCAGGCTTTGAAAAGTGCGGCATTTTCCACTTTGACAAACAAATTTTTACAGACAACTACTATTGAATGTCTTCTTTAACTAGTTTTTTAAATGAAACTCAATGTTTCTAGCTAATTCCACAATATAATGAAAATTGTTGAAAATTCTAAAAAATTGACAATTGTTTCGATAACTGAATATCATCGTCAGAATGATAGAAGTTACATTTCATTTGATGCCTAACTGATGTTTAGTAGTTATTTTTGGCTAGACCAAGAAGTGACCTACCTTGTGATTGACTTAATATATGTTAAAAGAAAAAAGAAGAAGATGTGATATTACAAATATTGAAGCTTAAATATTATTAGCCCTATGGTGATATCCTGGATATCATTTTTCCAATTAAGATCAATATAACTGTGCAATGATATAGAAAACCAGGAAAACTATATCTGCTGATCTTTACAATTATCACTTAAGAAGACAGTTGAATAGTGGAGAACTCCCTAGATTCATCTGTTCATTGACGACTTCATATTGTGGGTTTCTTAAGTGTCTTCTTATTTCCAACTCTTCAAGGAAATCCAGTTCTTGCTTCCTGTCACAAATATGTAATACTTCTAGTTCTGTGTTAGGTGTCAATGAATGGTTGGTGTCAAGTAGATGTTTTGCGTAATGGGATTTATCTGGTTGTTTTGATTTGTATGCTCGTAAGTGTTCACTGTATCGGATTTCAAAATTTCTAAGGGTCTGACCCAAATAGACAGCATTACATTCTGGACATTTGAGTTTGTATATACCTGATTTCTTTAATGTTGGTATTTTTGTTTTAACATTTAACTATTTTGTACTTACGTTACTTTCTGTTCTAAAAGAAATTGTTATATACATTGCTAAAGATATTATCTTTGAAATACTATTAGAAATATTTCCTGTATATGTGATGGTTTTATAAGTTTTTATTTCTTCAGTTTGTTTAGGAAATATTAGTTGTAATGCCACTTTTTCCTCTTTTATATTAATTAGTTTATTTATCATATGGTATGGATAACCGTTGGATGTTGCTATTCGTCGAATTGAATTAATCTCTCTATCAAAATTACATTTGTTCACAGGAACTGAAAATGCTCTACGTATCATTGAACTATATGCCGCTAGTTTATGTGACATGTGGTGATTGGAACTATGTGGAATTGTCATATCAATGTGTGTTGGTTTTCGGTAAACTGAATAATCAAGTACATTATTAACTCTTTGAAATTTCAAATCAAGAAAATTGATTGAGTTATTTTCTTCAACTTCTAATGTAAATTTAATTTTTGGGTGTGAATTATTATTGTGGTTGAAAAATATATCTAATTGTCGTTTACCTATAAAACAAGCTAATATGTCATCTACATATCTATACCAAAATAAAACATTTTTTGAAATATTACTTTCAAAGATTTTTCTTTCTTAACTGTCCATGAAAATGTTTGCCAACATAGGTGATATAGGGCTTCCCATTGGTAAACCCTCATTTTGAATATATATGTTAGAGTCAAAAGTGGAATAATTCTGATTAATACATACATCAAATAAATTAAGTATATCTTATATTATTCCTGGATTAATATTTTTATCTTCTAGTAAATTTCTTACAAGTATTAGACATTATTTAGGAGGAATTTTGGTGAACATATTAGTAACGTCAAATGAAATAAGCGTATAGTTATCTTGTAATTTGAATGCTTTTAGTTTTTTGATTAGTTCTATTGAATTTCTAATTGAGTATTTAGATGCATATCCGTAACTATTAAGTATAGTGTTAAGCTTCTTTGCCAATACATTATTAGGAGTATTAGCATAAGAAACTACAGGTCTAATTGGTTTCGTTATTTTATGTAATTTAACGTTTCCATATAATTATGGACAATGAGGATTCTTATTTATCATGTACCTCTTTTCGTAATCACTTATTTGATTTATTAACAATATCCCTTACATTCTTAGAAAACTTCTTTGTTGGGTCTGCTCTAAGAACTTATACATCGCTAGATTCTATAAAGTGATATTTTTTTGAATTATAATTTTCAGTTGTAAATATGACAGTTGTGTTTCCCTTATCAGATTTTGTAACTGTTAGGTTATTATCTTCTACTTTCTTTTTTATTGCATTCAAAACTGTAATGTCATTTTTTGTTTGACGTTTAAGTTTTGTAGATTCAACCAAACCAAATGTTTTGTGATTCTTTGTTACGTTTTTATAGTAACTTCTGGTACAGTCGGGTCAAATCTTCTCTGTTCTTCAAACCTTTATTTAAAAATTCTATTTCACTATCTGTAAAATTAGTGTATGAAAGGTTTTCAAATCGTGGTGTAAAGTGTGTTGGTATGTAGGTACTTACAGTTTCATGATGTTTAGATTATTGAATTCTATGTTGTGTGTGTTCAAGTGTATGTAGCTTTTGTTCTTGTTCCTTAAATCTCTTGTGCTTCATCGTGCTGACACGTTCTCTGATTTTGTCATCTAAACAATCAAATTCTATTCGATATTGTGTTGAACGTGAGTTCTGAATGTAGAACTTTAATGTAGTTGTCTAAGACGTCTCTCAACTTAAACCATTTTTTACACTCTTCTTTTAGCCATACTCGTTGAGCACATTTTAGTGCTTTTCGTTCTTGCGGTGGTTTAGTATGGCATTTTATATTCACATAATTTGGTATTACCTTTTCTCTAAGGCATTCTTGGTTAAATTACTACTAAACATCAGGTAGGCATCAAATTAAATGTAACTTCTGTCATTCTGACGATGGTATTCAGTTATCGAAACAATTGTCATTTTTTTAGAATTTTCAACATTTTTCATTAGATTGTGGAATTAGCTAGAAACATTGAGTTTCATCTAAAACACTAATATGAGTAGATTCCACGAAGTAAGGGTCGAGACAGTTAATTTCATTAAAAAATCTTCGAGAGAAGATTTGACCCGACTGTACTAGAAGTTACTAGAAGAACGTTACAAAGCATCACAAAACATTTGGTTTGGTTGAATCTTCAAAAATTAAACGTCAATCAAAAAATAACATTACAGTTTTAAATGCAATAAAAAAGAAAGTAGAAGATAATAACCTAACAGTTACAAAATCTGATAAGGGGAACACAACTGTCATATTTACAACTGAAAATTATAATTCAAAAATATATAACTTTATAGAATCTAGCGATGTATAAGTTCTTAGAGCAGACCCGACAAAGAAGTTTTCTAATAATGTAAGGGATATTGTTAATAATTCAAATTATCTTTTAAATCATTACAAAAAGAGGTCCATGATAAATAAGAATGCTCATTGTCCACAATTATAGGGAACCGGTAAATTGAATAAAATAACTCAACCAATTAGACATCTAGTTTCTTATGTTAATACTCCTAATAATATATTGGCAAAGAAGCTTAACAATATACTTAATAGTTACGGATATGCATCTAAATACCTAATTAGAAATTCAATAGAACTAATGAAAAAATTGAAAGCATTCAAATTACAATATAACTCTAAGCTTATTTCATTTGACGTTACTAATATGTTCACTAAAATTCCTCCTAAAGAATGTCTAACACTTGTAAGAAAATTACTAGAAGATAAACATATTAATCCAGGAATAATATCAGATATACTTAATTTATTTGATGTATGTATTAATCAGAATTATTTCACTTTTGACAATAACATACAACAATTTCTTTTAGAATAGAAAGTAACGTAAGTACAAAATTGTTAAATATTAAAACAAAAATACCAACATTAAAGAAATCAGGTATATATCAAATCAAATGTCCAGAATGTAATGCTGTCTATTTGGGTCAGACCCTTAGAAATTTTGAAATCCGATACAGTGAACACTTACGAGCATACAAATCAAAACAACCAGATAAATCCCATTACGCAAAACATCTACTTTACACCAACCATTCATTGACACCTAACACAGAACTAGAAGTACTACATATTTGTGACAGGAAGCAAGAACTGGATTTACTTGAAGAGTTTGAAATAAGAAGACACTTAAGAAACCCACAATATGAAGTCGGCAATGAACAGATAAATCTAGGGAGTTCTCCTTTATTAAACTGTCTTCTCAAGTGATAATTGTAAAGATCAGCAGATATAGTTTTCCTGGTTTTCTATATCATTGCACAGTTATATTGGTCTTAATTGGAAAAATGATATCCAGGATATCACCATAGGGCTAATAATATTTAAGCTCCAATATTTGTAATATCACATCTTTTTCTTTTTTCTATTAACATATATCAAGTAAATCACAAGGTAGGTCACTTCTTGGTCTAGCCAAAAATAACTTCTATTATTCTGACGATGATATTCAGTTATCGAAACAATTGTCCATTTTTTAGAATTTTCAACAATTTTCATTATATTGTGGAATTAGCTAGGAAAATTGAGTTTAATTTAAAAAACTAGTTAAAGGAAACATTCAAAAGTAGTTGTCTGTAAAATTTGTTTGTCAAAGTGGAAAATGCCGCACTTTTCAAAGCCTGATTTCATATTTTCTGGCCTCATTGCTCTATCAAATGCTACAGACAAACAAGCAGCAATATCGTAAATCGAAATTGTTTGATCTGGGTCCCGAATGATCCAGTTGTCGATTTCTGAGTTATAAAAGATTTCAAATGAAAAAATGCGCTGATTTTCAGGGGTTGTAATTTGTGAGAGCAATGAGGAGGCAGGGTGAGGATAGTAACGCCATTTTCTTTTTCAATGGTAATCGCTTCAATAGACATGTGACTCTCACAGTAACCAAAAATCAATAAGGATGGGGTTTCTTTACAAGAGTTAGAAAATTTAACACGTGTTTCATTACGCCTGGAAAAAGCTAAGCCGTAATCCAGCCAGGTTGAGAAACCAATCCAAGAATTCCTGGCGGATCTCCCGGAGTCGTCTTGACGTTAAATTTTGCCGAGGAAATAACATAACTTCAGGAGGGGGTTGTGGTTACGGGAAGCTAAAGTGGTACAACATGTAGTTAGCTTCAGAGACTGTTTAGTTCCCTTGGAGGCAACAATCTTCGTGGATTTTTGAACAGTGGTTGTTGCGGTTTCGCCCACATTAAAAATGTGTATTTCATATGACAACTTGACGAGATATCTAAAAAATATATAGTGTTAATAAATTCATGGGGATTAGGGCCGACAAACAGCTATTTTATATCCCGTAAGTTATCAAAAAATGCTCTGACGTTCATAGTAATGAAGGCGGTCAACCTCGACAAGCTGGAGTTTTCTGGAGTCCTTACAGAAACACCTGAATTGCGTTTAAAGAATCCATGAAGACACTTCAAGCCCACCTGTTTTTTTATTTTCCACAATTCTGGGATTTCTGAGTGATTAATTTGTGCTATTTCGTAAGTCACTGTTCATGAAAAAGTCCTGTGTCCGTAACACATTTTGCTGCATTTCAAAATATAATCTTTAAATATATTCTCTGTGCATTTGTAAAATTTGGCGACAAGAGTAATTAGGGGTTTTTCTGGTATGAACGTCTGGTCCTGCTACTTTTTGCTTTTTGACATATCTAGCAATGTTTGAGATTTTACGCCAAAATATACTGCTGTTGCTCTTAATCAAACATTGCCTTTTATTACAGCTTGCACAGCATTTCTGAATTGCTGATCTTGAAAGCTTCTCTTGTCACTTTTTCGCCCGCGAGTCATATTGTGCTAGAAATTATGTAATAAAATTGAAATTCATCTTCAAAATGGCGCAATGTGACAGTCTCATTTGGTAACACAATAACCAATAATGTTAACTTATTATATAAATAGGTACAATCTAACTCCACTTGTAACCCTTGTATGCTTCTACCTTATCCAAATAATCACAAAGTAAATATTCTTTCCCATTGGAAAACATTATTATTTTTATAGGAACTAGATATAAGTCGTGCGTTTCCCCAACATAACTGTCTATTTTACACGAAAAGAGTGTTCGGCAATCTTAACACAAGTGCATATGTACATGACAATAAAATAAATATATGGGGGAAGTCCCTTTGATCCTGTGGCACTTCGGGGAGTAGAAAAGACTTTCTTTCAGACTCCCAGTAGACGCTTTCGTTGACTTCGCTTCTGAAACACAGACCAACTAAAGTTCATTTCTATTGGACGATTCTTATATGATATGTCACGGGATTTATGTATTTTGAATGGCATTTCAAATTTCAGAGCATCGCTTTGAAAAAGAAAAGAACTCATAGATCATATATTTGGATCCAGAATTGTCAACAAGGTATTGAGTAAGCTTTCAAACAGGAATTGATAAAATATATTTCAAGTCGAATTTCATTTGTGAGTTTGGAATTCTATTATCTGGTTGGTTTTTTGTATACTAAAATTTGGTTGGAGTTCTTTATAACAAGTACACAAAATCTGAAATAATCAATATACATTTTCTGTAAGGTACAGCAAATATTAGTTCGGCAGGAGATAGGAATATTATATTCAAATATCTTTCCCATCATTGCATATTTATATGCCATCAACACTGGTGTGTATCGAAGGTCAAAAATGCGACAGTTCAACTTTACATTCTGGATGAAATTGATAATTACTGCGAATAAATCCCTAGAATAATTGGTATTAATACTTTGCCATTCAAATGAGTTGCGAATGTAGAACAACAGCAATTATATTCTTACAAGCACTCAACGATTACAATCTCTTCCATCTTAAGATTATTGTAAGCAAGTTACATTTCTTCGTTCGCTTGCGAACACAATATTTGAGAAAATATGTTCATAGACGAGGAACACTTGCAAAAGTAACCAAGTATGATATACAGAAGCTCATATTGATTATTTATTAGATTAGTGATTAGTTTTGTTCTAATGTTTTATAACTCGTATGTTTTACGTTTTCTTAATGGCTTAATAACTTTGTAATTTTGATTCAATGCAAGTAATTACGTTCTTGCATACCTGTTTCATTTCCATGGAATTATTTGTCCATATTTGTATTATCGTCGATTGCTAAGGTATTTATTTCTATTACAGTAGATATGTGGTATCAATGAATTACTTTTAACTCTTTACGTAGGATAATCTCATTAAATGGTGAAAGTGCTGTAATGTTTTTCTTATCTATTTCAACGTTTTTATTACGGGTGGGATAAATTTATACTCACACATTATTTCTACTAACTTAATTTATTTATTCACTACACTATTCACTAATTTATATTATATACACAGTTTATTCACTTACATTAATTAATATAAACACTTCACTACTTTGACTATTGACTTTTTCGCTGTTTATATCACGAGATCACCTTAAAATCTAACTTCTTCGGCTGGTTGGTCATTTATATTTTAGTGCCTTTTGTACTAGATAATTTTAGATTACGGATTACACAAAAACAATCGCCTTTTCGGGATATTTCTCGAATGCCAGCTCAATCATTAAAGGACTTGGAAAACATGTCTATAAAACACGGTCACAAAAAATCCCAATAGACCTTCTCATAATTCGGCGCGCTCGCCATTTTTTTAACACAGTTAACATAAGGTTACAGGACCGTACTTAGTATCTCCTTCGGTGAGCGACTTCGTAACATTACCCCCTCCTTAAATAGAAGTTCCTTCTGGAACTTTTAACTTTTGTGTAGCCGAGACAGGATGTTTCTACACTTTCCGATCTGATGGAAATATCAGGGCACCGTCTTCATCGGATACTGATAACGGGGGTTGTAGCTGCAAATTAATATCCGGACACCGGTATCTTGGAACATCACCTCTACAATGTTCCTGATGACTCGCCAATCCAACTGGTTACTCGTTATCTTAGGTATAGCCAGTTTCTTCATGCTGGATTCCAACACATGGTCTCGGAGGTTTCTAAGTGCTTCCCACACATCGCGGTAGGTAGATCGATCTTCAAATTCATCTTTAGTTACCACGTAGAAGACGTACCGCGAATTGTGTTTCAGTCTCAGTGTCTTGCCAGGGGCTGGAATCTGGTCTTCAAGTTTTTCTAATTGCCGCACTTCTTTCGAAACACGGTTGCCAACCCTCGTGCGTTCTTGATACGGGCGGGGATGTTGTATGTCAGTGATGATCTTCCGGGAGAGCGAACAAATCTTGTCGTTTTTCTGAAGTGACTCCATATCTAGTTTTCTCGGTACCTGGATACGCGCCCATAAATTCATCGAGGGTAGGGTCAAACACATCTCGAATATGATTTACTCCTTTCTCTAGGTCATGGTCTCTGTCGAATGGTGCTAGTCGATATTGGTGAACCACTTTTGGTTTTCCGTTGGGGATCTTGCTTGCGATATTGATCCTTTTCTTGATTAATTATGGAACTTCTCAAGATTTTTGTAATTTTTAGTAAACCCTTCTCTCCTCGTCGGGTTGTGTAACCATACTTTGTCCCCTTCTCTAAAACCGCCTACTGTGGCCTGTGTGTCATACCGACTTTTCATTCTGTCGCTGGCAACTTGAAGATTTGTTCGAACTAATTCATTAATATCGTCCAGTCTTCTTCTCAATTGGATCACGTAGTCTTCTCCAGCTAGATCTTCTCCAGGCTGACAGCTAAATTCTAGGTCACAAGGAAGCCTCATTTCAAGTCCAAGCAGGATATTCGCAGGTGTTTCACCCGTCGACGCATTGACGGCAGATCGATAAGCCAATGCAAATAGGGAAGGATATTGGTCCCAATCTCTCTGATGGCTGGAAAATAATTTGGATAGGTATTTTCCAATAGTCCTGTTCATTCTCTCGACCATTCCGTCTGACGGTGGATGTAATGCTGTTGTCCTGGTCGTTTTCATTCCCAGCTTGTCGCAAATCTCCTGGAATAGATGACTTTCGAAATTTCTTCCTTGGTCGCTGTGGACTTCCAAGGGCACTCAATATCGGCTGATAAATTCTGTCTCCAATATATCCGCGACGGTTGTGGCCTCTTGATTCGGGATCGCATAAATTTCCACCCACTTTGTGAAATAATCCATTACTACCAGGATGTATTTACCACAATTTTCTGTCGTCGGAAGTGGTCCAGCGATATCTAAAGCAATCCTTTCGAAAGGGTTTCCAACATTATATTGTTTCATGGGTGCCCTTATTTTGCGATGTGGTCCATTTTTCGTAGCACAAGTCGTACATTTCTTACACCACTCCTTCACATCGCCGGAGCTGCTCATCCAATAAAACCTTTCACAAACTCGCTGAAGGGTTTTCTTCACTCCCAAATGACCTCCCGATGGACTGTCGTGTAACTTTCTCAGTACCTCTGCTACTCTTGTTCTCGGGATAACTGTCTGTCTTCTCATCTCGGAACCATCATCGTTTTCAAGCACTCTTCTCAAGAGCCCTTCTTCCAGGACAAGGGAGTCCCACTGGGCCTAATATGCCTTGAGTGTCGGTGAAAATCGTGACACTTCTTGCGATGTAGGTCGCGGATTTTCTTCCTTCCATTGCCGGATTATCTTCAGGTGAGGATAATTCTCCTGATCCTCTCTGATCCTGCAGCTTCCCTAGATTCTGCCTTGTTGCAGTGGAAATAGTCTACAAGGCATGACCGTCTAGGCAGAGAGTCGGCTTTTCAGTGATTCACATCAGCTCGATTTTCATCCATCTCTGATTTCCCATGTGACTGGAGTTCTTGGGTTGCAGGAGTCTTGGGACGCTTAGGCGGGCTACGTACGTGCTCTTGCTCGCCACGCTTCCGGCATTTGATCTTATTGGGCTTCTTGTCTGCTATACCTCTCAACAGGTTGGCGATCTGATCAAGTATGTCATCGTCACGTTCTTCCTGCACGGTGCAACCTTCGTTGTACCGCGAATCCATCGTGGCTGCTTTGCATTTAAGAGGTTCTTGGTTTGCAAGAGTCGTAGGACGCTTACACGAACTGCGTACATTTTCTAGCTCGCCCCAATTACAGCACCTAATCTTCTGCGGCTTATTGTCGACCATATCTTTCAACAAGTCGACGATCTGGTCAAGTCAGTCATCGTCAACTTCTTCCTGCATGGTTTTACTTTTGTTGTACCTCAAAGCAATCGTGGCTGCTTCATATTCAAGAACAGCAGTCAATGCATCGACCAATGTTTTGATATGGGCTAATCGAAGCAGCCTCTGCGAATCGGGCTCACGTAAGCTATCAATAAAGGCCTCGATGTCCAGACACTCCATCATGTTCTCTGGTGCTGATGGATAAGCGAATCGAACTAATCGGGCAATATCCATTTCATACTCTTGATTCGTCACGTTTCTTCCTTCGGTTCTTCAGCTGGGATTGGTACAAATGTTCTAGATGTTCATGACCATATCGCATGTCCAACCTTCTCTTCAGCTGCTCGAAGTCATCCGTCTCTTCCAGAGGTATCATCTGAAGTACATCTAAGGCATCTCCCCGAAGCGCGATGGTTAAGTTCACTGCCTTCTTCCTGTTGGACCAATTATTCACTCTAGCGTCTGCCTCAATCTGTTCTACGTAATTGGTTCATGATGTATTTCTGTCGAACGTTGGGGCCTTGACTGGGGCTACACTACCAATATCTTCTATCCTAGAGTTTATTTCTGGCTTGCACGTTTTTTATGTTCAATCTTCTTTACTTCTGCTGGCGTGTCTTGTGTTCTTAAATCTGCCATCTTTTGTTGTAACTCCTTGATTTTCTCGTCTAGCTTATTTTCAATGTCTGATTTTATTTTTTCGATCATCGTTGGCATCTTATCCTTAATATTCGATTTTAGAGACGAAATTTTATTTTCGACGTCAGCAGCAATGTAATTTTTCATTAATAAGGTATCGGCAGAAAGTTTGTACATGTTAGCAGAAATATAGTTCTTCGTCATATTAGTTGAAATCTTTCCTTCCATGGCAGAAATCTTCTCGTCCATGTTAGCAGAAATTGACGAGATTAATGTGAAAGCCTCGTCATTGAATAAAAATGTTTCTGGATCCAAGCCGTCACTTACCAGTGCCACTTTGAGTCTTTCTACTAACTCACTCTTCTTACCGGACGTTTTCAACTCGCGATTTTCTAATTCTGCCTTTAGCTTTGTCACTTTCAGGTCACTAAGTCTCTTGGCCATGTTTACGTCTTATTTATTTATATAACCCCACACCTGACACCAATGTAATGTTTTTCTTATTTATTTAAAAACAGTTTATCCTGATGGGTGGGATAAATTTATATACACGGTAGGTTCACTTACTTAAGTTATTTAATCATTAAATACACTTATTCACAATATATGAACTTAAACTAATTAATATAAACACTTCACTACTATTTACTTGTTTATTTCACGAGATCACTTTATAAACTAAACTCTCCCGCTGGTCGGTCTCTTATATATATATGTGGCCTTTTTTTCGATAATTCTAGTTTGCGGCTTACACAAAAACTATCGCCTTTTCGGGATATTTCTCGAATACCGGCACAATCCTTAAAATATCTTCGGAGAACATGTCTATAAAAACTGTCACAAAAAAATACCAATAGACCTTCTCAGAATTCCGCGCGTTCTTCATTTTTTTAACTCCGTTAACATAAGGTTACAGTACCGTACTTACTATCTATTTCGGTGTGCGAGTTCGTAACAGTAGGATCATGCACGGCCCCACATTGCTATTATTATACAGGAGTATTTGGAAGAGATAGGAATTGATAACATGTGTGACAAAATACCCAATACCTGGCCTATGGTCGAAATAATTAGAACTAAAAAGAAAGAGGTATTATCAGTCGATTACTCAAAATGTGATTCACAAGTAGTTAGAGGGTTTTAAAAGTGAGTAGTTGTATTTAGTCTTTCGTTGAATTTAAATACATTCTCATAATTGCATTGAAATATTCTATTTTAATCATATCATCGGTTTTTTACATGACATAACCGGCTAGAAGCCCTGATCTCAACCTCATAGAAGACATATGGAATAATATGGGCAGAAGAATTTGAACCCGTCAAAACGCTCTGAAAAACCTGGATCATCTTAGCACTACCTTGTTTGATATATGGAAGACAATACCACAAAATATCTTTAGAAATACTATTCTTAGCATGCCAAGAAGATGTCAAAATGTTATTCGTGCACGTGGTGGAAATACGAGATACTAAAAACAAAAATTAGTGCAGCTGATTTTATTATTTCTAAATGGCATGTTTTTTTATTTATTTGTCTGGGAAATGATATTTTATTTTATTTTGATTTATTAAAGGCGAATATACTTTATTATACGTATTTACCTTAAATGAATACAATTCTTTTTAATATTTGTATTTTGGGTTTTTGGCGTTTATTGAAATTATGCGATACTTTTGCTGTATTATTTAGGTTTTCACGTACATGTCGTACATAATACAATGGCGCTACATCTTTCTGGCACCATAGTGATCTAAAATAAACGGTTTTAAAGATTAAAACTAACTTTTCCGCATCTGTGACCCTGAACAATATTCTATCATAAAATTGTTACTTGTATACACTTCGGGGGATGTATTGTGCTAACAAACCGAAATTTCTCCAAAAATAACCAAAAATTTAGTATATATGGATTCATAGGACCCGCTGTACTCGCTCCAGTCAACTGAAAATCAATGGGGTACATCTGTGAGACACTTTGAACAATATTCAATCATAAAATTGATCAATCGTATACTCTCTGGAGACTGTATAGTGCTGAGAAACTGAAAATTCTCCAAAAATGACAAAAATCTGGTACTTCAAGTACCATAGCACCCGTTGTATTGGCTTTAGTGAGCTGAATATCAATAGTGTTCATCTTTGAAATGCTCTGAATAATATTCAATCATAAAACTGATCACTTGTATATACTCCGGAGGCAGTATCGTGCTAACAAACTGAAACTTCTCCAAAAATGACAAAAATATCATACTTAAAGTACTGTAGCACCTGTTGTATTGGCTCTGGTGAGCTGAAAATCAATAGGGTTCATCAGTGAGATGTCCTTAACAATATTAAATCATAAAATTGGTGACTTGTTGAACTCCGGAGGCTGTATCGTGCTAACCAACTGAAACTTCGCAAAAAATGACAAAATGTCGTACTTCAAGTACCATAGCACCCGTTGTGCTGGCTCTGGTGAACTAAAAATCAATAGGGTTCATCTGTGACATCTCCTTAACAAAATTCAATCATAAAATTGCTGACTTATTGCACTCCGGAGGCTGTATCGTGCTAACAAGAATTGTAAGGAAAAGTGGCCGACGACAACGACGACAACGACGACGACATACACACAGGATTTTTTTTCTAAAAACCGTTTTTCCGTGTTGTTGTTGATGGAAAACATAAAAATAACCCAAAAAAAAATTTCAAAATTCCAACTTTTTTTGGGGTAAACCAATACTTTTCTCGCCTATTGTAAGGTTGGGCGGAAAAGTAAAATTAAAAATACAACAAATACAAAAAAAAATTTATTCAACTTATATTGAGACGTGTACACAGCTTGAAGGTTTTTAATTGTTTGGATGAAGAAAAGGTTTGTATGTCGTTTAATTTATAAAATCATAGCAATGCGCTTTCGACTATAAAGTGCGCACCTGTAAGTAAGTAACATTGAACTGAATTTAAGAAATTTTGATTATGAGAACTTTGAAAATTGAAAAAAGTACTTACTCGTCAGGTGTAGAAGAGCCAGACCATAAGAATACAATGTGTCCAGAGGACCATGTAAATATTTAAAAAAGGGACATCATATGAACAACATTTTAAAATATCCTTATTTCAGGATTAACCTGGATAAAAGTTTCAAAAGGCGCAACACATGTCTGCTGAAATTGAGTCCACTCTATAACTAAATAAACAAACGAAAATTGACATTGTGTCAAAAGCTGACAATGAAGTTTGGCAAAGAACATGACATATAAAAATAATGATCTGTGTTTTGATTGGAACGTGCTCACAGCTTGGAAATTTTCACTTTTAATTGTTTGACTACAGTATGTGCAACGGCCACTATGAGCAACGTTATTTAAAATTTACAAGTAGTTTTATTAAGTAAAGTTATATGTTGTATGAAAATTGAAAAAGTTACTCACAAGTAGTTTATTAAATAACAATTATATGTTGGATGAAAAATTGAAGATAAAAATGTTATTCAATTTTACAACTTAATTTATTAATTTATAAAAATTAGAAAAGAAATTAGATTCTGAAGGAAATTAAAGTTTAAACATGAATTAAATATTTCACAAAGAAGATATAATTTACATGTGGTACAAACTATTAAGTCAATTAGTCGATGAACATTAGTTGGAAATAATCTATAGTTTTTACGATTGTGGACGTTAGTACTTTCCTTGTTTTTTCTTTTCAACGATGATTTGGAAGACGTCCAAAGGAATCGGGAACCAATCAGATGGCTGCGTCAAGGTAAATCCAGTCGGTTCTGAATAGAACGGGGTCCCAGCAGGTAGAATTCATCAACGGAAAAGGCTTAGGTCGATACGAAGGCTTAGGCCAGTGAAATAATTTTAGGCCGGTAAGGAAAAGTGCTAGAAAAGACACTTGAATTAGATATATTTCTTTAATTCAGTGAAATGCAGGATATCTGGAGATTGAAATTACAGTAGGTACAAGTAACATACGTACAAAATTATGAAATGATATCAACCAACGTGGTTCATATATCCTGTGTTTTACAATATCTTAAGAAAATTCATTCATTTTAGAAGCAAAAAGCACAATAAAAATCATAAGAAATGTTACAAATTCATTTAATTTTATTTTACTGGTTTTCAACGTAGAATTCCATTGGTATACAAAATAAAAAAACCATAACACGTGGTTCATGTTTCATGTATCAATATTTTAATAGAGATTTTAGAAATAAAAGCACAATAAGAATTATAAGAAAAATTACCATTTCACTTAGTTTTATTTTAATATTTCTTTAATGTAAAATTCCATTGTTATAACAAAAGATATGAAGAACTAGAACAAAATATATATAAGAAAAACGAAATCGACATAATATACCTCTGGTACTGAATGTTTGAAAGAAAAATTAATTTGAAACTATTAAGTACCATGTAGGAAAGAATTAGCGGAGAAATATTATACATTTTAAGCGAAAACACTTACCATTCCTCCTCCATGAATGCACTTCGATACGATAAGATGACGAACTCAACAATAAGTAGATGAACCTCAGCGCGCATTGGCTTAAATATACAAATGAAAACGAACTCTTCCGAAAACTTGAAACTCGACAACCATCGACCAGAAGTATTATTCGATGTTACGAGGGGTAAACGAAATTTACGTTACTCTTTCATCGACGAGGAATATTACGAGTGGTGAACGAAATTCACGTTACATATGGTATATTGCTGTTAAATACAGGTAGCTTCTCATAAAGAGGTCCATAATTCAGTTGGTTATTTGGTTTGTAAACCGATGCATCAGTGAACAGGTTACACCTACATTTGCTAAAGTTAAAATTTCCAGAAAAGTCCAAATTGGAATTGAAACTGTTGAAACAAGCAATATGTAAACATCATGCAAAACTTAACTTGATTAATTGTCAATTGAAAAATTGTTTTGATAGTTTGGTTGGTAGGTTTGATTACAGGATTTCTTTAATGATGTGGTGGATGAGATGAGTTGGGCTAAGAAGCGTAAATTAGACAAGATTAGTGGAAACTCAATGGGTTAATTACAGAAAAGTATGAATTTTATAGGAACAGAAAGAGAATCACCAATAAATTTTCTGATTTTGTTTCTCACGATAGGGTAAATAATCTTTCTGACATTTTGTTTGATGATGATGAGATGTATTTGTTAGGGCTGGGACTTAAGTTTTCATTGAGCAGTCGGGTTTCTGAGAGTGAGCTTTTGAATTGTGCTGTCGAGCTTGACGTTGTTATCGAGCAGTTATCGGAGGATAGTCAAGTCAAGGAGATGATTAGGAATGATGTTCTGAACTCTCTGTATGGTTTCAAGCGTAGTAAACAAAAGCTTTTTGATCATAGCCAGAGACACTTGAAATCAGTTCTCAAATGCATTAAGTCGAAGATATCGGTTAATGATCTTGTTGTTTCAAAAGCTGATAAAGGTAATTGTTTGGTCATCCTCAATAGGTCGGATTATTTTGATAAGAAATCATTTCTTTCTGAGCATAGTTTCAAAGTTTTGCAAATTAACTCTTTCATTGCTGGGATGAAGTCATTTTTGAGTAAGGGAAGGAATTCTTCATTCAACATTCAGCTTCACATCTCTTATATCTAGTAATCATGCCTCGCTTATATGGTCTTCCAAAGATTCACAAAGTGGACATCCCTATTTCATGAATACTCCAGTGACCATTTTGGCCACATTTATACATAAACTCATAGGAGAGTTAACTAATTTCTGACCTGCAAATTCAGTTACTAATACCTTAGATTTGATCAATAAATTGAACAGTTTGGATTTTCCTTCTGATTCTAACTGCTTGATGGTATTTTTGATGTTAGCAACTTGTTCACATCTGTTACCAAATTGGAATATTTACCTCTTGTAAAAGAGGCCTTACTGTCAGCTCATGTGAATGAGGATCGCACCAATTTTATTTTGACTATTCTTAGTTTTTGCCTTTCACAGAATTGTTTTGTATTCAATAATAAATACTATCAGCAACCTAATGGGCTGGCCATGGCAAGTTGTCTTTCACCATTTCTAGCTGATATTTTCATGAACAATTTGGAAAATAAATTTATTCCTTCGAACAACAATAGTAAGATCCTGTATTGGTTTAGATATGTGGATGGTTTTTTTTTGGATGGTGTTGTAGAAACTGCCAATAATCTATTATCAAAAATAAATCGAGTACATCCTATGATAAAGTTCTCGCTTGAGGTTGAGAATGACAATAAATTGAATTTTTTAGACATCACAATTCACAAATACTCCAACAAATTGTCTTTATATATAGAAAACCTACACAAACATACCATGTCATTCCAAGTTTCTATTGCCATCTACACCAACATAAAATGGCAGCTTTCAATTGTTATGTCCATAGGCTTTTGAATATTCCATTGTCAGAGATTGATTATCATTCAGAGGTGAGTGTTCTGAAGCAGATATCAAATAATAACCAGTACAATCCACACATCATTGACCGTCTCATTCGCAAGGTTATTAATAGAAGAGAGCAGAATTTGGGTTTTCCTAAGGTGGATTCGGTTGAAAGGTTCATTTACATTCCTTTTTTGAATAACAACATTTCAAACAAAATAGCTACGCGTATTAACAATTATAAAGAAGAAGTAAACATCTCTTACAAAACGTCTAACGTTGTGGGTAGACATTTGGTGAATTCTAAGGATAGAATTGATAAGCTTTCAAAAAGTGGAATTTATAAGCTTGAGTGTGATGATTGTGAGGCAACCTATATTGGTAGAACTTGTAGACCTGCGTGCCGTACCGACTTTTTATTCTGTCGCTGGCAACTTGAAGATTTGTTCGAACTAATTCATGAATATCATCCAGCCTTCTTCTCAGTTGGACCACGTAGTCTTTTGTTTGTCTTCTGGGTCCATTTCCACTTGCCAATACAGTTTGCTGCCGGCCAAAGTATCTAGCGTATCGTCAATTCGAGGCAGAGGATAGCTATCTTTCTTCGTCACGTTGTTAAGCTGGCGATAATCCACACAAAATCTCGTAGTTCCATCCTTTTTCTTGACGACCACTACTGGAGACACCCATGGACGAGTAGATGGTTCTATTAGTTTTTCTTCTGCCATCTCTCGAATTATTCTTTCAGCTTCCTCTCTCTTCGCTTGTGGAAGTCTTCAAGCTGATTGCCTAACTGGCTTAGCATTACCAGTATCGATTTTGTGTTTGACGGCTAATGTTCTACCAGTCTTTCCTCCTTTTGGTACGAATAAGTCTCGATACTGCAAGAGAAATTCTCTTTTTTTCAGCTCGATCCAAAAATTGACCAGCTACTGATAACATTTGATCGAATCTGGCAATAGAATCGTCAGTGGCCGTTCTTTGACGAACTATAGACGTCAGGATCCAATCTTGGTTTCCTTCTTGATGGTAACTGGGTAATCATACACGTTTATCACACGTCCTGGGATCTCTTTCGCCAACGTAACCAATCCTTTTCCAATTAGTACTTCTTTGCCAACCTCTTCGTCGTGGTTCCTTGGCTCCATCATAACCGGTGTACCTTCCCCCATGATTTTCTGTAGCCGTGCTACTATCATGGTTTCGCTACGTGCAGGTAGAACGGTATCTTCTTGTATAGCTGCCAACACCGCGCTGCCTTCATATGGATGAAGGAATACCTCCTCGTAACCCAATTTAATGGTCCTGTTTCTAAAGTCTAATTGGAAATCATGTACACCCATCACGTCCATTCCCAGAATCACGTCTTCTTCAATGTCCGCTAGGATTACCGTATGCGTGAACTTTTCTGCGCCAACTCCCAATTGGATTTGTGTCTCACTGTGAACGTTGGCACTCTCACATGTGGCGGTCCGCAGTCGCAGTCTCGTTGGCAAAAGCTTCTTCTTGGAGTTTATTATTTCTGGTCGTATAATGGTTCTAGTTGCTCCAGTGTCAACCAGCAGAGCATATTTCTTGCCATTTACTTCGCCATCCACATATACAATGTCGTTGCAACATCTGAGAGAAGCTATCAGTATGAGAGGGTCTTTGGAATGATGATGGGTCAGTGCTGCCCCCTCGTAGCCGACCCGTTCTAGTTTTCTTGTGACTGGGGTTCTTGGTTTGCAGGAGTCCTGAGGCGCTTACATGAACTGCGTACATGCCCTATTTCGCCACAATTCCAGCCTCTGATCTTTCTCGGCTTCTTGTCCAGCATACTTTTGATCAAGCTGACGATCTGGTCAAACTTGTCCTCGTCGCCTTCTTCATGGATGGTCCAAACTTTGTTGTAACCCGAAGCCTTCGTTGCTGCTTCATATTCAAGAGCAGCTGTCAATGCGTCAACTAATGTTTTGGGATGGGCTAAGCGAAGCGTCCTCTGCATATCCGGGTCACGTAAGCCATCGATAAAGGCATGTATGCCCAGACAGTCCATAATGCTCTCTGCTGCTGATGGATAAGCAAATCGAACGAGTCGTGCAATATCAACTTCATATTCTTGAAGTGCTTCGTCATGTTTCTGCCTTCGGTTTTTCAGCTGGGATTGATACACATGTTCTAGATGTTCGTGACTATATCGCATGTCTAACCTCTTCTTCAGCTGCTCGAAATCATCCGTTTCTTTCAGAGGTATCGTCTGAAGTACATCTAAGGCATATCCCCGAAGTGCTATAGTTAGGTTCGCTGCTGTCTCCTTATCGGACCAATTATTCACTCTAGCGGCTGCTTCAAACTGTTTCACATAATTGGTCCACGACATTTTTCCATCGAACGTTGGGGCCTTGACTCAGGTAAAACTGCCAATGTCTTCTAACTTAGGGTGTGTTTCTGTCCTGCAAGGTTTCGTTTGCTCGGTCTTCTTTTCTTCCGCTGACGTGTCTTGAGTTCTTATATCTGTCACCTTTTTTTCTAGCTCCTTGATTTTCTCGTCCATAGTTGTTATCTTATTCTCAATCTTCTCGTCCGTAGTTGACATCTTATTCTCGATTTCAGATTTTAGAGACGAAATTTCATTTTCAACGTCAGCGGCAATGTCGTTTTTCATTAATAAGATATCGGCAGATATATCATTCTTCAAAGTAGAAATCTTGTCGTCAATATTAGCAGAAATGTCGTTCTTTATAGCCGAAATATCGTTTTTCACATTTGTTGAAGTTTTCTCTTCCATAGCAGAAATGTCGTTCTTCATAGCAAAAATCTTCTCGTCCATGTTCTCTTCCATGGCAGAAATCTTCTCGTCCATGTTATCAGAAACATTAGCAGACATTGACGAGATTAAGGTGGAAGCCTCGTCATTAAATAAAACTGTTTCTGGATCAAAGCCGTCATTTGCCAGTGCCACTTCAAGTCTTTCTACTAATTCACTTCTCTTACCGGACGTTTCCAACTCACGATCTTCCAATTCTGCTCTTAACTCAGACACTTTCAAGTCACATAGTCTCTTGGCCATTTTTACGTAGCAATTTATTTATATTACCCCACACCTGACACCAATATATTGTTTTAATTATTTATTAAAACAGTAAACGGCTGGGATAAATTTTAAACACACGGTATGTTCACTTACTTAATTTATTTATTCACTACACTATTCACTAATTATATGCACAGTATATTCACTTAAACTAATTTATATAATCAGTTCACTAATTTACATTCACTTATTTACTTGTTTATCTCACGATATCAAATTATCAACTAATTCTTTCTGGTCGGTCCCTTATATATTAGTGCCTTTTTCACTAGATAATGTAGATTGCGGCTTACTAAAAAACAATTGGCTTTCTGGCATTTTCTAGATAAGACTGGTCACAAAAACAATGTCTAGATAGGATAGTCACAATCGTACACAGTTATAAAAAAAATCTGCGTATCCGCCATAATTTCAACTTTCATACCTGGCTTAGACAGTGTCGGATTTAGGGACTATACCGGTGTGCTGTTTCGTAACTGTATATTTCCAAATTAAAAATTCAGCATAACCAGGAATTGGAGTCGAATCGATCCTGATTTAATAAATAAATAAATAGTTTATAATTAATTGGGCGTAATTCTGTAAATACGTCCAAAAAAGAAATGAATTTCAGTGGAAACATTCTGAAATTTCATAATGAATGTGATAAATTGAAAGAGGATCCCAAAAAATTAACAATAATTGATCTACTCATGAAAATGTATAATAAGATTGTTTTCTGCGTTCTAATATACATTCTAATAGAAATTTAATTTTCCTAAAACCACTCATCCCTACCGAGCTCGGCCTCGTGTTCGTCACATTTAAGGGTAAGAAATCGGCCGCTAGGTGGCGTTTGAGAGATTGCCCGCGCTTTCTGTCAACCTAAATGTGGATTTATTCTCGCTGTATTAGATTACATACACCCCGAGTTTCTTGAACGGCCCAATAAATAAACAGGATCTTCAATTAGGATTTTTTTCCTAAGGTTAGGGAATGCAGGAAAACGAAATGCGGAAAACATGTAAGCGAAGATTGGATTTTGGACGCATATACTAAACCGGATATGTAATACGCGAATATCCAGTAAGAATGCCACATACAGGGAGATTTGATTTTTTGTAAACTAACTCCAGTTACATTGTGAATAACATTAGTTTATGCTTTCGATTTTTTTAACTATTGTTCGAACTTCAAATCATTTCTACGATTTCACCATATAAATTCCATCTTACCATCAAAAATGTAGCGGAAATTTGTCAACGAACAACAAAATATGTATCATTCATACAAATTTATTGTATCGCCTTCACAGTACGGCCGTCCGGAAATAATGCACATTTCAGTTATTTGTTCTCTTGACTAAAAACGGAAGCCTCGAGGTGTTAATTCAATTAAATTTGTTGAATTTTTAGACAAAAAACTGTTCACACAGATGGCACGTTAGATTTTTGCATAAATCTGGTCTTTTATAATGTTTTCAGTCTCCCACAGAAAATTCTATATGCTTTGCAAGAGAGATCTTTTATTCGATATTCTATTTCATTAAAAAAATCGCAGGATACTCTTGAATTGAACTGACAAAATGGATCACTGTTAACAAACCAAAATATAGATTACACTAAACTCTGCGTGAGTAGGAGGAATATTTGCAATATTTCCGGTACTTACATTACGGTATGTACAGTGCATTTTTAAACTATGGCCATAGGGAATTGCATGTTATAAATTGCACCCCATGTTAACTTTTGATCAGCTACAGATTCGGTGCTAATTTTAATTGTAGCAACGGAACACCAATAAAACAACATAATGCATACTATTTGAACCACTGTAAATAGTTTTATACAAGTAATTTTACTATTCAAAATTGAAATTAATAAACGTACAAATTTGGGTAGAAAACATGGTGTGCTAATAGAAGATGTCTTCCAATTTCATGACATTTTATGCCAAACTGTTTGTTATTGTTGATAATAGTTCACAATGTCTGTTTTTACTAATGAAGAACGTATTGAAAAAGTAACAGTATTCTTTAAGGATATGTGTAACAGGGAAATCATATAAAATTTTGCTGCAGCATTTCTGGATCGTCTGATTTTGAGAAAAACACCACTTCTGAAATTCTACTATGCTTTTCGCGCTATGGGTTGTTTAAATCATGTGCACAAAAAAGGAAAAGAAATTCTAATATTGTGACAGAAGATTTAACACTGACTGTCTGCTTGTCGGTTGTAGATGAAGATACCACCACTCTTGCTAGGATGGCAAACGAATTTCAAGTTTCAAAAACTAATTGCCATAAATCTTTGAAATATTAAAATTCTCACCTTCACGCTTGACGATGAAGTCAACAAACAAAAGTGACACATTTGGGTGAGAGAAGATCCGTTCATAGTTCAAGAAAGTCACACGAGATAAAGTGGCGAGGGAAAAGTAACTTATGGGTAGGAGTTTTAGGCAATAACTTAATAGGACTTTTTGTTATTGAGGAAAATCTGAACCAGCATAAATATTTAGATTTGCTCCAAATAGAGGTGGGTGTGGGGGGGGGTTATGTTGAATGAACTAAGAGCCAACGGTGAAATCATATTTCAAATGGCATGCTAGAAGTTCTGATCTTTCGCCACTGGATTTATTTTCATCGGGACATTTAGCATCACAAATTTACGATCTGGTAATCACTATAGCAAGTTTAGGAACGCATAAGTGAAGCATGTAGGGGAGACCAGACTTTTTGACCGAAAGCGTGATAACGAGTTTTGGTTTTTTTAAAATAAAAAGTGAAGTATCTAGTGATAATTAATGAAGTAGGTAAAGTAGTAATTGCATATAATATATTAACCGGTCTTATTCAAATCAAATAGGAGCACCGAAAAGAGGTCATAAATATAGTTCGAGGTATTATAGGCGTATAGCAAATAAGGGAATATCGGAGTTATCTGCTTTATATACTCCAAGTGCATATACTCAATTATTGGTAAATATTAAGTAATGATATCGCTAAAAAATTCTCCTAGGTTGGGGGGAAACAGAAACGGCCATTCAAGAGTATAATTATCTCAAAAGTTATATTAGGTAAGTCTTTGTTCGTGGATTGTATCGTGACAGCATTCTACTATATTATTAACACATCCAGAAAATTATATTTGATTGGTAATTTCATTGAATATTTTTTGCATTTGCAGTAAAAGCTGGTTTTAAGCTAGCTACAGAAACATATATTATTAGTGTCATTAAAGCGTGGGTTGTGAAGGATGAAAAATCAAAAGGTAATATAAAAAGTACCACTCAAAAATGCTTAGTTTAATATGTTTTCCATTTTTCGAGTAAGGATGTGGAGATAATTAAGATGTGAAATGCATATCCTTTATTCTAAGAATTATTATTTGGTTTAAATAAGGCAGAATATTTTTTTTTATTTTTTATTAATGTTAATTTCGTTAGTTTAATATATATATATATATATATATATATATATATATATATACATATATATAACAAAAAATATAACGGTGGGAAACCCCAAAAGAACCAAGGAGGAAGCAATCTGAGTTAGCTTCTTAAGTAAATGCCTTTATTCGAAGTTCAAGCTTTCGTTTGTGATTACAAACTTAATCAGGATTAACTAAAAAATATGGACAACACTCCATTACAAATACGTATGAGTTAATTATTATTACACTCACCAGAATCAGCATTAAAGCTCTAAAAATCTAGCGACCACATTACTAAAAGAGGTGTATGTAGACATAACCTCACATTTGGAAGTATTTAAACTGAATTTAAAAAATTAATATGAGGATATTAAAAATATGTATATGGATATGTTTAAAATCAAAAATACAAGTAACCAGTTGTCAATATTATTAAAAATCTACCTCATCAAAGAGGATGGATGAAGATTCAGATTAAACTGTTCCTGTGTGACTACAGTCTCACAGAGGAACAGTTTAATCCAAGATATTACCATATCTTATCGTATCTATTGAGCCTTTATTATCGTATATCTTATCGTATTTGAGTGGACAAAGATCTTACTTGTCTACTATACTATATGTCTTTATAGTATCTTTATCGTATCGCCATAGGCAATTACCGAATTGTCTGTGTTTATATACCGAGAGGGTATATATATATATATATATATATATATAATATATATATATAATATATATATATATATAATATATATATATATATATATATATATATATATATATATATATATATATATATATGTTATTTTCCGTTCTTTGTGTTCTTCCATGTTTCATTCAACATCGTTGCTCCCAAGTTTCACATCCATACTTGGTTATACCGTACTGATGAAGGCTAATGAGCTAGAAACATGCATGTTTACGGTTACCACTCCTCTTCAGTAACCTCTTTATTTTTGCGTGCTTTCCCATGATAACACTTGTTGTTTGCTCTTTGTTTTTGTTAAATTCACGCATGATCCATTTTTGATCTTGTTTCTTTACCTTGGGTTGTTTTTTTCCAGACAGGATGGCTTTATGCGCCTCCGTGTTGATATTGGTTGTTGTTCCAAAATCGGAATATTCCAATTGATTGCACAAATCTGCGTTTGGTTGTCTTGTTATTTTCCGTTCTTTGTGTTCTTCCATGTTTCATTCAACATCGTTGCTCCCAACTTTCACATCCATACTTGGTTATACCGTACTGATGAAGGCTAATGAGCTAGAAACATGCATGTTTACGGTTACCACTCCTCTTCAGTAACCTCTTTATTTTTGCGTGCTTTCCCATGATAACACTTGTTGTTTGCTCTTTGTTTTTGTTAAATTCACGCATGATCCATTTTTGATCTTGTTTCTTTACCTTGGGTTGTTTTTTTCCAGACAGGATGGCTTTATGCGCCTCCGTGTTGATATTGGTTGTTGTTCCAAAATCGGAATATTCCAATTGATTGCACAAATCTGCGTTTGGTTGTCTTGTTATTTTCCGTTCTTTGTGTTCTTCCATGTTTCATTCAACATCGTTGCTCCCAACTTTCACATCCATACTTGGTTATACCGTACTGATGAAGGCTAATGAGCTAGAAACATGCATGTTTACGGTTACCACTCCACTTCAGTAACCTCTTTATTTTTGCGTGCTTTCCCATGATAACACTTGTTGTTTGCTCTTTGTTTTTGTTAAATTCACGCATGATCCATTTTTGATCTTATATATATATATATATATATATATATATATATATATATATATATAATTATTATTCAAATATGTCATAGGATGTTGAGAGTTATTATCATTATTACATTTTTTTGCTTCCTCTATCTACTTATATTTTCGAGATATCATCTTATATTATAGTTAATGCCTTATCTATTACTTTGATTTTTATCTACTCTATCGATGGTTATCTTAACTTCTCGTTTCTTTTTGATGCTCTGTGATTGGGGGCTTGAGAATTCCGTCACCCGGTGATTATCCAGGCGGGAAGGTAGGAGCCCTCCAACCTAACCACCTTTTGGCCACATATTTTTTTTCATCATTTAATTGGGATTGGTGCAGTTGGATTTTGTTCATTATATGCTTCGTAATACCGTTCTGTCAGATTGTACGTGAGTTCAGTAGGGGTTGCTCGTGTCTTAGGTTCCACATATTGTGAGTACCAGGCTCTTGACTGTTCTTTATGCCGCATCTACAATTTCCTGTTGATTACGTTCATAATTTCCTGTCGCGAAGTTTGGACAACTTTCAGCACCCACCCAGTAAAACAAAGTTGGTCTTATATGTTGTATAACATACTCTTGAATTATGTCTAGTTTTTTATATAACTTCATATAGGCTATATAAGTTGAATAACATACTCTCGAATTATGTCTAGTCTCTTATATAACTTCATATAGGCTACAAATAAGCTCAGGGATTATTGAAATTGACTGTCTCGACCCTTACTTCGTGGAATATGCTCATATTAGTGTTTTTAAATGAAACTCAAGGTCTCTAGTTAATTCCACAATATAATACAAGTTATTGAAAATTCTAAAAAACTGACAATTGTTTCGATATTGATTTATCGAAACAATTGTCAATTTTTTAGAATCTCCAATAACTTGTATTATATTGTGGAATTAACTAGAGACCTTGAGTTTTATTTAAAAACACTAATCAGGGATTATTGCCACACCTTTGAGTATGACATGTTGTTGAAGACAACTTGTTAGTGTTGGGATAATGGTCTGTTCCTTTTAGTACCGTGTTTGTAGTATTCCTATATAGTTATGTTATGGAAACTACCTTTACCGATTGTGACATGTCTTCTAAGAAGACACAAATACCTGATTATGACTATTGTTCCTTTTGAGAACAATATATTGTTGTTGTCAACAATTGTGTTAGGTCACAAAGGCATTTTATGTCTTTATTTAGTAGAATTTGCTTTTCTACTATCGTATATGTCATAGTAACTCTATACACGATCTCTCGTATTTATCTTTATCGTTGTGCAAAAGCACTAATATCTTTATTTTTCGTATGCCTTATGTTCTCTCTTGATGTTGTATCTTGAGTACATTATTTTGGATCCTTGCTATTATGTTGTGTATAATACATTCGATGTATTATGTTTGTGTTTTTTATCGTATCTTTTTTTTTGGGTTTTTTGAAAAAACGCCAAAAATTATTTTCCGCGAATGTTTCAAATTTTCTGAGATTTTCTTGCGTTATGCACCTTTAGAAATCAGTCTAGTTTGGAACAACCTTTATACTGAAATATTTTCTGAAATTTCTTTCTTTAGGCAAACTTTGAATTCAGTTAATTTTGAGAAATTATATTTTTGCTTGGTAGCGTTTTCGTTCTCAGTATACCTACGCTTGATTTTTATCGTCCCTGTATGTTGATACGAGTAAAATACGTTCTTTTGTTACATGACAATTTATGGATTATTTTGGTGTACTGATACATACTGATATTTTTTTTTCGGCATACTTTTGTTTTCTCTTTCCGTTGTTGACAAAACTATTTTTTAGGACAATTTTCTGTGGTTTGCAATACCATAGTTTATAATTTCGTACTTTCATGGCGAAAGTGTTTCCTTTCTATTTTGGTTTTTGAGTATTCTATGTGTGTTATCGCTAAATTTTTAGCAATTGGTTCTGTCTAGGTGGGTTTCTTCTCTCCAAACTTTCCGATAGTAGGAAAGGGGGAAAAGCCATGCCTTGTTGTCTCTTTCTTTTTATTTTTCCGAATAGTTATATAATGTATTTTAAATACAGACACACATTCTCTATCTTATCTCTTCCTTCTTCAGTTTTTGTTGCTGATGATAGATACACATCTTATCGATCTATCTGCCTAAATATACGCTGTTATCCTTTCCGTTCCGTTTAGTTTATTTTTGCGTTTTTATTAGTTAAAGAGTTTGAATAGAATGTGACTTTTTGAAATTCTTTTCCGGTGTTGTTTTCAGTTCGGCCTGAGGGTAACGAGGGACCACATTGAAGTTGCACTTCTGTTCAATACTCTTTCCTAAATCCTTTCCTCAAAACAATCGATTATTTAGCGGATATTACTCGTGATGAGTATCTATTACTCTAGTTCAAATAATGGATGGCTAATGTTGGACCATCTTTATACCATCCAACTTTTAAGCTTTCTCTATCTCTTTTTTTCTTCTTTCTTGCCCCGATTACGACTTTTCAACAGCAATAGGTGTTAGAATTTTTCTTTGTATCTCAAATAACCCTTCAGGTTATTTTTTTAGCGGTAATGGTATGCTATATTATCAATGAGTATGCAGTACTCAGAACTGGACGTTTTGTGTGTTTTGAGTTCAACTGTCATCGTCGGGTGAAGTGGTTTAGCTCTTCTGGTCCTAGTGTTGATCTAGATGTGTTGGAAAACGAGACTTGTTTTGCTGCTAAGGGGGTGCAATTTCAACTTATAGGTAGTCTTTCACCTTGACTCCTCTTCTAGTTTAATATCGGTCTGGATGAGTTTGGATCATGTAGCTTGGGGGTGCTTGGGGATCTCAATCATACCAAACAGTGGGGTGAGTAGTTTTAATTTTCATTGTGGGTTGTCCAGTATCCTGTATAAAAATCTGGTCATGTATGTTGTCGGGTTATCCAGTACCCTGTGTAAAAATCTGGTCATGTATGTCGTCGGGTTGTCCAGTACCCTGTATAAAAATCTGGTCATGTATGTTGTTCGGGTGATCCTTCTAGACATACATTCAATTTGTCTATATCTTGTCTAATCATATAAGAATTTTAGCTTGACAGAAACTTTACTCTGTTATAATTCCATCTACATTGTTGAGTTCGTTATCTTATCGTATCGAAGTACATTTCTATGAAATGCACTTTTTCTTACCGGCCTAAAAACTTTTCCGTACCGGCCTAAAGTTATCTCACTGGCCTAAGCCTTCGTATCGACCGAAGCCTTTTCCGTTGATGAATTCTACCTGCTGGGACCACGGCTCTATTCAGAGCCGACTGGACTTATCTTGAAGCAGCCAGCTGATTGGTTCCCGAATCGTTTGGACGTCATCCAAATCATCATTGGAATAGAAAACAAGGAAAGTAATAACGTCGACAATCTTTGAAACTATAGATTCTTCCCAACTAACGTTCATCGACTAATTAACTGAATAGTTTGTACCATATGTAAATTACATCTTTGTAAAATATTTAACTCTTCTATTTTTTTTAATGTCAATTTACTTCCAGTTCTAGTTTTTAAATTTAAATTATATATTTGTAAAATATTAAATCTTGTTTAACATTAGTTCCCTTCAGAATCTATTTTTTTAATGTCAATTTACTTTCAGTCCTAGTTTTAAATTCATAAATTAAGTTGTAAAATTTAATAACATTTTTATTTTCAATTTTTCATCAAACATATAATTGTTATTTAATAAACTACTTGTGAATAACTTTTTCAATTTTCATACAACATATAACTTTACTTAATAAAACTACTTGTAAATTTTAAATAACGTTGTTCATATTTTTATTATATAACCTTCCAACTTCTAGTTTTGTTGACTGGGATTAGTCGATGTTAGATAACTTATAGACTAGTAGGACTCAGGGTGGCACCCACTTATCTTTCCGTCTCGTTACGTAAAAATAAGTAGGATTACCCGAGAACCGGTAAAACCTACTCCTTGGGTCTCTACTAGTATATAACCCACGCCTGAGTAGCTCTTTGACGAACTGGCCGATGTGGTGGTTACTCAGTAAGTGCCCCTCGTATAAATTACGTTTACCCTAAAACCATTATATCTTTGATGAAAACACTTACCTAGTAACCGTTCTTCGGGGGTTGAATAAACAACATAACTTATAAAAAATCGCTGGGTTTTAATATATTTAAAATTACACAAATATTCAGGATAATAATAAATGAATGAATGCTTGGTTCGTTACACTTTTAATTTATAGTAAGCTTTCGGACAGTGGCCTGCATACCTGACCTTCGTCTATTAGTAGAGCGTGATATCTACATTTTTAATTAGAACGTTCTCCGCGCATATCTAACATTGACCTTCCTAGATCAATGCTCGCTATATATTGTAATTAATATTAACATCATTTGAATCTTATTTCTATGCTAATGTCCTTTCGGGATCATCACACTGATCCGAAACAAGTAATTGCTCTAGTTTTGAAAGGGTTCTGCTCTGTAATTGTATGATTGTTAATTAATCGTATAATAAATTGAGTATAACCAGATACAATTAACAGAAAAAAGAGTAGCACTACTAAAAAATGCTCGAACCTTTTTATTATTTAAGAGTAATGGAAGAAACTCGAAAAGAAATAGTGGGTGTGAAGAGAGAAGCCATATACTGAAATTAATTGGTCGAATTAACAATATAAAAATTCATTCTACAGAAACTTCCTAAGCACTAATAAAAAACAGTGGATTGGACATTCATAAGTAAAAGAAAGAACTAATGAAATTAACTGTCTCGACCCTTACTTCGTGGAATATGCTCATATTAGTGGTTTTAAATGAAACTCACGGTCTCTACTTAATTCCACAATATAATAAAAGTTATTGAAAATTCTAGAAAATTCTGACGATGATATTGATTTATCGAAACAATTGTCAATTTTTTAGAATTTTCAATAACTTTTATCATATTGTGGAATTAACTAGAGACCGTGAGTTTCATTTAAAAACAGTAGAAAGAACTAAATTAGATATGGGATAGTGTTTGCTAGGAGACAAACAGCATGAAAAAAGTGGTAATGGAATCTTAATTCGCCAAGAAGAAGGTAGAGAGATGAGGTGAAAACGTGACGTAATTACGAGAGAAGTATAAAGTAGTCAAAGACACAAAATGCAAAGTCCCGCGAGGTGTGCGATACATATTTTATTATTGAAAATTCACACAAGCTTAATTACCTAATATCAACTGTTATTCTAAAGCATCCGTTTATACCAATCACTGATAACGGTTGAGTACGAAATACAATAAGTATCGTCTAAATGATACACCCGATGAGTAGAGGCGATAGCAGGGAATCCCGTGTGGTTTTATAATCAATCCAACAGCTAGGTGTCAAGTCCACGTTTACAGAAACTGAGCTCTTGAATAAAAGAAGAGGAGATCGCTGTGTTAAAAGCCACGCGGTTCAATTATTAAGTGCTTGCTTGACCCGAGAGCTGCAACATCTACTCAAATATTTAATTGTCCCGCCACTCAACGGGCTGTGATTTGTTATGTCAAACGCTTATTTACTCTCAAAGCCAACTTTTATTCCAACATTAAGCATTTAAGTCAATTTCTAGAGCATTGCCGCAGAATTTTAAAAACTTACAGGGATTTCAACTGGTTTATTTTATGAACAATTAAATCTAGGGAGTTCTCCACTAATAAATTGTCTTCTTAAGTGATAATTGTAAAGCTCAGAAGATATAGTTTTCCTGGTTTTCTATATCATTGCACAGTTATACTGATCTCAATTGGAAAAATGATATCCATGATATCACCATAGGGCTAATAATATCTAAGCTTCAATATTTGTAATATCACATCTTCTTCTTTTTCCTAGTAACATATATTAAGTCAATCACAAGTTAGATCACTTCTTGGTCTAGCCAAAAATAACTACTAAACATCAGGTAGGCATCAAATGAAATGTAACTTCTGTCATTCTGACGATGATATTGATTTATCGAAACAATTGTCACTATTTTAGAATTTTCAACAATTTTTATTATATTGTGGTATTAACTAGAAACCGTGAGTTTCATTTAAAACACTAATAGTTTATTTTACTTAGACACTATAAATTTGAATGGTTATGTCTAATGATGCAAGATTAATTAGTTAGTGATCATTTATTCACTATGAAATCAGTAAAACGATCAAGCAAATAGGAAATGAATAATCGTAAGATTAGACAAGGATCGATACTGACATGAACAATGGAATGCAAAATTCGAAGCTGAATTTTTCAGAACACATTCCTAGATATGTTCAGCAAAAACGAGCACAATTTTGCCATGTAGAAACAATAAGAACTTCAACCAAATATCTCGTTCAAAATCATAGATATCAAGGCGCTCTAAAGACTGCTTTATACGGGTATAGTTTTTCATGGAGTGGAGGAGATTAGACCTACTCGCTTCTCTACCAATTAATGACTTGGAATCGTTGAAAGGAGAGTACGTATCAGTAGTGTTTTAGCTGTCCTGGTGTTGTTTGGTTTATTTTTCATACAAACTGGAAAATGAATATTAAACAAAAAAACGCTTCAAAATGGTGTAAGGGATGTCGCAAATACTCTTTTAATGGAAATGGTAGAAGTTATGGAAGAGGAGATAAAAGTAAGAAGAATTATATGGGTAATAGAATGGCTTACAAGAAGAGATTTGCGTAGAGCAAGATTACTTCTGTTCAAAGAGGTTGTGTCAGAGGATGCGTTGAAATTAAAAAGATGTCTTAGTATGACGCCAGAGATATTTGAAAAACTATTAAACTTGATTAAATATAAAATCCAAAAATAATACACTGTAATGAGAGATACAATAGATGAAAGAGTGAAATTTCAAGTAACACTAAATGTTTTAGCAACCGGAAATAGCTTCCACAGCCTCTCTCACTTCTTTTGACTTTTGAGTTTCCACATCCGCAATTTCAAAATTGGTTTCAGAGGTGTGTGATGCCATGTGTGAAGTGTTAAAAGATTCACTTAAGGAAAACTTTAATAAAATCTTCACACGTTTTTTTAAATGGTTATATTTGTTATCAATCATTAAAAGGAGTCAATAAAAAATTAAAAGTTTTGTAGGACATCCGTTAAAGCCGAGAGGATAGATAGTATCTGTAGTTTGTACGAGACGAATCGGTGTTGGTAATTACGTATTTTCATAACTGCTATCGTCATCAACATAGACTTGTCTTAGAATAATTTGAGTAAACATCATTGTTTTTAATTATAATTTGATTGAACTTTGTCGACTGTAGTAGACATTCAACTATATTAATAATATAAACTCGACAACGTTAATGTCGAAATTAATAGTTTATTCTATACAGATTAACAAGAAATTGTACCAATGGATTATTATTTGAACTTCGATGGTTTTCAGATTGGAAGGTGAACAAGAACTTAATGATTCGGAAAAACGTTTCGACTTTATGAGGTGAACAATAGTAGCGAGTGTATCTCTCTACTTTGGTGTTACCCTTAGAGTAATAATATACATAGAGAGGACTATTCATTCATAAACACGTTTATTTTTGCGGCCAACAATTCTAAACGCCAGTAGTAAAATCATGGATGAATTACAAAAAGTTGGGATTGTATTGTGGATACATCGCCTTGGCGTCATCGTCAAAGCATAGGCGTACCAAATCTATTTAAAAACAACAAATATAAAATTATATTATTGGAATTTTGGTGTTTATAAATATTTCATTTGATGAAATTAAAGGTTGTTGATTTTAATTAATTTATTTTTTTACGGAGCAGATTTTTGCACTATTCTCTTTGTTGTAATTTCTCACCAGGTAGCGCTGCAGCATTTAAAATTCTACACCGTTCAACCGATTACCTTCAAAATGGGAATATATATGTATTTTTTTATGCAGAATTTGTATTTCCTATACGTTGCAGCATATCAACTTCTATATCGTTTACTTTTTCCAGGAGCACAAATGTTTGTGCCACGAGCCGTAAGGCGAGTGCTGCAGATCAGGGGAGTGCAAAAAATGTCTTGCATACGAAATGTACACAATATTTTTTCTACGACCAAGTTTCTTGATGACAGCAAGAAGTAACTTATATAGGTATTTTATTTAAACGTTGAACTGCAAGGATTTAAAAAATGAAAAACAGTTAAACCTAGGTATAGTTAATTTTGAAATTTTAACAATTTTGAATTGTTATGCATGGTGAATAATTTTTTAATAATAAGTTTTAACTACTTCTAATATCAATATCTGTCACCGAAATTCATTATAAATATAATATTAGATTGTCAAAAGAGGTTTTGACATTGAGATTTCCTTCCCACCAGTTCAGCATATCAACTTATATATCGTTTACTTTTTCCACGAGCGCAGAAGTTTGTGGCACAACCCGTAAGGCGGGAGCTGAAAATCAATGGAGCGAGAGAAGAACTTTGCGTACGAGTTGTGCACAATACTTTTTCTACGATCACGTTTATCAATCAAGGAAAAAGTAACTTATATAGGTGTTTTATTATAATTTTGAACAGAAAGAATTTAAAAAATGATTATTGAAAAATTAGTTTGAATTGTTTAGCCTGGTCTATCTTTTTTGATAATAAGTTATAATGAATTGTAATATTAGTGTTTGTCAACGAAATTCATTACAAAGATAAGTTTAGATTGTCAAAATAAAATTTGACATTGACATGTCCATTCCAACAGGTAGCGCTGCAGCTTATCAACTTCTATATCGTTCACTTTTCCACTAGTGCTGAAGTTTGTGGCACGAGCCGCAAGGCGAGTGCCTCAAATCAAGCGACAAACAACCCGGGAACGGTCGCGTTAATAACCATAACTTAAGATGTCGCGTGTTAGATTTGATCAAACATATTCTCATCTGAAAAAAAGTCTATATATTTTTGATTTAAATAGAAAATAGTAAAGGCATATGTTGCCCACAGTATTCATTCAATTATCCATCAGAATTCTCACCATGGGCTGCACAGTTGGTACATATAGCTAATGTAGTTATGGTACTTATGTTCTTTACATATAGGGGAGGCATATGTTCCACATTGTCGTATCGTAAATCTGTTTTTCTGTCAAGACAGTATCAGCATATCATTTTAGATTGATTACCTTGTAATTTTATGCACACTGGACCAACTTTCTTCCCATATACACACACGTAAAATTTGGAATAAATAAACGATTGCGTGATAGATTTACAGTAACAAGTGCCTCTATTTCTCGTACACCTTCCATTGTTGCAAGCGTTTGTATGTGTCATCCGTGGAGGCATTCCTAGATGGCGACAGAATTCTAGTTACTTATTATAAGAGAAAATCTAAAAACGTTAGACAAAAACTAACAACGTGACTGTTCCCGGATTAATTTTACCTTTTTGTCATTTTCACCATTTTCTATGCACCTCTAAAATCAGATAAAGAGTCTACAGCATCTTCAGACAGCTTACTTGGGTTTTCTTTTAGGATTCCTAAAAGTTGTTTTTCAGTTGAAGAAGCAGTGATAGTAGTAGGAGATGAGGACTCAGCTGGCGTATTATATTTAAAAAGTCCTGAAGGACCAGGTTCCGTAAACCTAAAACACATAAATCAGAATAGGTTGTTGATTCTAGTCACTGGAACAAACTGTGAATACATTTTATTGCCTATTACAAAAACCTTTAAACATTTAGGAGAAAATATATACTACAACAAACCTAACTAAAAAACTAACCTATAAGCAACTATACGATAATCTGAAGTAAGCAATGATACACCACTCATAAATGAATGATTCTCAGTTACTGTTACTAGATCATCAACAACTTCTTCTACTGGTAAACTAAAAATAAAACACAATGAACATTTTTTTGTTCTACTAACAAACTTTCAAAAAGCATTACTTATTTAAATGAAACTAATTGTCAATTTCTTAGAATTTTTAACATATTTTCAATATATTGTGGAATTATCTAGAAACAGTTAGTTTCATTTAAAAAAGTAATATGAGTTGATTTCACAGAGTAAAGGTCGAAACAGTAAATTTTATTAAAAAGCAGTTCAAAAAAATATACTCCCTAATTTCAACATAAATTACTTAAATATTTACCTTTCGACATCACTTAGAGTAGCACTAGAAGCTTGCTCAGACACATTTTGTGCTGATAAATCTTTTTGATGGCAATCTGAGTTATTTGTTGAAGACCTAAAATAGACATATCCTTCTAACAAATTAATGTAAGTCAACTAACTCAGTCATCATTGCTAACTGAATAAAATGGATCATATGTGGCCAAATGACCTCTTAAAAAAATTAAAATAATAATTTAATTTTTAAATACAGTTCAGTTCCAAAATAGTAGGCACTAAATTCTCAGAAATATTGCATTAAACCAAGAACAATTGTAGCTTAGTTTATTTTGGTGCCTACTATATTGGAACTGAACTATAGTTATCTAGACAGCCCAGAGTGTCACCAGTCACCCAATAAAGTAATGACTTATAATTCATAAACTGTTTAAAAATTGACTTTTATGGCCGCTTTATCAGCTGTAATAAAAAGAACTTATTATATTGAAAGGAAATTTTGTTTATCAGGACAGTAACTTTTTTATTTTGGGCATTACTTTAAGGGCCCATTGTACGAAGAAAATGTGTAAGTACTTACATTATATCTGGTTGATTAAATTCAAAAACTGACATGTGAAGAGCATCTTTGCTTAGAAACTTACGACCGCTACTCTTATATATAAAATCAGATTGTTTAAAATGCTCCGAACAAATTTCAGGTCATTTTGGTAGATCATGAGTCTCGCTTAGACCCAGTAAAGCAAACCAAATTCTTCTTGTTTCCAAATTGGTGGGAAAAATAGAATAAAACAACGCCAAATAGAAATTTGCTTCTTATAATTAAAACACTTTTAAGCATTTTAAATATTATTGAAATGAATAATAAAAGTCGCCGCCACTGGATAGCCGTTCAAATATTTACATACCTGTGGAATGAGATTTCGGGGTAATTTCGGCCGTTTTTCCGACAGACTTGGCACTGACTAACCATAATAATAAAAAACACTAAATTAATTAACTTAAAACCAAATTTTGTCACTAAAAGCCTTGAAAAACACACATAACATCGAAAGAATTCAATTTTTACTTGCTAGTCCTAATGGCGCTCGTAATAAATCAACCAAGTTTGACAGTATTTACTATAATACTACAATCCAATAGAAATGTTAGTCGAGAATGCTCTGACGATATTCGCATCTCTCTTTATATCGTAACTGAACAACAAAACTACTAAATAGTTTATACTAGACAAACAAAGCAGGTACTGAAATTTTCAGCAATGTTGCCACTTTCAGTTACAACAAATACTTTAAAATTTATATAAGAATATGGCTTTATTATATAAAATTCAAGTATTATTACTTAATTTTAAAAGCAGCGACTCAAATGCATAAATTATTATGACTTTTTTTTAATTGCATAACTTGTTGAGAAATTTTCAATAAAATTTTTAATTTCATTTTTCCTGCATCTAAAGAGGATTTGTAAATATAGCAAAGCAGTGGAAGTGTCCCGCAAGTGAGCTTAGAATGTGACTCAATGTTTGGGGCAGGAAAAAGTCGAAACAAACATATATATTTTATTTATTAATCTGAGGTGTTACCTTAATACTGATTAAGAATTATAGAAATGAAACCAATTTTGTATTTCTCGTTTTCATTCCACTCATTTACTGATTAACACGTTCAGTGCGCATGACGCCGATCGGCGTTATAGTGATTGAATACGCAGTGCGCACGACGCCGAACGGCGTGACTGATATACCTACATGAAAACGGTCATTGTGATTTTAGCATTGAAGTTAAACTCACGTATATTTGTCAGTGTGGTATTAAAGGTTAGAAATTGTAAAATTTTTGTGCAGTATTCTATTCTGCTATTTATTCCGAGATAGAGATGGATAGAAGTGAACCAGGTCCCTCTAACATTAAAAAATCTAAATTAACTTATAAAAACCCAAAGAGACTGACAGAGGAGGAGCTATTGGCTACTTTGCAATACAGTGATGATGGGAATGATTACGATGTAGTCGAATCGAGTGATGATAATTTTGAAATAGAATCGGATTCTGAATGGGAGGAGGACGTCGACGTAGATGACACAGGTACAATAAATTATAGATATATTTACAAAATTTATATTATTTATCATAAACTTTTTGTAGATATAGTTGAGGAAGTTCTCAGGACAGTACAAGACGTTGCAAATAATGAACACGAGAACATTTCGGAACCAAAGTGGACTGATGGTCCCGGCGAAATGAAAACGTTTCCATTTACAAAAAAAAATCAACTACTAATACCTATACCTGATGGTAATAAACCTATTGACTACTTTCGACTACTATTGAACAATGAAATACTCACGTTGATCGTAACTGAAACAAATCGGTATGCCGAAGAGATCTTTTGTGGGGAAGGAACTACAGTAAACTCCAGAATTACCCGATGGAAAGCACTTGACAAAGATGAATTACTAACCTTTATAGGTCTGGTACTGCATATGGGGACTATAAAAGTCAACCGTATACAAGACTATTGGAAGAAGCACCCCTTATTTCATTTGACTTGTTTTTCGGCATTTATGGGCAGAGATCGTTTCTTAGTGATAATGAGATGCTTACATTTTTCGAAAAACCAAACTCACAGAGAAAATGCACAAGACAGGCTAATGAAAATTAGGCCAATGATGGATTTTTTTAATAATATGATGGAATCCATTTATTATCCAGGAAAGGAACTATCTCTGGATGAATCAATGGTTTTATTTCGTGGACGGTTAGTTTTTCGTCAATATATAAAAAACAAAAGGCACAAATATGGTATCAAACTCTATATGTTGACGGAACCTAGCGGGCTCGTTTTGAAATCGTTGATTTATACAGGGGCACTAGACGACATGGGAGGAAAAGGTCATACAACCAAAGTCGTTTTAGAATTAACGAAAAATTATCTTGACTCGGGCCATTCCATTTAAATGGATAATTTTTATAACTCATTCGAATTGGCTAGGCAACTAACGTTTCGTCGAACATACTGTAGCGGTACCCTGAATGCGAAAAGAAAACATAATCCTGTAAATGTTGTGAACAAAAAATTGAAAAAAGGAGAGTTTACCGTGTCACATTGTCAAAATGTCACAATTGGAAAATGGCGCGATAACCGAGAGGTGTTATACATTTCAAACGAACATAACGCAGAAATGGTGGAGTATGTTGACAAGAGGGGGCGAGAAAGAACAAAACCGGCTGCAATTTTTTATTATAACAAGCATATGGGTGGTGTTGATCGTCAGGATCAATTAAATGCGTATTACCCTAGTCAACGAAAAACTTTAAGATGGTACAAAAAATTAGGAATCCATTATATCCAGTTGATACTCCTCAATTCCTATTTATTGTACCAAAAATATTCTGGTCATAAAATGTCTCTATACGATTTTCGACTATCAGTTTTGTGTAGTCTTCTAAAGGTAGAAGAAGAACCCAAAACAAATCCATCAATGAAGCGGAAGAGACATGTGCTGACAAAAATTTCTTCGAAAGGTAACGACGGAAGAACTAAGAGGAAACGTTGCAAGGTATGTTCTCAACAAAACATACGGAAAGATACTATATACCATTGCGAAATTTGCCTCCGTCAGCCAGGATTCTGCGTAGAATGTTTCGACAACGAACATGCGGAATAGATTTTTCGTTACTTTGTTTTATAGTATTTGCAATCAGTTTTGTTTTATATGTTTTTACGTAAGTTTTGTGCTTTTTTTAAATATTTTTTACGCGAATGCTACTATTTCAGTTACCTTTCTTTGTCGGAGAGATATTTGTATTTCGTTTTTATAATAAAACTATTTTCATTCACGTTGATGCTTTACTTGTCTTGTATTATCTCACAGCGGATAGGTACATTCTATATACCTTTTTTCTTATAAAATAATCTAAAAATTTTCTGACTCCGATCGGCGTCGGTGAGCATCAAGCAAAAAATTTTTAATCAGGTGCGCATGACGCCGATCGGAGTCACGCGTCAAAAACAGATGAGCGTTATCATATATTTGATGTCACACACAAAAACTGAATTCTGACGTTAAATTGCGTCACATTCACCAAGAAAACCAGTACCGCTCCTGGCATACCTCACAATTTAAACTGAGCAGTGAAAGTGTTAAGAAACGCTTTGTTTGACTTTGAGCACACACTGGACTTGAATACTAACTAGGAAACGGTATGTTTGACTTAGTAGCTTAACTTCACATAGAAACGATTATTTTCGACTTGAGTTAAATGTGTTCGACTTGAATACCAACTAAGAAAAGATGTGTTTGACTTGATAGCGCAGAAACGATGATTTCCGACTTGAATTACATGTGTTCAGTTTGAATACTAACTAAGAAACAATGCGTTTGACTTGATAGCGGTGAACGATGAGTTTCGACTTGGGTTACACGTGTTCGACTTGAATACTAACTAAGAAACGATGGTTGGACTTAGTAACTGAACTTGACATAGAAACGACGAGTTTCGACTTCTGAGTACGCACTTGTCTTGAATAACAACTAAGAAACGATATGTTTGACTTAGTAACTTAGAAACGATGTGTTTCGACTTGAATTACACTTAGAACTTGAATTTCGAATTTGTTGCACATCTAAGCAATCGGTTCACTATTCAACCAACTAACTCGTTAATACTGTTACTAGTAACTTACTAGCTAACTGCGTAACTATGTGCTAACTGCTTAACTAAGTGCGACTGCTTCGTAATTGAGTGATGAATGACTTATTACATAGTGACAACTGACTGATTACTTAGTAACGACTTATTTCTTCACGTTGTAAGACGTGTTGAATAGAAACACGAATGTTGGTGGGACTAAAGGAAACAAACTTCTCCGATTGGAGCGTATTCTTGACTCGGATGAAACCATTGACAAGAATCAACAATGGACACATCCATTAGATTTTTCAATTACTATTGAAAGATGTTCAAATGTGAGGCCGTCCTATTGAAACATTTTGTTTGAGACGGACACTTGTGTGACCAATGTCTTTGATTCTTGGAAAACTACCAGACTAAAAAAAGTAATCGAGAAGTAGACATTTTATGCCTTAAAATAATTCATTGAAAAGGAAAAGAATGGTTTAAACGTTTACAATTCGCGACTGTTCACTAAATTTCCCGAAAATCCGAAAATGGCCAAAGATACCTTTTATTAAAAGAAAACTCACGGGATGAAAGGAATTACTATTAAAGGTGGTTCTTCAGCTTCCAGTAGTTGATATAAGGATTTATTGCTGATGAGAATACCGCAATAATTTTCTCAAAACTCGTTCCTCTATCAGTCATCTGTCAGTCTTTACTCCTTAAATTTATATTTTCCTCAGCCTACTAGCATTGCCCTATAGTTAAAAGAACACATGTTCAGGCAGGCTTAAATCGTAAGGTCTTCCTGAATTTTCTAAAATTATTCTTACCTTGTCAAAGGGAATATGGCAAATACTTTATTTGCCAGCTACCAGAATTAAAGTGAAGTATTTTACGGCCTGTTTATGAATCGTAAAAATCCTATCTATCGAATTTAATTGTCTACTTCGGTTTTGTACCTAGCACATGGGCGCCGAAGTGGATTTTGTTTAAATTTGCTAATTTAATTTGAAATTCCATTTCATATCTGAATTCAACAGAACTCAATAAAATATTAACCCCACAAACTAATCAAAAGTTACATACAAATTTAATCGACACTCTTAATCTGCCTAAAACCCTTTTTGAATACTACTATGAGGTATATATATGCTATAGGTTTGCCGTTAGAAAAAAATTAGTATTTGTTTGGAAGACGTATTGTACCAATAGTACTTTTTTGCATATTTCATATACAAATAAAATCAAAATCCTATTTATATTTCATAATAACAATGTTCTAAGAGAGATGACTACTAAAAATTCAATTAATTTAATTCAATGGAATTATATTTCACATACAAGAAACTGTAGAGCAGGGTCGAAAACAAAGTTAATGGAATAATGACGAAAAGGGTGTTATGAACGACCAGAGATGTCATAAACATTGAGTTGGTGTAGGAAAATGATATGTATAGACGTGAAAAATTCAACCTGCTCCCTTGAAACAATTGCAGCACCCAAAATTCCTAATAGTAAGCTTGAGATATAAGATATCTCCATGTAATAAGCACAAAAATGGCAAGGAATTTAAGGCCACCCTATAAATAAAAATTATAATCAAATACATTTCAAACCAAAAAAAAACACGATACAAATGTTTAAAGCGGCCCAGTTTTCTATTATTGTAGGCAGTTAAATATCAAACAAGTCCCAATTTTGTCACGCATATATGTTCGAATACCAAAACTTTAATTAGAGAGTATTATACATTGTAGAAGTTTTCGGTTAGTTATACAATTTTATTTAGGGATATTTACGAGGGGTACGCCACTTAAGCTTGAGATACATATTTATATCACTTTCGATTTTCTTTATGTCTGTTCCTTTCAGGAAATAGTGCACTGGCCTATTACATTTCTACTCAATATCGGTTTATACATCTGATATCTAGGAAGTGCAAATGAACTTATATTTTTCGATTCAATTATGTTCGCTTCGAAAACTAGATTTCGTTATTTATCAAAAATGTATCGGACATCGAAGGTCACCCATGTCAGCAAAAAAGTCTGGTTACTAACTCATTTTTCTGCAGTGTAGACGAGACTGCCAGTAGGTTAATCCATATCAAGGGAGCCAATAACGTAACCATTAGCTAGGTCACGGTCTCCTGTTTATACTCTAGTAAGGAGGCCAAATTTTCCTTCCAAAAAGTAGAACCCCGGTTACTTTTCGCTGACGTAGTGAACTCCGTTATCCTTACCAGACACTAACTGAAAATTGAATCAAAATACATAAATAAACTGGAGTTAAGGGTAGAACCAGACGATTGGTTAAAATAGAGAATAAATACATAACGGGATCCTAGCGATTTCCATTGACCAATACGAATAAATTTTATTGCGCTATCATTGTATACCATAGGTGTCGAAAGTGTATCTCAAGTTATTATTTTTAGTTCTTTGTTGTTTTCTTTTTGTTATTTATCTGATTGTAATATAGGCAAATTTATTTTTTATTTATTTAGTCTGTTTTCCTTACTCCCGATAATTCCCCCTAGGTACAGGTGGACTGGACCCGTGGACGTACGGGGGTCCTGACGACACGGCGAAAGTCAGAGCTCAGGCTTGGCATATCGTTTAAGCCCAAGAAGGCCCACGACACCCACCCTCTCTCAAGGTTCAAAAGGGGGGGGGGGATAATCCTGCTCTCTCGTGCCCCACGGCACTGGTGACAGCAATCGTTGCAAACAAATTCAAACCATAATCAACGCCGGTTATTACACCAGTGAGCTTAGAAAAAGCAGGTAATTACACTCCATCATCTATCAAAGAATATTTATTTTCCAACTTATTGCCACTAAAATCATGAAAAAAATATATATTATTGTCCAAATATTGTGAAATCGTTTTGACCATTTATTGGATAATATATACATATATATATATACATATATACATATATACATATATATATATATATATATATATATATATATATATATATATTTATATATATATTATATATCTATATCGTTATTTTATAGCTTTAATAGTTATATTTTAATAGATATATGTCACCTACGACATTGCCCTTAGGTGGACAGTATATTGTGCTGATTAAGTATTTATATTATTGTAGAATTGCTTAGTTTGTGTTTGTTACGAGGTTATTTAAATTCATGTTTATAATAAAAATATTAGTCTTGTATTTAAAATTGTTGAATGAGTTTGTCTTAGAAATAAAGTTAGTTTTTAAAAACACGGTTTTAGTTAATTAAAAGTTAAGTGGCGCAGTCAGTAGGATAGTCAATCGAAAGTTAAAGCATATAACATTAGGTTCATTTCTACGATTTGTTGACTATTCGAACAAGTGAATTTTAACTATTGGAACTCTTAGTTGGGCGAACTGAGTAACCCAACTAGAAGATCTGTGTTGTGCGAGAAACCGGAAGAATCAAGAGGAGATTAGTTGTTCCTGTGCTGTCCGAGCCAATGGAAAGGATCTTCGTTCTATTACTGTAAGTGTTTTTATGTCATATAGAGGGAATATTGATTATTTTTCTGACACATCTGACGATTCTGACTCAAATTCTGATTCAAATAATTCAAATTCAGGCTCAAACTTTTTTAATACTAAAATAAAATTAACTTTAGCATCACCAAAACTTTTTCCCACAAATAATTTTAATAAAATGACTACTCCACAATTACCTATTTTGAAAAAAGAATATCTGGATATGATACCAGAATTTGATGGAAACAATGCATTACTTCCTAGGTTTATTGAAATTTCAGAGAAATTAGTGAGTAAGTTTTATAATACTGTAGATGTAGGGGATTTTCAAAATGAATATTTGATGTCTAGCATCTTAGCAAAAATAAAAGGTGAAGCAGCTATAAACATTTCTTCTTGTACTATAAGAACTTGGTAAAACCTAAAAGATGCACTACATAATACTTATGCAGATAAAAGAGATATTTACACATTAAATATAGAACTTTCAGAAATCAAACAAGGTAATGAAACGCCTTTCGAATTTTATAATAGAATTCAACATTTATTAAATCTTCAAATTTCTTATCTCATCACACATTCCAATGTGAATGAACATTTAGTTTTAGGAAATTATTTTAAAAATTTGGCACTCAGAGTATGGCTACGTGGTTTAAAAGAACCTTTAGGTACATTAATGCGAACGAAAAATCCGGAAAATTTGAATATTGCTTTAACTGTTCTTACAAATAATTTTCAAGTTTATATGACCCAGAATAATCATCCAGAAAATATTTTTTCAAATTTAAATACGCAAAATTATTCGCATAAAAATAAAACCAATTTTCAAAATAATGTGGCACATAGGCAGCCACCTCCTAAGCCAAATTCTATGCAGAATTATCAACATACTAATCGAAATCCCGCATCAAACCCCCAAAATCGTCCATCAACTTCTCATAATTCTTCTAATAGGAATAATACAACTTTTTCCAATAACGGTCATAACGTTTTTAAACCTAATCCCAATCAAAGATTTTCAAATCCAACTCCTATGAGTATGTCTACCAGAAAGACACTTAGACCCCCACCCCAAAATTATCAAAATAGGTTCCAACACAATCCTAATCAACCTAGAAATTTTATCTCGGAAGAACTCCATAATATAGACGATTCCGATTGTATTAATGATGAATCCGATAATTTTTTAGAGACACCAGCCTCGGAACCAAATCAAACATTATCGAATTATTAAACTTGAATAATTCAGAAAGTGTGTTACCCTATATAATTTTCCCAGAACAAAATCTAAAAGTTTTAATTGATACTGATAGCACAAGATCATTTGTGACACCAGCTGCAGCTGAAAAATATTTAAAAAAATCTTATGTCAAAAAACCATTCCATGTAAAATCTGCCTTTGGTAGCAGTCAACAAAATTTCTGCACTTTTATTCCAGTCCCAAAAATGTTTAATTATAGAAAACCGCTTAATTTAGAATATTGCGTTTTCAAATTTCACGATAATTTTGATTGTTTGTTAGGATTAGATAATTTAAAAATATTCATTGCAATTATTGACTTAAATAATAATTTGCTTATGACTCCTTATAGTCAAATTAAAATGAATTACTTTGATATTAAAACTGGATCCACGAATTGTATAGCAGTGCATCCACGTTGTGAGCAAGTAATTAAATTAAATATTGAAAATGTAAAAAATGGTAATGTAATTATACCATGTACACGAATTGGGAAATTAGAAATCCCGGAATGTTTAACAAAAGTTGAAAATAATATAGCTTTTTGTACAATTTTAAATCCTTCAGAATCCAACTTTCGAGTAGACTTAAGCCCTCCAAATAGTGTTGAGACATTCGATGAATACGACCAAACCCTCAATCCAAATTTTAATAATATTTATTCTGAAAATGTTAAATTTGATGTTTCGAAAGTTAGAACTGAACATATGAATTCCGAAGAGAAACAATCTGTATTAAAATTAGTTCAAGAGTATTTTTCATGTTGAAGGAAATCAGCTTACCTTCACAAGTAAAATAAAACATCATATTAAAACTTCTAATGAAATACCTATTTATACAAAATCATACAGATATCCTGAGATTCACCGAACGGAAATTCAAAAACAAATTCAAAAAATGTTAAATGATAATATTATTAGGCCGTCCAGCGCTCCGTGGTCGACAATATCTGGATAGTTCCAAAGAAGCTAGATGCTTCTCAAAAGCCAAAGTATCGACTCGTTGTTGATTATCGAAAACTGAATGAGATCACAATTGGAGATCGATATCCATTGCCACATATCACAACGTTACTAGATAAGCTTGGACGTTGTCAATATTTTACAACATTAGGGGCCGAATTCAGAAACGCCACTACTACTACACTCCTTTTACACTTAAATCGCCACTCGTTTGAGGGTGAGTGGAACACTCCCTCAATTTCGGTATTCAAAAACGATGTATAATGAGTGACTCATGTGAGTAGAGATTGTAGTGCACTTTTTCGTGTTACGAGCTGGCAACATTGTAATTCTTGATTTATTTCATGGTTATTTGAACTAAATTCGACATTTGACAGTTTATATTTTTCATTTCATTTCATTTGTGTTTTCATTCCGAATATATAACCTTTATTTTAAATTTAAACATGAGCGAACAAAAGAAATATATGACGCCTAGTGAAAAAATATTTTTAACAGAGCTAGTCTCTCAATATTCTAACATTATAGAATGTAAGAAAACGGATGCAGTAAATGCGTCCGAAAAAAAGAAAACGTGGGCTGCTATCACTACAGAATTTAATTCTGTACCGGATCACACAAACGTAAGTAGTATTGAGTAACTGCAATTTTAATTTCTATCAAGTACTGTATTACCATTATCTAGCTTTTACAAAAGTAATAATTATTGGATTTGTTATTAACAGCGAACACCACAACAACTGCAAAAAGCATGGGAGAACATAAAATGTAGAAGAAAGAAGGAGCTTTCAAAAGAAGAAAAACACCAGAGAATGGGAACTGGCGGTGGCATTATTAAAGCACCTCCTAACGATGATGCAGTCGATGGAATCTTAGATTGTGTCGACATCGAATTAAACGATGTCTTTTCTAAAATTTATGAATACATGCGATAATTTTAGTTGCCATAAATCTATTGCATGTTCTGACTGTTACTTATTTTTTATAGAAATCAGCCGTGACAATAACGCTGGGGAACTACCAAGCTGCAGTGAGACACTTCATACTACTATTATTCAGGACGAAACCCCAAAGAAAATTCAAAGAATAGGTAACAGTTGATAGCGAACCTATCTTTCCCTAAACCTCATCTTTTCTCTGAATATCAAATTTGTCAATTTGCTTCCTCTGTTTTATAGGTACAACAAGGAGCACTGCTTTGAGAAAAGGGCAACAAAGGGGCTCTGCAATTGATTTAGAGTTAGCAGCACGTATAGCCCGTTTGCAAAAGCTTGAAGAACAAGACGAAGAATTTCACGTGCTGAGAATGAAAAATGAAAGAGAGATACATGCTGTCCGCTTGGAAGCTGAAATGATTATTTTAGAGTATAACAAAAAAAAGTTCATATAATAATGTATATTTTTATTGAAATAATAATAAAACATAAGTAGTAGTCAATATTTCAATTAACAAAATGTCGAAGAATAAAAGCTCTTCTGATTGTATTGCCTCTGATATTTTCCCCATCATTTAAATTATGTACTGGAATATTACCTCGGTTTTGATCTTCCTGTACTAGTGGCAATTCTTCTCTTTCTGAAATTGCAATATTATGCAGAACAGCTGTAGCAGCAATTATTCTGATAGTGTTTCGTAATTTATTATTTAAGCACAAATGCAGGCATCGAAATCGTCCCTTCCAAATTCCAAATGTTCTTTCAACAACTGTTCTAGTCTGTATATGTGCTGTATTGTATCGATGTTCAGCAGGTGTCTGTGGGTTTAAGATTGGTGTGAAGAGGTATCGACTCTGCTGATATGCACTATCTCCTAAGAGCAATCCTGATAATCTTCCCTCTTCGAATCTTAATTTCACTGCACTGCTATTGAATATTCGGCTGTCATGTGTAGAACCTGGCCATCTAATAACGATGTCACATATTTCATGGTTGGGGCCACATACTACCTGAACATTTAGATACATCCAGCCTTTTCTATTACGAAATGTTTAGGCTGTAGGCCCCCCAGAACTGCATATTTCAATGTGTGTCCCATCAACGCACCCTATTACACCTGGGAAGTGAGCAATTTCATAAAATCTGTTTCGAGCAATATCTCTTTCTGGAAATTTTATGTATCTGGGTAATTGTCGGGCAATTATTTCTGATACCTCATTTATAATGCGGCATGCTGTTGCTTGACTTATTACCATAAGATCGCCTACAGTTCTCTATAAAAAAAATCACATAACTTATATATTCCTTGAAAACTTAAATGCAATATTACCTGATAACTTCCAGTAGCATAAAATCTTAAGGCCATGCACAGTTTTGTGATTGGTGGGATTGGTAGTCCACGATTTGATTCCCCATTATCTAGTGGATACACCATCGGTAATAACAATATTTGAATTGTGTCTCTGCAGAAGCGATATCTTTGGTATAATTCGTTATTTGTATACATTTCCAACGGATTGGAATTACCTCTTAACACTTGCCTGAAATGAATACCATTTGTACCTCTATAATTAAAAATTGGCTTTTAATTTGACTTACCGTGAAATAGGCAAATAGGCTACATCATCATCGACATATTGAATAAACTCATATAGATCAGCCATTTTAAAACAATAATTAAAACATCAATATTGAAATCCTAGTTCACGCTTTTATTTATTGCTTAAAACACAAAAATGTGAGGTTTTGTTAATAATGTAGGGAACATCAAGTAACCCTCAAAATAAACTTATTTATACACTACAATTGTAGTGTCTATTTGAGCGTTTCTTGTCTCTGAATACCAAATTGAGCATGAGTGTTGATTCGAGTACAGATTGAGTGTAGATTGAGGGTGAGTGACGTCTATGAATTCGGCCCTAAATCTCGCTTCTGGTTTCCATCAGATCGAGATGGCTGAGGAGGATATTCCAAAAACGGCCTTTAATATTGAAAATGGGCACTGTGAATATGTGCGCATGCCCATGGGTCTTAAAGGGGCTTCCGCAACCTTTCAAAGGATCATGGACAATATCCTAAGAGGTATACAGAACGAGAAATGTTTGTTGTACCTTGATGATATAATTGTGTTCAGTACCAGTTTACAAGAACACATCACAAATCTAAAAGAAGTATTTAACAGATTAAGTGATTCTAATTTTAAATTACAAATTGATAAATGCGAATTCTTACGAAAAGAAGTAGCATATCTAGGACATATTGTCACGCCAGAAGGTGTAAAACCGAACCCAGATAAAATTGTAGCAATTCAAAAATTTTCGATACCAAAAAATTCAAAACAATTAAAAGGATTCCTAGGACTCCTCGGGTATTATCGAAAATTTATAAAAGATTTTTCAAGAATAACTAAACCATTAACTATCAGATGCAATTATCAATGTAAATGATTCAGATTATGTAGAATGTTTTGAAATGTGTAAAAATCTATTGATAAATGAACCAATACTTCAATATTCAGATTTTACAAAACCCTTTAACCTTACTACAGACGCCAGCAATTATGCTTTAGGTGCTGTTTTAAGTCAAGGCAAAATAGGCTCTGATTTACCTGTGGCTTACGCCAGCAGAACCTTAAATGATTCAGAATGCAACTATTCTGTAATCGAGAAAGAACTTCTTGCCATAGTTTGGGCAGCGAAATCTTCCGCCCGTATCTTTTTGGCAGAAAATTCACTATAGTTACCGACCATAAACCACTTCAATGGTTATTCTCACTTAAAGATCCAAGTTCAAAGCTTGTCAGATGGCGCTTGAAACTTGAAGAATATGATTATGATATCGTATACAAAAAAGGTGCTTTAAATACAAATAGCAATTGTTTGTCCCGAATTCAAATAAATATTAATGAAACTGAATTACAGGAACCCCAGTGATCTAAAAATTTATTAGTTTATATGGACAAATTTAATAAAAAACTCTCATCATCTCCCGATGATAATAGATCTCTAATAGTTGAAAAGGATAATGAAAGTAACAATAATGAGGATGATGACGAAGACATCACAGTTCATACAAATGAAGAAAATCCTGTAATCGGTATACCAATTTCAGATTCAGCGATAAATATTGGTAAAAATCAATTAATATTTTCAGAAGTAAATTTCGAACCAGCCATACCCACTATTATAATACTCTATGAAAATAAACAAAGAATTATTGTACAAAAATAATTTTGAGCAAGATGTGATTAATTTCGTGAAAGAATACATAGTACCTAAAACTAAATATTTTATTTATTTTGAGGACCCAATTTATGAAAAATTCAGTCTTATTCTACAAAATCACTTTCAAGATTCTCAAATTGACTTTGTTAAATGTAATAAAAAATTAATATATGTTCCTTTAAATGAAGTTAAAGAAGTTATTCAAAATTACCATGAGGGTAAGACTAATCATAGAGGTCTAGATGAAACTGAAAATCAATTGAAAGCTTTGTATTATTGGCCTAATCAAAGAGCATCTATACAAACTTATATAAACGAATGCGAAGTTTGCCAGTTGAGCAAATATGATAGAAAACCAATAAAACCATTTTTAAATGTTACTCCAACAGCTACTTAACCTTTCCAAATTTTGCATTTAGACACGATAACTTTAGAAAATAGTAAATTTCTTACGATAATAGATTAATTTTCTAAATATGGTCAAATGTATGAATTAAAATCTATACAAGGAATAGAAGTAGCTCATAGTCTAATTAAATATTTTACGCACCACTGTATACCAGAACAAATAATTTCGGATAATGGATCTGAGTTAAAAAATTCTGTTGTAAAGGAATTATTAGAAACGCATAAAATAAAAATTCATTTTATAAGTGCTCAACATCCAGAATCGAATGGAATTGCCGAAAGATTCCACTCTACGATTATTGAGTACATCAGACTTTTGAATAATCAAAAAGATTTTAAAAATGAGACTATTGGACATAAAATACTTTATGCATTATTAGCCTATAATAATAGCGTTCATTCTGCAACAAAATTGAAACCTAACGAAATAATTACCGGACACATAGATAGTAATACACCTTTCAATATAGAAGTAGATCGACAAGTAGTTAATAATTATATACAAAATCATAAAGATAAAATGAAAATTTTATACTCGAATTTAAATCAAAAATTACAGGAAAATAAATCAAAAGTAATATCTAAAGCCAATAAAAGCCGTGAAGAATTGCCAGATACAATACCCACTATAGTGTATGTACGTAATAAACAGTCACAAGGTAACACCAAAAATAAATATAAAAGTGAAGAAATATCCGACTAAAAACAGCAAAAAACGCTGCTAGACACAAAAATACTTCAGAAAATATTCATCTTTCAAACATAAAACGTCCTAAAAAGACTCCATATAAATTCATTTCAGGTTCGTCACCGTCGGAGACGCAACAGTCAAAATAAAGGATGTTACCCATAACTTGGGAATAATTCCCATAAATCTTGGATATGCCAAGCTGCAGAAATCCAGTCATACTATCGTTAATTTTTATAATTTAAGTCCACTATTAGTAGAATATAATAAGTTAAGTATACAATATAATCACGTTAAATATAATATGTCTAATAATACATTTTTTCTAACTGAAACAGAAAATATTGTGAATATAATAGAGTACAATAAGAATAGTATAGATGATAAATTTGATAACATTAATATTCATTCAACCTTAGATAGACCAAAGAGAGGGTTAATTAACGGTCTTGGATCAATAGTAAAAACAATTACGGGAAATTTGGACTCTGAAGATGGAGAAAGAATTAATTCAATTATTTAAAACAAAATCAAGAAAATTTGCAAACTCAAATTAAAATGCAATATTTTGTTAGTCACCAAATAATTGATAATTTTAATAAGACAATTCAGGAAATCCAGTATAATGAAAAACTATTAAAAACGAAAATATTTGAGATAAGAGATATTTTAGATTTTCAAGCAAATGCAGAAAATATTATTTATTTGAAACAGCTATTCAACGAACTTCTTATCACATTCAATGTAATTTTAGACGTTTTAGAAACGGTAGAAAATCATTATCTTTCTGTAAACTTAAAACATTACATCCAAGTATTATAAAATCTGACGACTTATTTGCAGAGTTGCAAAATGTGCATTATTACTATCAAGCGGAATTACCTTTCGAATTAAAACATAAAAACATTTTAGAATTTGAAGCCGTCATAGACGTAGTTTGTAAAGTACAAAATAATCAAATACAATATTTTTTATCGATACCTATTAATTACGATATTTTATTTAATCTTTTTTATATGTTACCTTTACCTACAGAAATTGAATCAGAATACGTAACATTAATACCTAATTCAAAATTTTTACTAAAATCCAATAATGTCATTAAACCTCTAAATGACATTTGCACTCGCGGCAATATGTTTGAATGTCCTAACCATTTGCAAGACAATAATAATTATGGGTGCGAAGAAAACATATTGCTAGCAGGAAATTCTACATTTTGTCAATTCCGGAGATAAATCATAAAATGTAAGCAAGAAACTGAAGTGAAAACTCTTAAAGGCATTTATTTAATTGAAAATTCAGCATGTAAAATTATATTTAGAAATCAAGAGTTAATATTTCAACAAAAAACTTTTGGACAACCTTCTGTAATAAATGAATTAAATTTGAAATTAAATCAATTACACGTTTCTCCAATGATGATTGATTTAAAAAGTTTAAAAATAAAGGATATTTCAAATCAACTGGTAACGCCAATGTTCACGGAAAACCATAATTTGCACATTCCCAATATTTGGACTATTCTTCTTTATACAGCATTGATAGTGGCCTTCCTGTGGATCATGTACAAGAGGAAACATTCAGGAAGGACAAGTAAGAGTCATCAGGAGTCATCGGAAGATGGGATCCAGCTTCCAGGAGAAGCTTCCTTCTAAAGAGGGAGGTGTCACCTACGCCATTGCCCTTAGGTGGACAGTATATTGTTCTGATTAAGTATTTATATTATTGTAGAATTGCTTAGTTTGTATTTGTTACGAGGTTATTTAAATTCATGTTTATAATAAAAATATTAGTCTTGTATTTGAAATTGTTGAATTAGTTTGTCTTAGAAATAAAGTTAGTTTTTAAAAATACGGTTTCAGTTAATTAAAAGTTAAGTTATATGAGTATAACAATATAAAATATTATTCGTCGACGTTTTCACAATTTGTGATTGTAGCGACACTATTGCACACACACCTTTAGCAGCGTATGTAACCTAATTTACTTTTGACAGTAGTTGTCAAACAATGCCCGGCTAATATAAATATTAATTTCTGTATTTTGAAAGATAAATTAATTCACAATCGACTTAATCACTCTTGTCTCAGGGTGGGATCAAAAAATTTTAAATAATAATAACTCAAATTTTATAATTTTCAGGTATTATCCAAATCAAATATTATTCTATATTCAGAATCTCGAGTAACTGTTTATATAATATAATATACGCACTTGAATTATTATCTTATGACATTTACAATTTTACTGTCACTGGAAATTAAGCAAATGTCACTGATTAGATCAAAATTTCTATGGCATGCAAAATGTTTAATACGATGAAAATAGATACTGAATGAATACCACAGTGAGTTGGAATCAAAATTATATATTATACGATCAGATAACAAAATTACAAAAGTATTTATGGTTTCCCAAAAATATTATAAACGAAACAAAGATAATAATATCTACCAACCTTAATATTAGTACAACCTATTCTATAAATCAACTAATTAAATTTTTTAATCAAAAGTTGAACTCGTCTAATATACACTTGACGTGTATCAATGTCAAATAACGCAATTTTCCGTTCAAATTGTCTACTCAAAAATTTTTCACTTGATGTAAAATCTTATATGTGTAACGTTAATTTGGTTTAGCTCAAACTCAAACTGGAGTGGACTCACCAAATAGGACAGGAAAACTCGTACGTATTCTAAATGTATTTAGAATTCTTCAAAACTTTCTAAATATATGATTTAGAAACTGGAACCACTTACACTTGAGACGTTGCAATTCTTCTACGATTTATGCACGCACTGGCTTTATAATGTATGGCTTTATGATCTGATTGTATAGTTATACAATTTCTATTGAATTCTCAAAAACTTTGAGACAGCTCTTATTACGATGTTGTCTCGTGGGGGTTTCAAATTCAACTGCCTAAACTTTGTTCAAATAAATAAATCTCTTCTCCTGTGGTTACGAAAAATTCCTTTTTTAAAAAAAATACTAATTTATGTTTCCATATAACAAAGAGAGATTTGAATTCTTTTATTACTATTGTAATTCTGCTAGCAGAGACATCTGTATTTTAAAATTTCAAATATATTTTCCAAATCATAAACGTCATCAGAAATTAAAAAGTCAAATTTGATTTGTATACCGAATCTTTCAAAATTATTGATTATACATATAATACAGTGTGTATCGAAAGTATTGCATACACATATAAATAATTTTCCTTATTTTAATGTTCCTTTTAAATTTTAGATAGAGGAACTGTATATATATATATATATATATATATATATATATATATATATATATATATATATATATATATATATATCATCAGAAACCCAATTACCATAGTATATGGTGTAGGGTATACTTTTACAATTATACTTATTTCAACTACATCGCATTATGCTTGAGACATTTTTTTATCGATGCTTTGGTCCAGATAGAATTTTATTCATGTACAAAGTTAACCCATTTTTGTTTATCTCTTGCCATTGTTTTTGCCTCTGTCCATGTTTTTCCTTTTGCTTGCATTATGCCTACCATAACACCATCCCATGTTTGTTTGGTTCTTTCCTTTTTCGTTCATTGTTGTAGTTTTGATTGCCATACTTTTTTAACAGGTCTTGTATCGTTCATTCTTTGTAAATCTCTTCACCAGCTTAATTGTCTCTTTTCAATAAACATAAGTGTTGATTCTATTTCAAGGTCTTCTCTATTTCCGTATTTCTTGGTTTGTCTTTCTTTGTGACTCCTTTAACTCGCCTAAGATACTTCATATCAACTGCTTGTATTCGGCTCTTTTGTCTCTTTGTTAATACCCTAGATTCACATCCGAATGTTAATATTGGCCGGTAAATTGTTTTAAATACATTTAACTTCGTTTTCTTGGAAATTTCTTTTTTATTTATGAATGTAGAATTCATCGTGTGATAAAGTTTCATCGTTTTTCTATTGTTAATTTTGACTTCCTGTGTTCCATTTTCTTCTATTTCTACTCCCAAGTATTTATACCTTCTAACTTGCTCAATTTTTATTCCATCTAAATGTATATTCAGATGGTTTTGTTTCGATCTTATAACCATAACTTTGGTTTTACTTTGATTCACTCTCATTCCAAATTCTTCCGATACCGTGCTCCATATTTCCATATTCTTTTGTAGATCTTTCTCTTTCCCTGTCATAGTTATTAAATCATCTGCAAAAGCTGCTTCTGATATATCCACTCTTCCTAAATGTCTGTATCTAACGTGTAGTTTTGACATTTTTGTTGACGATTTTTTCATTATTTCATCAATAAAAATTGTAAATAATAATGGACTTAGTCCCCCTCCTTGCCTTAATCCTTCTTGTGTTGAAAATGGTTCTGATGTTTTATTCCTGTATATTACACGATTTCTATTATTTTTGTAAATGTTTTTGATTATATCTATTTGTAGTTTACTCCCCTTCGTTCTAGTACTTTGCATAACTTCTCCCTTGGTACTTTGTCAAAAGCTTTTTCCATGTCTTAAAATCCCATATATACCCCTTTTTCTTGTTGTGAGAGCTTATCAGTTATCTGTTTCACTGTGAATATGTGGTCTTGGATGCTTCGCCCTCTTCTAAATCCACTTTGCGATTCTTCGAGAGTATTTTCTATCATTGGTCTTATCTTACTGTCTGTAATCTTCTCGTAGACTTTCATAGCTGTACTAAGTAGATTCTACTTCTAAGTATTCCTCTATAATTATTGCAGTCTTGTCTATCCCCCTTTTTATATATTGGAACTATTAAGGCTGTCTTCCAATCTTCTGGAATCTGTTCTTCACTCCACGCCGTGTTGTATATTTTCAATAACATTATTGTTCCTGTTTCCCCTAAATTCTTGAATATTCTTGCTGTTAGATCAATTCCTGAAGATTTTCCATTTTTCAAATCATCTATTATTTCCTGCAATTCTTTTAGAGTTACAATGTCTTTATTTTCTATTATTGCATCCTTTTTTTGTTAATGTCCTGAATTATGTTGTCTGCTCCCAGTAATTCCTCAAAATACTCTTTCCATCTATCAATTACTTTGTTTTCATTTCTTATTATATCTCCTTTTTTATCCAAGTTATTTCTTGTGTTTTTTCCTTTCTCAATGACTTCAACGTTTTGTAAAACAGTTTTTGATTTGATTTACTATTGCTTTCCATTTTTTAGTCAAATTCTTTCCACTGATTTCTTTTAGCTACTGCTACCATCTCTTTTACCTTTTTCCTGTTCTCTTTGTACACTTCATAGTTTTCCGGATAATACTATACTTTATCTAAGACTGTTTTATTTCACTATCTGAGTCTTATAGTCATAGAATATATTATCTCTAGTATTTCTGCATACGTTTCGCTTATTAAATTTCAATTTAGATATTGTCTATTCATATCAAAATCTAACTGTAATTAAAATATTTTACCAACAAATCAACTACAAAATTAACCAACGCAAATGGATAGTCATCAAAACAATGTTCAAAATCTGCTATTTAATCGTATCCTAAATTATAAATTTATAATTCAATAATGGAAAGACCCCGGGTTATCACCCATGAAAACGGTCAGTACATTATTACTGATATGGCAAATAAACTTATTCACTGTAGAGATTATTTCAAAATGATCTGAAATTCTAAATGAATTGATTTCAGGTTTTCAGATTTTGATTGGCGTCTACACAGCGATGGGAAAAGTATAGAAATTAATTAGTGATATATTTCAGGCTGAAACACAGGGATGTAGTTGGCGCTTATTCAGAACCAGTTGATGTACCCAGCACATGACTTCACCTTATGTAACGTTATTATTAGTTTTCACCCAACGTTTTTTATTCTAATAATTTACTTGGAAAGTATTCGGAAAATGTTTTTTTTAATTTCTTTAATAACAAAAATTTCAGAAAACTGAACAAAAAAATGGATACCTCGTATTAAATGAAATACATGGGACAGCATAATATTTTCCATACATTCACTGTAAACCAAAAATTGTTATTTTTTGGTCAGAACCGTAAATTTTTGGAAACATTTATAACATGCTTCCATAAAAAATTATATAATTACGGAACTATATATATCGATTCCTTTCGATAATGCACTCCGAATTATAACACATCAAAGTTAAACCTACTATGGATCGAAAATCTCAAATAAAATTTTTATTCCGATGTCGATAAATTTTTTTTTGATACCACGATTCCAATAAATTTGAGTACTCTCTGGACTCGAATATGTGTTGGACTTAATAGCGGCGAAAAGATAAGTTTCGACATATGAGTACGCACTTGTCTCAAATATCAACTAAGTAACGATATTGTTACGAAACAGCACTCTGGTATAGACCCTAAATCCGGCTCTGTCTAAGCCAGGTATGGAAGTTAAAATTATGGCGGATACGCAGGGTTTTTTTCATAACTGTTTACGACTATCTTATCTAAACATTGTTTTTGTGACCAGTCTTATATAGAAAATGCCAGAAAGCCATTTTTCTTTGAGTAAGCCACAGTCCGGAATTTTCTAGTAAAAAAAGGCACTACTATAAATAAAGGACCGATCAGCGGAGGAAGTTAGTTGATAATTTGACATCGTGAGATAAACAAGTGAATATGTGAATATAAATCAGCTAAGTGTTTATATAAATTAGTTTAAGTGAATATACTGAGTATATATAAATTAAGTGTTAGTGATTAGTTTAGTGTTTAAATAAATTAAGTAAGTGAACCTACCGTGTGTTTAAAATTTATCCCACCCGTTTGCTGTTTAAATAAATAAGAAAAACATTACATTGGTGTCAGAAGAGGGATATTTCAGTAAAGTCCTCTCCAAACCAGAACGAAACTACTGCGTCACAAGAAGAGAACTTTTGGCGGTATTGAAGTCCGTGGAACACTTTTACCAGTATCTCTATGGTAGGAAGCTTTTAATCCGGACTGATCATGCAGCACTCAAGTGGTTGATGCAGTTCAAGAATCCCGAGGGCCAGATCGCTAGATGGATTGAACGACTTCAAGAGTACGATTTCAACATAGAACATCGAGCTGGTGTGAGTCATCGAAATGCCGACTCCCCGTCCAAACGGCCGTGCCCAACGGACTGCTCCCACTGCAACAAGGCGGAATCTAGGGAAGCTGCAGTTTCAAGAACTATGGTAGTCAACGAAGAATGGTCACCCACCAGGATCAGAGGAGATCAGGAGAATGATCCTTGCCTAAGGAAGATTCGGCAGTGGAAGGAAGAAAATCGGCGACCTACGTGGCGAGAAGTGTCAAGATTTTCACCAAAACTCAAGGCGTATTGGGCTCAGTGGGACTCACTTGTCCTGGAAGAAGGGCTGCTGAAAATAGTCCTCGAAAACAATGATAGTTCCGAGATGAGGAGACAACTAGTTATCCCGAGAACAAGAGTAGCTGAGGTACTAAAGAAGTTACACGACAATCCATCGGGAGGTCATCTTGGAGTGAAGAAAACCCTCCAAATCCGTGAGAGGTTTTATTGGATGAACAGCTCCGACGATGTAATGGACTGGTGTGAGAAATGTACGACTTGTGTTACGAGTAATGGACCACAGAAAGGCACCTATGAAACAGTATAATGTTGGAAACCCTTTCGAAAGGATTGCTTTAGACATCGCTGGACCATTTCCGACGACCGAAAATGGTGACAAATACATACTGGTTGTAATGGATAATTTCACAAAGTGAGTGCAAATTTACGCGATACCGAATCATTCTATTCATCTTTACACTTCGAATATTGAAAGACGTTGATAATACAAAATAAACCTGATGATAATCTAAAATTTGGCACAAAATAGGCCACTATATATTATTGTATTTATTTTATAATAAAAGTGAAATTTTGCCGACGCCACTGGTTGTTCGGGTATCTTCGGCATTTTGGCTGTTGAGTTTGGTCTGCTAAGTTCACACCACCCACTAAACAATCACCATAACAAGTCTTTTTTGTGCTGTTCTTTTTAGAGATTTTTCTTAATGTTTATTTAAAATGTTAATAAGATACTCCTAGATGTCTTAATTTTATTACCAACTCTATTAACATCCATGTCATGTAAATAAAACATATTCTTGATGTACACATTAATACTTGAATTCGCAGTTACATACGCATCCTATGAACTTCTTTTTAGCAACTTCCTATAGGAACTATTCATACGATGTTAATTTGTATACTTCTCACTAATGTCACATACAGAACGTTACTGTAATATTACAAATTAACATGTTTCTAAGATGATCACATGTGTTGTAGTTACTTTTACATATTTCGAAATAATACCATATTAGTTCATAAACCTCTCAGTAATATCTCATATTAAACATCACAGTAACATAAAAAAAAGAAAAGAAGAGGAACTGACGAACGAAAGTAGTTATCTGTGGAAACAAATGACAAACAGACAAGCATGGAATGGCGGGTGGTTTTCAATTTTGTGTTATATTTTATTTGCAGGAATTACATTTTTTGCAAGAAAAATACTTGAATAAAGTGGTCTTCATTTTCGTTAGTTCCTACTTAGCTACAGTTTCTATACTGAGTTATAATTCTTGTTATAATGGACGAACAACAGTTTTTATCGGTAAGTACCTATTCCAAAATCATAATTATTAAAACTTAATACGCATTCAATACTTTAATCGGCTATTGTACATTGAAATTCCAGGTGGCGGAATTGTACACTAACATTATATAAAAGAGTTTACAAAATAAGGGTTTTTTAACTTTTAAAATATTTTAGTTAGTAAGGATATTTTAAAAACGATTCACAATGTTTCAAATCCTAGATATGCATTATACCCTACAAAAAACTTAATATTGAAATATGGTAGATATTATTAATAATAAAACATGATCATATGTTGGCAGAGATTTGAATCTAGAACAAAATCTTTTCAATGTTCAAGATGTTTCAGAAGCTACTTACATAGATAAAATAAAAAACAAATTGTTGGTAATTATGTAAAGGAGAGTAACTATTTCAGACAGTCTGATACAGACATTGTGTTAAACAGTACACAAAATATTGAATCAAATATATCTAGTTCTAGTTTTTGTAGTAGTAGTCATAGCCACCAATATAGTTTTGCAGGTTCAAAAATTTTTAACATTAATGCTAACAATTCTTGTAAACAATTAGAGACTGTTCAAGACTTTAAAAACAGAAATTTCTGTTAAAAAGCTCATTTCCATTTGAAAATACACTGAATACAATAAATAATCTGTAGCTGTCCCTTACAATGGTTTATATTAATCTAGTTGAATAATATGTAACTTATGACACTGAATGCTCCAGTCAATAAATATAATTCAATTATTCATTATTGTAGAAACACTGCTATTGGATACTCAATTGGATACAATTAATTATAAACTCATTTAACTTGATAATGTGTTCATATCTCTTCTTCATAAGTAGTTTTTTTGTATACAGTGTATTAATAATGCTTAGTTTTCAATAAGTTACAATTCCACGATGTTAATATACAATATGTTCCAGGATGAAAATAACAAGATGAGAATATTATATTAGTGTATACAGAAAAGAGGTATGAATTTTCGTAGCACACCTGAACTTACCTGCCAAACGGAGTGAGACATGTAATAGAAGGTAAATCATGAAAAGTCACTTTTCGAAATAAAATATGTTTTTATTCCTTTGAAGAGCCCCGCATGTATCTTATGGAAAATGGGTCCCAGTCAATTCGCTGAAAATGAAGTTTGATGTAGTTTATGATGATCGTTCAAAGGTCCCCATGGGTACCATTTGATCTAAAGTAATTGTTTTATTAGCTGCTGTTCAGAACACCTTTAAATGTTTCACAGATAAGGATTTTGAAGTGTACGTTATAGAATGGTTGAGGCACTCGAAACAGCGACTCTTGCGTGAGAAAAAGTAAACGATAGAATTTTCTTTAATCAGATTGGATTTCTGTTGATTTAACGTTTTGTTTAATAAAATCTTTATGGTATAAAGTTTTTATTAGTTTTAATATTATTAAAAAACTATAATTTTTTTGTAAACTAGCTGTAATGTATGTGTATCCGTTAAACTTTATTAATTCAGTTTCAAAGTATGTTACGTTATGACAACTACAGATTAATTCACCCTTTTATTTCTTGCTTTCACTGAATGCGTTCAATAGTTTCCACTTTCCACACTTGTTATGTAATATGCTTACACAATTTCATTTTTTAGGTTGGATTCCTGGACAAGATATTTTTTTTCTAATTTTGTATCTGTTTTTTTTTCAAATTTACTGTACTGTGTGAATAAACGTTTTAAATCATTTATTGCTTTTTTGCTATTTTATTTTAAATGTACAGAGTGAACAACTAAGAATGACTGTAGGCCACATCTCATACTCCAAAAAAATATACTAAAGGTATCCTAAAAATACAATTTTTTAAATCTTGATGAGATTATGAAAAAATTTAATTGAGATTTTTTGCGATTAATCTTCAAATAATGGGTGGGAAAGGTTAAACTTATGAACAAATGTATAACTTTTTCGTTTTTTAACCGATATTAATGATTTTAGCATTTAAAAGAGTTTTTCTGTTTAATAAGATTGATAACAAAATTAGGTAATTTTGTATCCACTCGGAAATTTCAAATGTAAATTGTAGCATTTTTTTCATTTTTATATCTGATATCGTAAATCTTATATCTTGGATTAGATTCCTATTTTTTTAACCCCTTCTCATCAGAATTTGAAAAATTCCTCATCACATTTGAAATTTCCAAGAAAAATGGGGAAATTGTCGACTTTTTCACATTGTACAGTTTTGTTATTTTTGTTAAGCATATCTTATTAAAGAGCAAAAACTCCATTGATATCGATTAAAAAACAAAAAAGTGTTACAACATTTGTTTTTTAGGTTGAACCTTCTCCCACCCCTTACTTGAAGAATAAGGACAAAAAGTTCCTAACTACAATTTTTCATAATCTCATCAATATATCAAAAATTGTATTTCTAGGATACCTTTAGTGTGTCTTTTTTGGAGATAATCACAGTATTATGTTTCTAAGTGTTCATTCCACCCCATAGCAGATATTTTAAGAACTCAAAAACATTTTCCAGCGATTTTTCAGGGTCATTTTCCTGAAGGTATTTCTTTATAGTTGTACCATGACTATTTTTTGAAATATGGCCGACAGCCGGCGTTCTTAGTGGTTCACCCTGTATTTGCTGATTAGGCACAGAAACATCTATAGAATGTCATCTAGAATGTTTGTGGTATATTGTTCAGTGGTTTGAGTAATGTCCATACAACATCTAAGAGAATACACTGTATTGTTTTTGAAATGTCGCATTTAGATCATTGATAAGATGTTATTTTTTAGACATTGCATTAACATCGACAAGATGTTAAAAGGCATTTCAGAATGTAACAGAAATGTTGTTTTTAGTTCGTTATGAAGAGTTCCTTTTGAGGAAGTTCTAGTAACATCTCAGTAATGTAAAAAGGCAGCGCTTTTTAACATCGCTGAGAAGTTAGGTTGAAACATCACAAAAGTTAACAGCCACAAGCTGGGCATAAGCGGTTGTATAGATGTGCATTTGATGAAAACAAGAGGAAACAAAGGAAGAACATTATCACAATGTGATGTTGAATTAACATAACTGTAATATTTATTTGCATAGTGGGCAGTATAAAATAATGAATGGGCAACTGGTTTGGAGAAGAATTGGATGAGTAAAATTGTTGATATTGGAGCTAAACATATTGGGATTAGTAAAAGAGGAGGTCTTCTACTGCATCTAGCTTTCGGTTTCTCAATCTATTCATTTTTTTATGGTGATATAACTGCTTATAAGCTATTTTTCCATTTCTTGCTGCCCACTGTTATTAATTCTCTTAGCTGTATAAATCTATTTATTGGTCCGATATGATCAAAGAGGGACCGTCAAATATTTTGTCAATTGGTGGTAAGACTCACTTATTTTTACCAGGATTATATCTATTCTTGTTGGAAATTTGATATCTACTATAAAATTTCAAATTGATGTTCACCTACCCGATATACCGACTCTGTAACTAATCTAAATGTAAACTGAACAGATTTCCTAATAGTAATGTACGAGGGAAAAGATCTGTGGGCATTTTACCGTAAATTAATAATCGATTTCTAATTCAAACAACAAGCGTTGATGAGTAAAAGCGGGTTTCTAGCAATCTGTTTATTTATTTCTAGATTGAAGAGATTAATTATATACGCTACTCTATTCAACAGAATTACTCTCTACTGTTTCTTTGTCAGCGAGAGTTGTTCATTGTATGTTGAATGTGCAAAGTCCTTTTGACATTCTGGAAAGTATGTTTTTCAATAAAACCAACAGTTATCTCTAGAATTAAATTCAGGCGATTAGGTCAGGATTTTACCAAGGCGTTGGATCATGTAAATCATAATATACTCTTAGCCAGGTCATTTGCTTCTTTACGTTTTTTTTTAATTTAGTTTAGTGTCTGGGAATAGTACTGTTAACTAGTAACACTAAGCAAATTATTGAAACTATATGTAGACCCAAGCTTTTTAATACTATTTCTACTAAATATCTGATAGAATTCACAGTCTTATTTTTCTATGTATTACCAAAATAGGCGAATACAATATTATAATATAAATGTTTACCATCAATCGTTTCAAATGCACTCATCATTCAAATCTTAGCTCAGTCTATAAAGATAAAGTTACTTTGTCTTGTGTTTTCAAAAACTTATCTTTTTCAGAGAAATTCTCATCCAACTCCCATTTCAGCTTTCGATATAGAAATGTTTACATAACCAATCCAAATTCTTTGAATATCAATCTACAATTATTTAGTTTGACACGCATTTCCTCCCTAGCACAAAATGTTCCTGGTAAAATACCGTGTATCTCAAAAATATGCCAAATGCAAGAAATAATCTTTAGCATCTCCGGCAATTCATAGAAACTCAGAGAATATACAATCAAAATATTACTGTTTTAAATGAAACTAACTGTTTCTAGATAATTCCACAATATATTGAAAATATGTAAAGAATTCTAAGACATTGACAATTGTTTCGATATTGCTATTATCGTCAGAATGACAGAAGTTTCATTTCATGTGATGCCTACCTGATGTTAATAATTATTTTTGGCTAGACCAAGACCACCTTGTGATTGACTTAATATATATTAATAGAAAAAAGAAGAAGATATGATATAACATATATTAAAGCTTCGATATTATTAGCCCTATGGGGATATCCTGGATAGCTTGTTCCCATTTAAGATCAATATAACTGTACAATGATATATAGAAAACTATATCTACTGATCTTTCCGATTATTACTTAAGGAGATAGTTTAAAAGTGGAAAACTAGATTTATCTGTTCATTGATGACTTCATATTGTGGGTCTCTTAAGTGTCTTCTAATTTCTAATTCTTGTTTCTTATCACAAATATGTAGTAGGGGCAACTGGGGTAATTGTGAAAAATATTTGCAACTTCAATTTTGCTTCCCAAAAACAGCATTTCTTTTCATGTAAGTTTCGCTGAATTTGGCAAGCCTTATTGCCTGTGCGTTGTCCGTTTATTTCCAAATTAATTTTTGTGTAGCGCAAAGGGCTTTTAATTAATTACATGTTTTCATTTACCCCCATTCGTTCACATTTACCCCCACTTGTTGGGGGAAATGTGAACGAAGAGACAAGGTAGTAGAATTATAGTTGGTCTGACAGGGGTAAATGAGAATAAATTCTCACAACGTGAAATTTCTTGCAAATTTTGATCAAAATAATAATTTGTTTACATTCTTCCCAAAGAGTGACAAATACATGAAATTCACGTCTTTACTTTTCAAAAACTGCCACCAAGCCCGGAAACACATACAATAACTTTTGATTCTTGTGGATAATGGTAGGCTCCGGCAGTATTGCTTCAATATTCTAAAATTCAACAATGCTTAGGTCATTAGATTTCTCTACAAATTCGGTTGCAATGTTGGTAGCACGTTCGTATCCCTGCACCACTGTTTCTCCATCACTGTTATCTATCTCTTGTACACGACATACATATTTGTAATGAACCTTGTTTCTTCACCCTCCCAAGAAGTCGACCAAAACAAAAATCCCTGCTTTCAACTCATTCCACCTTGGTTGATGATAGACGATTTCAGGTGTTAGTTCCACAATGATAGTTTCTGCAATGTTCTCATAATCTGATGAATCTTGGCATAGAGCGGTTTCGTCTATTTCACCTTCGCTGAGGGGGTTCTTATTTTGCTTGGTACTGCAAGAAGCCTTTTTTTATTCTTTGTCTTGCTTTCAGGACGGGAGGCCTTCCTTTTTGTTATCTTCTCATTTCTCGCGTTTTGTGCAGTTTCAAGTTTCTCCAAGACCACCTGAGTGGTTAAAATTTCCCCATGTTTCAGGAGCTTCAGTCTGGGAATAATTTGTCTTTGAGCTTGTTTAACTTGAACTTGGTAATGCTGGCCACGTTTATTGTAGTCAGCAAAAATGTTTACTATAGTGTTGGGAGTTAAAGGAGTTTGAGTTTCTTCATTATCCTTAACAGGAGTCGAGTGTGTTGGAAGGGACTTTGTCGATGGTCCTACTTCAAAAAATTGACTGCTGCTCGCAATTACGAATGACGTTGTTTGCTGCATTTCACCAACCTTGGATACCGAGTCCTGTGAAATTATCCGCTGATCGGACGTTTCACTGGAATGGGAGGGCTCAGGCATTTAGTTAACGGCTGAAAGTTTATTTTGGCAATCTTGCACCAAGGAAGCATTAGACATTATTGATGTCGACGGTGTAGTTGGAACCAAGTTAGGGTTAGGAACAAAGTCTGACTTCGGATCTGGCAAGACTTTGTTAACGGCCTCTTTCTATTTCTTAAGCGCAGCAGAAATGAATTCTGTTTTTGGAAACTTCTTAGCGTCGACAGGAAAAATTCCCGTTGATTCAAATCATTTTATGATCTTTTGAGATTTCATTCCTTCTGTTCAGACTTGTGACAACAGCTCCACAAATGAGGATTCAGACAATCGTGCTGACTCTCTGCTTTCAATTTGTATTTTTGCGAAGTCAACCAATTTTCGGTCCCACTTCCTCTTTATAGGGCCAAATACACACTTGTCAAGAGGCTGGATACGATATGTGAGATGACACGGGAATTTCACTAAATGGATATTATTCGCCATAGCTGCTTTAATTGTCCGGGCGCTAATGTGGATGGCATGTCCATCAAAAAGTAAAACAGCTGTTTGTTGCGGAAGGTCTCTTGAAAGCCGAAAAGATTGTACGTGGGACACAAATACCGATGAAAACCAGTCAAAGAACTGCGGTTCCTCCATCCATCCGTTACTACAACACGTGTAGGTGGTTCCTGGGTAAGCTTTGTCCACCTGGCTTGCACGCCAACTCCTCTAAAAACGACCAAAAGCGGAAGACAGGATCCATCTGCAGACACGCAAGCAAGAACTGTAGTCGAATCTCGCCCCGAACCTCCAGAAATTCTGGATAAGTGTCTTCCTTTTTCTCCAATTGTCTTGCATTTTGTAGCATCGTGCGTAAACCTGGTTTCATCGCAATTGAAGATAAATGAACCAATTTGTGCTTCTTAACCAGTTTTGCAAGATCCTCGTAGAAGTCATAAATAACAAATGGATCCCTGGCATCCTTTCTGCATTTCTGGAGCAATTGAGGTTTCTTGTATGACAATCCAGGGTGTCTTACCATGAAGGAATAATACCAGTCGTCTCCTGGCATTCCATCGACAAATGGCGTTTTCAGATTATTGGATTTCACGTACTCAGCTAAAACAGTTTTAACATCCTCTTTGCCGCACGGATATCCCATCCTGTATCGTGCTCGTAAGAAGTTTTCGAGATCATACGCAATTTCTGTGCTTAGTGACTGTGCCCTACCAGAACCCAACAGTGACCGATTTTTCTTCAAATATCAAAGCAGAAAGGGCTGCAAACAAGTGGTAGGAATTCATCAATTTAGAAAAATACTTGAAATAGTTGCTACTTATTTGAACTTGATAAATACGAAAGACTATGCTGGTCACTGCTTTCATCGGTCTTCTGCAACAATATTAGTTTACTGTGGCACCGACATAACTAGTTTAAAGAGGCAAGACGGATGGAAGTCATCAAACGTTGCATAAGGATTTGTTGTGTTATGACATGCTGTATATATCACGATGACAAATCAATCACAAGAACTTTCACATTTTTATGAATTTTCGGACAAGTCTGAATGTCTATTGTAACGTTAAGCCCTTAGTCTTTACTTCAATGGTCGTAAACGCACCGTAATGAAAGAAAAGTTAGTTTCTGTAAGTGCCTTCTCAACACGAGACCAAACAATTGAAATTTTAAATGGTTCAAATGATCTTTATGATCTTTTTAAGGACACAATTTATCGCTTCACGGTAATTGGGTGATTAACTCTACGTAAAAAATATCACCACTCAACTGAAAGAGTTACAGCCAGTACCAGGAAGTCCTACCCCCAAAACTTGCGACCCAATAAATCTATAGAAATTAACATTCATTCAGAGGGCAGTCAGTTTTGCAGCAGCAATCAGTTCACATCTAAGCACCACTCTCGATCGGTCCACATAAAAATGTGGGACAATTCCTGGCGTTCGAAACATACAGTGTGCGTGAAAACTATATCTAAATCAACGAATCTCTCTCAACTAGTATCAAATTATATCAATTTTAAACTTAAAAAAGGGAAAAATTACGATTTACCTGAGGTATTAAAATATCTCTCGTGTTACGACGCAATATAAAAACATGCAAATTTCTGTGACTTCGTTCGAGAATTAGCGGAAAAATGTACATACCTACCTCACGAGCATTTAGTGTCTTTTAGAAAACTGTAACCAACTATCAACTCGCTGTGGACAGTCTTGTTGCTCTATCTTGTTATTATTTTTTTATAAAGTGATTTACGTGTTTAACATTGTCGTATTTAAGTGTTTTTTATTAAACGTTATTTAGAATTACGGCTGGTCCTTCTCTCCACAACCTTATCGAAGATAAACAAACAACACATTTAGTTAAATGCAGTAGTGAACGAAAAACTTAACAGTCCACTCCACTAATCTAGTTCATTACAAACCCTAAGAGATATATCGAAGAATCTCTTAACAATAAGGTTGAGGTGGCAAATACAATTTTCACAGTACAAAATATTCATCAAAATAACCCTACCACGCCGCATGTTGTCCAAAATGTTTCTCATAGTTCTAATAATGTTCCTCCAATGTTCATTAATTGTACGAACTGTCTAACAACTGTAAATATAACAAATTAATTTTTAAATGTATTCTGCAATCTATTGATGTTTTCAAAATATAAATTGATTCCTTATAAACAATATGTTTTCAATAATTTATGAAGAACACTAATAATTGTAAGGAAATGTCATGGCTCAGAGAAAGAGTAATTTTTTCCACTACATTGAAAACCTCCTACTTCAGTTTTAAAACAACTCGATCGGCAGTCATTGACTGATTTCCTCTGCTTTTTTGTGGACATTCAACTCTCAACTCAACACTAAGATGCTCTTAATAAGTAATAAATTATGATGTGCTCTACAAGACATTTTTTATGACAATGACTTCCATAATTTTGTCTCCACAAATATTGAATCATAATTTTCCTGTTGGTTTGTAATTTCCAGGAGAAACTTACAGAGCGGTTTTGGCATCAGTATGCTTTTTCCTTGTAAGATATACCTATGCTTTTCCGTTCAGCATCTCTTGGTTGTACTGAAGACATAATCACAGTGTATAATATTTACTATCCGCGAAGATAGTACCAGTTATCTGTACTCACTATTACAAACCAACATTATCGCTGTTCGGTTGAAAAAAATATTGCAAGTTCCGAATTGTAATTTAACCCTACACTGCCTAATGTATCAAATCGGATAGAACAATTTATTTTCTCATATATTATCGCTAAAGATTATTTTTCAGTCTACTACGAACCGTATCAGATCCGCTATAACTTTATTGAACAGGTCTATACGGTCGAAAATTGAATATATCGGGCTTTCCACCGGCTAGTGTGTTTATGTTTGAACAGTAGCATGTGATTGCATTACTTGTGCAGATTAGTCTCCGCTTTTGTTTAGTTATTTTTGGGTTTGTGAGACGTGGAAATATTCTTAGAGGTTTTCTTTGTGGCAAAGGTGAGTAGTTTATGTTTCAATTTATTGTATTTTGATTTTCGTTTATGCAAGAAGAAATTTTTGCTGTGAAATTTGGTCGTATCAAATTTGTTACATAATGTAAAAAGTTCAAGTTTTACTTTTCCGCCCAACCTATCTAATATGCGAAAAAAGTATTGGTTTACCCCAAAAAGTTGGAATTTTGAAATTTTTTTTGAGTTATTTGCACGTTTTATATCAACAACAACACGAAAAAACGGTTTTTAGAAAAAAAATCCTGTGTGTATGCCGTCGTTGTCGTCGGCCACTTTTCCTTACATGTCTTGTTAGCACAATACAGCCTCCGGAGTGCAACAAATTACAAATTTTATAATTGAATATTGTTCGGGACATCTCACAGATGAGCCCTATTGATTTTCAGCTCACCAGAGCCAGTACAACGGGTGCTATAGTACTTTAAGTACGATATTTTTGTCATTTTTAGATAAATTTCAGTTTGTTAGCACAATACAGTCTCCGGAGTGCAACAAGTTACCAATTTTATGATTTCATATTATTCGGGATATCTCACAGATGAATCCTATTGATTTTCAGCTCACCAGAGGCAGTACAACTGGTGCTATAGTACTTTAAGTACGACATTTTCGTCATTTTAGGAGAAATTTCAGTTTGTTAGCACGATACAACCTACGGAGTATATAGAAGTAACCAATTTTATGATTGGACATTATTCAGGTTGTCCCAAAGATAAACTCTATTGATATTCAACTCACTAAAACCAGTAAAACGGGTGCTATGGTAATTGAGGTACCAAATTTTTGTCATTTTTGGAGAATTTCCAGTTTGTTAGCACGATACATCCTCCAAAGTGTATACAAGTGACCAGCAATCCTCCGGAGTGTAGTAAGTCACCAATATTGTTAAGGATATGTCACAGATGCACCCCATTGATTTTCAGCTCACCAGAGCCAGTGCAACGGGTGCTATGGTACTTGAAGTACGACATTTTGTCATTTTTTTTTAAATTTCAGTTTGTTAGCACGATACAGCCTCCGGAGTATATACAAGTGACCAACTTTATGATTGAATATTATTTAGAGCGTCTCAAAGATGAACCCTATTGATATTCAGCTTACTGAAGCCAGTAAAACGGGTGCTATGGTACTTGAAGTACCAACTTTTTGGAGAATTTCCAGTTTGTTAGCACGATACAGCCGCCAGAGAATATACAATTGATCAATTTTATCATTGAATATTGTTCAAGGTGTCTCACAGATGTACCCTATTGATTTTCAGTTGACTAGAGCGAGTACAGCGGGTCTTATAAATTCAGATATACTACATTTTTGCTTATTTTTGGAGAAATTTCGGTTTTTTAGCACGATACATCCCCCGAAGTGTATACAAGTAACAATTTTATAATAGAATATTGTTCAGGGCCACAGATGCGGAAAAGTTACTTTTAATCCTTAATACCGTTTAGTTTTTAAATTTTTTAGATGCCAAATCGGCAAAAATGGAAAAGTCCACTTTCTCAAAAAGAATTGAAGTCTATAGATCACTTATCCGATAGTCATGATGATTTGGAGTTAGATTCGGATGATGATCTGGGTGACAATACTCTTGAACAAATTGACGCCATGGAAATAGATGAACTACCAATAGAGCTTGAAGATGGTACTATTGTTTTTGCTGATGCGGATGTTCAGCAGGAAAATCAGGTTCAACAGAGTCCTGAAATATCAAATGAAACTCCAAAACAAGAGATAGATAATTTGAAAAAGGAATGCTCCAATCTATTATGGCGTAAGCAAAATCTTGTTTTGAGTGAAGAAAGTTTATAATTTCGAGGAAACACAACACTTCCATCTTCAATAAACAATCTTGAAACACCATTCCAGTTTTTTAAATATTTTTTGATGACGATTTATTCGAAAAAATTGCAGAAGAGTCAAATATTCACTCAATCCAAAAAGATCCCAGTAAACCAGCCATGTTATCTGCAGCTGATATAAAGCAGTTCCTAGGAGTTTGCATTTACATGTTAGTCGTACATATTGCCAATGTACGAAGCTACTGGTCAACAAAATTAGGTTTCCCCCAAATCAAGGAAACTATGAGTCAAAATCGGTTTGTATTCATTCGTAAATGCCAGATTCCAGTCAGTACCTTTAGATAAATGTCTGTCAGTTGACGAGCAGCTTTGTGCTACCAAAGCACACCATCATTTAAAACAATACCTTCCAGCAAAACCCCACAAGTGGGGTTACACACTGTATGTTTTATTTTATGCGGAAGTGATGGCTTTTCATATAATTTTGAAATATATACGGAGACGGAAATAATTCCAAATTTCGCTTGGATAGTGAACCAGACCCAGGTTCTAGTGGGAATATTATCGTGAGACTGTGTAGAATTGTTCCTTCAAATCAAAACTATAGAGTCTATTTTTACAACTTCGACACATCGGTTTCCCTGCTCGCATATTTAGGTAGTAAGGGCATTTACTCGCTGGGTACAGTTCGACGTCCAAGGATTCCAAATTGCGAATCACCGACTGAAGTAGAGTTGAAAAAAAACTGGGTACTTCAGAAGAATTCGTTTGTAATGTTGAAGAAGTTGGCACAACCCCAGTAATATGGTTAGATAATAAAACGGTTACTTTTCTATCAACATTTAAAGGCAAAATACCCCTAACTGAGGCTAGACGATGGGACAGGAAAGAAAAAAAATACGTACATATTGAGTGTCCCAGTTCAGTTTCAGATTATAATGCCCACATGGGAGGGGTAGATGCCATGGACAGCTTCATTAGAAGGTACAAAATTAAAATAAGGACAAAAAATGGTACATAAGACTTTTTTACCACCTGATTGATATGGCACTTGTCAATACATGGCTGCTCTATAGACGGGTACATGCCGGCATAGAAAAGTTAATGTCATAGGTTGATGTTCGACTAGAAATAGCAGAATGCCTTTGTAAGTCTGACAATGGCAGTAGAAAGAGAGGTAGGCCTTCCAAGGATTCAGTTGAGTCAATGTTGATAGAAAAGACAAAGAAATCTACAGTGTTTTCTCCCGTACCACCAAAAGACGTTCGCACCGGATCATTGGCCAATATACGATAAAACTAGACAACGATGTAAATTTCCTTCCCATTATTTGTTTTCTTACATTAAATGCTCTAAATGTCGCATACATTTATGTTTAAATAAGAACTACAACTGTTTTGTTTCCTTTCATAACGGATAATATTTTTATGCAGTTATGCTGAATGTATCAGATCTGATACTACTATATTTTTCACTATAATTATTAAAAAAATTAGATTCTATTTTTTTATTATTTTTCCCTTCGTCCTAAGAGCCCAAAACACATTTTTTTATTAAATTTTAAAAAATTGAGCAGTGTAGGGTTAAATATCTGTATATCAATTATTTTTACTAAATAATTCTATCTAAAGAGCAAATATTATTATTACAACATTTTGAGCGTTTGGTAAAGTATCCTTCTTCTTCTTCTTGTAAAAAGACGAGGTCCTGTCAATTCTGTAATCTGCCCTCTTGTGACCTTGATGTTCAGCTGTCGAACAGCGTTTTGGAGGCATACCAACTGGAGGTTGCTTGTGTTGGGTTTTTTACTCTTTGCCCAATTTGCAATCCGATCTTCATTCATTCGTTTTACATAGTCTCTCCATTGACGGCCTCTTGTTCTTATACATCTGACACGATATCCAGTCCTTTTAATGTATCAGTGTTACAAATTTCTTCGTAAAGTTTGGTTCCCTTCATTGTTCGTAATATTTTGATTTCCGTTGTTCTCAATTTTTCATTTTTTTCTGTTATTTCTGCTCCAGTTTTTGCGACATATGTTAGGATAGGCTTATTGCAACTCTTATAGATACGCATATTACTTTATTTGCTCATATATTTGTTTTTCCGTCCTAAGTATCCCGATATTCCAGCTGCTGATTATGAAGTGAGATATCAAAATTTGTTTTATAAGTATAAATTGAAAACTTCACTTCCTCTACGTGTAAAAACCTTTTCATACACTCCCGTAAAATAACTGTTTAAAAAATTTGGTTGAGGCTTCACTTTCGACATAAAAACATGCCAAATTATCCCTTCAAAACATCTACTAATGAAATTTCACTTCGATTCAATTTCTATTAACCCCTCGATAGTAAAAACAAGTGCATTATATCAACCCGACGCATCGGCACGGGTACGTCACGTGTCGCTCAAGTAGCGCATTAATCTTATCACGTGATTACATCGGGCGCAATTAGAAGCGAATGGAATGATGCGGTGAGAAACACGTGACTGACACGCTTCTTCTCAGGCGCTAACGGTACTCCTTCGAGCCCGTAGGATAACCATATGACGTGCCCTATGGTATTGTATCTATATGTTACAAAAAGAAATTTAATATATCAAAAAATATTGGGTAGCTGATACGCCAAGGTCTGGAATTCAAATATTGCCAAGAGCACTGCTGATACAAGTTGTTGTTCTACCAAACTATAACATGAAAAAATTTGTAAATATCTCAATTCTATGCGAGTCAGTTGATATAATGTAGTAATTAAATATACTACCAAAACGGCCATATACAGATGTCAGTAGAACTTTGCGCCATGTACACATTAGTCCAGGAAAATCAGACCCAAAATGATCATTTTGCGTCATTTCCGAGGTAACGGCTGATACTTGGTAAAACGTTAGTAAAAATGGTGTACAACAAAACTTAAGTTATGCGACCTTTCAAATCGGACCGGAACATTGTTTATGATTCGATTTACACTCATTTTTCATGCCTTTTGTAGATTTTTCAGGTATATCTTTTTTCTCGTGCATAGTACAGACAAAAAGTTAAATACTTTTTTTTCTTCTTTTAAAGACCTACAATTCTAGACCTTACACGTAAATAAATTGATTGGGTCAAAAGTTATTGCCAAATAAACAACTGATAACGTTATTGTTAATAAATAAAAATATAATGAGCATTTTTCACACTAACACTTCCACATGAAGCTTATCTATTCTCACTCATTAAAAAATGATACTAGCGAAAGATGGAGTCTGTAAGTTCAATAGTTTATGAATTATGGCCTTATAAACAAATTAACTAAAAATTGACTTGCAGAGTTCTGTAAGCTATGCGACCTCGCGCCAATTTTTTCACTGTTAGATTTCATAATAAGACATCGATACCCATCATTGTTTTTTAAGAAAATACATTTTTGCAACAACGCTATTTTTTTTCATCTATCCGCCGATTTTTGTCGATAATTAAGTACGCACATAGGAGGGGCATGGAACGAGCTTTAATTGAAAAAAAAATACGTTAAGATTCATTGACAAACGACTGAGTTACGGACAATCGAAGCCGGAGGCCTGTCAGTCAACAATTTATGCGAGTATCGAAAAACAAAAAATATCCCTAAAATTTTTAGTCGATGTACTTTTATTGTACGAAATAGCAAGACGTCGCGTAAATTGCAACCCAATCAAAAAAATGTTCGAAAGTCAGCAGCGGGCGGATATTTCGGCTGGCTACTGCGTATTTTTTTTCAATTGAAGCTCTTTCCATGCCCCTCCTATGTGCGTACTTAATTCTCGACAAAAATAGGCGGATATAGTGTCAAATTAATTATGCAACTAAGCCAAATATGAAAAAAAAATCGCGTTGTTGCAAAAATGTACTTTTTTAATAAACAATGATGGTTATCGATGTCTTATTATGAAATCTAACAGTGAGAAAATTGGCGCGAGGTCACATAGCTTACAGAACTCTGCAAGTCAATTTTTAGTTAATTTGTTTATAAGGCCATAATTCATAAACTATTGAACTTACAGACTCCATCTTTCGTGAGTATCATTTTTTAATGAGTCAGAATAGATAAGCGTGATGTGGAAGTGTTAGTGTAAAAAATGCTCATTATATTTTTATTTATTAACAATAACGTTATCAGTTGTTTATTTGCCAATAACTTTTAACCCAATCAATTTTTTTACGTGTAAGGTCTAGAATTGTAGGTCTTTAAAGGAAGAAAAAAAAATTATTCAACTTTTTGTCTGTACTATGCACGAGAAAAAAGATATACCTGAAAAAACTACAAAAGGCATGAAAAATGAGTGTAAATCGAATCATAAACAATGTTCTGGTCCGATTTGAGAGGTCGCATAAGTTAAGTTTTGTTGTACACCATTTTCACTAACTTTTTACCAAGTATCAGCTGTTACCTCGAAAATGACGCTTACATACCCAGATTTCCTGGACTAACATCTCAAGTGACTATAGAAAGGATAAAATTTGCATTTAATAAACAATTAATGTAATGAAATTTATATCACAAACATTTTTGAAATAACATAAATGACCATGTAATTTATAAAATTTATTCAACTTTTTCAATTGATAGATACTTACAAAGAAACATTCTTTCAAATAATTCTCAATGTATTGACTGAAATTTATTCAGATACAATCTTTATATATAGATAGTTATTTCTACTAATTTTAAACTGATCTTAAAAATAATTTGACAAGAAAAAAAGGGTATAAGACTTGGCCCAATTTTTGCACCCTCATACAAAAAATTGGGTCAAGTCTTATAAATTTGTGTTCCTGCCAATTGATTTTTTAGATCAGCTTAAAATTAGTTGGAACATAACTATGTACGAGTATATATGAAAATTTCATCTGAATAAATTTCAGTCAATAAATTGAGAATTATTTGGAAAAATGATTCTCTGTAAGTATCAATTGAAAATAGAAAAAGTTGGATAAATGTATTAAACCACATGGTATTTTATGTGATTTCAATCTTCTTCAATCTTGTATTGAATAGCAATACCACGGAGAACGTTCTAGCTCGGACTATTCTCGAAAGGAGAGACAGTGATAGCAAGTATGAGACAAGGATGGAAATAGAGTCGAGTCTACGTATTTCGGGAGGTCTTCTAATATTTGTATATATAAGCGGGATCGTGAGGCAGAGCAAGGCAATTCAGTTCGAATACAATTCAATTCAATATTTCATGCGAAACTACTGCGTCACAAGAAAAGAACTTTTGGCGGTAGTGAAGTCCGTGGAACACTTTTACCAGTATCTCTATGGTAGGAAGTTTTTAATCCGGACTGATCATGCAGCACTCAAGTGGTTGATGCAGTTCAAGAATCCCGATGCACAGATCGCTATATGTATTCAACCACTTCAAAAGTACGATTTCAACATCGAACATCGAGCTGGTGTGAGTCACCGAAATGCCGACTCTCTGTCCAGACGGCCGTGCCCAACAGACTGCTCCCACTGCAACAAGGCGGAATCTAGGGATGCTGCAGTTTCTAGAACTACTGTAGTCAACGAGGAATGGTTACATTTTGTCCCTGTATTCCCCAGTTCCGAAGTGGCTTCAGGTCCATGTACCCCGTGTAGACTCCAACAGCTGTCAGTACCAGTCAAAACTTCGCGTTCTCTCATACATTGCTGATCCCAATTCAGCCCTTGTTGTTAGTGGCAGCGCCATAAACCGTCCCACTTTAAATAATTTCTAAGAGACGAACCCTTACAGCTAGTTCAAATACTACCTGTCACAAACGAAAATTTTTCTATGGCACTTGATTTCCTCAGTAAACGATTCAATGCCAGAAGAAAAATATTAAATAATCATTTTACACAGATGTTAGGGATTGCCTAATTATAAAAAACAAAATTCGCATTTGCTAAGAAAATTTATTACCCGATCAAAAACAATCGTAGATTCTCTCGCACGTCTCTAACTGACACCATCGGAAATTTTGAATTCACTTTCAATTCACATTTCAGAAGGTAAATTGGATTTTTTTTACAAAACAAGCCTTTGAACAATCGACAAAAATCAAACTTTAAATGTCGCGCTACTTTTCGATATTCTAGAGGACAGATCCATCACCTTGGAAACTCCGCAAGCTCAAATTTCACGCAAAAAATGAAAATACTAATCAAAACAATTCAAATTTAAACAACAAAAAGTTTAAAAAAAATAAAAAGACATTTCTCCAAACTAAACATGATCAAAAAAGCGAATAATTCCACAAACATTTTTACTTCTTATGTTCAATGCACAATCAATGGAAGTCATTTTCGACTATAGCGGTCAAAGATAAATTTAATTACATAAAGACAGTTAGCGGATGTAGAAATTGTCTTTCGAAATCTCATGTTTCGAAAGATTGCCAATCCAAAGCCACATGTCTTACTTGCAACCTCAGACATCAAACTTTTTAGCATTTTTCTTCAAATCAAAATGAACACAAATCTCATTTTACTCAAAACAAAAATTCCATAGATATATTATATATCTATGAAAAATTCATTGCCAAGTATAGCTTATCAAACTTGATTTGAAGATACTCTTTCAAATCATAATAGCAATTCCAACTAAAACGTTTTCAACCAATCTTAATCAAATGCGTCAACTTCATCACAAAATGTTGTGGCAACTTCGTTGTCACCACTCACTACAAAAAATCATCACGTTCACTTAGCCACTGCCAAAGTACAAATCAAAACCAGACATGGCACACCTATTATAGTCAAAATACTTCTGGATAATGGTAGTCAAACCTTGTTTGTTACTCAATCGCTAGCTAATCGAATAGAATCTCCTTCTTAAGGTGCCATATCCATTCATTGGATGTTGGCAACAATCCTGGTGAACTTACCTTTATTTTGGGCGGCTCGAAACAGTGTGTGAGCAATCTAGACTAGTCAAATCTCTAAGATTCTTGGAATAGGATACAATTCCTTATCGAAGTTGTCTTCGGCCTCTGTGAATCCTTTCATTTTGACAAGAAACAAGTCCTTCAAGCGTATTGAAACATTCTGCGGACCTGTCTCTAATATTAATTGAATCATGAGTATAATTACCTCCCATATATCACACCCAGTCCAATCCTCGTGATACTTCAGATTGCTCTAGTTCGTTAGGTTGCCAAGAACACAAGTTATACAAGCAAGTAGCTGTCGTAATTATTTTGTCGAGTTGTTCAGGAATAACATGCAATTTTTTGAAAAATATACAAAGGCATTTTCGCTACATAGTCTTGTTCTGTTATGTCGGTAGTTGTAATTTTTTTCATGGTATTGTTTCTAAGCTGAACTCCAGGATATGGACACATTAGATTTGTACTTAGAAGAAAAACCTCATCCCCTACTATTACATGAGTCCTTAAAATGTCACTTCCAGGCAACTTTTTTCGTCCAGGTATTTTTAACGTACCACCATTCAAAGCTTTTCCCAGTGCCGAAGTTCTAAATATTCCTCCATCGATATTTTGCCAACATCAATGGTAAGCGCTATCAGGACAACACTAAATTCTTTCCTATATTTAAAATAATTTGACCCAGTTTTTGGTGTTCTTTCCGTCAAAACATGTTTTTCATCCAAAGCACCATAACAGTTTGGGTAATTCCATTTTAAACAAAAATATTTTTCTATATTATGTCACTGTTCGGTTATCGCTGATGGCCTCACAATGAGTGGTAGTTTTGACCAAATTTCAACACAAACTTCACAAACAATGCTTCGAACTGTTGACTTCCCTAATCGGTAGCTAAATACCAAACTAACAAATCAATCACCATGTCCCAAACCTGGCAAACATTAATAATTATATTTTTTCAGTTGAATAGTGCTCTTGGACCTGGAAAAATGTATAAAATCGCAACAAAAAAGCAAAAGCTAAAAAGCGCAGTAGAAGTGGCGATTCTGCAGATTTCATTCCAAAAAAATGCAAATAAAAGATGAAATGAATTTTCTTTTACCAAAACTGAAGGAAATGCCTCAAATCAAAATCAAACATAGATGTACCGACTGCTGATGCTGATACAATTAATGGAAAAATTGAAAATAGTGAAGGAGGTGAAACTTAAGTCGCTACTTAAGATACATTTGATAACACGCCTGCTTTATCATCTCGCTCAGAACTCGGAACCTCGGAATACACACACCCTCACACACACACACACACACAAGCAGATCAACCAAGGCGCCTTCCAAAACCCAAATTAAAATCAGAGGAAATATTGCAAAAGTTCTTATAAAATCAAGAAAACCAAAAAAAATTTAATCCACCGATCTTTGCCTCCTGAACTACAAGTTGGAGTAAATAAAGCATCGAATTTCCATGTTGCTTTATGAATTCGAGTCAAAAGCAATGAAAACCTCAAATGCTGCTAATAACGATTTCAACTGTTCGGTAACAGTAGAGAACTATAATATTTACACAAATTTGTAAATTAAAATTTCATAAAAATATGTACTTACTTCAAAGTCAATGTCAATGTTTCTTCTGCACTTAATAGCTCTTCAAAATGTCGTATCCTGTTTCTGAATGCCCAGAATGTTCAACAAATCGTAAAAATTTGCTCTGGGCATTCGGAAGTAGTTAAAAAATGTTCGCAGGTCTTCCAAAAGATCTTCTTTCACAATTACACACAGCGCCACACATTCTTCGTCTGAACTGTCCATTACGAACGACCAAGACCTGCACAATAAAACTTGATCCGAAAAGCAAGTCTATGAAAATTACTCTTATACAAATATTTTTCCCCCTGGAATTCCGCGATAATGAGGGGCGATTCAAAATTTCCATTCCTCTATGTAAGACCTCTTGATTGGTGATATGGTCGACCCATGGAATGCGCTGCATCCTGTGATATACCCACATCTCATATGCTTCCAGCTTGTTGATACTACTTACTTTTAGCGTCCAGGCCTCGACTCCATACGATAACGTGGAATACAGATAACATCTAATGAAGTTAAATCTAATATTTAAATTGAGTGTTCTGTCAGTTATCAGGTTCCGCATTTTAATAAAATTGACTCCAGCTTGCTCTATGCGGGATATAATTTCTATCTCAGGATTCAGATCCTCGCTGATCTAACTTCCTAGGTATTTAAATTTGGTGACTTGCTCTATTGGTAAACTGTATGTACTTAAGTTGAAGTAGTTGTTCGGATTGTGACTTATTTGCATGATCTTTGTTTTTGAGATATCAATCCTTAGTCCCATTTCGTCACCGGAAGTCGATTAGGCATTACAGCCCTTCAGGACTGTTTGCGATCATCATCGTGTCATCGGCATATCTTAAGTAGTTCATAAGTTTCCCATTGACTTTCAGACCGTCTTCTGCCTCGTCCAGAGTGTTCTGGAAAATAACTTCTGAATACATATTAAAGACCATGGGGCTAAGTACACACCATTGTCTGAATCCACACCTTACAGGTACGGTGTTTTCCAGTTTGATAGATGCCACTTACTGTTCATAAAGATTCTGTACGATTTTTAGATCTTGGGCATCGACACCTTTTCATTCCAGCAGTTTTAATTGTGTGGTATAATTAATACAGTCAAAAGGCTTATATAATCTATGAAACACAGATATACTTCTTTCGTTTGATCTCTGCATTTTTGCAACAGGACAGACAGTGTGAATAAGGTTCTTTTACGGAAACCCATTCGTACTTCGCTAATATCTTGTTCACATTTTCTACGTATGCGCCTAAGAATAATTTTCAAGAATACCTAGCTCATTATGCTGGAATATCGGAATACTGCGCACTTCCATGCTCCGGGTTTTTTTGGTATGGGTAAGAAGGTTGATTTCAGCCAATCACTAGGGATATACCCTGAATTATAGATATCATTAAATAATTGTACCAAAATGTGTATGTTTTCTTCCTCTATAAGCTTTAGAATATCTGGGCAGATGTCATCTGGCCCGGCTGCTTTTCTAGTTTTTATTTCATTTTTATTTCTTATTTCCCTGCACTCTTTAGTCAAGGAAAATTGATATTTTTTAATGTACTCCAAATTCATGTGAGGTTATCCAGGCATTTAGAAATCCAAAGGCTGATGCAAAGATCATTGATAGAGAAGGAGAACGATTCCTTCTTAAATTATGGTGTATAGTCTTGAATATAGTCATGGTGAGGTGAAAAGTGAAAAAGCATTTCTTTGAACGACCTTATACATGCATGCTTCACATAATCAGCATATAAAGGAAATTTAATATTGCGTCACTACAGAAACTACAGCACTGTCCAAACCTATCCCTAGGTTCGGCAGTGCGCTGCTCTAATTTTGATATCGATATACAGATGTTTATATAGATAGAATATATAATTTTTTTTATTTTGTTATTGGATAATTTTTTATTCACTTGCCCAGGAAAAAGGGACTGGGAAAGTGCAAACCGGAGGAAACGATTTCATAGGTTCAGTTTAAATCTGTAGGTCCTGGCTCATATTTTGTGCACCGATCATTTTATAGATATATATTTATCTTTGGTGGATATTATTGTAGGATTTAACACACGATTAGTAGGAACTTTTTTTGTATATGTAATTTAACAGGATTTAGATAAGTTTTTTGTCACACAACTCTCGCCCACTCCGTAGACAGGTGGTAGACAAAATTTGAAGCGAGGCCCGTTGTAATTTATATCGGTTACCCGGAGCGTATGATTATGTCTCCGTAACCAGATTATCATTAAATTTTCACAGCAATTACGTACATTTCTTGTAGACACGGTCATATCATTTGATCCTCGTTTTTTTTTACCCAAAGAATTTATTTTCATTCGCGCGGAAGCAAAAATTGCAACACTGAATTTTGTTAGTACGTACAGAAACTGTTTATCGCTAAGATTATCAAATATTTCTTTTTTTCATTTTATTTAAATATATTACAATGACATTCGACACCGGTCGACTGGTACTTTTGTAAAGTAGACACCTATTCTTGCATTGAGGTAGGTCACTCACGTAATAGACGTTAGACACTTCAGCGAAAACTCGTGAGAGACGGAATCATAGGGTCCAGTCAAGTGTTGAAAAGTTATATATATATATATATATATATATATATATATATAATATATATATAATATATATATATAATATATATATATATATATATATATATATATATATATATATAAGTGTATAGCGTTTGTCATATGTAGATAGTGAAATATGTGTATTCTTTTTATCAGTAGTTGGTACCGAAATTTATTCAGTTCCCTACCTCAACCTCTCCCTTTGGAGTGAGCAGTTCATTTGATACGAGGCTGAACAAAAAGATCAGCCCTGTTCTGGCAAAGGAGTTACCCGTTTTAAGACCAGGAGATCCCCCGCCTGAATCGGATTTTCTTTTGTTATTTCACGCTCGGTTGTAATTATTTCAAATGGTGACAGCGGACCCGAGATACAAGGGTCTAGTTATTACATCAGGATCTAAGAGTTATTACATCTGGTAACAGCAGTTATTACAGCACTGAAACAAAAATGGGCTAATTCCTGGTACGCTTGAACCCCCAGCCCCGGGAACCTTGCTAAAACGCATTTCTTACAAATGCAAAATACCATGTCAGAAAGCCTGAAGATGCAGAAAATGCGGAATAAAAGTATCCGTTATATTTACAAATTGTAGTAGTACTTGTTATAATTCTCAAGTTCCATCACATGATAGCTATGAAAACACAGAAACGACTCTTTCCGAGAGAACATGTAATAAAGTCGAAGATGAAGAAGACCTGATAATTCCATCGCGAATAATGCGGAAGAAATTTGGGTCTGTGACGTTCTGATCGATACTATTACGATGTTCTAGCAACATCTGGTCCATCAAGGACATCAAAGAGAAAAAAATTGTGCTAAATTGAGGGCCTGTGCGCTACATGGGGATTAGGCTTACTGGGGAAACCACAATAAAATAAACGGTTTTAAAGATTAAAACTAACTTTTCCGCATATGTGGCCCTGAACAATATTCTATCATAAAATTGTTACTTGAATACACTTCAGGGGATATATCGTGCAAACAATCCGAAATTTCTCCAAAAATAATCAAAAATGTAGTATATCTGAATTTATAGGACCCGCTGTACTCGCTTTAGTCAGCTGAAAAAAGATAGGGTACATCTGTGAGACACCTTGAACAATATTCAATCATAGAATTGGTCACGTTTATACACTATGGAGACTGTATCGTGCCGACAAACTCAAAATTTTCCAAAAATGACAAATATTTGGTACTTTAAGTACCATAGCACCCGTTGTACTGGCGTTAGTGAGCTGAATATCGATAGGGTTCATCTTTGAAACGCTCTCAATAATATTCACTTATAAAATTGGTCACTTGCAGATACTTCGGAGCTTGTATCGTGTTAATAAACTGAAATTTCTCAAAAAATTGAAAAACATGTCGCACTTAAAGTATAACATAGCACCTGTTGTTCGGGCTCTGGTGAGTTGAAAATGAATAGGGTTTATCTGTGAGATGTTCTGAATAATATTCAATCATAAAATTGGTGACTTATTGAACTCCGTAGGCTGTATCGTGCTAACAAACTGAAATTTCTCAAAAAAATGACAAATATTTCGTTCTTCAAGTACCATAGCATCCGTTGTACCGACTCTGGCGAGCTGAAAATCAATAGGGTTCATCTGTGATATATCCTTAACAATATTCAATTACAAAATTGGTGACTTGTTGCACTCCGGAGGCTGTATCGTGCTAACAAGCCATGTAACGAAAAGTGGCCGACGACAACGACGACGTCATACACACAGGATTTTTTTTCTAAAAACCGTTTTTTTGTGTTGTCGTTGTTGGAAAACGTAAAAATAACTCGAAAAAATGTTTCAAAATTCCAACTTTTTTTGGGGTAAACCTCAGATTAACAAATAAAATAGATATGTATTGTTTTGACTTTTTCCTGCCCCAAACATTGAGTCACATTCTAAGCTCACTTGCGGGACACTTCCACTGCTTTGTCATATTTACAAAATCTCTTTAGTTGCAGGAAAAATTGAAAATGTGTTAAAAAGTTATGCAAATAAAATAAACGGTTTTAAGGATTAAAACTAACTTTTCCGCATCTGTGGCCCTGAACAATATTCTATCATAAAATTTTTACTTGTATACACTTCAGGGAATGTATGTGCTAACAAACCAAAATTTCTCCAAAAATAACCAAAAATTCAGTATATCTGGATTTATAGGTCCCGCAGTACTCGCTCTAGTCAACTGAAAATCAATAGGGTACATCTGTGAGACACCTTGAACAATATTCAATCATAAAATTGATCAATCGTATACTCTCTGGAGGCTGTGCTAACAAACTGAAAATTCTCCGAAAATTACGAAAATTTGATACTTCTAGTACCATAGCACCCGTTGTCCTGACTTTACTGAGTTGAATATCAATAGGGTTCATCTTTGAGACGCTCTGAATATTATCCAATCATAAAATTGGTCACTTGTATATACTCCGGGGGCTGTATCATGCTAACAAACTGAAACTTCTCCAAAAATGACAAAAATATCGTACTTAAAGTACTGTAGCACCTGTTGTATTGGCTCCGGTGAGCTGAAAATCAATAGGGTTGATCAGTGAGATGTCCTGAATAATATTCAATCATAAAATTGGTGACTTGTTGAACTCCGGAAGCTGTATCGTGCTAACAAACTGAAATTTCTCAGAAAATAACAAAATATCGTACTTCAAGTACCATATCACCCGTTGTACTGGCTCTGGTGAGCTGAAAATCAATAGGGTTCATCTGTGACATGTCCTTAACAATATTGCATCATAAAATTGTTGACTTATTGCACTCCGGAGGATGTATCGTGCTAACAAGATACATTTATGGTTATAACTAAAAGTGGCAACATTGCTCAAAATTTCAGTACCTGTTAATGTGTCAATAGTAATCTATTTAGTAGTTTTGTCCTTGTTTAATTACCATATAAAGAGAGATGCAAATATCATCAGAGTGTGATCGAGGATCATGTTAAATACACCGTAGTCACAGTCTAATAAATAGTAAATAATGTCAAACGTGGTTTGTTTATACGAGCGCCATTACTACTAGAGAGTAAACATTTAGTTCTTTCGTTTTGATGGGTTTTTCAAGACTTTTTAGTGTGAAAATAAACTTTTAAGTTAATTAATTTAATGTTTGTGGATTATCATGGTTCGTCGGTGCCAAGTTTGTCGGAAAAACAGCCGAAATTAGCAATGTCATGTATCAACAATACCATCCCCACTTTTTGCAAAACATTCATTATTTCACTACTGGCGTTTAGAATTGTTGGCCGCAAAAATAAACATGTTTATGAATGAATAGCCCTCTCGATGTTTATTATTACTCTAAGGGGTAAACCAATACTTTTCTCGCATATTAGATAGGTTGGGCGGAAAAGTAAAAACGCGTCGCTCATTCTACCTCAAGATGGTGTGAAAACCAGTTTTTTGGCAGATATATATGTTTAAATACACCTTAAAACTATTATATTGATTTTCTAAAAAAATGTTCAATTTTGCATATAATCGTTTTTATCGTAAAATGAGTAGGTAAGGAGACATTTTTGAAAAACTATCATCGGGCGCCGTTTTTCTAGCGACAGAGATACGTGGTAGCAAAGTTGCAATTCGGAAAATGTACATCAAAATCTATAAAATTACCCATTTTAAAAACTCTTGGAAATCATTCCACGCAAAACTAACAAATGACTACTAGGGGAGAGTGGTCGAATATCGACCACTTAAGCAAAATTGTTCATAACTGTATATGTAATATATGTATAAAGACGCTTTGTATATGAAATTACCTCAAAAACTATAAGTAACGTTATGGCAAAAAAAGATAATGGAATAAATAATGTTTGTTCTTTTCTAATGTACAAAACTCATACCGGTACTTTTCTGGATAATATCGACCAGTCGGATAAAATCAACCATAAAGTCGGGTAATGTCAACCATATCGGGTAATATTAACCAAATTTTTTAAATTTAGTTTATTCAAAAAGTAAGGTTACAACAAACTTTTTAACATTTACTACAAACATAATCTTTAGCATTTTCAATGATTGTGCAATCTGCATGCGTCCACACGGCACATGAACGGCATCTCCACCATACTTCATTTGATTTTCCAAACTCTTGACAAACAGAACATATGTCGGCATTTGTAGAATTATCTTTCTTTTCGGGAACTATACGTCGTGAAGCTTTTTTCAGCTTCTCCTGTTTAATATCTTTTTGTTTTTCTAACTTCTTCAGTTTTTGTTGCTTTTTCTCTTCTTTATGTTCCAATTCCTCTTTTAATGGCGTTGAGGTCAGTATCTGGGAATGCTTGGTTTTTCGCGATTTGGTTCTAGTTGTTACTGTTGGCAAGGGTAGAAGTTCTGCAAAGCTTCTATTTTCCACGGGTAGCTGAAGTGTCGGATCATCATCGTCGGTCAATTCATCGTCTACAATTTCATCAAGCTCTAATTCTGAAGATTCACTACCAAAGGAAGGTGTACGGTGACGTTTTGTCTTAGATGGTCCAGGGATAGGCGACGGAGCTTTTAATGGAGATGGTTGTTGAACTGTGGAGGTAGGTGATATAGGAAGTGCTCTTTTCATGGAAGGTGGATCGTGTTGTTTTATCTTAGATGGTCCAGGTACAGGATGCAGTGTTTTTTCTAATCGTGTTATTGCATTTGTTTCAGCAATTATCGGTTCTTGATTCTGCTCAGCATTTGGCGCTGGATCGACTAGTAAGGTACTGAACTCTTCATCACTGAATACAGATCGGTTAAATGGATAAATGCCAGTAGTTTCGAAAGCCTTGACCCCTTTTTCTACAGCTGCCACTTTATTAAAAGCAGTTTTAAATAACTCCGCAATATCCGTTTGCAGAATCTTCTCGTGTTTTCTTGCTTTGATATATCTATCGCATTCTTGATTGTATGCACTCTTTAATGGTCCGAAAAAACCAACATCGAGCGGTTGCAACCGGTGTGAAGTGTGGGGCGGAACTGAAACAACTTTAATGCCATTATCTCTGCAATAATGATATGACCTTAAAGTTGAATGAGTGGAGTGGTTATCCATTAATAACAGGACCGGATCATCTTTACTAGCTTTTGTAAATTTTGCAAAATGTTGAATCCAGTCTTCAAAAATCTCCTCAGTAATCCATCCAGACTTAGAGCACCTATATACAGCACCAGTTGGCCCGTTTCTTTCTAGAGCTTCTTTCATTCTCTTTCGTTTGAAAATAAACATCGGTGGAACAAACGAACCTGCAGCACTCATCGCTACAACAACAGTTACAAGTTGGCCCCTCTCACCACTTGTGACAGCTCCTACCTGTTTTTGACCTTTCTGGGCAATAATGCGGCTTGGCACGTGAACGTTACTAATCCCTGTTTCGTCTACATTGAAGATGCGATGAGCTTCAAAAGTGTGTTCAGAGTAGAGCTTATCTAAATTATCATAAAATATCGTAACTTCATCTTTATTGAATGCCAACACACGGCTCAGACTTGTGGCTTCCGGTTTACGGCAGCTCAATGTCGGGTTGCGCCGCATAAATGCATAGAACCAATCTTTTCCACACATTGCTTTCTCTTCATTAAAAGTGTTTTTTATTTTATTGGTTTGTGCAAATTCAAATGCAAGTTTTCTTATGGACGAAGATGTTAGTCCATAAAAAAGGCGAGAGAGGTTTATAACATGTTTTGCGAGATCTTCTTCTTGCTAAACAGTAAAAACAGATTTTCTGCCCATTTTGTACTTTTTTGTAGCGAAGCGACCTTTTAAACGGTCTTGTAATGTTCCATATGGAATATTGAACATTTGTGCAGTTTTTCGTATGGAAGCAACTTTGTCATGTATTGTCTTAAGCGCACGTTCCATATCCTTTTCAGACCACGAAGCGCGAGAAGTTTTGCGTGTATACTTTTGACGAGGCATCTGTAAAAGAATAAACGCCATTGGTACAATATCGATCACAGTAGGAAAATATCGATCACCCCGGTTGACATTAGCCGACTGCACGTGGTAGACAAAAAAGATGAATTACAAAAAAAATCTGTGAAAATGTAACGATAATTCATCACACATAATAAGCACATACATATCTAATTACCTTACTGCACAAAAATCAAAGCTACAATCAAATTAAATCATCACTTACTTCCGTATCGGTGTCACAAATATTATAAGGAATAAGGCAAAATTTAACATCAAGCATTCACTACGGTCAAACATCGACTAAGTGCGTAGGTGACTGTATACATAGTAAATACCATCCCAGCGCATGCGGTCTCGCTCTATTAAGAAGTTGAAAAGCTTCAAGAATTGGGTAGGGGTGTGTGATCGATATTGGACAGCGGTTGATATTCGACCACTCTCCCCTATATTCAATATGTTATGTAACGGAAAGAAATACCCTCTTCATCTACGATATAACCGGAAGATGTAGATAAAAATATTTTTTTTGAGGTACACATTTTCATAAACATCGTGTGAGTAGTTGGCACACCCCATATATATCTACTTTCACTTGTTTTATAAAAAAATACAGCAAAAAGTCATATATATCACAAACAAACGAAAACATTTTTATGTATCGACTCCAAAGTAATGAATGATATATTAGGCGATTGCCTCTGATATACTGCTTTTCGATATGAGTTATGGGCCTCTCGTGGCCTCTACGATGACTTGCCAAAGATCGCCCATCAAATATTCAGGGACATGTATATGTATGGCCGCCTTGTCGGTATCTCTTGGTCCCTAACGGGAGCATATCTGTTCGCACCTCGTATATTCATGTATACGTGTCGATTTGTGGATCTATTTTTGTGTCTTTGCTTCTGCCAAAGGAATGATGAGTTAGATTGATACATGTTTTTGCATTATTCAACCAATAGCGTATTCCTGAATATAAATATTGTCCCATCGGAAATATTTGGATCACAGCTGATAGTAAGAAAAAACGCTAAAATTCGGTTACAAAAATTTTAAAAACATGAATTACATTTCCAATCAATATGTTTTGAATAATTCACAGCGTGAAGATAGACAGTTTGATCTATTTTTATACCAAATACTAAATATTTCATAGATAATTATATTTTGCATATCAATACCAAAGTACGTAATAATAACCTATAGATATACATGTAAGATTTATACATTATGAACAGGGCAGGAGTGGTAGTAACCACCACATAAATTCTTTCCAGTTAAGGATAAGACTGTAGTGGTAACACTCAAAATTGTATTATGGGTTGGCAATGCTGGGGGACATATAACTAGTTAGTGTGTATTTGAGTAAATCGTTGTCATATCGTAATTATGTAAATGTCGTAAATGAAAAAAATATTTTTATGTTATATTGTAATTTCACTGAAGTAAACATTTTCTCATTTTTTACAATCTCGGCTTGCGCGACATAGTAAAAAGAAAATGGAGACGATCGCTAACAAACTAAATAATTCAAATTGGAATATTTGGAGATTCCAAGTCAAAGTTGTGTTGTTGGCGAATGGACTATTTGAAATTACCTGTGGGAATGAATCTATACCTGTTGACGATGAAGACAAAATTACCAAGTGGAAAATAAGAGATGCTCGTGCACAAGAAGTATTAGTTTTGAGAATGGAAGATGAAATTATTTCATATCTAATGCAATGTGAAACCGCAAAACAAAAGTTGTGAAAATTAGAAAGCATTTTGAGCGAAAAGCTGAGGTTAGTACACATCTTTTGAATGAACAGTTTTATAATCTGAAGTATCAAAGTGAGGTAGTGGATAGTTTAATATCAAAAGTTACCAATTTACAAGCAAAACTCAAACATTTAGGAGAAGATATTCCAGAGAAAATGGTTTTAACTAAAATCATAATGGAACTTCCTGATAAATTTAGACATTTTCATTCAGCATGGGATAATGTTGGCTCAGATAATCAAAACCTAAATAACTTAACAGCCCGACTTTCAATTGAGGAAGAAAGATTAAAAGAAGAAGAAGATGAATTAGTGGCATTAATGGCATCTCGATCAGCTCAGACTAGTCATGTATCAAGACCAAAGTTAATGTCAAACCAAGATGTAAATGGAAAAAATGTTTTGTTTGCGGAAAAGAAGGCCATTTGAAAAATCAATGCCGAAATATCGAGTGCAATTATTGTAAAAGAAAAGGACATTTACTTAAAGATTGTTTTGTTGGGAAGAATAAAGAAGAAAGGGACAAAAACCAAAGAAATGGAGCCAGCAACAGTAATAATAGAGGTGAAGGCTTTGCACTTGTTGTTTCAAGTGATATCCAGTTCCAAGTAAATATGGAATGATTCATGGACAGTGGGGCTTCACAGCACATGTGTAAAGAGAAAGATATGTTTTGCAGTTTTAAGAAGTAAGAAGTACCCAAATTTGTAAAAATCGGTAATGGTACAGCATTACAAGCGGAAGAACAGGGTAATATTTGTATTTTAGCTTATAATGGTAAAACCTTTCATTGTGTCATATTATACGATGTTCTCTTTGTACCACAACTTTAAGTTAATTTATTTCCACAAGGGAAGCCTTTAGACAAGGGCCTATCATTGATTTCAGATGCCACAAATGCACAGTTCGTAAACAAAGAAAACATCACTGTAGCATTGGCAATCCGCACAGACCAACTTTTTAAAATTATTGTTACGAAACAGCACACTGGTATAGTCCCTAAATCCGACTCTGTCTAAGCCAGGTATAAAAGTTTAAATTATGGCGGATACGCACTGTTTTTTTTATAACTGTACGACTATCTTATCTAAACATTTTTTTTGTGACCAGACTTATCTAGAAAAGGCCAGAACCAATTGTTTTTGTGTGTGTAAGCCGCAGTCCAGAATTTTCTAGTAAAAAAAGGCATTAATATAGATAAGGACCGATCAGCGGAGGAGTTTAGTTGATAAAGTGATCTCGAGAAATAAACAAAAATACACCGAACTGTTAAAGTGCTAATATCAATCAAGTTTGTGTGCATATAAATTAAATTTGAGTGATTAGTTGAGTATATATAAATTAAGTGTTAGTGATTAGTTTAGTGTTTAAATAAATTAGTAAGTAGCCATACCGAGTGTTTAAAATTTATCCCACCCGTTTATTGTTTAAATAAATAACAAAAACATTACATTATGTTTAAGGGGGCCAGCTTCTCTGAGCACATATGTCAACGCTTTAAAAGTAATAATTCTGATAAAGAAAATTGTAATTTCGTAACAGGTGATCAGGATTTTAAATGGTGGCATAAAGCTTTATGTCATCAGAACTTCAGATACCTATGTAAGTAATATTTTGAAACGTAATAACATTAAAACAAAACAAACAAATCAAATGTGTAGTTCTTGCGTACAAGCAAAACAATGCGGAGAACCTTTTAAAGTAAATGAGAGTAGAGCGAATGAACCTGAGGGAATAATACATGTAGATTTATATGGTCCTATGGAGGAATCTTCTTCAAATAACTCCCTGTATATTTTTATGTTAAAAGATGACTTTAGCAATTAAAAGTTTGTTTATTTCATTAAAAATAAATCTGATGTGTATGAAAACCTAAAGGAGTTTTTAACTTATTTTGAAAATCAAACGGGAAAAAGAGTTAGGTCATAAGGAGTAACAATAGTACAGAATTTGAGAATTTCTCTGTAAAAAAACTATTAAGAAACAATAGTATAAAGCATGAGTGTACACTGCCATACACTTGACAACAAAATGGGAGAGCTGAAAGGGAATTCCGCACAATAATAGAAGCAGTAAGAGCTATGATTGAAGAAAATAAATTATCAAAACGTTTTTGGGCAGCAGGAGCAAATACTGCTGTGTTTTTATTAAACAGGACTGGTACAATTCCTGCTGAAGGTAGAACTTCTTACGAGCTGTTTTTCAATAAAACATTTGATATAAAGATGGTAAAAGGAATATTTGGAAGCAAAGTTTGGGCATATATACCCAAAGAAAAAAGAAAGAAGCTAGATATGAAAAGTAAAAGGGTACAAGTATTTTCATTGGATATTCTGAAAATGTGAAAGGATTCAGAGTGTACTATGAAAAAGAAAATGAAGTAGCCATAGAAAGAGAGATAAGTTTTATCATGGATGAAAATCTAGAAGAGAAGCTTATCTGCTTGGACCCGGATATGATAGAAGTCAGCTCAGAAAACGGTGAAGAAAATGATGTAATGAACACAACGAAGGGATTACCTCATGAATCATATTTAGAGGAACAAAATTCAGAAACTGAAGAGATTACGGAAACAGTACCAGATCAAGTACCTAAAAGAAAAAGAAATGAAAGACTAAGGCTGAATTATTAAAAATGCCACATATGTACAGTGAATACGACTTAAGCTATTTCAGTCTAGATGTTGATGAACCAAAGACCTATGAGGAGGCAATAGAAAGCGAATACTCAAGTAGTTGGAAGGAAGCAATTGATGAAGAAATGAAGAGAATGAGACTTGGAGCCTCATAAAAAGGCCAGTTAAAGGTGAAATAATAGGCAGCAAATGGGGTTTTTAAAATAAAAAGATGTAAGTAGGGAGAGATAAATAAATTCAAATGTAGACTAGTGGCAAGGGGATTCAAACAAACTGTTTTTGAGAATGTGTATAGCCCTGTAGTGAGATTAACTACAATAAGGGTGTGTGTGTGTTCAAAAGGGCTGACCTATATATCAAATGGACGTCTGTAACGCCTTCTTGCATGGAGAAATCAAAGAAAATGTGTATATGTATCTGCCAAAAGGTTGTGAAACAAATGGAAAAATATGTAAATTAAATAAGGCGATCTATGGACTTAAAAAGTGCCACTGTATTGGTATCAAAAATTTGACAACTTTATGGCAAGTGAGGGCTTTATTAAGAATAAGTGTGACAATTGTTTATATATGAAAATGACTGAAGAGATAATTATATATGTAATTATTTTTGTAGACGATATCTTGATTAGTGGTTCCTGTGATGAGAAAATTGAAAACTTAAAATCAAATTTAAGTATTTCAAAATTAAGGATTTAGGGTTATTAGGCTATTTTTTGGGTATCTCTTTAGAACAAGATATAAAAAAAATACTATGATATTAAGTCAAAAACAATATTTGGAGAATGTTCTTTCAAGGTTTGGTATGATGAACTATAAACACATGAATGCACCAATGGATAGTAACTTTGATTATGATATTTTAAAAAGTGTTGAATCTAAGAGTATTGATTTTGAAACTAAATACAGACAAATTATTGGCTGTATTATGTATGCAATGCTAGGAACAAGGCCAGACTTATGTTCAAGTATAAATCTGTTATAGAGGTACCAAAATTATGCAAGTGAAAAATTGTTAACCTCATTAAAAAAAGTATTAAGATATATTGAAGGAACTCTCGAACTTAAGCTAGTGTATACAAAAAGAAGTAATGATATTATTGTACGATATGCAGATGCAAATTGGGGTGGCGATACTACTGATCGCAAATCAACTAGTGGTTTTTGTCTGTTTGTGTTTGGCAATATTGTGTCATGGAATTCTATAAAGCAAGGTACTGTCCCCATGTCAACCACTGAAAATTATCGCCCTAAGCTCTTGTATTAGTGAAGCTTGTTGGCTAAGAAACTTATTGTTAGAGTTAACATTAGTCGAAGAATTCAAAGTTGTTGTCTATGAGGATAATCAGTATGCTGTTCGTTCCTGTACTTCTAATGAACACTTGAAAAAAATTGAACACTCAGATATCAAGTACCATTTTGTTAAAGACAAAATTGTGGAGAATATTATACAATTAATGTATATTCCAAGTGGGGAACAAATTGCAGACATACTAACTAAACCTTTGAATAAAGTAACATTTGAAAAGCTTAGAAACCTTATGTTGCAACATGAATATTTTTTTGGATATTTAAATTTTGATTGAGTGGGGGTGTAGTGGTAACACTCAAAATTGTATTATGGGTTGGCAATGCTGAGGGACATATATCTAGTTAGTGTGTATTTAAGTAAATCGTTGTCATATCGTAATAATGTAAATGTCGTAAATGATAAAAAGATTTTTTTGTTATATTGTAATTTCACCGAAGTAAATATTTTCTTTCTAAAGGAGATATTTTATTACTACCACCGTAAGCTTCCTCACAAAAACGAATATGCGTAGTTTATTGCCTATAAAAAAAGATAAAATGATAAACATCGCTGATACAATTCATTCTGGTCAGTGTAAACTAGGGAGAGAGTGCCTACCAGACATACGTTAAAGTATGATGGCTAAAAATGTTTTCGGCTCTATAATAGTAGATAAGAATGCTCGATGGCTACAAACCTTGACTAATGACGTCTTACCAGCTAGTTTCGAAAGGGCATGACTGAATAAAAACAACTGCCCACGCAGATTACCATCGGGATATTTCGAGTTGTTTGACAAGTAGTTGGAGAAACACCTGGTTGCAAACATCAGTAAGACTTTTAGATAATGTACAATTACAAAAAATCCAATGCAATCACTGAAGCAAAGGTTATGATACCAATAATAAAGGATTTTAGCGGAGCTTGGGCATAAATTGCCCAAAAAAGATTTGCTGTACATATTATTAAGTGACCTACTCACTATGCGCTAATGCGATTCGTAATGCGTTTCGTCGATGAGTTTCGTTAAAAAAACGTGCATTGATGAACCGACACATTGCATCTTACTCATAATGCGTTGATGCATTTCGATAATGCGTTTCGAAATTCATCCATGATGCACCAGCTCCCAGTTCAGTGTTGCAATGGACTTCGAGGAAGATCTACTTCCGCTGGCTGCAGCACAAGCATACTTAGTGATTGCATTAGAGAAAAAGAAGAGAAAAAAAGAAGATGGTGGACGCAGTTGGGTCTTCGATAGGACTTTTCTCTTGTATTTCGATAGGAATCTGGTTCTTGTATGGAATTGAAGTGCGAGTGAATTTTACGATTAAACTGTATTTGTTTTTTGAATAGGTACACTGGTATATTATTACACCAGAAATTGACACTATTTTGTAACTAGTAGTTACTAGCTACCCATGCTAAATATAAAATGATAATGTGTCCCTTTTGTCGGTGACTGCCGAGGGAACCACTTTTATGTTTTTGATGCTCACACATCAGCATCTGATATTCGACTTCGACTAATCTCTCTATTGTTTTACGCTGAAAAATCGTACCCGGGGCACACTGTACGAAATGCAATTGACGTCACTCTGCTATTATGACCAATAAGAGGGTACCGGTGAGCTACGGTTCGTTAGATAGGCCCCGTGTTGCTTGGCGGGCTAAAACCGTTATAGTACGTGCTGCAGGGGTGGTTTAAGAATTTTTATGAAGGTTCATGTTTGGAACATATTAATTAAATTTATTTCCAAACAGCAGTCTCTATACAAAAGCAGATCTCGGTAAGACCAGGTTTAAATATCTAAACAATGAGTAATGTGAACAAGAAGATTCATTTACACGTTTGTAGGTATAACAGTACAAACATGATCATGGATATGCTTAAGGAGCCGTCTGGAAAATTTCACAATTTCTGCAGGATCAGTTACGAAGACTTTGACTTGTTGTTAAGTAAAATTGGTCCCCAAATAAAGAAAAACGATACACAATTTAGATTATCCTTACCAGCGAAAGAACGATTAGCTCTTACGCTGAGATATTTAGCATCGGGCGACTCATACCAAAGCTTAAGTTTCCTCTTTAAAGTTTCTCCGCAAATAATATCGGCAATGGTACCAGAAGTATGTCAGGCACTCATTATTGCATTATCTGAGCATTTGAAGGTAAGCACATTTTTTATTTTTCTATTTATTGTTACCTACCTAGGTATTATCATCAAAAAATTAAATGGGCATTAGGTGCTACGGAATTTTTAAAAAAGGTGGAAAGAAAAATGTATTTATCAACCAAAGCACTAAATAAAAAGATAACAAAACATAAGCGTGAAAACATAAAATATCTACTATGATATTTTCTTAATAAAACAGAAACTTTACGATAATTAAACTAATACAAACTACTAACATATTCTAATATGGTCATTTTGTTATGAACACAATCTACGGAGGTAACTGAATCTTATCTTCAGGGGTATTGTTCAGTTATGTGATTCGTAGACTGAAAATTTTGGGAATCTAAATTGACCGTCGACTCAGGTTCTAATTGAGGTAACTGCATAGAGAAAGTAGTAAGAGAGTGTTCGTTCCCGTACAAACAGCTGGCATCGCGTCGATCTGAGCGCATCCCTTGCGGGGTGCAGAACTAGTTCTTACAGGCGGGATATTTAAATTTGGTAGTTTGAATTATGGATAAAAAAATTTTAGAGTTTGTCTTAAGATTGTTTATTATATAATTATTTCATTACAAAAAATGAAATTATACTTCATTTTCTGTAATGAAATAATTATTATAAACAATTTTGAGACAAATAATTTAGATAAATAAGAAAACAGCAAACATTTAAATTTTTTATTAACCTGCACATAATATAAAAAAATTATTAATCACAATTACATATTTCTACTAAAATTACATTACATTATATTTATGAAAATTATTCCAATATTACATCAAATTGCACATTAAGTTATTTTAAAATTATTGACAACAAAACCAACAAACATTTTAATAAAAAAATAAAAACTAGATTCTCCATATCCATGAAGACAGGAACAGGTCTGAAACAAAAGATAAATTAAAAGTAGTACGTTTTAAGTTACAAAAAAATATTTTTGTTTGTTAGACCTCTTATATACCATTATTACATTTTTTAATTAATAAGCGAACACAAACTTTTATGAGTTGAGAAAATATGTATGATTTATGTTCTAGACAGGTGAATCAATCAAAATTTATATGACCTTTTGCAAAGTGTTAATTTTTTTCAGTTATATTTTCTACATGAACTAAAAGTGTTAAATATATGATAATAAAGTCATGCAGTATTGAAAGAAATTTAACGACTTCCCTGTACATAAATCAGACGTATTTTATCATCATCTTCTTTGAAGGAAGTGAAACTATGGTGAACAACTGAAATATCTGTCTACAAATTAGCCTTACATTCTTCGCAATTAAAAGTTGTAAGAAACCAGAAACATAGTTGATTGTTTGATTGTCAACATTTGAATATTGTTATGTATCTAAAAACGGGAATACAATTTTTTCCAATTCATTAATAGTTTTAGAAGTGAATGGTTTTGGTTAATTATGAAAATTTGATAAAGACTTTAAGTTATCTAATAAATTACATCGTCTGCTTCACAATTTGTGTTGTAATTCTCGACTATCAATGTCATAAGAAATAAGGTTTCTTTTTACAGAAAATAGGTACTGTGAAAACCTTTGATCATTAGATGTATAAGGAAGTTCTAAAACTTTGTACCACTGTTCTCTTTGATTAATGTCAGATGAAAATTTGAAAAATGTTTTTTTCTTAAACCCAAATTGCCAAGTGGCCTAAAATATTTACTATACTCGATAGTCGAAATTCTGTAAAGTGACTCATCGCTCTTACTGTCCATAAAATCAGTTGCAGAAGCGAACTTCATGAGCGCATCATTTTTGAAGGGTTCTCAATAGTCCTAAATAAAAAATAAATAGAAAATGTTCTTGTACGCTCTGGCGTTTAAATTTGAGAGAACAGAAATACGAAATTATTATGGTAGGTATCATTATGTATATACAGGGTGTTACCAAGAATAATACACATTTTTAAGGATGAGCTATAATAAGATGTATATAAAAAAGTCGATAGTCGAAATTCTGTAAAGTGACGTCATCGGTTATCTACCGATTTAAAGTGAACTCCATGAGCGTATCATAGTTTAAGGGTGCGAATACTGAAATATCTGGAATTTCAATTTTTAACATTTGAAATAATAACTTATCACAAGTTGTTCATAAGTAAGTTAAAACAAAATAAAAAAATGTTTAAAAGTCAATTCCAACTTACTACTACTAAAACTAAAAAAAAGTTGTTTGTCAAGACCAAAATAAATTACCAATAAGTATAGGTATGTTGCGAGGTCACTTGTAAAATGTCTGACTAACTGGAAGCGGTATCACTCCCTGACGACTCCTCAGAATCATCGCTTTCTCCTCCTATATCGATAATGAGTGGTTCCGTCATTACTTCTACACGTATGTCTAAATCCCAAAACTTTATTTCTTCTTTTAATACGTGTTGAATACATTTACGCCAACTCTCAGCAGTAACGGTATGCAGCGCCTCGTCAAACAGTTTCTCAACGTCAGCCATTTTGAATGTACTGTTTTTTCTCGCAACATAATTTTTCACTTGGGCCCAAACCAGCTCGATGGGGTTTAACTCACAGTGGTAGGGAGGAAGTCTAACAACTGAGACGTTGAAATCTTTCGCCATTTCATCGACAACGTACTTAATATAACTGCTTTTATGTTTCCGTACGAGAGATAATAATTCAACCTTTAGCATTGCCTCGTTGTGCGGAATGCTTTTACTCTCTAACCAATCAATTATAACCCTCTTGCGGCTAGCTGAAGTAGGTATTTGCTCCAGTCGACGAGAGTGGTATGAAGCATTATCCATAACTATCACTGAACCAGGAGTTACCTTTGTTAAAATTGATCTAAACCATGTTTCAAACCGGTTACCATCCATCTCTTCATGGTAATCGACAGTTTTTTTGGACTGAAAACTTAGTAATCCACCTTCTACAAATCCTTCCTCGCTGCCAATGTGAGTGATAATCAGTCGACGTCCTTTCCCAGAGGGAGCTTTTAAACCGGAAGAGAAACCCTCCATAAAGGCTTGTCGATTGCTTCGTATATTCATGTCTTGCCACACTTTTGACACAGTGTGGCCTTCATTTAACCATGTTTCGTCAAGATAATATATGTGCCGTCCTTCGTTACGAAACTGTCGTATCTGTTTTAAATAATTTCTCCTCCATTCCACAATGTCATTTCGTTCAATTAAGGCACTGTTTCTACTTCTTGTTTGGTAACGAAAATTCATTAATTTTAAAGTTCGTCTCAAAACATTATCACTTGCTCAATTTAGCTACCGAGGGGATTTCATTCCTAAAATAAAAAGAATGTATTTCCCTACGTATAACATTCCGTGTTTGGTCGTCCAAAACAATTTTCTTTCTTCCCCTACTTTCCGGTTTACAGTTTTCACCTCGTTCTCTTGTCAAAGATCCGTCCCGCGATTTCTTTAGAATATTGTATATAGTACTCTCAGAAACTTTAGTTAAATAACTGCACTTAATCACAGCGTCACTAACACCCAACTGTTTGTCCATGGCACGCAGTCCTTCGTACACATTTAATATGAGGACTTTTTCTTCCCGAATTAAATTGTTACGACGCCGTTTTTTATCGCCAACACCGCTACACTCCGCCATTATTGTCACTAAATATACCGATATAAATATTACAATAAATACCAATAATAACCGATTTATCACACAAAACCACAACACAAATACTGATGTTACGCTCATGAAGAGAATAAACACCTCACATAACTGTTTACTATCACTGTCTCATTCGCGTAGCTCGATCTATCTATCTCGTTCTCAAAGCCGGAACATTGAAGCGACTCTCCAACATTGTCAAATCGGCGAGTTTTTCACAACAAACTTTGCGTTCAAGAAATATACATAAACACTTTATTTCACATTTCAAGTAAACTAATTATTATTAGTCTGCTTGAAATTTGAAATAATTATATTAAATTGGTATTGACTTAATTACATTGCATCTTTTGTACCTGAAATATTGACACAATGGATTTGAAGTGTATTTATAAAATACAGCATTTCTCTCTAGAATACATATGGCAACTGCGCTTTAACCAAAGTGTTGATTAGATAGCTCTGACTCACTTTACACAATTTCGACTATCGAGTATATTAACAATTGTTTACAATACAACTATGACGAATTATACCTGGTAATGACATTTTAAAGGTTCACTTACTTTTATTAACTTTATTAGAACGAAAAACCTAAATAAATTTAAAAAAACTATACTAATTTTACTCATTAGAACTTGCAACCATAACCATATTTTTAGTGATTTTTATTTTTGACACTTTACTTTGACAAACACAAGCCGCATTCACACAAAACAATGTAAGATTGATTTTGAATATTTTCATTGTTAATGACTTAAAAGTTAATATACTAGAATATTTTATAATATTTATTCACATTAAATGCAATATGTTGAAATTTATTGTCGTTTATAATATATTACATTATTTTATTCTATTTTGTTTATGTAAAACAGTCTTGTAGTTCGCGCGACTGCAGAGACTCCATGCGCGGGCGGCGGCGTAGAAACGTTGTGCCACTTGCCGCCTATGCATCAAACCGTCTCTGATATTATTTGTCTATGGGTAACTGCTTCTGTGGAGCAAAATCTGATCCTATGGAACGGGGAAGTGAAGTGGTGAAGTCACTGTGTGCGTGATTAGATTGGTCGTACAAAGTGGAAGTTTGATGTTGCGATGGAGCGGAATATTGAAAGCACGAAGAGCCAGGAGAAGCCAGAGGCATGGGAGTTGAAGATTGACAATTTTGGGACTGAAAAATGGCTTGTGAACCAGATTATATTTGAGATACCTGCTGTTGTGTAAGATTCGATCCTACGGAACGGGGGAATAAAGTAGTGAAGTCACTGTGTGCGCGATTAGAATGGTCGTACAAAGTGGAAGTTTGATGTGGCGATGGAGCGGAATATTGAGAGCACGAAGAGCCGGAAGAAGCCAGAGGCATGGGAGTTGTAGATCGGAAATTTAGGGATTCGACTGGTTTTGATGTTGGTAATATCGATGAATTGAAAGTCGCATCAAACATGATACCATCAATTTTGTGCATGGTTATGCGCCTCGTTCGTTCATCAAGCTGTTGTGACTTTATGCCAAGAAGTTCGCCATATACGACGCATTCATTTCGGCTCGCACTAGCACTTCTTGTAGCTATTTGATCCTTAATTGCCATGAGCTCCTTGAATGCCACATCTGCACGGTCTTGCTCCTTCCGCGGTCCGAGCACATGGAAATGGGCACAATTCATTTTCCCCCTGATAACGTTATAACAAATACTAATAAAGTACTACCGTATGTAATAGTAGGTGACAATACCTTTCCCTTGAAAGAAAATATAATGGTGCCTTACCACGGAATACATTAAAAAGGATCTTTAAAACGGGTATATAACTACCGATTGTCCAGAGCACGCAGGCTAATTAAAAATGTGTTTGGAATTATGGCATCGGTATTTCGCATTTTCAGAACACTTAATATGCCCAATCCAGAAAGAGCAAATATAATCGTAAAATCGTGTGTACTTTTCCATAATTTTTTGCGTAGGAGCAAGACCTCACGAACAAACTACACACCACATGGGGCATTTGACGGAGAAGTAGAAGGAAATTTTGTTGCTGGATCATGGAGAAGTGATCATTTATGCCATTGAAAATGATTCCCAGACGACCTCGCAGTGACACAGAAAGAGTTCGTCTTGAATTTGCAAACTATTTTTCGACAACAGGCCAAGTGTGTATTAATCCATCACGTATAATGTTTTACTAATATAATATGTACCGCAGGGTGTTTTAAAAGTACCAATATCGAAATGACCGCATGGAACCCACTCTCTGAATTTTTATAAAATAGGTACTAATAGAACACCCTATATAATATGGTAATAAACCTAAATTAAATAATATTTTACTTACCAGTGTATCGAATTTTCCTTTCGGAGTGTATATTCCGTGTAGGAAAGCATCTAAAAGTGAGTATGGAGGCTATGTTGGGGTATATATGTCGTCGAACCCTGCTCCGGATTTTTGACTACAGGATACCCTTCTCCTGTAGTTCCGATAAGTCTGAAAAATATTTTCTTTTTTAATTCGCCGATGTCATCAAAGCCCATTTCTTCAGCAATACTTTTGTAAGCATCATGCACCTTGTTACGATTTTTTTTGTTTTTGTCACTGGGATTCCACAAGCACGGGTGTAATTGTATTTTTTTACAAATTTAAAAACAGTATCGTCTTTCCATTCCATTTTACGCAAAAAAATTAGCTTTTCCCTCGGCGTACGTCTACTACAAACACGCGTGGGGTCGCCTAAGTTCTATATTTAACTAAACACAGAAACGCATTGCCAAATCAACAAATCTACTACGAATGGAGATACGAATTTGATTCGCCGATCTTCATTTTTCCTTTGATGATTCGCCTAAATACCGACCTCCCGCCGAATCGCCACATAACGCATCGCATCAACGCATCGCATTATCCTCATTATGCAAAATTTTGTGCATCATTGTATCAAATCGACGCATCAACGAATAGTGAGTAGCGGGCTTTTTAATAGTACTCAATTGGTTAAAAAATCATAATCATGAAGCCGGTCACTCGAGCTCTTGTCATTTTTTATTTATACTGGTTGGATTGATTTGTCAAAAAATTATTCGTCTACTTTATCTATCTGTCTACTGAGACCATCAGGATTGTTTGCTCAAGACTTAGCCAATGACGAGTTGTTTAAGTGGAAGGACCAAATATAACATGTTGAAAAACTTCCAGGTAGAAACTTGAAAGGGAGAAAGCTCAGTACGAAAAGTTTATGATTCCATTATTGTAGACATAATTAAATAAATTTCGACGAGGGCTGTCTCTTCCTTTGGAATAGTGCAAGAAGCAAGATCATGAACACATGAACCAACCAAAATTCAGTAATTTTGTTGTAAAATTGAAGAATCAAACAAGCATTCTTTGACAAAGTAAAGTCGAAAAACTGTAATATACACTCTTCCTCTTATCACAAAAAAAAGATGGTTGAAACAAAACATTTTTAACATCTGGAGAAGATAAACATATTTTTGAAGTGTAAATCGAACTTACTGAGACACTACTTTTTCCGAATTGTACACTGTAGATCCGTATATCCAATATTATACATTGCGTGATTTGAAAAATGTCATCCTGCAAATTTTTCATCGATATCTCTTAATGCCACTCCTGTTGTGAAAATAAAATATTGAAAAGTAAAATGCAATAACACGTGTCCATGTTTTTGTTCTTATGGACTTCTAAAGACCAAATGGTCACGTTATTCTTTAAAGTATTGGCATATCTTATTGATTTATTCAATTATCTATGCAAAAAGCTGAAGTCGACAATCCTCAGAAAGATGTCACGCAACTTAAGCTATTTAAGTTGAATAAATAATATTCAATAGGCGTATCTAATATAAGAAAAATTGATAGGTTGATTCTTTTTGCTCAAATTGCTAATCAAATTCTAGTTTTCTTATTTATCCATTAAAGCATGAAAAAAGGGGAATAGTCCAGTAAGTTTTTTATTCTTTTTCGTTGAAATGCCTTCAAAAAAAGGGAAAACACATTGAAAGATATATAGGATTATTTTTGGGGAGTTCCAATTAGACTTATTAGACAAACTTGTCATAACTGAAATCTGAAAATTTGAAGTGAGGGTTTTTTCAGATATGCTGAATTGATTTATAATATTTAAAGCTTCCTACTATTTCCGCTAATATCGGAAATTGACAGAAACTTATTTTGAACAGAATACTTTATATACTGAATGACAAAAAAACGCACCACCCGTAAAACACAATTTATTAAAATAAAATTTTGCGTACATACTTAATGCTGCGTAAATAACTAACGATCAATGTTTGCACAAACAAAAATCAAGACAAGCCTAGAAAATGTTGTAATATGTTGCTCCTCCACTCAGTTGAATGCTTTCCTCTATTCGTCTGGTCATGATTTGAATGAGATCAATTCGATTTTGAGGGATTTCATTTCAAGCTGTTTGTAGCTGTCTAAAATTCATTGTGGATTCATTAGTGAACCTATGTTTCTACCAATCATACCCTAAACATGATCTATACAAGACAATATCAATGTAACGTCGAGCAGATAAATTCCCCCTAAATACAGTGCTATAGCACCTCTAACTATTATCTTTCTTACTCGCGCTCCAAAGCATATTGTAAAAACCGCATCCATGACGGTGCCTGATTCGTCTACTGCCATATTGAACCCGCAAAAGATAAGTATATTTCATTCGTCGTCTCAATTCGTTCGTTCATTACACCATTCTAGTCTGCGAGAAGGTGGTTACTTGTTAAAGGTAGATTTAATCTTGGAAGATAACAATGTAGATCGAAGCAAACCAAAAGAGCGAATTCGGCGGTATTCTGAGCGCATTGTAAGTCTGCTCTTTCATCCAGAAAAACATTTTCTACTGACATTCTTGTGACATGGCGGTTCCTAATGGCTAGTAACTTTCTGGGAGCGACGCTCTGGAAGTGTGTCTTCGATTAAGTTTGTGGGATAGTATGTGAGGAGGGGTGTGAGATTACAGTGTATGCGGATGACGTATGTTTGGTATGTACGGGAAAGGGGGAGGCGGAGATAGAAAGAAAAGCGGTAGGAAGATTGTGAAGAAGATTGAGTGGTGCGGACTGTAAGTGGCTCAAGAAAAGACGGTGGCGCTGCTAGTGAAGGGACGGAGCAAGACGAGGGAAGCGTGGGTGATGGTGAAGGGTAGGAGAATTCGTATGGAGGAGTCGGTGAATTACGTAGGGGTGTTGTTGGATGGCCAACTATCGTTTTAAACGCATATGGCTAAGACAACTCAGAAGGCGAAAGCAAGGGCAGCATGGCTGGGAAGATTGCTTCGTAACGTGAAAGGGCCGGGAGAGTGGTAGAGAAGGGTAATTGGTAGGACAATAGAGCAGAGTATGCTGTATGGTGTGGAAGTGTGGGGTAAAAGAGCGGGGCTGAATGCGAGGGTTAGGCCACTCCTGCGAGTGCAGAGAGGGATACTCTTTAGGGTGGTGCAGGGCTACAGGACAGTGGGGGGACTGGCAGCAGTGGTGCTGTCAAGGTCCTACCCACTGGACGTGATGGCTAGAGCCAGAAATAAACACTGGAGGGGTACGACGAGAGAGGAAGTTCAGAAATGGATGGAGGAGGTAATGGAGAGAAGGTGGGAGGAGTATGAGGGCGCTCTAAAAGGAGCTATTGGGAGTAGGAGAGATCGGATGGACCGGAAGTTCGGGGAGGTGAACTACTACTTGACACAGGTATTTACTGGGCATGGATCGAGAGTAGGGTACCTCCACAAGATTGGAAGAAGGAAGTCGGGACTGTGCGAGAGGTGTGAGGTGGAGGATGATGTGGGGCATGTGTTTAGATGCTGGAAGAATGAGAATGTGTTGAAAAAATTGGCAAAGAAACTAGGGGAGGAGGTGTATTAGGAAAATATGGTGGAGATAATGCTGAGGGGGGAGAGAGAATGAATGGAGGTAATAGTGTGGTGGAGAGCATGATTAGGGGTAGGGAAGGGCGGCTTGATATGGCATGAGAGGTAGGAGTCATAGAAGGGAAAAGATAACTGCGTAATTGGAGAGTGTGTGAGATACCGCCGGCCGCCTTGAAGTATGCTAGTGATTCCGAAGCGGGAGTACCGGTGAGACAGACCTGGGTTTGGTTGGTAGGCATCCCCTTGGGGATGAGTCCAACATTGTCTGGGTACTGAGAAGGATCCATTCGTACATGAGTTTCCCATCTCAGCCCGAAAAAAAAGGGCTAGTAACTTTAACCGTCGATCCTCGTGCTCTGTTGATCTTCTGAGTCGGTCAGACCCCGTTTTTTGGTCTTGAAACTGATCACAACTAAGAGAATTCAACAAAAATTAAGAACTCATGATGCGTGAAACATTGCACTTTGATACTTCCCTGTGTGAGCTGTGTGAGTTTCTATCCGACTATAGTATACTACACGCTTTGTATTTTTCTTTTACACATTATTGTTTTTAAAATCTTTGAAGATTTCGAATTTGTTACAATATTATCAAATCGAAATATAAGTGAAACTGACGATCAAGTAACCAAAAAACAAAAAAAGTCAATGATAATCAAAATGGTGTGAATTGTTTAACACGTGTCCACAACGTTTGCTTCACGAAATACAATCTAACGATTAAAAGTAAAGCACACACACACACACCTGTTTAAACCCGCCCCTTCCAAAATGCATTCTTCAAGAACGAAACATTCCGGGAAGAGCATACCACTACACTCCATCTCCTCCGACGGCAGCCTCAGTCATCGCTGTTGATGACTCATCCATTCAACTTTCCCGGATTTTTGTGAACGTGTTTGGTTGTTCTCTTCTTTTTTTCAGGGCAGTACAATGCACTTTACTCCTTTTTGGCATCTTTTCTCGTCGTTCGCGTTAGGTGTGTGCGTTTCGCGGCCTCTAGAAGGTGCAAATTCTTAGCCCGCTTACTACGTCTAAGAACGACCTTAAAGAATGGATCCACTAACTAAAGCTGTCCCTACTCGAGATCCTGCTCATATTTCTGGGGATGGGCAGGCCCTCTAATAGGTGGTCCCTCTTCTTTCTTTGTTCTGTGCTCCTTGGTCTTCATTGCTGGACTCGGTCCAGCTGTTTTCTTGACCATAGATGCCTGGCGTAATCTTCTTTGGTTTAGTTCGTCAGCTCCATCTTCTGGATGTTGGGGTGGGTCTCCATCTCTTCGAATCTTCTCCTGGCTGTCTCTTCCATGATGTCCTGGATCTTCACTTGGTCCAACTATCGCTAGTTCTGCTGGTTCCTGATGTACCAAGAGACGTTCACTGCTTGCCTCGTATTGCTGGGCTTGGAGCTTCCTTCGGAGGCTCTCTGCAATGTATCCCCATGCAGAACATGCGTACAGTATAATGGGGATGAGGATGGCGCTGATAAGCCGAAGCTTGGACTTCAGTTCTAGTTTGGATTTTCTTCCGATGAGTCCTCCCATTCGTCCTCTTGCCTTTTTCGTCTTGTCGACCAGGTAGGCGACGTGGTCCTTGAATGCCAGTCCTTCGTCTAGGTTGACTCCCAGGTACTTCGCGTTGGTGCTCCAGCTGACTTCTTCCGCTATGTCCATTGTCTTCGCGTATCTTCCTGTTCTTTCTTAAGAACACGGCATAGGTCTTCTCTGCGTTGAGGCTAATCTTCCACGTCGTACACAAGTCGTCGATTCGGTCCACCACTTCTTGTAGTCTTCTCGTTACCATCGCTGTCTGGGTGCTTCTGGTTGCGATGGCATTATGGTCTGCACCGAGGGCCGTCATGGTGTTGTCTGTCTTGGGGATGTCCACCGTGTAGATGTTGTAGAGCACCGGAGGGAGAAGACTGCTCCCTGTGGTACTCCTGGTTCCATCAATGCCAGTTCAGATTTGGTCTTGTTAAGCTTGATCCGGAATCTTCTGTTCTTCAGATAGTTGCGCTGCAGCTTCGTGAGGGCTCTGGAGTAACCGGCCTCTCTCATCTTGTATATCAGGCCTTCGTGCCAGACACGGTCGAAGGTTTTACTGGCATTCAAGAAGATTGTTTCCGTTGTTTGGTTTCAGTTGAATCCTTGGGTGGCGTATTCTACTATCTTCAGGACTGGGTATTCGGCTCTTCGTTGTTTCCTGAATCCGAACAGTTCTTCTGTCAGGATCCCGATGGCTTCTGTTTCCTCTTGAAGTCTTTTCAAGATGACCCTCTCGGATATCTTACTCTTCTTCAGCATGATGGTCTCCGTTTCTTTCCATTCGTCTGGGAAGTGCATGGTCTTCAGTATTTCGTGGATAAAAGCTGTCAGGAATACCCCTCTTTTTTGGAAGATGCTTCAGGGCGTTGTTGGTGATGCCATATTTCCCTGGCACCTTCCTCTTGTGTCTAGTCCGGATGATGTATGCTACATCCTCAGGGGTGGTGTAGCCCAGGTTTCCGTGATAGTCGTCTTGGTCACCCTGAGTGGTCAAGGGAGATATCAGAGTTACATTGCTCAGTAACTCAATGTGAATGAGGCTACCATTAGTAACGCTTTAAGTCGATTCAAAGAAACAGGGCAGCATACGAGAAAACCATTCCCAGCACGTCCAAGGGTTACCAGCCCTATACAGGGCCGTTTCCTCCGATAAATAACATCAAGTTCAGGTAAGTCCTGATATTGTAAGAAGGTTTCGGGAAAGTAATATGACTCCTCATCAAGCCGCAACAGCACCCTTACTAACTGCAAATCTTAGGAGAGAAAGACTACGGTTTACTCGAGATAATGTAAATTGGACAGAAGACGATTGGACCGGACTTCTATTCTCTGATGAATCCAGGTTTTCTTTGTTCAATAATGATCGACGAGTAAGAGTATATAAACTCGAATGAGAGCGATAAGCTCAGTATAACATTCTTCCTATAGTGAATTATGGAGGCGAATCAGTAATTGTGTGGGGAGGAATTTCTTTGGGTGCACGTATGGAGTTGGTAGCTTTTCAAAATAGAGCTCTCACTGCTCGAAGGTGTATAGAGTCAGTTTTAGAACCTCACGTTATACCATATGCCCCTCTCATTGGAAGTTTTTTTCTGTTTATTCAGGATAATCCACGGTCCCACATTGCTATATTTGTATAGGAATATTTGTAAGAGGTGGCATGGTCCGCTAGAAGCCCAGATCTCAACCTCATAGAACGCATATGGGATAATATGGGCAGAAGAATTTCAACCTGTCGGAACTTTCTGAATAACCTGGATGACCTTAGCATTGCAGTTGATTTTATTACTCATAATCGAATACTCATGACTTTTTATTTATTTGTCTGGGAAATGAAATTTTATGTTATTTTGATTTATTAATGATGAATATATTTTATTCGAAGTATTTACTTTAAATAAATAAAGAAAATATTTTGGTTTCTTGGCGTTTACAGAAATTATGCGATACTTTTGCTGCTAAGCGTAGTTTCTATACTTCGATTACACCATCTTAAAACAGCATTATTGCTAATCTGTTCATCATACATCACATCAACTTGATTTAAAAAAAACACGTGTATCGAAACGAATATACCTATTTACAAAAATAAAAATATACGCCAGAAATATTTCTCCATAATATTGTATCCGTATTATTCGTTTCGTATTCTATGGGGAAATTCGAATAAGTGGTGAGATAAGGTCGGTAACGTGTATTGTGAGCGAGACAACAGGACAGTGATAGGTATGTGATAAAAATGATGGATTGCTTATAATTGCCTAAATCTGAACAGACTGACATTACCACAGTGAGATCATGTCTATCGAAATTTACATGTATAGCCTGTCCAAGCGAGCGAGTGGTTATTACAAATGTCAAAATACGTCGCAATTAAACTGGTTGCTTTGATATAGGGATATTTACCAATGGTTTTATCTACTTTGTGTACGGTCTAGAGGATTTGTTTTGTTAAATTTTCGCTGTTTTGATTTGTTTTTCAGTGTTCATTATCGTTTTCCTAATTAGAAACTTAAGAACTTCAGATTTAATGAATAAGCCATAAACAACTGTCAAATATCACATCTGTCAACCGCTATAACTCAGCTCCCGGTAGGGTAACTGGTATGGTGGTTTTAACCGTGACGTAATTTGACATCAGACGATGACGAAATGATTAATACCAATCCTAGCTAGGACGCTACGGTATTTACTTTTGGTATTAACCAACCCTCGGTTGGACAGGCTCTTAGTATCTCTTTTATTCTTTCAAACGAGCAATATATACCTAAACATAAAGAATGGAATTTCACTATTTCGACCCTTACTCTGTGAAATGAAGAATGGATCAAATAAAAAAGATATCAAGAATTTTGTAAATATGAGATTATTCATATTGTTATGAGATCAAACACTGATCCAATAAAATTTGTCGTTTCCAAATTGACCAATTTTATACCAGACCCCATCGTATCCATCAATAGAATCGTTTTTATTTCTTTGTAGAGTTCGTTTCACGAAAGTTGAAGTCTCCTGAAGTTGCAGTCGTAGATCCGGTAACGGGAGTGTGCACGAACCATATTGAAGGCCACTGGTCGTGCATTAAACAACATATGAGGCGTCCGGGGTGATGTCCTCAAGATTTTTATCGGAACATGTGGATCAGTTTACGTGGTGGCAAGTGTTTGGTACCACTCCTAGTGCTCAATTCAATAATATAATCAAACAAATTTCGGCGCGTTATCCTGTGTAGTTTATAGTTGACATTTAGTTAGGTTAGATTAGGTTAGTTTAAATATTCATAAGTAGGTAAGTAGGTTACATTGGGTTAAGTTAGGTTGGCCGAATTCACATTTTTAAAGACATTTCAGGGACAGAGTGCGGACAGATTGGTGGTAGGTTTTAGCAGATAGGCAATCGGCCATGGCTCTTTCTAGTGACATGTCCTTGGCCCATTAAGGGTTGACGATAAAAACATGGTTGGTGGAATCCGGCAACTCGGGACTCCTTCCCAAGGTCTTCAGAAGATTTCCCCCACAATAAAATAATAGGTTAGGTTAGTAGTTAATCAAACTACAGCGCGTTATCCTCTCTAGTTTACTACATTATTGAGTTATATTTGGTCTATATACTTAAGTTAGGTGAATAATTTTTTTTCTATTTCTTGTTTCATATTTAATGATATTCTAGTTACATTTTTATCTGTTGATCAGGAAGCGATATTGAATTGAATTATGAGGAATGTTGTAAATTATGCTAATTCGGCTCTAAAAAATTCCATTAAAATTTTACTACAAATATTTGTGACCATTGGTTGGATTATAATTGGTTCGAGGAGTGGAAGGAAATATAATCTTGGTATATTCCCTACCCCTTCTCGAAAAAATATCAAATAATTTGTATCCCACATGAAGTTTTCTACAACCTATAATGGATCTAATCAAAATGATAATGTATGTCTTAATGACATATTTAAAATAAACATTTATATGTACTTAAGATGATCTTTAACGCTTCTGATGGTGCAAAAAGTGTATACATATTTTATATGTACGTTCTACACTCTATAGATCATACTAGCACATTAACAACCATCTTTAAACTCGTATTTGGGCCATACAAGTTTGCTAGGGACGACAAATGTTCCAGAATAGAATATAGGTAATGTCAGATATAATAGTATACCAGAACTTAGCGGAAAAATTGCACGAAGCTAGCCCGAAGAAGGCACAAAACTTGAGGAAATTCATCACATTCATATTTGTACTCACTTTTAACGAGGAGAAAACAAAAAGGACACAAAATTAAATCACTGATCATATTACTTCGGTGTTTTTAAAAATTTAAAATATTAGGTTATGGGTTATGTTGAATCGCTTCTTCTTTTCTCGCCTTGTCTATCACCCAAGTTGCTAGGTTTTTCGATCGTTAAATGGAGACTATATTTTTCAATTTGTTCAAGTGAACATTAGTCAAATGTAAAATAATAGCAATATAAATATAAAATATAACTAAAATTGAATGAAATAATCCACTAGAACTCTGTTCTTGCGACTATATAAAATAACGAATAACATAATGGAATCTAACCGGACATTTTTGTCACATTTTATGTCAATTTAAATAAAAATTAATAATAACACACCTAAATCTGAATAGTTCAAATGACAACATTTTTAACGTTTATTGACACACCTCAACACCTGTACTAAAAGTTGTTGGATGGTCGCTTATTTTTATTCGATTTTGTCTAGATGAAAACAGTAGTTGGTTTTTCTTGTACGTTGAAATTTCTGCTTGATTTTCAAAATTAAAATATAATGTATTATAACATACCTAATGGTAACTCATGGTTTATAAAGTTTTAAACTCACCTTGCAGTTAGTACCAAAATTTTGTTAACTATAACAGTGAATTATCCAAAATTATATTTTAGTCCTTAATAAAGAAAATAAACATTCTCGAAACGTTAGGTAGTAAACAAGAGTTTTAATAATCACCTTTAGACGGAATCCCCAAGAATCACAAGTTTTGTTCTCAAACTAGCCGTCGAGACTACCTTCTTGATATATATATATATATATATATATATATATATATATATATATATATATATATATATATATATATATATATATACATATATATATATATACATTTATATATATATATATACATATATATACACATATATATATATATATATATATATATATTGGTTACTTTGTTGGATTAAAGGTCAAATACACTATATACTTCAAAAAACATTTATTAACGACGTACGTTTCGACTTATGAAGTCATCTTCTGGTTAATAAAATAATCTAAAGTTGTTACATCTATAAGCTAAAATTATGTTAATATTTACAAAATCAAATTACACATAAAAACAATATAAATGATTACCTTTTTTCATTATTTTAGACATCACATGAAAGACTTATCACATATTGAACATAAAATACGAATTGGTTTCTCTATAAATTACTTGTTTTTTTATCATAATGAATATTTTTCCTTTTTATAATTTATAGTTGGTACGGACAAATTATTATTTTAATGTTTTTAAATTTTATAGCAAACTGCAAAAGATCAGAGTCAATATCATTCTCTCAAAATACCATCATATAAGATGTTTAAATAACTAATATCACTTCCATTGTTAATGCTATTAGGATATTTTTTAATGTTGATTATTTATAAAAACATTCTTACTTATTCATTTTTTCCCTGGCCAATATTTTCACATCAATAAAATTAAAACGATGTCCAGTATTTTTGCAGTGATTTGATAAAGCAGTGACATCGGTTTTTGAATATTTGTGTGCTTGAATTCTTTTTTGAAGGTATTGTTTACATTGACCAACATAGGTGCAATTGCAGTCATTGCATGGAATTTGATAGACTGTGTGCGTTTGCTTGTTTTTAGGAATTTTTTGTTCAATTTTGAAAAGGATTGTTGGTTTGTGTTTTTAAGCTTCAGTGTCTCATAAGTAAATGTATAATATAATTGAATACATATATATTTTTCTGGGGTCCATCACGTTGCTAACTTGGTAAAGGGTTTTAGAAGGGTAAGTGCGAGGTTTATTATACATAATTTTCGAAATTCTTTTTTGTAACACATACATTTTGTTTAAATAGGTTTGGTGAACACCACCCCGTCCAAGTATTCCATATCTTATACGCGATTCAACAAGAGCATAGTAGATAATTCGTCGGTAATGGACATCTAGAATGGTATTAAGGTACCTAAATTTGGAAAGGAGATATCGTAAGTTATTTGCTATACTATCTATATGATTGTTCCATTTTAAATGAGAGTCCAATGTGATTCCAAGATATTTTATTTTGTTCGCTAGCTTTATCAGTGTCTGGGAATTAGTAATTTTTATTTCGGTGTACGATGGTAAGTAACTCTTATAGCTAGTAAAGGGAACAAAAAAGGTTTTTTTGTAATTCACTGTTAAAAGTTTATAATTAAACTATTCTATAATATTTTGTAAATCCGCTTCTGCTTCAACTTTAGATCCTCCCAACTCTCCCCATGATATATTATTGCGGTATCGTCTGCAAAGCTAATTACTTGTCCCTCACTATCCATTTCTAGTAAATCGTTAATATAAATATCAAACAGAATGGGACCCAACACCGTTCCTTGTGGAACACCATACTTAATGGTGCTAGGTTCACTAGACACGTTATTAACTCGTGCCATTTGATTTCTTTCAGACAAATAATCTTTAAATAGGTTGTGTGCCACTCGCGTACGCCCACATTCGCCAAAGTATCCAACAGCTGTGTGTGTGATACGGTATCGAAAGCCTTGGCAAGATCTAGGAATACACATATAGTAGGTTTTTTGGAATCGACAAGTCTATAGATTTCGTTTGTAAGTTTTATAATAGCATCATTTGTTGAAAGTTTCTTACGAAACCCAAATTGACAATTTGATAATACATTATTTTTATCAAAAAAACTTGTTAAACGAACTTTTAAGGCTTTCTCAAAGAGTTTGGCTATTGTTCATATTAATGATATCGTCGGTAATTATTCATATTCTGTTTGTCACATTTAAAGTGATAGGGACATTTTTCAGTTTTGAAAATTATGTTAATAAGATCTAGCACAGGTTTAGCTATTTTTGCTGCTATTTTTTTACTACATCAGACATAATACGATCAACACCAGGCGATTTTTTAATTTTAAGAGTATTAATAATATTAATGACTTCTATTTCAGTGACTGGAGAAAGAAAGATGGAATTTTGTATAATTTTATTTTTTGAACGAATATTAAAAGGGGAAACTTTACTTGCTAATATTTCACCAATTTCTGTAAAATGATGGATAAAAGAATTAGCAATTCTATTGGAATCAGAAGTGACGGTATTATCTTGAGTAATTATTTTGTTTAAATGTTTTTCGTTTTGTTTAGAATTTTTAACAATATTCCAAAGAGCTTTTGCGCTACTTTGACTATTTATTATTGCCGTTCTAAAGTAATCTTTTTTTGCTTTTCTAATCAATTTATTGAGTGTATCACGGAATTCAACATAGCTATTTAATTTATTTATATCATTGGGGTATTTTAAGCAGTGTGTCTGTTATCCACTGTTGTCTTTTAATTTCTTTTTTCCTGAGTTTAAGTACCACCGTATTTTTATCAATGTGGATCTGTAACACTTTTATTAATAAATCTGTTTTATGGTCGACATCCTGAATTTCATGATAATAATTCCATTTGTATTTATCGAGATCAGTATTCAGCCTATCATAATTCATAATACTTTTTGTATATCTGACATATTTTTTAGGCCATTTCTTTGTAACTGGTATACTTAAAAAAGTTGTCCGGTGATCGGTTACATTAGTTTCAACAACTGCGGAAATAATATCTATTTTTTAAATTATCAAATGTACCACTTTTTGGAAAAATATGGTTTATACAACTTTTTGAATTTCCCTGAATTCTCGTATATTTATTAATCATTGATTCGAACTTATACTCATATAATAAGTTTACATGATCAAATGCAGTTCGGTCATCACTATTTTTTATATTTATATTAATATCCCTCAGGAATATATGGTGCATCACTGAATTATTATTGTTTATTTGTTTTAGATATAAACCAAGGGCTTCAACAAATAATTCATCATTCGTAGAAGGAGAGCGATACATACACGTAACAGTAATTTGTTTTTTATTTTTTAATTCAATGGTAATCTGTAATGCACTAAACTGACCTATTTTTATTGTTTGTTTTGAACATTTAAGAGTTTTTTCCATATGCTATTATTCCATCGTTTTTGTTTAGGTTACCTTCATTATAGAATAGGTCATAATCAGTATTTTCAAAAAAGTGTGTATCTTCAATGATAAACGCTTCAGTGAGAAATATGATGTCAAAATCAATTCCGGCTTTACTTAGGACATTGAATTCATCAAGATTTTTCCTTATGCTTCGTATATTTTGATGGGTGATATTAAAAGTATCAGTTTGTATAGAGTTTCTCAAATCTCCTATGTCAAATACCTCGAGAGAGTCATGCGGTTCATAATCTAAATCTTTTATAAACTGATCCATATTTTATCATGAATAAACTATCTAAGAATACTTGAATGTGAAATATTTAACTCGATAAAGAAAAATGACGAGTAAATCACAGTTATAAATATTTTCACAATTCAACATAATAGCCCTTACTAGATTTAAAAAACGTACGCCACAATTTATGAATCACTCTACTGTTTTTTCGGTTGAGTTTTTTTAAAGGAATTTCTAAGGATTCACTAGGTTCCAGTACTTTTCTTTTTGCCGTAGATTTAGTTGGACAATTAGGATCGGGATGTTGTTCAGAATCTTTGATTGATTTGAGGTTTTGATATGTTGTTGGGTGTTCTAGTTGCTCAATAGGGTATGTGCAATTATTTACGAGGAGAGTGTTATGTCTTATTTTAGGCTGCAGTTTCAATTCTTTAATTTGTTTGTAGTGATTATAAATTATCTTCCTTTCTTTAAAATCCTCGTGAGTTAAATATTTAGAGCCGAAAACCCCGGTACCTTTTAATTTTTTGGAATTTTGTAGGATTGACGTAACTTGCTTTTTATATATGAATTCTATTAGGAGTGGCCTAGGTTTCTCTTCATTATCTACCGTTTCTATTTTACCAATACTATCTCTGAAGTCATGAAAAGTTCAGGGTATTTCACATTTAATTTTTATTAGATCAATCACATTTTGGATTTCTTCTATTCCGTTTTCTGCATATTTTACACCATAGAACACTAAGTTATATTTTTTTATGTTTCTGTCTGATAGAATTATACGGTTTTTGAGTTCTTTCACTTCTTCTTTAAGCACTGCGTTTTCGTATTTCAGTTCTTGTATTTCTTTATTAATTCCTGCTTGGAGACAACCAATTTCTTTTTTTAAATCCTTTACTTCTTCATTAATTTATTCTTTTATATTCTGTACAAAATTTTATTTGTTATTGTAGTTCTTCTAGCTTCATAAGACTTTCTCTTGTGATAAATGCTGAACAGAAATATGGTACCTGCATCAGAAAAATTACAAATTCGCACTTATTTAATATAATGCACATAACAGAGTAAAAACCAAGATATTATTTGGTGGAACTCAAGATTTGGGTGGGTCTACTGTGAATTTTTTAATTACCGTTTCTACAAACATGACGCAACATACTAACCAAATCAAACATAATATGCCCCATATATATGTAGAGCCTGTATATACAATAGCAGCGTATCGCATTGGTTTCGGCTTTAAATCAGCCACATCTGTGATTAGCAAACAGAAACAGTGAGCTAACTCGCTTAATGACAAATATCGCCGTAGGAGGCGCACTCTTAATCAAAGTGTGTACTCTCTATCCGACTTTCTCTATCGGTTCATCATTCCGTCTCTCTTGCGCTCTTTAGAGCGCTAGCCTAAGGCTACATTGATACGCTGCTGTTACGTTAGCGGTTTATTAAAAAAATCTCATTAAAAAAGTTCATGAACGTTATATAATTTCTATTCATTGACGTCGGTAGCTATTTATTTGTTATGGGATATTAAATTCTACGACGAAATCATTTTAGTTTCGCTCATAAATTGTCACTGCTAACAATTAACTCAACATCTTTAGTTAAATTAAATTCAAATGGTTTTCTTTATTATTGAACTAAGGTATCGTTCCAATTAAAATCATGGCGAAATAACCCGAAATATGCACGTTGAAACTGATGAAATTTAGTTGACGTTTATAGTAAACATCGTTAGTAGTAATGTTGGGCCATGGTAAATTTTTCTGGTAATCTATGGTAATACCTTCCATAGTCAGCGATTTTGTGGCACGTTTGCGATAATTTCGCTTTAGAGTGTAAAATCGTTCGCCTTTTTTTATGTAGATCCTTGTCAAATTTTTTTTTGCCAGCTCATTGCTCACAGTCTTCCTGGTTTTGTCATCTGAGATGGAATTTATTCTTACAGTAAGCGAAGCTATGTCGGCTTTTAAGGAATCACACGTGCTGCACGTGTCTGTACGTGGATAGCCGAACGCTATATTAAAGTTACTTTCAAAAATTCATCGGAGAGATTCATAAGGAAGTTTATTATCAGCGTTGCGATCAGTATACATCTTATGTAACTTGACGACATTTAAATTTCCTGGAAGGTAACGTTTTTTCGAGTCTGCCAAGGAATAATGGGATTTACGCCCATTAAGACTTTTAATGAACTCAATCACTTTCTCTTTGGTGTCTTCAGAAAGTTTGTGAGGTCGGTTGTTGTGTTTTCCACGCATGTCGAGGGGTGATTTTCCAGTTAAAAGCCCGACGCTCCGTGACTCCGTGTACAGACAAAAAAGTTTTGTTGCAAACTGGAATACTCGGACACGGTAACTACATGACGCATCATTAAGTCTTGATCCTGCCTCATTTTTCCATGGGCGCCTACGCATGACAGAAAGAATAGTGATACGACCACTGAGATAGGAGTTTTGAGTGTTAGTGTTACCTAGTTCGTTAAATTCCCGAATGATTCTTTGACGTTGAAGTTCACAAACAACATTAAAACAACGAAAACGGTTACAACAATAATCAGACTCTGGTTCATGGGTAGATTGTAGATTACAAAGGGGTCGATTGGCCTATAGCTGGCCTTTCTACACTGCGACCTGAAAAGATCTTTTGTGTATACCCTCCATCTATTTTTTGTCCCAGAGATCAAGGCTTCTAAGGAAGCCTTATCCGATTTGGAGCTATTTTTGTTACCTGGTCAGGTCTCAAGAACAACCGTTCCAGGTACCTATGGCGTTGGCGAACAAGTACACCGCAATGGCATAATATGTGTTCAGCCATTTCATCTGCACTGTCGCAGAATATACATGTTCCTCTGTCCACTTTTCCCATCTTGCAGAGGTGATATCTGAGTGGGTAGTGTCCCGTAAGGAGTCTTGTGATTCCTCTGAGATCAGACTTCTGAAGCTCTAAGAGCGATTTAGCATAGCGAGCAGAAGGTTGTAGCAACCTTTTAGCTTGTCTTTGGCCTGGAACATTTTTCCAGTAGGCTGCACTAAGTTCCTCTTCCCATTTCCGGACTTCTTTCACAATGTGCCTTTTAGTAATGCCACAAAACGGTTCGGGTCCGACGAAAGGAGTGCTCCTTCCTTTGAAAGACCATCGGCAGTCTCATTCCCAGCAATTCCCTTGTGTCCGGGCACCTATAACAAAGATGGTTTGTTATGTCTAGCCAGTAGCTTAAGAGATTGTTTGCAGCTCCAGACTGTTTTGGACTCATAAGTTATGGACCTTAGAGCTTTCAAAGGAGCCTGGCTGTCGGAGGCAATAAATATTCTGGCTGCGTTGAGGCGCTTTTTGAGGCACTTTTGAGCCCAGAAGTCTATCGCTAGTATTTCCGCTTGGAATATTGTGGGAGTGTTACCTAGGGCTACTGATATTAGTTCCTGTAGCCCCTATTCCTACTCCTTCGTTTGTTTTTGACCCATCAGTATAAAATGTGAGGGCACCCCTAGTTATTTCTGAGATTTCGTTCTGTGTTAACTCACGATCGTTAATAGTAACATCTAGAAATCTTGTTTAGCAGACATTATATCCCTAGGCATCATCATAGATTGGGTTGATCCAACCCTTAGTATCTCGAGATGTCCTGTCAAATCACCGGGTTTTAGAGATTTAGCCTGTGTTAAGCTATAGGCATTTTGCAGAGCAATCCTCCTTACATGTAAATGTAATGCAGGGAGATCTAGCATTACCTCCAAAGCCGCGCCAGGGCATGATCTCATTACACCCGTTATTCCTAAACATGCGAGTCTTTGCAATTTTTGCAACTCTATTGTAGCCCTTTGTTGCGTTGTTTTCTTCCACCATACAAGCGCAGCATAGGTGATGATAGGTCTGACAACCGTTATATATGACCAGTAGATCATTTTTGGTTTTAGACCCCAAGTTTTCCCAAAGAGCCTACGACACGTCCAAAGAGCCCTTGTTGCTTTCGAGGTGATGTGCGCGAGGTGTGAGTTCCACGTAAGTGTCCTATCAAGGATGACTCCAAGGTACTTGACCTCTTCCGAAATAAACAGGGTTGTACTATTCAAGCTTGGAGTCCGTATACTTAACTTCCTCCTGTTAGTAAATGGAACAAGTGTCGTTTTATTAGGATTGACAGAAAGTCCTTCCTTCGAACGCCAGGTAGTTATGAGGTTCAAGGCACATTTGCATGCGATCGGAAATGATGCCGTCGTGCTTACCTCTGACCACTATAACTAAATCGTCGGCATAGCCAAGTGCACGAAATCCTTCTCTTTTCAGCTTTGTTAGGAGGTCGTCAACCACTAGTGACCACAGTAGAGGTGATAGCACTCCTCCTTGAGGACAACCTTTCACCGCTTTTATAGTAGTCGACTGGTCTCCAAAGTAGGTGATTATTTTCCTAGTATTTAGCATGGACTGAATCCATTTGATTATGGAAGGTGGGATACCCTCTGCAGTTGCAGCAGCGTTAATTGATTCATATGAGTTGCTATCAAAAGCTCCCTCTATATCTACGAATATACATAGCGATACTTCTTTTGCAGCTATTGCCTTTTCTAGGTCTCTTACGAGACAATGTAAGGCATGTAAGGTAGATTTGCCAGGTTGGTAGGCAAATTGTTCCTCGTGAAGCGGTGCATTTGATAAAAATTCACTTCTCATGTATGTGTCGAGTATTTTTTCCATACTTTTGAGTAAGAAGGGGGTAAGGCTTATAGGTCTATATGACTTTGGTTCCTCTGGAGGACGTTTGCCACTCTTAGGAATAAAGCAGACCCTGACCTCTCTCCACCCTTTTGGAATGTATCTCAAGATGAAGTTCATCTTGAATATCTTGCATAAGTGGGGAAGTAAGATATCGGATCCCTGTTGTAGAAGTGCTGGAAAGATGCCATCCTCTCCAGGTGATTTGTAGGGCTTGAAGCTGTTAATTGCCCATTCAATTCTATTCTTGGTGAAGATTTTTCCCGCTAGGCTTTTAGCTGATCTAGAAGCTTGGATGAGTTTCATCAAAATTTGCCTCTGCGTTATCTTCAATAATTGCAGCACCAGGAAAGTGAGCGTCTAATAAACATCTCATGCTTTCCTCTATGGTTTTGGCGAATTCTCCGTTTGGCTTTTTGAGGAGTCCAATACCGTTAGAGTGGTCCTTAGCGATGACTTTTTGAAGGCGCACTGCTGGGGCTACGTTAGAAATCCCTTCGCAGAATTACCTCCAAGTTTTCGTCTTGGACCTTCTGAGTTCTTTGTTATATTCAGTTAGAGCCATTTTGTAGTCTTCCCAGTTTCCTGCCCTCTTGGCTTTGTTAAATGCTTTGCGTGCTAAGACCTTTAGTTTGCTGAGTTCATTGTTCCACCAAGGCACATCCCTATTGACAGCCTTTGTTTTAATGGGACAAGATTCCTCGGAGCAATTAATTATCGTGCGGTTCAACCATTGAGAGGCTACTTCAAGTTCCTCCACAGTTTCAATCGTATATAATGTGCCTTCAACATCCGACTTTAATTTGTCCTTATATGAACCCCAGTTCGTTTGTTGAGGTATTCGGCAACACTGGGTCTGTCCCCGCGTAGCCCCGACCTCGAATCGTATCATCCTGTGATCCGACATCGAAACCTCATCGAAAACATGCCAGTTTTGTATTAAATTTGTTGTAAAGCAACTAGCTAGGGTGATATCAAGCACCTCTTTTCTAGTTGCAGTGATAAAAGTGGGTATGTTACCTCTGGTAATAATGTCTATATTAGATTTAGTCAAATACTCTAAGAGTTACTCACCTCGTTTGTTCGTGTCCGTGCTGCCCCATACTATGTTGTGGGAGTTTGCATCACATCCAAGAATAAGATGTCTGTTCTTTTTATTGCACCATATGATGAGGCTTTTGACTTCCTCTGGTGGAGGTTTGTCTTCCTTTCCCGGAAAGTAAGCAGAGGCAATTATAATGTGCATTTTACCCCTTTCGGTGAGGAACTCCACTTCAGCTGTTGCAAGGTCTCTGGTGATAAACTCTTGGACAGAAATAAAGTTAAGTTTTTTTGAGATGACTAATGCCGCTCTTGGTTTGTCATGTATTTGTGAATATATCAACTTACATGAATTGATGGATAGGCCTTTGATAAGTCCTTCGTGAGCCCAGGGTTCTTGAATGAGCCCAATGCCAGATAGGTTTCTGCTAAAACTCCTGCTAAGCACGCTAGTTGCAGCTTTTGCATGATGGAGGTTTAGTTGCAGAAGCCTAACGGATTTGGAGAGAGCCATTTTACTGTTTCTTGGGATCTTTATTTGATCCCTCATTGCCCTTTTGGAGACCCGTTTTTGTGGGTCCCTTTTTGTGTTCTTTTTTGCAACCTCGACTGGTTGAGGCTGCAACTGGACCACTATGTTGCCCAGCATGGCTTTTTTTGTGGTAATATTCTTATCTGACCAAATTTATAATTGGCCATATAGCCATTCTTTTTTACCCTTTCTGCGGATATGGCGTCCACTGATAGGGTGAGTTCTCTGTGGGGCCTTTTTCGGCCCTTATTACAATCCTCCAGTTTTGTGCGTTGAGGTCTTCGTTTTGGACCTCTAAAAATCGAAGTATCTGTTCGTTTTGATATTTCAGACTGTCAGGAAGGTACGTCACAAAGATCTCTGAGTGAGGAATGTTACCTTCCTCTGCGAATCTCAATGACACACCCTTCTGTGGCTGCAGCTCCTGAAATATGCTTTTAAGCCACTCAACTCTGGCTCCGTCAGCACAGGACAGCAGCATCCAGCCAGGTCTGAATTGCAAGTTGCTGAATATTAGCCTAGTATTTGCCTTTGGATCCAGCAGTAAGATTGTAACATGTCGCTGAGACATGTTATTATTTTCATCAATTATTTTGGAGCGTTACTTATTCGTCGGCTACTCCCACCTCTAATTCCAATTCCCATTATTTCAAATATTAGGAACACATCGTTTTTGCCATCGTTGAAATATCTACTTAAACTACGATTGAAGTGAAACTCGCTCTTTTGGTTCATTTCTTCGCTGAGAAGTATTCTCATTTTTAATCATATCATTTTGAGTGTGATTTTTAATTTTCTTCGCTGGTAAGTTATCTATATATTTTCAAATTGTAATTGTGTGCTTACAAATGATCCTATTTCGATTTTTCTATTTAGTTAAATTATTTCGTTTTTAAAAAAAAACAATGTTTTTGTTATGGCGTTTTCCTTTTTTTTTTCTTCGCCGGTATTATTTTTAAAAAAATCTGGTGGCGCCCTAAGTTATTTTATGAAGCGAATTTATAACAGATTATTTATATGGTTATTTTCCACCGATTTAAATTTGCTTTTTCTGAGTATTTTGGGAACAGGACGGATAAGAATGAACAGTTTTCTGTGGTTTTATTTTGAAAATTAAATTCAAATTTTTGTATTGGAGTATAAGCTCCTACCTGTTCATTTTATTCCTCCTTTTCAATTTTCAATTTTTTACTGTTTCTCCTGTTCTTTTTATTTCTTTCCCTACAGCTCTGCAGCCTGTACCGTTTACCTTAAGGACCACTTTAAGGACCGTTTACAACTTAACCTCCACGGACTTACCTTTACGGACCGCTACGGACTCTACAGACTATCCACTCCACCGGATCACACAGCGTTCAAGTCCAGACAACGACGTCTCAACTTTTGACTACTGCTGCGAGCTGTACGTCCCGAGTCTTCCCAAGGTAAGTCCTTAACTTATTTTTGATATATTGAAAATATTGAGTTGGACATTTTTACTGTATAACTAATATTTTTTCGTATTTGTATCGAGAATATACGGTTTTTGAAAATTTATTATTGTGAGTCAAATAAATCCATTTGTCCCGAAATTTTGTTTGTTGATTCACCTTATCCCAATTGAGGTAATAAAAAATAGTGTAACTAAGGCCGAATTCACTACCTGAGCGGAGTCTCAAGGCCGGGTGCTTAGGTTGTGACAAGATTTTGTTCAAAATTTTCTCTTTTATGGCTGCTAACTGTTCCACTGAAAGAGATAACTCTGGATAATTGGAGGGCATTATTCCTACCCTAATTGCTGATAGCATTTGTCCGTAGGATGGTTTGTTTCCCTCATCGGTAGTTTTACCTACTATGAGAGCTCCCTTCTTCCTCGGACGTTCAGGGGTGCTTTCCTCAGATTGGACTCTTTTGGAGCCCTTACTCTTGGGTGCATCCTCCTTCTCCTTTGTAATAGGTTTCAGTGCCTGTTGTCGTGCCTCTTCATAACTGAGGCCGTGCTTCAACAGGTACTTAAATCTTATTCGAGCAGCGCCGCTAAGGTTTGCTCGAGCCTTTTTGGTTTTTTGTTGAGGCTACATTTGGTTCTCTTCGCCACTTTTTAGGAGCTCATCCTCGTTTTTTTGGTCTGGAATATGATCCAGTTCCATTTCCTCTGGATGAGTGAGGCTATCTTCATCCTCTGGGTTTTCGTTTTCTTTTTTTGGTTGGTCCATTTTTTGTCCCACGAGTAGCTAGAGAATGGTTGGTCGCTTCCGGCAGAGCCCCGCATACCGGAAGAAGGCTATTGAAACCTGGGTGTCGCCTGGTACCCGGAGTTCGCATAATAGCGACTAAGCAACCCCTTAGCCGCGCAGCGTATTCTCTACGCTACGCCAAGTCTTTGGCTTATGCTGTTCCACCACTGACTTGAGGGTGTTTCCGATCCACTTGGTCAGCCGATTAAGGCAAGCCCTCACATCAGTAAGCACGTCCTCATCAACCACCGACTTACTGATACGAGATATACTGGGCAGGCTTCCACGAGTTTGCGCTGTTTCCTGATGCATGCAGGGCCCCGGGCCATTGGTCCGGTTGTCCCACACTTATCCACCCACAGCGATCCCTCTCCACGCTGATGTTCCCAGTATTTGCGTACGCCAGTGCTTCGTTTGCCAGCCTCGAGCGACCCGCTTGAGGGCCTTGGTCTCCAAACA